>LR990280.1:58524565-59964565 GCA_905147355.2 Apotomis turbidana | reverse complement strand
CAGTTTATGAAATATCAACAAAAATCGGTTGGAATCGGTTATTAAAATTTTCGATCTGGTGATTATTATCAATTATTAATCCGACGTAATATCGTACTGACAATAAAATATTGACTCATATATGTATTTTTTCATATGTGTCAGTTTTAGGGAAAAGGTCCCACTTTGTCGATATGGAGTTATGAGTAGTTCCTAATACTACAGAACATAAGCTATCTTTTGGTGAAAGAATTATGTCTCTAGGTGCTATATATTTTTTTTTTTAATTCTCAAAGTTGCATACGTGAAAAAGCGACAACTGAGAAAACGTTGGTTAAAGTTTGGGATGGCTAAAAACACACTTGTACTCCATAACAAGTGTGTTTTTTGCCGTCCCAAACTTTAACCAACGTTTTCTCAGTTGTCCCCTTTTTCACATTTGCAACTTTGAAGATTTTTTATAAAATAACTATAGTACCTAGAGACATACTCGTACTTATTTCACCATAAGATAGCTTATGTTCTGTAGTATAAGGAACTACTCATATGTCCAAATCGACAAAGTAGGAAGTTTTCCCTAAAACAGTCACAAATATGACATCGTCAATTTTTTCAGATATTCGACAAAGTGGGACGCTAGGCACTAAACTTTGAGACCCTAAAAAAGTGCTTAAATTGGACATTTATGCGTCGACATTAAAATCATAGCTTCATTACAGTATGTTCCATCAGTTTTTATTGAAAACCGATTTTCGGTAGGTTTTGCCATATTTCACTAAACTGCCCGTAACTCCGTAACTAGAATCGACAAAGTGGGACGTTTTACTAAACACAGTCATATATATTGTATACAAGTATAGCTTTAATAAATAATGAATGTTCAAATTCATGTCACTTCTGCATAATAAATTTCTTAGGTCTACCGGTTAGTAATGTCATCTTGGCAGGTGCTATACATTGCGTTTATGATACTTCAAATTGAATGCTACCTAAAAGAAATCGCGGTAATGTATTTCGTGTCATTTCCGTCTCCGGATTTAGGCGATGATACCCGAGAAAAGCCGAAGTGTTAACTGATTTTAATCGTACTGTACTAAGGCATTGCTGCCAACTTAAAAAAAAAGTTTTATCTTCGGTGCATGGATGATATTTTTTTGACAGATGGACGTCAATAAAAAAAAGTTTATCAGACCATTTTTTTTTAATTTTGTTAATTCCGAGAGAGAACATGTATTTATTTTCTTTGTTGTTTATTTGCATTTTATTTATGAAATGTCGCTTCGTAGAAAAAGTATTGTATGCAACGTTGTATAAGTAGGTCAAAAAACGCTCGTGGCACCTTTCTTACGATGTGAGCGTAGCGACCCATGCCACTCGCGTTTTTTGCCCCCTCTTATACAACGGTTGCATAAAATACTATTTTAAAACCGTCTAATGTTACATGTTTGGGGAAGAACTAGAGTAAACATTGTATCTCAGTAGTTCGCTGAATAAAGACTAAAGTACTAAGGGTGACCTTACAAACGGTCCGGTAGTTTTGAATTTTTGATATGTTGTCTAGGATGGTTAGTGAGTATTTAAAATGCAAAATGCACAATTCGCCCCCTCCGCGCCCGCCGCCATATTGAAAAAACCGGCAATTTCTGCAGATTTTTGCGTATACCTTCGTTTAGGAGCATTTTAGCTAGAAAAAGGCTAAGACAATGTTGTAGAGAGTTTTTAAATTAACTATATTTCACATTTTAAATTTAATTAATGTCGAGATAAAGGGACGAATCATAAATTTAAACCCGTAAAATGTTTTTGAAGAAGTAAAAAATGTTAACGACGGCCTCTTGTTGGATAAATCAAATCAAAACACTTTTTTCCAATGCAAACAGTCTTTGTGAGTATTAAAGTATTTTCTATTTTCTCGTACATGCATAGTAAAGTTTTGTACGAAACTTGTGTGTAAGATGATTTCCGACTCGTGTTTGTTTAATCACTCGTTCGTACCTCGCTCCTGAATAAAAATCGCACTCGTCTGAAATCACCTACCTTACACACTTGTATCGTAAATAACTATTACATTAGCGGAATATTTAACCCTGTTTCCTCTTTGTTTACGTCAGTGCCATTCGCTGACTTTCAGCATCAGTTACCAAAAAATGACGTTGCCAGTAAAATATATTAGTACCACTAAAATCCCTCAATAACGTGGGCTGAAAAACACCTTGTTGGGCTATAATTGCGTGTCATTTCATTTATGACGCAAATTGAAGTGTAGGAAATCAAATGTTTGTACCATAAACAAAAGAACAAGCAGTGAAATGGAAACTCGCGTTTCACTTTCGTGCAAAGTCTCTACTATCAACGACACAGAAGTAACAACAATAGCCCGTGAGGTCATCTAGACGTGGACGAAGTCATACCAGCGAGGTTCTTTCCTATCCTTAGGTGACTGACACGCCCTCTTTGACAGCAGACGGGTTTCGCACTACTAGTAAAAAAGGCTACCCCGATGTTTCTAAATTCAATCGTCATATATAGTGCCGTCTCAAACTCCTGTCAAACTATATTTGGGTGAGTGGGAAGGCACTATTAGACGGTCGAATTTAGAATCGGAGAAGCCCTTAAGGTAGCGCACCCACCAATACCGAGAAGGCTAAGCGTTATAGGAATTTAATGAAATAGGAACATTTTTTTTCACACATCAGATCTGCCCACTATCACTAGAATGCAGTGAACGCATATAAACATATATTTTCCGGTCACTGCTAGAATGATTTTCCAATGACAAATTGGATTTTTGTGACGTGCTCAAATGAGCGTGTTCCAACTTTTAATCGTAAAATTTAATCGATTAATTTATTGTTAATCGAATACCCTGTCAACTAATTTAATCGCGATTAATATTGTGACGATTAATTAAGATAACCTATTACCTTATTTATAAAAAAAAGAATCAACAATTAATTTATTAATTAGTTGATAAAAAAATTAATCAATTAATGCCCATCTCTGCTTCGCCCACACCTAGCTATAGCTGCGCCATCAAACGACGATAGAATACTCGCATTTAGTTCGGCGAAGGTCCAAAGGTGGTGCGCGACGACCCGACCTGCCCCCCTCGATGGCTGCCGGCTTCCTCCCGGCAGCCAGGGGGTCATTTCAACCCCTCAGCCTGGTACAAGCCTTGGTATGCCACACGGCTGTAGGTTTCAAATATATACCAATGAATCCCAATAGCCCTGTTCTAGGTAGTAACATCAAGAATATGTTTGATCATAGAGAAAAATGTCTAAAACAATCAGCATTTTAAAAGGAATAAGGCCTCTTAAAATCACGTTTACACAATATATTATGTAAAACTGTCGGTAACTAAATAAAAATAACAGGCAAATACTAAAACTCATGCCGCTATAACACGATTCTACTTATCGTGTTAAGTATTTACTCAAAATAAAAAATACCTTAATTAATTGCCAATAAAAAAATTAAACTGGTATCTTAAGATTGTATTAAATGTAATAATACAACAGAAATTCAGAATGGATTCGTTCAAATTGCTATTTGGTCGAACTAAAATGTACCCGACGTACCTTGTTTCATCTTCTGACCGGCCATTTTTAATCTGAACTGTTTGTAGCGGGGGTCGTCCTGTAACAACAAACAATATAATTAAACAATAGTCCAAAATTTAAGAAAAACTATTAAAAAAATCATCTCATACTCTACGAGGTAAGAGGAAAATACGTTATACTATCTGTTTTTATTTGGGAGGATCGCCTGTTAAAAAAAAAAAAATGTTGTCAAACATTTCATTTTTTTTACCAGGCCTTTCTTTGAAATTCAATATTCACCACATTTTTTATTTTCAAAAATATCCCATTCGTGAAGTTTCTCATTCCAAAACAGCGTAGGCGACAAGTAATTGGTCACAGCGCAGTAAATCATACAGTCGAACTATTACTAAGACGGATTTAGTATGTAGTAGAGTTGCTAAGCCGCGAAATTGTGCGCATCGGGTTACAAGCATGAAATTTCTACCACACATAGAACGTTCTACGGTGATTATTTTCAGATGTGGAGGGAAGTCAGATTCGTCCCCTGTGTGGTGGGAGAGCGGGGTGAAGAGGACCAAGTACTGCTCTTTTTCTTTTTTTTATTACTGATCAGTTAAGGCTATTAGGGCTTGCACGACATCGTTTTCGTGTAAAATAGATATCAGCTATTAGTTTTTCATGTTATTTAAGAATAGTTTCCTATTAAAATTTGGGTTTATTGCCGAAAAGGTAAAAATCACAACAAGTTTTTTTTATTCTTAACGATAAATTAGTTATCTATCCTGAATATTTACAATTTAAAAAAATATTACTAAACAGCAAATTTAATGATGTTTTTAAAAATGTATACATATTGGGCACATCTAATACAAAAAGTACCTTGAAAAAAATGTTGTTGTTGAGCTTAGCCTGCGTGTTCTAGTACATTTTGCTAAGTCGCGAAATTGTGTACATCGGGATACAACCACGAAATTTCTACCACAGATAGAGTATTCTGCGGTGATTCTTTTTAGATGTGGAAAGAAGTCAGATTCGTCCCCTGTGCGGCGGGAAAGGGGGGTGAATAAGACAAAAGAGGCCTCTATTTCTTTTTTTATTACTGATCAGTTAACGCTACTAGGGCTTGAATGGTATTATTTTCGTGTATAACAGATATCAGGAATTCATTTTTCATGTTATTTATTCATAGTACCATATAAAAATATGGTTGGATTTCCGCAATTGTAAAAATCACAACTAGTTTTTTTTTATTCAGGGAGATAAATTAGTTATATTTCCTGAATATTTACAACTAAGAAAAATATTGCAAAATAGCAAATTTAATCTAGTTTCTAAAAATATATAAATATTGGGCACTCTTCATACAAACAGTAACTTAAATAAATTGTTGATGCTGAGATTAGCCCGAGTGCTCGTGATACATTAGCAAAAAAAAAATGTTTTAATTACATTAATTTGTTTTTCTAGGACGTATATAGTACATATTATATGTAAAAGCATGTTAATAATCATTATTTAATGTACCTAGTTAATGAAGCGAAATAGGATGCGTTCGGAGATTTACGTTGGTTACGCCAACGTAAAGATATATTTTAAGCTACTGTTTGTATGAGAAGTGCCCAACATTCATATATTTTTAGAAACCAGATTAACTGAACTTTTTGAAATAATAATAATAATTTGAAAATGTTCACGAAATTGAACTAATTTACGTCACTGAATAAAAAAACTTGTTGTGATTTTTACCTTTTCGGCCATTACACCCATATTTTTATACAGAACTATACAAAAATAACATAAAAAATGAATTTCTGATATTTGTTTTACACGGAAACGATACCAAACACGTGCTGGTAGACTTAACTGACCAGCAATAAAGAAAGAAAAGAGGGATACTTGGCCGTATTCACTCCGCTCTCCCGCCTCACAGGGGACGAATCTGACTTCCCTCCACATCTGAAAATAATCACCAAGGAACACTCTATCTGTGGTAGAAATTTCATGCTTTTAACCCGATGCGCACAATTATGTTAGAAAACAGCGGACTAACAACTCTACTAATGGAACGAATAAATTATCAACCTATTATATTCTAGCATGGAAATTGTACCATTATTTTCTACAAGGTGATGTCATATGAGTTCTGATTCTTAGACAACGCTGCTTTCACCTTTTTTTTGATATTTTCAATGCTAAGGCCGTTTCACCAAATAAAAATAGTAGTTTTTGATTCTGTAATATTAACACCCCCGACACAAGTAGCTGGTCATCATGAGACCCTGTTTTAATGTGACACTGAACATAAAAACAAAATTTGGAATTCCTAGCTTCAATATTTGCTGAGACCCAGCCGCTTGTTCCACTAAAAGATGAATATCTTGGAGACGAGAGCTCCCATCTTCATCAAACAAAGCCAAGAACCATCTCGACAAACCAGGCTTTCGACTAAAAAACCTCACTTAAATCGGTCCACCCGCATGGGCGCTACGATGCCACAGACAGACACACAAATACTCAGATACGCATATACACAGACACACAGATACACATCTTAAGAGGCCTTATTCCTTTTAAAATGCTGATTGTTTAGACATTTTTCTCTATGATCGAACATGTTTCTTAACATATTATTGATGTTACTACCTAGAACAGGGCTATTGGGATTTATTGGTATATATTTGAAATCTACAGTTTGAACTTTTCATTGATAATTTTTGTTCGAAAAACTACTCGAAATTGACAAAATTCACGTGGTTAATATCGTTTTTTCCACTTATTTTCGACTGCACGCAATAAAATCATGAAATAGCTACGTTAGTACCTAGAACTTGGGAAAATGTATTATTCACTTCAAAATGTTGGTTGAAATTATCAATATATTCGTCATAATATGAAAAAAATAAATTTTAAAAGGAATAAGGCCTCTTAAACTTATAATTATAAAACCCCTCTTTTTTCGTCAGGGGTTAAAACGGGGTAAGTCGAGACCCAGCCAGCTTTACTCTGTTTCAGATAGTCATGTAGTAAACAAAGTAATTTTGACTCATAACATGTGTAGTAACATACAGTGAGGATAGATGGCGTTAGTGGTAACTAACATGATCAAATTATACATTGTAAGCAACTAATAAAAATATTGTACTGCCTATTTTTAAATACATCATCAGAGTTTACTGAAGCTTATAGCGATATATTTTACTGATTTTGTAAGCATTCGAGATATTATTTCTTTTTGTGGCCTTCCTAGTGTAGCGGGCCAATGCGTCATCTATCGGCCACTAGAAGAGTTTTGAGTAGTGCCACTACTCCACACTAGAGGGTGCTAGTATTATATTAAAAAGTTGCGTGAAAACAAGTTAATTGAATGACCGTATGAAAAATAATGAAAATAAAACAATACAAAAAAACCTCTAAATCTTTGTATTCATGGTTTAAAACAATACATATAAACCAATTTTCATTCAAACCAACAAATCAGTAAAAATGGAGCCAATATTTTAACATAAGTTCCCTATTCAAGGTTGGGCGGGCACAACGGTTAAGACAGATGAGGGGCGATTACCACGAAACAAAGCGGTATCGGAATAAGGTTGCTTGTCCGAAGAAGTGGAGCGGAGCAGAGCGGAGCCGGAGGTGTGTAAAATGGACCAACAACATTCCTCAGGTAAATGGACTTATTATGGGCTTCACCACGGAGTATATGGAGATGGCATTCAGCGCAGTTTGTTCTAGCACCGCTGTAGCCGACTTTTACACGCACACAATTATATTCGTTTAAAAATAAGGTTTTACAACAAACAGAAGTGAGTTGACATTGGCTGAGCTAATGTGTGCGATTTTCGTGGTCATACACTACTACGATCAAAGTATCGAGAATTTTAGCCCTTATATGCATTACAGTATCAGACAGTGCATTTATTTTTATTATAACTTAAATAGAAATAAAATAAAAGGCAAATGTAACTTTATGATTCAGTACGACAAAGTCTCGAATTGACAAGAAATTGATTTCGCTGGCAAAATATCACAAGGTTTTATGTTACAATTTTAAAACATTTAATATTGAACCTTATCCTTGTAACACGGGGTTTAATTTTAACGACCCAGAAAATGTCATGTACCTAAGCTCAGCCAGCGGTATGCATCTACTGATTCTAAAGGTTAAGGGCGTGATCAAATCAAAATAGTCGATATCGATAAAATAATAATATGTATAGGTTTATAATATAATGCATGTTGAAAATATTTATTTTGTATGGTCGTAAATTAAATTATCAGACTTTTTAATTTTAGGCGACGAAATCAAATGGAAGCATCATCTCAATATTTCTATCGTTCAAAATGTTTACATATAGTGATATATGAATAATAAAAACATCACCTTACAACATTTGGGACAGGTAGTAGGTAAATTATAAACGGAGTAGATTTATTTATTTTATATCATATAAAATGTAAACAAAATAATTAAGGGACAATCGTACACAACTCGCCCTGACCTTATTATACTAAGCAATGCTTTTAATATCGGTACTTACTAGACGATGATATAAACAATATATATAAATACATACATAAAATTAACATCCATAACCCAGGAACAAAATATTCGAGATCATCACAGAAATATTAGCCCTTGCCGAGATTCGAACGAAGGACCGCCGGCTCAGCAGGCAGGTGCATAAAAACTGCGCCAAGTCAGTTGACGACGAACTGACTAGCACATTATTATATTGTGGATAGGCAAAACAATAATACTGTTTTAATCTAATGATTTTGTCACCCACTGCTATTGATTTCGCTGTAGGTAATAAAATTACTTGTCTGAATTAAAAAAAAAACCGGCCAGGTGCGATTCTGACTCGCGCACCGAGGGTTCCGTACAAACTTTCACTTATCCCATCTTAATTGGCCTGGTTGAGTTAAGTTTGCATCTGAAATGTATGGCGCCGCATACAAACGAGGTGCAAATACTTATAAAAAATTATGTAATAATTAATGTAATTTAATCTGCAAATTCTGAGTTTTAGTAATTATTTTTGACATAAGTAACAAATTGAAATATGTAACAATGAAGTATTTGAATATTCTTTTATTTTGTTTGCATGCCTTTTTGGTAGAACATAAGCAACACTGTATATACCTGTATAACCTAATTTATTACTATGTTCTTGCAATAAACGAATTTGAATTTGAATCAAACTTAACGCAACCAAGTTCTCCAAATATGATTTACCTATTTACTTATTTAATTAATCTTTATTGCACAAAAGAAAACGTATCGTACAAAAGGTGGACTTGATGTTTGAAAAAGACTATATTTTTTAAGATTTTTATTAGTATTTGTAGTAAGTATGTGGCGATTTCAGATTTTTATAAGTATTTGAAGTACTTGCCAAAGTTCATAGTTCTAGGTCATCGGGAAGTACCCTATCACTTTGATTCCCTTGAGAGTGTCGAAATGTACGTTGTTGGCGACATAAACGGCCGTATCTTTTTTTCACGTTAACGTAGAAGCTTGATTTTTTTTTCATAGCTTTAAGGGACTCTAGCTAGACCTGAGTATTTACACATATAGTGTTAATTTCAACTCGATACGCGCGTTCTCGAGATAAAGGGTCTTGACAGACAAACAGACAGACGGACGGATGGACAACAAAGTGATCCTATAAGATTTTCGTTTTTTCTGATTGAGATATGGAACCCTAAAAAACAAGGTGATAAAGTGTAAATTATATTATTAAAATGGACAAGTTAGTATGAAACACGAGCGGCTCACATTAAAACCTCCATACAGAATATCGACAATTTGTGGTTTAGACTTGTTCCCCCGCACTAAATTGTCAGACGGACGTATACATTGCGTGCTCCTAAAGATGTTGCGTGAATAGTTGCCATGTCAAGCTAGTAATGTATAATAGTCATAATACACTGCAATATTTTACGAAATATTACAAAATACCGAATTTTATTAATTCCCAGTGAAATTAAACTGTATCAGGTATCTTTTTGAGTATGCAGATCTCTCCTGTGACGATTATAATGGCACAATTCGGCATATTTCTATTTTTTTGGCATATAATTACTCAAGCACGGTAACTAAGTGACTGTTGACATCACGTTGACATGTATTTGGCGATTTGGGCTAAAGCTCGGTTATGCGTGCCCCGCCCAATACCCAGTCTATAGTATTCTTATGGTCTGTGGGCTTTACAAAGACACAGCCTGATTGGTAAATTTTCTGCGCTCCGTTTCATCAGCCGATCGGCCGCCACAACTGACCGCAACTCCTGGTGATGAATCGCGCACCGTATCGAAACATGTCGACCTATATTAGACTTCTACGACGTGAGTAAATCCGTCTCGTATGTATTTTAACATATCTAAAATTGACGATAGTTTTCTATATTATTATAATTGTTTTAATTGCCTTATTGCACGACGGCCTCCGACTCCGACTAGGTGGACGGACTCGTTAGGGTCGCAGGTCGATGGATGCAGTCTGCACAGGACCGCACATCGTGGCGAGCTATAGGGGAGGCCTGTTCAGCGGTTGACGTCCAATTACCTTGTTACGGACGAAGCCCATGTTTCCGAACAGTTTGAGTCCGCCGACCGCAGTAATGTACTATAAATGATAGGGAACACGCATATGACTCCGAAGTAATGACCCTTCTCCAAACAATAGAGGACCATCCTACGCCTAAATCAAACTAGACTTAAGTTCTTTTTTATGTAATTTTGTAGTTCACAGTGCCTTGGTTTAATTACTGTATAATGCTGTGTAATTAATTTGAATAAATAAAAATATGAAGAAATAAATAAATAAATGAATGAATAAATAAATAAATAATGCATTTTTTTAATAATAAAATAAATAAATAAACCTATTAATGAATGGATGAACGAAAGAATGATAAATTATTGAATGATGAATGAACGAACGAACGAGTGTATGAATGAATGAAAGAATGAAAGAAAAACGAATAACTGAATGATTGTTGAATGAAAAACGAATGAATAAAGGATTTTTTGATTGGATCGATGAATGAATGACTGAAAGAATGAATGAATGACTGAAAGAATGAATGAATGAATGAAAGAATGAATGAATGATAAATAAATAAATAAATTACTCACCTTGTTAAGGAGGAATCCCATGTGTCCGAACAGTTTGAGCTGCGCCACGAACCCCTCGTTGGGGCCGATGAACCGCCTCTTGGACTTGGCCACGCGGAACGCGTCGTGGTAGCCCAGCGAGTACTTGCGCATCATGTACGCGACCACCACCGCCGCCGACCGCGACACACCGTAGTAACTGAAACAACATTTCAAATTTCACTCATCTATTGTCACGGAAACCAAAAATAATATGTTTGACACTTATTTCTCGCGGTTTGAACACAAATGTAGGTATATCGAAATATTTTTGCGTGCTCTTTCCAATATGGTCACCGGACGGATTAGGAAGAAATTCTCTTTTCGGCTGTTTTTATTTACAATGACACCGATACATCAGCAAAGAACACAACTGCACTAAAGCAAAAAATAACTGCCCGTTTTCTCAACTCCTTCAACTCCAAACGCGAAGTTTTTTCGACAGCATAAAGTTACTCGCTAAGACTTTTTCCCACAATTTTCCACCGTTATCGCGCACTTAAAAATCAGATACAGGGTCTTATCTTCAAAGTTTGGTATCCGGACGCCCCGGGCTAAAATATGAGCCCCGCTTGAGAAGACTTTGATAAATAATTAACACAAATTATAAAGGGTACCATCATAATCTAACGTTTCGGCGGATTTGCAGTTGCACACGCCGTGCTCTCAGATGTACACTGATTAAATATGAAAGCATCGTCATCTTAGAACCAGCCGTCTATATGAGGTTTGAGCAGCATTCAGATAAACAATGTTTTGAATTTGGTTGATGAAAAATCATTACTGACTTTTTTTTTTTTTACTAGCCTATACTTGTGTCCCACTGCTGGGCAAAGGCCTCCCCTCTCTTGCGCCACTCATCTCTATTGGCTGCATGCTCCCTCCACTCGTAACAAAATGCATCCAGGTCATCCCGCCATCTTCTTTTCGGTCTGCCTCTGCTCCGGTAACCTTGTGGTGTCCAGTCGGTGATTATTCTGGCCCATCGTTCCGGATGCATGCGGCACACATGTCCAGCCCAGTCCCACTTCAGCTTTGCGGTCTTGGCACCCACGTCTACAACGCGTGTTTTGGAACGCAGTTCGGTGTTTCTTATCCACTTGACCGTCCGACGATAGCATAGTATCCAAAACCAATATGCTCCTAACCGCGGATACCTTACTATCCCAGATTGGAAGACGGAACAGTTGATTATAGTGGCATCTAGTGGAATTATTCGGCATTATTTACTAATTATCTTGATGCAACAACGTAGCCTAACCAAATAGTTTGCTGTAATAAATATAGATGGCAGTGTAATTAGGCTAGTTTTGTAGAAAGTTGAGGATGCGCAGCGCGGGGCGTGCGTCGCTAAAAAAAACCCGGACGGTTGACAGGAAAATAGTCTCGCGGGCTGGACGGTCAAGTGGTTATACGGTATTTCTTACTGACGTTTAATAATTCAAATATATTACGTATGCAAATTATTGCCATATGAATGCTGTTTGTAGCGCCCCTATCCCAGGCAAGGCCGGCACTTGTTGGGCTATGAATATATCATCTCAAACACGCAATGAAATGTCCTCATAACGTGCGTTATAACAGGCTTCGAAGTATCACGTTTTGGGCGTAACAACACGAGAGAACTGTAAAAAATAAAAAATTTAAAGCCTAGGCCGGGAAGTATTTTTATTTGCATGACACTGGCCGTCTCTATGCCTACTCACCCGGCAAGCCCCTCTCTCCCGGCGTCTGCAGTAATGTACTATTATTTCACTACCAACGAGCAAACTTTTCAAAGCACGAGTGTAAAGTGAACTTACCAATGGACAAGGACATTGCCCTGGTTCTTGATGGCGTTGCTGACGAACTCCAAGCACTCCGGGAGGTGGCTGAGCAGATCGTCCTTGGGTATGTCTGCCACTGCAACAGAAACTCAGTCAACAAGTTGCACTAAAAGTTGCGTACCCCTATTCAAAAAACTTAATAACCTTCCATACAGAAATATGTAACTTTGTACGATCACATCAAAAAGGCATAGTTCTTGAAAGGCGAACCAGGGTAAAACTTAAATAACAAAATAAAATAAACAAAACTTATGAACCTTGTATTTCACCCTCCAAGCCACAAGATGATCTACAAGAACAATAAATAAATATCGGACAACCTCACACAAATCGATCTAGTCCCAAATTAAGCTCAAGAAGGCTTGTGTTATGGGTACTAGACGACGTTATACGTACTTATAATAGATAAATATATACTTAAATACATAGAACAACCATTCGAGTTCATCACACAAATATTTGCCCTAACCGGGATTCGAACCCGAGACCGCCGGCTCAGGAGGCAGGTGTCTACAAACTGCGTCAAACGCGTCGTCAAGATGTCAAAATGTTTACAATATATTCAATGTTATTTTAAATCATCTTCCGGAGGAACTCGGGCTGGGAGGGGAAACTCCTTTAAACGCAGTCTAACTAACGGGTCCCCTCAAGATTTTAGTCCTAAAATTATTTGCCCTAACATGTTTGCTCTGAACACTTTTGACCTAATGTTCATTTAACATAATGGTGTTGTGTCCTAAACGCTCTTTTGTCCTAAAAGTCAAAATCCATAGTATAAAATTCCCTAATACTCATATGCCCTAGTCTATTCTATCCTAACTGTTTGAAATACCGAGTTTTTTTTATGCCCGATTATTAATTTTGAAACGGACGACCTTGGGAGTGTCCCCACCTTCAATTCAGACACGAACACCTGCGATCTGGTACATTCAAAAATTCACCGGCCTAGGTACCCATGTAAGTACTATTACGGAGTGTATCCTATTTCGGTCTGTCAAGAGAAAAATAACCGACTTCAAAAAAAAACTGAAAAGCCAAAAATAACCCGTTCATGTACAGATTGCATTTGAACCACCTTTTGAAGTAGGTGGCAAACCTCAAGTAAACTTGAGCGGGATCTATTTTCATAGTAATATTTGACTGTTTTGGTATTTTTGGCTTTTCAGTTTTTTTTTTTTAAGTCGGTTCTTTTTTTGTTTAATGTGTATGTTTTTGTTTTTTAGTGATTCAAATTCAAATCCTATAATCGCTTTTTCACAAAAAATAACCGACTTCAATAAGCGAAATGGAACATACAGTAAGACTTATATGATTTTCTCATGGATGTCTTTTTCAGAACTGGACCAAATTGAAATGGGACTACAAGGGAAGCACCAGCTTTCAAATAAAAAACCGGCCAAGAGCATGTCGGGCCACGCTCAGTGTAGGGTTCCGTAGTTGCTCAACCTTCACAATAGACTTAAGTTGCGAGAAAGATTTTTAGCTCTATAAAAAGCTCGTAAACGCCAAAGTAACTGTCAAAGGTAACTGTAATTACTTATTACCTTCTAGAAGTCAACTTACGTCCTTTTAAGAAAATTATGAAATTTTGCGATTGAAAAACGGCTCGACCGATTTTGTTCAAAATAGTTTTCATTGAAAGTACTTATAAGGCCTCATTTTCATGATTTTGTCCATACCTTTTTGACCCGTGGTTAAAAAGTTAGAGGGGGGACGCTATTTTTTTTATTTTCGGACCGATATTTACAAGACTGCTGACTTTATCAAAAAATATTGTTTGGAAACCCCTATTATTTTTAAAAGACCTATTCAACGACACCCCATACACTAGTTTTGAAACTAAAAAAAAATCACCCCAAAGTTAGGTGTTCGGGGAGGTAACCGAAAAATTGTTTTTTTTAATTTTTATTTTACCGTTTTGTCGGCGTGGTACATACACATACTCATACCAAATTTCAGCTTTCTAGTACTAATGATCACGGAGCTAAGCCGCGGACGGACAGACGGACAGACGGACATGGCGAAACTATAGTTGACTACGGAACCCTAAAAAGAATCATCAATTCATCAAAATCGGTTCACGCAGTCGAAAGTTCTGAGGTAACGAACATAAAAATTGGGCAAGTGCGAGTCCGACTCGCGCATGAAGGGTTCCGTACCATAATCTAGATAACAAGTTTGTTGTATGGGAGCCCCCTTAAATATTTATTTTATTTATTTTTAGTATTTGTTGTTATAGCGGCAATAGAAATACATCATCTGTGAAAATCTCAACTGTCTAGCTATCACCGTTCTTGAGATACAGCCTGGTGACTGACGGACGGACGGACGGAAAGCGAAGTCTCAGTAATAGGGTCCCGTTTTTACCCTTTGGGTACGGAACCCTAAAAAACAGTTGAATTGAGGACCTCCACTTTTTTGAAGTCGGTTAATAAAATAATACAACAGTGCAGAAGATACCTAGCTGTTGGCAGAAAATTATTGGCAGTATAAATAGGAATACTTACATTGGACAAACTTGAAGACAATGTTAGCCCTCTCCAGAATGCTCATAGGCAATGGGACTAGATCTATAGTCAGGATGTGCGAAATGCCGAGCTCTTGAAGCGTGGATTGGTCTCTGGCACAGGCCAGGTTCCCTGCAAGAAACAATCGAATCATAGATACAGTTGCCGGCAAACTTCTTAAAAAAAATGGCGGATCTGCGCATGTACTAATGTAGGTACGTAAATCGGCTTCTGCGCAGTCCAGGTAATGCTCGAACAATTTGCCAGCACCTGTACAATGAGCTGCAGAATTGCGTGTTCCATTTATGAATGAGTTCATTCGTAAGTGGCCCATGGGCCACATGGGCATGGCAAATGGACAATGGGAGCCCATAGTACGAGACATTGCTTTGCAGATTATATCTAGAATCAAGATGTTATGTGTAACTTAAAAGGGTAGTTATTTTAAACTTTTGTTTCAATTGACATTCATTGAATACGGTATTTGATGACAGCTCAAATCAGCTACTCTTTATGAAATGTCAAAAACGATCTGTTAGTATGAAGCTTCTATGATGATACAGGCATGTGACGTCATAAAAAGCAGTAGTCAAAACACCACTTCTTTTTGGTTTCAGTCCAATTAAAAAGGGTAAAATGTCCTAAAGTTAGTGGTAGTTTATTTGGTTCCGTGTATTTTTGCATGTACGTTTAGGGGTTATAATGACATAATTAATTTTCACTATAAGTAATCAAATACCGAAATTGATATCAATAATAAGTTTCTGTCAAAGATTTCACTTTTGTAGCCGACTGTACATTCATCAATTGCTCACTGAGACGATTCTAAAGACCCCAAACTCCGTAGGATTGCTTTAAGGGACAAAGTTATATTATGGGACAATCTTACACAAATCGACCTAGTCCCAAACTAAGCAAAGCTTGTAATATGGGTACTAGACAACAATATACATAATATATAAATACATATATAGATTACATCCATGAACCATGAACAAATAAATAATCGAGTTCATCACACAAATATTTGCCCTGGCCGGGATTCGAACCCAGTAAGCAGGCGCACTATAAACTGCGCCAACTGCGTCGTCAATAATGCACAGCGACATAAGATTTCGGATTGTCTATACTCTATAACATATTAATATGGCGTTATGTTTGCTGCACACATAGCTATTACACATTTTGCATTTTCCATGTGAATAAAGTTGTAGCAATCAGGACTCTTAGTGAGTTACTAGACTACGGGTGTTAAAGTTCATGTTTAGAAATTTATAAACGTATAGTTTGATGCGATTTATCTGAAAGAAATAAACATTTATTGCCACATCAAAAATTAAATAGGTACACCGGTACATCGAATAAGCAAGAACACAATTGTCAGTACATTGTCCACCCAAATTATTCCGATCGACTGGCATCTACAGTTACCCAGTATATATTTGGTGAACCCTGCAATAGACTATACTGGGTGGGTTCTTTCTTTGCAAACAGTGCACTCTCTCAAACAAATGGTAATGTGACTATAAAAAACATTGCTTAGCTATGAAATAAGCCACACACAACATTTAGCCTGGTATTTTATTCGGTTTCCGCGACTGACACACATTTAAATAAAACCATTTGACAAATTTAAATAAACCAAGTGCTTTGTTCAGTCAACCTTTCAAAACATCTGGGTAGCTCAAATAATTAATATATGCGACATAATGCTTTTAAATCGTTTTATTTAAATTTAATTTGGTGTTTACAGCAGCAAGAAGTAAATAAAATCCTGTTCCTATGTACAAGTAATAAAGAAATATCAGACAACCTCACACAAATTTAATAGGCTCGCATTATGGGTATTAAATGACAATGTGCATACTGATATAGCCTCCTGTGAATAGTTAACTGTCAACTATTTGTCATAAGGCTAAAATTAAATTGACAAATTATGAATGCTGGTGGTCAGGAGGATAGATAAATATGTACTTAAATACATAGAAACACTAAAAAAACAACACAGAAATAAACACTAAATATGTACTTAAATTCAATAATGTAATAATGAGGAGTAATGCAAGTCAATTGATAACAATATTTTAATGCTCTTCTACATATAAAGTTCTGGAATACATTTAACATGTTGCCAGTACGGCGCACATAGAAAATAAGTTGCAAATAACAATTAAGCGTTTGAGTGTTAGTCATACAGACAGCAATGCACAATAATGGAATATAGTTACGCAGACATAACATTCGCCACAGTAAAATGCAGTGCGTTTGGTTTGGAGCGAGTCGGGCTCTCGATAAGTTTTAAACTCTTAATGCATAAGGGGATCTTCTTTTTTTATAGACAATTTTATTTTATTTTATTTATAGCCTTTTCTCAGATACATGTTATTAGGTATAGTTCATTTATACAATTTTATTGTGTATCTGTGTGCCCTTTGGCAAAGGCCTCCTCCAACACTTTCCAATCTTCTCTTTTCCTTGCCAGTATAGTCCAGGTTTTGCCAGCTGTCTTAGTCAAATCATCTTCCCATCTCCTGAAAGGTTTTCCTTTCTTTCTCTTGCCTTCTCTTGGATACCATAGTGTTACTACTTTGTTCCACTTATCCCCTCCTCTAATCACATGGCCAGCCCATTTCCACTTTAGTGCTCTTAGCTTTAACACCACATCTTGGGTCTTTGTAGATTTTCTAATTATGTTATGATTGATTTTGTCTATTTTCCTTGTTCCCATCATACTTCGTTCCATGCTTCGCTGACAGGTACGAAGCTTGGTTTGTTGTGACTTTGTGAGCGCCCATGTCTGGCATCCATATGTTAGGATGGGGACTTTATTAATGGGGGATTTTATCAATAGACAAACACTTCACCAAATCATTGGGGATAATGCAATACTGCGTAACAAGTGTAGATACGAATCAATATTCAAACAAATGCTAAGTATTTTATTGAAATGAGAACTTTATTGACAGCTGTCATTTATGCGGTATTGCACTATCCACGACGAATGCTTCATTTCATCCAATTTTTATTTTATAGACAAATTTTTCCCTGGGTCTGAAATCTTGAAAATGTCAACCTACAGATTTAGTTACGTTAGGTTCCCAAGTATTTTAAGGTTTCGAAAAAAATGCTTTTGATGAAATGATATTTCGATATTATAAAAATTTGATGAAACATTTGTCTCTAAAAGAAGGGTAAACCGCATAAGGCCCTGCATGTCTCTCAGGAGACATAGTGATTGACTAACATACAATCAATAGACACAATTTAGTATTTATGTAGAATGCCCTATTATAATTTAATTTATTCCAGGAAAAGTTTACAGGACTGTCATAAAACAAACCTAGACTACAGTAGCCGGCAAACAACTTGAGCGTGACCTTGACTGCGCAGTAGCCGATTTACGTACAAATTTACATGCGCAGATCCGCCATTTTGGTTCAAGTGCCAGCTACTATACTTCCAAGAGACTAACATTACATTGTCAAACAATACCATATCCTCATATCAATAAAAAATCTAGTTTGCGACAGTGATTTCTTTTGCCGTGAAAAGTCTGGGCTCTGATTATCACCATACCCCAGGGCTTCCAATGCAGGAATGACTACAGTAGGTGTTAAATCATTTGCACATCAAAAACCCCAGCATGTGTTTATGACATTTCTGCTGGCCCTGATGTGATCAGAGTCAGTACTGTGAACAAACTATTCATGGCATGATTAAGCGTCGTAGCACCCTTGTGCTAGAAATACAAGACGAATCAGTGGTCTTTAGCTAAACCATATGGATATATCTAAACATCATAGACAGATACTGGTCAACTTACCAAGATACAGCCCAGGGTCTATGAGATTGACGCTGACCTCTAACTTGTCGTCTTCTTCAGCCTCTTCCAGCTCAGCATGGACATCGGCATCTATGACTCTGCGAGCCATTGTGGGGTTTTCAAATTGTTCTGAACACAAAATATAAGTCACTACACACGCATGTGGCACAGTAAACACATTTCGAACTGCAATTGTCTGTTACATTTGGGCATATTTTATCTGTATTATCACATGTTGTACACAAAAAACATGCAACAGCAGCTAGGTTTACAACCTCAAAAAATCAATAGAAAAAGACGTCATTGTTATGGTTTTGGATTTAGTATGCTACGCGTAATACAAATAGTTTGTTTAAAATTTAGCACGTTGTTGTTGTCCCAGTATTTTATCTACGCATAGGTGGCGAGCACATTTTATTAATAATTTTAATTCTCTCGTGAAAAGGTCTCATAAATATTTTTGTATTATGATGGTATTATGTAAAACGCGACTAGTCAATAACATACTGAATGTTCGTTCAATAGCTCCAATGTACCATATTTACATTAACTTTATTCCTGTGGCTTACGGTCCGTTTTTCAACCAAAATATAGACAAAAGAAAATAAAATTAACGAGAACGGTCTGTTTCAGAACTGTCACTTTGTTTTTTTTTATATGTTTGTTTTGTTAGACTAAGGCAATAGGAATTATTAAGACAGTGAGTCAAGAACATTTAATTCAAAAAGTCTAGTTATTGTAGTTTATAATATATCCCCATTTGTTTGGTTTGGAAGGGCTGTACTGTTTTAGTTCATGATCAGAAGGTTTCCTTTGGCAGGATGAACCTACGGAACCCTAAGAACATTTTAAGAATGGAAAGCGTCTCTTGTGTGTAAGTCCAAACTTGGGATGATTCGATAATACGTTTGTGATTTTTTTTCAAATATGTAGTAAAATGTACACTGTACACTCACACTTTGTAACTATAATCTGTCTACCCTACACACACACACACACACACACACACACACAAACATTCCCGCGCTCATTTTGAACACCAGTTAAATTATATAATTGAAGGATATTCCATTAAAAATCGAAAAGTTACATTTAATTTAATAACTGCTGCAAAGATCCACACTCCACACGGTACCTGGTTCGAGTCCAGGCGTGGGCCACGTATGAGCGCAATTTAATTTTTCTTTGCGTGTTGATAATTAAACAACAATTTCGAAAAACATTTGAAATTGTCAAACTCACTTGCCATCCACAAAATGTAAAGCCCAGCTTGATATTTTTTACAATCTGATAGGACAAGACAAGAGACCAGTTGCTTCAGCTCATCCCACGTAGTGCAGAGGTTTATGCTGCGGCTAGCCTCACCACAACACAGCGACTTACGATACATGTAAGGGCTATTCGAAACAGTATAAAAAATTGGGCAAGTGCGAGTCCGACTCGCGCGGAACCCGTACCATAATCTATAACAAGTTTGTTATATGGGTTCCCCTTATTTTTTTTTGTATTTTTTGTTATAGCGGCCATAGAAATACATCATCTGTGAAAATTTCAAGTGTCTAGCTATGGTGACAGACGGACGGACGGACAGCGAAGTCTCAGTAATAGGGTCCCGATTTTACCATTTGTGTACGGAACCCTAAAACAGACTACGCCGTGACCTATATACTGTTCACCTAACGAAATTTTAGAATGAGAAACTTTTCAAATTAATTTTTCAATCACAAGTTGGCTTTTTCACAAAATTTAAAAATGTGGTAGTACCAATTTCGTTTTTATCCTTTATAATAATATCGGATATGATAATTCCAATATGATAACATCGGAAAAAACCCCGGTTAAAAAATTAAGTTGTCAATTGTTTTCGAAATATAATATGAATAAAAAAGAAACCGTCGATAAACAACCCTATACCTATAATAATTGTATGGCACTAAATTACATTAAAGTTGGTCTTGTTACTCTCGAGACGAGACTAGCAGTGAACTGATGTCAAAAAGCCGGCTACGACGCAGACACAAGTCGCCATGCGCACCTTCGATTAGAGGAATCCCCTCTGCAGTTCTAATAGTTTATTCCTGTATAATTATAATCAATGCAACGTCTCGGCGCTATCAGACAGGAAAGGAACCCGTTTCCATTATCACCCGGCTTTTGTTTAAAACTTCCCTTTTAATGCGTCGATTATATTTATATCATGTATTTATATCGTTATCTCTGTTAGTTTGAGACTATAGACCGAGTGTTAGATGAGATGTCCAAGATGTCGTAATATTATTTATCTACGCACATTATCATTAGTGCTCTAAAATGCGTTCAGAAATCGTAGGAAATGACCAGCATTATTACAACCAATTTTACTATGAGATTTTTTTGTCTGTGGTAGTAGGTAAAATCTGTACTGTAATGTTATTACAGTACCGATTTTTGTAAGGTTACGAGTTTAAATTAGGAACAGCTGTCAAAACACAAGTTGGTCTCTATTCTAGTATCCATAGATATTCATATTGTAATCGATATGAAACGTCAATTCAGTATGTTTTTTTTTATAAAAACTGCACGACATTCGATCTCGAGTGACATGAGAATATGGATACATTCGTTTGTATATGATTTAGAAAAAAAAAACATTCGTCTTGACGGAGGTTCGAATTGCCGCCATTATTGTTGTCATTTGTTTGTTGGTTCTTTGCTGTTACGAAAGTAGAATTGTGAAGTTTATTGTAATTCACATTTTAGTTGAAAATATTGTTTCAATGTATAAATGTAAATTACAACTATTACAATAAATAATCTGTTTATGTATTTGTTCAGATTTATTTCTTACTGCATGAGTATATGTCGTTTTTAGATATTTTACAGGTAGCACTAGTGGTGCCGGTCATTTCCATAAGACTTCTGAACCCATCTTAGAGTACTTATGATATGTGTGTAGATAAAGTAGTGTATACAACTGTACCTACATAATTAGGCCTTAAAACACTCGTGTGATCCTATTATGAAACTCGCTGACGCTCGTTTCATAAAACCACACTCGTGTCTTAAGGCCTCTCATTATGTATCAGTTGCATAAACTACTATTATTTATAAAATTTATAACAATACAGACACACATCAAGGTACAAAGAAAAACGTAATGGGGAATGGAGGTTTTTTATATGAATCTTTACGCCCCCACATTCCTAGAAAAAAATGCAGATATTTTGTAGCTTAAAAAAAACTATTAAAACGGTCTTTCCCGCCTTAAACGGGCATCGTAACACATTAAACCCAAGTAAAATTCCCGTTCCATAGCTAACAAGGTGCTATCCACTTGAATCATACCAAGTTCTCATACTCATACTCATTTATTAATAAAATGTCAACATTTTACAAGTCAATATACATTATAAAAATTCTATTAAATTTCAACATACAAGTTATTCTAAAAAAAAAAAGAAAAACATTAAGTAATTATTAAATAAATTTGGAATACTTAGGTAGTTACATTATTAGTATTATTAATTATTATGCTATTTCATTATTAAATTCGTAAAAATTCGTCTATGTTATAAAAAGCATTGGTTGTTAGCCATTTCTTTAATACATTGAAGAACGTTACATTATTTTCAATATCTTTGATATTGACGGGTACTTTATTGTAGATTTTTGGCCCCACTATAGACATTGTTTTACCCGACTTTGCTAGCCGACAACGTGCTGTGGACATCATGTTTACGTGTTTCTGTGCAATACGTGTGCTTTTGTATGTAGCCAGTGGAAAGAGATGTATATTACATCGAACATGCTTAATAATGTAAAAAATGAATTGTGATGTGAGTGTCATTATGTTTTTGTCTTTAAAAAGTTGCCGGGCGGGAGTGCCTGGTGCTACATGAGATATTATTCTCAGTGCTCGTTTTTGGAGAACAAATACTCGCTGCCAATCCGCTGCTGTGCCCCAGAATTCAAGCCCGTAACACATCGTCGAGTGGAATAGCGAAAAGTAGCTAGATCTAAGTTGCTGATCTGGTAGCACCTGTGCCAGTCTGCTCAGGGCAAAACAAGCGCCCGATAACTTTCCACAGACAGTCTCGATGTGTGCATCCCATTTGAGTGCCGCGTCCAAGGTCATACCCAGGAACTTGGTTGTGGTTACTTGGGGCAGTACTTCCCCATCTACAGCTATTGTGAGTGGAGCTGGAGGTGGGCCCCCAAGGTTAATGTGTATGACTTGTGTTTTTAGCAGATTGAGTACTAAACCATTTGTACGGAACCAGTTTTGTAACTTTAAGATGTCAGAGGCAATTTTGTTCTGTAGTTCTGGGATAGTACTCGCTGTAATTACATTACACGCGTCGTCGGCAAAAATGAACATTTCGCCATCTACGCTTTCCGGTAGGTCAT
The DNA here is from genome assembly GCA_905147355.2 of Apotomis turbidana. Classification (NCBI taxonomy): domain Eukaryota; kingdom Metazoa; phylum Arthropoda; class Insecta; order Lepidoptera; family Tortricidae; genus Apotomis; species Apotomis turbidana. Next base: position 59,941,341 of record LR990280.1, on the reverse strand, counting down.
TGACTTGAATTAGGAAGCATAAGTTTGCAAGGGAAGACCCTTGGGGTACGCCTATGTCGATTCTCCCACTCTCTGATGTGATTCGACCATTATTAATAGCGACACATTGGTGTCGTTGTTTTAAAAACTCCAACATTAGTTTGAGTGCAGGACCGCGGATGCCTATGTGTTGGAACTTTCTCTCAAGGACGTCATGGTCACAGAGATCGAAAGCCCTCGTCATATCACACAAAAGAATCGCCACCTGCATTTGTTTTTCTTTAGCATCGATTATATTTTTTATGATGTCCCGAATTACAGATACGCATGATCTGTTTTTCCTGTACGCATATTGTCTTTCACTTAATAAGTTAAAGTTTTCTAAAAAGTTACTTAACCGTTTCGAAAGGCCGTATTCGAATAATTTTGCGAATGCAGGGAGTATACTAATTGGCCTATAACTTTGGAGATTGTCTTTACTCCCTTTTCCCTTGTTCATAGCATTTATTGGTAAACATTCACATTTACAAGTCATTTAAAACTAAAGTTATAGATATTAATATTAGATATAATATAGCAAACAATTAAAGTTACATTAGTGATAGAAAATAAAATAAATAAATATTGGACAACCTCACACAAATCGATCTAGTCCCAAATTAAGCTCAAGAAGGCTTGTGTTATGGGTACTAGACGACGACCAGCGCTGATTTTCAGCATGGCCCTTTTATGTTCGAGGTCGTAACACTGATATATTTATTTATTTAATCAACAGAAGCACTATGCCTATTGAAAATATAAATAATATGTATATCGGTCATTCTCCAGACGTACATTTTTGCTTGTCTTCACTCTTTAAAAATATAAAATTATCGATTTAATTATATCTAATATTTTTTGATCGTAGCAGGTATTCGTATTGAGCTGTACATGAATTTTCAAGAACATATTTAAAACTTTTCGGGTAGAAACTTTTAGCCCTATTCTCCTAATTGACACGTCGCGTCCCACTACCCAAATTACTTACATACCAATTTCTCCTGATGATATACATGAAGAAAAAACAACGTAAGCAAGTTTCTTAAACAAAAGAATACATGTTTTAATTGCACAAAAATAACCTAGTCAATACAAGTAATATATCACAAAGATATAAATTATAGTAACTTTGTCTCGAAACGTATAATAATTCACGCGTCGCGTTCGGTTTTGATCACACAAGTCCTCTGAAAGTAGGTACGGATCTCACTAACGCATTTCGGTGAAGCGGTCAGTCGTGCCTAGAGCCCCGTGTGGGATGGTTGTGTCAGCTGTGTACGGGTCGCGGACTATGACTGTAAGTATCTAATTCACGCGTTTTGGCTCACGAAATTTCTAATTAACACGTTCACGTTTTAAAAATCAACCAGTAACTCTATTGCGCTGAGAATTTTAGTGTACATTAAAGGCCGCATTATTTAATAGGTACTAGATTCTGTAGATTATTATATGTACCTATAAAAAGTTATTTTTTATTTTTCAAGAATCCCTAATTCACAAGTATAATTCACGCATCAAAAATGAACGCGTTAATTAGAATTTAACCATCCATGCGGTTTTAATCATCAGTTTGGTTTTTTTATAGAAGATTTGTATATATAATAGTAATAGTACCTATAATATATAGTCACATCTTCGTGGGGTCATTTTAAAACCTCATCAGGCATCAAAATTCGAGCCGAAGTGGTTTTGCCATATATTAGCACCATCAGGCATGAACAATTTCGTACTTGTATATAACCCTGTGTCTGATAGAATAATAGCAATGAAGCTGAACATCCATTCATGTCTTCTCAACACCGTGTAAGTTTACAACACAGTCCACGGAAGAGGATATCAACTAGAGGAAACTCTAGACAGCATACCAAGCCGGCAAATCGTAATGGTATTGAAAGACTGGAATGCTAAAACAGGAAGCTCAGAAATAGTCCATGAAATCCGAGACACCATTGGAAAATATGGTCTAGACTCGAATGGTCTAGAACGAACGAGATCAGAGGCTTGTAGAGTTCTGTGTTCTGTGTCTGACCATTAGTTTAACACTCTCTTTCAGCATCACAAAACATGACTTTACACTTGGAACCTGGGTCGTTTTAGGAATCAGATAGACTAAATACTGGTAGAAAAGCGCTGGAAGTCAACTGTCAAAAAATGAAGTGAAAACCTTCCCTTGAGCTGAACGCGGTTACTGCGTGCCTCGTTCTCCATTCGTCTCAAAGCCGTTTACCGTAACGCGTGACCTAAACACTAAGAATCTGACGGAAGCGACGCTCATGAATTTAGATCAACGCAGGTGATGCTGAGTCCAGGTAATAAATGAAGATTTTGAAGATATCGTATCTAAGAGAGGAAGGGATTGTAGAAGCTTCACATGGATCACTGAGGAAACGTGGAACCTAATTCAGCGCCGGAAAGAAATTAAAATGAATGCCCTTCAAGACTCCAAGTTGAAAAGGGAATACTCGAAACTATTTAAAACAAATCAAAGGGAATGCCGCAGAGACAAGAACGAGCATATGCCAAGAAGTCGAGTCGCATCCACTTAAATTACAAACCTCAGATCTGTTCAAGAAAGTTCGCCTGCTGAGTCGAAAGTTCAAACCCAAGTTCTGGGTCATTGAAGATCACGATGAGCAACCGCTTCATGAGTTTGACAAAATTGCAGAACGCTGGCGTGGCCACTATGAGCAGCTGTACAAAAGACCCTGTACATCCACCGACAATTGGTTGCACTGGGGACTTCTGAACCTGAAGCCCAACATCTTCAAATCAGATAATAGCTGCAATCGATTGCCTTAAAATTAAAACAGCTCGAGAACTAGACGACATTACTTCCGAGGTTTTCAAAGCCCTAGGTGATAAAAGAATCCATATCTTGCACAAGATCTGCCACCACTTATGGCAAACCGGCAGATGGCCAAAAGTCTGGACCCAATTCGTCATCATCCCGTTACACAAAAAAGGTTCAACGACAAAATGCTACAACTATCGTACACTTGCTCTGACTCCGTTATGCTCCACGTGATTAAACAACAGACTTCATCACTATCTAAACTAGCAGATCGCGCAAAAACAAGCGGGTTTTGTAAAGGGAAAAGGCATGAGCGATAAAATACTGAACGTGATGCAAATTGTACAGAAGTGCTACGAGTTCAATATACCTTTAATCATGTGATTTGTCGACTATTGCAAGGGTTTTGACTGTGTCGACTGGGACTGTCTATGGGATATTTTGACCGATTTGGGTGTTCGTCACCTCCTCACTGCTACTACACTACAGTCACTTTTCTACAACAGCCAAGCAACAAGGAGAATAGATAAGACGTCATACAATCCCTTCAGTTTCCAAAAGGGTGTCCTGTTCTGTATACTACTACTGTTCAATATATACGGCGAATACATCATAAGGAGGACGGCTGGCATAGTAGCATTACTGTTCGTGGACGTAAAGTCTTGCGATACGCTGATGACACCAGCCTCCTAGCAGCTAGCGAAAGCAAGATGGGCAGTTTATTGAACAGGATGGCGTGCTTTAGTGAAGAATTTGGACTTTCAATCAACAGATCCAAGACCAAACTCATGATTATTGATCGTACAGGCAAGGTAGAACTCAGTGGAAGACTTAACTTCGAAATCACGGGGAACCTGGATTCTAACATTAGCAATAATAGTTCATGTAAGACGGAAGTTCGCAGAATCCGCGCTAGGATGGCCAAGGGCGCAATTTCGCAGCTTAATAATGTACGGAATGATAGGAACTTCTCCGCCAACACTAAGACTACCTTAGTCCGAACTATAGCGTTTTATTTATTATAACTTATCATAATAATTCAATTTACATACATACTTACATACCTAATCTACCTAGTAACTTTAACGGCCGGTGTGCTTGTTTTTTGAGTACTTAGGTACTTTCATATTATTTAAAACATAGCTTATATCATATAACTGCCACCATATCAGTCATATATTATTATACAAAACGTTTTTATTTAAATTTAAAAAACATAACTGAATTTGTATAATTAACACGTCGCTTTTCTAATTCACGCGCCATGCAAAAGTCAAATATTCTAATTAACACGTCGTTTTTCTAATTCGCGCGTCATTTAAATTTTAATTTGCTTCTAAGTTATGAACCTTTAATAATTATAAAGTGCCCCATCCACATTAAAGTTTCAATGATCGATATGTTACTATATTTGAGATAAAAATTATTGAAAAGTAAGTAGAAAAAAAGCGACGTGGTAATTAGAATTAGAACACAAATCTGGAGAATGACCGATATATATGAAGATGGACTTTGTCCCTCGAGGATCTCTTTAGATCCTCACTCAGTAGACTGTACAGTCTTATTCCCATAAACTGGACAGAGATCCTCGTCTTCGCCAGACGGCACGGTCTGCGCGTGGCGCTGCGCCGTAGTTGGGCGTTGGTGGGAAGTTTACCCAGGTTACGTCTTACATACTTGCACGCTTAGAGTATATACACTTGGTAACGTAAGGATTTCAAGTTGCACGAATAGTTCTTTTGCAGGATGGTCCCAAGGTTTTTTGCTATAATGCGAACTGTGAGTTTCTGTATACATAATATTTAACACCGCCTACCCTACACGTATGTATGTAAAGAAGGAATATTGTTGCGGTTGCGCGATGAACATAGGTGACAGACCGCAACTAAGAGCATAAGTGAGGTTGCGAGGGGGAGAGGGAGGGGGGAGGGATATGAGAGCCCAGCCAGCACGAGGCCTAGCGAAGGCGATGAGACACTAGCAACTAGTAAATCCTATGACGTTGACACGTCGTAAAATGGAAACGCACGCACGTATGTTTACATTAAGTGAGCGACGGAAACGTAACGATGCAAGATACATAACACCGTCTCTGTCGTCAGTATAGCTATAACAAGTAAAGGTATAGTGCAGCAGTGCAATATTTTTACATTGTGTATCTTCCCCTATGCACCCACTCACGCACCCCACGCATTCTGTAAGTCGATACTGAACCCCAACATATTATCAACCCTTAACTTATACTATGTAGTCCGAATCGCAGGTCAAAATATGTTGGTCGTTACAAACTTTATAACCAGCGTTCTGGAACTGTTATAACGAACTAGTTCTACGAATGTAAGGATCTAGTAATAATCGAGATCCGCTCGTTAACAAACATTTAAATATCAGTATTTTCTAGAATATTCTACAGGGGGTAGTCAGCTTGTAAACAACCCCCTTTTGCAGTAATGGGTTGAGGGGCCTAGACCACCCTCCTCTCACAACTTATTATGTAGGTACTTATAAATAATTATTGCGCTATCTTAGAATTTCTATTTATGCGTAACAGTGTTGGTAAATTCAGTTTATGTGCGAATATAGACAGGATTTCCTACATTCGCGCACGAAATTTATTTTTTTCGCTATTTATAGTTTTGTAGGTACTGTTTTGTATTGTGCAATAAAGTTTAAAATAAATAAATAATTTCTCGCGCCTCGTCACCGGTGAAAAACCACCGCGACTCTCGTGAGATGGCGCTACGCGTTACGTAAGCGTTCTCAATTTCGAGTAAAATTACCATTAAGAAACATGCATAGTACCCCATATCTTAGGACCTTACGCGATTGCAGCGAGGAGCGTTTTCCACTGGCAAGAATTGTGAGCACACGTAATCAAGTAAACTGGGATTCATTGTTGGATTACGTGCAACTGTTGTGCAGTTTTGTGCCTCGGCCTGTCTTATCTACCAATGTACTTCTTGCGAAAGGTCTCCTTTTTCCAAAGCACTGGGTAATGACGTTTATAGTAACGTTTTCTCAAGATATCACCACTACATATTATCTATACTACCTACTTAATATAAATTTCTAGATTACAGAAATTAAATTATTAGCACACAAGTACCTACGGGGCTCTCAGCTCTAAATACGATTTTGTTCCATTCGGGGTTGAGACCCTTGGTCCGTGGGGGCCCAGTGCTCGTCAACTATTTAGGCAGATTTCGAAAAGACTGGTTGACATCACGGGGGACCGAAGAGCTGGCAGCTTCCTCGCTCAACGCATAAGCGTTGCTATATATACAGCGAGGAAATACTGCCAGCGTTTTCGGGACTATGTCAAAGGGGTCCGATTTTTAAAGTCTTTTTTAATATTAAATTTAATCTGTTCTAGCCTTTTATTTTAGTTAGTAGTTTATAGTTAGTATTTTAATTTCTTTAGGTTTATGTGTTGCATTTACTTTGAAATAAATTTTCATGTTAAATATATAGCAGAAATTGAAGAATATCTAGATTTGTATTAAAAATCATTTTTCTATGGAGAGAAGTCATGATTTCAGGAAAAATCTTAATAGCGTGATGCAGGATAGTCATTTGTTTTGTATGGACGCGCGGCGCCGTGCCAGCCTGGCGCCATCTAATTTCATAATTTCCTTTGTCCTCGAATCACGCCGAAACGGCTGGACAAATTTTAACCAATTTCGGTACCTACAGGGACAGTTAAACATCCAATGGTTATTGGATACTTTTTACCCAACTAGGTACGGTATAAAAAAATTACGCGTATGAAGTTGCGGGACCTTCTAGTGAGTAGTGATAACAATAATGGTTTGTGTCATTTGCATCTTAAAAACTAGTTAATTAAGAAATAGCAGCGATGAATTAGCTTGACACAACAGGAATTAAGTACAAACCATGTATTAGGGTGAATTTCAACAAGCTCGAAATTTACCTAATTTTGGTGGCATTTTTTATTTTTGATGTTAGAGCCAAAATTATATATCAATAATACGAATAAAGTCATAACCAATATTGTGTAGTAATGGCCCTTTGTTATACATAATAGTTTTAAAGATATTACGATTTTAGTAATTGGCCTGCCACCAAAATTGTACATCTACACCAAAATTAGTTACTTGTGCTAAAAATTTATATTTGTCAATGAAATTGCCTGCTGGAAATGAAAAGAAAGTATGTTTAATTAATCATTTTAATTATACCAAATTATCTATGAAAATACAATCACTAACTCGTTTGTAACAACAGTATATATTTTTTTCGAGGACTTCTCTTGATTGATTTTTCTTGCGATTAGCCATCGTAAACCCTACATACATTTCAAAAAAATAAGCATGTACAAAAGCGAACTTATCTCTCTAAGGGATTTCTTCCATAACCTTCGAGTAAATGAGTGTTAAACACAAGTAAATGGCAGACAAACCAAGCAACATGTACAATACGATAACTTTACAATAGTACAAATGAAAATGCAAAAACCAAATGAGAGAGAGATAGGCAAACAGTCAACGTAATACATATTACGTTATATCTATATAAATACATATAACATAAATATAATCATAATTATAACAAAAACAGCAACCTAATCAAATAATCATTAATTCGACAGCCATAATTTCTTGAACTTCCCCTTGAACGATGCTATATACGGACTACGTCTGCCTTAGGGCGGGAGACAATTTATTTTATAATTTCACGGCGCGCACAGCAAAAGATACATCGTAAACATGAGATCTATCCTGTGGGATAGATAGAGCCAGATTTGCACTTGACCGCAGGCGAACAACGACAATAGCCTGCGACTTCTTGGCATTCTTCATCAAACCAAAGAATCAAGCCCAAGCACGGATTGATTCCAGGTCTAAATTGATTTGCGAAACAAAGGAGCCAAAATCATCAATGCTGGCCGCCGCATAAAGCTGCAAATCGTCTGCATAGACATGGAACGAGGAGGAGAGTGACTGTGGTTGGTGATTCCGTTAATGAAGACAGAAAAGAGTAATGTAGAGAGTATGCCCCTTGAGGGACACCAGAAGACAGTTCACACCAGCTAGAAAATCGGTCATCAACTCGAACCCGCTGCTGTCCCCCAAAGAGGTAATCACGAAACCAGGACAGTGAAGTTGGAGATATATTTAAAGTACTAAGTAAACTGAGAAGAATATCAAAATCAACAGTGTTAAAAACACTACTAAAATCTAGGAGCACCAATATAGTCACTTTTCTATATTCTATATTAAGACGAATATCGTCGGTGATCTTAAAAACAAGTAATATAGGAAAGGATAGGAGCTATAGAATCCGCCACCAGCATAAGCATATCTAAGCTAAGATTACCCTCACCGACAGCTTGTAATATTAAATGTATTGTGTTTATACTTGACTTCAAATAAATTCACCGAGTCAAAAGTGTTGGAAATGCGATTACAAATGTGTAATTATATACAGATTACAGAATTAGCAATTCTGGTGGCATCAAGCAATTTTGGTGACTTTCAAATTACCACCAAAACCACCAAAATTGATCCACCGAAATTAGAAACAGTGATTAAAAAAATATTTAAAAAATATCCGTATTATTTACTTCCAATTTAACTTTATATTTTAAAAAAGAAACCTTTAACACGTCTTACACACAATTCACACACAGTCAATGATTGCTAAGTCACTTGAAACATATACCACAAAAATTGTGTCAAAAAGTATTTTGAACACACCAAAATTAGATACTTACGTGCTGGTGGACAGATCCAGCAAGGTACGACGTGTGTGTCGTCGCTCCATGCCGGAGCGGAACTAAACGAACAGGTTAACACACGTTTGCTGGTCTTGTTGCGTTTCATTCAACCATAAACACATTTTCAATATTTACCACCAAAATTATCAATTTCACCCGGACAACTCTTAGTGCTCAATTTTGAGTATCTATTTATGTATTAATCTTTATTTATATATCCTTATAATATACTTAAACTAATAAAGATTATAAATAAATGCAATTTTAGTTTAAAACATTGATGATATGGTTCTATCAAAGACATTTATGAGGAACAACGAATACTGGACGCCGCACCAAAATTATCATTTTACCGCAAAAAAAAAATTATTGAACATAAATGACTTATAAAATACTTTGCGATTTGGCTTAAGATAGTAATTTGTGTCTTCTTTTCAGAAAAAAATTAAAACTTTTAAAACAATTGTTTCACACTATAGTTATCAATCCCGCCGCAATTTTTTTTCGCTGAGATAATCACCCATTAAGGTGACTTAAACTAGGCTGTGCCTGTATTTTGGGGTTCAATTTGTTTAAATTAATATACGGTACCGTAAAACTATACCCAACTATAGTCCAATCATCCAACTCTCAAAACAAAACGCTACTATTTAAACGCTGACCAAAATGGCTTTTATACCTACCCTAAAACTAAATTCCAAGTAAAATGAATTACCTCCATATAAATCTATACCTACAGAGCTCCCTAAACTAAATCATTTTGTATTCCAAAATTAATATACATAACCAGAATAATTTTACGTTGAGTCCGTATATCTTTTTGCTTCCCAAAATGGATTTTTTGCTCACCAAATATTGTTTTTATAAAACATCAACATTAATACCAAAAACTGCAGTCTATTTTGCTTTAGTGTAATCAAATTATATAACCTTTAGTCAAAATATATTATTGTCAATCTAAAATTACAATAGCTTCCCTTTATTTTTTTGCCCGCAGCCCGCCCCCCGCCCCCACAAAGCGACGCACAGGCTGGCTTAGGTTAGGTACGACGACGAGCGAGGCGAGGAGGAGTGTTAGGTTGAACTGCGACCCTAACGAGCGAGCGAAGCGAGCGAGCCGCGCAGGTCCGACTTGGCTTAAGATTACTAACATTACCTATTTCACCTTAAGGCAGGTCCGACTTGGCTTAGGTTAGGTACGACGACGGCAGGCTGACTTTAAATTTTTATTTACGGCACTCAAGGACAGTGTCTCTGCAATACACAATTTATTATTAATATTTATTCGTTTTAGGGTATAAAAGCCATTTTGGTGAGCATTTAAATAGTAGCGAATATTTATTTAAGTACTATATCATATATTAATTGAATGCGTAAAGCGATAAACAAGTTACTTGTGTTTGGGGTGAGTAGTAATATGTTAGGTATAACAAAAAATTTCACGGTCAACAGTTAGTTTTTTGCCTCAGCAAAAACGACTAAAATGGAAGTAATAATATAAAATATTGGTGACATCCATTTAACAATAATATAGATTATTTGGTCTGAAATTAACTTTAACGGTGTTCACATATTTTTATAGCATGTAAGAAAAAGAAATATTAGCTTTATTTATACAATAGTTTGTGATACACTATTTGGTGAGCATTCATCCGTTTTGGCAAGCATTAAGAATTTATTGGAAGTAATTTATCAACATATTTAGTAGGCGTTTAAACACAAGCCCAAAACAAAACTCGTTTATTTTTATAAAAATCTCAAGAATATCTGTGATTTTATACATTTTTATTTAAGTTTGTTTAATTATGTGGTCCACTTTAGAGTTTATTCGTTATAATTGTCATTATATATCATCATCATCATCATCATCATCATCATCATCATCATCATCATTTCAGCCACAGGACGTCCACTGAATATAGGCCTCCCCTCCCTCATTATATATATTAACGAGTAATTTTCGGATTAAATTGGACCATAGTTGTGTGGACTCGACCAAATTTGGGTAGTTTTACGGTAATATACAGGTACAGAACAGTCTCTAAGTATAGTACACATTTTCTTAATACAAAGAACAACGTTCGAAATTATTTTATTTGCATCGGAAACTTACGCTCGGGGCTCGTGCAGTCTATCACTACCTTTAGAGGTGACGTAACATGGCCGCCTTTTGAGAAACCCCCCTCCTTCGTGACGTATGCATTAGAGAATCGCACATCTGTAAGAGAATTACGTAGCCGCTTATCATTGACCTTCCTCACTTGCCCAACACGTAGGCTCGGAGGCGACCGCCAGTTCAATACCCGGTCTAGTAGTACCAGGGTAAGGCTGCTTTTCAATTAGAACTAGGCTACGCGGTATACGATAAATTCAAGAAATTACATAACTTTTTAGAGCCGTGCGGTATTTCGCAGTTTTTCCCTCACGCTGCTTAACTAAGTACACAGTTTAACTCTAGCGTAAAACATTTCATCTCAAACACAGCGCCCTTTTGACATTATTTCCTAATATGCTACAGGCTTTGATATCGTTTTTGTTTTCTTTCAGGTGTCATCGTTCATTATGTTTGCACTTACTATATTGGGTCTGCTGTGGTTACTTGAAGACTGTAACGCCGCCTAGCTTTCGTAAATAGAAAAATTTACGAATAAATGAGTAATGACATCATGCAGAAATGTCAAACAAATTTAGACAATGACAACCATTTCCTATGCCTCTTAAGTTACGTGTAATTATACCAGTATGCACTTCGTACGCAACTGATATTAGTGTGGGGTTGGAGCAGGGAAGACGTACATGTTCTTAACGTCTCTTATTTACATATTTACAGAACACATGTACATCGTTTCAGCAAAACATCCTTCTCCTAGCGAATCATTCGACCGTCTGACACTCTTCGTCATGCGACAAACTTGACAAATTCCTTATTTCATTCTATATTCGACCTATTATTAATCGTCTACCAGCCAGCTCCTTATACATACGGTTACACTCTACCAGTATAGCCCAACAGGGGTCTTATAACCCACGCCATATTGCGGATTTTTAGTGGCACTAATTTATCTATACTCGACGCCACGTAGCTTGGCAATAGCGACCAATGACTCCTCCTACCATGAAACTCAATTTCTAATGACGACACTTTTTTTGTTCCCCGTATCGACCATTTTTACTTTTTAACCGACTTCAAAAAAAGGAGGGGGTTCTCAGTTCGGTTGTATGTTTTTTTTTTTTTTTTTTTTTTTTTTTTTTTTTTTTTTTTTTTTTTTTTTTTTTTTTTAATGTTTGTTACCTCATAACTCCGTCATTTATGAGTCGATTTGGAAAATTCTTTTTAGGTTCATGAATAGACATCTCAAGGTTGGTCCCATAAAATTTTGGTGAAGATCGGATGACGAGATCCATGAGGAATCGAAGGAATTCCTGAAATTTTATAGGCACTCATAATATTTTTCATGTATTTTCTAAAACTATTTAAGTATTTGCATATGGCAGTCATCATCTTCTCATGCTGAACTGATGATGGAAGGTACAACTCCTTAACAGTTAGGAGTTAGGAGATATTTCAAACGAGATGCATGCCTTCAAGACCTCCCTGATCACCCCGCCATAAGTATTTTATATGAATCACTAAAAAGCGAAAAAAAAATTTTTAACAAAAAATAGAACCGACTTCAGTAAAACTAAAAAGCCGAAAATAACCCGTTCAAGTACAGATTACATTTGACTCACCCTTTGAAGTCGGTGCCAAACCTCACGTAAACTTTAATATATAAATATAATAACTGAGTGGTTTGGGATCGATTTCAAAGGGTGAGTCAAATGTAATCTGTACTTGAACGGGTTATTTTCGGCTTTTTAGTTTTACTGAAGTCGGTTCTATTACATATTATATAAAGCTGCATTACCACTGATTTCTAACTTGTGAATTGATCTCCGGGAAGGAGGGGTGGTGGGGGGTTGATACTTTGGAGACATAAAATGGGGGTCGCGAGTAACCCAGGAAAAATCGGAAACTCGGTATACCGTGGAAGATGACCATTTTGGTCAACGGCCTGACTAAACGGGGCCAGATAGCGGGGGGGTGCTCGACCAAATGTCATAGGGGTTCCCGAGCAATTTGACGAGCCGCCATTTTTTTTTCAAAATGGCGACTTCAAAATGGCGGAAAATTTTCAAAATGGTCGTAGCGCGATGAAATTTAGTATATAGGGGGTTTGGGGCCTCCTGATTCTAAAAAACTTTTTTTTTTTTTTCTAGCTTTAAAAAAAAAAATTGTATGGAGAATTTTTTTGGGGGCCCGTATCTCGTAAACGGTTGGACTTATGTGGAGAGTGGTCGACCAAATGTCATAGGGCCTTTTTACCCGAGTACAGTCGTGGAAAAAAAAATTCAAGATGGCGACTTTTTTTTTTTTCAAAATTTCAAATTGGTGCTAGGGGGCTAAAACTCGGTATCGGGGGGCTCTCGAGGTTAAAAAATATGAATCTGAAATCTTGTCCGAAAATTCGATCAAATTCGGAAAATATCGACAAAAAACGATTTGTATGGAGAAAATTTCAAATTGGTGCTGGGGGGCTGAAATCCGGTATCGGGGGGTTTTTGGGGCTTCCGAGTCAGAATCTGAAATCGGATTTCGAAAATTCGGTCAAATTTTGAAAATATCAGACAAATAAAATTTAGTAATTTTAGTTTGACTGAGGGCCGAAGGCCCGAGGGCAAACGTCCCTCCGCGAGGCCGCAGGCCGAGCTCCGCGTAGCACCGAAGGTGCGGAGCGTCCCAGGGAAGGCGCCGGCAGCGCGCGAGCCCAAGGGCCCGAAGGGCCCGCAGGGCGAGCCCACCCAGAAACTTACTATACCTCTAAGTAATTTTAGCTCGACGGAGGGCCGCAGGCCCGACGGCGAGCGTCAGCTCCGCGAGGCCGAAGGCCGAGCTCCGCGTAGCACCGAAGGTGCGGAGCGTCCCAGGGCAGCCGCCTATAGCGCGCGAGCCCAAGGGCCCGAAGGGCCCGCAGGGCGAGCCCACCCAGAACCTTACCCTTCCCCAAAGTAATTTAATGCGAGGCCGCAGGCCGAGCTCCGCGTAGCACCGAAGGTGCGAAGCGGCGACCCCGCGAGGCCGAAGGCCGAGCTCCGCGTAGCACCGAAGGTGCGGAGCGTCCCAGTTACGGCGCCCAATAACTTTCTACATATCTAAGTAACTTAATGCGAGGCCAAAGGCCGAGCTCCGCGTAGCACCAAAGGTGCGGAGCGTCACAAACAAGGAGCCCAACCACTTACTATGAGTCTAAGTATCTTAATGCGAGGCCGCAGGCCGAGCTCCGCGTAGCACCGAAGGAGCGAAGCGTCAACACCGCGAGGCCGAAGGCCGAGCTCCGCGTAGCACCGAAGGTGCGGAGCGTCCCAGGGAAGGCGCCCAACCACAAAATACTATAACTCTAAGTAATTTCAACTCGACGGAGGGCCGAAGGCCCAACGGCGAGTGATAACGCCGCGAGGCCGAAGGCCGAGCTCCGCGTAGCACCGAAGGTGCGGAGCGTCCCAGTCAAATCGCCTGTAGCGCGCGAGCCCAAGGGCCCGAAGGGCCCGCAGGGCGAGCCCACCCTGAACCTTACCCTTCTCTCAAGTAACTTAATGCGAGGCCGCAGGCCGAGCTCCGCGTAGCACCGAAGGTGCGAAGCGTCAACACCGCGAGGCCGAAGGCCGAGCTCCGCGTAGCACCGAAGGTGCGGAGCGTCACAGTCAAGGAGCCCAACCACAAAATACTATGATTCTAAGTAATTTTAACTCGACGGAGGGCCGAAGGCCCGACGGCGAGTGTCAACGCCGCGAGGCCGAAGGCCGAGCTCCGCGTAGCACCGAAGGTGCGGAGCGTCCCAGTCAAGTCGCCTGTAGCGCGCGAGCCCAAGGGCCCGAAGGGCCCGCAGGGCGAGCCCACCTAGACACTGGCACCCTCCACACCTTCCTAAGCAAACAAACCTGCGTGCAAATTCGCATCCATCTTCTACCTCGCTTCCCCTTTCTTAAGCAATTTTAAACTCGAACTACATTTCTTCAGCATTTTCACTGGCAACCCCTCTCGGGTGACAGAACCGCAGGACAGACCCCCTCGCGGGGTGCTTGCACCCCGCGCACCAAGCAACCTCACTCGCGTTGCGACAACGCCACCAATTTCACAACTCCCGTTGCCCTTCCCTTAGGAAATTTTAGAACTCGAGCACCGATTTTCTAGCACTCTCCACTGCCAACCCCCTCTCGGATGACAGAAGGACGACTGCTCAACCCCCTCGCGGGGTGCTTGCACCCCGCGCACCGAGAAAATACTAGTTTTTTGTTATATTGCTACACCGTGGTAGCGGATCCGCTCCTACCACGCCCAGACACCCTCTACCACGGTGTAGCAATAAAAGTAAAAATGGTCGTTACGGGGAACAAAAAAAAGTGTCGTCATTAGAAATTGAGTTTCATGGTAGGAGGAGTCATTGGTCGCTATTGCCAAGCTACGTGGCGTCGAGTATAGCTGGCAACGACAAATTTTTGGTAACTGACGTTGAAAGTCGGTGAATGTCACTGATGTAAACAAAGAAGAATCAGGACTAAATATTCCGCAAAAAAAAAGTCAAGTTTTTTTCAATAGGATTCAGAATTCATTTCGTACGAGGAACGAATGATTAATAAGCATTCCGGTAAACATTTTTTTAAATTGGATTAATGACAAATCCTTGGCAAATCGCTCTTGATGTTCAATAATGCAAATATATGACGTATGCACATTATTGCCATATGAAAGGTCTTTGTGGGCTGGACCGACACTTGTTAGGCACCATCCCACATTAGTAATATGCGACTGTGCCTTTGGATCTGGGCCTACAAAAGCCACGGCGTATAATTGCAGTGAATTCGAAATCAGAACGTTGCTCACGTCCGTACCCATACGTAACTGCGTCTAACTTAAACAAACACATATCAGTGTTGTTTTGGCGGTGGTACTTCGACTTTATTACTGTTATATGAGATTGGAATTCAAGAGGCGGGAGCCGGGAGAGATGAGTGGTGAAGAATGAGTTGTGTTTGCAAAAAAAGCGACCTTGCTCGAAATTATGCGCGCAAGCGTTGTAGGTCCCGTTTCTTTGCTAGACAGCTAAAATGTGCAAACTATTTAGTATCTGCTTGTGGACCTTATGGTCTTACTAACTCGCGATGTTGACTGAGTTAGGGATAATATGATAGTGTTCAGAGGCACTTTGCTGCAGAAACTGCTTCGGCCAACTTCGCCTCGGTCAAGTTTGCGATAGTGTTAGATTCTACCTCTCCATTCCGACATTTCAATACTCGACGCGGACTTGGATTCTGTCCTTATGTTGTCGATACACCACTGATTCATACGAAACGCTTTGTGTTTACTTTCTTATCAGGGTGGAACTTCATGTGCACATGTTCCCTGAAAATTATAACTTGGATCTCTTCAAGAGAGTGAATTGGCATTATCTTAGGCAAGCATGCTCCATCCTAGCCCTTAATGTCAATTAACATCAGGTGCAATCGAGGTCAAATGCTTGATTATCGTAAGTAAAAAATAGCAATCCACCAATAATGAGCTGCACCAAACGACGCGTAATAGAATTTAGCGGATTTCATCTTTGCATACCGCTTAGCACTAATAGAAATCCAGCCAAGAGGCGTTTTTGGGGTGGACTATGTCCTCCAGGCAACACTTTCTGCTGATAATTAATATGATGTTGGAACTATTTAAAATGTAGTCCACATAAGTAAATTACCTAGATAAAGGGCTAAGCCGCCATGACTAGCGGTTTTTTTAATGGTTTGATTAACACAGAGCTGTGAGTCAACAGAAGTTCGTTCTTCGGACGTGGTGTGGAAACTACGTACGCTATGAAAGTTGGCCGCAGTAATAGGTTAATGAGAAAGGTGGCTTGATCATTTTTTTCTTCAAAAAAACTGTCTTTTTGGCAACCTTTTGTTCTCTTCAAGTATAAGTATGTCCAAATGGTCATAAAGAGGTTATCTTGTAAACATGACTCCACAATGCCGTCTTCCTTCCACCCAGTCTTAACCGTGAGAGATGCTCACTTTAGGACAAATGTAGCAAAAAAACCAGCCAAGTGCGAGTCTGACTGGCGCACCAAGGGTTCCGTACAAATACTTATCCCATCTTGACTGTCCGGGATAAGTTAAGTTTGCACTTAGTATGTAAGTATGTGCAAAGTTAACGCAACCGAACACGTTTGTTGTATGGGAGCCCCCTAAAATTATTTTTTCCTGTTGTTTAGTATTTGTTGTTATAACGGCAACAGAAATACATCATCTGTCAAAATTCTTAACTGTCTAACTATCACGGTTCATGAGATGCAGTCTGGTGACAGACAGACAGAAGGACGTATAACGGAGTCTTAGTAATAGGGTCTCGACCCTTAAGTAAGTAATGTGAGTATGAATGCTTACTCCATTAAAAAGGTGTATCGGGGATTTTAAAATCGTTTCTGTGATCGGATATTTTTAAGCGATTGCGTACAGTTTAATGAAACGGTTTGTCTATATGTATACCTATTACGCAAAGTGGATCGCCAACAACAGTGGAAATCGTATAGATTAAGCAATCCCAGTATTAGAGCCTCGCGGGACAAGAAAACCAGGTACAGTAGGATCCAGTAGGTTGTTAATGCCTTCTAGTTTTGGGTTGTGTAGCTTAATAGCGGAGTCGGGGTAGGTCGGGTGAGACAGTTTCCTAGATAATTTCCCGACTAGTACCTTACGCGTCGGTTTTACTAACTGAACTCATTCGATACTCGTAAATAGCCCGAGGGTAGTGAAGCTCTCCTTTTCTATAATGTTATTTTTTATGAATTTTAGTAATAATTCTACCTGAGCAACTATGAGGCAAATGCGTCTATTGATGACGTCATAGTAATAACCAACACTATAACTACCACCGGTCTCTCCGTTCTATTAAGATTTCCAAAAATTTAGGCAGTAACGGTAGGGCTGATATCATCAGAAGACGCATTTGCCCCATAGTTGCAATAACCTCAGCTGGCCTTGTTTGCATTATAAACAAAAACAGAAGAGCCCATTTTTAGCAAAACTGTGAGAAGTGAAGGCTTCTAGTTAGCCATAAGTTTACAAATTAATGGGCATACGTAAACCCGTCCATCAACAACTCGATAACTGGTTGACATCGCGATATGTCCCCACAGCAATTCTTTATATATTTATAGAAATATATTTATTACAATGGAAAATAAATTAAAAATATACATACTAAAACTTAAAATTAAAAAGAATCCCCCAGTACTGAAGCCGTCTGAGGCATCGTCCCCAGCACGCTCGCCGCGTTTCCCCTTTGAATGGCGAGGCTCAGTCTTTGAGCGAAAAAGGAGCCCGCTCTGATATTACCCGATACTTCGATTAATTTTTGTGAAATTTCTTTTACATTTTTTATATATTTTACGCAAGTTCACCGCGGGGAAGAAGAATACATAACCATCTTTTTTTATGATGATTTTCAGTGGTACTAAATTATTTTACTGGCAACGACAATTTTTTGGTAACTGACGTTGAAAGTCGGTGAATGTCACTGATGTCAAAGAGGAAACCGGACTAAATATTGTGCAAATTTCAAGTATTTTTTGCATAATATAGCCAAAACTATCCACAGTTATGAAAGTCAAGTTTTTCAATAGGATTATGTATTTATTTCGCATGAACGAAGGATTGAGCAGCATTCCGGTAAACAATGTTTTGACTTTTGATAATGACAAATCCTTGACTGACGTCTAATAATGCAAATATGACGTATGCACATTATTGCCATATGAAATCTTATTGTAGCGCTACTGTCCGTGGGCCGGTCCGACGCTTGCTAGGTTATACCTACATGTTTTCTGATCGTATCCGTGACGAGCAAAACCCCGGTTGCGTTATCATTACCTCAGTAAAACACACCTTAAGTAAACTCTTACATAAATTATGATTCAATGGGCAAGTCCGTTGGTAATCACGAAACAGTTGGCTGTCTTCCGTACACATCGACCTGTTGTTTGAAATTCTATTATTTAATAATAAATACCCAATACCCAACACAATATAGTGTTTTTCAACTCACGCCATAAACTTTTTTAGTAACGAATTTTTAGTGGTCCAGTGCCACTGGTGGTTTGTTTTACCGGCAACGAGAAATTTTTGGTAACTGAAGTTGAAAGTTGGCGAACCTCACTGATGTCAACAAAAAGAGGCAACAGGACTATCCTATCCATAGTGACAAAAGTCAAGTTTTTTCCAATACGATTCATTACACACTGTTTTGAATTTGGTTAATGACAAATCCTTGACAAATCGCTGCTGACGTTTAATAATGCAAATATATGACGTATGTGCATTATTGCCATTGCCACATGAAAGCTGTTAGTAGCGGCTGGACCGACGCTTGTTAGGCTAAAGATTATTGCAACAATCTGGCCAGGACCCCGAGTTGACGTTGGATGAGCTTGCGATCATTGTGAAGAGGCCTTTCACCAGCACTGGACAGTACCTACGATGATGACGATAAAAAAAAGAGTTTGCAGGCAAGAGACTCAAATTAAAAATACAGCAAAATTAAAATACAATGAACTTTCACTCTAAAACAAATTAATAAAACGGCCACAAAACAAATACAAAATTACACTTAAAACTGCGCGTTCTCAGAGCGGTGCAGCCAAATTAATGCCTTATTTTTTAAATTTAAACTCAATTGTATTAGCGCCATCAGTTGTCAGTTATTTTATTCCAATTAGTTTAGTTAATAAGACAGCGAAGCCGACGTATCCAATTTATCTTCAGAGGCCTTTAGATTTTAAAATGTATTTTTTCATATTATGATTATGACAAATATATTGGTAATCGCAACCAACTTTTCAAAGTGAATAATACTTTTCCCTAATTTCTAAATAGTAGGTATCATAGCTATTTCCTGCTTTCATTCCGTGCAGTCGAAAATAAGTTGAAAAAAGATACAGTTTTCTGCGTGACTTTTGTCAATTTGGAGTAATGTTTGAAACCAAAATTATCAATCAAAAATTCAAACTGTAGGTTTCCAATAAATCGCAAAAGTCCTGTTCTGACTAGTAACATTGACAATATGTTAAAAACCATGTTTGATCATAGAGAAAAATGTCTAAAACAATCAGCATTTTTGAACGGATAAGCCTCAATAAATATCTCATGTAATCCAATTGAGTGAATTCCGCCATTCTGTTTAGTACGTAACGGCGACCGGATATCCTTGTCCCGGAGACTGGAAACAAACGGAATGCCTTCAGCTGAATCGCTGACCTTCGATAAATGCCAAAGAATATGGAAATGGCAGAGTGACACTTTTTAAGGAGCCACAACGCGGACTGGCGTAGTGGTACCTAGCGCATTTGCCTACTGAGTCTGCTGTCCGAGGTTCCAATCCCGGCGACGGCAATTATTTGTGTGATAAAATTCCTCTATTTCTCTTCTCAATCGGTTATTTGGAACTCGTATTTTGGTTATTTTTACATCACACTAATATTATAAAGGCGAAAGTTTGTGAGTGTACTTACATAATATTTTATTCGGTTTCCGCGACTGTTACACATTTAAATAAAACAATTTAAACGGATTATATGGCGTATATTAATTATTTGAGCCTCCTTGACGTTTCAGTACCTTTACAGATACCGTTGTCAAAGGTTGACTGAGAAAAACACAATTTTTCTCTGTCAAAGTTACATTTGTGCAAACTACCCATTTTCTAAATATTAATTTAAAATAAAGGTGTTCATACATGCCAGATGGGCCTAATGTGTAAAGACAGTTACACATGTACCAGAAGGGCATTTATTATTCTATGCCTTTATAAGGCAGAGGGAATATATTTCCCACCATATTAGGACTTTATGTCTTTGTGATATGGTTTAAAATCGCGATTTTTTTTGTTGACTTATGCCTTATAAAGGGTACCAGCGGTTCACTATAAGGCTTACTGAGGAGAAAGAACCGCCAAAGAAAACTCCCAGATTGCCTTATTTATTACTATGAAATACTTTTAAACAACTTTGATAAAATTCGTTATAGAGCTGACACCCTGGATTAACACATAGGCTACTTTATATCCCGAAATAATGTAGTGTCCCGTGGGATGAGCGAGCAATACCTCGCGGTGCAGCCAGTAAAACAATAATTCATGCTTCTTCAAAAATTACATCCATTCCCTTAGGGAAAACAATTTTTTACGATATATTTTTACACACACATGAACCCGGAGAGATGGGCCATAGCCACCAAGTGGATGCCCAAAATGGACGTAAACGGGGCCAGCCCAGACGGAGATGGCGGGATGACATATAGACCTTATTTCTATGGTCTGAGACATAGATGCATTCCTCAGCAACTGTTCGGAGGACCTGTGGAAATCAATCAGCCTTTGCCCAGCAGTGGGACACTAAGCTAAAATAGCTAAAGAAACCTTTGATTAAGTTAATGTATTTTAAAGTCCTTTTATTATTATTTTTATTTCATGACACATTGATATAAGTATAATATATGTTGTATAATTCCACATCTGTCTACAGTCTACACCCTTACTTTACAGTTTAGTAAAGAATAAACTTATCGCTTAAGTAGGTATTGCGGCTCAACACTGCTCGCAAAATTGACCGAAGTTGGGCGAATACGATGCCGGTTGTACACACTCGCCGAGACAGGGCGAGACCAGCATGCCGTCACTTTGGAGCTCTATGAGTAAATGAAAGACGGCATGCTTGTCTCGCCCTGTCTCGGCGAGTGTGTACAACCGGCAAGTGTTGAGAGGCACTTCGCTGCCAACTTCACGAGATCAGATCCTAATAAAACACGTTCAAAACACGAGTAACGGTGAACAACAACCATTAATCCTATTTTAACCCATTTGACATAATGCGATTACATAATGCTTAATTAAAAACTTGTAGTTTGTAAACACATCGAGTTGATTACCCCAGGACTAGGTCACCCGCTCACTATGCGAATATGCACTCGATGTTTTTGAACACAGTTCTTACTAAAAGAATAACAAGCTCAGAATCTCAATTCGATGCGTGACGCCGACATATGGCCGAGATCTGGCCACTATGTTAGACTTCAACAGTTATAAAATGGGTTAAACTGGAATCCACATCAATTAATAATCAGTTTATCCACTATGCTCTACGATCTGTATCTACTAATAGAGCAAATTCTACATTTTCCTCCAGTTTGCTCTACGTGTTTTACGGATAGAGCAAATTGAACTGTATTTTCCAATTTGCTATACTAGTTCTAACGGTAGAGTAAATTGGAGGAAAACAGTTCGATTTACCCTATTAGTTGGGAAAGTAGAGCAAACCTAACTTTTTCTCTCCAATTTGCGCTACTTAAGAGCCCTTATTCCTTTAAAAAAAACTTTTTCATTTATGATAGATATCGTAGAGTTGTTAGTCCGCTGTTTTCTAACATAATTGTGCGCATCGGGTTACAAGCATGAAATTTCTACCACAGATAGAGTGTTCCACGGTGATTATTTTCAGATGTGGGGGGAAGTCAGAATCGTCCCCTGTGAGGCGGGAGAGCGGAGTGAATACGGCCAAGTATCCCTCTTTTCTTTCTTTATTGCTGGTCAGTTAAGTCTACCAGGACGTGTTTGGTGTCGTTTCCGTGTAAAACAAATATCAGAAATTATTTTTTTATGTTATTTTTGTATAAAAATATGGATGTAATGGCCGAAAAGGTAAAAATCACAACAAGTTTTTTTATTCAGTGTAAATTAGTTCAATTTCGTGAACATTTTCAAATTATTATTATTATTTCAAAAAGTTCATTTAATCTGGATTCTAAAAATATATGCATGTTGGGCACTTCTCATACAAACAGTAGCTCAAAATATATCTTTACGTCGGCGTAACCAACGTAAATCTCCGAAAGCATCCTATTTCGCTTCATTAAATACATTAAATAATGATTATGAATATGCTTTTACATATAATATTTACTATATACGTCCTAGAAAAACAAATTAATGTAATGAAAACAAAATATTTTTTTGCTAATGTATCACGAGCACACGGGCTAATATCAACATCAACAATTTATTTAAGTTACGGTTTGTATGAAGAGTGCCCAATATCTATATAATTTTAGAAACTAGATTAAATTTGCTATTTTGCAATATTTTTCTTAGTTGTAAATATTCAGGAAATATAACTAATTTATCTCCCTTAATAAAAAAAACTAGTTGTGATTTTTAAAATTTCGGAAATACAACCATATTTTTATATGGTACTATGAATAAATAACATGAAAAATGAATTGCTGATATCTGTTTTACACGAAAACGACACCACACAAGTCCCAGTAGCGTTATCTGATCAGTAATATAAAACGAAAAAAAGGACTCCTTTGTCCTATTCACCCCGCTTTCCCGCCGCACAGGGGACGAATCTGACTTCCCTCCACATCTCAAAATAATCACCGCAGAATACTCTATCTGTGGTAGAAATTTAGTGGTTTTATCCCGATGTACACAATTTCGCGACTTAGCAAAATGTACTAGAACACGCAAGCTAAGCTTAACATCACCATTTTTTTAAAAACAAGATTAAATTTGCTGTTTATTAATATTTTTTTCACCTCACTCGCTCGGAAAACCTCCGTTTATAGGGCGAAATCTGCGTGCAAAAGTCTATTTTATCCGCTAGCGTGCAAAAGTCATTTGAATTTCGAACACGACGATTTTGATTCTCTGTTGTGCATGTAACTTTTTTATATTTAAGACTCCTTCAACCCGTGACTGATTTCATCAGTCGATAAATCTTCGAATAACCAATCAAAGCACGCTAATAAAGGGCGATCTGGTCTGGCCGGCTAAAATCATATGTACGTTTGAATACATCTTTAAAAAAAAAATACACCTGTAATATCACGTCCAGAAACCTGGTTTGTGGTTACAGATTTTTAAGTTTTTAATTTTTCTACACTTTATTTTATGTTGAATATGTTTATATATATTAATAGTAAGTATTTCAGTTTCATTTAAATATTTTGACTTGTAAATATATTAAATACATCATAAATTTTAATATTTATTTGTTATAAAAGTTGGAACATAAGAGTGTAATTTCTGAACGCACCCGAGAATAAATAAATAATTAAAAAGAAGTTTTCACTTTTCACAATTCACGTAAACAACGTAAATTGGTTCTGTAGAGAATACATACTGTTGTCTTACTTTATAGAAATATGGAAAACAAGAAAGTTAAGCCCAATTTGGAGTATTTATTCAATGCTAAAAGCCTGCATTAAAATGAAAAAGGATTTGTTATAAATATTTGGAGACAATAAGTAATTTACCGAAACTATTGGCGTTTTTAAAGAAGATAAAGTCGAAATAATCTTGTGCGGATCCCATCGTCCAATAACTTCCAAAGCAAGTGTTATGGAAAATACTTCCGAGTTGCCAACTAATCCTTCTCAGAATGCCATTCTCCCACATTCACAACGAATGTGTCAAGTAGTTTCAAATACAAATATATAACAGTGCTTAAGAAAAACTCAACGATAAAATATACGCTACGATAATACAAATTACGGACATATTTTTAATGTGTGCTTCTCTCGTATTTATTTGGTTTGGATTTGTGTGTGTTAATGTTTAAAATTTGATGTGTTAAATAAAAGGCAGAATTAAATACGATTATTTTTATGTTTTAATTGTTTTTCTTGAACTTCCATTTTCCTCGCTGTAGTGAGGTGAAAAGTTGTGTGTTCCGCATGGCTGCAAAATTATTTAGCTTCTCGTGTCTTGAAAGCTTCGCTACGCTCAGGAATCTATCTTTGAACCATTCGCTTCGCTCATGGTTCAATCTTAGATTCCTTCGCTCGCTCAGCTTTCAATTTCAACACTCGCGCCAAATAACAACTTTGCAGCCTTGCATAACAAATAACTATTAAAATTGTTAGTATTCAGGATAGATAACTAATTTATCGTTCTGAATAAAAAAAACTTGTTGTGATTTTTACCTTTTCGGCAATAAACCCAAATTATAATATCAAACTATTCTTAAATAACATGAAAAATTAATAGCTGATATCTTTTTTTCACGAAAACGATGTCGCACAAGCCTTAATAACCTTAACTGATCAGTAATAAAAAAAAGAAAAAGAGGAGTACTTGGTCCTTTTCTTCCCGCTCTCCCACCCCACCACACAGGGGGCGAATCTGACTTCCCTCCACATCTGAAAATAATCACCGTGGAACGCTCTATGTGTGGTAGAAGTTTCATGCTTGTAACCCGATGCGCACAATTTCGCGGCTTAGCAACTCTACTAATATATTGATAATTTCAACAAACTTTTTGAAGTGTATAATACTTTTTCCTGAGTTCTAGGTAGTAACATAGCTATTTCATGTGTGCAGTCAAAAATAAGTAGATTGAACTAATTTTCCGCGTCAACTTTGACAATTTCGAGTAGTTTTTGAAACAAAAGTTATCAATGAAAAATTCAAATATATACCAATAATTTCCTATAGTGCTGTTCCAGGTTGTAACATCAATAATATGTTAAGAAACATGTTTGATCATAGAGAAAAATGTCTAAGACAATCGGCATTTTAAAAGGAATAAGGCCTCCTAATTAGTTGATTTCGATGTGAGTGCAAATGTTAATAACCACACTTCATCTATGTGGGAGCGTTGACTGTTCCGTGAACTATGATCTGTATGCGACAAGACCGTCGACTAGTCGGGTGATAACTCCGACAACGCTCAAATGCGGAGGTGGGGCAACGTCTTCTCAGCTTAGATGATCTCTAGCACCCCAACCGACCTCAAGTAGATGGAGATGGAACTAGATCCACGAAGAAGACGCAGAACTGAGTAACGTTCACGGCGCCATCTGTTGATTACAACTTCTTTGTCTGCAAATGACGCCGAAATAGCTAGGCGGATTATAATTATAACCAATTCTGGTACAGGGATATATGTGGGAGGGATATATATGGATATGCAAAGATGGTTGTAGTATACTTTTTACCCGACTACGCACGAAGTTGTGAGCATCTCGTATCTCAACACGACAGAATGATATTGCGGTAACATTCGAAATGAGTATAATCTCTGTGGAATTTAATTAATTAATTGTATCTTTATATTGCATGTTGTGACGCCCAGTCAGGCCTAGAAAGTAACCTGTGTGTTAATCCAGGGTGTCAGTTACCTTCTGGGTAGCCTCATTTCAGCTTACAAGACGATCTCAACTTATTTGCTTGAATAGCTAAAATATTCTACAACATTCTCCATATGATGCCGTGTTAAAACGATACATTGCTGAATTGGAGATATCGCAATGCGACGCTGAATAAGCCCAGGGAGCTATAATGATAAGTGAATTGGACCCGCCTTAAAGGTGTTGTATTTAAGTTGTGTTTTGGGTCGGTTTGAGTCGTTACGAAATGTTTGGAGAAACCATACAGCCTCTGGCGTGGACAAGGTTAGGCAAGTAATGGCAATGAGCTTTATAGGTACCTACCTACTTGTTGATAGTAGTATTTTATCTCTTCTATAGCTACATCATCGAAGGAAAAGTTGAAGGAAAGCGAGGCAGGGAAATAGCAAAAATAAGCTACATAAAACAAAAACCGGCCAAGTGCGAGTCGGACTCACGCAACGAAGGTTCCGTACAAACACTAGTCCCATCTTACGCGGGTTAAGTTAAGTTTGCAGCTGGTATGTATGGCGCCAGATACAAATGAGGTGCAAAGTTAACGCAGCCGATCATGTTTGTCGTATGGGAGCCTCCTTAAATAAAAACTGCCTGAAACAATATTCTTTTTAATTGATGGTCTATGGCCACAAATACATATATAGAACACCCATGACGCAGGCACAAATATTCGTGTTCATCACCCAAATATTTGACTTTGCCGGGATTCGAACCCAGGACCATCGGCTCAGTACGCAGCTGGTTTACCACTGCGCCAACTGCGTCGTTAAACGTCAATCACGTCCGAAACGTCGAGGTAGTTAAATTTGAATGCGATTAAGTCGCGTCTTGTTAAAAAACTCTTTTGTTATTTTTTATTAAAGCAGTAACGTCTGTTAACGTAAACCAAATGTTTACAATGAAGCGAAAAATTGAAAAATTTAATGGTTCGGACAGGATTCGAACCTGCGTTTCCAACGGCTTTCCGGGCCAACACGGGCGTCCTACCAACTGGACTACGAACCAGATGTCAGAGCCATTGAATCATTCAACCAGTTGCTTCAACATGCCTTAGGGTGGCAAAATCTTTTGTGTTTTGTTTAAGTCCACCGGTAGTACAATTACGGTACATTAGTAATTCATACCTATACAGCTAAATTAAAACGACGACGTGTCGTCTGTCATTAAGCCGGCTGTCTGTTCAGCCGTAGCGCCTAAACGTAACATGCATGCTTTCCCTTTGACCACGGTTCCGTGCGACACTTCTTTCCGCCCTACAGAGTACAACAGCGCGGCCAGTTCCAAGAAATACGCTGTATCACATATTATACAAAGCTAAAAATGTATCCCCTTGGAAACTACATAATTATTTAGTTTTTAAATTATTCTTCAAGAGTTTAACAATATTTGACCTGATTTTTTTTTTTATTTGGTACCATAACGAGCTATTTAGAACCCAGGGGGTTATTATTTTGGTACTAAGTAAAGAAAAGCTTTAAAGCCCGTTTTATTTCACCATTGGAATAATATAAACAGACATATTTTCAGGTGCATAAGACTTTTAATCCAACAATTGCGATGGGAACATATAGGACCTTAATTTGCATTTTACCAAATAGCCTTTACGGTACATTAAAAAAACACCCCTTATCAAGAGGGAGGGTAAAGAGTATCGGTAGTTCAATGCTATATTTCAACCGAACTACCTACTGCTACTGAAAAGTTGCACTAGTTCGGTCAACCGGACTAACAACCGGACTACTGCTACTATAGAGGAAGAAACCTACATATATATTTATGATAGCATTCTTATTTCAATTTTAGCATTTTGCAGTCATTTTGATCATAACATCTAAGCACAATTTCTTTAAACTTGGAATTTACAGTCTGTCCTGCGACTTAGATAAGAGTAAATAGCAATAAAACTTTATTGTGTGCGTATTTAATGCGTGTGTGCGTATTCCGTTAGCTTTTCCAACGTGTACGGATACGTTACGGCCTTAACTAATAAGCTTATCTTTATGGCATCTTGAAACCATAACTAGTAAAGCGGTAGTAATAAGAAGTGCACTTTCTGTTTGCCGCGATTTACTGCACCTTGTACCTTTATACTCTGTTACGTGTGGGTTAGAGGTGGTGTGACAGACAAACTTATACTTATACTTAGAGAAAAGAAAGAACGGGTACAATTTGTTGCAGCCATGAAACACAAACAAAGTGCAAACCTAGCTTTGTTATAGTAATAAAAGTTTTTTGGGATTCAGCTTAGATACTTAAGGCCTTGGTGTCTTATAAGTCACTGCACGTAGTGATCCTTACTATGTCATCCTTATTTTAAATATTAAATTAATATTAAGCGACGATCTTACACAACGATACCTTAGTTCACACTCGTACTAATTACATTTTTTTGCCAATGAAATTTAAACCACATGATGCTGTGCACCAACATCATTGTCCTAATTGCAACTTCCGAGAAGTTAGTACCAGTGTGAACTAAGATATCGAGTATCAACATCAACCTAGTCCCAAACTAAGCAAATCTTGTACTATGGGTACTGGACAAAGATATACATCTATACTATTATAAAATTCTAGTTTTGTATGGAAAATCAGTTTTCCACGGAGAGGCGTCATCATTTCAGGAAAAATCTGAATAGTGTGATGCAGGATCGTCTTTTGTTTTGTATGGGCGCGAGGCGCCACGCCAATCTGGCGCCATCTGATGTAACAGTATCAGGAGGGCTGACCCCAAATAGGGAACAAGCCAGGGGATTGATTAACGCCGAAACGGCTGATTTTTTTAACCAATTTTGGTACAGGACAAAATGTATAAAATATACTCGATTACGTTGCGAGCACCTTCTTGTCTAAGAATAAAAACTTCCCAGTTTGTTTTCTTCGCGGTTGATTCCATATACTTGAAGACAATGCCTTATGTGCTAAAGCATCGCGTTATTCACATTGTATAACCGTATTATTACGAGAGGAAAATACACCATAATTCTGTGGGAAAGAGCCCTCCTGTGAGAACAAGCACCCGACTCGGTTCCTCCGTCGTGAGATACTTTATTTTTTGTCACAGGGCTGTTTCGGGGCGTTTCAACCACCGCTGTCATAAATATCAAAGCTATGGGCCATTATACGAGTATACACGATGATTTTCAATCGGTGATCAGGTACCAACTTTTCGAACTAGGTAATTGATGGCGGTCACGTTGATATCGTAATTAGATGAAAACAAACTTTTATTTTTCTATGATAATTTTTATTTTGAAAACGATTTTGTCTTAAACTCCTTGTCACCCCGCTAATAATAGCGTAAGGAAGCCACACGTTTTCGCAGCAAAAACTTGAAAACAGGGATGATTCGGGTGGGTTTCGGACTCGCGATACTCGCGTTTCCAACGGCATTCTGGGCCAACACTGGCGTCTTATTCTAGTTTCTTTTCCAAAGCCGGTTCAAACTCGGCCCGCACAATTTTTGGCTCAGGTACGCTAACAGACTGCTTTAATAAAAATTAACAAGGAGTTACGTTACTCAGAGACTAAATTTGTTTCTACTCATATATATACAGTCTCTTGAAAGTTTAGAAATTAAGAGTGGCAGTATTGTTTTTTTAATTTCTACTCTTTTGTGTCATACTGTATATGTCTTATGTGTAAATTACTGGTGTCTCGAATTAAACAATCATCATCTGTTTTATGTTAAGCAACACTTGTAACGTTTCGCAAAATTTTCATTTGTCCATAAGCCATTTTATTCCCAAAACTGTTTTTTTTTTTCAAAATAATTATATAACTTTCCTAACTTAACCTAATGGTTTCTTTACAACGGTACCCTATCTCAACTCCTAAACATTGTTTCCCATCTGTAACGTTTCGCCAAATTTTCATTTGTCCGAAAGAGTTTTTTTCCTGAAAACCTGTAATATTTTAAGTATTTCATCTATCCTAATATTATAAACCTTCCATGATGCGTTCAAGAACTGCACATTATGACCACCATAAAAATAGACTGTTTTGTTAAAACGAATTTCTTATCTGATACAATGTTAATATTGCTTAATAATAACATCGATTGCGATGATATTATTCATTCTTTCAAACATCTCTGAAAACCAAAGAAATTTGATTTGAACTCTATTCTAATATCAGTCGAGATGACGTCTAGTTTGAAATGAATTATCAATTTGCCTCAGACCAATCATCTATAGACTTGACAACCAAATAATAATACCACTACAGAAGGAGATGATCATATACCAATTATAACAAGAGTGACAGAGAGAAGTATATTATTTTTTGTCTTTTTCATAGTTTCACTTTTCCACCGCTGCCACAATCGAGTTTGTGGCAAACAAATAAGTACGTGACATGACCGCCTAAATTACGTAGGTTGTTTTTGATAAGCTGTCAGTCATATTTAAATGTGTTCTTAATTTAGCTGCATAACAATCATATTATATGGATACCAGATGAAAATATCATAAATTTAGGGGTATTAAATCATATTTCTAATCTAATAACAAAAAACAAACAAATATTGTGAAGATTAAATGAGGATGTCGGTTCCACGGCTTAGAATCGCCAACGGAAATAATTTAATCTAATATGTATCACTACATAGTATTTAAAACAAAGTCGCTTTCTCTGTCCCTATGTCCCTTTGTATGCTTAAATCTTTAAAACTACGCAACGGATTTTGATGCGGTTTTTTTTAATAGATAGTGATTCAAGAGGAATGTTTATATGTATAATACATGCATAATTTATCAGCATTGCACCCGTGCGAAGCCGGGGCGGGTCGCTAGTTAATAAATAAATAAACATTAAGGTATGTTACACAAATCAAGCTTTTACTATGGGTACTAGATGACATAATATATACATAATATACATAAATACATATATCGATAGCATCCATGACGACCCAGGAACACATATTCGAGTTTGTCGCACAAATATTTGCCCTGGCCGGGATTTCAACCCAGGACCGCCCGCTCAGTAGTATTATTTGTATATAAAAATTTAAATATCGGTAACATTATCTGAATGTGTTTCATTTCTGATTTCTCATCTAACCTTAAACCCCATCCTCATTTTTAGTGATAAGATGTTCCAAAATCTAAGTATTATATGGAGCCACCATGATTGAAAAATGGCATGTCAGTAATATAAAATTACATGGCCACCCCGAATATATGACGTATTCTATGTCTGTCCCTTACGGGTGTACGCTGACGTCAAGTCTATAGATAATTGGTCTGAGTCAATTTGCAATCAAATTTGACAAATGTCGCAAGTAAGTATGATATCGAACGATATGATAGTTGGGGTCGACTCCAGTTTGTCTCTGACAGCTGCCAGAAAACTTCATTGCCGCCATTACCGGTTAAAATTTGTTTAGTTGCATAAAATTGTTCGATTTGTTGAATTTTTTAAACCATAAAATGAACGATTAAGATGATATATACATACATATATTTTTCGGCGACGCCTCCTGATATCAGATATGATATATGAAATTTATTCCAACAAAACAGTCTATTTTTATGGTGGTCATAATTTGCGGCTCCTGAATGCAGCATGGAGGCTTATGATATGTGGGTAGATAAAGTAGTGATTGTAACATACATGTACTGTACATAATTAGGCATTATGTGATATGCATTATTATGCACTCGTGTGATGTTATTATGAAACTCGCCTTCGGTTCGTTTCATAAACCCACACTCGTGTTTAATACCCTTCATTATGTACAATCACATAAACTACTATTATAAACATCGTTTTAAAAAACCTAGGTTAGGTTTGTTTTATAATTATTTGGAAAAATTAACAGTTATGGAAAAAATGGCTTAAAATTAAAATTAATTAAAATTTGGCAAAACGTTTACAGGTGGGAAACAAGAATGAGTGTTTCAAATAGGTAAGTAACCCTTTAATAGTACATTACATCAGAGGCCGGGAAAATGAGGATTTCCGGCCAAGTAGGTATATACGGCCGAGCGAGCGTGCGAGCGAGGCCGGATAGTGATACGAGGCCGGGAATCCGTTTTCACGACGAAGGCATGTATAGTGCTTTCCTTTGAATTTGACCGAATTTTAAAAATCCGATTTCAGATTCTGACCCAGGAGCCCCAAAAACCCCCGGATACCGAATTTCAGCCTCCTAGGACAAATTTGAAATTTTCTCCATACAAATCGTTTTTTTTTCGATATTTTCCGAATTTGACCGATATTTCGGGCAAGATTTCAGATTCATATTTTTGAGCCCCGAGAGCCCCCCGATACCGAGTTTTAGCCGCCTAGCACCAATTTGAAATTTTGAAAAAAAAAATCGTTTTTTTTCGATATTTTCCGAATTTGACCGAATTTTCGGACAAGATTTCAGATTCATATTTTGAGCCCCGAGAGCCCCCCGATACCGAGTTTTAGCCGCCTAGCACCAATTTGAAATTTTGAATCGTTTTTTTTTCGATATTTTCCGAATTTGACCGATATTTCGGGCAAGATTTCAGATTCATATTTTTGAGCCCCGAGAGCCCCCCGATACCGAGTTTTAGCCGCCTAGCACCAATTTGAAATTTTGAAAAAAAAAATCGTTTTTTTTCGATATTTTCCGAATTTGACCGAATTTTCGGACAAGATTTCAGATTCATATTTTTGAGCCCCGAGAGCCCCCCGATACCGAGTTTTAGCCACCTAGCACAAATTTGAAATTTTGAAAAAAAAGTCGCCATCTTGAATTTTTTTTTCCACAAGTGTCTAACAACCAACCTTTAAAAACAAAACCTGCTTGTTGTCAAACCAGCCAGCTGTGTGAATGACCTTGTTGTTGAAACAAAAAAAAAGTTGCTTTGCAGGCCTAGGCCTGAAAAGCAGTATAAAATCCCTTTACAGTCCTCTCGAGTTGTTGCGCCCAAAAACCGATACTTCCGAGCCTATTTTAAGGAACGTAAAGACAATATTTCATTGGATGTTTGAGAAAAATAATTTTTAGAAAATCCTGAAATTATTTCGGGTATGAGGAAAAAAAAATCGGACAAATGATGGCGATACGTTACAGATGGGAAACAATGTTTCGGAGTTGACTTTTAGGAATAATATTTTTCACGACACTGCTCGAAAATGTGGTCATAGATTACCTGAATACAGTACCCAAAACTGCGTATATTTGTACATTTGTAAACTGTATATCTATATTAGCTCGCAACACGACAACAATGTAGCACCTTTCGGTAACAGTTCGTATCTAGACACAGATTTCATAATAAGATACGACTTTATAGAAAATATTTCAGTGTTTTTCTCGGCCTGCGTAAACGACATTTTCACCAATCAAAGCTAATCGTCTGCTGCATTTGAAATTAAATTGACCAATGAAAATGCGTCATTTATGAGGTATATTTTTTTCTTAAACGCGTAATATCCTTAATCGTGTTATTTTTTTAAGTATGGAAAAACGCCGCAGCATTAACTTTTTAAGCATTCCGCTCACTGCACTACATTAACTGCGCAGCCAGGCTGCCTAGTACGCGTGTTCCAATACATATCCATATGTTCGACTAGCTACCATAGACAGGCTACCTAGTGCGCGAACACCTTAATGCAACTTTAATTTTTTAATCTGTTTTTTTAATTTTGTAAGACTGGCCACTAAGAAAGGGCGAAAAAAAAACAAACAATTCAAACAAAAAGAAAATACAAAATTCGGCGGGAACAACTCACTGTATTGCGATATTGTTTGTTATTGATTGATAAATAACTAATCGGATTGATAAATAAAATGAATTCTTCTAGCGACGATAGTGACATGGATGCTACGCCTTCAGCAATAGAAGAGGCAGCGACAATTTGTTACCCGAAAAATCCCGGGAGAAATATTTAAAAGTACCTATACACAAATTTTACAACATGGAGGAGCAAGAAAAATAGCACATCTTTTTCAATGCTTTAAGCAACATTAAGTATTAAACACAACGTAAGCATTAAGAATTACAAAAAATTGACGACACTACTGAAAAGGTTTTCGGATGGGTACAAATCGAAAAAATCGAAAATATTGACTGCTGAAAACGTAGAGACATTCCTTAATGAAGCTCCTGATCATATTTATTTAGCTGCAAAGGTAAGTCTAAAGTGGAATATCTAGTAATAAACATTTGTATTGCGAGACTTATATTTTACGTCATTAGAATAAATATATCGTCATAATTTCTTGAGATTATTAATAAATTGTTGAGAGACGGCTGTTGACTGCAATAGTAGTGACTACTGACTTGTGACACGGTCGACTCGGTACCCATTGTTGGAACTATTCTACTATTACCGCTATTACAGTGCGACACAAAAGAGTAGAAAACGGATGATAAAGGAACTACAATTTTTCATACAAAATTGTTACCATATTCAAGCACTTTACGCATTGACGTAATAATTACATGGACACACAATCAGACGGAAAAAATGGCACCCTCCCAACTAATGCAAAATCACAAATCGCATTAGTTGGGCGATCAGTCTCGTTTAGACCATGACAAGTGACGGGTCTCAAAAGTGACTTAATTTTCAGTGAAAAATTACAGAAATAACAACTATAAAATAAAGGAACAGGACGGAATATTCTTTTTTACTTAAGTTCTATTGATTAATTAACGAATCCTATGTAAAATCATAGCAATTTTTGTATTAGAATTATTAACTTTGTCCCTACAAGATGCACCTAATCACAGAACAAAAATCCAAGGAGTCGCTATAGTTTTATATTTTATTAATAAATTAAGGAGTGCAATAAATAATTATCCTATTTTTTTTATTCAAGATTCCCATTCTCAACAACGTAAAAATGGAGATCACATTTAGCAAGAGACAAACGCGAAGAATAATTGAAGCCAAATAATTCGTCTCTCGTGTGTTCGGCATAATCATGTTTTTTTTTTATGTTAATCAACAGAAGCGTAAAATGGTGACATTCATAAATTACTAAAAAATAGCTCTGTTGTTATTGTTTTATTTTGTCACAGAGTCTAGACACTGTCAGTTTAAACCTTTGAACGCCAAGAACACATAAAGGCGACGGCGACGTGTGCTGCCGTGCATACCACGCCACCGACAAATAAGATCAAACTTTAAAGGGTTAATAATGTCAATATTTTGCACTTGTCTTACTTTCATTTCACATACTGGAACAAGGAGAAATAATGTCATTATTACTGATCCCTTCTATAGGAAACTTTTTATGCAGTTGTTAAATAAAAACGTAACTAATTTGTTATTAACAATTTACAATAAAAACGTAACTAAATTAGTTATTAACAATTTACGAGTTTATTTACTTCAAACATAAAATATATTTTAATACCTAAATAAAATAATAGTGAAAATATTTTTAGTATGTAAAAATATTAAAATCTGATCCATTCGTGCCATGTTCCAAGTTTGACAAGAGACTTCAGTCAGAATATGCTAAAAAAGTTAATTTACACGTAAAATATTTGTGGTAATAAGTAATTAAGTCAATTTGACACTTAAACGTTTAAACAAAGAGTTCTTTTGTACGAAGTCAATATGTTGCTGCAAATTATAAATAAGCGTTATTGGCATCTACTTGAACATGACAACGGTGCCACTTTATTTGACACTTTTGTTCGGGTCTGTGGCTCTATAATAAATAATACCTCAATGACTTTACGTCAAAAATGTGGCAGTTGCGAAGGAAGTGGCGCCCTCATTTATTTTCTACTCTTTTATGTTGCACTGTAGTTCAGGTTTTTTTTATCATTTTGGATTATGATTTTTGCGAGATCTGATTATTTGAAGTTACATATAATAAGTAAACTAACTGCGTTATACTTTCAAAACTTTTAATTGCCAGGGTCAACATTATAAATTTAAGCTTCAATTTGTTATAAAAATGCTTAAAAATCTCATTATTCGGTTACAGGTCGTATTGATTTTTGGAGTAAATGGTGCGTGCCGGGCAGCTGAATTAGTTAATATGAAAATGGGTGATATCGAAAATCATAACAATATGATTGACTGCCGAACACAAAGACGAAAATAGATCGATCATTTGTTATAAGAGACGAACTACTCGATATTGTGGAAAAATATCAAAATCTCCGCCCTAAGGATTTGGAAAATACTTAATAGATTTTTCTTGAATTACCTGAATGGCAAATGTACTAAACAACCCATAGGCAGGCATAAAATAGCTGCCGTACCAAAAACCATGGCCGCATATATCTAAATTTACCGAACGCTGAATGCTACACTGGTCACTGCTTCCGCAGGACCTCAGCGACTCTCCTAGCAGACTCCGGACCAAATCTAACTACCTTAAAAAGACATGGTGGTTGGATGTCTGATAAGGTTGCGGAAGGATATATTGAGGATTCTGTTCAGAATAAAGTGAAGATAAATAATTTAATAACAGAATCCATCAACATCACGTCAACGGAGACAAACACGCCCCGTCCCTCTACGTCTCGTGAGGATTTCAAATCCCCGTCTCCAAGTCCTTCAATACCGTCAGTGAATAATACGCCAAGCTACTCCATATCGGCTGAAATGACGCAAAACACAAATATTAATGTACCAGGAAAGAACATTTCATTGTCTTTTAATAATTGCCCCCACGCTAATATAAATATAAACTTTAATTAAAATGTATTATTATAAGAAATGTTTTTTATTTACTCGCAGTAGTCGTGAAAAGCACAAAGTTTAGTCTCGGCCAAAAGTGCAATAGATGAACTCGTTTTATCGAAGGCCTCCCCTGCGGGTCGGCCTTCGAAATTACTCGTTCATCTATTGCTTACTTTTCAGCCTCTACAACAATGTACTATTATTTTTATAGATAGAGCGACACATAAATAATCCACTAAGCCGTTCAATCTGCACTCTTCAGAGGAGTATAAACAAAGGAAGATACTTATTTACGTACGCGAAGTATTTAACTCTTTCTGTCGAACTTAAATAATAGTGTTTTATAAAATCACTTCATTAATTCCCACGGAGACCGACTTCCTTGAGTTGCTGTTTATAAATTTAGTCGAAACCTGATATAATAGTGGATCATTTTCTCTGTTGTGAGTTATGGTTGAAGAAGCTTCCATTGTGTTCTTAAAACTGATAAATTTAGTATGTACGTAGTCAAGTATCAAATTTTTTTTTTCTCAAACATGCAATGAAATGAAACGTCATACGTCAACGTCATCCGGAGCGATAAAAAATCGAGCATCAAAGACGTTCGTCGAATTTTAAGGCTAATATTTTGATGCAAATGTAAGATTTTATTTAAAGAGCTTTGCTTGGAATATCATAGGGAACCCATTCGTAACGTATTTTTTAACATGCTACGAGTATATTTGATATAAAAGGATTTTCATCTATTGAACAGATGGATGAGGGATGTTGCCAATTCGTATCTTAGACAGTGGAATGTGTTTCTGTAAGGTCGCAATATGGACTACCGATGAGGGTGTTTGGGTACTTTGGATACCATACTTACTTCATGCGTATAATTTTTAACAAGCACAAAATTTAATATCATTATTAAGTTTTAGATATAATTATCTACATAAATTATGTCTTAAAACATAAAATTATGTAACTGTCGCCTTAGTGGCGACTAGACTAGACTAGACTATCTTAGTGTATGGTAGGCCGCGCAATTAGTCCCTGACGAAATCTATTCCTGATAAAACTCTAACATCGAAAGAGAGGCAAAGTCATGCGCTACCAGAGAAGTCGCGTATTAATACTTACTTGGCTGCCTCAATGTCTGGGTCATACAAATATTTTAAGATCCTTTTAATTTCTTCTGTGGACGCAAGGAACTGTATAGCCTATCAGGAACTTAACTAAGCCGACAAATGACACCGGTACAAAAAAAAACTAGCCAAGTGCGAGTCGGACTCGCGCACCGGGGGTTCCGTACAAACACGGGATAAGTATTACACGGGGTATTAACCGACCGGGTTAAGCTAAGTTTGCACCTGGTATGTATGGCGCCGGAATCGCCGGATAAAAGTGAGGTGCAAAGTTAACGCAACCGATCACGTTTACTGTATTTTATTAATCATCTGTGAAAATTTCAACTGTCTAACTATCACGGCTCATGAGATGCAGCCTGGTGACAGACAGACGGACAGACATACGGACGAACTGCAGAGACTTAGTAATAGGGTCCCATTTACCCTTTGGGTACGGAACCCTAAAAAAGATCAGATCAGGTTTTTCAACCGTTGCGTAAGGTGCACTCGCACTTGACCGATTTTTTCTTGTGACGGCTTTCCAGGTTACACTCTAAACCTACCCTACTAAGCGCCGGCCATTGTGGCTAGGGACGGAATGATTGAAAGTTATGAAAGTTGTTGCATAACATTACGGGCGTTGTATGCAAATGGAGCGGCGTAAAATCACGTTAATTACTGCGCAAGTGTGGTCAACTAGGATGCGGTCGTAGGGATGCGACCGAGTGCCGATCGGACGGTGGGATCTCGGTCTATAAGGTTCAGATTAATTTAATGGTCACATTTCGGCCTTTTTTTATTTATCATAAAGAAACTTAAAACACTTATATTCCACCAAACTATGGACAGTTTGCTAGGATAAAGCGCTCACAAAAATGTTCATGTTCTGCCTTTTTCATGGCTTATCAGATTCATATTCATTACCACAAGAAGATAACTATATACTGTTGCCTTAGCGTCCAAACACCATTACGATAACTCTTATAACCAAATCTCGCAACAGGTATAATATTTTATTTATCAATTAATATTAAGGGATGTCAAATATGGTATGTGGTGTCTTGTGAGTATACAAAATTTATTGGAAGCTTGCTTGCTCTAATTTATACAATCATGAAACGGACATTATCAGACGGCAATATCATTTTAAGGGACAGAAAGTAACGGAAACGAAAGTCAAGGAATATTAAATTAAAAAATCACCACGACACGGGTTAAATATAATAATTAAAATTATTAACTATTTCTGTAAATTTTCTTGACAGAAATTTTATTAAAACTTTCGTGAGACATATTTAATTATTGTATTAAGCGGTTTACACTCCCGTGAAATAGTCAGGAACGGCCCGACATGTTTCGAACTCGTATGGAGCCCTTCATCAGGGACGGCTGCCCGTACACCGCCGCGGCAAACTCGTCACTCTTGACAGATAAATATTTCCAGCATTTGACCCAAACTTCTAATACAAGATTTATAAATATTTTATGGACGAGGAAAATATCTCGTGAACACAGAAAATCGATACAGAAACAAAATGACAACGACGCTTTTCAAGTCAGCTGTTTTTTTCGCGTAAAGTTTTGAAGAAGGTATCTTGTTTACCTGAACATCGTTATCTTATTGGGAACCGGCATATTAAAATTCGTAGAGTCATAGCTAAATTAAATTAATCGCTCCTATACTCACCTCGCGAGACTTGCCGAACCACACCGAAAACGCCGAACTGCCTTCAAAATTCGGCCCATCCTTGCGCTCCTCACTAGCAGCAGTGAAAGTGTTGTCTGTTATGTCACTCTGCGCCGGCGCACAGTCGCGCGGAGCTCGCCAACCCGCGCACACGTCATGTGCCTGTGACCATGTCTCTCCCAACGATGTCAATACTAGTGCTCTTGTGTATGGGCGCCGCGCTCGCGGCCGACCCCAAAGAAAACCCAAGGGAGGAAAAACTCCGCAGCGCTCTCATTGACGCCTTCCAAAACATAAAAGGAGCAAAAGGACTCCCAGAAGCGAATCTAGACCTGATCGGGTCCGTTCTATCCGCCCCCAGATCATCCACCACCGAAGACTCCTTCGACCTCTTTGCCGATGACGACGGCTTATCCTTTGCCGAAGCGTTCAATGAGCAACCGAAATCATCGAGCACCGAGAAATCACATAACGTCCAGCATATAATAAAGAGTGCGAAAATCGAGAAAACCACAACGAAACCGAACAATGTATTAACGAAACTAAGCGAATCTATCCGTAGTACTGTGAACGAGAGCAGGCTCCGGAGCCCCAACTCCTCGATGGTGGGCATCGAGGAGATGCTGCGGGTATTCGATGCGGATATCCTGGTGAACCAGTGGCCGGAGCTAAGGAAGGCGGTGAACGGGTCCTGCTTGGAAGACATGCAGGAGTACGTCGACGGGCTGAAAGAGAAGAGCCTCTGGGCGCTGAAAAGTAAGTGGAATCAGCTTGGCGAATTTTAAATATTTTTCTTTAAGCAGAAAACCAAATGTTAAATGCCACCAAGGCATTCAGAAGCAACTGTTTGAAAAATCCAATGGTTCTCGCATCAGGTTCAGTGGTCCAATAGGTAGGACGCCGTTGGAGACGCAGGTTCGAACCCTGCCTGTACGAGTACCGTTAAATTTTTCAATTTTTCGCTTCATTGTTAACATTTGGCGAATTTTGTTTTCAGTATGAGTATTATTAGTGTCGACAAAGTTGCTCTTGTCGAGCATAACGCTGTTACAGCTCCTCGTGATAAATAGAAAGATTCTTGCAGGTTAATGTTCTTTGGATTATTATACCGTTACTTATTTTATGATATCCTTTTACAGAAAAATTATATAAAATAACCATGTCTGTTCTTTGTGTGAAGCGCAAATTGCTAAAGCGAAGTTTGTTTATTATTATTTTATTACGAGTAATATTACAATATTACAAAACAATTGATAGCAAGGGTTTTCATAAAAGCTTAATGTTTACTCTAAGTTGTTCGCAAAAATTACTCGTTAACATTTGTGCCTAAAAAAAGGACATATTTTTGAACCGCTTAGAGTCACTATTTCTACTTGTCTTTTCTGGGTATAAGTTTATAGATAACACAACGTATATAATTTACGTTTCACGGAAACGAATCGTGTTTAATATTACGTAAAGACATATATCTAGATAAACTAGTGGAACGCAAACTGAATAGATATTTAATTGTACTTATAAAGCGTATCTCTTATTAAGGGTTGTGTAGATATTTTCCTTTTCATTAGAAAATCCAGTAAGTAGTCTATATTACCGTGCCCGGTATTTGAGGAAAAAGCTCGCAGTAAGGATATGTTTTTATTACACAACTCCCTAAACAATTTGCATTCGCTTATGTACTACTTACGTCACTTCGGTAAGATGTCATGTTCATGTACTTAGAATACTTAGATACCTAAACATCCTTTTCGATAGGTGCTAAAAAGTAGCACACGCGCTCATCTTATTTCGAGTACTTATAGTATAGAGTATTTCGAGTATAGTTTAGAGTATTTCGGGAATGCAGCAAATTAAATGGAACTAGACGATTGGAAACGTTCCCAGGCACCGCCGCGTACCATATCCGTTTTTTTAGATAGATGTATGATAACTATATATAATAAAGTTTTTTTTTTTTAAAGCTCGATACATATTATTTTAGGTGATATTTTTGTTTTTGCTTGAAATTCTGTATTTACAAAAAAGATACTGATAGTTGAATAAAAAAAAATAGCAAACCGATTTTGATATGCTCGTCATTATTTTCCTTTTTCTATTAAACTATAAATTAAATATCTCATGAATTTCTCATGCCCGATTTATCAGAAAATACATATACTGTATTGGGTAAATGAATAAAAAAGAAAAATAAATAAAAAATTGTTTATTACCAAAAAGCTTGTGTTCTTTTTGGTAATTTATTGAAAAATTTCAATAAATTGACACAATATAATTTCACGACAATCGGTTGAGAAATGCGACCTGTAGGCGAGAACAGGTGGATACTTGGACAAACGAAAACTTTTTGGGCCAAGCTGGAATGGGGACGCTTCGCTCGTTCAGTCAACAAATAGCTATCGGACAACCTTACACTAATCGACCTAGTCCCTAAGTGGGCGATTATTTTGGCGTTTTAACCATCCAATTAAGGGGACTTATCCGTTCAAAAATGCTGATTGTTTTAGACATTTTTTTCTATGACTAACATATTATCAATGTTACTACTTAGAACAGGGCTATTGCATTTATTGGTATAGATTTGAAACCTACAATTCGAATATTTAATTGATAATTTTTGCTTAAAAACTACCAGAAATTGACAAAATTCACGCGGGAAATTAGTTTTTTCAACTTATTTTCTACAGTACGCAATAAAAGCATGAAATAGGCATAGAACTAGAACTCGCGGAAAAGTATTATTCACTTAAAAAGCTGGTTGAAATTATCAATATAATTGTCATAATATGAAAAAAAAAATTAAAACGAATAAGACCTCTTAATGAGACGATGAAAACACTCAAATAATCACCCAAGTAAGCTCATAGTAGGCTTATATTATATCACATCAAATAAAAAGTTAACAGAGCGTCATATCAGGTCATCAAAAAGAATAAGGCTTAGGTTAGAGACTTAGTAGCTCTACTGGCAAAGGCTAGCTCATAAATATGTGACAATGAAAATATATTATTAACCTTTTTGGCTTCCGTACCCAATAGGGTCCCGTCTTTTACCCTAATAATAACTAAGACTTCACAGTCCGTCTCTGTCACCAAGCTGTATCTCTTGAACCGTGATAGACAGTTGAAATTTTCTGTCACTAAAAACAGAGTAAAAAAAATATTAAGGCCTTATTCTCAAAAAAAAATGTTTTATTATATTATGACAAAATTTTAATAAGATCAACCAACTTTTTGAAGTGACTAATAGTTTCCCTAAGTTCTAGGTTGTAACATAGCTATTTTATGCTTTCATTCCGTTCAGTCTAAAAATAAGTTGAAAAACTAATTTTTCGTTTGAATTTTCTCAATTTCGATTAGTTTTTGAAACAAAAATTATCATTAAAAATTTAAACAGTAGGTTTCATATATACCAAAAATCCTAATAGCCCTGTTCTAGGTAGTCACATCAATAATATGTTAAGAAACAAGTTTGATCATAGAGAAAAATGTCTAAAACAATCAGCATTTTAAAAGGCCTCTTAGTCGGGTCTTAAGTGGGGCTTCCAAACAACAAACGTGATCGGTTGCGTCAACTTTGGACATATGGACATAATTTGTATCCAGCACCATACATACCGGGTGCAAACTTAACAAGTGTTTGTACGGAACCTTCAGTACGCGAGTCCGACTCGCATTTGGCCGGTTTTTTAGGGTTCCGTACCCAAAGGGTAAAAACGGGAACCTATTACTGAGACTTCGCTGTCCAGTGTCCGTCCATCCGTCTGTCACCAGGCTGTATCTCAAGAACGGTGATAGCTAGACAGTTGAAATTTTCACAGATGATGTATTTCTATTGCCGCTATAACAACAAATACTAAAAAAAAAAAAAAATATTTAAGGGGGGGCTCCTATACAACAAACTTGTTATAGATTATATAATTATATGTATAGGTACGGAACCCTTCATGCGCAAGTCGGCTCGGGCTCGCACTTGGCCAATTTTTTACAAAACACAGAATTGAATAATTAATTCAATTTTTGAAATCATAACAACTTAACCTAGAAACACAGCAGTTTTATCATTCTTTGCAATACGTGAACCTGACTCGCAATATAACCTGAATTCAATAAGTTATGCATGTAAAGTTTACATATAAATATTATGCGAACGACTTTGCCGTTTACATAATCGATGATCGTGTGATTTCTAAACTTAATTTGCTTTAGTTATTTGCTTAATTTGCTTTGGGGTGCTAAACTTGTTCAGTGATATTCTATTACATAAAATGACTTAGGCTTATCATCATCATGACTTAAGGCGTACATTATTTCAAGTGACCGTGATTGATGTAACTATTGCATTTTTCTGGTACCTATCTACATACCCCTGTACATTTTGTTAAAATATTGGACTTACTATATATATATATATAGCGTGTGCGTGATGGGAGGCTATATATATATATATAGCCTCGCATCACGCACAGGCTTCCCATATTATAAATGTATATGATGCAGTCAAAAGTGTGAATTGGTCAAAAGGACTTTTAACCGACAAAAACAGGCAAAACTGCTTTTGACTGAGCGTGTTGGTCAAAAGTAGTTTTGCCTGAAAATCATTGGTTAATAGTACTTTTGACTGAACAAAAGGAGTGTTTTTTTTAGGAATATAAAAAAAAACTAACCTAACCTAACCTAACCCGGCCGAGTCGGATCTGCTCTGAATTAGTCAAAAGTGCTTTTGTCAAGTGCCTGCGGTCAAAAGTACTTTTGACTGATAGTAACAGTCAAAAGTACTATTAAACAATGATTTTCAGGTAAAACTAGTTTTGACCAACACGCTCAGTCAAAAGCAGTTTTGCCTGTTTTTGTCGGTTAAAAGTCCTTTTGACCAGTTCACACTTTTGACTGCGACATATACATACACTAAGATTATATTCTGAAACCAAAAAATACCTACATTATTTCTATCACCAGACCATTCGAAGTACTCTAATAGTCTGGTTCACTTGTTTTCAGTAAAGTTTTTTCAGTACTTATATTTTCATTTAGAACTTTATAATTTACTACGAGTATAAGACTATGAGCCGCACAAATGCACGGCCCATTTATGATATAATTAATTCATAAATGGGCCATGCATTTCTGCTGCTCATTGTACAATCAACAATCGCAGCGCTCTTTATAACTTAGTAAATTGAAAAGGTTGTCTGTGCCTAAACTAGTAGACACTTCAACTGTACTTCACAATTTCATTTCATTACGTAAACTGTAAACCAGTGTACATTATGAAAATTTGTGGCTACTTTGATATA
This sequence comes from Apotomis turbidana, assembly GCA_905147355.2. Lineage (NCBI taxonomy): Eukaryota > Metazoa > Arthropoda > Insecta > Lepidoptera > Tortricidae > Apotomis > Apotomis turbidana. Next base: position 59,896,815 of record LR990280.1, on the reverse strand, counting down.
TTAAAAATGGTTATAAAACGCGAATATTCATAGCTCGAATACTTTGGTATTTCATTGCCAAAGACGGTCAAAAAAATAAGGACATTGCGTAAAAACTCTTTTCCAAAGTAGGCCCTGCATTTATAGTTACTATTATCTATTCTGTGCCTGCATTTTAGACACCCTGTTTTACGGCTTTTGTCAATTCCCTATATACGAACGCTGTAGATGGCGACGCGAAGTAGTCATACACAAAGCCAATAATATGGATTACATAAATGTGTACTAAAGTTATTGAACAGATTCCATCGTATTTTTTGCTGTTGACGTAGCCAAAACACATATGTATATTTATCACACTCACTTACCAAGGAATGAAAGCGATGCGAACACAATTATCAAGTCGTTGGTCGGTTCTATACTATGTAGACACGATCAATTATTATGCATTATTATACTACTTATTCTACCAAGTGCGTGTACCGATAGTTCTCAAATCTAAAGTCATTTTAATAAACTAGCGACCCGCCCCGGCTTCGCACGGGTGCAATGCTGATACTAACTCTACTGTACAGTCGAGTTCATTTACATCTACACACTTACGAGAACAAAAATATCTGAACACGACCCAATTGTCACGAGCATAAAGTCGTGTTCAGATATTTATGTTCTCGTAAGTGTGTAGATGTAAATGAACTTGACTGTACTATATTTTGCATGTATTATACATATAAACCTTCCTCTTGAATCATTAAAAAAACCGCATCAAAATCCGTTGCGTAGTTTTAAAGATCTAAGCATACATAGGGACAGACAGGCAACAGGAAGACTCTGTTTTATACTATATGTAGTGATTTTACTTATTTGATCTACGGTCAATTATTGATCCAATAATAAGGTGAATTAAAGCGTTTAGTGAAAAAAAAAAACAGAGTACAGACAAAGCTTACTTTAAGTAAGTTTAAGCTGAGAAGCTTTCGAATTAAAACCAACCATACTGCGAGAAGATTATTATTAACCCAAATATCTGTCAGATAAGCGTATTCGCGGACAATAGGTACAGGAATTTGGAGTACCGCTTACGTTACTCGGAGCCTTATTTTCATAGTTTTTGCGTAATTATTACAGTTTATGACGAATCCACGGAGCGGAGAAACTTATACCGTTTACTTTGTTACATAAATCGTCTGCGGCGGCTGTACACACTCGCCGAGTAAACCAGCACCTCTGGCACAACTGTGACACGCCACTCTTTCTCGCGCGAGATATATTACCTATCTCTTTCTTCACTGTACTGTGAGAGAGTGACCGGCGATGCTATGTCACGCGACAAGAGTAGCGAAGCATAGTTGTGCTAGACGAGCAGAAATGCCATTGCCAGTACTCGTTAGTAGCCAATCATTATACTCTTCTTTTAATGGAATGATACAATAAATATAAATAAGTATATTGGGGACTTTACGCAAATCTACCTAGACCCAAACTAAGCAAAGCTTGTATTATGGGTACTTACAGTAATCTTCCATCTCTTCTCGGTATACATAACTTCTAAACCTAACAAAAAACGTAAATTTTTGCGGTTCTTTGGTTTCCAAATAAAAATGATTAAGTTAGTATACATATACCAACTTAATAATCTTACCTTCTAAATCATAATTTATTTTCATAATACGTTAGCTCGATATATGTATGTGTCTCGCCCGGTTTCGACGAGTGTATGTACGCAGCACCTTTAGCACAACTGTGACACGCGACAAATACTACCTGTCTCTTTCCAATCAATACGGTACAAGCAAGACAGGTGATGGTGACTCGCGCAACAAGAAATGTCGCGGGAAGATATGCTAGCCCTGTTGTTCGAGGGTCTTCTCGAGTGTGTACAGCCGGCATTAACACAACGCGGAACTCAATCGCACGTGCGACCAAGAAAAGACAGTAAGTGTGCTTGTAACTCGGTGCACATAATGCCTTATGGAATTAGCGAGTGCCAGTTTACCTCACTTTCATCAAATATGCGAGGCTTTTGGCCTAGAAAAGTGGAAGGCCGTATGGAGGACTACAGCTGCTATGCTACTTAAGAAATGCTTATCGGCATAGTATAATGTAGTACTTAATAGGATATACTATATATACTAAAAGGAACCGCCTTCGTCTTCGTACGCGTATTTTTAGGGTTCCGTACCTCAAAAGGAAAAAACGGAACCCTTATAGGATCACTTTGTTGTCCGTCTGTCCGTCCGTCTGTCAAGACCCTTTTTCTCAGGAACGCGTGGACGTATGAAGCTGAAATTTATATCAATTACTCAGGTCTACTGTCCCTTGATGCTGTGAAAAAATCAAACTTCTAAGCCAACGCAATCAAAAGATACAGCCGCAAATTTTCGACACTTGCAAGGGAATCAAAACCTACAGGGTGCTTCCCGTGAACTCAGAATCTTGAAATTTGGTACGAAGCAACGTCTTATAGCATAGATAAAGGAATAATTACGAAAACCATAATTTTTTTTTTTAATACCTAACTTTGCACCTAATTTGCAAATTTTCGACACTTGCAAGGGAATCAAAACCTACAGGGTGCTTCCCGTGAACTCAGAATCTTGAAATTTGGTACGAAGCAACGTCTTATAGCATAGATAAAGGAATAATTACGAAAACCATAAAAAAATTTTTTAATACCTAACTTTGCACCTAATTTATATGGGGCGCTATACATACCAGGTGCAAACTCAACTTAACCACTTAGGGATGGAAAGTGTTTGTACGGAACCCTCGGTGCGCGAGTCCGACTCGCACTTGGCCGGTTTTTTTTATATCATAGTAGCCAGGACAAAAAATTATCCTATAACCATCTTTGGATGTCCAGCTACCCCTGTACCAAAATTGGTTAAAATCCGTCCAGCCGTTTCGGCGTGACGAGAACACAATGGAAATTATGAACAACAGATGGCGCCAGGCTGGCACGGCGCCGCGCGCCCATACCACCCATACAAAACAAATGACGATCCTGCATCACGCTATTAAGATCATTCCCGAAATCGTGACCCCTCTCCATAGAAAACAAATTTTCAGTACATATATGGAATTTTATAATAGTAAAGATTACTAAAAGGTGTCCACGTATTTTCTTTCTTGATCATAGTCGGGTAAAAGGTATCCTATCCTATAACCATCTTTGGATATCCTACTATTCCTCTACTAAGTTAAAATCCCTTGTGCCGTTTCGGCGTGGATGAAACGGCAGAGATAATTTTACCATCAGATGGCGATCGTTGTACTGACAACACCGTTTCGGCAGCAACGGTTTTAACGAAAACCTATTGCTAAGTATTTTCAAATGGTGAACAGCTTCATACGAAGACTTTGGCGATGTAATTGAGCCTTGCCAATGACCTTGCGTTATTATAATAAGGCATTAGTCAGGGGTTCCCAAAGTGACCACTGCCCCCTGGCGCCCTCTGTAACACACTAATAATATAAAGGCGAAAGTTTGTGTGTTTATGTGTATGTTTGTTACTGCTTCACGCTCAAACGGTTGGACCAATTTTGATAAATAGTATGAAGGTAGCTGACACCCTGGATTAACACATAAGCTACTTTTTATCCCGAAAAAATGTAGTGTTCCCGTGGTCAGCGGGTAACACCGTGCGACGCTGCTAGTAGAGAATAAATAGGAACACCTAGAGGCGTTTGCGTTACTAATAAAATCATAGGTATCATTGAATCCTGTTTGGAGTAGCTAGGGCGCCGAGACGATATACGACACCTGCACCTCTCACAACTGTGACATGCGACTCTTTCTCGCGCGAAACTTATCTCTTTTTAAGGTTCCGTACCTCAATCGGAAAAAACGGAACCCTTATAGGATTACTTTGTTGTCCGTCCGTCTGTCTGTCAAGACCCTTTATCTCGAGAACGCGTGGAGGTATTTAAATTCACACTTTATATTCAGGTCTACGGTCCCTTGAAGCTGTGAAAAAATCAAATTAAGAAAAAAAAAAAAAAAATAATAATAATAATCAGTCACGCAGGGCAGCTTATGGCGAGCTGTTGGGGGGTAGCGACCCCACGTACCTGAGCGCTCCTGGGGGATCCTGACGGGGGGTGATGGGTCGGGGCCTCCGCCTCTGTCTTGCCTTAACCGGCCAGGCAGAGTGGAGTCGTGAGAGTTTCGGCTCGGGGGTGGATGTGGAAACGTAAGGGGTTAGTTGGCTTCGGTTTAAAGCCCAGTATTACACCTCTCCGCCCTTAGCCTTCCGCACCGGTGTTGCCCTTAGGCCACTTTATGTGTCGCTATTTTGTGGGGGCCCATCTAGCGGGAGGCGAGTCATCGTCTACCAGTCCCATTTTTGCTATGAGACACTTTTGCTGGTAGACGCCCGATAGTCTCAACCCATAGCCCAATTAGCCAGTCCTCCATTTCATCCCCATAGCCCAATTTGTATTTAGATTCCATGTCTCCATCAATAGTTCTTGCACCTAGCGGGCGCTGTCTCTGTGTGCGTCCCATGACACGGATAGGGACAGCATCCGCTCGATGTACACCTTGCATTTCATTAAATTGTCGAAAGGGCCTCTACGCGTTGGCTTCGGCTCCGTGCACGCCTCCCAAAGGTCCGGGACACTATTGTCCCGTGAGCGGGTGCGACATACAGGAATAATAATAATAATAAGACATTTATTCATTGTTACGGCCGTTTATGTCACAAAAAACTTATATTTCGACACTCTCAAAATGATAGGGTACTTTCCGATGACCTAGGACTATGTTTGGCAAGTTAATTACTTAATATCGTCACATACTACATATACTTATAAAAGTCGGAAAACTATACATTTGTAATAAAATCATAAAAAAATATAGTCCTTTTCAAACATCATATTTGGAGAACTCGGTTGCGTTAAGTTTGTACCTCGTTTGTATGCGGCGCCATACATTTCAGATGCAAACTTAGCTCGACCAGGCCAATTAATATGGGATAAGTAAAAGTTTGTACGGAACCCTCGGTGCATGAGTCGGACTCGCACTTGATTGTTTTTTTTACAGTGAGTGAATGACAGATGATGCTATGTCGCGTGACAAGAGCATACCTATGACCCGCGACTCTGTCGCGCGACAAATGCTACCTGTCACTCTCATTTTAATACGAAGTATAAAAGTTTGAGAACCTGGCATACAGTAAAGTCGAGTGTCGACGAAGTTTGATTAGCGCTCAGGAACAAATATGGCGTCGGCCCGCTATTTACTTAGACACACAGACGCACACACATCACGTGCGACTACGACATATTTCTGTTCCTGACAGTCAAAGTCGACTACAAGTTTAAGTTATGATTATGACACTTGTACGGTACCCTCTTGCACCACCCTGTACCAAGATGCACTTACGATAACAGTATAGCGACAGATTTACATAGAAACGGTTACTTATCGCTAACTAAATTCTTCGCCGGGATGAAAGTGTGGTCATTGTTCGCTATTGACAAGCTACGTAGTAACGAGTACAGTTCCACAATACCGAATTACGCAGAACTAAACTTGAAGAATCCTGAATATCGTCCGCGAAGAAAAGCTATCCTATAACTATAACTTTCCGTACATGCCTGTGTCAAGCTATCGTTGTGTCAAAAAAGCTGGTTAAGCGCGCAAAAAGGTCAAAAATGATGATTGTTTTAGACATTTTTCTCTATGATAAAACATGTTTAAATACAAAATTTTGCTTTTAAAAATAAAATATAGTCTTCTTTCAGCAAAATAAATCCTATCTACGATATTTAAGGTACTTTCCCTTGATGTCCCATAGACGTGGGACGCCCTGTATTTGAAACCTACAGTTTGAATTTTTCATTGATAATTTTTGTTTCAAAAACTACTCGACATTGACAAAATTCACGCAGAAAACTGTTCTTTGCAACTTATTTTCGACTGCACGCAATAAAATCATGAACTAGCTATACTTATTACTTTCTAGAACTCAGGGAAAAGTATTATTCACTTCAAAAAGTTGGTTGTATTTATCAATATTTGACGACGCGTTTGGCTCGGTTTGTAGACGCCTGCCTACTGAGCGGCGGTCCCGGGTTCGAATCCCGGCCAGGGCAAATATTTGTGTGAACTTGAATACTTGCACTTGGGTCATGGTTGTTCTATGTATTTAAGTATATATTTATCTATATAAGTACGTATATCGTCGTCTAGTACCCATAACACAAGCCTTCTTGAGCTTAATTTGGGACTATCTAGATCGATTTGTGTGAGGTTGTCCGATATTTATATTTTATTTATTTATGTCCGATATTTAATATATTTGTCATAATATGAAAAATAAAAGGAATAAGGCCTCTTAGGCGAAAGTATATCAGTGTGTTTATGTGTATGTCTGTTACTTCTTCACGCTCGAACGGCTGGACCAATTTTGATAAATCTTGGTGTGAAGGTAGCTGACATGTAGTGTTCCCGCGGGATGATCGCGTAACACCGCGCGGTGCAGCTAGTGTTAAATAATGTAGTATATAATACATAAAAGGTCGATAATGAGACCATGTCGCATTTTCCTATGAACATTCCCTTATACCACTTCATAACGACCGTTAATGCGACAAGGTGGCAACGGCTATGTATACCGCTGACCGGACTCTCGCTCTCGACGACCCACTTGTCTGTTGCGCAAGCGCGAAAGGCTGACACGCCGCTTTTGTTTTCAATCGTTCACTTGGCCAATTTGCGCGGTTTAACCGACTTCGATAAAGGAGGCCTACAAATGCACCTCTTACGGCTAAGCGAAACTTGGACTCGATTTAACTCATGAAAGGAAATTTACTTTTATTTTTTATGTAAAGACGTTCCGAGAGATCTCTTCAGTCCCTAAGTACTTATACATGTAATGTTTAGGGTTGTTTAAGGATTTGTCCTACTTTAAGGTGGTTTTCCACCGGCGAGGCGTGGCGGGGAGTGGATGGGCGAGAATTGAAATTAGTACGGCAAATTTTCAATCCCCGCCACGCGCATCTTCGGTGGAAATAGTAAGGCGACGCGTGGATGCGAGGGGCTTGAATTGAAATATTTGTTTGTGTAAAAATGAACCTTATTGCTTTTAATATAGGGTAGAGATTAAATCTGATTTTTCCGCCGGCGGAGCGGGAAGCGGCGTGGCGAGACGTGGAGAGACGAGACGGGGCGGGAATTTTATTTTGTATTGCATTTTTTCAATTCCCTCCCAGCGCATCTTCGGTCGGTGGAAATAGTAGGAATTGGAGAGGATGTGCGGTGCGGGACATGAATTGAAATATTTGTTGGTGTAAAAATTAACCGTCTTGCTTTCGTCAGATTATAAATTAATTAACAGAAAAACTGCTTCACGTGATCGATAGGCGTTTTGTTGTACGTTCTTATATTTATATATTATAGTTTACGTGAGGTTTGGCACCGACTTCGAAGGGTGAGTCAAATGTAATCTGTACTTGAACGGGTTATTTTTGGCTTTTTAATTTTACTGAAGTCGGTTCTATTTTTGTTAAAAATCTTTTTTTTTGTGCTTTTATAGTGATTCATATAAATGTTCTAGTGGCCATCTGTGGTGTTCATCATCAGTTTCCTTACACCAAATCCTATTTACTGAATGTAAATTCTTGACTTTATCGATAAATTACCGAAAGCACCGTACAATGTACATGTCCCTATTACATTTGAAGAGTTCCCTCGATTTCTCCAGGATTCCATCATCAGATCCCGACTTAGTGCCAACGGGACCAACTCGGTTATACCATTTCGATTTAAAAAAAAATTGAAAATCGGTTCACGGTTCTCGGAGATATCGAGTAACATACATACAAAAATAAAATAAAAAAATTAGTTCGAATTGAGAACCTCCTCCGTTTTTTGAAGTCGGTTAATAATGGCTTGTTGCGCAATAATTAATTGTTCAAACACTTCCAATAAAATTGGAGCTGTTAATCGAGGTATTTCCTTTCATTGGTATGTACAATTTGTCCTTAAATATCTGTTATTAATTACAAAACTATTTATTTTATTATTTTCATCAAAACAGAAGCGGGCGGTTGTTTCTAACGCTAGCTTTCCATTGCGGCTTTAATTTGACGAGCCAACCTTGGCGTGCATTCAAAGCCAGCGATGTTAAAATATGCTATTCAAAGATTCTAACTGTCGAGTCACGTTCAAGGTCGAGAAATCGACGATTTTTTCTGTCAAAAGTAAGAATAGTGCTGCTGTACACTGCGATTTTCTTATTCGATTAAAATCGATTTTGAAAACAGGGGAAATGATAATTACGTTCTTATATTATTATGCAGCTATATAATGTAAGTAGGGGAGAAGTGGCATGAAAGAGCCAGGTTTTGAAAGAGCCACTTGTATTATTTCGGTAGTTTGAGTACATATTTGGTTGGCAATATTACTTTTAGGTGGCAACACTGATTTTCCGTCACCCACAAACATTTGACAGTTCGCCGAAACCAACAGACGCGCCGGTACATCGATTCAAAGTTTTGGGAACCCAAAAGTAAGCTTTTTGCTTCATTTTATTTGTTTTTTGGTATTTTATAGTTAACAAGTATAGGCAAATGGATAATAGATTCAGTTTGTGCATATATTTGGCCTTGCAGCTTCATAAAAACTTAGCTGCAAACGCTTTGATATTGTCGTTATTTTGAACGTTATATATTTTTTTGGAACAAGTCGTGAAAGAGCCGGATGAATGGGCATTGAAAGAGCCGGCTCTTTCATAATAAAATAACGTAATACTATAAACGCATTTTTTTATATATTATTAAATTATTTGCTTCAGATATTGCATTATGGAGAACGCTGGTCCAAAAAAAATAAAAAGACCCGAAAGCAAAGTTAGTAATATCATTTTTAAGATTTTGAGGATTTATTGATGTTGGTTTTAAATTTTGATAGAAGATATTATTTTGCTTAGATTTATTTTAAAGACTGTTATTAATAAAAAAAATCCGCTTTTATGTTAGGCTATATAGTAGGTGTGTGACTAATTAATATTTTAAAATTAAAGCGTTTGTAAGGATTAGGTACTCAAAATGACTGATACTTATAATAAAAAATCCTGAAAGATGTTAGTACTAATTACTTAAAAAGTCTGTTAGAAATGTATTTGTTTTTTTTATGTCGCCTTTATCGTTGTTTATGATAATTTTCATAATTACGCGTTGTAATACGAACCGGCTTTTTCAAAACGTGTAGCGGCTCTTTCAATACCGAATACTGATGAAAGAGCCAAATGACACTTTTTTTTTTAATGCGTATTTCATTGATATATTTATGTTGTCTAAGATTTATTTGTACCAAATTGCATACTCAAATAAATAAAGAATAAATTACAAAAAACAAATTATATTTTTTTTCATTGTAGGTTGTATTTTTTCCTCCGTAAAGAAAACTGGCTCTTTCATGCCACTTCTCCCCTACATATTGCAATGCAAATATTATTGTGACTGTTTTTGTTTGTGACGGCGGCTGGGCCGCGGCGCGGAGCGGTGGGGGTGGCGATGCATAGAATCGGTGCCGTGTTCGAATCGATTTGTGAATCGATGTCGATGTGATCTTGATATATTTCTGTGACTTTATCAATTGAAATAATAATTGCTTTGCTTAGCATATTTATTGATAGTATGTATCATTTATTTTGATAAAAGGTAATTAGGAAAGTGTTTTTTTACAAATTCCATTAATAGTACATTACTGCAGAGGCCGCGAAATAGGGAATTTTTGGCTGAGTAGTAATAGATGGCCGAGTGATAACGAGGCTATCTAGAGATACGAGGCCGACAATCCCTGTTCGCGCCGAGGCTTGTATAGTGCTTTTCTCAAATAAATCCAAGGAAATAATACAAATGTTCAACTTATTTAGGTATTCATATATTTTTACTATTCCCGCCAACTTTTTACTTTTTTCAAAATTTTTTTTTTTAGCTAGTTAATGTTTTTGCCACCAAATTAAGTTAAGATGATTCTATTTATTAAAAAATGACAACACCTTATTAATTAGATAATATTATATATTTTTAGGTACAATAAACGTGATTCCTTGTTTATTTTATTGAATATCTCATCATCATCATCATATCAGCCGATAGACGTCCACTGCTGGACAAAGGCCTCCCCCAAAGTTCTCCACAACGATCGATCCTGCGCCGCCCTCATCCAATTTCTACCCGCGATCTTAACCAGGTCGTCGGTCCACCTTGTTGGAGGCCTGTCGCGCGGTAGGTCTTCGCACATTATAATAACTCAACGACGACTCGATTCTATGCTAAATATTGAAATTTAAGCCCTATGTCATATTTAGTAGGTTTAATTTCAAAAAATGATATTAGTAGTGGACGACGCGTCGTACATTTTTTGAAATTAAACCTAGTAAGTATGACATAGGGCTTAAATTTCAATATTTGGCATAGAATCGAGTCGCCGTTGAGTTGTTATAATGTGCGAAGACCTTAATGTCAACCGCGAGCTCGGTCAGGCACGCGAGGGCTCGCGCGGGCCCGCGCAGGCTCGCGAGGGCCCGCGCGGGCTCGCGATAGCCAATTTTAATGCCAATTTTTAGTGGAAAAGGGCCAGCGCGATTTCAATTCTCGCCCATCCACGCCCCGCCACGCCTCGCCGGTGGAAAACCACCTTTACGATACGACGCGGTTGGCTCAGTCTGTAAGCACCTGCCTACTGAGCCGGCGGTCCCGCGTTCGAATCCCGGCCAGGGCAAATATTTGTGTGATGAACACGAATATTTGTGCTTGGGTCATGGTTGTTCCTATTTATTTAAGTATATATTTATCTATATAAATACGTATCTCGTCGTCTAGTACCCATAACATAACACAAGCTTGAGCTTAATTTGGGAATAGATCGATTTGTGTGGGGGTGTCTGATATTTATTATTATTTAAATCATCATTTAAAGGGCGTCCGGGGAACGTCCGGGCGGGGTTTTATTCGTAGTCCAGGTTTCACATTTTCACGCACAGTACGTCGAGAGCCATTAATTAGGTCCGCTCCCTCAGACCACGTTTGTGGACGGCGACTTTTATCTTCATGAAAGTACCAATCCGTCAATAGCTGAACACGATTTTAAGATGATAAGACTTTCCTTCCTTCCTTCCTTGTATAAAGGTTGTTATTTAATTTGACTCAGTAGCCAGGGACCTAATTCAAGAATGCCGTTTGAGAGATCGCAAAATGACAAAACTCTATTAGATAACTGTGATATCGCCTTTGAACTGTCATTAAAATGCGATGAGCTTCTAGTGACATATGTCATCTCAATTTTGGAAATAAGAAGGCGAAAATGATTGTCAAAAATGCTATTCATGCAAATGAATTTCTGTTTTGAACGAAACATAACTGACTAATTTCACGCACTACACGGTCGAGTTAAAGTATGCGCCTGTTATTTATGCCGTCACATACAAAGGAAACGCAAATTAAGCGCGACCGGATTGACAAAGTTGCGATGCGATGTTCTAGGGATATCGCCACTTGTCAAAAGTGACGGATGGCGATGAAATGGAGAGATCTCTAAAATTGATCGAATTACCCCCCAGGTTTCAGAGATGGCAATCCTTGTTCAGTTGAATGCAATCTATTTTACCCTAAGCAGTAAGTAGGATTTTCTGCCCGCTACGTAAGACGTAAAACTAAACAAACCACGGGCGGTAATTCGTAAGTCCCAGATTGCATCGGTATGTAATGTACTATAATGGACAAATATTTGCCCTGGCCGGGATTCGAACCCAGGACCGCCGGCTCAGTAGGCAGGTGTATTACCAACTGCGCCAACCGCGTCGTCAAATCTCTACAGATGGTAGAACACGGAGACCCAACATCTCTCCGAAGGCTAAGTGGTTTCAGATCGTCTGCCGTTCAATCGTTTCAAACTAAATACTAAAGTCAATGTTAAACGTTCCAATGATAGTCTAATTAAGGTCTGTCACGCCACCATTATTAGAGCAACTTCACAATACAGCACGCTATCTATCTATTGGCCACAGACGTTCACTGCTCAACAAAGGCCTTCCCTATAGCACGCCACAAACGCCGATCCAGTGCAGACAGCATCCAATGATTCCCTGCTACCCTCACGCGGTCCTTCGTCCATCTAGTCGGGGGCCGCCCCACGCTGCGCTTTCCTATACGTGGTCGCCACTGTAGGACTTTGCTGCCCCAACGACCATCCATTCCCCGGGCTGCATGGCCTGCCCATTGCCACTTCAAGCGTGCCATCCTGAGCTATGTCGGTTACCTTGGTTCTTCTGCGGATATCCTCATTTCCGATTCTATCATGCAATGAAACTCCCAGCATAGCCCTTTCCATTGCACGTTGCGTGACTCTAAGACAAGCTTACAGCACGCTAAAATGATTGAATCAAACCAGCTAAAGATGTTAAAAATAAACACAATCTTATTCTACTACTAGCGACCCGCCCCGGCTTCACACGGGTGCAATTCTGATAAATTATGCGTGTATTATACGTAAAACCTCCTCTTGAATTACTTTATTTAAAAAAACCGCATCAAAATCCGTTGCGTAGTTTTTAAAGATCTAAGCTTACATAGGGAGGGACAGACAGACAGTAGGAAGCGACTTTGTTTAATACTATGTAGTGATTTAATGGAATATATTCTTCTAGGATTAAAACTTTCCAGTGTTGAGAATAAAGTACTTTACCTTCGAGACTTTTATTATTTCCACCCTGTATGATTTTATTTATAAACAGGGTTGTTTTTCCAACTAAAGATAATAAAGGAAAATACGGATTCTTCGGACGAAGTCGCAGGCACATAATTGTAAATAGTAAACAACAACAAAACTTCTTAGAAATGACAACAACACAAAAATGTATTGCGACAGTCTAATTTTACTCATCGATCGAGCAAAACACTGAGTCTGAAAAAAAATGGTTAAGCCGTTTGGAGGCAGCTTACACTGAGTCTGAAAAAAATTGGTTAAGCCGTTTACTTATAAATCTATCAGCGTCAGACGTCCACTGCTGAACATAGGCCTTTCCTATTGCTCGCCACTAAGTGCAATCCTGTGCAGACCGTATATCCATCGACTTCCCGCAATCCTCACGAGGTCGGGGGCCGTCTCACGCTGTGATTTCGTATGTCCTAGTATCTACACAGAGGCATCTATGGGTTTTTGATTTCGTCCTTGTTGTACAATGACTTTTTAATAGGAACAACCATGACCCAAGCTCACGCTGTGCTTTCGTATATTATGTCCTAGTATCTACACAGAGGCATCTATGGGTTTTTGATTTCGTCTCGTTGTACAATGACTTTTTAATAGGAACAACCATGACCCAAGCACAAATATTCGAGTTCATCACACAAATCCGGGATTCGAACCCAGGACCGCCGGTTCAGTAAGCAGGTCTCAACAAACCAAGCCAACCGCGTCATCATTAAAATTTAAAAAGTAAACAATAAAACCAATAAGTAAAAAAGGCACTATCTAATCAAAAATCTCGCCCGGATCATTCCCGGTACAAAAGTGCCCAACACGCTCGCCGCATTACCGCGCTGTGTCACGATAGAAGTAAGATGAAACAAATCGCGTGTAAATATTACACGGACCATTTATAGCTAATTTTGACCAGCGAATATTGAACTTGCATCATTCGCATGTTTCCCTCTGATTCATATCTCGTAAACAAAATATTGGCCAACACTAACTGACCGCAGTGTGGCGCAATTTCGTACTATTGTATGGAGCGAAATCGTTGAAATTTCACCGTAATTACCTTATTGACCAAAATTTGGAACATACTGGGTATCTGCAGGGTCACTTTTTTACCCGACTGCAAGCCCGTTCCAAAACTATGTCTGTTTTATTTTATTAGGTTTTTTTGTGTTTGCTACGCGACATGTTCTCTAATTTAACACCGATTTTGCAAGTTTTTATATAGTTTATAGAGAGATCTGTCTGTAATCAAATACAAGATAAATCTGACCCACTGTCCGGTTGCCGATTAAGTTAAATTTTTGCATAAGTACTTACAAATTCTATTAAAACACAATACTAAAGATAATACATAGAAACAATTAGAACTAGAATATATGTAATACTTACATGCATTTGTCATTCGGATATAAATTCAAAATATGACTGGAGCCTGTCTATGACGCCGGAAGATGATCATGGGAACTCATTCTATAATAAAACGAAAAATTAAAGTCAGCGATAAAAGTCTGTCTCATGGATATTTTTCTGATAAAAGCTTGCTTAGATTCGTCCCAAAAACGTGCTAGAGTATAACATCAATTCCTTCTTCACTGCTGGGATGAACAGAAATGTGTTCTTGTTCGAAACTAAAACGACGAAGACGACTGCGTCTTATTCGATTGCGAAATAGATAAAATTTAGGTACCTACTTAATAAAAAAAATGTGTTTTCAATAATGCTAAGTATTATTGTTTTCTCAACATACGCAAATGTTATACAAATATTATGAGCGTCCAGTTTATGAACTGGCAATATTGACTTGTAATTAAACTTGAGTTATAAATAAACATATATAACATCCCACGGAAACGTATATCCGCGCAATTTTCCTTGACAATATATTTTAGAAACGTAAATTGTAAATATTGCTTAATAATTCACCGATCGTATTGGTCTGTCTGTCGTTTTCCAAAGAGGTGATTCTTAAATACTGAGTCGTACAGTCCGACCAAAAACAATAGAAATTAAAAAGTGGCAATACCTACTGTAGTGTCGTCCCCGTTTTCTTATATCGATTAGAAAGGGAGGACACTACAGTATTGCCACTTTTTAATTTCTACTCTTTTTGGTCGGACTGTAAGAATCAACCAACGCACTATTCCATATATGTATATATATATCTCCGAGAAAGATATCCAAGATGCCGATCAACCTTAGTAAATCGAAAATTCGCCAACCCGGTTGCGCCTGGTAATGCAGCTGCCTGCACAGCCGGCGGTCCTGGGTTCCAATCCCGGCAAGCGCAAATATTTTTGCTACGAACTCGAATATTTGTTATTAACAAAAATAAAATACATAAATAATGTATTAGCTTACCAATACACAAGTACATGAAGTATGATATGCCTAGCGGATCCCAAACTAGGCGGAGCCTGTATCTTTGATCATGGATGTTATATATGTATATTACTATTATATACATCGTTGTCTAAGTACCTATAGTAGTTTATTTTGACACGTAGGTTCGATTTGTGTAAGATTGGCCTTTTATTATTTATTTATTGTTTGTCACATGTCAAACGGAACTTTCATAGGCTCGTTGGGCGCTCTGCCTGACGGCGAAATCATCAGACGACATGGTGCGGGCCTCGACACCGCGCCTCGACGCCGGACACGCACGACTGTAGCATAGCCCGAGAGCCCATATCGCAAGCTGTTAGTCATTAAGTTTTACGTAACGTTGCGTCGCCGGTTGCGCGCGTATTGTATAAGCCCGGCGGATTTACACAGATTTCTTTTTACAAGGTCACAGCGACACGGACCACTATTGACCCTGACTTGAAGCTAATCACTACAATTTCAAATGAGGGGAAACGACTAAACCACGCTTTGCATTACATTTTATATCCGTGAAAATGAATGATCCAACGTCCGTAATCCGTGGGGAAAAACGATGTCATTGAATTTTACAATATACTGTAGTTATAAGAATAACATTAGCTCACAATGACATGAAACAAAGAAAATTATGATATTTTTTGAATTTGGTGAATTACTACACAAATTCATTGCTTTTTTATTTTGGTCCTAAATAAATTTTGAAATTGTTTTCAGAATCCTCATAATAGAAACAAAACAATAATTGTATGACAACCATAAACTTAACGCATTTTTCCACCATACAAATATTGGTACCCATAACATATAATGACGTCACGATAAGGTCGCCATTTGTATGGAGCATTTTTAGCGCTCCATAAGAATATTGAAGATTGACGGTCATTTCTGACTTTTAGAGCAGTCTAAATGTAGTTGATCCCATATAGACATTTGATCCCAATAAAAAATAGAATCGATTGACATCCAAAAAAATGGCTACACGCCGATTATAAATATACTCGGCACGTGGCAAAAATATACGCAGGTAATTGATTACTGTATAAAGATAGTGAAATCGCAGTTATGTCAGGTTTCACATCCTGCGCGGGGTGCATAGCCTCGCCAGCCCACATTCGACGGGGCACTGGGGTATCTCCAATTGAACAATATCACTTAGCCATATTCCTGTTATGTGCCCGATCCAATTGTTAACCATAAATTATTAAACTCGGTGTTCAATCCAAATGGGTCAGTAGGGAGAAAACGAAAACTCTAAGAGATAGGGAAATCTGTTCTTAGGAACCATGACGTCGATTTTAGATTTAATAAAAACTGGATTCAATGTATGTTTCATAAATCTCATAAATAACCGAGAATTGAACCTGCTTAAAATTCTGTAAGTATTCGCATGTCGTATTGTAACATTCTTTACAGCGGTTTTGACCGGGTTATGTATGAGATTTATAAAAAAAAATGCAGTTTTTATTAAATCTAAAATCGACGCCATGGTTCCTAAGAACAGACTTCCCTATCTCTTATAGTTTCTGACTTCTTCCTACTGATCCATTTGGATTGATCACCCGGTATAATTTTCTTCATGAAATCCTTAGGCATATACATAAAATCTGTGAAATAATTAACATTACAAGATTTTAGAAAAGCTCATCTACATAGTACAACATACAACACATTTAGTTTAATAAATTTATGAAACATGTAATTTTTTTAATGTAGGTTCAAATAAACAATGCAAAGATCGACACACGAAGCATAAGGAAAAATTCGAAAGGTTGGTTGGAGTTCGGGTAGCGAAGTGGTTGACGCACTGGACCGGCAATCCAGAGGGACCGTCATTTATTTTTTTCTTTGAGCTTTGATATCTTTGTATCATTAGTTTAGTTTAAGTAAGGTTAGGTTTACAACGTATATTATATGTAAGTTATGTATATTGTCGCCTATTAGTAGCCATAACACAAACCTTCTTGAGCTTAATTCGGGACTAGGTTGATTTGTGTGAGGTTGTCTGATACTTATTATTTAATAATTATAATCATAATACGCCACAGGTCGACATGTATGTGTCTCGCTTGCACGTCTAGCACAACTGTCACAAGCGACTATTTCTCGCGCGAGATAATTGCCTCTCTCTTTCTGTTCAGTAATGTGAGAGGGTGACGGGCAGCGTTTGTCGCGCAACAAGAGTCGCGAAGCATAGTTGTGCTAGACGGGCTGGCTTCGGCGAGACACCTCTAGCACAATTGTGACTCGCGACAAATTCTACCTGTCTCTTTCCAATCAATACGGTGCGAGCGAGACAGGTGATGCTGACTCGCACAAATGTTTAATATTTATTTTATATTTATTAATTTTATAGTATAAAATTTAACACATCTTGGCGCTGGGACACTTCTACTAACTCTTCTTCAGATAAATAAGTTAAGATAAGTTACAAGCGGAAGTCTCTTTCTAATATAAGTAGTTGAAAAGGGAGTTCCACTTGTAAAGCAACATATACCTTCGTAAAATGGGCCCATGTAAGCACGCAGGAAACCGAAAGCGTAAAAACCCCTGCTCTAAATTATATTTATTATAATGTTACTATGTTAATCACGAAAGCCTTCTTGACAATCATACATTCTGTACCCATACCACGAGCACCAGTACGTCCTACCCGTAATGACATACGGTGCCGAGACGTGGACACTCACGGTTGGGCTGATCCACAAATTTAAAGTCGCTCAGAGAGCTATGGAAAGGGCAATGCTCGGAGTTTCTTTGAAGGATCGAATTCGGAACGAAGTGATCCGTTAGAGAACCAAAGTTACCGACATAGCTCACCGTATTAGCAATTTAAAGTGGCAGTGGGCTGGCCATATTAGCCGAAGAACCGATAACCGGTGGGGTAAACGTGTTCTTGAGTGGAGACCGCGGATCGGCAAGCGTAGTGTGGGATGCCCTCAGACTAGGTGGAGCGATGATCTGTGCAGGGTGGCTGGCAAAAGCTGGATGAGAGTAGCCGAGGATCGCTTACAATGGCGTGCAGTTGGAGAGGTCTATGTCCAGCAGTGGACAAGAATAGGCTGATGATGATGATGACCACGAGTTTACAGTGACAGTACTCGCTAGCGACTCCGTAAACGATTTGTATGGAGAATTGTAGTTCTACAAAGTAACCGATAGCGGCGCTGTACTATTCCCCGTACAAACCGCTTACGCTGTCGCTAGCGAGTACGGTCACGTCAACTCATGGTAAGGATACTGGTTTATTTTGGAAGCTAACGGGCTTGCCGGCGTTGCGCAAGCGCACGCGACCGCGACGTTTACGTAAAGTGACTCCGAGCATTGTATAACCGACAAGTGCAGCTGTAGATGTCGAACAGCTGAAATTGAAGGCATTGCCTCTTAATTATACGTGGAAACACTACGGCTCAAATCACTACATAGTATAAAACAAAGTCGCTTCCAGCTGTCTGTCTGTCTGTCCCTATGTATGCTTAGATCCTTAAAACTACGCAACGGATTTTATGCGGTTTTTTAATAGATAGACATTCAAGAGGAATGTTTATATGTATAATAAATGCATAATATAGTAGAGAAACACTGATAATTTTAGAGGTTCCGTGCGAAGCCGGGGCGGGTTGCTAGTTTCAATACAAATCGAGGTTTCGTACTCGTCTGCTCCCTCATATTAACTAAATTTTAGGAACTGAATAGGTAAGTGTACTAGGGCTCTGTTCTTAACCAAAATACGCCACAAATGAATGCCTAGTACACAAATTCAATAATAATCTCCTTCTCATTCAGTTTCTAAAATGTCGTAAAGATTGGTTAAATTTGGAGGAGGAAACTGAACCGAAACCTCGATTTGTATAACCCGGTTACGTTAAGTTTGGACCTCATTTGTATTCGCCGTAATAGTTACCAGGTATAATCTTAACGTAAACTGATAATCCTAATCCTCATACGTAATATTATAAACGTGAAAGTTTGGATGGATGGATGGATGTATGTACGTTCCACTTAATCTCAAAAACTACTGAACGAATTATGATGAAACTTTCCAGTTATGTACCTTATATAACAGAATAGGACATAGGCTATCATTCATATCGAGTTTTATCCCTTTTAGGGACGAAAAACGGGATTGAACTTTGTATGGAGAGCAAATCATTGTAGTTGCAACAACTCCCTACATGTCATCGTTTTGACGTAAAATAATCTACCTACGATAGACCTTCACGAAACGCATACCAAACTATTCTTTGTAAAAAAACAATAAATTCTGATATGGGAACATGTATCCGCAAAATTCGATTAATCGCGTAATTTCAAAAATCATATACATAAAATTTTACAAATTTGAATCAATCACATTTGATTTGACAAACGTCACACACCCATCTGGCAAGACATGTCAAACCAGTGATTGCAGAAGGGCTACTCCGATGTTCAAAATTTGACTGTCGAATAGTGCCATCCCTCTCGATCTCCTGTCAAGGTATATTTGAGTTAATGGAATAGCACTATACTAAAGTAAAATTTCGAACATCGGAGTAGCCCTTCAGATAGGTATCACGTTCGTTCCGATACGCACATCATCTGAAAATAGTGCCTACGAGCTTTGATTATTTACCTCCGCTTGGTAACTGAGTATAAATAAAGTAGTAAATAACTCGGTATGCAAAGATACGATACTTAACATATATAAATAATCCTAATAATATTATAAACGTGAAAGTATTTACGTTAATTCCCATTTCATTCCTCTTAATTTTAAACAATGATGGAAGGTCGCCAGTGTTCGGAAATCTTCGTAAATAAACAGCCAATGGTTGAATTGCCTCTTTCTAACCCTTAATTTGGCGTATATGGCAGGGTGATCAAATTCTTTGACCATCTTTTTCCATATATTTTTTTTGAACCAGAATATTTTGCTCTATTTTACCATAACGAGGCTTGAACCAGCGACCTTCGTCATCTTTTGTCAAATTAAGGGCTAAAGACCGATGTGCAATATTTATCGCCGAGTACAGTATTAGTGCATACATTTTTTGTATTTTTCGGATTTTAGACTCGGATACTCGACAAGACCCGAATTGTCAATCAATTATTATGCTACATAATCGACGTGCTTAAGTCAAGGGCCTGACACGCTTTGATGGAGAAGGATATATAGCCTTATTACGATACTTATAAGAGGAAATAGAAAAAGTGCAATTTTTTGGCTCTATCACCGACCGAGCATTTTTTCATGGTCGGTTTATAGGCACACTTATATTCATGAATCATGACGAAAACTGGCTATGTGAAAGAACCATATTGGCATCAAAAATGATATTGTTTTGAAAATCAACAAAAAAAGTACCAGAGTTGTTAATGCGCAACTTAGACGCACCCAAATTTGGCAACGGCGCTAGATTGAGAATCACCTAATTAGGGAAATACATTGTGAAGGGCACGATTTTAACGGGAGAAGCCAAGGGACAAAGTGTACTTATACCACGTGTTCCAATTATACCAACTAATTTACTATTTAATTTTAAACGTCTACAGTTTCCATTAAAAGTTTTTAACATTTTCTACGACTATTAATAAATCACAGGGGCGAACATGAAAAGTAGCAGGAATACATTTGGGCACGAAATGTTTTTCTCATGAACAGTATGTAGCTTGGTCATGTCTCCAAATCAAAAAATTACATGTTTTTACTGACATAAATAAATCATTTAGGATAAATTTTTGAAGAATTGAAAGTTGTAAAAACCAAGTTAGAAAAATAATAGTAGCTACCTAATAATTATTTTGTCCCAATTTCATAATGTGACAAAATTCTGGTGAATAGAACCATACCTTCTTCATCAGTTGATTATGGACCATCACCATCTCGAGCCATTTCTGAGCATAGCTTATGGAATCGAATGGGACTTAGCCTCGGATAACTTATTGAATCGAATGGGACTTAGCCTTGCAACTCCAAAAAGATTAAAAAAAAGGATGTTTTGCATTTAGTCCATGACTTTCACCCAATAGCCCAGAACTAAACTACTAACTAGATTCCATTCGAGTATTGAATACCTGAAAGGGTTGAAAGTCTAATTGTTTTTTTTAATTGTCAATATCAATTAACGAGTTGTACGCGTACGAAGTCGCGGGCAAAAGCTAGTATGTTATATTACTACTAGCAGCAACTGTATAGTGTCAAATCGAACCGAAAAAAACGCAGAAGGAGATGCCCCCCCTCTTCAACATAAGATATATCATGTGGACTAGTTGCTATAAACATACTTAGTTACTGTCCTTTTTTGCGATGTAGGTATGAGAGGACTAATGTAAAAATATATCATAACAAACCCGGTTGGCGCATTGGTAAAGCAACAGCCTACTAAGCCGGCGGTCTTGGCTTCGAATCCCGGCAAGGACAAATATTTGGGTCATGAACTCGAATATTTGTTCCCGGGCCATGGATGTCTTCTATGTATTTAAGTATGTATAGCTTATCGTCGTAACGCAAGCCTACTAGAGCTCACTGTGGGACTTGATCGATTCGCGTAAGGTTGTACAATATTTATTTATAGTGGTGATATATCATGTTGTTGGTACCATTAAGTACAACAAAAGCTAGTACCTAATAGCCACGAAGTATACACTATGTACTTAGTATTGTTTGTTAATAGGAAGACGATTAGCGGTCAGTACTTAAACTAATACATAATGATTGATACTCGTACGGCCACGAACAATGATTCCCACGAGTAAGCAGGCAACGGCAAGAAGGCTTTCGGCGCAAGGTTAGTCACCAACTGACATTTTTAAAACGGCTTTCTCGATTTTTGCATATTGGGTCGGGTCAGGGATGTCGTTCTGAAAATCCGCTTTAGTAGTTACAGCGACAAACTGTTCCTTAATTTAAATAATAGGGTGGATCAACATTTTCTTGTTGTTATTCTGTCCCGTCACCCAGGAGACAATGGTGATTAAGCTTTCTTAGAAAAGTGTTGATAGTTTATAACAGGGGACATCACCGTGGCAACAAGCAACAGAAAAAAGTTGATTGACTCAATAACATTTTAAATGTCTAACTTTTGAATCGGCATAAATCGTTAATTTATTAAGACGGAAAGGTGACAATAGCAATGCAGCGGATCCCACAAGTTGGATAGCGGAGCAGAGGGAGACCGAAAAGGAGATGGGGGGGCGATCTTGATGCGTTCTGTAGAGAATGGCAGAACCGCACTGGCAATGGGGAGTGGAGAAAAGAAGGGGAAGCCTTTACCCATCAGTGGGACAGCTAAACAGGCTATTAAAAAAAGAAAAAGAATTAAGACGAAGCTCAAATATATTTATTATTTCTTTTAAATGTAATATTTAGTGCCGTGCTAAGCTAAAAGGCTTCGTAGACGAACTAACGTTACCGGCATAGCAAACAGGGTTAGCAAACTGAAGTGGCAATGGGCAGGGCACATAGCTCGAAGAACCGATGGCCGTTGGGGCAGAAAGGTTCTCGAGTGGAGACCACGTACCGGCAAGCGCAGCGCGGCCCATGTGGAAGTCAATTGAGGAGGCCTGTGTCCAGCAGTGGACGTCCTAGGGCTGAAATGATGATGATGATGATGAAGCTAAAAGGATACAAATGTAGCAGTTTAAAATAATTGTTTAGTTTTTAAAGTAGTTTTGAAAATATTGAGAATAATGGGAAAAAAGCATCGCATAAGAAACTGGCACCTAATTACCTAAACACCTGGTGAAATAGTGGCAATCACAAATCATAACAAAACCCCAATATAATAGCCTTACTTAGTAAGTTAGAATGAGGAACTATACTCGTATTTTATAAGTATGGATTTGAATTTGTTTTTTTTTTTGTTTTTCTATTCATTGTCCTCTTAATAACCTATTTAAATTTAAACCCAAAAAAATATACGTTTTTTCTTAAACCGACCGTAAATGTTTGCGGTCCGAACCGAAGGTTCAGGTTAATAGTACATTACATACTACTTACATACCTAGGTCGGTATATTCGTGACTGTCCCATACCGCAGGTGTTTGTGCCGTAAATACGATCTGGGGCTTTACGAATTACCGCCCGTGGTTTGTCTAAAGTTTGACGTCTTGCCTTAGCCGGGAAGTAAGATTTATCCGCGCGTAGCGGGCAGAAAATCACATTTACGGCCCACGGGACGTGAAAAATGTTACGACCCACTTCAGTTTCCGGTAAAGTCGAAGGTCTCACATCCGCAGGTTTCCTCGGTTGCGACACACATAATAACATTAAATGGCTGTATTTTACGCATTCTCAATACTTCAACGTGTAATTTAGACAAAATTAGTCTTCAGTTATAACATAATTGTCTGTGAACTCAAGTATTTAACGTATAAACTAAAATGTTTTTAGGTATATTTCGTTAAAGTAAAATGTGTGTTGGTATGCAGGAATATAATTAAACATGCGTAAGCATTTAGAAAATGTTAAAGTTACTCACGGCCATACATCGCAAAAACAATCATAGAATTCCGGTAAAATTTGTTTTTTCTTATCGTTGATAATCGTTGATAATCTTTGCCATTTATTTTTGACTAGCGACCCGCCCCGGTTTCGCACGGGTGAATTGCTGATATGAATTATACATGTACCATACATATAAACCTTCCTCTTGAATCAGTCTGTCTATTAAAAAACCGGCCAAGAGCATGTCGGGCCACGCTCAGTGTAGGGTTCCGTAGTTGCTCATAAATAATAAATAATAAATAAATATCAGACAACCTCACACAAATCAACCTTAGTCCCAAATTAAGCTCAAGAAGGCTTGTGTTATGGGTACTAGGCGACGATATACATACTTATATAGATAAATAAATACTTAAATACATAGAACATCCATGACCCAGGCACAAATATTCGTGTTCATCACACAAATATTTGCCCTTGCCGGGATTCGAACCCGGGACCGTCGGCTCAGTAGGCAGTTGCTTAACCACTGCGCCAACCGCGTCGTCGCTCATCCTTCACAATATACTTCAGTTACGAGAAAGATATCAAGGTCTATAAAAAGGTCGTAAACGCCAAAGTAGTAAGTACTTATTACCTTCGGGAAGTCGACTTACGTCCTTTCAAGAAAATTATAAAATTTTGCGATAACTCAAAAACGGCTCGACCGATTTTGTTCAATATAGTTTTCATTGAAAATACTTATAAGGCCTCTTTTTCACGAATTTTCCCATAATTTTTTGACCCGTGGTTGAAAAGTAAGAGGGGGGGGGGGCGCTATTTTTTTAATTTTCGGAGCGAATATTTATAAAACTGCTGACTTTATCACAAAATAATGTTTGGAGACTCCTATTATTTTAAAAATACCTATTCAACGACACCCCACACACCAGTTTTGAAACGAAAAAAAAAATTCAGCTCCAACTGAGGTATTCGAGAGGTACCCGAAAAAAATATTTTTTATTAGTTTTTTTTTTACCGTTCTGTCGGCGTGATACAGACACATACTCATACCAAAGTTCAGCTTTCTAGTACTAATGATTACGGAGCTAAGCCGCGGACGGACAGACAGACAGACAGACAGACAGACAGACAGACGGACAGACGGACATGGCGAAACTATAAGGGGGCCTAGTTGACTACGGAACCCTAAAAAACCGCATGAAAATCCGTTACGTAGTTTTAAAGACCTAAGCATACATAGGGACAGAAAGACAGCCGGAAGCGACTTTGTTTTATACTATGTAGTGATGATGATGAGCGCATTTTATGAGAGGGAGAGAGAGAGAGAGACGTTTCAAAAATCTAGCCTTTTTATTCGCAATATGGCAAGATGGCAGCCAATTTATAACTGTGATCCCAGAGACAGCACACAGATACACGTGTAAATATTAAACTTATCACTCCACCTTTTTTCGACGTAGGTTAAACATAATGTATTTAAGATCATATCCAATCCGATGGGCAGTCTAATTAAAATATCGGGAATAAATAAAATAAATAAATTAAAAACGGATTTCGAGCAGGTCTGAACCTGAGACTAATATAAGAAGTATACCAGTCAACAAACATACCTACTGTACCGTCAAAATAGGACCAGTAAACACGGCTACCTAAGATGGCAGCTCAAACGTCTGTAAATAGCTAAGCACCTTAATCTGTAGTAAAACCGGTGGCTGTCACATTCTCTGGACTCTTAAGGAAGATAAACGAAAGTCAATTTGACCAAGGGTCGCTCAATGACCCTTCGAAAGCCTCCTGCATTCCTTAACGTCCTCTTTTTTCTAACATTATTTATCTCCGAATAAAGAAAGAGTTGCGTCACTTTGGGCCAGAAAGACGCTTAATTCCTTTTTCGAATTAGGTCAATTATTAAGACGCAATCCGATATTAATTGGTTTGGTACGAGCGGTTTTTACGATGGCTGTTATACCGTTATGGAAACAGTTAGCCCCTGGGGCAAAATTCCTGGTTTCTACTAACCGTAGCTTTAGCGATCCTCCCCCAAGATTCTTCTATTTACCTTTAGTAGATAACTTATCAATGTCATCTAGAATCAGCTTGTGTAGCTAAATTAAGTCCACGATATTAAGGATATTGTTTAAATGGTTAATATATATCTTTATATAATGTTAAAGCTGTCCTATTTTTAATTTAGTGATATATTGACATTATTACGGCACTATATCGGTAATATATCACTCTTTGATACGCTCCTTGTTATTCGGGTTACATAGCGAGACATGATCAAGTTGACTTATTAAAGAAACGTTATTGCTTACCTATTCTTGTCATTTGTACTTTGGCAATAACGACTTGCTGTTATGAATTTTACGACTACTAAACAGGTATCATGTAAATTATTACTAAATGACGCTGCAATCCGGGTCTTGGCCTCCTTCACATCTACTCCAGTTGTCACGATACCTGTCGAACTTCTTCCAGCTGGTAAAATTCGTTATCTTTCTGAGATCATCCGCGAGTATTTGCCAATGTCTTTGAGAAATCCGTGTTTTATCCCCCAAAATTATTCCTGTGGCGCGCAGATAATCCCATTAGCGGGTTATACTCCCACACAAAGTCCGACTACTGGTAGTGAGGGCTAACCAGCCCTGATACAGTTCAAGTCATGTCATAAAAAGAAGGTTAGGTTTTATCTTGTAGGGTTTTTGGGTCCACGAAGAACCTCCTTCTCTGGAGCTTGCGACCGGCAGTGCGGGGGATGTACAGCCCCATAGGGTGTTTTTCAACCCACGCCTTTTTGCGGATATTTAGTGGTACTAATTTAGTTTTACTGGCAACGACAAATTTTTGGTAACTGACGTTGAAAGTCAGTGAATGTCACTGATGTAAACAAAAGAGGAAACAGGACTAACTATTCCGCAAATTTCAAGTATTTTTTGCATAATAAAGCCAAAACTATCCACAGTGATGAAAGTCAAGTTTTTCATAGGATTTAGTATTTATTTCGCAAGAAGAACGAAGGATTTTGAATTTGGCTGATCACTAAACAAATAGCTACTGACGTTTGATAAGGCTAATACAGGCTGTTACCGGCATGCGGGCATTTATTAAAACAGATAATAATATGATCCATTAGTAATTGTTTGCATGTATTAGCTAATCATAATTATGTGAATTAACTGCACAATTAAATTTCTTAAATCCGCACATTCAATGTAGTGAGTGGGTGTGGGTGGGAGCGTAATTGTCGTTACTCATATAATGCTGTCATTTAACACTCACTTGTCAATTTATTTACCGTACATTACTGGCAATTAAGATTTTGTTAGAAAGTTAATAAAGCCTGAATTTAAGTTAATTAATTAAATTAAGGTCATGGATACGTTAAAAATCTATGTTACTTTACTCTACTTTAAGAAAAGCCTACTTGGCGGTAACACATTGTATATGACGTATGCTCATTATTGCCATATGAAAGCTGTTTGTAGCACCACTATCCCTGGGTAGGACCGACGCTAGTTCGGCTATTGTAATAATCACAAATAAAATTTAATTACGGCCAATAAGTTCGTATAGCTGAAGTAATACGATAGTGACAAGACCTTGGATAGATGTCGAATAAACTTTCATTCATTCATTAATTGATTAATTCATTCATGTCAGTGTCAAACGTCGAATGAACATATCCTGAAGCTTTCAAAATGACAGTTACAAGTGCCTAATGCGTCAGAAAGAAAGTAACATGTTATAATGAACACTAAGCAGAAGAAATAACTGTTAACTACCGACGTCACAGCAAATACCGCTTTTCCTGTATATAATAGGTGCTACTTTAGAATGTGTAGTTGTAGGGCGTAGACCTGACTTTCTTGCTATTGTTGCTCAATTACGACGTAAAAGAGGTTTATGGTTAGGTAGCAATGATCGCAGAGGTAATGTGGCAGTTTAATTTGATGACACTATCCAATAGGTATGTACGTTTGTACGAACGTCGCATTTAACGAGGCACAAAATCATTACCAGCTTTTAGCAACCCACGCATTACTATTTGAAAAACCGGTCAAGTGCGAGTCGCACTCGCACACCGAGGGTACAAACACTTATCCCATCTTAATATGCCGGTTAAGTTAAGTTGTAAATGAGGTACAAAGTTAACGACCGATCACGTTTCTTGTATGGGAGCCCTACTTAAATATTTATTTTATTCTATTTTTAGTATTATTTATTGTTATAGCGGCATCAGAAATACATCATCTGTGAAAATTTCAACTGTCTAGCTATCACGGTTCATGAAATACAGCCTGGTGATGGTGACAGACAGACAGACAGACAGACAAACAGCGGAATCTTAGTAATAGGGTCCCGTTTCTTACCCTTTGGGTACGGAACCCTCAGAATGGGCAAAGATCTACGAAAATCTTCACTTTGTTAATAGTGTGGTAGTTGACGCTATTAAACGAAAATTACTCACTTTTCGGATAAAAAATAGTAAATAACAGATATATACTGCAATATTTTTCTACCGTATTTTGCCGGGCAAGCTTGTTCTCATATTTCCACCTCAGCTTTTTCACCAAAGTTGATAGAGAAAATATGCTAAACGAACTTTTGAGATAAAAAACGATGAAAAAACATTATGCACTGTATCTGTACTATCCGTAGAAGGACCACTCATTCCGTCTGTGTGTCTGACTGACGATGCTGTACTTATCTCAACTAGGTAGTTTGTTTCTTTAAAATATTATTAATCCTGCGCCAGGCGGCGCAGTAAAATACGTACTCGTAACTAGAAATATACCTCTTGCTTGTCGGCGTTTGATATTCGAATTTCATCGTATTCCGTACGTACACAAGCACACACACACATGCAGTCGTTCTGCGAGCGGTAATTCCTCAAGTTTTTCACCTATAATATCAAACGGAATGCAAACAAATCTTACATCTTGGCCACCGTTCGTAAATTCGCAAATTGCGCTCACGTAAGGCTTAGGCAATGAGAAGCAATTACGAACGAACAGCTAATGGAATCGTACGATTGCCGGTAACGTTTAGACACCATATTGAATCAGTTAAAAGGGGCATAACAATTAAAGTGGAAAACCAGCATATAAGTTTGACTCGCTGAAGGATTCCGTTCCCTACGCTGAAGCCGCAATAACATATTTTTATTTTATACGTCTTATTTTTTTAATTTACAATTATTTTGATGTCAAATTGGTCACCACGCACCTTCCACTTTATTTAGGCGATTCGGCGTGTGTTTCAATAAATACAGTGGATTTAATTCAATCTTCATGTTAATTTAATTAGTAGCTTATTGTTACTTATTTGATGTGATCTTGCAATGCGAATAGTGTAGCTATTTATTATTATTATGTAAGTGTACTTGTATTTATGCGAAGGATTTAAAACTTTATTGTGGCATCGCAATGCATTTTTTTATTTGAGCGAATCTATCTTGTTTGTGTATATTTCACCTAAAGTCCCATCAGATAAAATATATAAAGCTCGTAACTCAGTATCAATCTACAAACTAGATACGAGGTTTAGAAAAGTAGCGACAATATTTTTTGTGAGTTTGTTGTCATCAGGTGAATTCTTTAACATCGTATTTTGCTGGATTAGTATGTATATAGACATCCGTTTAACTAATGTTATATTTCAATTCGCTTCAATGAAAAAGATAGTTACTACTCGTATCAACTGAAAACTATGACAGATTATTATACTATATGTTTATATTAAAGCGAAAATTTAAAAATTAAATGAATCAGGTGGGATTCGAACCCGCGTCCCCGAAAGCTCTCCGGGCCCACATGTGCGCATGGTCCGCTATTATGCTTGCGTTCGCCACGCCCCACGGCCAATCGTGTCACATTGACATTACTCAATACAAGAACCAATACAATTCAGGTCTTAGACGGCTCTTTACGAAGATCAGAAGAAATTTCTTCTGTAGTGTTGGTAGGGTTCCGTAACTCAAAAGGAAAAAACGGAACCCTTATTAGATCACTGTTTTCCGTCCGTCCGTCCGTCTGTCTGCCAAGGCCTTTATCTCGGAAACGCGTAGAAGTATCAAGTTAAAATTAAAACTGTATACCTACTAAAGTCTATAGTCCTTAGAAGATGTGAGAAAATCGAACTTTTAGATTAACGTTCAAAAAAGATACAGTCGTTTATTAAATATGCCGCGAAAACGTATATTTCGACATATAAGGGAATCGAAATTTATGGGGTATTTTCCGTTGATCTACTCGTAGAACTATAAAATTTTGAAGTAATACCGTCGGATACGCTGAGTATGTATAGGGAAAAATATGAAAACAATGTATTTGCAATTAAGTCATAATGTCATAAAAAATATAGTATTTATTTGGAGTTCATAATCAATCGTCGAGGTTAACATAACCAACGGTAGAAATTTGCACGGAACCCTTGGTGAGAGAGTCCGACTGGCTCTTGTCCGGGTTATTTTTATTTTCGTTTTTTGTCACCACTAAGATTATTGTTCTCATTATGGACTGATTCCTGGCCAGCAACCAGGCATTCGCGGCAAGTGTTTTGCCATATCACTGGCGCAAACTGTTATGGCGGAGTTGACCGAAGTTGGTATTGGAGGTCGTCTATTGTTAAATTAATCATATTACACATGACATGCTTGTTATAGAATAAATAAATGGTTCTTGTGACAGACTCGAAGAAGACCGATGTAAAATATTGTAAAACCAGAATATAGCACTATCAGCCACTGCCACTGTAGCCTCTAGCTATTAGTGCTGTTATCCTTTAGCGCTAAACCCATACTTCGGCCAACTTCGCGAGTAGTGTGGAACTAGGGTTATGATATGAATATGAAGGTACGGAACCTGCCCCGTCCTGTCCCAGTTGAGACAATACTTTCCCGCTCAGCGCAAGCGCAGAGAAAGCGAGTTGCGCAATCGGCCCACTACCGCGCGCGGCGCCAGGCACCGGCGCCCGCGATTCTAAGGCTCCGGATTTTGGAACGAGAACATTTTTAAGTGATTTCATATTTTTTTCCTAAGGCACATTTTGAAGTTTTGGAATGAGAACATTTTGAAGTGTACCTACAGTAGATGAAGCTCTCGTTGCCTGCGCCAGCCATAGACTGCGTAAAATTAGTTTGAAAACATTTTTATTTCTTGTTGTAAGGATGCAACTGCAGATCAGTTATTTTTCTTTACCTTGGTTTTCCCCAAAATGTTTTTTTAAATTGTCAATTTGACAGGTCGAATTAAAATTTTCTGAAGTGTCCTTTGCTTTCAAAACCCAATTAAAAAAGTAGTCGTTGGTCGACACTTGTCAATGTCAGAATTTCAAAGGTTTGTCACTGACATGTGTCAGCATTTAAATGGTTTGACACTGACGTGTGTCAACATTTCAAAATCAGAACTTCTCTGCATCAATAGAAATGATCAGATTATTCTAATTACACACATTGAGAATGTGGACGAGCAGTCTGAACTTTTTAGTCGTTTGATTATGATTACCTAGATTTCGACACGGATTTATTTTTGTATTATAGTACATTGCTGCAGACGCCGGGAAAGAAGGGCTTGCCGGGTGAGTGGGTATAAACGGATAGTGATACGAAACTGGCAAGCCCTTTTCACGACTAAAGGATGTATAGTGCTTTTCTCAAGCATTAGCAATATTAAAAAAAAAAAACACACACACCACTTTAAAAAGTATAATTCAGCTGTTTAGCCTGTTCATGAACACAAACGCCATGTTTAAAATAAAATACTCCCGGCCTAGGCCTTCAATTTGGTATGAAATTCCTTTAACAGTTCTAACGAGTTGTTCCGCCCGAAACGTGATACTTCGAAGCCTGTTCACGTCATGACGATATTTCATTGCATGTTTGAGAAAAAAACGTTTCTAGATTTGAAGCTCAAACAACTTTCGGTCACCAGGTGACCCAGACAGACCTCAGCAATACAAACATTAAATTATTATTCACGGATCAAACTTTACATAAACTGTATACCGGGGACTTATGTAACAAGGATATCATTTCACCGCGTCGTCAATTTGTTACAGTTGCCGAGAAACTTCTTGACCCAAAATGGCGCATTTGCGCATGCATATTTGTACGTAAATCGGCTACTGCGCAGTCAAGGTTAGGCTCAAGAAGTTTCTCGGCAACTGTAACCCAAATGCATAATGGATTTGTATAATATGATTTTGATTAGCAAATTTACAGATAGCATGATGCATTCAAATTACAATACCAGAAACAAAACCAAGACGCTAATTTAATGATGCTTTGTAATATTATTAATTTAGCAATATCAATAGTTTAATATGACATTTACGGTTAAGACTTTTGGTGGGTTGCATTATTAGCCAATTCTCAAGAACTTGTCATTAACCAATTCAAAACATTGTTTACCGGAATGCTGCTCAATCCTTCGTTCTTCTTGCGAAATACTGAATCCTATAAAAAAAGCCTTTCATCACTGTGGATAGTTTTGGCTTTATTATGCAAGAAATGCATGAAATTTGGGTGATATTTATTCCTGTTCCCTCTTTTTGTACATCAGGGACATTGACGAACTTTCAACGTCAGTTACCAAAAATTTGTCATTACCAGTAAAATAAATTAGCAATGGCGTGGGTTGAAAAACACCCTGTTTGGGATCTGAATCGGAGGTAACTGATTGGTCCATTTTAAACAGCTTTGCTCCTGTGGACAGCCAGTGCAGTAAGCTACATCTCGTGACTTGGACCACCACAATGTCAACATTGTACGCGGCCTTAGCTATTGAGTAACACATTCTGTAATAATTGTCGAAATGGCCGGATTGTTATTAAAATTATATTTATTAACACAGCTACTACAGCTTTTTGTGCTTTATATGGGGTTTTAGTGTCCTCGCTGTGTGTAAAGCACTTAGCAACATTAATGTAATACCGATACCAAAATGAGTATTTTACGTCATAAATCGTTCTGAATCTGTTTACTTAATCAAAACCGATTTTCTCGATTCATTAAGACTCGATAAATTCCCAAGTAGCTTTATAAGCGCTTCTGCAGGCCTTGTACAACTAATAAGTTGTATAAGGGCTGTATAAGTGGTTGTACAGCTTGTGTGCTACTTGGGATACCTTTAAAAAACTAAATCATCTCGCCTGCTTCCTCGGTTGTAAATATTAAGACTCGTCAGTTTGAAAATGACAATTTCGTCAGAAAGTTCCATATTTTAGACCACTGTATCCATGAAGAAGGCGGTCTTATACCGTAAGTATCCTTACGATACTGACTGAAGAAAGTATACGTATATTGAAGTACAGTCACCCACATTTTATAAGTGTTGCATCGTAACAGGTGACCTTGCCGCGTGATCTGAATTCGAGTCCGGTTGCGTCACGCCACCGGCCACTCCGGCGCATCCCAATCGCTAGGGGTGTACCAGCCGCTTTTCTTTTGATTCTTTCTTTTTTTTCGATCAATATTCTGCTCCCAACTGCATTGTGGACTTCAAAAAATGCTAGTCAATAGACTGAAATAATATTTTGTAAATTTCTCATTTTGTCATACAAGAGGCGTGAATTCCTCGACTTTTTGTGGTTTGCTCACCTACACCGTCAACACATACCTTTCGATAGATGGTAACTTTTAATAACCTGTTGTACTTTGTTTTTTTTATGTATTACAGTTTTTTACATACCTGGTACCTACCGTTTTTTGCGAAATCCGGCCAGTTTTTTGTACAAGTATAGCTACATGTGTTGTTCGCATATCGATTGGCGCGGCCACTTTCATTTTTTTGTGGACTTGACTAACTCCGAGAATAAAAAATACCATCAAAACATAAACGTAGAAAATTCGCAGCAAATTTACCACGCCTTAAATCACACGTTATTGCGATTGGGAATTATACTATGGGGTAAAAACTATTGATACATCGGTGCCAACCCTATAGTTAGTTGAATAAAATGGCCATTGATTGGGCAAGACGGCCGTCTATTGACTATGGATCTTCGGCAACTAGGGAAGTGGGTTGCACGTACACCCATTCATGTAACTGCTGTGCGGAGTCAAGCCTTCGGTGCAGTTTCACCATGCACGGTTGGTGTTTACATGACGCCTGTCCAATTGTCTATAATATACGTAGCCGGCAGTTAATAATTAACAGAGCACTGTTTGTGATGTAACTGACGCTATTCTATTTTTTTTTCTTGATAAATGCTATAAAACTTATTTTTACTTCTTGCCTAATTTCATGATTTTAGGATCAACGCGTCGGATAGTACCTACCCGAAAACTTAAAGGTTTTGTAAGGGATCCGTTTTTACTTTTAAGGAACCCTAAAAATGTAGACAGAAGTTGTAGAGATTTCCAGCTATATTCTTTAACCATACCGTGAGTTCGACGATGGGCAATATTTACTGGTGTTTGTAAACCTAAAAGGATCGGTGATTCGTTCTAATTATCAAGAAAATCAACAAAATGTATATTACAAACATGTTGTCACAATTTAAGCAACATACCTAATTTCCAAATATTATTCAATAGAAACCAATCTCTTTAAAACATTGTCTCATCCTCTCATACATAATTTTCAAGAAATGTGGTTATACCTATTTCACTGTTATTTTTATAGAATTACGATTACGACTGAAGAGTACCGTGGTCTATAAAATTATAAATTTTAACAATTAGCAGCAAATACCTACTGTTTCTTTATTCATTCTAATCTTGTGGGATATAAAGTAGTAGTAAAAAATAGTAAATAATAGTAATAAAGATGTTAAAAATGCAATGCGTGTGTTCGTTATTGATGTGACAGCCGATCGATTTAGGTTCAGTAGTTAGTTTTTTAAGTACCCCGGAATGTTTATAACTTACCACTTAGGTACCTTTTTGTATGAAAAAAAGTTCGTGCGTTAGTCGACTAGCAAATAAAAGTTGAAATTATAAAAACTTCTGACATTCCTAGAAAAAAGCTGATTATCTTCAAACGTCTGAAGCGATTTTTAAAAACTCGCTGGCAAATCGCTAGTGTGATGGCCCTTAGTTGCCAGTAGGGCTCCGGGTTTCCCCGAATTTGTTCTAGTTTGTAGGCCGTCCGGGGGCCATCCGGGGGGTTTTCAATAAGTGTCCGGGGAAAACCCGGTCATTTTTTAAGTGAATGAAAAATAAAGCGATTGTTTTTTAAATCTATTATTTTTGGACACGTCCGAGGAAAAAAATGCGATTTACGCCAAATGTCCGGGTTTGTTAAGTCTTTATCCGGGATCTGCGAATTTAGAGGTGGCAGCCAGAGAGGTGGTAGTTGCCAGTCCTCTGTGCGGTTCTCCAGAAATTGCCTGCCTCGCACAGCTAAACTGTGAAATGAACGTTCTCGGTATTTTCCGGGCCGATTGGCAACAGTCGAGAGGCGACGCATTTAAGGGCCTGGCCACATCGCCACCATGGATTTTTACGGTGTAAGCGTATATAAAACCACCGTTAAAATCCACGACACCGCGCCGTTTCACGGTGACGGCGCCGTGCCGTGGTAATGTGGCCAGGCTCTAAGGCTGGAAAATTAAGCTGTTGAAAAATGCTGATAGTTTCAGACATTTTTCTCTATGCTCATACATGTTCTTAACATGTTAGCAATGTTACCACTAAGAGCAGGGCTATTGCGACTTATTGGTTATATTTGAAACTTACAGTTTTAATTTTTGATTTATAGTTTTGGTTTCAAAAACTATTCGTTTCTTTCAACTTATTTTCGACTGCATTCAATGGGGAGCATAAAATATGTTACTATCTAGATTCTAGAACTAGAATTATTCAGTTCAAAAAGTTGGTTGAAGTAGAAGTATTTTAAAGGAATAAGGCCTCTTAACTCCCCTGGTGTTGCAGCCCGTCTAGCACAACTAGGCTTCGCGACTCTTATCACGCGACATAATACGCCCGTCACTCTCTCACAGTACAGCGAAGAAAGAGATAGGTAATATTTCTCACGCGAAAAACAATCGCGTGTCACAGATTGTGCTACAAGTTCTTACACGATCGCCGGTAACCCTTTACCACCAGTCCAGCCATCTTATCTTATCTTATCCATTTGTGAACGTGGGCAGCATTCACAAAAGGCCGCACGCTTAACATTTTTCGGGAGCGTTGCTTCGCATTGACCCAGATGCCGAGGGTCAACTTAAATTCTTAATTACTTTCGGCCCTAGAGCGTAATGATCAATTTCCTTATACTTACATTTCGTTTATTATTTAATAAATTGCTTGTATATTCTTTTTAAGCCATAAACCCGTGTTTGCCTTCGAAGTTAATTATAAGGAAATCGTTGACTGTTTATATTGCCGAAATGAGTATTTTTGAGAAAGCTCATGCAGCTATTTTGCCGAAATATGATTTCGCACTTTTTTCTCTCTGTTGTCATATACTATTCATTTTTTTTCTCTCTGTTGTCATATACTATTCATTTTTTTTCTCTCTGTTGTCATATATTTTCATAATTCTAGCAAATATCATCCTATTGATTAGGTTAGGTTAGGTTTGTTTTTGAAACAACCTCAAATAGTTTGAGGTTGTAAAGAAAAATTATTTACGAAATGATTTACCAGCAAAATTAAACATTCAACGAAAAATAATTCCCAAGAAATCACTGTAACGAAAAAAAGACTGTTTAATTTTACCCCGCAAAGTGGGTCGGTACAGGTCAAGTCATGAAAACGAAAGCACATCGCACCCTCCTCTACTCCAAATAACAGTCATTTATTACAGCCAGATAAACAAATAGAAACACACTTGGGAGGAGACGTGTGCGCCGCGCCGGTTTTGTACCGACGTCGCAGTGTACGCCGCGTCGGCGTAAAGTACAGTTTACTTTATATAAAGTACAGGTAACATTATTTGTTTGCGCATAAATACAAAGTACACAAATGCCACTCCGATTTCACGCCGATCGGCGCGGCGCACACGTCTACTTGCGAGCTTAGAGATGGGTGACAAAGCTATACTTTTTTTTTATATTAAATGGCAACATTCAAGGGTTTTCTTATTTTTTAGCTATACTTATAAACGTTTTATCCCCGACGAAAAAATAGGGGTGTTATAAGTTTAACCATACTACGGGTACTAGACGACGATATGCATAATATGTAGAGAAACAAATATTTGTCCTTGCCGGGATTTGAACCAGGACCGTAGGGTCGGTACGTC
Organism: Apotomis turbidana; assembly: GCA_905147355.2. Classification (NCBI taxonomy): domain Eukaryota; kingdom Metazoa; phylum Arthropoda; class Insecta; order Lepidoptera; family Tortricidae; genus Apotomis; species Apotomis turbidana. The sequence continues at coordinate 59,860,118 of LR990280.1, read as the reverse complement.
AGTAGAACTGTGCCAACCGCGTCGTCTATAAGATGTTATTGCAGTGATTGTGTTATTTATTAGCATACCTAGGCTAACTTGTGGCTCGTTCTAGAGATTTGATATCGATAAAAATGATGTCGATTTATATTAATACATACTGTGCTAACTACAGTTAAGTTCATATTACTGTAATAGTTAAGTGACTGACTGTTGAGTTTCTTTTGGCGTTTCTTCTCAACAGTGGTCTCTTGTAAAATGCCGGTAGACTCAGACATGTAAAAGTGCCCTTGTGGCCTACTTGCAGAATAAAGTTCATTATTTCATTATAAAAAAGTTCAATATCATGTCTGATAAAAGTGGATATTTTTATCTAGACGACAATCTTTAATTCCACCGAATATGGAACAATATTGATTGTATACTGTGAAAACTAGTTTTTAAATAAATGAATAAATATACGTTGTAATTTGTCTATTGTTCTTATTTTAAAATGCCCCGAGTTAGCACAAGATAGCCCACGAGGGTGTTTTTCAGCCCACGTCATATTGCGGATTTTAACAAAAAGGAAACAGGACTAAATATCCCCCGTAAACAAGTATTTTTTGCATAATAATAAGTAGCGCCCTCTTGACAATCCTCTTGTATTTCTGGTCAGGCTTTACACGTGCTGAAACACCAAAGACATAATCTATATACACGTGCACATCACATGAACTCGACCATCACTGGAAGTATCATTCGTAGCTCAAGGTATCGATGTGATCATTATGAAACCGATGGGGCAATTTGTTTTTCTGGCCTTGCAAGTATCGTAATGTATAATATATTGCTATTTATATTGTAGACGTGTCTTTTGACATATAATGTAATAGTGTAATAATCATACCCGGGGATTTCGGTGCACGAATAATAAATAAATATCAGACAACCTTACACAAATCGATCTAGTCCCAAATTAAGCTCAAGAAGTCTTGTGTTATGGGTATATACCAGACGACGATATACGTACTTAAATAGATAAACATATACTTAAATACATAGAACAACCATGACTCAAACACAAATATTCGAGTTCATCACCCAAATATTTGCCCTGGCCGGGATTTGAACCCGTGACCGCCGGCTCAGTAGGCAGGTCTCTACAAACTGAGCCAACCGCGTCGTCAAAATTATTTAACAAGGAGTGCACCGGAAACCCCGTGGTATATAGTATTATGACAGTAATATCATAGCCAGTCAGAGAATATATAGGATTATTAGTGACAGCATAAAACACTACTAAAGCTTCTCTATTAGGCGTCTGAGGACTGTATTAATGGGGCGTGGAACAATTGTCCGCCACGCGTGCGCTTGCGCCGCTTTAAACGCGCGCCGATTTTGAACGAGCGAAGTGTACAAAGGCACGAAGTCGGTGCTCAATACCAGATAGTATAATAGTACATTACTGCAGACGCCGGAAAAGAAGGGCTTGCCGGGTGAGTAGCTACCTAGACGAAATATAGTGATACGAAGCCGGCAAGCCCTTTTCACGGCTAAGGCATGTATAGTGCTTTTCTCAAATATATGCAATGAAACAAAAAAGAGCACTCAAAATAAATATAATTGTTTAGCCTGTCCATGAACACATACTCCATGTTTAAAAAAAAATCTCCCGGCTTATTAGGCCTTAAATTTTGTATGAAATTCCTTTACAGTTCTCTCGAGTTGTTCCGCCCGAAACGTGATACTTCGAAGCCTGTTATAACGCACGTTATGACGACATTTCATTACATGTTTGAGAAAAATATTATTTTATTTATTTTACACAAATTTAACAAAAACACATACTGGTTCGATAAAAATAATCGTCAGTAAAAACGGTTCGATTAACCGTTCGCAATTAATAATCGCTAGATTTGACATTGTATATGACTGTTTTAGTTACATCGCTACAAACATCAATAGACAAGTGTCAAATATGTGAACTTAAAAAATGTCCTGTAGTTTTATATTACAAAAAAAAAACATAATCGGTGAAGTTCGATTAGAATTTCGGTAAGAATAAGAACATAAAAAATCATCCGCGCTGACTTGAGAACGTTCACTTTCTTGAAGTAACAAACATAACATCAACATCATGTGTTAGGAACTGACACAACCTACGATTTAGCGACGCTAGATTGATTATAATAGCCTAGCCGTCGTCTAGTTCCCATAGTACAAGCTTTGCTTTTAATTTTATTTAATCTACACCCATATTGTTATATTACTATAATTTACTTATTTATTAACAATTTTAAAATAAAACATAACATACAAATCACCTTAAAACTATCATTAACCTAAATACATGTTAACTAATCTAAATCTAAAAAAGGCGCTCGTGGCATGGTACCTGAGATGCTGGCTGCGTTACCCCGCTGAACTGCGAGACTAATATGTTGAGCGAGGTAACTGCCAGCTTTCCGGTCCCCCGTAACTTCTCTGAGTCTTTTTGATAAATCCCCAAAAAGACTCAGAGCGCCAGGGCCCCATGGACCTAAGGTCTCGACACCAAACGGAACAAAAGTGTATTCGGCGCCGAGACCACTATACTTCACCAGCTTTGCTTAGTTTGGGACTAGGTCGATTTGTGTATGATTGTCCCTTAATATTTATTTATTATTTAATATGAGATGAGATCATCAGTCCATTCGTCTAAACTACATTAAAATGGCATGCATTGTTAATAGGGACACGGTTGACCATTATGGGTGTGGTTTTATTATGATTTTGTAGAAACCTGCAATAAAAAAAACCGTTAACATATAGGAATAAATTGTACATAAAATATTCTTGATTACAATGTGATATAATACATATGTGAAAAACTTAATAAAGTATGGAACTTAAGTCAAAATTCAAATTCATCTATTCTAAATCACAAGGTTGAAATTGCAATAGCAATATACCAAAATACGTATACCGGGTGTCCCAAGACTATGGGACATCAAGGGAAAATACCTTAAATACCGTAGATAGGATATTTGTCTGAAAGAAGCTTTATGTTATTTTTAAAAGTAAGTTATTCTGCATTTAAAGATTTTCGAAGAATTACTTGCTTAATTATTCGCCGTCGGCAATAAATAATTTTCTTGAAATTTGTCTCAAACATTTTACGTTGTTCCTTTCTTTTAAGATACTATGTTATTTAGGAAGAATTATTATGTTTTGTCCATTCTTTCGATTGGCATCTTAAAAATAGGAGTGTTTTTTTTTCACATTTAGGTAAGTCGGTTCGATTCCCAGACGAAGCAAGCAATTCTTAGAAAATATTAAATGCAGAAACACTAACTTTTAAAAATAACATAAAGTCTTCTTTCAGAAAAATATCCTATATCTACGATATTTAAGGTAGGTACTTACTTTCCCTTGATGTACATAGTCTTGGCACAGAATAAAGACACTACCTGCGATATTCATTACTGAGCATTATATTACTCGGCGTAGTATTGTACTCCACACTACTTGTGTTTCACATCTATTTCCTTAATTTGAAAACAACTTGTGTTGGCTTCTTCTTATACCTACTAGTTAAAATTTAAGTACTTAATAAATTTTCAGCCTCCAGTATAATATCATCCGATGTGTTTAAATTGTGGAAAATGATACTACTCACTGACCTTACTTTATTTGGGCAACTTTCGAGTCTTATGGTCCGTTTAAATCGATTATTTCGTTAAGGGCGTATACTTCATGCGTTTAAATGAGTTTTACACCGTTTTTGGAGTATTTAAGTAAAGCTGGTGACCGCGGCGTGTTTGTACAATGAGACAGGAAGCATTATTCATGAAGGTATAGTGTAAACAACTTCGGTGATTGACATGGCCTTTCTTTTACAAAGGTATTGAAGTCATTGATTCGGAAATGCATTTTTTTTCTTTTACTCCCTATGTTAAAATGATAATCGTAATCGATATTTTAACTAGGTATTTTACATTAATATACATAGAACGACGCAGGTTTTGCTTTTTATTGGCACTGATTAGAATGGTATAAATAAAAATAAATAAAGAAATATTATGGGACAATCATACACAAATCGACCTAGACGATATACATAATATATATATATATAAATACATACCTTTATTGATAACATTCATGACCCAAGAACAAACATTCGAGTTCATCACACAAATATTTTCCCCGGCCGGGATTCAAACCCGGGACGGCCGGCTCAGTAGGCAGGGGTCTGCAAACTGCGCCAACCGCGTCGTCGCGTTGTCGCTATCCGTAATGAGTTTTGGTATCAACATTATTTGCCGCCTCATCATCGTACTTAAATGGGTTTATATTGACTCCTAGAATTATTTTCCGTCGCATGTATTATTTCGCCGAAGAATTGTTTCGTTGAAAGCATTTTTCTTTGCAACCGTAAACTATTCGAGGTTGTTATATTTTAACTAACCTAACCTAATCAATATGACGATATTTGCAAGAATTACGAATAAAAAACCGGCCAAGAGCATGTCGGGCCACGCTCAGTGTAGGGTTCCGTAGTTGCTCATCCTTCACAACAAACTGCTGTTTTAAGCCCGAGTTTTAAGTTAAGAAATATTTTAAGCTCTATAAAAAGGTCGTAAACGCCCTAGAAACTGTAATCACCCTTCTGGAAGTCAACTTACGTCCTTTAAAAGAATAAATATGAAATTTGGCGATAACTCAAAAACGGCTCGACCGATTTTATTCAATATAGTTTTCATTGAAATTACTTATAAGGCCTCATTTACATGAATTTTTCCGATTTTTTTTGACCCGTGGTTGAAAAGTTACAGGGGGGGGGGGGACACTATTTTTTTGTTTTCGGAGCGAATATTTACAAAACTGCAGACTTTATCAAAAAATAATGTTAGGAGACCCCTATTATTTTTTCAAGACCTATTCAACGACACTAGTGGTGAAAAGAAAAAAAAATCACCCCCACTAGGTGTTCGAGAGGTACCCGAAAAAAAATAATTTTTTAAATTTTTATTTTACCGTTCTGTCGGCGTTATACATACACATACTCATATCAAATTTCAGCTTTCTAGTACGAATGATCACGGAGCTAAGCCGCGGACGGACGGACGGACGGACAGACGGACATGGCGAAACTATAAGGGTTCCTAGTTGACTACGGAACCCTAAAAATGATGCCAAATAATATTTCGGCGAAATTTTTCGACAAACAAGTTTCTTAGTGACGAAGGTCTCACTTAAATACCGCGACGGAACAGTAATGTGAGGAAGGAAAATTTGATTCCATTGACAATTGAGGTTTCTTTCAAACACCACCTCACCTGTTAGCTATATTTTTATTAATTTTATAAATTTATGATATATGCAAAGTTTAAAAAATAACATAAAGTCTTCTTTCAGCAAAATATCCTATCTACGATATTTAAGGTACTTTCCCTTGATATCCCACAGTCTTGGGACACCCTGTATACTCAAATACAAAGAAAACATCCACGACCCAGAAACAAATATTTGAGTTCATTATACAAATATCTGAATTGGATGGGATTTGAAACGTTTGGGAACCGTGTGTTACACGCCAGTTTACGCTTGGCCTATTTCCAGACGTGTAGTTTAGTGTACGCTTTTCAGACATTGCCAGGAAAATGTTTAACATTAAATTGAAGCCCTAATAACCGGATATTTCCTACATAAAAGACTTATACAATTTTCCTTATTTTTAATCAACGACGAAAAAAAGGAATGTTATAAGTTTAACATGTGTATCTGAAATCTGTACATCTGTGTGTCTGTATGTCTGTCTGTGGCATCGTAGCGCCCATACGGGTGGACGGATTTGAGTACGTTTTTTTAAATCAAAAGCCTGGTTTGTCGTATTTAGCTTTGTTTGATCAAAATCGGAGCTCTCGCCTCCAACATATTCAGCTTTTAGTGGAACAAGTGGCCGGCCCTCTATATTGAAGCTAGGAATTCCAAATTTTGTTTTTTGTTCAGTTTTAGTAGCATTTTCTATATCACTCATAATGAACACATTGTATCATGATGAACAGCTACTTGTGACGGCGGTGTGTAAAATTGTTAGGTTATTCTATTGTTATAAGTTCTTGCTAGGTAGGTACGTTTGAAATATATTGATTTAAAGTTACAGGATTTTCAGACATTATTATAAAAAAAACGGCACTTTATCGCGTGCAAAAAATGTTTATTAAATTACCTCGACGTTACGAACGTGATGTTACGCTCAAAGCGTCTGAAAAGTACTTACTTTTGAAATTTTTCTTTATCTGTGATTTTAAAACCTTAAAGTAATCACATTGATGAATTTACATTGAAAAATACAAGAGAATAATCTAAGTGGTGAAAGTGGTGGTATGTACGAGTATTGTTGTTTTGTTTTCACAAAGCTTAAAGCCGGACTTTTTCCTATTTTTGTATGCTGTTTACTGACAGTTATTTAAGGTTTGTGTTACGTGGTGTTACTAAGATAATATGGACTTTTGCGAAATAAGTTATTATTCTGACGAAGCCTGTTGTGAACATAATTGGGTTATTGTCAGATTTAGGTGCGCGTCTTTCCAGTGGACATTTGCGAAATTAAGGATTCCAGTGCCTAATTTTCTGATTAAATGCCTGTGAGAATAAGGAACGTTCCCTCTTCTATAATCCGATGTAACAGCAACATAACCTAGATTCATACAAGCTCTTAACTTTTGACCACCGAAGGGACAAATTTTGTTTTTTGAACTGACAATGACCCAATTTGTATTGTAATAACACGAATAAATCAATTATTGTTTTATTTACTTTATTTCAGTTGCCTTTCTTTAGGCATCACGGGCCAATTGAAGTATGAGCACGACTAATGAAATATATCATTGTTCACAGTGGAGGACGCCAGCGGACGCTACACCGCCATGTTCTACTGGGGCAACAACTACTGGACCGGGTCCGCGGAGCTCTGTCACGTGCTGAACGAGCGCCACGCCGTCTCCAAGCACAGGAACAGTAAGTGACATGTTCTACTGGGGCAACGACTACTGGACCGGGTCCGCGGAGCTCTGTCACGTGCTGAACGAGCGCCACGCCGTCTCCAAGCACAGGAACAGTAAGTGACATGTTCTACTGGGGCAACAACTACTGGACCGGGTCCGCGGAGCTCTGTCACGTGCTGAACGAGCGCCACGCCGTCTCCAAGCACAGGAACAGTAAGTGACATGTTCTACTGGGGCAACAACTACTGGACCGGGTCCGCGGAGCTCTGTCACGTGCTGAACGAGCGCCACGCCGTCTCCAAGCACAGGAACAGTAAGTGACATGTTCTACTGGGGCAACAACTACTGGACCGGCACCGCGGAGTTCTGCCACTTGCTGAACGACCGCCACGCCGTCTCCAAGCACAGGAACAGTAAGTGCCCTTTCTTGGAAGAATGACATCATAGTGAGGAAAAATCGAAGTCTGCAGTTGCAGCAGCCATCATTGCTCTCCCTGAATAAGCGCTCAACATTGGATGAAGTTGAGCGTACGCCGCCGTAGGAATCTGCCCACATGCGTGTATGCGTCTGCGCAGGCTAAAGACATCAACGCGCATTGCTGTGCACCTTCATGGGGCAACTAATATTAAAAAGTATTATTTATCGTTAAATCAATATCCAAAAATTAAACTTCAATATGAAAAAATAAAAACTAAACTACCTAAAATATACATAAACTTTAATAATGTCCTATTCATTATCAATTTCTGATATTTACTCGTACGACAAGATCTGAACATATTATATTGATTTTAACTTTAAACACGATTTTTCACACATTATTACCTACATATAACCAAATGGGACATAGTCCCATGCGACGTCGGTTAAACCTTGGAAAGATGATGACGTTTAGTACCTATCTACATTAATAAAAAAAAACTACCTTTAAATAGTCAACCACCATTCTGCTCTTTGCATCGATTTCTTCATTGCTGAGGGTCGTGATTGGGAGAGCTTTGTGTAGCTTTTTATCCAACGATGAGCGGATTTGGTCAGACCATCTCAGCGGTGATCGGCCCCTAGCCTAGGGCGCTTCCCATCGACCTTGCTAGTGATCATAAGCTGTTCTAAAAAAAGTTCCTTGCGAAACTTCACGTTCACTTTTAGCAAGCTAAGGGTTATCATCATCATCATCCAATCCTAGCCGATTTCGGCTACGGCGACTGGACACACTATAGCTAGTCAGAGCGTGCAAAGCCAACTTTTGCTAAAAATGTCAGCCCCTAGGGCTCTTCTCATCGACCTTGTTAGTGATCATGAGCTGTTCTAAAAAAAGTTTCTTGTAAAAGTTCACGTACACTTTTAGCTATCGATTATCACCGTCAGTCCGTCATCATCATATTATTCGGTAGGTGTCCAAACCTGTATTTGCTACCTACCGAAAGGGTTCAGGGTCAACTTAGCCGTGCAGTTATAAAAATGCCCTTTCGCAGCCTGCGTCAGCAACCTTTCACAAATTGAATTAATTAATAACTGAGTATTTTGTTTAATTAGAAGGCCCGCCAGATTTTTTTCAGCTTATTATCATATTACGGATTTTTAGTGGTAAGTACTAATTCAATTTACTGGTAACGACAATTTTTTGGTAACTGACGTTAAAAGTCAGTGAATGTCACTGATGTAAATAAAGATTCACAATCTTACTTGTAGACTACTTACTGAATAAATTATTTCATTTTATTTCATTTTAAAGAGGAATCAGGGCTATAAATATTCCGCAAATTTCAAATATTTTTTGCATAATAAAGCCAAAACTATCCACAGTGATGAAAGCCGTGTTTTTTCTAAAATAGGATTCAGTATTTATTTCACAAGGGGAACGAAGGATTGAGCAGCATTCCGGTAACCAATGTTTTGAATTGGTTAATGACAAATCGATATTGACGTTTAATTATGCATATATTTATGACGTATGCTTATTATTACCATATGAAAGCTGTTTGTAGCGCCACTGTCCCTGAGCCGGGCCGACACTAGTAAGGCTGATAATTAAGATGAATGTTGAGCGTACAGATTGACTGTCGGTAAAGAAGAAGAAAGACCCAATAACGCAAACAACTCTTTTGTCCAGTGGGTGGTTAATTTGACTAATCCGTTATATTTATGAGTTGCGACTCACAGGAGTCCGTAGGAACGGCGTCTTGTCCGCGGATAATGTGAAAGTTATGCTTATTGCTCAACCGTGCCGTTACGACTGGATAGGTTTAGGTAGGGCATAAGGTTTTCATAGTGTACTTACATACTTAGGTACCTACAGATGACGTTAAGCGCGAGGAGCTTAACGCCCGACCACCAGCGGTCATCCAGTACAATTTTGTCAGTGGGGTGCTGAAATGCAGCGAATGTGGCACGTTTGTTGCGAAAATTGCCTGCGTCAGCCGCCTGAGAGCTCGTGAGCGACGTTCTCGTTAGACAGCGTTCAGTCGCCGTGGCCGACATCGGCCGGATGCAATGATGATGATAGATGATAGAATGATGTGGTGAAAGATTCAGATGGGCGGCAGCAGTTGGCAGCACCTGCGTCCACACTCCCTATATGTCTAATGATAATAAATATCATAATACTAGCTCTATTTCTGTAATCTACAGACGTAAGTATATTCCCAATATTTTATTTTTTTTACTATTCAGAAAACTAATTCAATAATGAGAACGTACCCAATAGTCAAACAAATACGTTTCATTCGCGTTAAATAAGACTATTTATTACGAATCCACGGCCATTAAAAGTAGACACAAAAATAACTATACTCGTACTTACCTGATTGAGCATTGGATGACGGCGCGCCGACCCAAGAACTATGAACTTCGTCTATTGTGGGCTCTGACATAGTTTTACGATCTCTCTTAGGTCTTGGTAGATCGTTAGGATGAGTGCAAGCTCCCCCAACATGCAGGATTGATTGCGCACGCGTTGAAATGTCTTTAACGTCCTTAAAGCAGTCCTAAAGGTACCTTAATGAATGTGTATTATTACAGAGAGCGGCTCGCAGATCTTCGCGGACTGGCGCGAAGATGTCTCCATGACGGGATTCGGGCCGCCCTTTGACGCGGCGTTCTACAACGTGCGCCTGTCCACAACCGCCGACGACCCTGACATCATCAGGACCGTGAGTACACGTGGCTAATCAATAATCATCCTCACTTGTCTTCAAAGTACACTATTTTTATTAACACTCCTGTCCAGTGGCGCGGAGATAATCCCATTAGCGGGTTATACTCCCACACAAAGTCCGACTACTGGTAGTGAGGGCTTAAACAGCTCTGATACAATTCAAATCATGTATAAAAAAAAAACACTTTTTATTCCACACTAAAATATTCTGAACAAAAATCGAACTCATGACATTCTGGTTATCTATTTACTTTTGCATGTTTGAATAAAATACATTCAAGAACGAAGCGATACCTATACATAAGTAAGGATGAAAAGCCAGTTGGGGGTCTGTATCGTAGAACCTAATTTTCACCATCTTGCTTATTTAAACCAGTGCTTCTACGCCGTGATCTCCTTTATGATAAAGAAGTTTGCGATTCCTGCCTCTGCTCTTATTCTGTTTTTATGTTATCCTCGTAAAATAAAGTTAAAGTGGTGTTAATGAATTTGTTTCTACGTCACCCTGACACGGCGTAGCGCTTTAGGGCCTTAACACACTTGCGATTTTTGAGCGAATTTTCTATACAAATACTTATGCGTCGTGGCGAATTCGCTGCGTGATCGCCGTCACACATATACGCCTTCACTTTTTTATTTAGCACAACGTAGGTTGCCACGTCACAACGATACATTCTTTTAGGCCAGACTTATTACCTCTTTAGCAAATATAAATTTCGTTTGACCCGTCTTCCAGCGCCGCACCCTCCACCTGGGGCTGTGCCTGCCGGCCTCGTGCACCCGCGAGGCCGTCGGCGCCCTGGTGCAGGCCTCCCGCGCGCCGCTCCTCCGACACACCGTCACCGCCGTGCGCTCGCCCGACCACGGCGGGTTCAACTTCTGGGAAGACACCACCTTCCAGGTGCTATTGTGAGTAGCTGTTCCTTACCTATACTCGAACAATTTCAGCTCCAAAGTGTTTACCTACCTAAGTTAGATCTCAAAAGGGTTCAAGTTGCGAAAGGAGTAGGTACGCCATTTTATTTGCTTTTATTTACATACCTTAACGTTTCACCTTGTCTGTAATCAAATCCTGCAAGTAAGAAGAAGACCACTTCCGATGACCGATTGAGCTGAAATTTGGTGTACCTACGTACCTTCAATGACAATACAATATTATGACGGACTAAAGGAGGTCCTAGGAACGCTGTTAAAATATGATGCAATCCAACCAGGCCTCTTTAGAATGGTCTCGGTGGGTAGTTGGCGGATGTTTAAAGCAAAATACAGTCCGCAATAAAAGGTTTTTTATTGACAAAAGCTTATTTTAGGTGCTATTTTGAGTAAAATAGGACAGATAGACTTCGGTTATATACTCATTCTGTCGTCATTTCAATCCATCAATCTGGACAGAATGACGATATAATGATCGTGTTATCCACTGGGACTGATGAACTGACGGCCGGATCTAATTAAAATTCATGAAAGACAGAAAACTGATGGGTATATAAATCGACACAACCACACTACCAACCGCGTAGCCCTCTGTCGGTTGGTCTGGATCAGACGACAGCACCTCTAGCACAACTGTGACACGCTACTCTTTCTCGCGCGATAAATATTACCTATCCCTTTCTTCGCTTTACTGTGAGAGAGTGACGGACGATGCTGTCGTGCGGCAAGAGTCACAAGGTGTAGTTGTGACAGACGGACAGGTGCTATTACTGTGAATAAAACGAGTATGTTCATTGTAGAAGTGGGTATAGGTATGTGTTCGACAAAATGGAGTCCCGAAATAAAACTTCATAATGATTCGGAACGATCATTTATTAACTGCTATTATAAGAAAATGTAGGTACCTACATGGAAATATTTTGTTTTATTGATACGTAATTTACAGCTCAAATTAGAGTATTTTTAGAAACATTATAACTTATTACTAACACAACACAACAGATTAACAATTACTCATTAAAAAATACGTCTATCAAATACCCATTTTTTTTTGACATAGTTTAATTTTAGTTCTTGAAACATATGTAGGTATCCATAGCTTAGTCTATATATATATATATATATATATATATATCCAACATTTATAATGTTAATCAATAAAGACCAAGGGCCACAATATACAACATACAATTAAACAACAGGTACTTATCATATACAGTAGTTTAGTACCCAATCACATGCGTTATAGACACTTTTAAGATGGTAATTGGCTAATTTTATCGCTGTTTAAGATGATTGCGTATTTTCCTTTTATTTAATTCATTTAATTTAAGATTTATAAAGAGATATGGTTAAATCTAACATCTGACAGCAGCGATAATTATAAACACGGTTTAAACTCACGTAAAAATCAGGAACGGTCCGACATGTTCCGACCTCATATGGAGCTCCTTATTAGGGACAGCTATCCGTGCTGCTACGCGACTCGCAGCCCACCCGTTAAACTGTTTTTATAAATACAAAAGATGTACACACAATAGTTTTAATAATATTTTCTACTCCAGTACTTTTTTCTGTCATTTATATAGTTACTAATTCTAATATCAAGACATAAATTATGAAAGTCTGTAAAAGGCTATACTCTATTGCCCAAAAACCACTGCTAAACGATGTTATAATGTCGCCAAAAAAGCATCACTTAGTACCACAGATTACAAGATAAACAGCTGCATTCACACAATTTGCAATTTAAAAAAAAAATATTGTACTAAACATTGCTGCCAACTTAAAAAAAAGTTTTATCTTCAGTGCATGAATGTTTAGTATAGTGAACGTATACCTTTATGTATAAGTTCATATTTCTTTGACAGATGGACGTCAATAAAAAAAAAGTTTATCAGAATTTTTTTTTATTGCAACGTTGTATAAGTAGGTCAAAAAACGCTCGTGGCATCTTTCTTACGATGTTCGCTACGCTCACATCGTAACCCCTGCCACTCGCGTTTTTTGTCCCCTCTTATACAACGGTTGCATAAAATACTATACTGACAGCATTCATTTTCGACATTTGTTTGTAGTTTACAGGATAAGTAAACATACACTCAGCTGATAACCTTCTCAAAAGTAGGTTATTATTAACAGGTATAATATCAATTTCAATTTCCCCGCGCACAAAAATTGCAATATCACGAAGGTTACAATTTCCCATTACAAAATACAGTATTATTAACGCACGTGTCGTAATATTGCGCATAATAAACAAAACTGAAGTCATTACACATCTCGGACTGGTCTGGCGAAATCAAATTACGTCTTAGTTCTAATGGGACGGGATTAAGGTGCATGTTGGAGTGTTTCTCGTGGTTTATTGCGGGTAAACAAGTTTAAACGTATTACTCGGTTCTGAATTACGACAGGTGTTCTAGAATTGGCTTGAACCTAGAAAGGAGGAAAGTCTAAGGCATTGTTGGAAGGTAACAGGAGCTACCTAATTCAATGTATCTTGTATCCAATCACATTTTACCATAATATGTTTAAGTCTCGACTTGCCGATGTCATGTCAATGGCATAAGATTCCAATCTTACCTACTACTCATCCTGAAGAGAAGAATATAGGTATGAGTATAAAATTGTAAAAAGTAAAATATGTCTGTACTTAGTACGAGTACAATCAAAGCCCAAACTTGATGTGTTTCAATCATGTTTTTCGTTAATCGACTTATGAAGACTTATGAAATAATGAAAGCTCATTATATAAACCCCATGATATTGATAAGATTTAGAGAAACAAAAAATCCAAAATAAATCCCTTTCAAAAAAAAATATGACGTCATAACTTCCTCTTGCACTAAAAATCAAGATGGCGCTCCTTACAATGTTTTCTGGATTATAAGGTTCATCCTGCCAAATGAAAATTCCCGATGATCAAACCCCGTATATTGCACTTTCGAAATATCGTCGGGGATAGTGCAATACTGCGTAAATAACAGCTGTCAATAAAGTTGTCATTTCAATAAAATACTTAGCATTTGTTTGAATATTGATTCGTATCTACACTTGTTACTTACGCGGTATTGCACTATGCCCGACGATATGGTACTTGAAACAATGGGAATACCAACATTGCTAAATCACCAAAAAGGTAATTGCAAGGTTACTGTCACATCCGCTCTCCTGCAATGCCCAAGAATCAAAGAAAACGACTCTGTCAATGTCAAAAACTGAAATGTCAAGAGAAAAGTCATTGAACCTATGAAAGGGCACTGCTCTGAGTATTATGCCAAATGCAGTAGTCGAAGATCGCGTATGGGCGAGCGAGACAAGTATAAAATACGAATCGCATTCTGACAGCTCACGCATTGTACATACATATATTTTATACTAACAGCCTTTAAAACAAGCTATTTGATCTACTCCAAGTCCAAGATCCACACCCCTAGTAATTACTAGTACTAATTCACTCACTTTAGTAGGTAACACTTAATTGTGAAGTTTCGATCACAGTCAATCTGTCTGGTCTTTTTTTAGGGAGACTTCGCTGTCCGTCCGTCCGTCCGTCCGTCTGTCACCAGGCTGTATCTCAATAACGGTGATAGCTAGACAGTTGAAATTTTCACAGATGATGTATTTCTATTGCCGCTATAACAACATATACTAAAAATAAAATAAAATAAATATTTAAGGGGGCTCCCATACAACAAACTTGTTATAGATTATGGTACGGAACCCTTCATGCGCGAGTCGGACTAGCGCTTGCCCAATTTTTTTTTATTAGCAATCATATCAGTCTTTGCTTTTCTTATTTTCTTAAGTATCGGATTTATTCTAAAATAATATACGTTTACATCGGTTAAATATATTTATGGGCAATTTTCCTTTTTACAGCGGAGTCTGCTGCGTGGTGGCTATCCTGCTGATCTCAGCCACAGCGTACGACATGAAGTTAGCCCGCGACGTGCGCCGGCGCCGCCGCCGCGCTGCCAACATGGCTGCCGACACCAGCCGCGACATCCGGCTTGACCTCAACGGGATCGACGCCAAAGGTCAGTCAAGATCAAGGCAATCCTGATAATATCAGCCACAGCATGCGACATGAAGCTAGCCTGCGACGTCCGCCAACATGGCCGCCGACACCAGCCGTGGCGTCCGGCTTGACCTCAACGGGACCGACGCCAAAGGTCAGTCATTTGATAGCTGCTGATACCCAGCAACAGCTTACCTACTAGTCCTACTTGAAGCAAGCCCTGTGCCGACGCCGCCGCGCCGCAATCATGGCCACCGTCTCAACGGGATAAACTCCAAAAGTTAGTCTAGGTCAAGGAAATCCTGCTGATGTCAGCCACAGCATACGACATGAAGCTAGCCTGCGACATCCGCCAACATGGCCGCCGACGCCAGCGTGGCGGGATCGATCCCAAAAGTCAGACAAGGATGGCCAAGGTTATGTTGATAGCTAAACATTTAATAAACGCTATGGGGGATGATATGACTCGACATATCATAGGCCAGACGCAGACGCCTACAAAGGTCTGTCAAGTTCGAGTTGTTATTTATTTTAATGTGGGAAATGAATGCTAAATTCAAACAACAAAGGCGAAGAAGGAAGGTAAAAAGAGGTTTTGAGCTTAACGTGTAGTAGGCCGGATTCAAGTCGTGGTGAGTCAAACTTTAGTCACCCAATCAAATCAATTATAGCGATGATGAAAATGCAGACTAAGAAAAAATTATATTTAACTGGACATGTGATACAGACTAAGTCATAGGATAATATACAGTAGGTAAATAACAATTACTAGACTCCACAGCACAGATTTAGAAAATGGGTCCATATTGGTTTACAAAAAAATCTTATTCATAATTGTCATCCCCTACATGAGGTACTGCTGGTAGCTACACGTGTTAAAATTGTGCATTTTGTATCAGTTATGTATAGTTTTACGTAGTTAGGTTGCCCGAGATCCTTTATTACTAAAGCGCGTGTGGTTCGCAGGCAAATCGATGTACAACGTGAACAACAACATCGCCATCAACACCAACAACTCGGAGGAGCACCTCACGGCGGAGACCTCATCCACCAGCGAAGAGCTCAAACTCAGTAAGTAGCTCCTCAGTATTAGGCTACGTTTCCACTAGTGCGAGGATGCGTAGCGAGAGCGAGCGATGTGTTTTTGTTAACCAATAGAATCAGTTGCGCGCAAATTCCACCTACATTGTGACCTCATTCCGTGGGTTGGGTACCTACCAATATTTGTATTGAGACAATAAGTAATAAGTGCGTTTAACCTCATGGTTGTCGTACTATTATTGTTTTGTTAAATTATGAGGATTCTGATTATATCAAAATTTCTTTTGGATTAAAAAAATATCACATGCGTGCTTCTGAAGTAATATTTGTTTCATGACATATGGAGCAAATATTCATATAACTACAGTATGTTGTATAATTCAAAATCAGTCAATACCCCTATTACTTACATATACTATACAACGTCGACACAATACGTTATGCACCACATGGTGTGTGACCTGACCTTTAAAAAAAAAATCAGACAACCTCACACAAATCGACCTAGTCCCAAATTAAGCTCAAGAAGGCTTGTGTTACGGGTACCGGACGACGATATACATACTTATATTCTTAAATACATAGACCAACCATGACCCTTGGGTCATGGTTGGTCTTCGATCGACAAATATTCGAGTTCATCACACAAATATTTGCCCTGGCCGGGATTCGAACCCGGGACCGCCGGCTCAGTAGGCAAGCGCTTACAAACTGAGCCAACCGCGTCGTCAAACCTGCCTGTTTTTAACCATCTCATGTGTGTTCCAGGCGTGTGGTCCGAGCTGCTGCTGTCGTTCTCAATGAAGGCGAACATCCTGCAGATCTTCGACCAGTCCGTGGGGTCGGACACCGTCCCCGTGGTGCACGGGCTGCGCTCGCTGTCCATGGTGTGGGTCATATTCGGGCACACGTGCATCGTCGTGTTCAAGGTGAGTTTATCTTTGATCACTGGGTGGGGTCGGACACCGTCCCCGTGGTGCACGGGCTGCGCTCGCTGTCCATGGTGTGGGTCATATTCGGGCACACGTGCATCGTCGTGTTCAAGGTGAGTTTATCTTTGATCACTGGATGGGGTCGGCGGACACCGTCCCAGTGGTACACGGACTGCCCTAAAAAAATATTGAAAATTTGAATGAAGTTTCTATTAAATGGGTCATTGTCAGTTCAAAAAACAAAAATCGTCCCTCCCTCCGATGGTCAAAAGTTAAGAGCTTTTATGAATCTAGATGTTGCTATTACATCGGATTATAGAAGAGGGAACGTTCTTTATTCTCACAGGCATTTAATCAGACAATTAGGCCCTGGAATCCTTAATTTAGCAAATGTCTACCGGAAAGACACGCACCTAAATCTGACAATGACCCAAATCTAAAATCGAGGCCATGGTTCCTAAGAACAGATTACCCTATCTCTTATAGTTTCTGACTTCTCCCTACTGATCCATTTGGATTGATCTGTATATACTTATAATTTTGTTCCAGTACGCGGACAACACAGCCCTGCGAGCGATCCTGGAGAAGAGTTTCTGGTTCCAGCTCATCATCAGCGCGGTGTACAGTGTGGACACCTTCTTCTGTCTCGGGTGAGTCGAGCTGATGCTATACCATGTCATTTGGTGTATATTTGTGAGGGATCCTCTTCCTTCATAGGAAAACACTTTATCGAATGCAAAAAATTTCCTCTTAAGTCATATTTTTTTCAGTAATAGGTAGTTATTAGGTTTGTGTTGTAACATTACAATAGTATTTTATGCAACCGTTGTATAAGAGGGGGCAAAAAACGCGAGTGGCATGGGTTACGATGTGAGCGCAGCGAACATCGTAAGAAAGATGCCACGAGCGTTTTTTGACCTACTTATCAGTGTTGCCAGAGCCATTGTGGCATAAGTTACGTTTCATTCCTCAAAAAGTTACATTTTTGCTGCGAAAGTTACATTTTAATATTAATAAAAAAACCGGTCAAGCGCGAGTCGGATTTGCGTACCGAGGGTTCCAAAGGTACAAACTATGAAAGTATATAATATTTACTGTAAATAAGTTTGTAATATCAAAAAATATAATCGTCACTACCCAAAAATGTGTCATCAATGTCATCATCATCATATCAGCCAATATACGTCCACTGCTGGACAAAAGCATCACCAAATTTCTCCACAACGATCGGTCGTGCGCCGCCCTCATCCAGTGCTTTCCATGCTACGTGTTCCGGTACGCGGTGTGACGTGAAGCTGTGTATAGTGTTGAAAACTGTCCATATATACAATAATCTTGTTAACGAGTTATAAACGACAATTGGACCAACAAATGTCAAAGTAAATTGACCAACAAATGTCAAAGTAAATTGACCAATGAGAATGCATAATCTTAGTGTATTTTTTTACAAAACGCATAATATTCGCCAACAGTTTTATGTCTAAAGTTGAATTTTTAATTCATCATCATCATATCAGCCGATAGACGTCCACTGCTGGACAAAGGCCTCCCCAAAGTTCTCCATAACGATCGATCTTGCACCGCCCTCATCCAGTTTCTGAATTTTTAATTAGCCTAAGTGATTTGACAGATGTCGTAATTTATATTTTCGTTATTCAGAAATTATAATTTAAAACAATGAATGAGAAAACACGTAATTGCTGATATTAGATTGACTTTTATGGATAAAAAGTGATATGTTGAAACCAAAATAAACTTAATTAAATTGCTGACGTAAAAAAATGCGTCAGTTAATTCCGGCTAATTAAAAATCAGACTTTAAAAAAATCAAGGAAAACGCCTCAGTTTTAATATGTTTAGGTACTCTCTAATATAGTCTGTTAAGCGACTCGTGTAGCTTCATAAAAGCAGCCAAGTAGCTCCTTTTTAAATTTTTCTTTAAGCTTTGATTTTTGTATTAAAGGCTTAAAAGCAGCCAATTCAAAATTCTTACTGGTATTTGCACTGATAGTGCACCGAATATATGCGTTAGATAAATTACAAATTTTATTTTAAAAACTTAATGAAGGAATTGTATTATATTTGTGTTGACTGTTGATATTTGTTAGGTTTTTTGAATTTATCGCGTCTTTCAAGGGACACGACTCGTTAGACAAAATTGGTGATGATTTAAAAAAAAAATTTAAAAAATTATAACTGACGGGAGAAACATAATGTTAATCTTGCGATATTGTGTAAATATTTATTTTATTAGTTGTTAAAAGCATCATATACATACTATTAAATATTATAGTGTCTTGGCCGAAAGTGCAATAGTTGGACTAGTATTACCTAGGGCCTCATCTTTGCCCTCGAACTTATTCATCCATCCGTTGTTTACTTTCCAACCTCTACAAAAATTTGTTTGCTTTTTTGCTATATAAATACAAATTTACGGATTTACAAATTGACATTATGGCGTATCTAACGAAAGGGCTTCGTAAGTTGATTCCGAATATATGCTGGATTATTACATTAATGGTACTTATTTGAGAAAAAATTGAAACACATTATCGAAATTTTCATTAAGTTTTTTTTGAGTATGTTATATTTTTGCCCGATAGTACATGTTATTTGGATTCAGAATCTAAATGAATGTTCCCACTTTAGTATTTTTAACAAAACCTATTGAAAAGTTACGAAATTTCCTCAGAAATCAAAAGTTACTTACATGTTACGAGAGAGGGTCAAAAGTTACGAAAAATGTAACAAATGTAACCATCTGGCAACGCTGCTACTTATACAACGTTGCATACAATACTTTTTCTACGACTCGACATTTCATAAATAAAATGCAAATAAACAACAAAGAAAATAATTACATGTTCCCGCTCGGAATCAACAAAATTAAAAAGAAAAATTGTCTCTGATAAACTTTTTTTTTATTGACATCCATCTGTCAAAAAAATATTAACTTATACATAAAGGTATACGATCACCATACTAAACATCTGTCAAAAAAATTAAACTTATACATAAAGGTATACGTTCACTATACTAAACATCCATGCACTGAAGATAAAACTTTTTTTTAAGTTGGCAGCAATGCCTTAGTACAAAAGTTTTTTTTTTAATTTGCAAATTGTGTGAATGCATCTGTTCATCATGTAATCTGAGGTACTAAGTGATGGTTTTTTGGCGACATTATAACATCGGTTAGCAGTGTGTTTTTGAGCAGTAGAGTATAGACTTTTACAGACTTTCACAATTTATGTCTTTATATTAGAGTTAGTAACTATATAAATGACAGAAAAAAGTACTGGAGTAGAAAAAATATTTTATGGTTTTAGAAAATTTATTTGAAATGAAAATTTGATCAAATGAAAATTCGATGATACGTTTCTCTATAACACAAGGGTAATCCATGTTTATGATCTAGCTTAGTAGTATTTTGACGACGAGGTTGGCGCAGTTTCTAGTGCACCTGCCTACTGAGCCGGTGGTCCTGGGTTCGAATCCCGGCCAGGGCACAATATTTTTGCGATGATCTCGAATATTTGATCTGGGTCATGGATGTTACATATATTTATGAATACGAGTATATCGTCGTCTAGTAACCCTAATACAATCATTGCTTAGTTTGGGACTAGGTCGATTTGTCTAAGCTAAGATTGTCTCTTAATATTTAGTATTTATTCTGTTTATATGAGACCACGCGCGGTGCGTTTTGTTTTAAAAATATTATGCTCAAAAAATATAAGGTCTTCGTTTAGTTCAAAAGTTAAACTGCTTATACAGACCTAAAATAACGACAAAAGATAAAATTCGTATTTTAGATTGCGTAGCTTTAACCCACTATTCTGATGTTCCCTTCCAACTATCCTATCTTTTGGCCAGTTTAGGTGTCACTTGTACGTCCACCACTTTCCTTTCAATACCGTGCGATCAATACAGGAGGTGCTGCCTCGTGCTAGAAGCAAAGCCCTGCTGTTTTTGTTTGACATTTTTAGGGTTCCGTACCCAAAGGGTAAAAACGGGACCCTATTACTGAGACTTCGTTGTCCGTCCGTCCGTCCGTCTGTCACCAGGCTGTATCTCAAGAACGGTGATAGCTAGACAGTTGAAATTTTCACAGATGATGTATTTCTATTGCCGCTATAACAACAAATACTAAAAATAAAATAAAACAATTATTTAAGGGGGGCTCCCATACAACAAACGGGATTGGTTGCGTTAACTTTGCACCTCATTTGTATGGAGCGCTATACATACCAGGTGCAAACTTAACGACTTAAGGATGGAAAGTGTTTGTACGGAACCCTCGGTGCGCGAGTCCGACTCGCACTCGACCGGTTTTTTAATTTTTTTTGCTTGTAATGAGCCGTACTAAAACTGAATTCCTCCGCAGCGGTATGCTCGTGTCGTTCCTGTACTTCCGCACCAACGCGAAGGGCAAGCTGGACCTGCTGACCAAGGGCCGCAGGAAGCTCACCTCCGGGCTGCTGCAGTTCTTCGGCCTCATGGGCTACCGATTCGCCAGGTACTCACACAAGTATTGTGAACCTTAGGGCTCCGCAACCGAAGGGTAAAAAACGGGACCCTATTACTAAGACTTCGCTGACCATCCGTCCGTCCGTCCGTCTGCCTGTCTGTCTGTCTGTGCGTCTACCAGGCTGATGAATTTTCATAGATGATGTATTTCTCACCATAATAACAAATACTATAACAACAAATACTAAAAACCCATTGTGAACCTGGAAGAAGGAAATTAGGCACTTGGGCGTTTACCAAAATCGTGACGACTAGGGGTTTCTATATCGGTAAACTCGCTTATCGATACTCAACCGCTATACTCTAGTTGCTCCAAGTTCAGTTTGATAAAATATAATTTTATTGAAAATGAAACAAAATAATAACTTAATTCTGTTCCTCTTTATTTCAAAAGGATATTTTAAATGTTTTCCTATTTACTATTGTCAAAATAAACGATTTACGAAAGAAATAAAACCTTACAAACGAAGCGGGCAGCGATCACTAATATAGGGGAAAAGCATCGATTACGTTATTCTCAAAAATGCCTGTCTATAAATATAACATTGGCACTTATGTTGACAGACTGACAGCCCCCTATCTCTTCATGCTTGGAGTCGTGGAGGTGACGATGAAGTGGTTCGCGCACAACGCAGTCTTCGAGCCGCCGGCCATGGACCACGAGACCTGCCCCAAGTACTGGTGGAGGAACCTGCTGTACATCAACACCCTGTTCCCTGTCGAGCAGATGGTGAGTTCACATTGCTTAGGTTTCACGAATCAAACTAAAAGGACATAATCATCATACGGGAGACATGCCTATCGCCATATCGTTCTACGCGACAATCCTTTCATCCTCACCACTTAGATAGTTGGCAGTCCACAATTGTGCGTTTTTCTTGAAATGTACTCCTGCCTCGCATGACTGTATTGTGGAATGAATTGTCGCTTGCGTTATTTCCGGACCGATATGTCCTTCAAACCCTCAAGAAAAAAGCGTACACCCACCTGCGCGGCCGGCAACGCACTTGTGACTCCTCTGGTGTTGCAGGTGTCTATGGGCGACGGTAATCAAGCACCATCAGGCGATCTGTTGTTGACATAAAAAAAGAACCAAAGATAGTGAAGCAAACATGCTGAAGAATATACAACAAGCCTTGATATACAATATTATAATTGATTACCATGTTTACTAATAATTTGATAATTCTACCCGTTTGTTCCTTTCAGTGCATGTTATGGAGTTGGTACCTCTCCGATGACACGCAGTTCTACGCCGTGAGCGCTATACTCCTCATTCTGGCTACAAGGTACAGAGAAGTATAATACCAAAATTATTGCTTAATTTGTTGCAAAATGTTGGTGCTGCTGGGCTGATCTAAGGTGCCCGTCGAGTCTCGTCGATCTATCGTCGAGTAGGAAAAGCTTGAGTCGTTCTACGTGACACTAGATGTCGTTAACAGTCCTGAATGTATAATGAAATACAACTCAATTACGTAGTACCTAATGTTGTAATTTCCCAATGTAAACAATTGAACTGTGAATTCTGAATACGTATGTATTCACATACTAGACCACAATGTCAACAATACATGACAGCGAAATCGTAATTTTAAATTTTATAACTTTTCAATTTATTCATTAGCGTTGCGCGTCGGAGATATAGATGTCATCAAGGGCCGCGGTGCAAAATAAAAAAAGGCCCTATGTCAGTTTAAGCCCTACTTAGAACCTCAATGGGCTTATACCTTTGAAATATGATTTTCCCAGCCACTTCAAGCTCTCCGCGGCCCTGACGTTCGTGTTCTTCATCTCCTCGCTGCTGACGACGGGCTACGTGTCGTGGAGCAACGACCACATCCCCAACAACGAGGACCCCTTCACGCAGTTCGACAAGATCTACGACAAGCCCTGGACCCGGCTCGGGCCCTACCTCGTCGGCATGACTGTGGGCTGGATACTGTTCAAGACCAATATGAAGATAAAGATGAGCAGGGTAAGACAGAATGAAACAACACTTGAGGAAACGATTATTCTATAATACGAGTAGTCATACATGTAAGAAAGATAGATGTGCTCAGATAGAAAGAACTGCACTTTCCATCTGTGACACTTAGGTATACAAGAATTTGATTCGTACCTTTGCGATGTTGACATGCAGATAATATTAGTAGCGTCAGAGCCATCGGTATAGGTATTACTATATGCTGCATGGTTATAAAATTACGTAAATATTTCATTTAGAATCTAGTAACTTACGAAATAATAGATAGAAACTACAAATCTTGCTTCCCAGTTCCATCTAGCGTGAAATATTTAGTTTTGTTTCCTCTGCAACCAAGCTTTTTTTATTGTGTTGTACAGATTAGATTCACGGATCCCACAGTAAAACTATGAAAACAGTTTTTTCTACTCCAGTACTTTTTTCTGTCATTTATATAGTTACTAACTCTAATATAAAGACATAAATTATGAAAGTCTGTAAAAGTCTATACTCTACTGCTCAAAAACACACTGCTAACCGATGTTATAATGTCGCCAAAAAACCATCACTTAGTACCTCAGATTACATGATGAACAGCTGCATTCACACAATTTGCAAATTAAAAAAAAAAACTTTTGTACTAAGGCATTGCTGCCAACTTAAAAAAAAAGTTTTATCTTCAGTGCATGGATGTTTAGTATAGTGAACGTATACCTTTATGTATAAGTTTAATTTTTTTGACAGATGTTTAGTATGGTGATCGTATACCTTGATGTATCAGTTAATATTTTTTTGACAGATGGATGTCAATAAAAAAAAAGTTTATCAGAGACAATTTTTCTTTTTAATTTTGTTGATTCCGAGCGGGAACATGTAATTATTTTCTTTGTTGTTTATTTGCATTTTATTTATGAAATGTCGAGTCGTAGAAAAAGTATTGTATGCAACGTTGTATAAGTAGGTCAAAAAACGCTCGTGGCATCTTTCTTACGATGTTCGCTGCGCTCACATCGTAACCCATGCCACTCGCGTTTTTTGCCCCCTCTTATACAACGGTTGCATAAAATACTATTGTGGCACGAAGTTCCTAGTAAATAATATGCACTTGATATTTTGAATAAATAAATAATAATAAAAAAGACATCGAATATTAGTACGTTATATTGTAAGTGGTAAGGCGGGTCACAATTTATCGACAGTTTATAAACTCACGCGTTAGATTATAAACTAACAGCGTTTAAAATCTTACGGTGACACACATATTACAAGTCACTATTGAATAAATGATATATCTAGACACGCAGGTTCGTCTAAGATCTTAAAACTTTCTTTATATACGCAAGTCTCAAGCGGAAAAATCGGCATGATGTCATTTTTACACATAAGTATCATCGTTTAGAATTAGAAGTGAAGCCTAGTTTAAGAGTGCGAACTAGTTACATGTATGAACTAACACTGAATTTCACCGTCATCTCTTCAGGTATCTATGACTACTTTCACTCGTCAGGTATCTATGACTACTTTCCTTTCCAGGTGTGGGCGTGGGTGGGCTGGGTGATCTGCACGGCCACCTTCCTGTTCCTGATCTTCGGCCTCTACAAGACAGAGCTCAGCGTTGCCACGGCCGCCGTCTACAGCGCGCTGTCCCACTCTCTGTGGGCCGCCTGCGTGGGCTGGGTCATCGTGGCCTGTTCCTCGGGACATGGTGGTATGTGCCTTGAAACTAATTATGACAATAGAATAGAATTCACATAGAGGTCGCTAAATTAATTTTCCCGGTAAATTAAGGTGGGTCTCCGCGGTTTGTGTTTGAGAAGTATGCCAATATCTTCACTCAAGAGTAAAAGTTGGAGAGTATATTAGAGACGTAAATAGAGTTATCCTCAAAAATGTTGCCAATGGTTATTTATTTCATTAGGCTCATTCTCATCCCGTGATGTTGATGGGCGTGACTCAAATGTTGGTTGTGATTTCTGCTTTGAGGATATTTTAATTCCTTCAGTAATACGCGCGTGCCGGCACTTCTCGAAGCCTTTCAGAACATTTTCGAATCATACATCTATATGTTTCCAGGCTGGGTAAAACCGCTGCTCTCGGCGCCGGTGCTGTACCCGTTCTCTCGCGTGACATACTGCGCGTACCTGGTGCATCCAGTGGTTCTACGTTACGTGGCCATGCACCTCACACACCCCATCCACTTGGGAGAGCTGCTGGTGGTATGTATCTCACAAACATATTTTTATCAAAAGACAAAAAGTAAGCAAAATACCACAGCATCCACAGCACATATACATATTAGATATACCTAACACAGGTTACGACAATAGGCAATGGCACAGATAGGGTCGTTGTGGCAACAGTGGATCACCTTATCTTTGTACAAAGTACCTGGTGCTCATGACATATACAATGGCGCTTTGAAATACCATGAAAATAAGGAGTAAAGTTTGTGCTGTTTTTCTTTGATTGATTTCCTAATATAAATGTAATCGTTCCAGTTCGTGTTATTCCTGGGGCTGACCGTGATATCGTACTTCATGGCGTTCATGATATCCGTGGCCTTCGAGGCGCCGATCGTGACGATGCTCAAGATCCTGTCGCCGCAGCGCAAGCCGCACCGCGTCTGAAACGAACAACCTCGCTGGGAGCGATTACAGAAATTAATGAATATTCAGACTGGAACATTTCTATAGGTACTTGATTGTCTTGATTGCGTCTGCTTGGAGAGAAAGTGTCCTAGTATTTATTCCGATTTGGCGTACGCTACTTTATTACGAGAGAAACGAAAATGAAATTAGAACATATTGAGAGGACTCTTCCTCCTAAAAAAATCAATAAAACTGATGACGCTTGAGTAAGGAATAACCTAAAAGTTTTCGTAATCTACCCATGAACCACCAACTTCTCATAAACGGACGAGGATCAAGCGCTGCAATCAGTATTCCTGCGAATATCCTTTTTACTTGACTTTTATCGTATTAATGAAGAAGAGTAGAATGTAGACTGAGGAATAAACTTGATAGTTTAACAGGCGAGCATAAGATATGATATGATACTGTAACGAAAATCGACATTCCAATATGGATGTCGGGTTTGGGAATCGTATCATCTTTGATCAACCGTTTTGATTCATCATCATCATCATCTCAGCCATAGGACGTCCACTGCTGAACATAGGCCTCCCCTTTGGACCTCCATATATACCGGTTGGAAACGACGTTTTGATTCATTGATGCTCAAACAAGCCTCTCACTGGGTCGAAATGGGTATTTTGCCTTAGGTTAAAAAACAAGATTATCATGCGACTCGTCTGGCCCCCACAGATGAAGGTTTGACAGACAATATATTCTACATAAATGTGGGCTTAAGCCTAATGCGGACACATGAGATAGTCGATCAAAAGTTACCTGGGATTAGAATTAGGAATTGCGCTATTTATGCAACACAGAACATATGGAGGTAATGAACTTAATGCCATTACTGTCGTGGCTTATTATGTCATTATTTCATCATGAGATATTCGCTACTCGTGCGTATATACTGAAAATTACTTTTCCGTTATACCTACACTTTAAATAGATAAAACGAATGATTTTACCGTTGAATACTGAATCAGTAATTATTATAATTTCAACATTATCAAAATGATATCTTTTCAATGTTTTGTTGGTTTGGAACCGAAGACTATAGTCCGTCCAGTCCACAGACAATCCAATAATTTCATATAAATGAATATGAATTCGATGAATAGTTCGACTTATTGAGGCTCAATTATTTTATTTGTTATTTTTAGGGTATCTGTGTGCATAGAGGCGACATTGGCACATATTTCGAAAATGTGACGTAGGTGGCGCCCTCTGATGTATCTACATACAAGTCTTGCGCCTGCACATTTTGTGAAGTATGCGTCTACAAAGAGCTTTGAGTTATTCCCTGATATAGAATAGCTCTAGGATAAACTTATTTAAATTATTATGTAAGGCCGAATAAGAA
The DNA here is from genome assembly GCA_905147355.2 of Apotomis turbidana. Lineage (NCBI taxonomy): Eukaryota > Metazoa > Arthropoda > Insecta > Lepidoptera > Tortricidae > Apotomis > Apotomis turbidana. The sequence goes on along the minus strand of LR990280.1, from coordinate 59,832,591 downwards.
AATGTTCAAAAATGTGCAATTTTGTTAATTTTTGCTATATATTTTGTAGGAACAAAAGCAAACGTACAAATTTTAATTTTTTACCGTAAATAGATCTCAAAAATATTGTTTTTAAGGTTCAATTCAAAAAAGACATTTTTAATAAAAAAATACTCCTATCTATATTGTACCTTTGTGATGTAATTTTGTTGTTAGATAGAAAGCACCAAGCAACTAAGAGGCAGTACAAGCTGTCTCATAGAAAGTTCAAAATACACATTTTCTAGGATTTTCCTATCACTTTCTCTGTCACTTTATATATAGCAGCTTAATGAGAAAGCTATGACTGGTAGTTTCAATGACATTTTAAAGCCTGACCAGAAATATATGAGGATGCGCCATATTGCGGAATTTCACTGGAACTGATTTCTTACACTGGCAATGATTTTATGATGGTTTGTCAATCCATGGTCAATAATGTCAATAACATTCGTGGTGCTTTCTTTACAAGAAAAATATTTAAAATTATCCAAAGAAGATGCCGAAAACCATTCACAGTCGTGGACGTAAGATTATAAATAAAGTGGGCACGTGTTTACTACACGTTAACATAGTGGAACTGACAGTTATTTAAACTAAGTACTATTATTATAGTGGGTTGCGATTGATTGCAAAATTGTTGCCATATAAATCTTATAAATAGCGCCCTCTTGACAATCCTCATATATTTCTGGTCAGGCTTTACACACACCTGTATAATGTGTAATAGTATCAACACAACGTATCACTTATTATACACTTACATAAAGTCGGGGCAAGTGTGTTAGCGGGACAAGGTCACCTACCTACATATCGAAAAGTAATACTTTCAAGTAGTCCATATTCCCATATTGTCAACATTCCTATTTCGTCCATATTCCCACCTCGTCTACATTCCCAACTTATCCACATTTCCGAACTCGTCCACATTCCCCTATCTTCCTTACGAGTATTCGATTTTGAAATTTACAAGCCATTTATGAACAACCACTTCTTGGGACTTAATAAAAGGAAGTGGCTCTCAAATTAAAAGCATTAAAAAATGTGTTTTACCTCTATGGCAATGTAAATAACTTGGAAATGTGGACGAATTGGGAAAATGGTTGACATGGTAATATGGACGAGTTGGAAATAGTAGACGAGATAGGAACTGGACGATTTGGGAATTGAATGTGAACTTAAACGCACCACCTTACTTTCGCCGACTAACTATAGAGGCGTAATTGTAAGATGGCGTTATACTACTATAACACCTGTACCTTTTTATATTTATTTATGGTATGTGCGCTTGTCTCACAAGTGCACTTGTCCGAACCAACCTTATATGTTATAGAAAAAAAAACCACTTTGTCCTTAATCATGACAATTTTTATTGTATAGACATAAAATTATAAACATTATTTTGTTTATCCACAATAAATAATTGTAAATAAAAGAACTGGTAACACGAGAGCTCGTATCTTGTTAAGCTTGATGTCAACAATATGTAGGCACCGCCCTTGTGGCAAAACACTTACACCTGAACTATTTCCTCATTAAAACACATCCATTCATAACTGCATAAAACACACGTACAAATATACTTTTGCATTTATAATATTAGTAGCTAAGTATGTCATTCGCATTGAAAACCTGCCGTACGACTAACTACATAACAATAATCATTCTTCCAAAACTGTCAGATTCTCATGCAAATACAAATAACTAGTATAAGTAGTTTATTACGATTTACGATAGGACTCAAATTTCCAAGATTCCATTCAAGATACGAGCTCCCGAAAGTTATAAAATTAGTAATAAATTTATAAATAAAAATCGTAATTGTAAATAGGCTGTACATATTATTCTCGTTTTAAGACTTTTTTATTGTATTTTTAAATAAAAATATTAATAAATTAATTGTATTTTATTTAATCCTAAACTTATAACGAGTTTCAATAATCGTTATGAAATCATCAACTTAGGGTAGAATTAGAATTATTAAAGCTGGATTCTTGCTTAAACTTAATACTACTATCCTTTCCTAATCTTCCTTGATGCCTAAAAAAATAGCTGATTTAATTTGATGGGGTTTGCTGTAGAGACTGCTTGCGGACGGCTGCACCTGTGCGTGTCTCAACATGTATAATCGCAGTCCGTTGCAGACCCCGCGCCATAGGTACATACATTCACTGACGTACGTCTAAAATAACTTGGACACACGAATCTTTGTCGCGGAATAAATACTCCCTGTCACTTCTTTTGATACCGTGCGAGCAAGACAGGAGATGCTTAGACGCGCGACAAGCGGCAGGATAATGCTAGCAGACGCACGCTTCAGTCGCACGCAATCGCAGCGCGGCCGCGACTAGCGGCGACGCACGGAAGTTCACCTTAATGTATCTTATTACTAATAAAATAATAACTACCTAGATTACTCCACTGGCTGAAAAGTTTCTGATGCTAAAAGACGAGTGCCGTGGCTGGGCATAACTGTCAGTTCAAAAAACAAAATTTGTCACTTCGGTGGTCAAAATCAGAAATTTTATGAATCTAGGTTATGTTGCTATTACATCGGATTATAGAAGACGGAACGTTCTTTATTCTCACAGGCATTTAATCAGAAAATTAGGCCCTCGAATCCTTAATTTCGCAAATGTCCACCGGAAAGACGCGCACCTAAATCTGACAATGACCCAACTATTTAAAAGGTTCATAGTCCAATGAGGCACATCTGCTTCACGGGTGGTGTCACTGGTACATCCATGAGACACATGTACCTCATTTTTAGTGACGTTAGGGTGAAGCAAGACGAGCGTAATTTCAATCGCGTAATTTCCGCGATTTCTGCGCCATACTTAGTCTCACGTAACATGATGTATGGCGCGACCAAAACTACGCGACTCAAATTACGCTATGGCTTCACCCTTAAATGTCATTTTGACTATAGGGCCGTGTTGAAAGATGGCTGCACATTGCTTATAGACTGTTGAACCTGTTAAGTAATCTGTGAGATGTCTAACTGTTGGCACAATCCGAGAGCCGTCTCAGCAGACTGCAGCACGGCATCTCCACCAGTAGCGACAGCAGCAGTGAGGCCAGCAGCGTCAGCAACGTCGTGCCCGCAAAGTATGACCACTGGAAACGGAGAAATATGTATAGTAACTGCTGAATTTGTTTATTGTGCAAATCGGACATAAATCCACATTTTCAAGACAGAATTTGACAACGCTTCGGAAAGTGTGACAGCGAAAGAGAAGAATCGCCTCATGAAACTTTTTCGTACACATTTTCATCTCCTATTCCATTTTTATTTTCATTTTCATTTTCTTCATGCTTAGGTATCTTGCCGGATGAATAAACTTTAAGGACTACTAATAAACAGACTAACAGATAGTTTTTATTATTTTAGTAATAGAATAAGCATAATCCTGGTCACGGCACCAATTTGTAAAACTCTTATCATTTACTTACAATACAAAGTGTACTGGAACAGAGCGCTCCATCCAAGGTGAGCAGTACTGTCCTGGTGATAGGACCGTGGAGAAGCAGCACGCTGTAGCAGAGCCGGCTGAGCGCTGCCACCGGCCCGGAGTCCAGGAGCCGACGGCTCACGCCTAGTGGATGGAAAGATTCAGATATAGATAAATAGATTATAAGTTGGTGGACGTGCCTAGTGCCTACGCTGTTCAATTTCACATGCCATCATGTATGGTAGATTTTAGGAACAATACACGAATATTATTGAAGAATTTTGATAATTGTCAACATTTCATATTTCTAACAGATGAAAATTAATATAGAGATCGAGAGAGCATTGCGTCGTGTACACGCTAAAATATTTATTTTTCTTTATGTAATCAAATGTATGAAATTACATAAAATAACCTAAATCTACGACAACTATGCCTTGATAGAGTTGTCGTCTTCAACCAATCCGAGAAAAAAAAAATAAGCTGTCAACAATGCCAACCAATACGACATTTTTTTTTTTTTATTAGACTCCAAACTAAGGTACCCTTCCATATTGTGTCATAGTTTTGGAGTTACTACATTTTAGAATGAGTACATTTTTAATAACTGAGTATTAAAATAGTCATCTCAGCATAAATATGAGAGTTGACAATACTTTGATTTATTTCGGAAAATCAAGAAACTAAATGTAAAATAGAACAAGCTGGGCTCACCAGCGTAATTGGTAGCACAGACTAGTGCGGGCCACAGTAACACCGTGGGCCAGAGCAGGTGCAGGAGACAGGAGGCCCAGGCGGGCCCGGCCCACGGGACGGCTGATGCGACACCCAGGGCGGACAGGGAGGATAGCCAGAGAAACCCTGACGTTATCTGTAAAAAAATAAAAAATTCTAACACCCCCGACGGTTTCTCGGTATCCTGACCTGGGGGCCTATGATGGTTGCCTTTATCACGTGATAAATAAGTGACAAAGCAGTCATACTCGCATTTTGTCAAAGCGTGACGGATGCTTTGTCACTTATCTATAGCGTGATAAAAGCAAGCATCATATGCCCCCAGATCGTCGGCCCATTCTACTTATTGAGTTGGTCCTGAAGGTATTTACTTCCTTTCTAACAATTCTTCAGAAAACACCCTTTTGCAGAAAAATGTTTCAAAAATTAGTGCCAAATGGCCGAGAGTAAAACAGAAAATGTATAGCTAGGTCAGTCCCCCCACCTCCCTCTTTTTACTGTTAACAACCTAAATTAAAATTTTAAAACATCCGCGACACTAGTAGCTGGTCATCATGTGACGCTCATTCGATGAGTAACTAACCACATAATTTGGAATTCTCAGATTAAAATATTTGCTGAGATGTTGTCACTTGTTCTTAAATCTTGGAAAACTGGTCTTATTTTCACCAAATTTAGCTTAGAACCATCTCCACGGGCAAGTTTTTCGATAAAACAAAACCCTCAAATTGATTCATCCGTTTGGGAGCTACCCATGCCACAAACAGACACAGAGATACACAAATACGCTGATAAACATGTTACACTTTTAGTATAACACCCCTCTCTTTTCGTCGGGGATTAAAAACAAGTGGTGCTCAATTCTGTAAAATACAACTTATGGTCGTCAAAGCTAACAAGGATGCCGAGAACCATGGACGTGGAGAATAGACTGGAAAGGCAAACCTTTGAGCACCGGATATAATTACTCACTTTGGACACCTTCAGGTGACCGTCCATCCGGCGCACCAGCCAGCCAGCGAAGACACCCGTAAGGTAGGGCGCCACGCGCGCCCAGGGTCGCTCGAGGATCTGCCGGGACGCCGCGAACACATCCGGCAAGCTGCACAACAACATCCATCAATACCTTCGTAAATCAAAGTTTATGAATAGTAAAAAAAGAAAAATTGAAAATCTTCGTGTACCGTTATGTGCTGTGTGTTCTGCGACGCTGTGTTTTAAGTGCTCGAAATCCATTTTTTTTCCAAAACTGTAAATTTTTAGGTTCTTTAAAGCGATATGTTTTTAAAATCATGAAAATACTATACCGTTTTTAAGTAGAAATTACTTTCGGACATATGAAAATTTGGCGAAACGTTACTGATGGGAAACAATGTTTCGCTGGCTCTCGAGCTAGCATCTTGCTGAGGTGGGACCTTTTCGTGGCACAGCCATAAAAATAATTGCTTATTGTTTTATTTTATTTTCTTCTAATTTCTGTCACGCCTTTTATGTAATTATGTTTTGTGTCTCGTCACGAATAAATGTATTTCTTTCTTTCTTTCTTTCTTTCTTTCTTTCGCAGTTGAGACAGGATACCTAGGCACCCCTGGCGACTCATTCACTATGTGGCCCCCTCGGCACCCTAGACTTGATTACAGAAATGCTCTAAAGGGTCGACCAACCCTAAAACCGCCACTGCGACTCTATTCTTACCTAATCCAGCCATTACACTTCCCTAAATTATCTCCATTCTTACTTCCACTGGTGCTACAACCCTTTGTGGGTCTTGGCCTCCTCCACAATCTTCCTCCAGTTGTCTGTGTGATGCCTTGCGACCTTCTTCCAGCTCCACACAGTCACTCCAATGTTTTTTTAGGCCTGCCTCTCGGTCCCTTCTGTTGCGGCGTCCACTTGTCATTATCTTTGCGGCTCTCGTGTCCGGCATTCTTTTAAGGTGACCCGCCCACCTCTCCTCATTATCTCCATACGTGTTTCACGTATTGCTGCACCCCGCATAAGGCAACTCTGTCACTGGATTTCTATTATTTGTCGGTTATGATGCTATAGAAATTGTAGAAAATCAACTCACGGCCGGTGGTCCCCGAAAGCAGAGCCCACATCCGCCGCCGTGGCCGCCAGCACCAACAGTAAGGTGAGGCACAGCGCGCACAGCAGGGAGCCCAGCGCGTGCAGCTGTGTCTCCATTGTCAAGTACCACGATATTTGTGGGACAAGCCACTCACGGCTAATGGTCCCCGAGCGCAGAGCCCACATCCGCCGCAGTGGCCGCCAGCACCGACAGTAAGGCGAGGGACAGTGCGCACAGCAGGGCGCCCAGCGCGTGCAGCTATGTCTCCATAGTCAAGTACTACGATATTTATAAGACAAGCCACTCACGGCTGGTGGTCCGCGAACGCAGAGCCTACATCCGCCGCAGTGGCCGCCAGCACCAACAGTAAGGCCAGGGACAGCGCCACGCGCCGGCGCGCGCCCAGCGCGCACAGCAGGGCGCCCAGCGCGTGAAGCTGTGTCTCCATTGTCAAGTACCACGATATTTGTAAGCACTGGAACATACATAAAAAGGAGAGTTTACTCGGTGTGTGCGGATAACCTTATTTTTGTTTATTTTCAGGAACCGGCACAATTTTAAGTTTGCTTTGACGGTACGGATCTAGGAAACGGCAAGCCAAGGCTTAGTCCATGATGATATGATAGGAAGGTACGATCAGTTCATATAATTCATTTCAAACGAAGCAATTTCATCTAAAACTAGACGGTGCCCGCAACTTTGTACGCGTAAATCTCTCTTTAGATGTCCAGCCATCCCTGTACCGAAATTGGTTAAAACTTGTCCAGCTATTTCGGTGTGATCTGAGGAAAAACACACACATGACGCCACGCGCCCATACAAAATAAAAGAGGATGCTGCATCACGTTATTAAGATTTTACCTGAAATCAATAGAAAACTCTAAATCAAGAATTTTATAATAGTGTAGATAACTCACCCGTTCATCAGCGGAGTATATGTTGGTGACGTAGAGGATGTTGCGCCACCACGTGACGTCACAGTCCCGGTCTCGGCCCGGCAGCTCGAGCACGGAGGAGCCGTGCGTGGCGCGAGACAGCAGAGACGCCAGGAAGATCACGTACGCGTACGAGGGAAGCAACCTGGAGGTTACCATTTATGTCACTTTTAACTGTGTATACCCTCGATTTCTTTTGAACAATTGGCAATAATCCCTTTTGACTCGGGTGGGAATTTTAAATATAATCAAGGCAAGAAGGGAAAACATTTTAAGGACTTAAGCTGACGACTGTCAGAACTTGTGTTCTACACTGCTATAAAATTTGTACCAGGCTTTAACATCAAGCTTCTGGGGTGGATAAAAAAATCATAAAACAGGCAAAACACCGGAACAGAAGTGGAGTTTTTACCGACTACAATTCAGAGCCCAAGGGACAACTGGCATTTTTGGGACTGGACAAAATCTGCCTGAGGTAGTAAGAGATGAGGAGTGACACATCAAGTTTTCGCCTTTTCCACGGAGCAAAGAAGAGGATTTTGCGTTTTTCTGTGTTTGAGATGCACCTGACAGCCCTGTTGGTGATGAAGCAGAACAGCTGCAGCACCTGGCCGCAGGTGCCGCCGAAGCTCACCAGCTCTTCTACGCTGTACTGGCTCTTCAGGTAGTAGAAGTGGTACGAGCTGAACAGGCCGCTGGAAACAGACAACCGATCAGTTGTACAAGTATATATATGTACAAGTGTATATACCTAGTCAAGATATTTGATACTTGACTATATATCTTGACTATATGCCACATCTTTATTAAATTTAGTGTAACATAGTATAAGTTGACATTTTATTATTATTAGTCTTGCATGCTGAGTCGTAATTATAGGAAAAATACCATGTCTTAGTTAATTTTAGTCCATTATTATTATTATTTTAAATTCTATAATATTTGCATGCCCACTAGCAGGCAGAATACACTGTACCTCGAAAATGTATTTGACATCCACTTGACTGTATTCTAGCAAATAAATTATGATTCTGATTCTGATTCTGATTCTGATTCTGATTCTGATATAATTTATGTTCAGAGTTTTCATTTGACTTCTCCATTGGGCTGAATACTCAAAGACTGAGACACATATTGTTATACAGTTCACTTACCTAACACATTATTTACAGTCGCAATGGCAAACGAAATTAACCATACATATAGAAACGCCACGACATGCTAGGTGAATAAATTACCCGTTAATTATGCTGTGAAATTGAATGCGTTAAGTTATCAATCGCAGTGGCAGGCTGAGCGGACATCACAAGCGCACTCATAAGTACTTATAAATCCAGCGTGGGCCATTTAGATATGTCAGAAAGAACAGGTATACTTATATCTATATTAGACATTAGACTAACAAAGATCTGTTCTTCCTTCTTAGGGACCTTGTCATCTATTTAGTGGCAAGAACAACCGCATAGAATAAAAAAACTTATACCTTACGAAGAATAGCGTATCAAAAGCCAAGGAGCCCGTCGCCAGGATCATGAACACGTTGTTGCGGTCGTCCATGTCGCTCCCGTTATCTGCAATAATTTCAGCTTCCGATGAACACGTATAATTCGAACAATTGAGATTAACTACACAATCCAACATAAAAGAAAGAAAAAACGAAAGAAAGAATGGACGAAAGAAAGAAAGAAAGAAAGAAAGAAAGAAAAAAGACGTGTCCATAAAGCATAATTATATGAATATGTGACAAAAATGATAAAAAGATATAAGACAATAATGCCACGATGCTGTCCCACCTCAGCATGATGCTAGCTCAAGAGGCAGCGCTAATCTCCAGTGGGACCATGGGTATATGATATGCGTACCAACCTGACAAGTAACTGACCATGGTAGCCACGTGTATGAACACCACCCAGTACGTCGTCACGATCCGAAACGCGTGCATTATCGATAAATCCTTATTAGCCATGTTCGTGTTGAAGATCCTCTTCCACCCGTAGTTCAACGAGAAGCAGAGCAGCAGGTACTGGTACGTGCTCCTCTTCACTCTCAGGCTAGCATAGGAATTGTCGTACTTCACTCTAGGGCACGGTTGGAAGTTGGCACTCTTCATCGGATTCACGCATTGCTTCTTATATTTCCCACAGCGCTTGCAACTGTTCGACCCATTCTCCAAAGATACTACGTCCAGCGTAATAGATGGAGGCATCGCATTCTGTTTCATCACCTTTTTCACATTAACCAAGTCTATATTTGAGCCAATTTTGTTTATATTTAGTTCATCCGCTAATTTATTTTTGCGTTCCGGCTCATTTAAATCATTGTTGTATTTTTGAACGTTGAAAGTTTTCGATACGACTTTTCTTCTGCATTTCAGTAGATTGTAATCTACTAACGTTGCGATTATACAAAGAATAAATAGGAATAGAGTGATAGAAATAAGTATTAAAGCCTCGTAGTCGTTGGTTATATCGTAGGTGGTGTCAACGCGTCGGGTGGAGATGATTTTGACGGTTCTGGGGGTCGTCTTGTTGGTCTTGAGGGTGTCAGTGATCATGACGGAGAAGTTGACGATGGAGGCGACGTCCTCGGGGGAGCAGGCGCGCGGCAGGCACAGCCCTTGGACTATCTCGAGGCACTGGAAGATAAAATTAATTACTAACTAGAAGCTGTTACTTCGTGTGCGGGGACGAAAAACGCATAACATGTCATGACCAACACATATGCCGCAATTAGTGTTGCCAGGCGTCCGGATAAAGCCGGACATTGAATTTTTGATTGCGTGTCCGGCTGAAATAAGCGGTGTCCGGCCTTTTTACCCAAATGTCCGGCCAAACTGGCTCCCGAGCGCGGTAAAGAAATGAACGTACTCAAGGGCTGACTATAAGTACCTTGGCCATGGCAGGCTTGGTGATGTTGAGCTGGAGCCGCAGCGTGGAGTACGCGAGAGACACCGCCGGCTCCCGAGCGCGGTGAAGCTTCTCTACCTCCGAGAGAGGCCGGCGCTCTGGTGCCAGCGTGTACGACTTGGGGCCTTAGTACAGGAAGAATTTGAAGTCAGTATAAATGTAAATAGGATTTTCTGCCCGGGGGGGAAATCTAATTTTCTGGCCAAGGCATGACGTAAAACTTTAAATTAACCACGGGCGGCAATTCCTAAAGCCCCAGATCGCATATTGGTGGCCCTCCCCTTCGGTTTGGGCCACAACAACCTGCGATCTGGGACATTCACGACTCCACCGCCCTAGGTATGTAATGTACCTACTATAATCTATGGTGACAAGGTATTGTTTGCTGTTACAGAGGACCTACCGAACAATTGACTTTCTTTACAAAGTTATAGTCCGTAGAAGAAACACGATACTAGAAGTTTTAAGAAAATAATACCTTTATTTCGCGTAAATTGAACGGTAGCAAACTGAATACGCAGTAAGTATAAATAAAGAAAAAACCGGCCAAGTGCGAGTCTGACTCGCGCCGAGGGTTCCGTACAAACTTTCACTTATTCCCACTCTCTCCCTCTCACTCACTCCCATGTTAATTGGCCTGGTTGAGTTAATAAGTATGCACTTGAAATGTATGGCGCCGCATACAAACGAGGTGCACACTTAACGCAACCGAGTTCTCCAAATATGATGTTTGAAAAGGACTATATTTTTTATGATTTTACAAATGTATAGTTTTCAGATTTTTATAAGTATTTGTAGTATGTGACGATATAACTTGCCAAATTTCATGGGAAGTACCCTATCATTTTGATTCCCTTGAGTGTCGAAATGTACGTTTTTTGCGACATAAACGGCCGTATCTTTTTTTCACGTAAACGTAGAAGTTTGATTTTTGTGTATGTATATGGTGTTAATTTCAACTCAATACCTCCAAGCGTTCTCGAGATAAAAGGTCTTGACAGACAGACGGGCGGACAACAAAGTGATCCTATAAGGGTTCTGTTTCTTCCGATTGAGGTACGGAACCCTAAAAAGTCGCGCAATTAGTTAGACACTCTTTTTTTAAGATTAGTTGTGTACCTAATCTTAAAAAAAGAGTGTCTAACTAATTAAAAGTTAACCTTTGCTGAATTCCTTGCGCAGCGCGGCTTCGAAGTAAGCATCGTTTCGGAAGCTGGCCAGGGCCTCCTTCTGTTCCCTCGTCCGCTTATTTGTATCCTGAAACATACGGAATACTTCAATACTTTTTTTTTATAAACTGCGATTGACCACAGTAGCACTTGATGTTACGTGACTACGGGGTCTAAGATGTAGCTCGCTAGTTCAGCAACAGCCTGTTCACTCTACTTTATACTCTTATTAGTTCGTTTTAGAGTGCCTATACAAATATAGTCCCGTACCATGTTTCATAGTGTTATTCTATGGTTAAATACTGACTATAGGTAATTACTTATTACCTTCTGGAAGTTATCGATTATACGCGCCAGATTGAGCGGAATGATTCAATGCAGTATGTATGGCACTTAACTAATATGTGTAACGTTCGAAGTATAAGGACAACATACCGATAACAGTAATAATTTACACACATACACATATACGATACATACCGATACATACCGATACATACCGATAACAGTAATAATTTACACACATACACACATACGCCTTTTTCTCATCGGGGTAGGCAGAAACAACATCTTTCCACCTGCTACGTCCTGACTTACATCAATAATTTAATAATAGAAATTAGTCGATGGAATGGATTTCAATTGATATACTTTTTAAAAGTATTTGTATGAAATCGACAGGCAGTGTCATTTGCTGTTCGATTCAATGACGCTGCTTGTCGATTTCATGCAAATGCTTTCAAATTGCAGTTTCTATGTTCCTTCTTAGGGAAAGGTAGCGATATTGTAAGGTAAGGTGGTATAAGACTTATTTTCTTAGTTCAAACAATGTGTAAGATACTCACTAAATCCAAGCACTGCTGCTTAGAGCCGAGCCAGTGGCGCCGCCCGCTGAACGCGCCTGAGTTGTATCGACCTGACGCGTCCACCGCTGCCAAGAATAGTGCGTATACACTTTACAGTCTATTTTTTTTATCGTATGCTACAAGGGACGGATACAGAAAAATTATAAATGTAACTAAATTAATCCACTTAATCGCTTTTCGTTCAAAGTGATCAGGTCTTCCGGGGGGCCTCCAGTGTATCGAGTAGCGGGCACTCTTGAAAGATATGTTGGATACTTTGCTCTTCAGCACCACAGCAACATGCGGGGGAGTCTGTCCAGCCACAACGATATCTATATACGACGCTACCGTGTCCCATGCGCAGTCTAAAGAGGGTGCACCATGTTGGTCTCGGTAGCTCTGACGCCTCTGACTGTCTAGGGCCACAGAGCCACATGCTTGCCAAGCCTTAGCAAGCCTGCAGGACGCAGTTATACATATGTTAAGACGGAACTACATCGTACTCACTATATTACTGCGTCCTGTAGGCTTAACGAGGATTGGCAAGCGTGTGGTCCCGGCATAAGGTAAGTCGGGCCAACTGCGCATGTGGGGTAAGTGCACTAACAAATTACAAATATCTAAATTCTAACAAGGTGGACCGACGACCTGGTTAGGATTGCGGGCAGAAAATGAGGGCGGTGCAAGACCGATCGCTGTGAGGAACTTTGGGGGAGGTCTTTGTCCAGCAATGGACGTCTATCAGCTGATATGATGATGACGATGATGATGGATTGTAAAAGGTATATCTACCAACTACTTTTGTCAATTAACGCTATCTTAGTCTTCTAAATTTAGGAGTAAAACCCCTAAGCTGGCACCCCTGGCTTGCCCCCCACTCCACGCCTGGTCTGCGGACCATCAATTTGCGGATGGCTTCATGTTACTCGAGAATCAAACCCGCAATACTCACGTCACGTCAAACCGTTACGTTACCCCATAGCGTGTTCGCCGCGATTACATTTTCACTGTTTATTCAACACACGCCAACTCTCGCTGCCATTACATCTGCCGAACCAAAGCGCACTCTACGACTACACAGTCCACCCGACTGCGGCTGACGCGGTTGCATGTTAGTTTTTATGAGTTTCTTGTCGGTGTCGCCGACCGTGCAATACTATAGATACAGTTATTTACCTTTTTGTAATTCATCGAACTGGACATTGGCGACAACGTTAACGTGATTGATTGATCTTCGCATGATAAGAAACATTTTTTTATCCTTCTACCTACTAGAATTTCCCTGGTTTTCGTGCGCGATGTATTTACACTGACACGTTTTGCTGATATATTGATTAAAACCTACACTATTTATAAATAATAACAAAAACGGGACTTTATCGCATTAAAAAAGTAAAAAACACTCTTTGAACTTAAACAATTTTTGAACGCATTAAGTACAGTTTTGTTATTGAGTTGGTTGTATGTTGTTACTGCTTATGACTGTCCATATGTGCATATGAGTCATTTTCAAAAAACATTGTACATAGTGAAAGGCTTAATAAAAACAAAATTATGATCGTTTCTTTTGTGTTACAAAAGTTACTCATACAACATATATGGGTAGATAACTATATATCGTCACACAAAGGAATCATGAGTTTTGTTCTAATTAAAGCCCTTAACTATTTATCAGCGACGTGGCGATCATATAACTTGATTCCTACTGGCTTGTCTATTTTACGATGTTTGCAGACCATTTTGTAGTGTTTGGTGTGAAACTAGTTTTGCCCATAGATGCCATATGCCACTGGGTGCCACTGGTATTTATATATATTTTATTTTATTTATATACGTATTACATCGTTGGATGCATGATACAATTCTATTATTGAAAAGCTTAAGTTGAAAATCGGGTGATGGTAGAATGTTATAATAGGAATTTAATAAATTAATTATTTATTATTTTAACTACTGTTAATATGATGCGGACTTTTGTTGTTCTCTTTTACGGGCAACAAGTTTGCGTTGAGAAAAGCTTAATTTAATGAAGATTCACTTTGGTCTTAAAACATCGAGGTCATAGGGCATGGTAAATACAGACGCCGCAAATAAGTTGAGGTGGGGTAAGAGTCTAACTATGTTAGTCATGCCGTAGGACTAACATAGTTTATCGTCTAATGGGGTAACACTAACAGTTAGTTATTTATTGGACTGTAGCAGTCGTCTTCAGTCGAAAACTGGCCAGAAAATGCGCAGGATCAGGACAAGTGGCGTGCTCTCGTTTCGGAGGCTAAGATCCTGTTTGGGTCACAGCCAAAATAGTTAGTTAGTGGCAGTATTGTCCCGGTGATAGTCTTACCCAGCTTACCCTATACACATGTTATGACGATATTGATCAACGACCAAAAGTTGACTGGTAGACAATGCCGTATGCCGTTCAGAAAATGAAATAATAATATAATAAATATTAAGGGACAATCTTACGCAAATCGACCTAGTCCTAAACTAAGCAAAGCCTGTACTATGGGTACAAGACAACGATATACATAATAAGATTAATAAGTAATATATATATCTATGCATAATATATAAATACATACCGGGTGGGCTCTGTAACAAGAGCAATAAATTAAAACATAGATTCTACCCCTCAAACTGAACAACATTTATTAAACAACTTATAAATATAACTCATTTATAATTTAAACCTGTAAAATAAAGTTTATTCAAAGAAACATTTGATATTTAGTAAAGTGACAGCTATGTCAATGCTAAGGCGATGTCAATGTTGAACGGCGGACATTGAAAATGCTATTTACTTTGTTTGAAATAATGAATAGAAATAGTTTCTGAACAGATGTTGTTCAGTTTGACGAGTAAAATCTATGTTTTAATTTTTTGCTCCTGTTACAGGGCCCACATGGTATACTGTATCATAGTAAAATTTACTGCTTAAGAAGACCTACACAATTGATATCAAAGTAGAAATAATTTTAGTGTTTGTGTTGGTAAACTATAGGTAAGGCGTCGTCGCGGCGCCGCTTCTCCTTCTTTGCTTTTTTTTCGGTTTCTTGGGCTGCTCGCCCTCGCTCGGTTCCAGATGAATACAAATTTAGGATTTTATGATAGTTTAGATCTCCCGCCTCTACGGCGCGTTGGTCTGGTAGATCTAAACTATTATAAAATATGAAAATTAATTTTCTATGGTCATGATTTCAGGAAAAATCTCGATAGCGTGATGCAGCATCGTCATTTGTTTCGTATGGGCGCACGGCGCCATGCCAGCCTGGCGCCATCTGTTTTCAAAAAAACCTTTGTCCTCGAATCACGCCGAAACGGCTGGATAAAAAGTTACCAATTTTGGTACAGGAATAGCTGAACATCCAAAGATGGTTATAGGATACTTTTTATTATGATTAATATTTAGCTCTGAAAACATACATTCCATGAAATATTTTCCTTACAATGTGTAACCTTATAATGACAGCGTTCGTGATTTTTAATTTAGAACGACGCGATCCCCGCGTGCCTTTTAATGTGTACAAAAACTAAAAAGTATGAATTCGACATAATACCTTCTCGCGGGCGCCACCAACACAGACGAAATATAACATTTATTTAAAAACACAATTTGCGACAATAGGAACTAATGCCGTATTATTGATTATACAATTATATTATTCTGTAGTTTGCAAATATTGACCCTCTTTTCATAAAAAAATCCCCGGAGATGCAATAAAAGTGTAAATGAATAAAACCTAATATTTTCTTCGGTTTCCGCGACTGTCACACATTTAAATAAAACAATTTAAACGGATTATATCGCGTATATTAATTATTTGAGCCTCCCTGACGTTTCAGTACCTTTACAGATACGGTTGTCAAAGGTTGACTGAGAAACACACAATTTTTCTCTGTCAAAGTTACATTTGTGCAAACTACCCATTTTGTAAATATTAATTTAAAAATAAAGGTGTTCATACATGCCAGATGGGCCTAATGTGTAAAGACAGTTACACATGTGCCAGAAGGGCATTTATTATTTATTTAAAATATCTACCAGCGGTTCACTAAAGGCTTACTGAGGAGAAAGAACCGCCAAAGAAAACTCCCAGATTGCCTTATTTATTACTATAAAATACTTTTAAACAAAAACTCACATATACTACTTTTGACACTAATTTGTTTTACACCGTTCGAGGCCCAAGGTTTCCAGTCTTGTGTCTTGCTTGATCCTTGATAAGATGTACAACAGGATCCCAAGCGGGTGGTAATGACAAACCATCTTCTCTATTGAAATTGGGATATTTTTTGATTTCAATAGCCTCGCGCAACATTCTGGGAAAATATCGTTTCTCTCTGGCAAGGAACTTAACCCGTGTAGCTATACTACGTTTCGTTTGGCCAATGTATGACAGACCACACTCGTAGTCCAGCTTGTAAACACCAGCACTCTGCAGAGGGATGCTACACTTCACCTTCAATACCTGAGGCCCGTGAAGTGTAGCATCCCTCTGCAGAGTGCTGGTGTTTACAAGCTGGACTGCGAGTGTGGTCTGTCATACATTGGCCAAACGAAACGTAGTATAGCTACACGGGTTAAGGAGCATGTAGCCGATGTCAAGCACCGTCGTTGCAACAGGTCTGCAGTCTGCGAGCATGTCATGGACAAACCAAACCATTCAATTAAGTTTGATAACACTTCAATCCTTGCCAGAGAGAAACGATATTTTCCCAGAATGTTGCGCGAGGCTATTGAAATCAAAAAATATCCCAATTTCAATAGAGAAGATGGTTTGTCATTACCACCCGCTTGGGATCCTGTTGTACATCTTATCAAGGATCAAGCAAGACACAAGACTGGAAACCTTGGGCCTCGAACGGTGTAAAACAAATTAGTGTCAAAAGTAGTATATGTAGAGTTTTTGTTTAAAAGTATTTTATAGTAATAAATAAGGCAATCTGGGAGTTTTCTTTGGCGGTTCTTTCTCCTCAGTAAGCCTTTAGTGAACCGCTGGTAGATATTTTAAATAAATAATAAATGCCCTTCTGGCACATGTGTAACTGTCTTTACACATTAGGCCCATCTGGCATGTATGAACACCTTTATTTTTAAATTAATATTTACAAAATGGGTAGTTTGCACAAATGTAACTTTGACAGAGAAAAATTGTGTTTTTCTCAGTCAACCTTTGACAACGGTATCTGTAAAGGTACTGAAACGTCAGGGAGGCTCAAATAATTAATATACGCGATATAATCCGTTTAAATTGTTTTATTTAAATGAATAAAACCTGTTTATTGCTATTTTATCGAGTGTAATTGAAAT
Source organism: Apotomis turbidana (assembly GCA_905147355.2). Classification (NCBI taxonomy): domain Eukaryota; kingdom Metazoa; phylum Arthropoda; class Insecta; order Lepidoptera; family Tortricidae; genus Apotomis; species Apotomis turbidana. The sequence continues at coordinate 59,815,149 of LR990280.1, read as the reverse complement.
AAAGGTATTTAGAATCAATTTAAGTAAATTACTTAAATACATTTTTAAATATGTTTTACCAACCAACATTTACAACATTAGGCGCAAATTTTGGTATTTTTTGTGTTTGGCCTAACACTAATAATGTAGCGAAATGTATAAGAAACTGTTGTTTTTTTTATATATAAAATTTATTCAAAGTTAATATCAGTCATTCTTTATTTTTAACGGTGTGTTGAGATTTTGTTCTTAATGCCCCAATTTTCTGATAGATGGCGTTATTACTTTGACAAACGCTGGCTAGTTACCGCAACTCGACGTCTTAGAATGCGCCTATTTTGCGTTTTATTATGGTGATGGTTATCCTCATGTTATCCCGGACTTCGAGAATTAGTGCTGAAGTTGTTGTGAAGGTGTGTTTCAAAACGTCCGGGTTCGATTACCGAACTGGGTAGGTACACGACCAGTGTCAGGAGCATAAAATCGTGTTCAGATATTTTTGTTCTCGTATGTGTGTAGATGTAAATGAACTCGACTGTACAGGTTTTTTTTAAATGTATAAATGCATTTTTTCTTGTTATTAAAATCGATGACATTGAACAGATCTTTGTATGTCTCACAGTTTCAGACTTTCCCATTCTGACACATTCTGCGCAAGAATCAAATGAGCGCGCAACACTCAAACAAAGTGCATGGTACTCTGTCAGCCTGAAGTCAGCCCATGAACTGATAGAAACTGACTGAAACTACGCCGATGCATGCAGTGACTCAGTCCCCAAGTCTCCTATTGCCACTACACACAGATACATTTAATTAGGTTTATTTTTGAAATAATCTCATAGATAATTTTGTTTTTAAATAGAGCACTCACGCTTATCTTGTATAAATTAAACGCCGATAGACATAAACCACCGACTTTAGACTTACCCAAGTACGTCCACGCGCGTCCCCTGTTAAAGTCGCCGAAGAACACCTTCAGATCATCGTAGCAGTCTCCATTCAGAGCCAAATGCACCCCGTTCCTGATGGTCGGCCACACGAGCGCCAAATAAGGCGGGTCGTACACATTATACAAACTATCTAGAACCTCCCCCCGAAATTGCAATACCCTCGAACTTTTTCTGGAACTGTTATTACGCTGACCGTTTACAGTTAAAAGTAGACATAAATACAATAGCTTGGACATTTTGCGCGTTCGTCCGCGGCGCGCTTAGGGCACTGAATGCGCTTTGCTCAACCAAGCGCGGTAATGAACGGTCATCGAGACGTCATGCTCCCCGGCCGGCCCACTGTTTTATTATTAAAATATAAAATTATGAGATGTACGCATACATAGATATAATGCGTATATAATTCAAAGGATGTTTACGTTTAAAGAAACAACCAAACAGGCATTTTTGGCAGCTTCGAGTTGCAGATTGATATCATTGTCATCGGAGAGGCTGATTCATCGGAGAGGCGGATTGCAGGAATCTACCCCAAACTCGTCCAGCAATCCCTTACTTCACGGCCTCTGCAGTAATGTACTATTAATGCTTCGTCCGCTGATACTGTCTTCAATATAACTTTAAGGCAAATCTGGTTTTTTTAAATCAACATTTCTCTCATTCGCACGCTATAAGAACAGTTTGTTTATCTTAGGGAGACAAAAAACATTACGTGTATTTTCTCAAGTAAATCGAACAGACACGTATCGGCGCGAGCTCGGACAAATGTCAGAGAAATATCGAATTCAGTTCCAGATAAGTTCCAATACCCTTACCATGAGGTAACGTGACCGTACTCGTTAGCGACAGCGTAAACGATTTGTATAGATAATAGTAGCGGTTACTTTGTAGAACTACAAATCGTGCACGCAGTCGCTAGCGAGTACGGCCACTGGCACTGTAAACTCATGGTACGGGTATAGACTACTTGAGCTCTTCACAAAGAGAGGGCATCTCCGTTGAGCGAGACATCCACGGCCGCCGGTGACAGCACCTATTAGCGACTAATAATACGGTGAATAGAGATTAAAGTACTATGTGTGACCTTACAAACGGTCCGGTAGTTTTGAATTTTTGATGTTGTCTAGGATGGTTAGTCAGTGTTTAAAATGCAAAATGCACAATTCCCTCCCCTCCGCGCCCGCCGCCATATTGAAAAAACCGGCACTTTCTTCATATTTTTGCTCATATCTTCGTTTAGGAGCATTTTAGCTACAACAAAGCGTGAGCAAAGTTGTAGAGAATTAAATTTACTGTAATTTACACTTCAAATTTTGTTTCAAGGACGGTTAGTTACGGAGGTATGCACATTTAAAAAACAGGAAAAGTCGAATTTTCCGAAAATTTCTCAAAATTTTTGGTTTAGAACGCTGTCATTCAGTTACGGACTAGTCTAGGACAAATTAAAACATGTAGGAAATATAATTGCTTAAAACTAATGTCCATTTTTACATACATTTTCGGAAAATGTGACTTTATTTTTACATACCTATCTCCGTAATTATCTGTCCTAGAAACAAAATTTGAAATGTAAATTATAGTAAATTGAATTCTCTACAAAATTGCTCAAGCACTGTTCTAGCTAAAATGCTCCTCAACGAAGATATAATCCAGAAGTTTGTTTTTCAGTAGGAAATTGCGATTTTTTACGTTTTTTTAAATGTGGATATCTCCGTAACTATCTGTCCTAGAAAAAAAATATGAATTGGAGAATGTAGTAAATTTAACTCTCTATAACATTGTCGAAGCTTTCTTCTAGCTAAAATGCTCCTAAAGGAAGATATGAGCAAAAATATGAAGAAAGTGCCGGTTTTTTCAATATGGCGGCGGGCGCGGAGGGGGGGAATTGTGCATTTTGCATTTTAAACACTAACCATCCTAGACAACATATCAAAAATTCAAAACTACCGGACCGTTTGTAAGGTCAAAATCCTTTATTCACTGAATTCTAAGTGCATTTGGAAAACCTTTTAACTTCTTTGTGGAACATTTGAAATGCAGTGAACGAGAATTTTCGTTTGAAATTTCATATTTATAAAGGAAGCTCATTTCCAACGTTTATGTATTCCTTACTAGCATTGCCGCGCGGTGACCCACGCGGTGCGCTCATCCCACGGGAACACTACATATTTCGGGATAAAAAGTAACTTGTGTTAATCGAGGGTGTCAGCTACCTTCATACCAAAATTTGTTAAAATTGGTCCAGCCGATAAAAAGTGAAGAAGTAACAAACATACACATAAACACACTCACGAACTTTTGCCTTTAAAGTACATGGATTTTGACCAATTTTGGTATAGAGATAGCTGGAAATGTAAGGCTGGTTATAGTTAGAAGATAGAAATGAAACAACTCCGGTGTTAGTAATAGTATTTATTACCTGCAAAAGACAATAACTTACTCCTATTATTTCATGCACTTATGTAAATACAATTAGCTAGATTTATGATACTGCAAGTAACATGTCACTGTAGTCTGTAGGGACGTTCACACACACACGACTGACATTTAGGCGCAGTGCGCGCACGGCGCATGAAGCGCGCGCGACGCTGACGCACGGGACGCACGCACGCGACGGACGACGCACGGCGCACGACTGGTTCTCTGGTTTACATTTGCCGGGGCCGCTTGTTCGGCCGCTGACCGTCGTTCATAAATCCGCCCTGCTGCGGAAATAATGAATTAGTTTTCGGTAATACTAGACTAAAATCCTACTGACGAAGGCTCATGAAACTTACAATTAGCTCCATGTATGTTTACGTCTGTGAACATAGCGCCTACCTCGTTTAGTTCCTACCATTTGTATTTAGGTATCATCTTAGAATAAACACGCCTAGAAACCTACGCTTGAAAGTGAAGCCAGTTTTGGTTAGCCACGGGCCAAGTTTCGTCCGTGTGCGCATCTGTCACCAACGTCAACGTCACAAATAACACGTCTCTATGATTGGTTCGTAGACACGCACACATAAAACCAAAACCGGCTTCATCTTTCGCAAATCTGTTGTATGAAAACTCTCGTTCTAGGCGTATTTATTCTAAGGGTATCCATATGAGTCATTTTCATAATACATGAACGTAGTTAAGGGCTTTAATTAAAACAAAACTTAATTGATTCCTTTGTGTTACGATAGTTACCCATATATTTTGTGTGAGTAACTTTCGTAACACAAAAGAAGCGATCGTAATTTTGTTTTTATTAAGCCTTTAACTATGTACATGTTTTTTTTAATATGGCTTATTCATATATCAGTGGTTTGTAGTGCAAACTTTAATGGTGCGAATTGTATGTTTCACTGGGCATTGCCTGGGCGAATAGCTGATGAACAACGAAAATAGCGTCAGGGATTTCCCTCCCTCCTTTAATTTAGTCTCAGAAAGAGTAAAATCATCACAATAAATCAACATACTACAATTAATTAATTAAGTCTTCACGCGAAGTTTAAGCAAATAGGCACTAACTATTCCGGGCTCTGCTGATATCCCGAAATACCAAAATGGTATCTCCAGTTAGTACAAAATTTTGCTGCACGGACTTGATCGTATACCACACGCCAAAGATATAGTTGCCGGCAAACTTTTTGAACAATAATGGCGGATATGCGCATGTACATTTGTACGTAAATCGGCAACTGGCCAGTGAAGGCTATGCTCAAGAAGTATGCCGGCACCTGTTATAGAATATGTACAGTAAGCTTCAGAGAAACCTGACCCTCTCGCCATAGTAATTACTATGGCGGGTCAGATTCCTCTGTCTATACCTGTCCAAAATTTACCATAAAAAGCCATTGAGATACATAAGCGGACACATAATTTATATTGATTCTTATATGATAAATTGAAGTGTCTAACTTATTCGATTTCACTTAACCGTTTCGTTGTCTATTTATAAACTGCACAAACATAAAAATGCGAAAATAACACTGTATTTACGACACTTTCTTCACTTATGAGAATCAATAATGGAATCAGATTGGTGATTCTGTAAACTGTATAATGAGCAGGTGTGTGCGATAATTAAGATGTTACCTGCGCCTATGTCGATACTAAAACGGGTACCTCTGAAAAGAATGCATAGAACAGGTTAAGGGCAAAGAGAAGCGATCTTTTTTGGGATTAGAGTTAATACTTATAGATCTTATTGTGTAGGACGACCCACCGCGTTAGCGTGTTATTTTTATTTAAAACTTTATTATTCTATGTAAATCCGGTCTTTATGTAATATGAAAGATGTATAACAAAATGAAGAAAACATTTTTGGACTGTGACGCAAACGGTTAGCTTGCACCGAGATAACTGATAACTGTCTAAAAAGATACGTTAAGATATGGTAAGAACTTTATGAGTCGAGGTAGAATTTTCATAACAGTGAATGGAATCCAATGATAGTAACGCTTTCTACTAATAATTTCACCAACATATTTTTCTTAAACGTTAGCACAGTAAACTACATGCTGGCTAAGTATTTTCACTATTTGATGTTTGTACGATCGATTAATTGATATTAAAACTACTACGATTTAAAATGAAAGTTTTCCGAAAACCGAACAAAATCGCGATGGTGTTATATCAAAACGTATCACTTAATGCGTTGCTGTCGACAAAATTCGAATTGAAAAGCAACCTAGAGTATATGTTAGCATAATATTAATATTTTAGGGTCGAGCAGCCAGGTAGTCAGTTCCAAGTTGCAATATTGAACAACACGCTAATTTAAGTTTAGCAAACGGTCATCGTCGTCCTTTAAATTACTATATTATCCGCCGATTGTAGATAGTATCGCGCCCACACAATAATATCCCACTGCATTTCTTTGCACATCTTTCTATGCACTCGTTTCCAAATATATTCCAGGAATGTAAAACTAATATAAAATGAGCATGCAATGGCAAAACAAGCATTTGTTGAAGTTGCAAAAAAATACAGCTTAATGCGATAAATGAGGTTAAGTCGAAGCAAATAAAATACAATGTCATGACTCGTGAGCGGCTAGCACAACAGGCTACAGAGAATAATGCATAAAGATTTGTCATCGCTAGAGCTTGGAAACACAGATATCTTATTAAATCATTTACGTATATATGTCCAATAATAGAAGTTACAATAATCAATAATTAACTATAAGCCATTGATTAAAAGTTAATTATTGATTAAAAGGAAACTTATTATGGACCTCTATGGATATATTAAATAATTTAATAGTTACTGTCACTTCGAGAATAGTAAATTTTACAGTTTTTCTTTTAATGGCAATTCTTTATACACTAATTAGCGGTATATACCTATAAGTGGATACAACAAGTGTATAGTGCGACCAGCTTTTCTGTGGACTAAAAGGGTCGCCACAATCTTCGCACACAGAGCACTCGGATGCAGATACACTGTCAATCGTATGAAATTTCAGCACGACAGTCGAAGTTACTAATTTCGCCGTTTCACATATAAGTTGGTCGCACTATATAGACATAGATAGACAATGCCACCGCCATCGCCAGAGGAAACCTGTTATGAGTTGATATCCTTAGCACCGGAATCGTAATTCTATTGGCTCTCAGGCAGTACTTTCCACCTTAAATGTTTATCAATCAAGGCCACCAAAGTAATAGGCGTGTCTAACTCATAACAGGTCGATTAATTGGTGAACTCGAGTTATTTCACGGTGGATAATTGGTTTAATTTACGTACAATTATAGAAAGAAATCAGGTTTGGAAAACATGCCAGCACAAGCAACAGAAGAAGCAAATTCGAAACTTTAGGAAAGGTGCACTACAAAGTGTACAGTTATTATAAAACCGGAATCAGAATAGGTTTAAAAACCTGTATGGAATAACTACTAATATAGCCCAGCAAGTTGGTTTTTAGCCCACGCTGTATCGCGGATTTTAAGAGGTACTCATTTATTTCACTGGCAACGACAGTTTTTGGTAACTGACGTTGAAAGTCAGTTAATGTCACTGATGTAAACAAAGAGGAAACAGAACCAAACATTTTTCACAAATTTCGCATAATAAAGCCAAAACTATACAGTGATGAAAGTATCTTTTTTTAATACAATTAAGTATTTAATTCAGGAGAAAATCGAAGGATTAAGCAGCATTCTGGCAATCAATCAAAGTTTAGAATTTGGTTGATGCCATGTCCCTACTGACATTTTATAATGCGTCATATATGCATTAATATATGTTTTATGAAAGTTATTTGTAGCGCTACCCCAGGGCCAAACACAACTAGGCTATAATAACAGTGGTAAAGTCATCTAATATCACAGCCTTATTTATTTCAAAGATTTTGGTCAGTGTATGTACTCCGTGAAAATCAGCTGAAAAACTATGCCAGGATAGGACATGCCAAGTACTAGTACAATAACTTTTAGTGCCATATAAATATAACATTAAGTGATTTAATACATAAAATTAAGTGAAACATAACTACAGAAGGATTTTTAATTAGCCGAAGTAAACAGACTATAATGAGCGTAATGTGATGAAGATTCCTGTCTAATGGTTTGACCATCTTCTTTGATCGACTTCTTATACATAAAAGGCAATCTTATGTTAAAGATTGATTACGCTTATCTTTTCATTATTTTAAGATATTATTCCCGAATGACATCATATTAATGAACATAACTGTCAAAAATCACTTCGGCTAGTTATAAATCCAATTGAAGATAAATGTAAATATATAAGATTAACAGAAATGCAAGTTTCCCGTGTATAAAATTCGCATAGTCATTAGATTGGCATTACCGAAGCACATGTGCGATACTGTTACAGGGTGCATCTATTCATTACTCAAAAGTGCTTGTTTAACTAGTTTGCAGGAAAGCAGCCTACCCTTTCTCTATGGGCCAGTTGTATCAAACGGTCAAGTAATCTAAACATCCACTAATAAGGTACAGTTGACGAAATTCTATGCCATGGAATCTACGGGATGAATGCGGTTTTGGTCTCATATTAGACGCTACACGCAGTGATAGCCTCTTCTACACTAATCCGTTAATTATTAATATGGAAAGTTTTTCATTGGATAAATAATTTCAATTTCATTTCATAGTGTGGAATAGGACACCCCAGGCCTAACCAAGATGCCACGACTTTGCGTGGCCAGCGGCGCGACTAGCGGGTTGAGCGGCAGAACCGTGGCGGCAATAGTTGAAAAAAGAAAGAGCGAAAATACACCTTAACTGTCAGCAGGAAAATAGCTATGACAGCGTCCGCCATTACCCCTTTAGTGGTCGTTGGCGTGGTAGGCACGACAGCACACGACCACTTTAGTGGCTCTTGGCGTTCAAAGGATTAATGTTCAAATCGATACAACTGGCCCCAAGAGAGAGTTTTGACAGTATTTCGCACGGTTCAGACGTGTACTCACCATGAATCCGGGCATGGCGTAGCTGTTGACTGGGGCGTAGCCGCCGCGCGCCGGGAAGCCGCGGGTCGGGAAGCCGCCGCGTCCGCGACCACCTGTGACAATACGCATCTTAGCTAGCTGAAAAACGTTACTATCAAACGACAGTGTGACGGTATGGAATGGAAAATTCTGGAAACTTATGGTATATATACGTCCTCTAATGTATCTGAATAAGCAAAATTACCATGAAACATTCTCGAAAACCCCTTTTAAATTAGTTGTTAGATTTTTTATTTTATTCGGAATATTTTCGGTGTTATTGAATGTGTTGGAACTTAGAATGCAAACCCGGTTATTCTACCGTGGGTATAACCGGATATATTATGAAAATAACCGGATATATTATGAAAATAACCGGATTTGCATTCACTAGTCGATAAGATGCTTGGCTAGTAAATTTTTTTGCGTTACACGGGCAAGTTATGCCGAATAATTTATTCGAACAAAAACTGTAATATGTAAGAGTAATTTTTAGGGTTCCGTAGTCAACTAGGAACCCTTATAGTTTCGCCATGTCCGTCTGTCCGTCCGTCCGTCCGCGGCTTAGCTCCGTGATCATTAGTACTAGAAAGCTGAAATTTGGTATGAGTATATGTATGTATAACGCCGACAGAACGGTAAAATATTTGTTTTTTTTTTTCGGGTATCGAACTCCTAAACTGGGTGTGATTTTTTTTTTCTTTTCAACACTAGTGTATGGGGGTGTCGTTGAATAGGTCTTGTAAAAATAATAGGGGTCTCCTAACATTATTTTTTGATAGAGTCAGCAGTTTTGTAACAATATTCGCTCCGAAAACAAAAAAATTGTGTGCCCCCCCTCTAACTTTTCAAACACGGGTCAAAAAAAAACGGAAACATTCATGTAAATGTGGTCTTATAAGTACTTTCAATGAAAACTATATTGAACAAAATCGGTCGAGCCGTTTTTGAGTTATCGCCAAATCAAATTTCATATTTTTTCTTTAAAAGGACGTAAGTTGACTTCCAGAAGGTAATAAGTGATTACAGTTTCTAGGGCGTTTACCTTTTTATAGAGCCTAAAATCTTTCTTAACTTAAAACTCGGGCTTAAAACAGCAGTTTATTGTGAAGGATGAGCAACTACGGAACCCTACACTGAGCGTGGCCCGACATGCTCTTGGCCGGTTTTTATATTGGCTCCACTTAGCGTGATGGTAAGCAACGAGGGGAGCCCAAGTCGCAATGACAAGAAACCAACGGTGCCATGTCAGTTGACACTGCCACGCTGGCCCCAGAGATGCTTCTTGTGGTGACAGGTTGTAGTTTTTGCGTCACCCTAGACCGTAAGTGTGATTTTCTGCCCGTTAGAAATCGTTACATCCTGGCCAAGGCAAGACGTAAAACTTTAGACAAACCACTTTGTGGGACTTATTATTTATTGTGTCTTATTATTTATTTATTTTTTTTTTTTCAATTAATTAATTTTTCTTTAGTTTGTAGATATTTTTGGTATCGAATTAGGAGAAAAAAAGTCCCAAAATCCATATATTTTTAAGTTTTTCCATTCCGTTATCGCTATAGTAGGTTACATGGAAATGTTAACAAAATGCAACGAAAAAATATTGGGAAACCTTTTTCCCCAAATTAGGTTAAAGGGCTCGTGATTCTGAGTAGAAAATACCTAAAATATCCAACAAGAAAAAAATGGCCCTTGTGGCCCGAACGAAGGACAGGGTGACATTCACGATTCGCCGATCTAGGTAATGTAATGTCTAAGGGCTTGTGCACAAATCACGTGAGGTTTTTCGGCTACTTTTTGACCCCCCTCCCCCCTGGTGATATTTGGTGAGGTTCTTTGCTAACCCCCCCTCCCCCATACTGCCTCACGTGTATTTTTTTTCTGCCAGAATTTCTTAAAATAGACTCGCAATTTTGAAGTATTTAACAAGTGAAGATTTATTTTTAACGAAACCGAGAAAAAATATCGGTTTTTCTTAGTCTTCGTTTATAGTAGAAAAATACACGTGAGGTCTCCTTATACCCCTCCCTCCCCCCTATCGAACCTCACGTGATTTGTGCACAAACCCTAATGTAACACGGTACCACCTACAGGTGAATGACTGGTGCTCACCTCTGAAGTTCCCGCGTGCGTTGAAGGCGCCCCCGCGCGGCCGGTAGTTGTTCTGGCGGTTGGCGTTGGGGTTGGCGTTGGGGCTCGCGTTCGCGTTGGGGTTCGGGTTGCGATTCTGCTGTTGCTGCGGGTGTTGTCGCTTGTTCTGTCAACACATACACACGGTCAGTCCTGTTCTAATCTAAATAAACATGTCTCACATCCAGCAAACTGTACCCTTACCTTGAGTTTAGTCATCGTACGTCACTAGTGCGTCAGTGTAGTTCTACAAAGTAAACGCTAGGCGCGCTGTACTATGATCCATAAAAATGGTTTACGCTGTCACTAGCGAATACGGTCACGTTAACTCATGGTATGAGTACTGTTGTCTTATCATATATCGCTGGGAGAAAGTACAGGGCTCTGTTTGACTTTTTAGTACCATAAAATGCAATACTTCGGTTCAAATTTAGTAACGTGAAATTATTCTGTCATTTGATTTTTAAATTAATAATTACGGCACAATCTAATTTATCCATTGGACTCGGTAATGTCCATTAGTGCTCGTCCGTTCTCGGGAATTTCCGGGAATTTTCCTCAATTTATATGGGAAATGTTCTCGAGAACGTTCTCTCTCCAAGGGTGCGTCCCATGAGATATAACTACATAATATATAATTTCATATTAATAACGTTCACAAGATATAATAAACTTTTGCTATAACATCAAAATCAATATTTTTATTAGGAATAACGGTCAATTAGCATAATACTCATGTTGTAGAATATTTTTTTATATAACACTCAAATACTCTAAATTCAGTTGATATAACATACATAACCTATATCGATCATAGTATATACTTTCTTTTAGTATAATGATTGGAAAATATAATAGCGTATGATATACTAAATAGGTTACAACTGCTACCCCTATGCCCCTAAAATGGAACATGGGTCAAAAACCGATAATTGTAGGTTAGGTTAGGTTCGTTTTATGACCATGGATAGCGGAGCGAGCAAAGCGAGCGGAGCGTCAAAATGCTTGCTTGCATGGAGGTACCTACATTAAAATTTAACAGCGAACTATTGCATACGATATACGTATGTTCACAATTGATAATGGCTGATGAAATTCTGGCAAGTAAAAGTATACCGTTTGGAAGAACTGTGATAAAATAGAATATGGGTCAAAAACCGAAAACTGTAGGTTAGGTTAGGTTTGTTTTATGACCATGGATAGCGGAGCGAGCGAAGCGAGCGGAGCGTTAAAATGCTTGCTTGCATGGAGGTACATATATTGAAATTTTACAGCGAACTATTGCATAAGTATGTACACAATTGGTGTGCAGGCGATTATTCTATACGAGCATTATGCATTTTGATGTTAGATGTATTGAGTAATATACATTATAAATCTGAGATATTATGAACGTTATACGTTATGATCGTTATATACAATGATATTATACTTAAATAACGTTATACTTAACATAAATAGATATTTTGATGTTATATCCAACGTTCGTTATACACCTAGAACGGTATACAAAACAAGCTTATACAATATGAGCGTATATAATATGAATATTATAGCATAAGTTCTTATATCTTATATTACTTACCCCTCTCCAAGTCTCCATAGAAATCGAGAAACATCGAAAACGGCACATCTCTACTCCTCAAATAAAAAGTTCATGGAATGTAAATCAAATCTACGCATTCAATGGCATCGTAACTGAAACGAATTCCCCAGTGAAAAATACAATAGTATGATTATTTGTCATTGCGTATTTTAGGTTCATTCATAATTTTCGTTGACCATGGAAATCGAGGACCAAGTCCGTTTAAATTTGCTGTCACGTGACACTATTTTACCATGAAAAAGTAACATAGAACCCAGTAATTATAGGGCCAGCGATATTTGGAATGGCGACTGGCTTTGTGGTAATGAAACGGGCTACGAACCTTTTCCGCCTGCCTAGCGGTCATCCAAAATGACGACCGTAGCTATAAAAATCAATAGAATAACTTTATCTAATTTCGTGCTTCACTTACATCAAGAGAGTGAACGAATTTCCGGGCAACATTTAATCTACTCAGGATAATATTTAGGGCATTCTGTAGACCGACATGCATTAAGCCTAAACCACGAACATTCACATTAAAAATGCTGCAAAGGTTTAAAAAATTACTAGTACTCGTACGCCGCCGTACGATGCCGAGCGGGTTTCGCTTACAATGAAAGAAAAAGAAGTAAAAAGACCTTTTATCGTAATAAGCCAATGATGTCTTATAAGAAGATACGTTATACACTAACATGACATCTACAATATTCACTCCGCAGATCACGGTCAATAACATAAGGTTAAGGTCTCTCTAAGACGGCGTCAAGATGATTACAAAATGGCTTTATATCTAAAGAGTTGAATGCTAGAACCAAGAAAATGAAATTATTTTAGCTTAATTGTGTTACGTGATTCGGTTTTCTTATTTACGTTTCTTTTTTCATTTGTGCCAATTACGCATTACGCAAGACTGCATTTTTCGGCCAAAATCCCACCGTTACTGAGAACTTGACACATATGCGTATATCTGTCACTCGCCGGAGATCAACAAAAGCCTCGGTGTAGCAAAAGCTCCATTTGACTCAGTAAAAGGCCTTACTCTTTTTAAAAAAATATTTCTTTTATACTATGACAAATATATTGATAATTTCGACCAACTTTTTAAAGTTAATAATACTTTTCCCAGTTTTCCCTGAGTTCTAGAAAGTAACATAGCTATTTCATGCTTTCATTGCGTGCAGTCAAAAAAAGTAGAAAAAACAGTTTTCTGCGTGAATTTTGACATTGTCGAGTAGATTTTGAAACAAAAATTATCAATGAAAAATTCAAACTGAAGGTTTCAAATATATACCAATATTAATAACCCTGTTTTAAGTAGTAACACTGATAATATATTAAGAAACATGTTTGATCATATAAATAATTTCTATAACAATCAGCACGGATAAGGAGCCTCAAGTGCTTCACTTTTGGAACGCTAGTTACCTATCTACTTATAAAATATCAGTGTAGTAAAGTAACCTACTGCTGTGGGGAGTGTACCTTGTTGGCGTTAGCAGAGTGCGCCTTCTGCTCGTCCTCGTCGCGGTACTTGGAGACGGTGACGAGGAACCCGTTGATGCGCAGCTCGCGGTCCAGCTTCAGCGCCTTCTCCACGCACTCCTTGTTGTGGAACGTCACCCGGACTGCGAAACGACAACATTTGAACCATTGATGCAGAGGTCAAAGCTTAAAGAAAAATTGAAATGAGTTACCCGATGGAAAAGACCAGGACATTTAATAAAGATTATTTTAAATGACCATAATTATAGTTTCATTATGTCATACAAACAAATATAAAAAATCCAAATAAACTTTTCAGATTTTTTTATCTTTTACTTTCACGTTAGAGACCGCTCCAATTTTTTCACTGGTCCACCAACGTCCTATATGATATGTATATTTTCAAAATTTTGGCTGAGGGAGAACATAGAGATATCTTTACATGAAATGCTTTACATACATTTCCTAGAACCGCTATAATTCAAATCGTTAGTTACTCAGAATCGATAAAATATTCAAAGCGAAAAATAAAAAAGTGTCTTGAATTTGTCCGTTCCATTACCACACATTAGAATATGACCTTTTTTTTTGTTTGCACATGAGTTACACATGGGGGAAGATAAAATTCCCATACAAATTTTGTGACACTTTTATTCTACGCATTGAAAATGTTACCGATTCTGAATAGGATGAACCCAAAAACGCTAAGTTCTGAAAAAAACAGGGATTCAATTTTTTTTTGGAAAACGCTCTGTGACACTCACGTATCTTGTACTTGGTCTTGCTGAACTCGTGTATGTGCGCCACCTCGCCGCACTGCGAGAACAGCTGCTTCACGTACTCGGTGCCGGCCTCGTAGGGCACGCCCACCAGCACGGCCGTCTCGGCGCGCGACTCCACCGCCACAGAGATGGCGCTGCGGTCCAGCACGGTGCCCTCCTCCGTCAGCGCCTGCGGGAGTCGACGGGTTAGGGGGCAAACTTTGATAAATGGATGTATCGTCTATTGACAGCCCAAACTCACTAAGCAACAAATGTCTACTCAATAGGCCTTATTATTATTTTTTTCATAATATAACAAATATATGTAATGTGTTTTTCTTGTTTTTATGTACAATAAAGTGTTTACATACATACATATATTAGAAGTGCTTAAAAGACTGGAAGGAAAAAGGATTTTGCTGCAATTATCAACAGTAGCAGAGGGAAATGGATGCTTTTATAAATAACATCATAGAAGGGAAGGTTGAGGGGGAACCGAGGAAGAGAAAGGACAAGAATAAGTTATATTTGACAAATTAAAGAGAAGGTACACGTCATGTCTTATAGGGAAGTCAAGGAAGTGGCTATGGATAGAGTAAAATGTAGAAAACTACACACTTCACCAACTACACCGACAGGAGTTTGACTTATTTTATGATGATGATAACAAATATACTGATAATTTCAACCAGCTTTTGTAGATTTCCATGACGTGAACCGTGAACCGTGTTTCGGTTTGTGAAATATGAAGTAAAGAATTGTCAATTTTCTTCGGTTCCCGCAACTGTCACACGTTTAAATAAAACTATTTAAACGGACTATTTCGCGTATATTTATTATTTGGGCCTTCCTTTCCTACTACTAGTTTTGACGAAGGCTTAAATAATGAATGTACGTATATAATCCATTTAAATTGTTTTATTTAAAGAATACTCATGTTATAAATGTGTAGTTTTACGCCTTTTGCAAGCGTTTCAACAGTTCTGGTCTACCGTGTTCTTGTTCCTGATGCATGCGTTCACACGGGCTGCCGTTGCAAATTACAAAATAAATGTAACAAAATATTGCATCCTAATTTCGCAGAAATTAATAAATTCTGTCTGAGCGGTTCACCCGTTAGAAAAACACCTTAAAGTAAAAAGTAAACAGTAAATAAAATGGGTATACTTAGACATTCCATAGGTACGTGTACCCGCTATTTTTGCCTTCAATTGTACATATAGCAAGCAGAGAATGGGATTGAAGCAACCGTCATTTAATACATTAAATAATATAATATTTTATAATTTTATTATTTATTTCGACGAAATGAGTTGACCTTTATTCGTTTTTTCATACAAACGTATAGTCTGTCCGATCTATGAAGTCACTTTGGCATAAGGTATAAACAACCGTATAATGTACATTTAAGGTCGTTTTTCACTTGTGCCAGTTTGACATAATGTGATCTTAGAATTCCGGATAGACTATATAAAAATATGACATTTTTTATTTTTTATGAGCAATTTTCATATCAGTATTGAATTTACGAGAGACGAGCCGTAAAAATCAATAAATCCATTTCTAGTACAAAATTGTTTCATTATGAGTGTATGAAACAGTCGGTAATAGTTTTTTTTATAGTTATATAAAGAGCACGGGTTTAAGTGTTAATAAATTCGCCAAAAATACATTTGAATGGCGAGACCGGCTGACATATAAATTAACTAAACTAAATGATTCAATATTTTAAAAACAGTGTGAGGATACTAGTGTTTTGGGAAATTTATATAAACAAATAAAGTCATAAATTAGATATTAACATTTTTACAATGTGTAGTACGAATTAAAATACTTTACTAGCCGGGAAACCAACCACAACATCACGCGCAAACAAAAAAACAATAAGCAATGTTTGTTGTAGTTACATAATATCAATATAATTTAAGTATATAATCAATCAATGGCCTTTCAGTCTTTTACAGACTATACAAACAGTGTCATGAAGAACAACGCTTTTCATGGCTATGCAAGCCAATACGAGAACGACACAGACGACCACAGGCTCGGCAGATGTAAGACTGGACTGCGCGCGGTGAGCAAGGGTCGAGCTGATGTCTTTTGGCACGCTTGGTAAAAAATAATAATGGGTAAGTCTTACTTTAATACAACTTTTTTAACATAACTTCTTTTTTAGGGTTCCGTACCCAAAGGGTAAAAACGGGATTCAAACTATTTTGAAACGAAAACACAGTTTTCGAAAAAAATTATCATACCGGATTCGCATGTGCAAACAGAATATATTAGAAAAAAGGTTTTGGAATTTGGTGGTCAAATTGTAAATTTTGCATGTATGTCGTGAGTTAGATTCTATTTCATTTTTCGTTTTTTTTTAATATCATTACATATTTGAGGAAATCGCTATACATACCTCGGCGTGAAAAAGGATTGTCAGCCTCGTATCCCTAGCCTAGCCTAGGCTATACCTGCTCGGCAAGCAATCCCCATTTTCCCGGCTACTATAGTAATGTACTATTTTATGTTGATAACGAAATTTAACTTGGAAAAACAATAAAAAGTATTTATTAATAAACACATGGTAGCTTTTAAATTAAGTTTCATAAAAACATTTATTCGAATATTAATTATTGAATGATATGTTTTTTTAATGTGGCTGTTTGGTGACGGCTGTTGCTTCTTGCTCTACTCAGTCGCGCGCATGCGCTGAACTAAGCGCACACCATTTTAAGTAGTCGCCATTTTGTCAATCATCAAGGAGATTGCCAATTGTGGTCTTTAAATCCGTTTTGTTGCACGACTGCAATACACAGTAAATCGATTAGTTATACAGACGTAGACTAATAAATGTACAAATATTATTCTGGAATAATAATAAAAAAAACGAGATAGAATCGGAAATGTGGTAGAAAAAAGGGGAATGCATGACATTATAAAAAAGTTCTTTATAGGTACGACATTCCTAGAAAAAAATTACAGATATTTCTTGAAAAAATAAATGAAGGTGAAAATGTTTGTCTGCCTTGTACGGGCATCGCAACAAGAACCTAAACCAGGGGAATAGTTTTTCGACTTGGCCGGAGATACCTATTTACTATTGAGTATTTACAAATGTAGTGAATAATAAGTTTTCCATCGTATTTTTTCGGGTGAGTTCGTTTTAATGTTTCCATCTCATCTTTTTCACCGAAGTTGATAGAGAAAACATACTAAAACGAGTTTTCCGACAAAATACGATGGAAGACTATTAATCACTACATCCATAAGTAGTATAATGGACAATCACACTACGATAAATTGGCCTACAGTATACTATTTTACCATGGTCTAATAAAACATGGTCTTCCATTCCCAGAGTGACACAAGCCTACGTCACAAAAACATTGCCACTTTATTTCAACATAACATGTTACATGGGTACAAAAATAATTATACGCGAAACTTTTTGATCTGTAACGCTGCAGAGTTGATTTTAAGCTAAATGTAGGTAGCAATTAGGTAGCAAATTTTGGTTAGTAAATAACATGAAAGTTGTGCGTCCTTCGCAAAATATGAACTTTGTCCAAACATCCTGACGTCAGAATGACTGGTCAAAAAAAATATGAATATCTTTTATTATACTGAGGTAGCAATTATTTGGTAAATGGTAGCAAATACTAGCAAATAGGTAGCAATTTTTACGTAAGCAATCAATGCTGAATTCAATAGTCAACCAATCATTCTGACGCACACCATTTTTAATTATTCGTTAGCAATATCTTCCGATGCACGAAATAAACTTCAGGCGTTCGGGTAATAGGCTATTTGACTGATGTTGAATTCTACAGCGTACTGTAGTTATATGAATAAAATTAGCTAAATATATCACGAAACAAAGAAAAAAAATCCAGAAACATATATCTTTTTTGGAAATATGTGACTTCAAAGGTACGCAAATTTTATGATTTTTTTTAATCCAAAATTAATTTTGAAAATGTTTTCAGAATCCTCATAGTTTTACGAAACAATAATTGTATGACAACTATGAACTTAAACGCACTTTTTCACGGTGAAAATGCCAAATTTCTTAATTTTTCCATACAATTATTGGTACCTATACCGGCCCGTGACGTCACTAGCCTGACGCGTTTTGTATGGAGCGTTTTTAGCGCTACGTAGAAATGTTGAACTTTGACGGTCATTTCTGACTTTTAGAGCAATTTAAGTGTAGTCAGTCCCATATAGACATTTGATCACAATAAAAAATAGAATCGATTGACATGCTCAAAAAAAATTAGTCAACATGTCTATTGTAATGACACTACTGGCATCACAGGATAGTGCTGTCACATTTGACAATCCGTCATTTTGTCCCTGACCGTCATCCTTGTCTAACGCGTGTTAATTGTTATTTCCTTCTCGCTTACATTCAGCAATCGCAGCGTTTTCCAAACTGTTCACGTCGTAAGCTTGGTAATTAATGTTTGTTACGAAAATGGTTGGCTGTTCTATTAGGAACTGTAAGAGTAGGAGTGAAATGGGCATAATAAGATTTTATAAGAAAAAAGAATCCGTAGCCAATGAATGGCTTCGCTATTGTGGGCTGAAAACATGTAAAAATGGTATGTATACATACTTATAGACAATAATTACTATTAATAATAAAATTTTAAGTTCTATGTTTGCTTGTTGACTAATATACATTGCCGGCTATGTCGCTTCAAGATTTATGGGAAAGTATCCACATCTTGGGAACCTAACTCGGAACCTGACTTAGAACCTGGAAGTGGTTCCTGTGAGTGGATTAACTTTATATCGAGGGGAAAATTGATTTATCCATGTGAAGAGCTCATAATGGAAAATGAGTTCGAGAAATACCATGGCCGGACACTATGCAAAGAGAAATATGCTGGTGCGTTGTGTGTAACAAAGCTGCGTCAGTGCTAAGGTTCGTCATTATTTTTGTAGGATTTGATGAGATAAAACTACCTAAGTAAAGTTGGACGACAATCGTAAAATTTATCTTTAAAAGCCTAGCTGATATAATAATAATAATAAATAAATATTAAGGGACAATCATACACAAATCGACCTAGTCCCAAACTAAGCAAAGCTTGTACTATGGGTACTAGACGACGATATACATAATATATAAATACATATATAGATAACATCCATGACCCAAGAACAAATATTCGAATATTTGTATAGAATCTTTTTATCGATTCATATATTTTTTTTTTATTTGGTAATTCAAATTCAAATTCAAATTCAAACTCTTTATTTCGGACTTGAATCCATATATTTGTTAGTAACAATTTCTTATACCTATTGTTAGTAAGCAAAACCACATGTTTATTTAGCGAATAGCTCAGTTGGGAGAGCAATGCGCCGGAAACGCAGAGGTCGCGGGTTCAAACCCCGCTTCGATTGTAGTAGATCGCATTCAATTTTTCTTTCTTAATTTACGTTTGTGTCATTATTTATAAAAATAAAAATATTCGAGTTCATCACACAAATACTTGCCCTGGCCGGGATTCGAACCCAGGACCGCCGGCTCAGTAGGCAAGTGCTTAAGAAGTGAGCCAACCGCGGCGGCATATTGTACACAAGCACGTCAAAAACAATACCCTCAATTAGAAATGCTTATTATAAAATACTTCGCTTTGCTTAGTCACAACGAGGACATGGTTACATAAGACTAAAAGAATTAAATAAAAAAAAATCGTTAGTAATCAACTCCAGAAGAAATTAAAACGAAAATAGC
Organism: Apotomis turbidana; assembly: GCA_905147355.2. Classification (NCBI taxonomy): domain Eukaryota; kingdom Metazoa; phylum Arthropoda; class Insecta; order Lepidoptera; family Tortricidae; genus Apotomis; species Apotomis turbidana. The sequence continues at coordinate 59,795,090 of LR990280.1, read as the reverse complement.
TTAAAGTGTCGAATACCGTTTATTGATTAGATGTGGATTCGTTTTTCAAAAGTTTCTCTTGTATAGATAAATAAAATTTTGATTTAATATATTAGATTTGTTTTATTGTACTACCTATGTTTCTACATGAATAACTTAAAATTAATGCCGTTTAAATATTTTTCACCGTTGGTTAAAATTCTCCCACATTTTAAAGTTTGAGAATCTGTGAACAGCATGATGACGTAGGCTTGTGTCAGTCACGTGGTTCGCGAGTCTCGGAATGGAATACCTGGCGGAGTACATTATTATACCATGCTATTTTACCATTTCTAGCCAGAAAGTGAAGACGTACAACTAGTTTACGTAAACATAAACAAAATAATAGGTATCGTATGTTTTTTTTTATTCCGACTTACCTGAATATTACCGGCAATAACCTCGTACTGTTCGGACGTGTTTTTTATCACGTTACACAAATTGTTGAAAATGTACATTCGGCACGTTTGTTGGGATACCTATACATACCTCTTAAGTAAAGCCTGACCAGAAATATATGAGGATTGTCAAGAGGGCGCTATTTATAAGATTAATATGGCAACAATCTTGCAACCAATCGCAACCCACTATAATGACATTATTTTTAAATACATGTCAGTTCCACCATGTTAACCTCGTAATATCAGATAGAATACACTTTTTTCCTGGCTGTTTTTCGTGTAGTAAACACATGTACACTTTATTTATAATCTTACATTCACGACTGTAAATGGTCTTCGGCATTTTCTTTGGATAATTTTAAATATTTGTCTTTTAAACAAACCACCACGAATGACATTGACATTGTTGACAAACCATCATAAAATCATTGCCAGTGTAAGAAATTAGTTCCAGTGGAATTCCGCAATATGGCGCATCCTAATATATTTCTGGTCAGACTTTAATCCGAATCCTGAGTAATGTTTAACGTATTCAGTGCCAAGTTTAACATTTTGGCACTCTTTTAAGCGTTTGAGCGGCAAAGACGGCATATTACGTCGACGGGAAGCTGAGCCCCAGACGCCACGTCATTTGCCGCTATACAATGTGATATTATCTACTGTCAGCCTGGCGTCAGGGACACAGTTTTCCTTCGACGAGCTGAGCGATCGAAAAGTTAAAGTGGTGATGTTTTTTTTTTATCTATGCCCTCGACACGTGCCGCCCGTAGTTCCATCCGCTTGCATTCCACCAACACTCCCAAAACCGCTGTTCAAGATGAAGTAAGCCGAAGACATTCAGCTTACCAAATAAGTCAGTTATTTGAAATAACTGACTTCTATAGACTTGATCATGATCATATACATTTCGGGAACACTAAACACCTTGTATGACAAGGGACCCAATTCTCATCATTTCGTATATCATGGCCTGTTCCGAATCGAACGAATCACAAATCAAAAATTTAGAGTTACTTAGTTCTGGCTGAAGTTATAATTGAGAAACTGCAGTGACTCACCGATTATTGAATAAGACTATACAAAATTGATCTAAGTAAATTAAAATATGTTTACGTCACCCTAGGCCGTGAGTGGGATTTTAAGGGAGAATATCTCACATCCTGGCCAAGGCAACACGTAAAACTAGGCAAACCACGGGCGGTAATTCGTAAAGCCCCAGATAGCAGGTGTTTGTCATAAATTCGCCGCCACGCGCACACGCCACCCGACATTCACGAATTGACCGCCTTAGGTATGCAATGTACTATAAGCGCGTTTTTAATAAAAAGTAGCAAAAACAAGAGGTAGCTTATTCCCTTAATTTTGTATATTTATTGTGAATAAAATACATTAATATAAAAGTTAGATAGTTTTTTTATTGTAAGAAATTAAATGAAAGCGTGTTCTTTCCAGGAGTAGAATTACTTATTAATCAATAAACAGGGTCACTTATCAATCGCTCAATTAAAACCTCATCATTCGACTTTGCAATTGCACTATTCAAAACAGACAGAGGCTCAAATTCACCATGGTCAGTTACTTACTAACGGCTGGTTACGCCCGTCAAATGCCCGATGTTGATAGGCGTACTCGGCCGCGAATAAATAACAGATCGTGGCGAAATTGAGGCAAGCACGGGCACATCATATTAGAACATTCAAATACTCATTCTATATTGAAGGGCGATTGAATTTTGGAATAATAATAAGCGTTCATCGAGCGCTTGTGCGACCAAAAATATGGCCTCTATACTACGTTTTAAATGCTTATAAATTGTATAAAAATAATGGTTTACCTTTTCCAAAGAGTCTTTGTTTTTGAATTCGACTATAGCCGATAGTGTCGGAGTTATGGTCAGTTCGGTAACAATGATTGGACCACGTCTATAAAAGAAAGAAATACTTCAGTTAGTACTCCGCACGACGTTCCCAGTGCTTCGCATCAGAGAACATTAAAAACAGAGCAATTTCATTAAACTTTAAGACTTTCATAATATTAATAAACAAGACTGATATTTGAATGTTAATGTTAATGTAAAAGATGCAAAGTCACAAACTAGGAGATGTTCAGGGTTGTACTCACTTGATGGCGGTGACCTCCCCGTGCTTGGAGAAGAGTTCCTTCAGCTTCTCCTGGTAGTCGAACAGGTAGCTGGCGGGCAGGTTTTCCACCAGCAGCTTACCAGACTCCACCTGAGGAGATAGAGCAATAAGAAGCGATCCTATCTTAACTCCGGAACATTGTTTCCTATCTGTATCGTTTGGCCAAATTTTCATTTGACCTAAAGTATTTATTTCCTGATACCCGTAATATTTTCATCGTTTTAAGGAGCCCATTTGGTTAGGTAAGAATTGTTTTATAATTATTGTGAAAGATTATCAATTTTGGCAAAAAATGGCTTTCAAGCAAATGAAAATTTGGCGAAACGTTACAGATGGGATACAACAATAAGTGTTTCAGATAGGTAAGGCTTTTGAATTCCATACCATTACTACATTTATTTATATACTTAAGTGTGTGTTATCTTCGTCTAGTGTCCATAACACAAGCCTACTTGAGCTTACTGTGGGACTAGATTGACTTGTGTGAGGTTGTTCGATATTTATTTATTTTATTTTATACCAGGACCGAGAGCTCATTGGACGCATCTATACGATTTTTTTATTATTAAATCGCCTATGTAGATATCAGGCAGCATGCTATACCAACTTAAGATAAAAATAAAATTTAAAATTTAAAAAACCCCCGACATGACAACCAATAAAAAGAAAGAAATAAAATCTACGAAATGTGCCTATACAATGTACAGTAGAAAAAGAATCCAAGCATCGTTGCGTCGGGGGACCGCTAAGTACCTAAATGAAATGAAATATATTTTTCAACACAAAATTGCATGTATGCATTTGGGGTTCCCACTTTGCGATTTTCAGTACATAGCATTTCATTTACTTAGCGGTCCCCCGACGCAACGATGCTTGGATTCTTTTTCTACTGTACATTGTATAGGCACATTTCGTAGATTTTATTTCTATCTTTTTATTGGTTGTCATGTCGGGGGTTTTTTAAATTTTAAATTTTGTTTTTATTTCATATTTTTTAAGCAAAGGGAAGTTTCGTCCCGGATTTTTTTTCTTTTGACACTATTTTTGTTTTACACCGTTTAAGGTCCAGGGTTTCCAATCCTTCGTCGAGCTTGATCCTTGACTATATGTAGGTAACTACAACAGGATCCCAAGCCAGTGGTAATGAATGCCGTCTTCTCTAAGATTGAAGTTAGGATATATTTAGATTTCAATAGCCTTAAGCAACATTCTGGGAAAAAATCGTTAAAGTCAGACTAGTTAATGCTTACCTATAATGGCAAAATGGCGAAGTTATTAGCCAAGACAATCAAAATATATACTTTAAATGCACTGCATGAGTCGCAAGAACCTGCTACTTATGGCCTAAAACAGAACCAGGTTTCTATTCTACAGGATACAAATAGTAGGTACGGGTGGCTTACTTAGCTCCAATAGCTCCATAAAAATTGCAGTTGGTGCTAGGTAACTTAACTTAGTTTTGAGAGACCTAATCATCGATACCCCACATAAACATCCCCACTTTTGTTACGTTTAGGGAAGGTCTCTGAGCTAAGCTGTGGACAGACTGACACAAACTACAAAATCCTAAAAAGCTGTTATTCACTTAGGCAAGAGTACTTTTGCTACAGCTTATGTGTCATTTAGTCGCGTTAAAATCTTGCAGGGTGTTGCTATTTGTGACCTCAATCAAAGGAACCTGTTCAATAGACCTAATAACAATAAAATTCAGCTTTAGCAGAATTCCGAAACTTAAAAATAGTGACCCAGTACTGTGACAGAAATTATAATGAGTTTTTTTTTTGTCACAATTTTTTTTTGAGACTCGGTTTTATTATTGACTGTACTTTCTTACACAAATGTTAATTGCTCATCAAGAACAATCAAACGAGCCCAAACACCATGGGTTTATCTTGTGCTGTTTAGGAGTTCCTACGGCCATCTTCAGCTCCAAGGTACCAAATTATTGTTCTGTCAAAAATTTATTAATCTGTTGATTACGCTAATAAAAGTTAACATTTAACCAACATTAGAAATTCTTGGCATAGATCCTTTCGCAACTAGCTGGTCATCATGAGACCTTCATTTATAGAGTGATATAGAAAATGCTAATAATACTTAACATTTAGTCAAAACTTTGGAATCCTTGGCTTCAATATTGGCTGAAATCCATTAACAACTATCTATCTATCTATTTATCTATTAACTATCTATTTATCTTGTTTCCTTTTGTAAACTTTTTTGGTGTGCAATAAAGTATTGTTGTATTGTATTGTATTGTAACAACTAGCTGGTCATCATGAGACCTTCATTTATTGAGTGATACGGAAAATGCTAATAATACTTAAAATTTAACCAAAATTTGGAATCCTTAGTTTCAATATGGGCTGAGATCCATTAACAACTACCTGGTCATCATGAGACCTTCATTTAGTAAGTCATATAGAAAATGCTGATAATACTTAACATTTAACCAAAATTTGGAATCCTTGGCTTCAATATTAGCTGAAATCCATTAACAACTAGCTGGTCATCATGAGACCTTCGTTTATTCAGTGATATAGAAAATGCTAATAAAACTTTTCATTTATCCAAAATTTTGAATTCTTGGCTTCAATATTAGCTGAGATCCATTAACAACTAGCTGGTCATCATGAGACCTTGATTTATTGAGTGATATAGAAAATGTTCATACAACTTAACATTTAACCAAAATTTGAAATCCTTAGCTTCAATATTGGCTGAGATCCATTAACAACTACCTGGTCATCATGATCCCCTCAATTAGCGGTCATATAGAAAGTGCTAATAAAACTTAACATTTAGCCAATATTTCGAATTATTGACTTCATTATTAGCTGAGATCTCGTCACTTGTTCCAATTAAAGCTGAATATCTTGGAAACTACTAGTCCTATTTCCACCAAACATAGCTAAGAACCATCTCGACGGAAAAGTCTTTCGATTAAAAAAAACCGCACTTAAATTGGTCCATTCGCTTGGGCGCTACGATGCCACAGACAGATACACAGATACACATGTTAAACTTATAACACCCCTCTTTTTTCGTCGGGGGTTAAAAAGAAGGCATGTTCTTGACGCGTCGAAATTAAAGTTGCAAGTTGAATGAAGCGATTGATTTTTTAGAACTTTGCGTCAACAACGCTATGATTCATACGAAAAACACTGAATCCCATTTCTAAATTTTATTTCTAGTGTTGTCCTAACCTAACCACTGGGAATGAGAAATATTCATGGAAATTTAATTTTATTGCTATAATTATTTTTGTTGTATATTCTGAAAAGAGAATAATTTGCTTTAGTATTCTAAACATTTCTAAATTTGTACAACTTTTAGTCACTTTTTAGGGTTCCGTACCCAAAAGTTAAAAACGGGACCCTATTGCTGAGGCTTCGCTGTCCGTCCGTCCGTCTGTCACCAGGCTGTATCTCAAGAACGGTGATAGCTAGACAGTTGAAATTTTCACAGATGATGTATTTCTGTTGCCGCTATAACAACAAATACCTACTATTCATGATAAAACAATAATAATTAAGGGGAGCTCCCATACAAAAATAGGGCTTTTTGCATGATATTTCGTTCAAAGAGCATTTTCTCATGAACCGTTATAGGTAGATAATTGAAATTTTTACAGAATGTATATTTTTGTTACCGCTATAACAACAAAATAATAAAAATAAAAAATAAGTAAAAATTAAAGGAGGACCCCATACAAAGAACGTTTTTTGTTCAATATTGGTACGAAACCCTTCGTGCGCGAGTCCGACTCGCACTTGGCCGGTTTTATTTATAATTCATGATCATAACTTATACCTTATACTATATCGATATTATATTTATAGCGGGAACAACAAGTGGTTACATAATAATAATATCGACAAAACAGTTTATCGATAACCACCACGTTAACTTTAAAAAGGAAATGCTTAATTATATAGTTATTAAGAGAATAATACATGTCGTAGAACTCGAATAAATGGCCTATTATTATGTCAATTATTTAATTCAAAATTAATAAGGTCTATGAGTGTAAAAACTTTAATAACTCAACTTACTTAACGTCGTTGGTATTAAGTAGAGGAATGAATGAAAATACATGTCGTAGAACTCGAATAAATGGCCTATTATTATGTAAATTATTTAATTCAAAATTAATAAGGTCTATGAGTGTAAAAACTTTAATAACTCAACTTACTTAACGTCGTTGGTATTAAGTAGAGGAATGAATGAAAATGTATGTTACGATTTTGCCACTCGATTCTCCTCTATGACGCTGAAGTGGTGCTTATCGGTAACAGGATTGTCGATGTTTTATTTTGTCGAGCACTCACAACACGTGCTTCGTGCTAGCAAAATCTCTAGGTATATACATCAATATTTGTTAAATCATACAGCCTGATGTGATGACAATCAAAACTCCCTAAAATTTCTGTCACTAGGGTCGATTGCAAAAAAATTGTACATAGTTAAGGGCTTTAATTAAAACAAAACTTAATTGATTCCTTTGTGTGACGAAAGTTACCCATACATTTTATACGACTAACTTTCGTCACACAAAGGAAGCGATCGTGATTTTTTTTAACCAAGCTTTTAACTATGTTCAATTTTTTTGCAATCGACCCAATACTCTTCAAATCCTCGTATCTAGTTAGTAGATTGATACTGAGATACGACCTTTGCTTTGAGTAGGTATTTGTTACTTAGTGAGTTATGGTTGTCAACAGACGAATATAAGTAGGTACCTACGACATGTCGTAAAATTCCATATGAGTCATCATCCCAATTATATCAACGCAGCTAACTTCAGATGACGTAAACATACGTGGTGGTACATAAATTGTATAATATGGACCGACGAAAGAGGGGCTGTATCAGGCTAAGTGGTAGGTAATCGCTTGAAGACCGATGGCTAGGAAATAGTTATGGTATGGTAACATTAATGGCTAGGAATTAGAAATTGCCGCAACAAAAAAATGTGTATCAGTGTGTCCGTCTGTGGCATCGTAGCTCCCAAACGGATGGACCAATTGGAGTGTGTTTTTTTTTATCCAAAGACTTGTCAGGGGACGGTTCTTAGCTGTTTGGTGGAAATAGGACCAATAGTTTCCAATATAATCAGCTTTAATTGGATCAGTACTAGTAGAAGTGACAAGATCATAATAATTCATAATATTGTATATATTGTACAGTTTCAGTAGCATTTTCTATATCACTAATTGAATGAGGGTCTCATGATAACCAGCGACTCGTGCCCGGGGCGTTTTAAATTTTTAATTCAGGCTATAATTTATCTCTAATGCTGTTTGAGATGATTAAGTACAAAAGTAAGTCAGATTCGATCTGGCTCGGCCAGGAATGTCTGACGCCACGCCACTGCGATGCGTTGTGTTGTTGACATACCTTCTCTTCCTTCGGCTCCTCAGCGGGAGCGTCCCCGCCCTCCGTGACGTCACCTTCAGCCTGCGCGGGCGCCTCCGTCGGCGCGTCCCCGGCGGCCCCCTCCTCTCCTGAACACACACCATGTTATGAAATTAAATGAAACAATTTATTCAGGCCAGGGCACTTTTACAAGTCAGATTGTGAATCGACCGGCAGTTGCCAAAGAGACCGCTGTTGAGAGGAAAGCCGAAAGAAACTCAACAGTAAGTCAATTCATCGTAAATAATTGTAAATCAAAACAATCAATTACATTTATGGTATAACTAAATACATTAGTACACGTAAAGGAGACGTACGAGGGGCGTCTGAAAAGTTCTAAGCCTAAGGTATTTCGAGGTTATATATGCGTTTATGATACTGGCCACTAGAAAGGCCATTTAAAAACAAATTATTAAAAAATAACATGTCACATTTTATTATTCTGTTTCGAGATATTCAACGGAAAAGTACATCATGTGTGAATTACCAACGAATATTACGAAAATTGAGCACCGTGCTGTAATTAAATTCCTTACAAAAAGTGACAAATCACCGCAGTGTATTTTTGAGGAAATGGCTATTATTTACGGTGATTCTGGGCCTTCTTATGCCACAGTCAAAAAGTGGAGTCGCTTATTTAAACTCGGACGGGAATCGATCGAAGACGACCCCCGCTCAGGGCGGCCAATATCGGTAGTGACCGAAGAAAACGTAGCAAAAGTCAAAAAGCTGGTATTAGAAGATAGAAGAATTAAGGTTTGGCAAATAGCTGAGGTCTTAGGTATTAGTAAAGAAAGAGTCGGAGAAATTTTACATGAACATTTGTACATGAGTAAAGTCAGTGCTCGTTGGGTACCGAAAATGCTAACGGCCTTCGATAAAGTACGTCGTGTGGAAACTTCTCGGGCGTTTTTAGAATTGTGCGAAGATGATTTAGATGAAGTTTGTTCCCGAATAGTAACTGTTGATGAAACATGGATCAGACAGTATGATCCGGAGTGTAAGTCTGAGTCGATGCAGTGGATTGAAAAGGGTGAAAGGCCGCCGAAGATATTTAAAGTGCAAAAGTCGGCCTCTAAGTTAATGGCTACGGTATTTTGGGATTGTGATGGCATTCTTTTAATCGATTATTTAGAAAAAGGCTCTACGATAAACGGAACTTATTATGCAAATCTAATAAGACAGGTGCGACAAGCCATAGTTGAGAAAAGGCGGGGTAAACTAAGGAAAGGCATTTTGTTTTTGCAAGACAACGCACCCGTTCACACCGCTAATGTTGCGAGGCGTGCTCTGAAGGAAGTTGGTTTTGACGAAATTGACCACCCACCCTACAGCCCAGATCTAGCCCCAAGCGATTATTTTCTATTCAATAATTTGAAGAAAGAGTTGAGGGGAAAGCGATTTAGAAGTGACGAAGAGATGAAGGCGGCTGTACAGGAGCATTTTGAAGGGCAAAATGAAGATTATTTTTTTAATGGCCTAAAAGCACTGTATAAAAAATGTAAAAAATGCATTGATTTAGGAGGAGACTATATTGAAAAATAAACACGAGTTCATTTGTGTAAATTGTTTTTTTCTATCTTAGGCTTAGAACTTTTCAGACGCCCCTCGTATAGATATACCTACACCAATTCAATGTTAAGGAAGTAACTACATTTATACAAAATGTATTCAATTTAAACTAATAATGTTTAGTCTCCAGGCGTCTTGACATGCAATAAGATACGATTAATTAATTCATCCTGTCCCTCTCAAACTTGACTAGATAGAAAGATAGAGGTAATATATATATATCCGTCAGCAGAATCGCAAGGCGCAATCGTGTTACAGAAGCAGAAAGTATGGTAGTAATACTAGTAATAGAGCAACACTATGACAGATGTGCTCTATACGAAAACTGATTGATTCAACATCTATTGGTAGTTCTTCTGAAAGCATTGTAACTTTGTTGGACAGTGTTCCTCTATTACTTCAATACTCTCAAGCTAAACACATAACAAATTTAAATGTCTTATTTAGTAAACACATAAACAATATACACCTATAATAGTAATCCAGTGTGGAAAACATCCCAAACTACTAATCATAACTTTTTATGGATAAAATAACTGATACAATGCTGCATCGAGACAAAATTATATAAGACATTTAAATTTGCGTCTACTATTTATGATATGTAAGCAGGTGTTGGCATTGCAAAATGGTCTGAATACTGAATTATGAATACACTGTGTAATGGGTAACTGAATTATGAGTACTGAGTATTTTCCCATGACACAAGCACAGGACAAATGACATACACTTCGGTGATTATTCAGTGTTCGTCTCATTACCGTAACCGAAATATTGGCCAGCTTATAGAAGCAATCAACATCATTCTGATAAGAATTTTAAAAATCTGCGTTTTCTACAAGACAGTATAAAATGGCGCCTTTGATCATACGGTTCGTCAAAATATAGCGGTCACGGTAATGAGGCGGTTAAAACGCCCGAAAAATAATCACCAACTTTCGCACATATATGGATAAGGATGTAATTTGATGGGTTTGAATGTAAAGGGTCTATATTAAGGGAGAGTTAGTGAAGTGAATTAAGGCAAAACGTTAGCAGTGAACAGTCAACACTAAAGTCATTTGTGTTATTTTTCTACAATTACACGGAAATTAAACAAAATACCCATGTGGAAACATTGCTGATTTTTATTAATTTTCCTAATTTAAAAATGGTAATTTCTTATTCCTACAAAAGTGCAAAAGAGTTACTAATTGTTGTAAAAATTATACTAGCTATCATTTTGCCTTAAGCCTAGGTCAGAGACCATTATGTTAAGTGTATACATATCTGACGTTAGCATTTGCATACCCATTGAGGCTCTCAATCTCGGGATTGTTTAGTATGGTTAATATTGGGATCCCAAAACCCTGGAAGCCCGGATCTACATCTACATAAATAAAACAGATGGAGTTATCAATTTGCTGGTTCATTACTATGGTGTCCTATGCTACTATTTTAATTGTAATAGTAGTAGTATTGAAATAGTACTGGTGATAGGAAAAGACAAATGGAGTAAAATAGTCACAAAATGGTACCCAAGGGATGGAAAAAGGAAGAGAGGTAGACCACTGGGACAGTGGGATGACGAATGACGATATAAGACAGGTTGCGGGAATAACATGGGGTAGAGTAGCCAGAAATAAGAGATATATATGAATAAAAAGAAAAATACTGATAATAATACAAAAAATAACATGGGAAAATATGTTACAAAAATGTCCAACAAAAGGCTTAAATAAAAAATAAAATGTTACTATTTCAAAGTTAAAATTATACTTCATATCACTGAGGCAATGTTCAAATTTCAATAAGTCATAAATGAGACATGGAAGCTTTTAATATTTACCTGGCGATTTGTGTACCTACTCGGTACCTGGTTGCGTGCAGGGTCTAAGCGTGATTCGAGGGACATCCGGAACATACAACCTAACTAAATTATTTATCAGCTCTAGGCAATCTGACTCTCCTCGCAGCACACGGCCGACTATGTTTATGTTCAAGGCAATTGAAACACATCCCCTTTTCACCCTTATTGGCATTGTGGCAAGAGTGATGGTACATGAAAGTGGATTGAAAAACCAAATTTGGTTTTGAAATTTCTGTTGCAAGGTGAAATGCAATTCAAATTTATCATTGTATGTGTAGGTATAAGAAAGGTTTGGATTTACAGTACTAACAGTAACAAAAGTAGTTACACAGTGAGCTGTACAAGCATTATAACCTTCATAATAGTTATGTGCAGATCATTAATTAATTACAATCAGTTTATTTTATTTATAAACTTTTGCTGCTGATAGTACAATAATATGTTTATCAATATCCCAGATATCCCTTTATTGCAAAATATTATGCCTTGACATTGAAAATACATTTTTCAAATTTCTTTTTATCAGATGATAAATAAAAATTATCAATTGTTTGGAACTATTTTTAGTTGCACATGAGGTTTTAAATAATATTTTGATTAAAGTATTTTATTGATTAAAACAAAATAAATTTACTTAATAGGGTATTTGTCAACTTGCTCACATTGACAACAGTTCTGTTAGTAAGGATAGTTTTTTAGTTAGTTTTAATGCACAATCAATTAATTTTCTCTTGATACTAAATTAATAGAAAAGGTACCACACTGTTCACTAAACAATTGGAATTAAAATTTTAAATTGTAAGTGTTCAGTAAGATATCAAGAACAAATTTTTACCCAAGTACAGTCAGCATCAAAGGTAGCATCAATTTTAAGTATGCAATTTGACATAAGCCAGTAGTAAAATTGTCAGTTGCTTTTCACGGTGACTGTACCATGCTAACAAATAATAGCTATGCAAGATGAAATTGAGTTTTAAATGTACATATAAGTATGTACAGCATATATTAGCACATGAAGCCGCAACTTAGCTAGTCGCGGTACTTAGTGAGCTAACGGTACTTACAAACCCCACCTTCGAAAAGGTAGGTAGATTCGCGAGAGGGCAAGCTAATGACTTACCTTGCTCCGCCTGCTCGGTGTCTCCGTTGTTGTCCTCGATCTCCTGAACAGGCTCCTCGACGCTGGTGTCCGGGACCTCTTCCACCGCTTGCGCAGCTTTCTGCTTCGCCGCCTGGGCCTTCGCGCCGCGACCGCGCTTCTGAGCGACCATTGTTAACTAGAAACACGCCCCGCCGTCAATAAACACATATCAATCGACTATTAATCGATAATCCCTAATTGAAAATAATTCGCCCCAGATCTCAAAATAAGCGACGCGACGCGAACTTTAGAACCCCGATCGATCGAAATTACTTGCCGCCTATTCGCTTCAAGGACAAAGTTAGTAACGCTTGGGCGCGAAACATCGTAGAAGGTAAAATCAATTCATAAGCCGACTTTTACAGTGGAAATAACACGTTTTATCGCGAAATTTGACTATTGCGACTTAATATTCGTCAAAACAAGCCACCCGCGCCATGGGCATGGCGTTACAATGCTTACGCTTCCAATGGAAAATTCACGAAACCTTACACCGCCTCTAACTTTTTAACTACAACTGTACTTTATAAACTTTATAGATCAAGAACACTTACTTGCTGATTTTAAATAGAGATGAATTTACAACCTGGAACACAATCGACGCTACAATTTAAATGAAAAGATGCCAAACTAAAAGCAATAATAACATGCAGCCGGCATCACGCAAGCGCACCCGCCATTAATGTAAAAAGTGAGGTTATTGGTGTTGCCAATCTAAAATTGCAAATTGATTTCGTAACTATCTTTTTGTAAAATAAGCATCATTAGAAAGTTAATTACGTTAGAATTGAGCCATTCCCGTCCATTGATATTTGTAGCCTTAGCTTCGTGCACGAATATAACCGAAATTTACAGGGAAAAGAGCGAATCTAACGTAGCGAAATTATTACGAGCCTGCTTCAATTTAAAGAGAGTCCTAAAAACGTCTTTAAAAGTGAGGTCAAGTGATCAACTTTCAAATGATCATCAGAAACAAATGACTTTCAGAATAATTTGGTGGAATGGAGTATTTATGTTTACTATTGTTATTTCCAACAAAACCTTTTCATTACTTATTTTTGCAAAACGTATCTACCTCTCAGAGCTATGACGTCACACTTCCGATAGACGCTTCAGCCTTAGTCGTTTTTTTGTTGCTTTAACTCCCAGCTTTTCTCACTTATCTGGTCATACTAAAACATTTTAATGTTCTGATACACTGGGGCTACGATTGAACAACGAACAGAATTTATTAAAATAATTAATTTGAGGCATAGTACTAGTATGAATATAATATTTGACTCGCTGTTATCAAAGGTATTTTCAGTGAATGACAATATAAAAAGTCTCCCTAAAAATTTTCAAGAAATGTAATGGAAGAAATTCTACATGAAGCTAGAATTTTTCCCAGGAAAGTTACAGATATTTCTTTAGATTATAAAATAATGAAAACATAACCAGCCTTGTACCTCATACGGGACAACTCAGGCTTATTCTTATAAAAAAAAAGCATGCTTTTAGTAACAAAAATCATCCGGATCCAATCCAGATCTCGGTGTGTCACCAGCATAAGCATGCTGTTGAAAAGTCAAAATAATAATTAATCAGTCAAATCTTTGTAATTAAATTGGGCTGAAATTTGAATTGGAAAAAAGAAGAAAATTGAAAAAAGAAAAAGAAGAAGTTGGAAGATTGCCTTGTTTGGTCTCCAAAGAGCATGTAATTTAAAATTGTCTCGAGTGAACTTCAGAATAAAATCGAATTTGTCATTGTAAAAACTAAACATGACTGAACTGCAAGGTGACGATTGGGACCTAGCGTGTTCGGACGATGAGCTCTCTAAAGCCGGCACAACCATTGGAAAGCACTGGGTCGTCGACGCTTCAGACTTAGAAGAACTCTACAATAAAATCGACAAAAATGGAACTTTGACCCTAGAATGGAAATGTCCAGGCCGACGCGCGCCTTCTCCTATTCCCGTTACTAAGGAAAACAAAGTAGAAGTACCACAATCTCCGGTAAGAGAGGAGAAGTCAGACTTTGATTTCATGGACGAAGTCAGCTCCCTCCGCCTTCGTGTGCGGCGAGAAGGCGAGGATACCCTGCGAGGCTCTGCCAAGAAGAAAACAACATCTTTTGATGGCATCCTATCAAACATGATCAGGCACAAACGCATAGAACAGATGGAGAAACAGGCAAACACCCCAACGACGACAGCATCGGCTCCAACCACCTCCTGACCCTTTCCCAGTGTGAAGAGCCGGTTTAATTTCCGGAGGACGTAGTTTGTGCCAACATTTTCATTTAGATAGAACAATAGCGGTAGTAATCGGCCAAATGAGTGTATTTGAGACCCAACTGGAGTGAAAAAGTGTGCTGTGAACTAATAAACCAATAGGGGTGTAGCTTGATGTTCAATTATACAACAAACTGTACTTATATGAATAAAGTTAGCTCAATATGTCATGAACAAAGAAAAAGCATGAAGATGAGACTTCAAAATTATGCAAATTTCATGTTTATTTTTTAAATCCTATAGATTGTTTTCAGAATCCTCATAATTTAACAAAACAATAATTGTATAACAACCATGAACTTAACCTGTTGACTGCCACAGTCGGCTGTGGCCGTCAACAAATAATCGTGCCCCTGACGCCATGTTGGCCACAGCCGTCCAAATTTCAATGATCAAAAACTTTGTAATTCTTACCCCTACAAGTATTTTTCAATCCCTGTTGATTTCGGGGCACATCTTTTTTTTTTTACTCTGGCATTGTGGCACGGTAAATTGCTAGACCGCTTGGCAGTCAATAGGTTAAATGCATGTGGAAATAGTTGGTGCAGCATGTTTTCTTCCTCCGTTCTTCCCTATTACTCGTCATCTCGTTGTTTACTCCCTTCTTATTCATATCATCTTTCACATAATCTATCCATCTTTTCTTTGGTTGTCCTCTTCTATATCCGTTCACATTCATATTAACGCTTTTCTGGTTATGTGGCTTTCCTCTCTGAATAAGAAATACCGCAACAACCTGACTCAATATTACACAGTTTTCTATGTTACATTTCCTTTCTTTATTTATTTATGATAATGTACAAAATTATCTGTATTCTGTAAAGCCAAAGTGTTTATTCACTGTCATAATAATAAAATATTACTGATAGTATCTACAGTTTCACTGTAGCTAGCATGTACTGCTATTTTTCCCCTATAAATAGAACATTTGTATAATACTAAGTGTTGTAAATAAGATGTGGATGTACAAATATATTTCCCTGTTAGGATCCCTTTGTTAGGCATAATTGGGTCAATTTTCTGCCACTCGTTGCCATGGTGATGCCCCTGGGTCACAATTAAAACTACGATTTTCCGTGGTTATATTTAGCAAAAGCTTTGTAATTTAAGCAGTTATTAAGCCCATTCTTACGTAGACTATCTCCTGACAATACCACTTATATCAATTATCAACACTTTTCTTAGAAATGTTATCACTGTTCCTGGTTCCTGGGTCACGGACAGAATAACAGCAAGAAAAAGTTGATTCACCCAATTCATCATCATCATCATCTCAGCCATAGGACGTCCACTGCTGAACATAGGCCTCCCCTTTGGACTTCCATATATACCGGTTGGAAGCGACCTGCATCCAGCGCCTTCCGGCGACCTTTATAAGGTTATCTGTCCATCTTGTAGGTGGACGTCCTACGCTGCGCTTGCTGTTCCGAGGTCTCCACTCGAGCACTTTTCGGCCCCATCGGCCATCTGCTCTGCGTGCTATGTGGCCTGCCCATTGCCACTTCAACTTGCTAATCCGGTGAGCTATATCGGTCACTTTAGTTCGTCTACGGATTTCCTCATTTCTGATTCGATCACGTAGAGACACCCCGAGCATAGCCCTCTCCATTGCTCGTTGAGCGACTTTGAGCTTTGAGATGAGGCCGATAGTGAAAGACCACGTTTCGGTGCCGTAAGTCATCACTGGTAACACACATTGGTTGAAGACTTTCGTCTTGAGGCACTGAGGTATGTCGGACGAAAAGACATTGCGTAGTTTCCCGAACGCTGCCCAGCCGAGTTGGATTCGGCGGTTGACCTCTTTCTCGAATAATATAATATTTTTTTCTTATTCACCCAATTAATGAGTCACAATTATTTTTTTTGACATAATTCTCAAACCATTTACTTCACAGGATTATTGGAAAGACCACCCAGTAGAACCTATTGATCAGTTTGTATAAGAATTTAGAATAGGCAACATTATTTAAGCAATATAAAAAAAAGTTGCCAAGAAATACATTAAGACCGCGTGTCGGCGTGAATAATTACAATACTCAAAGGTTGTCTGGAAGAGATCGCTCTTTAGCGATAAGACCGCCTGGTGTCTACCGTTATTAAAATTATTGTTTCTGTGTTTAATTTGTAAACTTTTTTGGCGTGCAATAAAGCATTTTGTATTGTATTGTAATACTGCGCCCTTGAGCCAAAAATATATGTTGTTCATTCAATTAAATTTTTATATAAAAAAAAATGGCTACTGCCCATTGGGTCAATTCTGCCAGTGTCAAAGTTGACGAACGTTGTACGGTGAGATGAGCTTTTTGTAAAGTGATAGCGATTTACAAAAAACCACGCGGACTATCGGGCCTTGACCCAGGAAGGGCTATGAACGCTTCAAGTTGAATCCTTCATTAGCTATTCACTCATACGTTAGATCACTGCACAATACGCTATCAATACTACACATTGAACAACAAAAATGAATAAATAATGAACAACGATGATGCGGCCATCTTGAGACACGAACCGAAGACCATATATGTTGTTATTAAACAAACAAATATTTTATTTCAGAGGCCATTTCGTACCTTGTCACAGTGAACGTCAATATGAAAGCCGCGTGAAATCTCATATCATTGTCATTGTGACAAGGTTCTGCAGTGGCGTAGAAATCAAATTGGTTGACTGTACATTATTGAGTGTAATTTAATATTATATTATAATCATGTCCATATTTTTTTACAAGGAAACTGCGGTGTTTCGTTACGTTCCGATCACTAATTATGACTATCATCAATATTATGTAAGTGGATGTTCGGATCC
The DNA here is from genome assembly GCA_905147355.2 of Apotomis turbidana. NCBI lineage: Eukaryota > Metazoa > Arthropoda > Insecta > Lepidoptera > Tortricidae > Apotomis > Apotomis turbidana. The sequence goes on along the minus strand of LR990280.1, from coordinate 59,777,470 downwards.
AACGTTGGACTGGCCTTATAGTCAGGGTGGAATGTGCCAGCCGGGCCCTACCATACCCTGACCAATCACTGGCTTGCTTGGCGTGTATCCCTAACTCCATTATCCAATCTTGGCCATTGCTAGTAGGGAGCCACTGGCCTTTTCATGCTGTATCTGACCCCGTATGGGTCACAACCTCCCAAGGGGGCTAAGTTGACCACTGATAATAATTTGGCTTTGTAACACTCACTTGGCACCTGTATGTACCCCTGTTATTAGTGTTGTGAATTTAAGCTTCGAGGCTTGAACTATAAGACTCGAGTCGCGACTTATGAGTGTAGAAGCCTCGAACCTTAAAGCCTCGAGCGTTTAAGCCTCAAATTAAAAAGTTCGTGTTCACGTTACGAGCATAGAAACCTCGAGTCTTTAGGCCTCAAGCTTTAAAGCCTACTAAGCTTCGAAGGCTTAAGTGCACAAGGTTTGGAGCATTCACAAGTCTCAAACGCTTTGGACAAATTTGATCAATCTTTGACTTATATAATTATTTGATCACTTTTTAACCGACTTCAAAAAAAGGAGGGGGTTCTCAGTTCGGTTGTATGTTTTTTTTTTTTTTTTTTTTTTTTTTTTTTTTTTTAATGTTTGTTACCTCATAACTCCGTCATTTATGAGTCGATTTGGAAAATTCTTTTTAGGTTCATGAATAGACATCTCAAGGTTGGTCCCATAAAATTTTGGTGAAGATCGGATGACGAGATCCATGAGGAATCGAAGGAATTCCTGAAATTTTATAGGCACTCATAATATTTTTAATGTTTTTTCTAAAACTATTTAAGTATTTGCATATGGTAGTCATCATCTTCTCATGCTGAACTGATGATGGAAGGTACAACTCCTTAACAGTTAGGAGTTAGGAGATATTTCAAACGAGATGCATGCCTTCAAGACCTCCCTGATCACCCCGCCATAAGTATTTTATATGAATCACTAAAAAGCGAAAAAAAAAAAATTTTTAACAAAAAAAAGAACCGACTTCAGTAAAACTAAAAAGCCGAAAATAACCCGTTCAAGTACAGATTACATTTGACTCACCCTTTGAAGTCGGTGCCAAACCTCACGTAAACTTTAATATATAAATATAATAACTGAGTGGTTTGGGATCGATTTCAAAGGGTGAGTCAAATGTAATCTGTACTTTAACGGGTTATTTTCGGCTTTTTAGTTTTACTGAAGTCGGTTCTTTTTTTTGTTAAAAATTTTTTTATATTGTTTTTTTCTAAGTTCTTACTTCTAAGGTAAGTAAATATAGGAGACTTTTTAACCAACTACAAAAAAAGGAGGGGGTTCTCAATTCGGTTCTTTTTTTTTAATGTTTGTTACCTCAGAACTCCGTCATTTATCAATCTATTTGGAAAATTATTTTTAGGTTCATGAATAGACATCTCAAGGTTGGTCCCATAAAATTTTGGTAAAGATCTGATGACGAAATCCATAAGGAATCGAAGGAATTCCTGAAATTTTATAGGCACTCACATTGACGTATTAATTACATAATACCTCAATGGGCACTCATAATGTTTTTCATATATTTTCTAAATGTTTTTAAGTATTTGCATATGGTATCATCATCTTCTAATGCTGAGCTCATGATGGAAGGTACAACTCCTTAACGGTTAGGAGTTAGGAAATAATTCAAACGAGATTCATGCCTTCAAGACCTCCCCGATCATCCCGCCATAAGTATTTTACATGAATCACTAAAAAGAAAAAAAATAACAAAAAAAGAACCGACTTCATTAAAACTAAAAAGCCAAAAATAACCCGTTCAAGTACAGATTACATTTGACTCACCCTTTGAAGTCGGTGCCAAACCTCACGTAAACTATAATATATAAATATAATAACTGAGTGGACTATAAAGAGTATGTGTATAGTATTACCACATCTTCAATAAGAGCATATACGCAGGAGTATTAATCTAATACTAACCTGTTGTTAAACAACTTATCCGATACAGAAAGGTTTATAATATTATTTTTCTACTCCAGTACTTTTTTCTGTCATTTATATAGTTACTAACTCTAATATAAAGACATAAATTATGAAAGTCTGTAAAAGTCTATACTCTACTGCTCAAAAACACACTGCTAACCGATGTTATAATGTCGCCAAAAAACCATCACTTAGTACCTCAGATTACATGATGAACAGCTGCATTCAAACAATTTGCAAATTAAAAAAAAAACTTTTGTACTAAGGCATTGGTGCCAACTTAAAAAAGAAGTTTTATCTTCAGTGCATGGATGTTTAGTATAGTGAACGATACCTTTATGCATAAGTTAAATTTTTTTGACAGATGTTTAGTATGGTGATCGTATACCTTTATGTATAAGTTAATATTTTTTTGACAGATGGATGTCAATAAAAAAAAAGTTTATCAGAGACAATTTTTCTTTTTAATTTTGTTGATTCCGAGCGGGAACATTTAATTATTTTCTTTGTTGTTTATTTGCATTTTATTTATGAAATGTCGAGTCGTAGAAAAAGTATTGTATGCAACGTTGTATAAGTAGGTCAAAAAACGCTCGTGGCATCTTTCTTACGATGTTCGCTGCGCTCACATCGTAACCCATGCCACTCGCGTTTTTTGCCCCCTCTTATACAACGGTTGCATAAAATATTACTATTTAACGCTTGACTCAGGAAGTCGCCTTCAAAGTTCGGGGGGCTTGAGCCTTCAATGGCACAGAGTTCTTAAAGCTTGAGCTCTCTTTTAAGCTCGAGTCTTAAAGACTTACTATTAAGAGCTCATCAAAAGCTTGAGTCGTTAAGGTTCTGAACCGTTATTGCGCTCAAACCTTCAACGCTCGAGTCTTTAAAGCTTGAACCTTCAAGGTTTGCGAGTCTATAAGGTTCGAAAGTCTTCAAGACTAGTCTTCTAACAACACTACCTGTTATGCACTAATTAAGCGTAAAAGTTATGATAAGTAGTTTAGAAGTTATGAGGGAAAAGATGACCAAACATGAATTACGGATAAAATCATACTTAATCCTCCCTTTTGCTTCGCCGTGGTCCGGTAAAAAGTGGTGCGCTATCATGTGAAGGTGATATAATAATGAAATAATGAACTTTATTCTGCAAGTAGGCCACAAGGGCACTTTTACATGTCTGAGTCTACCGGCATTTCACAAGAGGAGACCACTGTTGAGAAGAAACGCCGAAAGAAACTCAACGTCAGTCATTTTTTCATAAAGGATAAGTACTTAACTATTACAGTAATATGAACTTAACTATACGTAGTTCTCGAAGAAAACATATTAAAAGTGTATTCTAAGATATAAATGAGGACTAGTGTAAGAAGTATAAATGAAATGAACAATTTTATTCAAGAATTTCTTAAAGCAATAGTTTGTTAATGTATTTGTATAATGTACTTACTATAACATTACATATAAGATAAGTACTAAACTTTTCGTATAAATGAAATGGTGCTTTTTAGGGTTCCGTACCCAAAGGGTAAAAACGGGACCCTATTACTGAGACTTCGCTGTCCGTCCGTCCGTCCGTCCGTCCGTCCGTCCGTCTGTCACCAGGCTGTATCTCAAGAACGGTGATAGCTAGACAGTTGAAATTTTCACAGATGATGTATTTCTGTTGCCGCTATAACAAAAAATACTAAAAATAAAATAAAATAAATATTTAAGGGGGGCTCCCATACAACAAAGGGATTGGTTGCGTTAACTTTGCACCTCATTTGTATGGAGCGCTTTACATACCAGGTGCAAACTTAAATTAACCACTTAAGGATGGAGTGTTTGTACGGAACCCTCGGTGCGCGAGTCCGACTCGCACTTGACCGGTTTTTATTTCTATTGTTCCTGTCAGGATTACCCGTTAGCTCACTCGTTATGATATTTCACACCCACTACGTTACCCAAAGTTGTCTTTTTTTATATTTTTTTTATGGGTAGATACACCTTAACCATATTAATATCTACAAGACACAACTAATACAAACTACCTGTGATCCCAGAGCTGGCGCGTTTCTCGGACAAAGGCTCAGTATTGCTGTGCAGCGGGGAAACGCCGCCAGCATCTTGGGATCATTTCCGCGAATGACAGACCTTGGCTAGAGTTAGGTTAGTGTAGGTTTTAGGTTTTTAAATTGTTTTACCACTTAATTCGAATGTTTTTCTTTAATAAATTTATTACAGACACAAAACTATATGACATTAATGACATAAAAAAGATCACCCACGCCGAGCTCTGTACCCAATGTATTTGCGTTTTTTTACGCGATTATTTTTTGTATTTTTTTGAAAGATCATTTTGTCGTCTTCACCCCGCCGCAGGTCGTGGGCTCGTGGCGCTTCAGCCGAAAGTACTGGATCACTGCGCGCCCGACAGGCGTCACTTGATCGAGATCCACGTACGCTCGCGATGTACCTGCACATTGCGATGGCACCGCGTCTCCCACTCGTTCCATTTCGTGAAACAATCACTATAATTTAGATTATTCGATATTGTTTAAGTTATTTTATTATTATAGCTTTGACGTCTGTCTAGAATGATTTTTGAAGGGTTTTTTTTCTAATGTCACTTTTGTCGACGAAAACGGTCGACTATAGATAGGTATAATATTTTACGAAAACACACTCTATGGTGCGTCGCCATGGAGGCGAGGCGGAGCGCAGACGCGTGGAATAGACCAATCCTCGAGTTGCAATCTGTGTCTCAGCTCCACTTCACTTTTGTGATTGGTCGTCTCCGCTCGTCTCCGCTTCAGTGGAGGCGCACCCTTATTGTACACTCCTGGATATCCAGATAAGAACTTCTCAGTTTTCAACCAAACCCGAATCGCAATCTGAGAGCTTACGGAGTGTACAATAAGGGTGCGCCTCCACTGAAGCGGAGACGACCAATCACGAAAGTGAAGTGGAGCTGAGATACAGATTGCAACTCGGGGATTGGTCTATTCCACGCGTCTGCGCTCCGCCTCGCCTCCATGGCGACGCACCATAGAGTGTGTTTTCGTAAAATATTATACCTATATAGTAAACCGTATACCAAATATTCCTATAACTAGTCGTGTCTTACCCCAGCGGGCCTCTCGGAGTGTGAAGCCAGCGTAACACGCGTCTTCTCTTTCCCGCGCCCCACTCTAACGGCCGGCGCGCCTCACGCGCCGCCCGCCAGTCGAGCTCGAACCGCACCACCGTATAGCAATCTCGCGCGCCGATACCTACCTCGCTCTCGCCACAAAGCGTCTCGTCCGTGTTAGTTATTATTACGCTCTGTAGTCTGTTCAGTGTTACTTATAAACTATACTAACCACTAATCCATAACTTTACACATTAAAGTTAAGTCCCGAAAACACCCCTGAGTTCTCATTTTCTGCCTGCCGGCAGTGGCGCATCCCCATTCTAATTAGTTCCCAGTAGTTCCAGTAGTCCCAGTACCATACCTGGCGACTAACGTGACTATATCTGGCGTCCCAACAGTGTGGATTAGTGGTAAAAAGAAAAAACAAACAGTTTGTGCGCGAGTGATTTGTGTGTGTGTGTATCGAACTCCGTACGACTCCGTACCTACCTAAACTTGTGCGTTCGTGATGCACGTAGGTACGAACTATAATAATGGCGCATTATACCAGAAGTAAAGGAAACCTGGTAGTACACAGCGACGAGGAAGACCGAGAAAACGTGTTTCCCGCGCCAATAATGCCTGCCCAGCAACAATCAATTTCGCATGGCAATAGAGATGATGCAACAAGCATTCCCCTTTCCTCTGTGCCACCATCGCAGCACGAACACCAGGAGTTCCAGCACGACGACGACGACGGGGATGACACAGCAGGCGTGAATATTAGTAACCGTCGTCCTCCCGCCCCCCGCGATGCTGACGCAACATTCTCACAGCAGAGTGTTTCCATGCTCCTAGAAGGCCTACAAAGAACGCAAACGAACGCGATAAAGGAAATCCTAGACAGTGTTCTCAGCCACCGCGCGGTGACCTCGACGCCCGCGTCGGTGCTCGCCGAAAATGGCAATTTTGCGCGTTGTAAGGCTGTGTTTAGCGGCACACCCTCTGAGTCCATAGAAGGATTTATAGATGCAGTAGAAAGCTATAAAGAGTGTGCTAACGTGACTGATAATAATGCGATTAAAGGTATGTCAATGTTGCTGACGCATGACGCTGCGACCTGGTGGCAGGGTATTAAAAATCAAGTAACAACATGGGACGAGGTCGTTCATAACCTACGAAGCGCCTACGGCGACCGCCGGCCACCCCATAGAATTTACCGCGACTTATTCGCAATCGAACAACAGCACGAGAATACCGATGTGTTCGTTGCCAAAGCGCGCGCCCTGCTATCAAGGCTACCCACGAACGATTTAAATGAAAAAGTTAAATTAGATATGATTTACGGCCTTTTAAACGTGCGAATAAGAAAACGACTCCGCAGAGAAGAATTCACTACATTCGCCGAGTTATTATATCATGCTAGAAATATATAAGACTCCATGGGCGAAGAGGAGCGACGAGCATCAGCAGCGAGGCCATCGCCGGCCGCCGGCGCGAACACGTTCCGCGCGGTTCCGGCCCCCTCCGCTGCCGCAGCCGACGCGCACGCGAGCGCGCGAGTCGCGCTCCCGGAGCGCGCGCAGCCCGCGGCCGCCGCCGTTCCGCCGCCCCGCGCAGCCGCGCCCCGGCACGCGCCCGCGCCGCCGCCGCCGCGCGCCGCGCCTGCCGTGAGCGCACCTCCGGGTGCTCCCCTGACGACCTCGGCCTCCGGCCCCGCACGACCCTACTGTGCCTACTGCAGGCGGTACGGTCACCGGCGAGAACAGTGTCGTAAGTTACAGGACAGCGGTGAGTCGTTCAATCATAATAATAACGCGAGTGATAGTGCCGTAAATCAGTCCAAGCCGGAAATGTTCTATAGTGTCGAATTACCCGTGCGCGGTCGTAAATTTCAAAATCGTTCGTTTAGTGCAGTAAACAATGACTATAATCATAATATCCCAACTTGTGTGTCTTATGAACATAAGTTCTGCCAATCGGTCAATTTATCAAAAAGTTGTCAGTCGGACAATTTGTCCATGAACGATGCATACAACCATGATCACGATTCTCATCCGATTTGTTTGGATAATTACCAAAATTGTACTAAAAGTGTAAATGTTGTATGCAACGTTAGCGACAACGATACCTATTGTGCCAAAAATGATAAAAAAGTTACGTTCGCTTCTTGTAACGGCGCTGTACCGAAATGTAAGTCCGATTCTGTGCGAAATTCCAAGAATTGCTGTATTCACAGAATCGATGACGTAACTTGTACCTGCCCACAGGGAAAAGGTAATAAGTCAATTTTTGCACAAAAGGAAGTTACGTGTTCTTGTTATGATCACGATGTTATTTTAAGTTGCAAGTCTGATTTTGTAGGTGTACAATGTCAGTGTCACAAAATCAATGACGTCACACTTTCGCATATTTGTCCCCATGAAAAGTGCAACAAGTTCGATTTCGCATGTAAATGTAATAAATTTTTTGTTCGCGATTTCAATAAGTCTACCTGCCCGCAGGTAAAGTGTGATAAGTCGGATTTTTCACAAAATTTTGCTGACACCGAAAATAAATATATTTGTTCTCAATATGACGCGAAGCGTATCCATACACGTAACGGTGCAATGCAAAAGTGTGGTAAGTCCGATTTTTCACAAAATCTTGTTGACACTAAAAATGAATATGTTTGTTCTCAAAATGACGCTAAGCGTAACCGCACACGTAAGGGTGCGATGCAAAAGTGTAGCAAGTCGGATTTTTTGAAAAATCCGGCAGAGATTAAAAGTTTGAATTTTATTGTTGACGAGGTAACGGCCTGCCCTCAGGTAAAATGTAATAAGTCGCATTTTTTGAAAAGTCCTGCTGAGGGTAATTTTACTGATAATGATGATTTTTTGTCTTGTGATGATGATAATTGTGTACGTAGTAAGGACGATGACGATTTGTTGGCATGTAGCGTCGGTGATAGGCCCGTCAAATATCGCGACTTACGTCCCATTTTCAAAATCGAGATTTTGGGCGTAAATGGTACAGCTTTAATAGATACTGCCGCGAAGCACTGTATTGCCGGTCACACACTATATGCTCTCCTTCTACGTAAAGGCCACCCGCTCACGCCTACGAAGAGGCAAATTAAACTTGCCGATGGCCACGTACGTGAGATGAACGTTCTCACTACCACGTTACAGGTGCGGTTGGAACAAATTATCATTACGATACCATTTTTAATTTTCCCCGAGTCCGGCAACAACGAGACGTTACTCGGTATAGATTTCCTTAGGGCTATGGGTGTTGTTATTAATTTCTCCAAGGAAGTATGGTATTTCGACAAAAATCATCAGGTGAAATATCAGCTGTTTTTCGAACCAACGTCGCGAGGCACTACTTGTGCCTCCACAGACGTTCTCCGGGACGACGAGAGTACTCAACTGGAGTTTGCGGAGCGAGATAAACTCGCCCAGATCCTCGTCAGGCACGCACACATTTTTCATCCAGGGGGAGCTCCTAAGCTTTTCGCTAAGCACCGTATAGATACGGGTGAGTACCCACCTGTAGCAGTGCCTCCATACTGTCTGAATCCTGCGAAAATAGAGGTCATGAGGAAAGAATACGCCGACCAGTCGCGCCGGCAGGTTGATTTCCAGGTGGGTGATAAGGTGCTACTCAAGTCGCACCTGTTGAGCAACAGCTCAAAGGCGCTCACTTCAAAGTCCATGCCGAGACGCGACGGCCCGTACGTCATCGCCAAGAAGGTAAGCCCTACGACATACAACATTGCTCGCATGGAGATGACTCATGAGATTATAGGGAAGTACCATGTTCAAGATTTGACTCGGTTCAGTGGTAACGATGATACTCTGCCTAAACCGGTTAACCCCGTCAAGAAACGCGGACGACCGAAGACGAAGAAAGAGAAGCTAGTCCAGGAACGAGGGCGTATACCTGAACTAGAGGGGGAGTATATAGTAAACCGTATACCAAATATTCCTATAACTAGTCGTGTCTTACCCCAGCGGGCCTCTCGGAGTGTGAAGCCAGCGCAACACGCGTCTTCTCTTTCCCGCGCCCCACTCTAACGGCCGGCGCGCCTCACGCGCCGCCCGCCAGTCGAGCTCGAACCGCACCACCGTATAGCAATCTCGCGCGCCGATACCTACCTCGCTCTCGCCACAAAGCGTCTCGTCCGTGTTAGTTATTATTACGCTCTGTAGTCTGTTCAGTGTTACTTATAAACTATACTAACCACTAATCCATAACTTTACACATTAAAGTTAAGTCCCGAAAACACCCCTGAGTTCTCATTTTCTGCCTGCCGGCAGTGGCGCATCCCCATTCTAATTAGTTCCCAGTAGTTCCAGTAGTCCCAGTACCATACCTGGCGACTAACGTGACTATACCTATCTATAGTCGACCTTTTTCGTCGACAAAAGTGACATTAGAAAAAAACCCTTCAAATAATCATTCTAGACAGACGTCAGAACTACTATGATAAGATAGCCATTTTTTTAATATAATTCTTAAATAATATCCAATAATCTAAATTATAGTGATTGTTGCACGAAATGGAACGAGTGGGAGGCGTGGAGCCATCGCAAGGTGCAAGTACATCGAGAATGATCGTGGATGACCTGGATCTGGATCTAGTGACGCCTGTCGGGCGCGCTATAATACAATACGTGCGGCTGAAGCGGCACGGAACAAGACACACGGACATAGAGCACCAGTTTCGCTGGGGTCCGGCCGAGAAACTTATATTACCCATGCAAAAAAAAAAAAACGTTTAGAACGAAAAATTAATAACAATAAATAATACATTTATTTCGAATAGCTACGATTTATTTTTACAATTAAGTAGGTATATTAAATTACATTACAATACTATATAATTATAATACTATATCACATCACTTTTTCGGGTTCCGTACCCAAAGGGTAAAAACGGGACCGGACCCTATTACTGAGACTTCGCTGTCCGTCCGTCTGTCACCAGGCTGTATCTCAAGAACGGTGATAGCTAGACAGTAGAAATTTTCACAGATGATGTATTTTTATTGCCGCTATAACAACAAATACTAAAAATAAAATAAAATAAATATTTAAGGGGGCTCCCATACAACAAACTTGTTTTATGGTACGGAACCCTTCATGCACGAGTCGGACTCGCACTTGCCCAATTTTTAACAATTGTTTCCGGACGACTTCTTCCATAGTCTCATTTCGTCAACTTCTTAAGTCATTGGCACTGTGGTCTATATAAGAAAGTTGAGGAGTTAGCACTGTGGACAAAATAGAAAAGTGGGGATATAGGAATCAGAACAGCGAACCTACCACATGAACATGACAATGAGGACAAGTTAAGATGGCGGAATTTTGTTCGAAATTTATACCTCATGAATTTATTATTATCTATAGGTATATATAAAAGAAGAAGTCCTGATTGACTCATCAACGCACAGCCGAAACTACTAATGTTAGAGAGTTGATTTTTGCACAGTAGGTTACTTTTACAACGTGGGCTAGGGATAAGAAGGGATTTTTGGAAATACCTCCCCTAAGAGGATTAAATAGGGGTGCAAAGTTTAGTTTGTATGGGGTACAAGTTTGTTTTCATGCTAGTAACTTGAAACTTTGTAAATAGGTATTAAAATAAAATGGAAGAAAACTAATTTCAGCGTTTTTGAAAATTCACCCCTTAACGTGGTAAAAAAGGGGTTAAAAGTTTGTATGGAGATTAAGTATTTTTTTGAGCGCGGGACTTGTTTTTGTGTGTAAATTTACACTATTAGAATACAAGAAAAGTAATTTCAGCGTTTTCAAAAATTCTGCCCCTAAAGGGATGAATTAACTAAGAATAAAATTTAAGCCTTAAATACAAAGATCAAAGCTTAAAGAAAAATTGAAAAAGGAGCTACCTGGGGGCAGGGACCGGGAATCGAACCCGGTACCTCTGGATTGCCGGTCCAGCGCGGTAACCATTTCGCTACCCTAGCTCCAGGAAGATCTGACGAATTTTTCCTTATACTTTGTGTGTCGATCTTTGCATTGTTTTATTTGAAAGGTTTTTACACCTTAGTGTACCTACCCACATTAAAAAATGAGACATTATATGTTTCATAAATTTATAAGAATTAAATTCCTTACCTACCTATTTTAATATCTTTGTCATCATCAAAAATCTACGCGGACGAAGTCGCGGGCGGCCGCTAGTACATCATATACATGCATTATACCTACAAAAATTGTTATTTTTAACCCCTACTGGAAAAAGAGGTAGGTATTATCAGTTTCACATGTGTATCTGTCTGTAGCATCATAGGTACGTCCTAAACGGCTGGACCAATTGAGTGCGGTTTTTTAGGGTTCCGTAGCCAAATGGCAAAAAACGGAACCCTTATAGATTCGTCATGTCTGTCTGTCCGTCTGTCCGTCCGTATGTCACAGCCATTTTTTTCCGAAACTATAAGAGCTATACTGTTGAAACTTGGTAGGTAGATGTATTCTGTGAACCGCATTAATATTTTGATGCAAAAATAAAAAAATAATAATAAATATTGGGGGCTCCCCATACTTAGAACTGAAACTCAATTTTTTTTTTTCATCAAACACATACCTACGTGTGGGTTATCTATGGATAGGTCTTCAAAAATGATATCGAGGTTTCTAATAGTAGATTGTTCAACAAGGGACTAAAACCAGCCATAATGACACGAGATGTTTTAGCCACCCGAGCTAAGTGAGGGTGGCTAATAGTTCGAGTGTCATTATGGTTGTTTAGTCTCGCGTTAAACACTCTACTTTTCACTTTGAATGCGAGGAAAATAAACGAATTTCAATATAAAATTACGATATTTATTATAACAAAGTTTCTTACAATTACGTAGTACAGCCGTTAATCTAACCTCAGAAAAAATTAAAGGGCAATTTGTACAATTCTTTACATTTAAATGTATGGTTTGTTGGAATGGCGCAACCTCTATGGTTTTATTGTCAAGCTTAATGTCTTGTCACGAATTTTCCTAGAGAAAATACGTTATTATAAATCTGTTATGTTTTAAATAAAAAGCATCTTATTAGAAATAGTACATTTATATTTCACGCCCAACAATTGGTAGCAGAGCGTGGTTATGCAATATAAAATGTGAAATAAATAAATGCTAATAATAAAAAATAAAATAACGTAAAAAATGGCGTCTTCGGCATATCGGTCTATAGAAACATTAAATAGAAATAATTATGACACCTGGTGTTTACAAGCCCAGGCCGTATTAATTAAAACCGAATTATGGGATTACGTTAGCGGCGAAAATAAATTGTCGCCAACATCGACCGCCGAAGAAAAATGTAAGTTCGAAAAATTTGACATACAAGCCAGATCAGAACTTATTCTGCTCATCTCACCAGCGGAACTAAAACAAATAAAAGGTTGTAAAACTTCAAAAGAGATATGGGACAAACTCAAATCCATTCATCAGAGCACTGGTCCGGCGAGAAAAGCTACGCTGTTGAAACAACTCGTTCTAAAGAAAATGAGTTCCCAAGAGGATATCCGCGACCATTTAAATAATTTTATGGATGTCGTCGGAAAGCTGGAGGACATGGACGTTAAAATCCACACGGAATTATTGAGTATCATGATGCTCTACAGCCTACCAGCAACCTACGAAAACTTTCGTATAGCTATTGAGTCGCGGGATGTGCTGCCTGGTCCAGAAGAATTACAAATAAAAATTGTAGAAGAGAACGAGGCCAGAAAGCAAACAGAACCGAACGAAACCTCAAGCTCTGAAGCACTTTATGCAAAACAGAAGAGGAAGGTTATCGTCTGTAAACACTGCAATAAAAAAGGTCATACTGCAGAGGCATGTTGGTCAAAGAAAGGACCTATTCATACTACTCACCCACAGAAAAATAAAAGTCACGAGAAAAACTTCAATATCTGTTACTCATCTGCAGACAGCATCGGTGACAATCTGTGGTGCCTTGACAGTGGCTGTAGTTCCCACATGACTGGCAAGGAAGAAAAATTCGAAGAATTAACTCCAGAAGTTAACACTTTAAGCCTCGCTTCGAAGAAATACACCACACAAATCAAAGGGCGAGGAAAAATTGGTATCTCCACCAACGACGAAAAATATAACTTGAACGATGCGTTGTACGTACCGGAAATATCGACGAACCTCATATCAGTCGGAAAAATAACTGATAACGGTTACAAGGTACTATTCGAAAAAGAAAAAGCATCGATTATACAAGATGACAGCATCGTATTACAAGCTTCAAGAAATAAAAACGGGCTCTATTATCTGAATTTCAAACCGGAAGAATCAGCAAATTTTGCAACAAAGTCGCAAGATGAATCGATGTTATGGCACCGGAAATTGGGTCACATCAACGAAAAAGATCTCAAAATGATGGTTTCGAAGCAAATGATGAGAGGACTAGATTTAAAAGAAGTAAAGTTAGATACCTGCGAAACTTGTATAAAAGGAAAACTTTCATCCTTACCGTTTGCCAGCCATGACCGATTGTCATCTGAAATTTTAGAGATTATACACAGTGACGTCTGTGGACCATTTGAAACGGAATCACTTGCTGGGTCCAGATACTACGTATCTTTCATTGATGACTTCACCAGGTACTGTTGTATCTATTTCATTAAAAACAAAAGTGAAGTAATCGAAAAGTTTAAAGAATACAAAAATGGAGTGGAGCTGTTCACAAAGAAGAAAATTAAGCACTTGCAATCTGATAATGGTGGCGAGTACAGAAGCAAAGAATTTGATGACCTGCTTGCAAAATGTGGCATCAAGAGGAGACTGACAGCACCATACACTCCACAACAAAACGGCGTAAGTGAACGAAAAAACCGATCACTGCTAGACAAGGCTAGATGTTTAATGATGGAAGCAAATTTACCCTCATGCTTATGGGCAGAAGCAATAAACACAGCCAATTATCTAATTAATCGGAGTCCTGCAAAAGCTTTAAATGGAAGCAGTCCATATGAAAAATGGGTCGGTAGAAATCCAGCTGGAAATCATTTACACATTTTCGGCAGCAAAGCATTTATCTTGAATAAAAGACGAAGAGGCAAATTCTCCCCTAAAGCCATAGAAGGAGTTTTTATGGGATACGCCAAAAATGCTAAAGGATTCAGAATTTATTTACCTGACCAAAACGATGTTGTAATCAGTCGAGATGTCAAATTCGTTGAGAAGACGTACTATGATGACACTCGTACGACGGCTCGTACCGAAGCAGTTCTTGACGACAGTATGCAGGGACCTGGAAAAGAAATGGTGATACAACTTAAAAATAAGAAAAATCATCAAAATTCTAACTTACCGGTTCAAGATCCTCTTCCCTTGACAGATATGTCCTCCTCAGATGCAAACAACTCTGAAACAAATATAAATGAAAATCTATTGCCATCTGAGGATGAGGGGGCCGAAACTACTGATCAAGACCAAACTTCATTTGAAGAGGATGCAGGGGCTGAGAGTGATGGATACCAAACTCCACACGAAACAAATGAGAGAACATCGCAAAGACCTACAAGAAATAGAAGGAAGCCTACATGGACAACCGACTACCATTTACAAGATGATATGGAAGAAAGCACGTTCGTGTCAGATATGTCATACTTGTCTGAACAAAATGAAATTGAAGACGACTGGCACGACGCTATCAAAGCTGAAATAAGAGCACATATTAAGAATGAGACGTGGAAAATCACGAAGAAAACCAGTGGCATGAAGCTCATCGACTACAAGCTTGTTCTGAAAACAAAAACTGGACCGGACAATACGGAAACCAAGAAAGCAAGACTTGTGGCTCGGGGATTCACCCAAAGACCTGGAATAGACTATAATGAAACTTTCGCGCCTGTGGCGAAGTTAAGCTCCATCAGAACCGTTGTTGGAATGTCTGTCGAAGAAGGCATGAAATTAAAACAGATGGATGTCACGACAGCGTATCTGAACGGTGACATAGAGGAAGACATTACTATGAAAGTACCTGAAAACCTGGAAAAGTATGTAACGGAAATAATTATCGATGAGAGCGGAAATAATGACCTGACTATATACAACAAAGCTAAAGACATGCTAAAATGTATTAGAGAAAATAAAGGCGAAAAAGTTTGCAAATTGCAACGTTCATTGTATGGGTTAAAACAATCCGGGAGGCAGTGGTACATCCGATTGGACGCGGAACTACGTAATGTTGGTTTCGTCACATTACAATCAGACCCGTGTGTATACATACTACAGAAAGGAGGAGCTAAAGTAATAACAGCCATCTGGGTAGACGACTTACTAATAGCTTACAACTGTGCCAAGAAGATGCAAGAAGTCCAAACAATGCTTGCCCATAAATTTGAAATTAAAGATCTGGGAATACCAAAAAGAATGCTCGGAATTGATTTTAAGTACACCAACGAGACAGTGAAGCTTTGCCAAGAAAAATATATCAAAGATACATTAACGAAATTTAAAATGAATGAATGCAAAGCAACAAGTACCCCTATAGAACCAGGCCTATCACTTGAAGCGGACAAAAGTAATAATGGTAAAGAATTGCCATATAAAAACCTGATTGGAACACTTATGTATCTAGCAGTAGCTACGAGACCCGATATTATGTTCGCAGTTAGTTATCTCTCCCAATTCAATGAAAGCTACAGTGCAGAACACTTCAAGAGTGCCAAACGTGTGCTAAGATACCTCAAGGGCACATCTAATATGGGTCTAACTTTTAAAAGAACCGAACAAGAATTATACGGCATGGCAGACGCAGACTGGGGCGCCTGCAAATTAGACCGCAAGTCTTTCTCCGGATACTGTTTCATATATGCAGGAGGCTGTATCAGTTGGTCTTCGAGAAAACAAAAGAGCGTAGCGCTATCGACAGCCGAGGCGGAGTATTGCGCGTGTACTGAAGCAGCAAAAGAAGCTATACACCTTAAATTGTTATTTAATGACTTGGGTATTCAAATCGATTGCATCCAGATACTAAATGACAATCAAGCCGCATTGAAACTAGGTCAAAACCCTATAGTTTCATCAAAATCCAAGCATATTGACTTAAAGATGCACTACATAAGAAACTGTATCCAAAACAAACAAATAAGCTTGAAGTATCTAGAGACAAAGAAGATGGCGGCTGACTTGCTAACGAAGGGCCTATCAGGGCCACGGCTCAAGGAGCTGATCATCCACTTCGGACTGGCATAGAGTCGCGAGGAGGAGTGTTGGAATGGCGCAACCTCTATGGTTTTATTGTCAAGCTTAATGTCTTGTCACGAATTTTCCTAGAGAAAATACGTTATTATAAATCTGTTATGTTTTAAATAAAAAGCATCTTATTAGAAATAGTACATTTATATTTCACTCCCAACATGGTTTTCCCCTGTAAACTAAGCTGGGTCGGCGTGGTTTGTAATTGAGAAGTATGTTTAATATTTTCTCTCGAAGTCGAAGTAAAAATAGGAGAGAATGGAGAGTAGGTATAGTAGAGACGTAGACCTTTTCTCAAAAAGGTTGCCGATGGTCATTTCATTAGGCTCATTCTCAACCTGCGATGTTGATGGGCGTGGGTCAAATGTTGGTTGTCACTTGGTTGTGATTTTTGCTTTGAGGATATTTTAATTCCTTCAATATAGTATAGCCTTCGATAGATACTATGTTTATTTTGGATTGACTCCTCTATATAGCCTTCAGCTTTATTCTTCTTCATTGGAAGATGATGATTACATATTTTGTCCGTAATTTATAAAGTGACACAGTTAATTGGTCTAATTGGTGATTACAATTCAAGCTTAATACAAGTAATGGACATCTACTCATTCCATTCAAATTTTGAAAAAAGAAAATTCAAAATTCTAATAGAAAAAATAAATGCTCCGTGGTTTTTTTTTTTTTGTAAAGTGACGCTTTAAATGCTTGCATATTTAACCAACAGATTCAAACTTGAAAACTATTTTATTTAAGACTAATATGGACTTATGGACCATGCATGATAAAATTACATTCGTATTCGTAATAATTAATCGTGTTTCATTAAATAAAATCTTGAATTTTTGAGCGGTTGTAATTTTGAGGTTATTCTCACGCACCAAAAAGTTTGTATACCTATCACTGAAAATGGCTATAAACCTCCATTCACAAACGTCGTGATTGGCTGTTTAGGGGTTTTTCAAAGTAAATTAAAACAATTTTACTTTTTTTGAGCAGTTTTTTTTTTTTTCTTTATTTAAGAGCTTTGTCACTGAGTGACTATGTCGCTCCGTTATGAAAAGGCATTACAATTTGACTACATCTAACTTATTCTATTAACAACATTGAGGTATTATTTATTATAGAGCCACAGACCCGAACAAAAGTGTCAAATAAAGTGGCACCGTTGTCATGTTCAAGTAGATGCCAATAACGCTTATTTATAATTTGCAGCAACATATTGACTTCGTACAAAAGAACTCTTTGTTTAAACGTTTAAGTGTCAAATTGACTTAATTACTTATTACCACAAATATTTTACGTGTAAATTAACTTTTTTAGCGTATTCTGACTGAAGTCTCTTGTCAAACTTGGAACATAGCACGAATGGATCAGATTTTAATATTTTTACATATTAAAAATATTTTCACTATTATTTTATTTAGGTATTTAAATATATTTTTTGTATGAACTAAATAAACTCGTAAAGTTTTAATAACTAATTAAGTTACGTTTTTATTGTAAATTGTTAATAACAAATTTAGTTACGTTTTTATTTAACAACTGCATAAAAAGTTTCCGATAGAAGGGATCAGTAATTATTTCTCCTTGTTCCAGTATGTGAAATGAGAGTAAGACAAGTGCAAAATATTGACATTATTAACCCTTTAAAGTTTGATCTTATTTGTCGGTGGCGTGGTATGCACGGCAGCACACGTCGCCGTCGCCTTTATATGTGTTCTTGGCGTTCAGTTTTAAACTGACAGTGTCTAGACTCTGTGACAAAATAAACAATAACAACAGAGCTATTTTTTAGTTATTTATGAATGTCACCATTTTACGCTTCTGTTGATTAACATAAAAAAAAACATGATTATGCCGAACACACGAGAGACGAATTATTTGGCTTCAATTATTCTTCGCGTTTGTCTCCATTATCTCCATTTTTACGTTGTAGAGAATGGGAATCTTGAATAAAAAAAATAGGATAATTATTTATTGCATTCCTTAATTTATTAATAAAATATAAAACTATAGCGACTCCTTCGATTTTTGTTCTGTGATGAGGTGCATTTTGTAGGGACAAAGTTAATAATTCTAATACAAAAATTGCTATGATTTTACATAGGGTTCGTTAATTAATCAATAGAACTTAAGTAAAAAAGAACATTCCGTCCTGTTCCTTTATTTTATAGTTGTTATTTCTGTAATTTTTCACTGAAAATTAAGTCACTTTTGAGACCCGTCACGTGTCATGGTCTAAACGAGACTGATCGCCCAACTAATGCGATTTGTGATTTTGCATTAGTTGGGAGGGTGCCATTTTTTCCGTCTGATTGTGTGTCCATGTAATTATTACGTCAATGATTAACAATCGCTTTTCGAACTAACTGCAACAGTGCCGCGGCAGCGTCCGACAGCGGCGCTGCTAGGACACTATTGCAGCCACCGACTTCAAACAATATATTACAATTACTGGAGATAACCAGTTGTTGCCGGAAAGCCTCGTTCCTGACACATTCCATTATAACGTGGTATACATCTTCAGGCACATCGCATTCATCACAATTTGGAGAAGGAACTTTACCCATCAGAAATCCGAATTTGTTCAACGGAATATGTCCGGAGCGAAGTCTTAACAATAAAACTATATCGCGTCTGCTTAAACTACAATCAATCCAAGGAATAATCAAGGGTTCCGGTTGAATTGTCTTATACCAGATGCCTTTTTGTTTTGATCTCTCGTCAAAATATTCTTTCCACAGATTATATGTATGACGTTTGACTAAACTTATACAATCTGAGTAAAAAGGTAACATATTACGTTCTACCCCATCGTGACAAGCCTGCCGTGCTAAAGTGTCCGCTATTTCATTCCCACGAATGCCCACGTGGGACGGGATCCATTGAAGGATTACTATCTTGCCAACCGATTGTAATTGATCGATAAGTTTCAATATGTCTTAGGCTATCGGGAGACTTCGGATATTCGACGTACTTTTGAGCAGTTGTAATTTTGAGGTTATTTTCACGCACCAAAAAGTTTGTATACCTATCACTGAAAATGGCTATAAACCTCCATTCACAAACGTCGTGATTGGCTGTTTAGGGGTTTAACAAAGTAAATTAAAACAATTTTACTTTTTTGAGCAGTTGTAATTTTGAGGTTATTTTCACGCACCAAAAAGTTTGTATACCTATCACTGAAAATGGCTATAAACCTCCATTCACAAACGTCGTGATTGGCTGTTTAGGGGTTTTTCAAAGTAAATTAAAACAATTTTACTTTAGTCCCTAGAGATTAATAAGGAGCTTTTGTCCCGATATGCAGAGACTAAAGTAACATTTTAAGAGCATGAGAAAAGATGAGAAGTGAAAAATATTTTTTTTCAAAACCGAATAGTTTGCGTGACAGACGCTTCCAAAGTGGAAAAAAGTTGGTCCCCCTCTAACTTCTAAAATAAGAAAATGAAAAATCTAAAAAAAACATATGATGTACATTACTATAAAAACTACCAACAAAAATTTGTTATTGGGCGCTATACATACCAGGTGCAAACTTAACTTAACCACTTAGGGATGGAAAGTGTTTGTACGGAACCCTCGGTGCGCGAGTCCGACTCGCACTTGGCCGCTTTTAATTCGAAAGACTTTGTCCGTCGAGATGTTTCTTAGCTATGTTTGGTGGAAATAGGGTCAGTAGTTTCCAAGATATTCAGCTTTAATTGGAACGAGTAGCCAATATTGAAGCTAAGAATTTCAAATTTTGTAGTTGTTTTCAGTTTTATTATTATATCCAGGATAAGAACTCAGTTTTCATCCAAACCCGAATCGCAATCGGAGAGCTTACGGAGTGTACAATAAGGGTGCGCCTCCACTGAAGCGGAGACGGCCGGAATCGACCAATCACGAAAGAGAAGTGGAGCTGAGATACAGATTTCAACTCAGCTGATTGGTCTATTCCGCAGGTCTCCGCTCCGCCTCGCTTCCATGAGGATGCACTATAAACGCACGTTTTCGTAAAATATTGTACCTACCTATAGTCAACCTTTTTCGTCAATCAAGGGTGACATTAGAAAAAAAACCCTTCATTAATCATTCTACACGTCAAAGCTAATAATGATAAAATAACTCTTAAAAATATCATCCAATAATCTAAATTATAGTAATTGTTGCACGAAATGGAACGAGTGGGAGGCGTGGAGCCATCGCAAGGAGGTGCAAGTACATCGCGAGCGGTCGTGGATCTAGAGCAAGTGACGCCTGTCGGGCGCGCGGTGGTACAATTCTTACGACAGAAGAGAAACGGAGCAAGACTCGCGGACATAGTGCAACACCTTCGGCGGGATCAGGACGAGAAACTGATCGTTCGGAAAGTGCCCGAGTTGTTAACGAAAGGCGTCGCGTTGGGGTTTTTGGAGAGGAAGAATTCTCGGTATTGTACTAAGTGCCGTCGCCGGCGCCCGCGCCGCTGCGCGTGCGACCATCGCCGGCATTGCTGCAACCGCCCGCGCAGGCGGCGCCGCCGGTGCTGAGGAAGGAGATTCGGCGATCAATTCTCTCACTCGACCTATAAGAACCCTGTAACTAATTATTGTATTAAGCGGTTTACACTCACGTAAGATTGTCAACGGCCCAACGTGTTTCGAACTCGTATAGAGCTCTTCATGAGGTACAGAGGCGCGGTAACTTCGTCACACACCTGGGCCGTTCCTGACGATTTCACGTGAGTATAAACCATTTAATACAATAATTAAATATGTCTCACGAAAGTCTTAATAAGCCTATAACTCTTAACTTCTGTTATCCTATACTTAAAATTGGTGGAACTGTGGTTCAACTTAAAGCGTTTAAAATAGGTGACTATGCAGCTTATGTGATATGTACAGTCAGCAGCAGAGATTGCTACGCATGCCATGCCATACTCGAAATGTTATTGTTACAGATAATTGTGAGCCCGAGGATAATGCTTAGCTACTTTTGCTGGTCACTGTACAAGCTGGCTCTACGCGTGAACGCGTCGTCAGTTCTAGAGCCAAGTCCCTTACGGCGTAAGACTCCCTCACATTCTGCCTATAAAGGGCGAAAGGGAGATTTATACTTCACTAGCAGCCTTTTTTAGTCAATGTGTCACCTATTGTGAAATTATTTCTTTTACTGGTTTCACACTCACACCTTTGGTCCATTCACGTGTCTTATACTGGTACTAGGTGACGTTAAATTTATTGTGTTAAGCGGTTTACAACTTTACACTGTGAAATTGTCAGGAACGGCCCGACATTTTCGAACTCGTATGGAGCTCTCCATCAGGGACTGCCGCTACCCGTATACGTACCCCTACAGCGCCGCGGTAGCTTCGTCACACACCCGGGCCGTTCTTGACAATTTCACGTGAGTGTTAACCGCTTAATACAACAATTAAATATGTCTCACGAAAGTTTTCATAAGTTTATGATTATGAGGTTAAATCGGGCTGAGGAGAGGAACTGCCCTGTGGTACTTTCGTGTGTGTAGTTATGTGACATGTCCAAAACGACCGCGTTAATCTTAAATTGAAAACCTATAATAAAATCAGTTAAATGCATCAACTGTTTTTTTATCATTGAAAATGTTATTCCTGTACTACCTATATTAGTGCCCCGATTTATAAAATTGTTACATTTGACTGGAGTTTCTCAGAAATAAGAGAAAACAAATTTGTAAAATTTTATGATGTGCTTTTGTTCTTAACTATTATCCCACGGGAACATTATGTTTTCGTGATAAAAAGTATCCAAAGTGTTAATCCAGGGTGTCAGCTATTCGTACCAAAATTTATCAAAATTGGTCCAGCCGTTTTAGTGAAGAAGTAACAAACATACACTCACAAACTTTCGGCTTTACAATATTAGTGTGAAAACATTTCAATGCTTTTGATAGTTGCGCATAGTGTGAGCATCTGTAGTTTTTTGTTTATTAAACCTTAGTGTGCGTCAAAATTGCAAAGGGAGCTTACGATGAGCGTGAATCTTGACACATAAAGATAAAATTGATTTTGGATTTAAATATTTCCACGATACGATGTCGTGTCGTACATCATAAATTTAAGAACTCGACTGTACGAGTCACGTCTTGTAAATATGTTTTGGCCCTTAATAGTGATTGATATAAAACGGAGAGACATACGCATTTTAAAATTTTGGGCCCCAAAGGCACGTTATCCGCACCACCGATACGGCGGCTGTATGCGTATGGGAGCAATACCAACGTAGGTACATGTACAATTCGGAAATATAATAATCTCTTTTTAACAAAAAAATAACCGACTTCCATGAGCGGCATGGATATATATTTTGTTTTTTGATGATTTTCTCAAAGAGCGCTATATAGGTATCGTTAAAATTAATACGGAACCACCTCTGCAGTATGATCTACCGAACAAAAATTAATCATCAAAATCCATTCCTCATTGAAGGAATGATCGCGTAACATACAAAACCTAACCTGTACCTACAAAAATTATTATGTCAAAAATTTCATTTTAGTGGCAAGCTTTTATAGCCAACTGTACTTTTCTTTGGATATCCATCAAATGCTCACTGAGACGATTCTAAAGAGCCTAAGCTCGGTAGGATTGTTTTTTCTATTATATGTAGAGTTCCTATGGCCACCTTCCGGCTCCATCATCAGATAACCCCCATGGTACCATTATATTATTGTATTGTCATCAAAGTTAAGTAAGTATTCAAAATTTCAGCTCAATCGGTTGACGATATCTGCTTCAAAATTGAGTTGCAATACATACATACAATGCAAGTTAAATAAAAGCTTGTAAAAAAACATACAGTCGAATACAGAACGTCCTTTTTTGAAGTTAGTTGAAAAGGTTCGTCCCTTTGAACCTTAACGTTAATAATCATATAGAGTCCAAAGGTAAAGAAGCGTTTTATTGTACAGTCGCCATCAGATATATCGTAGCATATAAGGCGTTCATAAATATATGAACATGTACTGTAACGCCCAGTCAATAAGAGTCGTGTTCAGATATTTATGAACGCCTTATATGCTCCGATATATCTGATGGCGACTGTACTATATGGTGCTTCGCGTTTGGTTTTCCGGTGCCGGTAACATGTTTTGCAATACAAGCGAATGCAAAAAAAATCTAAACGATTATCAATTTTATAAACATTTTTATTGTATAATTTAAATTCTATCTATAAATTATATACACCACTAAGCTTACAAGTTACAAATAATAATATAGGTAAATAGTACAGTACCTATACCTACCTACTGCGTAATATAAAAGACTAAATCTTGATCTAAGCGAAATCGTAATAGAAGAGCAAGTTAGCATACCTTCGCTTCGCCTGTCGTAGTACTGAATAGGTAGGTCTTCCCACTTTGGCTCTAATTAGGGAATGTAAACCCGGTTATTTTACCATCCAAAACAGTTATAACCGTGTTCACTATGACAAAATAACCAGATTTGCATTCGGATTTTAGCTTAATTAATGGTAATTGAGATAATAGGGCTACAGTTTTTTTTTTAACAGTTATGCTTATGACCGTCTAGGCCACAGATTCATTGTTTAACAGTCATGCTAACTAGTGTGTTTTAAGACTTTATGATAGCCAGTTTTTTAAACGAGTCTGTATACATGAAATCCGTTTTTCTCATTATTAATCTTATGGTGACAACAAAAATGAATGAAGGCCAGAACGACCTACTTTTGTATGATAATTAATTTACGGGTGTTATATCCATTAACACTTTCACGACCAACAACCCGCCTGGTGGGCTCTTAACCTCTACTCAGCTGCCGGCTCAGCTCGCCGGCGGACCACTATAAAAGCGCCCAGCGGGCCCTTTCGGTATCTGGGGTGGGGATGCGCCCAACTAGCGGGTTCTGTCGGTATCTGGAGTGGAGTTGCGCCCACATAGCGGGCTCTGTCGGTATCTGGGGTGGGGTTGCGCCCAACTAGCGGGTTCTGTCGGTATCTGGAGTGGAGTTGCGCCCACATAGCGGGCTCTGTCGGTATCTGGGGTGGGGTTGCGCCCAACTAGCGGGTTCTGTCGGTATCTGGAGTGGAGTTGCGCCCACATAGCGGGCTCTGTCGGTATCTTGGGTGGGGTTGCGCCCAACTAGCGGGTTCTGTCGGTATCTGGAGTGGAGTTGCGCCCACATAGCGGGCTCTGTCGGTATCTTGGGTGGGGTTGCGCCCAACCAGCGGGTTCTGTCGGTATCTGGGGTGGGGTTGCGCCTACCTAGCGGGCTCTGTCTGTATCTGTGGTGATGTTGCGCCCACCTGGCGGGTTCTGTCGGTTTCTGGAGCAGTTTTAATTTATTTACCTGGTCGTGAAAGTTTTAAAATGTGACACCGTGTACAATGACGCGTATCCATCAATTCTCTGATCATCTGTCACTATGATAGCACCCTAAAGTGTGGTCGACCGCCTTACACCATAAGGCGAGCTGTCCCAGGCCTGATCAATCCCTACCCTCATCTGGCAGAAAATTGTTTTACCGAACGTAATGTTTCGCATAATACTCATTAGGCAAAACATATCTTTAGCTGAAACGCGAAATATATTTAAAAACGTTTTGGTGTGTCCTAGTAGATTAGGGTAGGTTAGGTTTATTTTATAACTTTTCAGAGAAGTAAATGGTCATCATCCTCCTAGCCTTTGTCCCATTTTTTTGAGAATGAATTCTCAATCGGGGTCGGCTACCTAAATCCCAAGATGTGGCGTAGGCACTAGTTTTTACGAAAGCGCCTGCCATCTGACCTTCCAACCCAGAGGGGAAACTAGGCCTTATTGGGCTTAGGTGGTTTCCTCACGATGTTTTCCTTCACCGAAAAGCGAGTGGTAAATATCAAATGACATTCCGTACATAGGTTCCGAAAAACTCATTGGTACGGGCCGGGTTCGAACCCGCGACCTCCGGATTGAAAGTCGCATGCCCTAACCACTAGGCTACCACCGCTTCTTCAGAGAAGTAAATGGTGTCGGTAGGATAAAAAATATGCGAAATGAGCATCATGTAAAACATAACGTTGGGTACAATAATTTTCTGCGAAATATTAGTAGCCCTCTCCCAAGTAGCACACAAGCTATATAAGCCCTTATACAGCCCTTGCACAGCAGTAATAAGCTGAATAAGGGCTCTTATGCAGCTTGTCCGCTTGTGTCTGTGAATGCGCTGTGGTAGCACCCTAAGTGTGGTCGACCCTACGCCGTAAGGCGGGCCGTCTCAGGGCGGGTCAGTCGCTCGCACTCCTCCAAGGCGCGGCGGCACGCGGCCATGTTGTCGGCGATGTGCCGCAGCTGCCAGTGCTTGCGGAGCAGCGCGAGAGGCACGTCGAACTTGCCTTGTCTGTAATAAATAGTACATTATAGTAAGAATAATATAAGCTAACCTAATCCACTTAAGAACTGAATACCATTGAACAAACCACAACTGGTAAACCACAAATTAAGATAACGAGCTCGTAGTAAAACAAGATTGTAACCACCTTGGAAGGTTAATATAGATTATCGACTCTATTTCTTTAAGCATGAAACTACAAAATACACTAACAGAATAATGGTAATCATACTTTTTGGATTTTTACAACCGTCCGACTCTTCACAAGAACGTATTCTCTTGAAAAAGGACTATGAACTCTCATCATCAACCATTTTAAACCTATTCAACAAGGAATAAGGTTGAAAATTCAATATCCACGCAATGTAGTTCTAACCTTTCTTTGTAAGTAACTGGTTGGCGCCAGGTTGGCGTTTAAGAGAACAAAAGCAGATAGGATTGTATTAGACACAATGCTATTGTGAATGCAGGTAAGTGGATTAGCTTAGCTTATATTATTTTAACTATACCGTAAACGCCGGGAAAGGAGGGCTTGCCGGGTGAGGTATAGACGGATAGTGATACGTATAGTCGGTTGAGAAATGCGGTCGGCGAGAACATTCACAAATCTAGACAACCAGACATGTGAAAGCTCCGCTCGTTCCATACCTGACACACTGCACGCCGGTACAGTAGGCCGAAGTCTTCAGCTGCACTCCGAGGTCGTGGACCAGTGTCCAGAAGTACTTGTCGTACTCATTTATTGACTGGATCTCTGGAACAATGCGACAAAACATATTTTAATCATTTATTTATACGTTGTGGAACTACGCAAATATTCACGCGTTTTGTCTACTTTGTAGACTTAGTTCCGTCGGTCCCCAATAGATGGCGCTAGCTGTTTACATAACTAATGAGTACAATAACCGACTGGATCTCTGGAACTATGCGAATGCGAAACGTTGTGTGCTGCTCTGTGGCGGCGCCACCATAATGAAAATCAATTAAAATGTCAATTTTCAATACGTACACAATAAATAGCACTAGTATTTCTATAAGAAAATAATAGCGAATATCATTTCTATTTATGAGTTCTCAGTGGCGCCGCTGCAGAGTATACTCCTCAGCGCGCCGCCACCATCAATGTCCATTATTTCGTTCCCTAGTAAAGGTACAGTCAAAAACATCATACGTACATGATGTAGGTTTAACGTACATCCTTTCACCATATAATTAATTATGGTGGTGCCGCCACACTAGAGCAGCAAAGGATATGTTATGTTATGAGCTTATTTCCAACTGGAGCCGCTTTAGTAAACGCAATTAAGAAAAAAATAGATTAATTTAAGAAAAACGAAATACGATTACTTCAAAACACACGAAAAAGTGCCTTTTTTAATAAGTCTGCTCAAAACGTGTAGTAACGTTGGCAACAAGCGCCATCTATTGGGGAGCGGCGAAACTAATTCTACAATATAGACAAAACAAGAATTAATCCCTATTTAAACGTGAAACTACGCAAATATTAACATGTATCTGCTTTTTTGTAAATCCCAGAAGTCATTGCCAAATATCTAATCAAAATCATTTACTTTAGAATATGCCCAAGGGATAGGTAAGTGTTTGATTTACAACAGATTGGAATATAGAGGCTTATAAACTTCAATAAAAAAAGGATCAATTGATTCAAGAACTAGGATATTCTATAACTTCAAAATACACTGGCCTTTTGACAAAAAGACAACCCCAAAGTGCTTAGTAATGTAGACACCTAGCGCCATCTAGTGGCGAGTAGTGAAACTAATTGTACAAAGTAAACTGTAGAAACTAAAATTAACCATTATTTTGATAGTAAAGCTACGAACCTAGCTGTAGAAGCAGACGCCATCAAGAGGTTGGAGGACTAATCTTTGGGCTAGGGCGGTGCTGAGTTCTGGTAATATTTGAAATGTTTATAGAGAAGCGAAAAATTGAACATCAAAGCATTAAAATAAAATAAAAAAATCACTTCTATATAAACAATTTAGTTTGGTCGTAGCAGATTGTTACTATCGATTTTTCAATAGAGACGATGGTGCGAATATAAATACATAATCTCTACTGTAGATGGCGCTACGATGCCACCATAAGGCGCGTAGAAATGAAGCATCTGGTTTGAAAATTCATGCTTTGGCTAGTAGCTTAGATAGCATAATTGGTAATGCACCGGTCTGGCCCTTAACTCGGCCAGTTAGGATGGGATAAGTATTTGTACGGAACCCTCGTTGCGCGAGTCAGACTCGCACTTGGCCGGTTTTTTTTACTTAAGGGCTACTGCAGCATTTAATAAAACAGTTGGGGTGTACATCGCCTAATAATAGAATCAAAAAGTGCGAGGAATTAGAGCTTGATACCGAAATCTACTACTCTCGAGAACGGCAGGGCAGGGCAGATTAAGCTGATTTTGGTTTTGAAATATTGGCGTAGTCCAGGGAAGGTTTAAACGGTGAGGTATTAGCATCTTACGGACACAGACCGAATCCCACGCGAGCGGAGCCGCGGGCACAGCTGGTCCTTAATAAATTTTGCCAGGTTGCATTGCAAGTTTACCTAGAGTGAAGTCCGGGGGTTGGAAGTGAACGCACTTGATCCCATACAGCACAGGCAGCTTGTTATCACTGGGTCTGATGGGACCTTCGGCTGCCAGCTCGTACAGTGTCTGAGAATCTCTGTGGAGACCGGTCATTCTGAAATGGAAAAGATGGTTGATCAACTTTTTTTCTTGTTGTTATTCTGTACCGTGGCCCAGAGGAACTAAACTTCTTAGAAAAGTTTAGATAATTTATAAATATTACTGGTATTATCAGGATACAGTCTACATAAGAATGGGCTTATAGCTGATTGCAGTTACAAAGTTTTTGGTAAATGTAACCGCTGTATTCGTAGTTTTAAAGACATAATGACAACAAGCAACAGAAAAAAATTTATTGATCCAGACAGTAGAAACGAACTGTTGCTAAATTGACGGCTGACCCATCTCTTCACATCATCATCATCAAGGTGGGGATTGTTTCCCGACCTTCATACCACACTGGCTAGTTCGCAAATTTTGATACCAAAAATATTGGGATTGATTCCGTTATGGAGCAGAAAACAGGCGAAGTACAGAACTCAATATGGAAAAGATTTTGTAAGTGTTAACATAGGATTAAGCTGCAGTCAGTTGCCAGGACGCAGCGTGGAGGCAATAGTTTGTTCAAGTACCTATGCTCCTTAATTACGGTTAAAGAAGTATTTTTATCTACTTTGATGAGAGCCAACAGACCGTTTAGTATACCTGAATTAATAAGATAGAGATAAAATGCTCACTCTGTTTTCTGATGCGAGCTCTGCATATGAGCAACCACTTGAGCTATCCTGGTAAGCCTGGCAAGTCCTACCATACGCCCGTTTCATAAGTGTCCGTCGCTTTGCGTGTCAGACGAGACGTGTTCAGGCGGTATGGTAGCCTGGTACCTCCATTAACGCCTACTTAGCAGAAGGCTCAACAGACTGCAGATTACAGGATAGGATGATCATCAGTATTCAGTACTCACTCGTATATAGTCTTCTGATGCGAGCTCTGCATATGAGCGACCACCTGGTCTATCTTTTCCCTGGTGACGTGATGGTACGTCGCACGCTCCACGGTACGCCCGTTCCAGAAGTTCGTGTCTGTCGACTTGCCCAGTTGCCCGTGGACTTTGAACGCGCGCGTCAGACGAGACGTGTTCAGCCGGTATGTTAGCCTGGTACCGTCGTTGATGCCCAGCACTGGAAGAGAAAGGTGATGAGTGAATCTGGGCATTTACTGGTAAGATACTTCAGTCGGCATCATATAGTTAGAATCAGTCAATCTGGTCAAATATATCGTAATCATAACACATCCTTACTGCTATGTAAATAAAGATCAGTTCCAATATATTTGGCTACTCTGGTTGCAATTACTATACATACAGTAGCTGTACATTAATTTTTTTTAAGCTAGTAGTTATGATGGGAACTGGAGCTATGCAACTAACAGGGAGGAGATGGATGCGAAAATCGCCTTGGCCCAGGAGAACGTAGATAGGCTTACTAGAGGAAAGCACATCAACATATTCAAAGACACTCAAGTGGCACTAAAAGCACTACTTGTGTCCAAAGTGGACTTGTGTATAATGTCATCCAAGCTCCTAATAAACTTGAATGGCACAACAACCCATATGGATCCCAGGGCATGAGGGCTCCATCAGTAATGAAATTGCACATGAACTTGCTAGAATGGGATTTGCAACAAATTTTGTAGGACTCTCGCAGGGAACCATAACAATGGCCGTCAAGGGCCATACCTAACACCAACACCAACAAGAGTGGAAGAAAAAGGCTGGCTTGAGCACTCAAAGCTGTTCATGCTAGAGTTGGACCAAGAAACTATGGATAAAAATCGTTAATCATCAATTCTGCAAAACACTACTCGGAATCAATTGATGACGCATTTTGCTCGGTTGGTAGACACCTGCCTACTGAGTCGGCGGTCCCGGGTTCGAATCCCGGCCGGGACAAATATTTATTCTTGGGTCATGGATGTTATCTATATATGTATTTATATATTATGTATATCGTCGTCTAGTACCCATAGTACAAGCTTTGCTTAGTTTGGGACTAGGTCGATTTGTGTATGATTGTCCCTTAATATTTATTTATTTATTATTTAATCATAATGGTGGTGTATACTGGTCACTTGAGGGTCAAAGGAAGAAAGGTAGTTCAATGTCAGATACATTTGCCCCCTGGTTTTTGGGTGCACAAAAGATTTAATTGAATTTACTAGGCCGACTGTAGGCGTTGTGCACCGAAAACCCTGGAGTATGGTAAGGAACCATACAATAAAATCAGAAGGGTAGCGGCCATGGATGTGACCTAGGAAGCATCCTTGGCTGCCACTACTGTGTATGATGAACAACTCACACATAGATAACTGCAGCATTTCTTCACTATTTTGCCATTTCTATTATCTTATCATACTCCTAACCTGCATATTTTGAATTTCCAAATATTTAGAAGTCAATAAATAGATAGCACTAGTAACACAGATATTTGTAAGAGAACATACATAACATGCCACTGCAAAAAGCCACTGCTTCACTGTAACACGATGTTACATTAATTAAATGTAATTAATTAATTAAGCGCATATTTAAAATGGTACACGTTGTTTTATATTATCTGAGCATCTACATAATATTACTGTGCCATATATTCAAAAATAATAGCTGAATATTTCGCACACTTTACTGACATGTCTGCCCACTTTTTGTATGAGTCTATTTTTAAACATTGGTCAAGAGCATACAAAATATAAATGTGAGCAAAGTGTTAATGTTAATATGAAGTCAACTTACACAACACTCCACTGCTGAACAACCCCAGATGCGTGGCCCAGCTACACCTGAAGTCCTCATGAGTATACCGGGGCCCGCAAGCCAAAGGATCGTCTGCATAGTTAGGTACTAACTTCACTCTCATCTGTTCATTAGTAGCTCCAACGATCTCCACTCTTTGCTCAATCGGACGGTCCGGCAAAGCATTCAAATCTGGAGTCATACATAGAAGGCAATGAAAAAAAAACCTACCTAGGGGCAATACTTTGTGGAACCTATCGAACAATATTTGAAGATATTTATGCTAGCGATCGCGCATGTCTACATTACATAATTAAATATTATTCGACTACATATTTTTAGAGTAGATTTTAAATAAAAATAAGCAATGAATCTAACCTTTACACAGGTTGGTTATTATCGTGTGCTGCACTCGTCTCACAGGCACACATGATGGCTTGTACACACAAATCACCCCGTTGAGGAACTTGTAAGCTGTAGCTGCATCACTAAACTTAACCATTTTACATGTTGCTATTAATATTAAGTTTTAAATTTTAACATAACCTCATCAGGATAATTTTCATAACAAACCAGAGACGTTATTGTGGTAGTTATAACAAGCATGTACTTATAGAGATAGTGTATTTAAACGATTATTTTTATAACTATTCATGATATGATTTTATTATTACATGAATTCAGTTTAGAGCCGGTCTTGTATAATATAAAGAAATACTTATTTTCTCTAAAAAATACTATTTTTTAGCTTAATAAAGCAGAAAAGATTGTGAGTAGGTTTGGAAATGGAAAACGCCACCGAGTAATGTTGCTAGTCGAAATAAATAAAAGAAAATGTAGCATCGTTTTGATTTTACTACTAATTTAGTATTTAAAACAAATATTTTTGGAAATCAATAAAAAATACTTTGTTAGAAAATAGTAAAAATACTTATTTCAAACAAATAGTGAATAAAAATATTACACTAGTTTATTTTCTTATATGTAAGCACACATAAAATAATTTTGATCTTTAGTTTAGTTTGCATTGCACTTTGCAACCCACTATTATATTTATCTCTACTATCTCAGACATTTTTCATAAATTACATTTTGGAACCAGCGTAGTAATGTTGTGAGCCTTAAGTACCTTATACCAGAAACAAAAGGGAGTGGTGTTTTTAGAACCTTGTTATTTTTACAATTCAGTTTAAATAAGTATTAGGTATTAATTTACTGTACATATAATATCTGTTTAAATCTATTGAAATTTAAAAATAAATTACTGTCTTTCTGATACTTATTTATATATTTTATTTTTATTTTCATTTTATTCTGATATACCACTAAGCAATACGGTAATACTAGTGGGTGGGGCAAATTGCTCGCATAAACGATTTGAGTGGTGACCGCGGACCGGAAGACGCAGCGTGGAAGGCCCCCAACAAGGTGGATCGACGACCTGGTTGGGATCGCGGGCAGAAATTGGATGAGGGCGGCGCACGACCAATCTGTTGGTTGTAATGACTCTATCACATTCTTCTGTCAAGCTTATCTTGTCACGAATTTTTGCTAGAGAAAACACATTATAAATCTGTATTACAAATAGTACATTTATATTTCACGCCCAACACAATCGCTGTGGAGAACATAGGGAGAGGCCTTTGTCCAGTAGTGGACGTCTCCTTTAACAAGGATGGTATATACAACAATCACGGATGTGTATCGTAATTCGTATTATATATATGCAACACTTTAGGTTTATTTATAACGCTCTTTTTATGTTCCTTTCGACGACTTAAGACGTTGTAAAGTTATACGTTAAGTGCGTTTTCGCCCTCTTAACTAAAATAAACTATTCTTATCTATTAAATCTCTCATCTTCCTTTCCTTCTCGTTCTCTTTCGGCGAATTACTACTTTCTGCAACTTTTATGACATCCAACAGTACCAGTTTTTAATTACCAACCTTATTATAAAAGCGATTGAAGCTACTCATTTCATATAGGTACTGTAAGGTTCTATTTGGTTATTGACAGCGGAACTGGCAACTAGAATTTGTATTAAAAATATATTTAAATATTTAGAATTATGGCCGTCTCTGTCACTCACCAAGGGAGCCGGGCATTCATGCTTAAGCTCTGTGTCGTGGCTGAACGCTAAATAAATTATAATCCAAGTTCTATCGTGTGTTTAGCACCTTCTACCAGAGTTACAACTCCCACAGTAGTACCTAAATTTTAACTTAAAATAGGTACTTCACCAATCAATGTCTACTCTACAAATATCCAGTGAAATAGTGTAATATTTTTATATAAATTTTATTGCTCTTGAAAAATGTTATAGGTCAATAAAATATTTTAGTAAAGTGTTATGTACAATAAGTATAGTCGAAATTATGGTGTTTTTTTAGCTATTAGGAGAAATCTACTTATTGATGCTAGCAACATTTAGTAGAAAAAAAAATGACGGCGGAAGTTCGTCGTCGTCGCAACGCAACGTCGTGTTCGTTCGTCGTCGTCCGTCGATCGCAAGCGCTCGCAAAGCAATGGCCGATGGTCAGATGTGATGCTTGCAGTCTCGGTCCGTAGTTTTCCGCGAGAGCCCTATGTGCTCTAACTTATAACAGTTCCTCTACTTCCCAAGTTATATGTGTTGTGTGTAATACAGTGTGGGAACAGTGGATCAACTTTACCCCTGTGTTTCATCTTTGTGAAACTTTAAATTTGTTAGTGGTAAGTTTGCATACCTATCTTACCTATTAGATTATGTTGTACTCGCTCGTTTATATTGGTTTTTGTGACTGCTGTGCGCATTACGCGAATTTTGGTATCAAATGCCATTGCCAACTGGTTCTTTCATAAACAGGTATTCGAAAGAGTTGTTGTTTACCTACTTGGTTACTATGCAACTTCATGCTGCAACTAGTTCTGTTTTACGCAAAGTTAACCCGTGCATAATGCTTAAAAAGTCAGTTGGCAAATTCGTAAGGTAATTCCTTCATGCCTGGAAACTATTTTGACTTGCTTTAAACTTATTAGATCGATATTGTCTCGCTGTTTCGTTGCTTATTCTAATGTTATGAAATGTTTCATAAGTCGAATAACCGCGTTCCTAATGTTCCTATGTGTCTTTTACTAGTTAAACCTGCAAATAATTGTATAGAGTTCTTTTACAACTCATCTGAGTTGGTACACATCAAAATCCTTTGGTTGTATTTTTGGTTAGGTTAGGTAATTTGGGTGGTTTGATGAAAAGGATTGGGCATTGGAAGCATGACTGGTGATCATAATTTTTATGTTCTCCATTCCATGGTTGTTTGAAAGCATGCCTCTGAAATATCCTATAAGTTTTGCCACAGCATGGAGAAGGTGCCCATCATAACTAATTATTTATTTCCTAAATATCTTTAAAATATATTTTAGTTTTGTTTATTAATCCAACCAATATGGCCAACCTACCTCAATTTACCAGTACATTAGCTTCATACACAGATTTTTCTTTGCTACATGCTTTATTGTATGTATGTTCTATTTGGCCTAGCAATACTTAACCCTTTATTTCGCAAAAAAATATGGAGGTCGCTAGTTCAAGCCTCGTTAAGGTAGAATAGAGCAAAAAATTCTAATTAGAAAAAAAATGGAAAAAGATGGTCTAAGAATGTGTTCCTCCTGGGATACACTGCGAAATTAAGGGCTAATTGTATATATAAATTTAGATCTATATTTATGTATTCAACTTTTGGGTAAATCAACTACTGGAATATGAATGTTTGTATGCTATATATTCTCTTTTAATATTTATCATTATTGAATCAATACACAATATAAATGGATAACATCCAACACCCAGGAACTCATATTCTAGTTCATCACACAAATATTTGGCCCTGGCCGGGATTCAAACCTAAGACAGCCGGCTCAGTAGACAGGTGCACTACAAACTGCACCATCAGTGTTATGAAAAAACACACACAGACACTCTGCATAATATTATCATTATCAAAAAATTATCTGCTTCAAAACTATGGATTTCGGCTAAAACTTAAATTTGATAATGTATGTATTTGGACTACTATGGCTGCATTTAACCAAACTATTATTCCAATAATAACCCTACTATTACTACTCAGTTACTATCCAAGAATAATTGTTATTCCTGGAATAAAAGCTTGCATACTCTCAGATAGTGATGTCAAAACTCCATAATAGTTAGTATCCGAGCCAAGCATTATTCTTGAAATAAAAAGGGTCAAATCCGGCCTTAATAAATTAGTACGCTCAGCAGCAAAAGTAACTAAGCATTATAACACACTCACAATCCGTTATTCTCTAGATAACAGAATCCGTGTGTCCATTTTGAGCACCCAGCATCAACGTCAACTTCCGCTGCTGTACCTTCACTGTCGAGTAAGGTTGGCCCAATCAACAAATGCATCAAAATATGGCCTTTAAAATGGAGGCAACTTATTGCCATAACCAAGGGTTTTTGTTGTACGAATTTACGCTCACTTGTCGGCCTTCTGTTAAATCATTTGTGCACCTAAAACCACAGGGTATGCTTATCACCAAATACTTATCTACTGATATAGTTAACTGTAATATGACATTGGTTCAGTGCGCTGCACTATATTCTGTTTAAGCAATGAAGATTGCATAGTGGCTTGTAATTATACCGGGCAACATATGGTTTACACATTACTTAGCATTTGAGGGTCGCACGTTGACTAAAAATTGTGCCCTGGTTGTCAAGCAATACGCAGACACTGCTTTACGTTGAATAGAAAAATAACTCATTCAAGATTTTTACCCATACCCATTTCCACGAGTACAGTACAAGTTAAGCAAAAAACTTGACATGACCATTAGGTCAGGCTTGGTACAGTTTTTGGATGACCATGATATTGTTTTTATTTCGATTATCCTGTGCCTACTAGGATGTAAGGCAGCTGCTGGTCATAAAATTTTCCTTACCATGGTTTTTCCGAAATGTTTTTTTAAATTGACAATCGACAGTTCTCAATAATAGTGGCTGAACGGATCTTGCCTTCGAAATTTAATTAAATAAAAAAACTAGTTGATGGTTGACATTTGTCAATGACGAAGCTGGCCACCCGATTTGGCGTGATAAGACCGCAACGATGCGAGGAGTATGGACACAATCTGTACTAAGTATTCGAAATTTCTATAATTTTATTAAAAACTAGGAGGTGGCCGCAACTTCGTTCGCGTATTTTTTATTTACTGACAACGGATAAAAAGTATCCTATAACCATCTCTGGATGTCCAGCTACCCCTGTACCGAAATTGGATAAAATCTGTCAGTCGTTTCGGCGTGATGCGAGGACAAAGGCAATTATGATTATGACCAACATATGCGCGCGCCCATACAAGACAAATGACAATCGTACACCGCGCTTACTACTGAAAATGATTTACTTCCATATTAAATACTTCCCGGTGCTGCAACATTTAAAAACAACATTCAAAATTCTCAAATACTGATCATTTTAAACTAATTCCATTCATTAACCGACTTCATAAAAAGGAGGGGGTTCTCAGTTCGGTTGTATGTTTTTTTTTTTTTTTTTTTTTTTTTTTTTTTTTTTTTAATGTTTGTTACCTCATAACTCCGTCATTTATGAGTCGATTTGGAAAATTCTTTTTAGGTTCATGAATAGACATCTCAAGGTTGGTCCCATAAAATTTTGGTGAAGATCGGATGACGAGATCCATGAGGAATCGAAGGAATTCCTGAAATTTTATAGGCACTCATAATATTTTTAATGTTTTTTCTAAAACTATTTAAGTATTTGCATATGGTAGTCATCATCTTCTCATGCTGAACTGATGATGGAAGGTACAACTCCTTAACAGTTAGGAGTTAGGAGATATTTCAAACGAGATGCATGCCTTCAATACCTCCCTGATCACCCCGCCATAAGTATTTTATATGAATCACTAAAAAGCGAAAAAAAAATTTTTTAACAAAAAAAAGAACCGACTTCAGTAAAACTAAAAAGCCGAAAATAACCCGTTCAAGTACAGATTACATTTGACTCACCCTTTGAAGTCGGTGCCAAACCTCACGTAAACTTTAATATATAAATATAATAACTGAGTGGTTTGGGATCGATTTCAAAGGGTGAGTCAAATGTAATCTGTACTTGAACGGGTTATTTTCGGCTTTTTAGTTTTACTGAAGTCGGTTCTTTTTTTTGTTAAAAAATTTTTTATTATCACAGAACCTAAAACTATTTGTTTTTATTTAATTATACCAACATTACCAAGAACAGTGTTACACTTTCCATACTTAATCCGCTAATAGACTGACTGTATGATTTTTTGCGCTGTGACCAATTACTGGTCGCCTACGCTCTAGAATGAGGAACTTTTCAACCACAAATTGGTATATTTTTGAAAATGTAAAAATATGGCAATATTTCATTTTTAGGGTTCCGTACTCAAAGGGTAAAAACGGGACCCTACTACTGAGACTTCGCTGTCCGTCCGTCTGTCACCAGGCTGTATCTCAAGAATGGTGATAGCTAGACAGTTGAAATTTTCACAGATGATGTATTTCTATTGCCGCTATAACAACAAATCGCGTCGACGACGCGTTTGGCTCGGTTTGTAGACACCTGCCTACTGAGTCGGCGGTCCCGGGTTCGAATCCCGGCCGGGGCAAATATTTGTTCTTGGGTCATGGATGTTATTTATATATGTATTTATATATTATGTATATCGTCGTCTAGTACCCATAGTACAAGCTTTGCTTAGTTTGGGACGAGGTCGATTTGTGTATGATTGTCCCTTAATATTTATTTATTTATTTAAATACTAAAAATAAAATAAAATAAATATTTAAGGGGGCTCCCATACAACAAACGGGATTGGTTGCGTTAACTTTGCACCTCATTTGTATGGAGCGCTATACATACCAGGTGCAAACTTAACTTAACCACTTAAGGATGGAAAGTGTTTGTACGGAACCCTCGGTGCGCGAGTCCGAATAGCACTTGACCGGTTTTATTTATCCTTTATTTGACAATTTCCATTAAAAGCAAAAACAAAATGACATTTTGGGATGTTTATAAATCATCGTCATAAAATTGAAGATACGGAACCAGTGCCGGTGTCTGCATGTAACATATGGCTGACTATCGCTTTTATAGACAACGTGTACGGTGAGTCACGCGTGACGTCACGACATCCAATAATGTTGCACGAACGTTATCAAAGAGCTATTTGTGTTGTTACTAGTTATAGCTTTGGGGGAATGGGGGTAAAACTTATTGACGATTTTGTGAACTGTCTATAAGTAATCAAAGTTTAGAAGTATTGATAATTAAGTAGTAGTGGTGCTGGCGCAAACTATACGGGCCGTTCTTACTAACATTACTGGTTTTTTGTTTCTTCTTTGCCCATTTTAGGCTCCAAGTATAATACAGTTCAAAGGCGTATAAGTCTTTTTCAACCGAATCGTTGTGACCTTGCAGATGAAACATTCGGTGAAATTACAGGCCATTCAGACTAAGTGGCTTATTTAGAGACAATAATAGTCTGTGAGATGTGTAATTACAATTGCCAATGTTAAACTGGCCGCGTTGGCCGTTAAGGCACTGGTCCCACCGCCGACGAGGAGCGAGAAGCGATTATAGAACTATAAACTGGCAACGAGTTTGCGAGCAGTGAGAAGCGAGTGTGTAGTTCGATAGTTTTGTCGCTCAGCGATAAGCGAGTGTTCGGGTACGGCGGGCGATTACTCGCACCACTCGCTGAGGCGGTGAGGCGTGTAGTCCTGTAGCGACAGTTAATCGCTTTCTCGCCCTTGGTGGGATCAGTGCCTTAGTATTTCAGTCTTATTTCATACACGTCACTCTTTATTACTAGGTTGAATTAGCCTGAACGCGAATTCATCGGATGTTGTTGAAACAAAAAAAACACAGCAGCACACGATATCGTCTGTCAACCAAAACTCACTAAATATCAAATACCTCCTGCCCTACTAAATACAAGGTTTTAAAGAGCAGTGATAGAAATGTTAGTGGCTTTTGGTTGTTCACCAGGCGATAAATAGCAAGATTCATAGGCAAAGTAGGGTTTGTTGAAAATTATAGTGTTACTTGGAGGAGTCTTTATTAAATATTAAACGGAGCGGGTTCTCAGTTCATCGGGAAATTCAACCGACTTCTTTTTATTTTTTGTGTATGTTCCTGATTACTCAAAAACTGTTAAACCGATTTGGAAAATTCTTTTGTTATAAAGAGCATACTTTCTAGTTGGTCCCATTGTCATATAATGTAACATAACCTAGATTCGATGTCGGTTATTTTTTGTTAAAAAGGGATGATCGCTCATGAAACTCGTCAGAAATTAAGGAAATTTCAATACATTTTAGAGTTTTTGATACAGTTTATCCGTATAGCTGGTCAAATATAATTTAAGAAATAGTTCAATTTACCGATTAGGAGTAAATATTCTGCGTTTTTTCGTCATTCCCATATATTCAAATATTGTAAAAATAAATTATTGTTGGAAGTAGATTTTTTATGTATCCCGAAGCCACTCCCGTGCGATCCTAGTTAGATCATAATTAAAACGTCTGACGCTAGAACCGCGCGGTTATGAATGAATGAATGAATATATTTATTTCATGTAACCAAGGACACATATTTTATTAGTAGACCTTACAAAGTAGGGCTAGGATTAGTAGGTAATTACAACTAAAACAAAACAAATTACAATTAAAACAAAACAACACTGACTGGGGAGTGTAATCCCTCGCAGTGCGGCATGATTGTCGGGACAGTCAACCCTGTCCGCTATCATTCGAAGAATGCTGTTGGGACGGCAACCCGGCGCACCAGAGATGCAGCGTTATTAGAACGCTCGGAGGATGAACCAATAATCACGCATTTTATTACCTTAGTTTAGTCACTTGACGATTAGATGCATCTGTCTGTACACTGCAGTGTTACTATAGGAAGTCACGACGCGATGAGACCACTCGAATCATCGGGGTCGCTCGTCGACCCTACTGCAGAGTCGTGCATGTCGAGTGCACCGGGAGAATGGAATCGAACTAACTAACCACTCGAATACACCCTACACGTTCAGAAATGTCTAGATTTGATAAATGTCTACACGTTCAGAAATGTCTAGATTTGATGCCGTTGAGCTAACTCACTCGAATACAACCAACGCAACGTTCTGAAATGTGTATGAGGTGGGCCGACTAGTCGGGAATTTTACTTGTCCCCAGCCAACCTTTTGATCGAAATATACAACTGCTGCAATAATCAGCGGTTTTTTTTCTGGTACAAGACTAATCGGCAATTTTTTAACCGATTAGTCGGCAGAATACATTCGGCCCGCCTCTATAAATAAGCAAACAATTACAATTAAGCCACTTGATCTTTGAATAAGAGACGTATACCTAATATAGGAAGTTGCGTTGAATTGAGACCAGTCGAAACATCGGACGGGGCTCGTCACCCCGTTCGAGCTAACCAACCGGAACCTATACTATTATAAAAGTCTAAAATTGTATTAAAAAATATTAGCTTTCTATCGACAAAGGTAATTATTACAGAGAATATCAGCGCGATGCAGAATTCGTATGGGTACTAGCGAATTAGCCTGAATACAATTATTCACGATGTGTGTCAATCTATAGATAGTGTCTGTACAACCAATTGCAATTAAATCACTACAACATTCACGAATGATCCTGCCATGTGCCAAGTTATATAAACGCTCAGGCGATGATGAATTCAAATTGTTATAGAATTAAAGCCGAAACAAAGACACCTACGTACCATACAGCTTATTTGGGCGATAGAAATTCGATTGCAAAATGTTTTCTCTGTTGGTACGTAATACTTCATCGTACCTAGGTCACAACTATACAATTTGCAAAGGTATGTTATTTAAATAAATTTTGGAATTGGAAATCCATACGACGATATTATGATATTCAAACTGTTCAAAGTGATTTTACACGAACTATACTTAATAGATTCGTGTGCAGATCATTGGTTACATTTGGCTTGTATAGTTATTGCTGATGCTAACTCAAAAAGATAAGTATAAATATGTAAAGTCAGCAACAGAAGTAGGTAAGTAGTTTACGGACGGTTAGCTGGCTAGTTTAGAGTAACATTACAATCGGCATTGGTTTTCTTCGAAGCGAGCGGACCGTTAGGAAATTGGTTTTATATTCCCTATAAGAAAAATACTGCAACATCCAGCCATTTTTGACTCGGTACGGCAGTAGAATCTTCGAATTCACGAGCAAAAAGTTGAAATCGCACGACCGTCGCCGTACCGGCGCGAATTAGCCAACCAGAGTATAGCAAAAACAGTGATTTGACAGTCATGGCCACGGTCATTATACACGGACCACGAGACGCCATGATGCGTTCATGTCATTGTGGTCAGATTCCGCTGCTAGCGCTCCAACATATATTTATTTTCTTCTATATGATAAATAAATATCGGACAACCTCACACATATCAATCTAGTCCCACAGTAAGCTCTAGTAGGCTTGTGTACTAGACGACGATATACATACTT
This sequence comes from Apotomis turbidana, assembly GCA_905147355.2. NCBI lineage: Eukaryota > Metazoa > Arthropoda > Insecta > Lepidoptera > Tortricidae > Apotomis > Apotomis turbidana. The sequence continues at coordinate 59,735,917 of LR990280.1, read as the reverse complement.
ATATAGTTATCTATTGAGTACTGTCTTTTATTTTTGAGATTGATAAAAGTACTTGACGGTTTGCCGGCCAGCTCCGTCGAACAGCAATCATTAGGGGCGCGCAAAAACTCGGTCTAGACTATAGACCCCGGGGTACTAGACGACGATAAACATACTTATTTTGATAAATACATACTTAAATACAAACACAGAATAGATAGTAGTTGATACAAAAATTCGAGTTTTTCACACACATATTTGCCCTTGCCGGGATTCGAACCCAGGACCGCCGGCTCAGTAGGCAGCTGCGTCAACCGCGTCGTCAAATGTAAAAGATACACGCTCAGCCAACCAGTTCTGAATGTTATTTTCAACCAACCTCAAAAAAATAAGAAAGGCATCGGTTTATATGGAAAACTATGATATATGCAAAAATTTACGAGTCCTTTCGATTCTTTTCGGATCCCATCATCTCATTTAATAGTACATTACATCAGAGGCCGGGAAAATGAGGATTTCCGGCCAAGTACCTAGGTATATACGGCCGAGCGAGCGTGCGAGCGAGGCCGGATAGTTATACGAGGCCGGGAATCCCTTTTCACGACGAGGCATGTATTATAGTGCTTTTCTCAAACATACAATGAAATAAAAAAATATACTTCAAAGAACAACATTTTATTCATTGACAAATAGGACATTTTAGTCTAACAACCAACCTTTAAAAACAAAACCTGCTTTTTGTCAAACCAGCCAGCTGTGTGAATGACCTTGTTGTTGAAACCAAAAAAAAGTTACTTTGCAGGCCTTGGCTTGAAAAGCAGTATGAAATCCCTTTACAGTCCTCTCGAGTTGTTGCGCCCAAAAAGCGATACTTCCGAGCCTATTATAAGGAACGTAAAGACAATCTTTACAGGTCTTAACCTAATACGATAGATTGGAATTATCTAAAACTAAATGACATATTTCATTACCTAAGTCTATTTTATGATGAGTGCATGATGACATGAATAGTGGACTGCTCTAGCTTGAGCCTTTCAGATACTTAATGAGTTCTGAGCTTATATCATTAAAAAGAAAAACATGGTTGTTGGGATTGTGGACTGTATGATTAAATAATAACTCGCATGAAGTTTTAATATCCCGCCAGGCAAGCGGGAGACCGTGAGATGAGGTCGCTTCGGAGTGTGAGTGGTAAGTGAAGCTGCTTTTTTTTTTTTTTTTTTTTTTGGTACTGTCCAATAATTAGCTTGGTCAATAAACTGGCCACCTACTAATTTTAATGAAGTTGCAACCTGACCCGAAGAGTCAAGTTGCAGAAAAAGACAAAGAGAATGCCTGCCACACAGGACAGGACTTTGAATTTCCCAAGGAAAAAACCAACCTTCTGCAGGCTATTGCTGTATTTGCCCTCTGCAATACATTCTAGGTCCAAAACGAACAGCAATATCGCGCTCCTGGCGAATCTCGTAGTCAGGCGCCCGGACTTTATGGCGTTTAAAAGCTCTCAAGAGAGGTCTATACCTTATAGACGGTGCACCAACAACAGCAGGTACGGCGACTGCCTCACCACAGCCAAAGTCAGCGTCATCAGTGTCACAGTCAGAAGGAATGTCATTAAGTCTTTTGTAGTGAAGCAGGCGGCGGAAACGATCACGCAACTCAACATCAATTTCCGCCTCCTGCTTAAGTCTAATGGTTATAGGGTCAAGTGGATCCAACAAAACATGTTTGGGCCGCCTCAGATTATTCTTGGGCGGAACTACAGGCTGATAATTAATCGCACTCCTAATGAGTGGATTAGGACTGACTGCCGCCTTTTCAAAAAATTTTTTAGAAAGAGTCCTGAAGTGCTCTAATACGGAGGGAACCCCCAAATCCGCATGAATTTGAATATTCCTGACATACCCAGGAAGACCGGAGATTCTCCTGAGGCATTTGTTTTGCAAGACCTGCAACGTCCGAATCCTCGCAGGCGAGGCCTGTGCAAAGACAGGGCACGCATACGAGAAGACTGGACGAATGCAGGTCTTGTATAAGGTCAATTTATTCCTTCTCGACAGCTTGGATTTGCGAGAAAGAAGGCAAGAGAGCCTAGCCATAAAAAAGGCCGCTCGGTTCCTAACAGTTTTAATGTGTTTGGCAAAAGACAACTTCCTGTCCAGAGTAACCCCCAAATATTTGACATCGGATTTCCAGGGAATGGGGACACCCTGAAGGATGATGTCTTTCGCCAACTTCCTAGTGTTAGTGCTGTGCGTGAAAAGCACAGCAGCACTTTTCTGAGGATTCACATCCATCCTCCACTGCCTGCACCAAAGCCCTAAAGCATCAGCAGCAGACTGAAGCCGTCTGTGAAGAGTTTGCACAAGGGAAGAGGAAGTGTAAATAGCAGTATCGTCGGCAAATTGAGCATAACGAACACCAGAAGATCTTGGCAAGTCATTTATGTATAGAGTGAAGAGAGTCGGCGATAAAACCGCACCCTGCGGAACACCCGCTCGAATTGGATGGGCACTCGAACAAACGCCCTCCACCCTATACACAAAGCTTCTATTGGACAAAAAGTCCCTGATGATGGCGACCAACCTATCCGGCACACCAGCACTATACAATTTATATAGTAAACCGTTGTGCCAGACACGGTCAAAGGCCTTAGCTATGTCAAGAAAGACCGCGCAAGTTGGAATCTTACGACGCCAAGTGGTCATCGCACTCAAAATGTCCTCTGTAATTCTGTGCACCCGCTGGACACAAGAGTGTTCAGCCCTAAAGCCAAACTGCTCATCCACCAGCAGGTGCTCAGAACTAACCAATTTCAGAAGTCTTGCCCTGACAAGCCTCTCATACAGCTTACCAAAGGTACAAAGTAAGCTAATAGGCCTATAGCTGTCAGGTCTGTTACGAGGCTTGCCAGGCTTATGAATACCAATGACCACTGCTTGCTTCCACGTGTCCGGAAAATGGCAATTGGCCAAAGCAGCATTGAAAATGGCCAACAAGATGATAAGAACACACTCCGGAAGCATTCTTACCAGCCTGTTTGAAACGCCATCTCTACCAGGCGCCTTCTTGATCTTGGATTTCCTAGTCAAAGCAGATAACTCAGACAAGGAGATAGGCTCCAAGGGAGGAGAAGAGAGTTCCAGAGAGGCACGCCTCGAAACCTCATCATTAACAATTTTGAAGTGCTCTGCATCAAAAGGTTCTGCACTCAGCGAACATTGAGCCTCCAAGGAATCAGCCAAACACTCAGCCTTCTCAAGGTCACTAAATGCAGTCCGATCAACACCATTTTCCAGGAAACAAAGAGGAGGAATATCCGAGACAGTATCAGCCTTCAAGGATCTCGCAAGGTTCCAGTAAGCCTGGTGCCCCGGCGAGATACCCGAAAGCAAATTGTCCCATTTTAAATTATTAAAAAATCGAACCTGTCTTTTAACCTTCTGCTGCAGACGATTAAGAGTAGTTTTATTAGCCGGAGAAGGAAATCTGTCATAAACTTTCACCGCCTTATTTTTAATTTTGATTAGTTGTAAGAGATAGTTAGGAAGTTTCCAGTGATTAGGGTCATCAGCCGTAACCACTTTAGAACACTCACCAACCAAGTCACCCAACTCACTAGTTAGAGTAACAATGGCATTATCCGTGTCTAGTCTGGAATTTAGAAAAGTTGGAATATTGGAGAAGCGTAAAGCAACATCCTCCTTTGCAAAAACCCTACTTAATTTCTCCCAATTCGTTACAGTTTTCAAAGGCCGGGAAACATCGGAAGAACCTAATTTAACAATTACAGGCCTGTGATCAGAAGAAAGCTGATGATGAACAGCAATGGATTTGAGCTGAAGAGAAACCCCTTTCAAAATCATAATGTCCAATACATCAGGGTTCCTCTCAACATCACCAGGAAAGTGAGTAGCCTCTAAAGGAGGCACAACATCAATTTTTAAAGAATTAGTAAATCTAAAAAGCCTGTAGCCATTTGAATTCGAATAATTACAACCCCAGAGCAAGTGCTTGGAATTAAGATCACCTGCCAGAATGACAGAAGACCCCAACCCAAACACAGCACTGAGATCAGAATAGTGAAGATCCTTATTTGGAGATAAATACGCCGAAACTAAAATCAAGGGAATGTGACCCGTAAGAGCTAATTGACAGATTGATACCTCTAAAGACTTCAGAGGCAAAGGATCATCAACTCTTATAGGCGAACAATGTAAAGCCCTCCTGTAGTAGATAAGAGTTCCACCCCAAGCACTATCACCACGATCATTTCTAATTAATTTATAATTTGCAATATTAGGATTCCTGTGCGCAGGCTTAAGGTGAGACTCCTGGACAAGAAGAATATCTAAGTTATGTTCTTTAAGGAAAAGAGCAATTTCGTCTTTCTTACCTAAAATTCCATTTGCATTAAAAAAGGCAAACGTCAAATGTTTCGGTTTCACTCTACCGGGCATACTATCCATGAACACCTAAGGATTTTATTGCCAAAATAAGACCCGAGTATTTATTGATCACTACTAGTCTCTCACCCAGAGTGGATGCACATCTGAAGTCATGGGCAAACCCACTAACTTGATTAAGGTCAATCCTCTCAGCCACATCACAAACCAGGGCCAAGTCCAAATCAAAACTCCCCGAGCTAGCAGCAACGTTAGAATTGAAATGAGGGCGAGAACTCGAAAATTGATTGACAGTATTTTTAGCTGCAGAATGAGACTTATTAGCCGCCACCTTATTATAACTGATACCAGAAACATGGGAACCCTGCCTAGAACTGACTGGGAAACACTGATTGTCAGAACCACCTGCACGAGAACCCATAGAACCAGAATTTGGATTGTCGACCTGATTACTAACCCGAAGGCCGGCAACAGGATTATGAGACTGTGTAGCAGTCACAGCCTTCAAGCGATTACTAACCCCATGATTAGCTGCATTACCCAAACTCACAGACAAAACATCTTGAGCACCACTCAAATTACCTTGGACAGGAAGAGGGGTTTGGTTGATATGAGGAGCCAGATCCGACAAATTCGCGACTCTCTGGGAAGAGCCATCCTGTGAGTCGGACCAGACTCGAACCGCCTCCTCCAATTGGACACCATCAGAAACTTTGCTAACAGCTAAACGCCCCCTCTTCCCAGCTCCCAAGGAAGGAAAAGAATGTTGATCATTATTAACAACAGCCTGCTGCTGTTGTTGCTTAGTAAACTGCTTCCGAGCAGCCTTAGACTGCTTCTTTTTCTTCTCTTTATTTTGTTTTGGGGCAGCCGGGCAATTCCAAAAATTTGCAGGGTGAGGGCCACCACAATTACAGCAAGTGGGTGGACCACTTGCTGAGTCCTTCTTCCTAACGCACTCGGAGGTATGATGAGGAAGAGGACACTTCACACATCTAGGAGGCAATTTGCAGTTATTATGAGTGTGGCCAAAATACTGGCAGTTCTTGCATTGAGGGATTCTCCCAGATTTAATTGGATGCTCAACCCTAATCCCACTAAGGCCACAACAGAATTTTAAATTAAACACACCCTTACCAGCAGGAGAGTGCTCCAAGGAAACGAAGACAGCCTCGAAAGGCTCTCTCCTATCCCCTCTACGCATCCTTGTTATGCTCCTAACTGGTAAGTCCTGCTCAACCAAATCCTCAAATATTGAGTCGTTATCAATCGCCGTAGGAATGCCCTTGATAACAACATGTAGCAACTTCTCCGGGTTGTAGGTATGAAAACCCGCGCCCATTAACTCAACCCATGCCTTATATTGGGAGATGTTTGAGGTAGCAATGGCAATACCCCCAGGCCATCCCACCTTATCACTGTATGAAAAGGCTCTGAAGAGCCCAACACCTAAACGGCTAGCCTCCTTTTTTAAAGATAACCATCTAGCTTTGTCTTTGAGAACCAGCAAGGGAGGACGCCTCTCCTTCCTTGCCAGCTCCGCCTGCACATCCATGTCCTCCTCCCCAATCACCGGAGGAGGTAAAGGAGCGTCCGACCTAAGACGCTTGGAATGGGCTGGAGAGGGACCACTCGCAGAGTTAATACCCTCAGACCTATTGGAAGAGACAGGGGCGCCTTTGTTTCTCCCCAAAGAACCAGAAGGACTGACATTACCCCTCTTCCTGCTATTCTTGACCGGCTGGAAACCTTCCTCGTCACCGGAGGCACCTGAGGCAAACTCCATTTCTGATTCTGACGCAGTATCAGGCAACACCCCAGAAGGACCAGCCGAAGGTAAAGATAATGAATTAATCATAGGAGGAGGAGGAACATCCCCCGAGAAATATTTATGAAGTGTGTCCAATTCACCGTCTTGACCTAACAATAATTGGGTGTCAGGAGTAGGTTGGCCTAAATCCAAGTGAGTGTCAACAGTATTGTTAGTACCAGCAATACCAAGTCGACTATTACCACTACAATGCACATCCTCTCCCTCATCATCACCACCAGAGGTGACTGAAGACGGTCGAGAAAGAGAAGGCGAGCGCGAGCGCACAGATGATTTCGCTCTAATAAACACACGCGGGTCCCTCCGTACTGGACTAGAGGCAGGACTATCTGTCTCAGAAGGAGACCGCGGCCCGGAGGGCATACTATGTAAACCTAAAGAAATGGATCTGTCACACGAAATGTCAGTGCGAGATGATGAAGTCAATGACGGCACATGTGCCGAAGTCATAGTCAATGTCTTATCTACATTCAGGCTAGTGAGAGAGACAGGCACCTTACCTTGGTCACAGGCACTCCGCTCCTCCCTTGTGTAGGCCAGATACTCCTTCATAATGTCCGGATGCGTTTGGACAAGGAAATTCGCCAGGGTAATCGATTTCTTAACACCGCTCTCCATAGTTAATATGAAAGAAACAGCAAAGAAACAGAAGATTAGTTGCACATGATAACACAACAAAATGAACTTAAAACATACACTTATAACTAGACAACAACAAACGAGTTATTCTTTTCTCGTGCCGAGTTACTCTTTTCTCGGTAGAGCGCAAGTAAATATTTACATACACGAGTTACTTTTTTCTCGCAAAAACTGAGTTAATCTTTTCTCAGGCAGAGTTAAATAACATAAACTAAACTACCACAAGCCACAGTCACAATTAAATTGAAGATAAGCGTCAACCGCACTATAATACATGCAACAACATGCAACACTTCCACAGCAATGTATCAAAACACTTTGAATTCAGGCACATGCACAAATGTAAACACAAGCACATGACATAAACAGCACCGCCCGCATGGGCGGGGCCAAACAAAAATGACAACACCGCACTAGGTAGGCAAATACGTCACCGCCATGATAAAATAAACACAGCGCTACGGCGCAGGCGTAGCGCAACTTGGAATATTAAAATCAAAATTAAATTGTAAGCAACTGTCACCGGAGACAACCTCACTCGACAACTGCCAAACACTGAATGGATTCTAAAGTGAAGCTGCAGCTGGGGGCGCGGGGTATTTGTGCCCGCGCCACTAGCGCTCGGCGTGAGTGCGCATCAACGCGCTAAAAATTAGGCCACGCCTCCGAGTTGCCTTTTAGGTTTCATTTATTTATAATTAAGAACAACATTACACGTTTTATTTATTAGAAATAGTACAAATTAAATAGGTGAGTAAAAAACAAGAAAATAAAACGTTTATCTTAATATCTAACATAAACAACATAAGCAACATAAATCAGGTAAATGAGTAATTAAACGGTAGAAAACAAACACTTACGTACTATATTATTACTAAGAGATCGACATACGTGAATTTATACATAATATAGGGTTATTTCCCACAATGGTTGTTAAATTGTGATTCTCCTCTTGTAATCATCTTCAATGGTTGAAAACAGTCCGATTTAGAATGTGGCATAAAAAGCGAACTATTATCATAATCATAAAGTATTGACACTGTTCAGTATTCATGAAATTCATTTAGGCACATCATCATTGCTCTTAAACACCGCAAACAGGACACGATTACTTTCAGCGTCAGAACTCATTAGGTTTAATAGCGCTCCGAAGTCGGGCGAGGCGTTTGGTTACTTAATGCAGTGTTGTCTGTTTGCTAACTTAACTAAACGAGTCGCCGGCGGGGGACAGGCAGTTACATAGAGATGAGTTGGTAGTTATATTGTCCACTGACAATTCATAAAACCTTATTTTATGTTATTTAAACTATCACGGAGTCACGGCCGTGACATAACTGATATTTTTAGGGTTCCGTACCTCAAAAGGAAAAAACGGAACCCTTATAGGATCACTTTGTTGTCCGTCTGTCCGTCCGTCCGTCTGTCAAGACCCTTTTTCTCAGAATTTATATCAATTACTCAGGTCTACTGTCCCTTGAAGCTGTGAAAAAATCAAACTTCTAAGCCAACGCAATCAAAAGATACAGCCGTTTATGCCGCAAATTTTCGACACTTGCAAGGGAATCAAAACCTACAGGGTGCTTCCCGTGAACTCAGAATCTTGAAATTTGGTACGAAGCAACGTCTTATAGCATAGATAAAGGAATAATTACGAAAACCATAATTTTTTTTTTTAATACCTAACTTTGCACCTAATTTATATGGGGCGCTATACATACCAGGTGCAAACTTAACTTAACCACTTAGGGATGGAAAGTGTTTGTACGGAACCCTCGGTGCGCGAGTCCGACTCGCACTTGGCCGGTTTTTTTTTCTATTTTGCTGTTTGCTCTTTGCGTTTGGTATCACACACCATTTGCCAAAGCAAATTGAGTGCTTCACTAAATTAATGGCGGTAATCGTATATCATTTATAATATTTAAAAACGGCCATTTTGTCTATGGTTTTAACGACTTTTATAGAAATATATAATTTGGATCGAGTATCTTTTTCCATGAGAATGGTTTTATAAATGCCATAAAATAAGCAAATAAATATTTAGGGACAATCTTACACAAATCGACCCAGTCTCTAACTAAGCAATGCTTGTACTATGGGCACTTGAAGACGGTATACATAATATATAAATACATATATGTATAACATCCATGACCCAGGAACTAACATTCGAGTTCATCACACAAATATTTGCCCTTGCCGGGATTCGAACCCGGGACCGCCGGCTCAGTAGGCAGGTGCACTATAAACTGCGCCAACCGCGTCGTCTATGAAAATAGAACTACATCCTAATGATCACGTCGCCATCCAATACGTGTAGTGGACGAATCGGAGAAATGTCCGTTTCCAGGAAAACTCGAGACCGCAGTATCGGTTCATTTCCACTTTCACTAGCAGTGGCTCGACCGGTCCGCGCCGGCGCACGACGTATCACGAGAAAAACGCATTATAAACGTGTCGTACGTTGGGTACCGACCAAACGTTCATTTTAAAAATACGTTATTGGATAGCAACGTACTGAAATTGTACTATTTTGTACCCAGTATAAAAAAAAATGTACTTTTATACAACAGAAGAAATAAGTACATTAAATTGGTCGGTACGCAACGTACTCGTCTCGTACGGGCCAGTGGTTTACAATACGAATTTGAACACCAGGTATAACACAGGAAAATGTACTCATTATGTACCTCATGATTCGGGTACCATAATTACCATGTAATGTTTAGATCAATTATTATTCTTGTTCAAAGTTGGGCGGTATGGAACGAACACGTTCTGTACCGACCATAAAGCTTATTTTACCATTTATTTTAACTTAGTCAGTGTCAAATAAATGTACCCAAAATGTACCTCCCAATTACCGACTTAATGATAATTAAAGACAAAGGATTTTTGATAAAAATTATTTTTATAAGAAATAAGTTAAAAGAAATTTTATCAAAAAATCCTTTGTCTTTATTTATCATTAAGTCGGTAATTGGGAGGTACATTTTGGGTACATTTATTTGACACTGAATAAGTTAAAATAAATGGTAAAATAAGCTTTATGGTCGGTACAGAACGTGTTCGTTTCATACCGCCCAACTTATTATAAGAAATAAGTTATAAGAAATTTTATCAAAAAATCCTTTGTCTTTAATTATCATTAAGTCGGTAATTGGGAGGTACATTTTGGGTACATTTATTTGACACTGAATACGTTAAAATAAATGGTATAATAAGCTGTATGGCCGGTACAGAACGTGTTCGTTCCATACCGCCCAACTTTGAACAAGAATAATAATTGATCTAAACATTACATGGTATTTATGGTACCCAAATCATGAGGTACATAATGAGTACATTTTCCTGTGTTATACCTGGTGTTCAAATTCGTATTGTAAACCACTGGCCCGTACGAGACGAGTACGTTGCGTACCGACCAATTTAATCTAATTATTTCTTCTGTTGTATAAAGGTACATTTATTTTAATACTGGGTACAAAATAGTACAATTTCAGTACGTTGCTATCCAATAACGTATTTTTAAAATGAACGTTTGGTCGGTACCCAACGTACTACACATTATAAACACATTTATACAATTATAAAATTATAGATTTTAATTGAAAAACAGTTTTCTATGGAGAGAGAGAAGAATCATAATAAGCGTGATGCGAATTGTCATCATATGATTTGTAAGGGCGCGCGGCGTCACGCCGGTCTGCTCTCATCACGCCGAAAGGGCGGCACAAATTTTGACCAATTTTGGTGCAGTGATAGCTGAACATCCTAAGATGGTAAAGAAAAAAAATACGCGGACGATGTTGCGGGCGCGTCTTAGTAAATTATAAACTTGTATAGAAAACCTATTCTCTATGGGGAGAAGACATGATTGCTTTGGTTTCGTATGAGTTCATCCATCGCATAAGACAATATTATTGAACATTGTTGCGACGACTATATTTTTAGGTTTCGACTATTGCTCGCATTAATATCAGATACACTTGCAGATTGTACTTACAGGTTCTTTTCCTACTATCACTTAAGAGGCCTTATTCCTTTTAAAATGCTGATTGTTTTAGACATTTTTCTCTATTATCAAACATGTTTCTTAACATATTATTGATGTTACTACCTAGAACAAGGCTATTGGGGTTTATTTATATATATTTGAAACCTATAGTTTGAATTTTTCATTGATAATTTTTGTTTCAAAAAGTACTCGAAATGACAAAATTCACACAAAAAAATAGTTTTTTCAACTTATTTTCGACTGCACGCAATAAAAGCATGAAATAGCTACGTTACTACCTAGAACTCGGGGAAAAGTGTTATTCACTTCAAAAAGTTGGTTGAAATTATCAATATATTAATATGAAAAAATTTTTTTAAAAGGAATAAGGCCTCTTAATATACGTGTGTATTTATTAATATACGTGTGAGTGTGAGTGTGAAATTGTAAAACGCGATAAACCGATAGCAGGTGATGTCAGCGCACGTGACGGCAGATAATACTGCTACAGCAAATCCGGATTAGGTTATGTATACTTTATTTTAGTGCAACTGATAATTGTAATCTCGGACTTTCGGACGCTACGTCAGAGGGAAATTACCCGTCATATCGACACCTTAGAGCCACAGAGCACAATCGTACTAACTTATGCAATTAGGACGTTAGTGCACAACTATGTGGTTTAAATTTCATTGGCAAAATAATTGTTATTAGTAGGAGTGTCAACTAAGGTATCGGTATATAATGTGGAAAACAATAGCTGAAATGCAACCCCGGATCCGCGAAGGATAAACCGACACGTAATGAATCCAAATTCAAATGCAAGCTAGCTGCAAACTAACAGTTTGGATGCAGTTTATTTTTAGTCGGTAAACGGTCGAAACCGCCTAACGACTGCAGGCCGGATGCAGTCGGTCTGTAGTTCTGCCCGTCTAGCACAACTATGCTCCGCGACTCGGCTTGTCGCGCGGTACAGCGTCACCAGTCACTCTCTCACAGTACTGTACAGATAGAGATGTACATCTATTTACATGATCCCTTACCGCCTTTTACCAGCATTGGAAAGAAACAAGGGCTGTTTATTAATGACCACCTCTAGCGCAACTGCCTTGCGACTGTTTCTCGCTCGAGAAATACCTATCCCTTTCTTCGGTGTACTGTGAGAGAGTGACGGTCGATGCTATGTCGCGCGATAATAGTCACAAAGCGTAGTTGTGATATGTTAATACGCTAGAAATGTTATTACACCTTGCTTCATATCATGTGTCAATTACGAATTCCAAAGACTGCAATCAATCGAAGGTCACTTAATTTCTATCTAGTTATACATGTTTATCAATACCATAAATCGCTTGATAAGTGACTAATAACTTCGCAAGGTCGACAGTTAATTCGCTGGAACTGTCAAATGAATCAGGCGCTTTGCGTCGATAAGTTATCCGCAATGTGCATTTTGTGGTCGGTCATAGAATCATACACAGCAGTAAGTTCACTCTGTTGTTTTTCGCGACAGCCACCTGTGAACTATATTTTATTGGTTGTTGTTGTTGGAAGAATCTGAGAATCCCGCCAAGACGAACAAAAATTATGTTTATTTGGAATGATTGTAACTTGCACAAACACAATTTTACAAATGTAACTAACATATTATGGACCACTGTCTGAAATCAATTATTTTGACTTTGACTTGACTTGACAAATCTAAATCCATCCTAAAGGGTTATTAAAGCTGATTTTTAGGGTTCCGTAGTCAACTAGGAACCCTTATAGTTTCGCCATGTCCGTCTGTCCGTCTGTCCGTCCGCGGCTTAGCTCCGTGATCATTAGTACTAGAAAGCTGAAATTTGGTATGAGTATGTGTATGTATAATGCCGACAGAACGGTAAAATAAAAATTCAAAAATTTTATGTTTTTCGGGTACCTCTCGAACACCTAGGGCGGGGGTGAATTTTTTTTTTCTTTTCAACACTGGTGTGTGGGGTGTCGTTGAATAGGTCTTGTAAAAATAATGGGGGTCTTTTAAAATTATTTTTTGATAAAGTCAGCAGTTTTGTAAATATTCGCTCCAAACTCAAAAAAAATAGTGTCCCCCCCCCCCTCTAACTTTTCAACCACGGGTTAAAAAAATTCGGAAAAATTCATATAAATGAAGCCTTATAAGTACTTTCAATGAAAACTATATTGAACAAGATCGGTCGAGCCGTTTTTGAGTTATCGCCAAATTTAATATTTTTTCTTTAAAAGGACGTAAGTTGACTTCCAGAAGGTAATAAGTGATTACAGTTTCTGGGGCGTTTACGACCTTTTTATTGAGCTTAAAATTTTTCTTAACTTAAACCTCGGGCCTTAAAACAGCAGTTTATTGTGAAGGATGAGCAACTACGGAACCCTACACTGAGCGTGGCCCGACAGGCTCTTGGCCGGTTTTTATTAGGTCTATGAAAGACATCTTAACACAGATCAATAATAAATTAAAGATACTTATGAAATCATAATCTTCAAATGACTCTAATTACCAACCTACCGTTGAAAAACAAAAGGTAAGCGCCATTCCTTTTAAATAATTAGTTATTTTTTCATCAGACAACCACACACAAATCGATCTAGTCCCAAATTAAGCTCAAGAAGGCTCGTGTTATGGGTACTAGACGACGATATACATACTTATATAGTTATCTATTGAGTACTGCCTCTTATTTTTGAGATTGATAAAAGTACTTGACGTTTTGCCGGCCAGCTCCGTCGAACAGCAATCATTAGGGGCGCGCAAAAACTCGGTCTAGACTATAGACCCCGGGGTCGATGACCTGCGCCCGCGCCGCAATTCGACTGATCTGAACCCGTTGTTTATGGACTCCGTGGACATTTTAGCTTTTAGATGCGAACGGTATGACATTCATAAAATGTTTGCGTGTCTCAGTGTTCAGTGTGTGTGATCTAGTTATTTTTCTGTAATGTACAGCGATATATTTTTGACGTCTAGCGATTTAAAATATCGTCTGTTGACAACCAAAACTCACTAGGTAACAAATCTTAAAACAAAGCTCGTATCTCAGTATCAGTTTACTAATAAGATACGAGATTTTGAAGAGCACTGACAGAACTTTTAGTGAGTGAGTTTTGTTTGCCACCACGCTATATTTGGCGATTTACAGTGACTTTTTAAAACAAGTATCTATAACATAAGCCATATTTTTAGACACGCAACGTATTTATGCGAGGGGAATTTCCGAAAACTACGGGAATTCCGCTTGTATGTGTGTGGGAGCCTGGCCTTATTGATTTACACTACTTCACTATCGTGACGTGTTAGTACTTTCCCTTACTTACTTACCTATAGTGTGAGTGAATCGTAAAGAATGCTGCGAACGACCATTGTTTGTTATTTTTATTTTGTCAAATGACTGCAAAAACGGACTCCGATATCTGATTATGAGTATTCATTTTAGCGATATCTAGTGGATATTTTTGGGAAATTTTAGATATTTGGTGATAATTTACACTTGATTTCAAAAGAAAGAGACGGACAATATTTATAGCGTCGTAACGATAAATTGTCGTGTTTTAATGAATAATTGACATGAGTAGAAATCAACGTTACCTGAATATCGTAGCTTTAAAGAGTGGCCCAGGGGACGTTGCCGTGGCAGCATGCAAAAAAAAGTTGATTGATCGTCTGAACACATGTTAGGGCTCATTCAGACGAACGGCACTTTCCTTACAGACGAACGGCACTAGTACAACTGCAGCCGTCGCCACCTGTTGACGGCTGCCGTCGCCACTTGTCGACGGCTGCCGTCGACGCGTTGCCGGCTGCCGTCGAGAGGTGGCGACTGCCGTCAACGCGTCGACGGCAGCCGTCGACAAGTGACGGCAGCCGTCGACAAGTGGCGACGGCTGCCGTCAACAGGTGGCGACGGCTGCAGTTGTACTAGTGCCGTTCGTCTGTAAGGAAAGTGCCGTTCGTCTGAATGAGCCCTTACTGCGACTTCGCTTCTCGCGCGACTTATTATCACCCGTCTTTTCGCACGGTATTCAAAGGAAAGAGACGGACAATATTTATCGCGTCCCAGCACTCTAGCACAACTGTGACACGTGAATCTTTCGCAAGAAATATTACTCACCTATCTCTTTCTTAGCTGTATTGTGAGAGAGTGACGGGCGATTCTATGTCGCGCGACAAGAATCGTGAAGCGTAGTTGCTCAAGGCGGGCAGTTGTGCTACAGGGCCTACAGCTACTGGGTAGTAATTTCAAGAACTAATTTGTTCATACCTATTGCTCAAAACTAACACATAATACACCGCCAAAACATTAAACTTAATAAGGCAATAATAACTGGTGCCGTTACTGCCCTTGAGTATGGCTTCCTGAGCGATGACTTCCTGATTCGGTGTTTGTAAAGGATGTTAATGTTAGGCAATGAATGGGTACTTCGTGAATGGCGTTGGAGGGCATTTACTTTGTTTTTTATATAAGCATGCATCGTAACTCAATGGAACGGAAAAATAGGACGAGTTAATCATACTAATATTATAAAGGCGAAAGTTTGTGTTTATGTGTATGTTTGTTACTTCTTCACGCTCAAACGGCTGGACCAATTTTGATAAATGTTGTTATGATGGTAGCTGACAAAAGTAGCCTATGTGTTAATCCAGGGATTAACACATTGGCTACTTTTTATCCCGAGAAAATGTAGTAGTGGTCCCGTGGGATTAGAGGGTAACAGCGCGGGGCGTATTTAGTAACTTCATACGGTAAGGCTGTTTGAGAACCAAGGAGTTATTTGGTACTGAGCATTTAAACCCTATTTTTATCGTTTGGTAACGGTTCATATATGAACATACTCGTTTTCAGGTGGATGACATTCGATTTATCTATTGCGGTAGTATATTAGGGGTTGAAACATCGAGAATATGGCATATCGAGAACGCAGCGTTACACTGCGTCGCAATGTCTTGCTTACTTATCTTTGCTGGAGGATTGTTGTCTGATTAAAAGAAGAGGTTACCCTCTTTGCATATCGTTCCTTTTACTGCCTGCATTTCGCATCACGCTCTGCTGACGGCGCTTGATTCTCGAGTCGGACAAATGCAGTAAAGTAAAGGAACTCGGTGTAGGGATACGTTGCTTCCAACTCGGAACTGTTGAAACCGATTGGGCAAGTCACTTACGTTACACACGCCGGAACGTCCGGACCGGTTCCTGTGCTAATTGTTACATTGTTAGCTTCCTACAAGGATTTACGTCTCCGCATTGCATATAGTGCAACTTCGGACGGCGATTTTATCCTTTGATTACACAGCCCTTTTGCTTATTAAGCCCTTATAGAGCCCTTATACAACTTAAATTACTGTACAAGGGCTCTATAAGCGTTTATGAAGCCTACGCGCTACTTGGGGGTGGACACCAAACTGCCGCACGCGAGCAGTGCAGCGAACGGTGGCAGCACTCTATAAGTGAACTCTCGTGGATTACGCACGATACATGTCAACCTGTATTGAACGGTCTCAAGTCACGAGCTGTAAGGAGCTTCTAGTGCTTAATTGTCGAGTGTACAGAGTGCACCACTACGTAGCAAACATCTGACACGTGAATATGGAAGACCGATGATCAACTTACGATCTCAATTAAAAATTAATAGACACTTGTTTAAGTGCAACAAAAGCGTAACTTTTTTTTTTATATACCAAAAAATATATACTTGAAAGATTACATTGTACTCGTAGACTGTATATCACTTCCCGCAGCCTTTAGGGATCGTTTTGATAATGTCAGAGATGTGCTTCAGCATTTTAAAATGAAATCGCGAACGAAATCGCATTTATATTTCTCGCTCACCGCGTTTCCTCTCAGTGGAAACTCTTGAAACGTTACAGAAGTTAAAAGGTTTTCCCAATGCACTTAGCTGCGAATAGCTGACTGTCACACGGACCGAACCAGTTCTAAAGAGCTAACTCAAGTAGCAAAACGGCTCTATAAGAAGCTTATAAAGCCATTATAACTCTAATTTCAGCTGTATAAGTGCTTTTGCAGCCAGTGCCAGTGCTTAGGTAAGTAACTAAAATAACGTACTCAACGACAGAACATGACAATGCTTTACTGGACGTCTAGCATAACTATGACACGCGACTGATTGTCGCGCGACAAATACTACCTGTCACTTTCTTTTCAATACCGTGCGAGCAAGACAGCTGACACTGTCGCGCGACAAGCGTAGTCACGGCAAGCTATGCTAGCCCTACTGATGTCCTTCTACTTCTACACTATTAACATTCTAGATTTGGGTGATTCTACGGGCGTATCAACTGCCGTCAGTCCGCTGTCAAAAATATTAAATGTATGAGCTGCACCAAGCTGCATACTTTCATACAATGATATACAAATATCAATAATAATATACAACTGGATATACAAAGATGGTTACAATGATACTTTTTACCCGATAGAAATTTTTTACAAGTAGGTACGAACTGGTCGGGGATTAAAAATATTAGGAATGGTAGGAAACTCTTAACAATCATTAATTGATCAAGTGCGCCTTAATTGAAAAATCCCTCGGTGCAATCTCTTTTAACGAGACCCTCCGTAAATAGGTCAAGCGTCCGTTGAATCTGGATCTAGTTCGGTGGTTAAATGAGATACTTTGAACTAGACTAGATTGTTGTTTTTTCCGATGGCCATTCAGGTTTCAGGGCAACAGTGTAGTTTTTAGGCTGACCTGAAAATAGAGGAATTAATTCACGTTTGCTCTACCCTCAAGACCCCAATTTACGATGCCATCCACGCAGTCCAGAATATAGTGAGGTGGCGCAAAATAGTTCACGAAAAAGTTATTGGATGAATAAGTTAGATGAAAAAGTAAAATAAAAAACAATTATGGCGACGCCTACCGGGGCAATTGAAGCAAAAAGTCGTAAAGGCAGGTAAGGCCCAAGATAATTAATTGGCAATTTCTAAATTTATCGGAAAAATAGGGTTTTGGAGGAAAAATATTAATTGTTACACTATATAATAATACCTTTTTAACGGAAAAAAAACGTGTAACTGTATGACAATTATCAGTAAAATAATAGCTATAATTTTGCAATTTGTTTATTTAAAAAGCAATTGATTTTTCTTTCATGTAACTATCGCTATATTTTAGCGATAAGACCGCCTGTTGTTTACCTCTGCCTGTTATTTTAATATATGTCATGTTGTGTTGTATATTCCTTGATGTTTGAGGTGTGCAATAAAGAGTATTTGTATTTGTAATTCAATCTAAAAGGTACACACATTTATCCATTTTAAATTTATTTTTAACGAAAACAAACCTAGCCTAAAACTCAAAAACTTTTTCATTTAATAATAGAAGGATAAGACACCTCGGAATTTCAATTGGTTCCGTACAAGCCGACCCAGCCGGGGTCGCAAGGTCGGCCGGACTAGTTCGGAGCGCATCTGTCCTCAGGATTTACTCCCATGTTCGAAGTTCAAACTTCGTGTCGCGCCGTCCCGCTCATTCTAACATTGTATGACGCGAGATCGAGAGAGTACGAATTTCGAGTCCATATGACGACACGCGGCGGTGTAACACTACACGTAACCGGTCGCACCGTTGGTCGACGCGCAATCGTAACTAGCTCGGCTGCTCAAGGTCTTGTAGACGGCTAACTCAGAATAAGTACGCCTAGAACTTTGTTGTTATGACGTCACAAGCCAGTGTCTTCATAGAAACTTCATATTAACGTCCGTCCGTCCGTCCGTCCGTCTGTCACTAGGCTGTATCTCATGAACGGTTGACATTTTCACAGATGATGTATTTCTATTGCCGCTATAACAACAAATACTAAAAATAAAATATAATAAATATTTAAGGGGGGCTCCCATACAACAAACTTGTTATAGATTTATGGCACGGAACCCTTCATGCGCGTGTCGGACTCGCACTTGCCCAATTTTTGATATTTCATAAAGAGTAGCTGATTTGAGCTGTCATCAAATACCGTATTGTACAAACGCGTCTAAGTTAGCCTTAACAACAACTCCCGTTGAGTCAGTAGACTTCGACTCGATACTCAAACAATTACTTGTGCGCTACAAGTAAGCAGACAAGTTAAACGACGCGCGCACATACGAACAGCTCGAATTCAGGCATACGAAACAATTTTTGACCGGATAAAACGGAGATACTTGGCTCGCTTCTTTCGCTCAATAAGTGGATGACAACGCTTTAGTTAACAGGCCTTATTCCTTTTAAAAATTATTTTTTTCATATTATGACGAATATATTGATAATTTCAACCAACTTTTTGAAGTGAATAATACATTTTCCCGAGTTCTAGGTAGTAACGTAGCTATTTCAGGCTTTTATTGCGTGCAGTCGAAAATAAGTGGAAAAAACGAATTTTCCACGTGAATTTTGTCAATTTCGAGTAGTTTTTCGAACAAAAATTATCAATGAAAAGTTCCAACTGTAGGTTTCAAATATATACCAATAAATCCCAATAGCCCTGTTCTAGGGAGTAACATCAATAATATGTTAAGAAACATGTTTGATCATAGAGAAAAATGTCTAAACAATCAGCATTTTAAAAGGAATAAGGCCTCTTAACCGTAAACTCGAATTAACCGCAGCCCGCAGACATTTATCCGTACAAAGGAAAGTATTGTTTGTTTATCCGCCATTGGTGTAATCGATCGCGTTGCCGATTAACGATTGTTCACCAAACACTTGTGCAAACTGCAAAACATCACATTGTGCGGGGCGGTGGCTATCATTACACACTATGGTGATTATGAGAATGACACGTTTCAAATTACCATACCCCAGGGGTTTTAGGTGCACGAATGAATTGACACCTACTCAGACCCCTCTTTCCCACTGGGCACTTGCCCAGGGCCCCCAATCTCACGTGGGGGGTCCCAAGAACCTCGAAAAAACGTACCTTGAGGACGTTTTTCCAGGCCCCCAATTATGGAGTGCCCAGGGCCCCGGCATGCTTTAAGACGGCCTTGCGCATACTGTCCGCAACAGACATTGCGCATACTGACAACAGGCGTTGTCAAATCTTTTGTGCACCAAAAATCCCAGAGTATGGAAATTATTGATCGATTCAACTGTCCTTCACAGATAAGTAAATATATATCGGATCACCTCACACGAATCGATCTAGTCCCACAGTATGGTCTAATTGGCGTGTGTTATGGGCGTTAGATGACGAGATACAAACTGCAGGCAGGACTCGAACCTGCGACCCTACGTTTCCGGCGTATTGCGCTTAAGCATTTTAAAGAACATATGACGCAGAGGACGCTCACAGTAAGCGCAGAATTATGGAATTCGTTTTATTGTTCTGTTTTCCGACTGTAACATTTAGATTTTTTGGTAGTGGTGTCCTGAATGTTATTGATATACTCCGCGCTTTAGACCTTTAAAGTTAAAAAGGACAAAGCAAACGGTGGAAATTTATTGTTTGTTATTTTGTGTCGCTTGTGGTGCAAGGTTTTTGATGTGGAGTGTGCTCCAGTCGATTTGCGATAGCGTTCAAGTGCGGACGATAACAGAAAAGTGCCTGAAAACGTGCATGTGTGTTTAGACTACCTCACGTTTTCGTTCTATACTAGATGACCACAACTTCGTCCGCGAATAACCTAAGTATCCGATAACCGGCTATAAAATACCAAAATTGATTAAATTCCGTCCAGAATTCCCGTTTGGAATCGATCAATCACAAAAGTATTCAGGAGACTTGTCGATTCCGCACGTTTCCGCTCCGGTTCAGTGGAGACGCACCCTAAAGACCTCAACAGAATCTGAATCGAAGTTATTCCGCCAACAATCCCCACGTATCTCGCTCTCAGCTAAAATCAAGGAAGTGAAATAATGGGGTCGGGACAATAACGTTTTTTGTCTCCATTATCCGGCGAATTCACGCGGTCTTCATCAACTCAAAAGGTGATATGTGTGTAGGAGATATACGATGCGGGCGTCATTCTCTGTAGGCAGTGTGCTAATTGGAAATAATTGTCTTATGCGCGATCTTTATGCTCAATGCCAGTTACTTTTGTGTGGAAACGCGGAAAGAGTCAAAGTCACAAACAACGTGTGACATGTTAGTTGTTGCTCGGGTAGTAAATAGTTAAATTCATAAACAGATCGGCGATTGTCTTCAGTATCACCTGATGATACAGCTACGTCGAGGATGTAGCTCGCTGGTTCAGTAAAACTTGAACGTAGTGTCTAATGAACGACCATTTTTATTTCACGTTGCCTGTACAATAACTGGGCGCTTACCATGAGTTAACATTATGGTCATTGTAAACTCGCTAGCGACAGCGTAAACGATTTGTTTGGACAATCGTAGTTCTGCAAAGTAACCGCTAGACGCTGTACTACTCTCCTCTGACGTTTTCTCGACGAGTTCGGGCCATTGGTTACAGGATTTAATGAGAAATGACAGATAAAAGGGCATGAAGAATATAAAGCAGCCATAAATCAATAACACACACAGCATTATCGTTATTTAATCAATTCACTACTAGAAATATTAGAATTTGACGTAACCTTCGTAAAGGGTGTTGAAATCAACATAAATGATATTGATAAGCACCGAAAGCTCCGCACTTATGTTATACCTTAGAATAAATACCCCTAGAAACCTAGTCAGCGCTTGAAAGCGAAGCCAGTTTAATTTGGTAGGCCATGTCCCGTCACGGGCTTAGTTTCGTCCGTGTGCGCATCTGTCTCTAGCTAAACGTCTCTATGATTGGTTCATAGACACGCACACATAAAACCAAAACCGACTTCATCTTACGCAAATCTGTTGTATGAAGACTCTCGTTATAGGCGTATTTATTCTAAATGTTACACTATCATTACTCAAATTACTATGTAAATAAAATTAGGCCCCATTATTCAAAACAGTTGTAAGGAGATGCTCGCCAAAACCCCACATGCGTGGATCGAGCGCAGCTGTAATTGGCGCGCAGAGGCCGCAGGAAGGCCTTACGGAGTGCGCGCGCGCATCACAGCCCAACTATAACAGTAACTCAACCGGCCGCTTGCCTGTCACAATTGTGTCAGGCTACCAGATCCGAAGGACCTTACTGCAATCCGTTACCTATTTATTATTGAATGACAGCTTTATCAATTAACATAGCTCCAATAACAAATATCTTCACGATATATCCTTCGTATGGTTCTATGTCGTACGGTTGCAAAAAAAATGCGCCATGGTGTAAGATAATAGGGTAAGGCACTCCGGAATGACAGACGAGACTTTTGACGTCATCACGCTATGATTGGTCGGTTGGTTCTGTCAATCAGTTTCTGTGTTGCCAGTGGTGTGTGGTACCTGTATGATTCTCATAAAATCGTGTTTTAAATCAATTATTACGAAAAAAATCAAACTTATTTTGTACGACTGGCGGCAATTATTTTTCTCTTATAATTATTTTGTAACCATAAAGTGGTAACTAATCAGTGACGTAGAAAGTCTCGCTAGCCGGAGTGTCATACTTTATTTTCTTACCATGTAATGCGCAATATATTAGGAATTTGGTCACGGTCAAGCCGATGGTTCCGTAAAACTACTCAACTATAGTCCAATCAACCAACTGTGGTCCAAAATAAAACTCGTTTATTTTTATCATATTCCATATTCTATCATTTACTTTATACGTTTGTTAATTTTGTTTAATTATGTTGTTCACCTTAGAGTTGTCGTAATAATTGTCATAATATTGACGAGTAATTTTCGGATTAAATTTGACCATAGTTGTAAGGACTGGACTATAGTTGGGTAGTTTTACGGTTCGCTTACCGCATCGCCGTGCACTGTGCACGGCGCGGGTGACCTCACGGCTCGGAGCATCGCGCGATAATCGATTGCGTTTTAATGTTGCAGTTGGCCACGGCTTTCGTTCCGCCTCGGTTGAGGAACATGGAAGTGAGAACTTAAGACTGCACCGAGCGAAATGTGAAAAAATAGGCAGTTGCCGTTAAGTAGATAACGTCAACACTAATTGTTTAATCCATTTCTAAACTATATATTTAGCATTTCCAAGAATGTGTTAACAACTTCTCCGTGGAAAAAATATAAGATTATTAATATTTTACCCTAGAGAACTAAGTAAAGTTGGACGAAAATTGTAAAATCGTAAGCAAGCGTTAAGTGTTTTTTTATACTTTAACAATGGAAATCTATTCTGATTTTCAGTTCAAAAAAAAGATGAATGTTCACATTACAATTTGTCCGCATCAAATATTTCAATTATTGTTTGGTATTAAAGGTCCAGATTTATCAAAAAGTGCTTTTAATTCTCCATACATTTTTACTATGGCGGCCGCGCGCCGATTTAAATACGCATTCCCCGCGCTCTATGGTTCAGTCGCAAACGCTCGGCGCCCTCTTAAGACCAAGTACGCGCCCTTGTGAGGCAAGACGAATTATTTAGAGGATGTTAATCTATTCAATTTTTTTTTGGGATAAAAGTTATAAATTACCGTCATAGTTCAACATTCCTACCTAATCCAGACGTCATTATAATTATTTAATGGGTACCAATATTTGTATGGAGACATTAAGTAATTCGCCATTTTCATTTTCAGTGTGAAAAAGTGCGTATAAGTTAATGGTTTTATTAAATTATGAGGGTTCTGAAAACAACTTCAAATTCAGTGATTTAATGCAGATTAAAAGGTGTTGTTAGGAGCTAGCACCTAGATTTTAAAATTTCTTTTGGATTATTTTATTTATTTGTGGAAAATCTACAGTCGCAGCCTACAAAAAGAACAGTGGTACAATTTCCATACTAAATCCACCTTAGTATTCTAGGACTATTGTCCGAATGTATGATTTACGGTACTGTGACCAATTACTTGTCGTCTACGCTCTTTTAGAATAAGGAAATTTTCAAATGACCTTTTAATCATAAATTGGATACATTTAATTTTTACCCTCATTTGATTATATGGGAAAAAGGACTGATCAATAAAATTTAATGTTGTCATTTCAAATTGTAAACATTGATAACTTCCGAAGTTCGACTTGAAACCGTCGCCCACGCATCCAAGGTCGCCAACGGTCGCGGAAACCGAGGGCCACGTCCAAGGTCGAACCTAAACCAGCCAAACTAAAAACGACATAAAAGATGATCAAATTCATACACGTTAAACCCATTTACCTATTGACCATGCTGGCAGTTCACATACGACCAAAAGGGAGTAAGAGCCTCTGGAATTCGTGAGTTGTTGCTACGTTTTCGAGATAATTGAAATGTGGTCGTGATTCGGTTCCGCAAGAGCCTATTTTCCTTTTGTTACGTGACGGCCTTGGTTCATCTATTCGGAGCGGAGCAGCAATCCGATCGGACTGCTAATATACTTATATTTACAAATACGTGCAATTGTGTGTGTACTTATACGTGCGCGCGCACGTAAGCTCCAAGGGTAGGGGATATTCGAATTGTTGGAGAGGATAATGTTGGTTCTCTAATGACAATTTGACATACCAACAGCACAGATAAAACAAGGATCACGATTTTACGAACAGTTATCATACATAGCATACCAGAACCATTGAAAAAAATAAAATTGAGATTAAAAGGTAACGAGTATCACTAGTATCAGATCATATTTAATAAGATACTTCCTGGAGGTCTAAAGGTTTTTTTATCGGCTATTTATTATTTATTTGAAAGTTACTAAATATTTCGTTACTCAGGAATTATTGACATAATTATATTCATTTTGTAAGTAGGCCACAAGGGCATTTTTACATATTTCTACCGGCATTTCACAAGAAGAGACCACTGTTGAGAAGAAACGCTGAAAGAAACAAACGTGTGATGCCAACTTATACTATTGGTGCCAACTTATACATTTCACGTTCGGTGCTTTTTCATTTGTTCACGAATGCTGATTGATTGTTCCCCAGGCGGGAATATTCCCGATAAATTTTCTGGTATTAAGAGTCTCTCTAGTACTAAGAAATGTTCAATGTTCCCCGGTTTGGGGAATATTCCCGGGAACAAAGGAAATTCCATGGAATATTCCCCAGGGGAATTGTCCAATTCCTTTTTTTTTTACTTATTTTCGACTGCACGTAATGAAAGCATGAAATACATTACGTATAGCTATGTTACTATTTAGAACTCAGGGAAAAGTACTCGTATTATTCACTTTAAAAGTTGGTTCAAATTATCAATTTGTCATAATATGAAGAAAAATATTTTAGATTAATAAGGCCTCGTAAGGTTAGTTATAATATTATTCTGTTTTGTAATAATAAGAAACACTGGGTCGCCGATAGCTTATAAATGAGACCTTGAACTGAGACGGGCTGTTTTCTCCAGCGGCGCATCTAGGCCGCGCCGCAAAAAAGAACAAGTTAAGTCGTCACAATTAACTACTGTCAACATTTAACCAGTAGCGGCAGACAACAGAACATAATTGGATGTAGGTACAGCCAACCAATTTGATTTCTAGGCCACTATAAGAACCTTATGACGACGCGGTTGGCGCAGTTTGCAGACACCTGCCTACTGAGCCGGCGGTCCCGGGTTCGAATCCCGGCCCGGGCAAATATTTGTGTGATGAACTCGAATATTTGTTCTTGGGTCATGGATGTTATCTATATAAGTATTTATATATTATGTATATCGTCGTCTAGTAGCTTAGTTTGGGACTAGGTCGATTTGTCTATAATTGTCCCATAATACTTATTTATTTATTTATTTATTTTATTTGTCACAATGACTATGATATGAGATTTCAAGCGGCTTTCATATTGACGTTCACTGTGACAAGGTACGGAATGGTCTAGGAATCAAATTGGTTGACTGTACGGGTGTGGAAACAAACGGTACTGCATTCTGTATCTGTTCAATACTGTAGGGGCCTGTCCGTGATCATACTAATATTACGAGGGTGGAGTGATAAGTCTGCACCTCAAGCACAACTGTCACACAAGACTATTTCTCGCGCGAGATAGTTACCTGTTTCTCTCTGTGCAGTAATGTGAGAGGGTGACAGGTGGCGTCATGTCGCGCGACAAGAGTCGCGAAGCATAGTTGTGCTAGACGGGCTGGTACGCTAATATTATAAAGGCGAAAGTTTGTGAATGTTTTTATGTGTTTGTTACTTCTTCACGCTCAAACGGCCGAACCAATTTTGATAAATATCAGTATGAAGGTAGCTGACATCCTGGATTAACATATAGGCAACTTTTTATCCCGAGAAAATTTAGTGTTCCCGTGGGATGAGCGCGTAAGTTAGTCAAATATGAAAATGAAAATATAAAAAGATGTCTATATGATATTTTACTCTGTAACGGTAAAAACCTAAACTCTAAATTTAAATTGCATCAAATATCAGTAGCTGTTCATCATGAGACTCTTATTTAGGTAATAAATGCTATAAAACCTGAACATCGCACTATTTGGAATTCTTGGTTTCAATATTTGCCATGATTCTGTGACTTGTTCCTATCAAAGTTGAATATCTCCTAAACTACTGCAATAGCTGTGACCAAACACAAATATGAACTAGAACAAGGATTTCAATAAAATTCAAATCGGTCCATCCGCTTGGAGTTATGATGTCATAGACAGATACACACCGTTACATTATGTTAAACTCATCACACCCCTGTTTTTACGTCGGGGTTAATTTTTTTTATGCGGTCGAAGTTGCGGGTACCTATCTAATATTTACGTAACGACTGAATATATCAATTACATAACAGTTGTCGATGTTTCTTGATAAGCAATTAATCTTATCAATTGACAAGCAACGGTCGTTTGTTATGTTTGTGCGAAGCGGTGGGAGTACCCTAGTATATACCTACATGTTATTTTTCTCAAACATGCTCGGAAATGTATGCGTTAATGTCCCGATATGAGGACATGAAGTTTCTCGTTTATGGCTCCCTACATTACTTCTTGGCCTAGGCCACAAAAGTTAGTATGAAAATCCATTTTTGTCCGCTGCTCTAATTTTTTTAAATTTCTATACTAAAATTAAATTGGCAAAGGAAAAATTACATACAGCCAACCACCTCCACAATCTGTAAGCATAATTGCGACATAAAAAAAAAATCTATGGTGCTATATTTATGTGCGGTTAAACATCGTGCTCAAATAGCTGGATCAAATAACATATATTATTTAAAAAATAAAAAAGGTGTCAAATTGAAAATCTTTTTTTCTTCTTATTCGTATTTCGTAGTGATTATAAAATAATTTTAACAGACATAAAAATTACTTCTAGTGATGAGAGTGACGGGGAACTTATGAACAAAGGATTACGGGGAACTTTATGAGGACGCAAATTTAGTCATGCAAAATATGCTACGGGAAAAAAGTAAAAACGAATAATAGTTTTTACTTTTTTCCCGTAGCATATTTTGTTTTGTTTACTTGATTATCTAGTAGTTATTTTAATTTTAATATTTCCTCACATCGTTTGAGAAAAGCACTATACAAGCTTCGGCCGGAACAGGGATTGCAGGACTCGTTCTATCTGGCCTCGTCTTCGACTCGGCCATCTACCCCAAACTCGTCCAGCAATCCCTTACTTCACGGCCTCTGCAGTAATGTACTATTATTAACTAGGTAAACTGCATTCTTAAACGACTTTATACTGCATCCGAAACCGCAAGCGACCACAAATGAATTACCTTTGCCAGACAATGGAAGTTGTTATGAGGTCATGTGCTATATAGGATGGTCTAGAAATGGCCGATTCATTCATACTCTCGACGCAGCACAACTCGGGTAAAAAGTATCCTATAACCATCTTCAAATGTGCAACTATGCCTGTAGCAAAATTGGTTTAAAAAATCTATTAGTTTCGGCGTGATGAGAGAACATAGAAACTATGACCAACATATTGGCGCCAGGAAGGCATGGCGCCGCGCGCCCTTACAAAACAAAAGAGTGTCCTGCATCGCGTTATTAAGATTTTTCCTGATATCATATCCCCTCTCCATGGAAAACTGATTTTCAATTCAAATCATATAGATTAACCTACGCAATAAGGTTTTTATGGTGAGGAAGTGAGGAAGTTCAAAGATATTTTGTAACATGATGGCATCTCTTCCGTATAAGGTGACTCGGGGCTATTGTAGCTATGGGGTTATTGTATCTTATTACCATTATAATGGTCTGTGTATATATAGGATACACAGACCATTGTATTGTCTTGTGTATCCTATATATACACAGACCATTATAATGGTACTAGCCCCGAGTCACCTTAGGTATTATTAATTTCTTGCAACTGTTAAAAATAATGTATTGTAGATATTTTACAAAAAGAGCAGGATAGGTTTCTGGAAGAGCACTGTGTCTTTACGGCCTCGTGAGGCCAAAAATACTAAACGAGTTCCATCTATTTTTGGTGCTCAGGTAGCTTCGGTATCCATCCACACAAGACTGCATGATTTACCAAAGTAACGTAAAGCAAAAAAAAAAAGTTTTTCTTCCATTCTCAATCTAAATCTCTGGCGCATAGTATTACTAAAAAGCCGGTCAAGTGCGAATGGGTTTCGCGCATTGAGGACATATTACTTACGCGACATATTGCTTTACAGAAGAAACTGTACTGAGCGACAAACTTAATTTTGCCTTTGGCAAACTTTTGTCTCTATACATCGACATAGGTCGTAGTTAGTTTACTGCAGCCTATAGTCTCGTATCTTTTCATTGCCTTGACTTGGAAGTTTGATTTTTCACGGCTCCAATTAGTAGCAAACCTGATGTAATTTGAGCTTGAAACCTCCTGAGAAAAAGTTTTCTGCGTGAATTTTGTCAAATTCGAGTAGTTTTTGAAACAAAAATGATCAATTTAAACTGTAGATTTCAACTATATACCAATACATCGCAATGGCCCTGTTTTAAGTAGTGACGTTGATAATAAGTTAAGAAACATGTTTGCTCATAGAGAAAAATGTCTAAAACAATCAGCATTTTTGAACGGATATGGAGCCCAAAGGGTTCCGTTTTAGTTTATTAAGGTACGAACCCTACTGACTATAATCTTGTGCTATGACGCACACGAAAGTGTCATACGGCGGTGCAAAAGGTAAACAACTCATCGCCACGAACAATAGGTTTCAAGAATCTTTTGTGCAAACGTACAATGCGGATACGGCGACACCATAACGATTGGAATACTTGAGGATCTTTGAACATGGCGCGTTAGTTTAATGTATAAGTCGCTTAATTCTTTACACGATTGTATCTTCAGAACGCGAGATTATATGATACCTCCATGTACTGCCAACTCTACGTCAAAATCACCTACGTAATTGTTCAAATAGTTTGTAGCGGTAAATAATAGTAGTCCGTATAAAAGCTGTTAAAGTGAAAAGTTACTACACATGATACCATTAATGTTTTTGGTACATAACTCGTTTGCAATCTCATTATTTATACCACGGGGCATAGACGAATGTAGTACGATTGTAATCAATATACTTAGGTGTATGAATCAATAATCAACTAAGTAAATAGATGACTATTTAAAATAAACTTTATAGAAAAAAGTAGTTCTAATCTAAGTAAGTAAGTTTGGAGGATGCTCTGAAGAGGTCAAGGTGACACTCTTTAGAGCTTACTGCCAGAGTTTTTACACCAGCCACCTCTGGACAAACTTCACCAGGAAAGCAATTAACACCTTAAGGGTTCAATACAACGACGCCTTCAGAATCCTGATGAGGTTACCCAGATGGTGCAGCGCGTCGAGCATGTTCACCGAAGCTCGTGTGCCTGATTTCTTTGCCGTCATCAGATCCCGAGTGGCATCATTTTGGGGTAGGCTGCGCACCTCTGAGAACTCGATTCTTGCCGCAGTCAACGACGACATGAACAGCCCAATTTCCAGGTTCTGGCTGTCTCTGCATCGGGATGCGAACCGAAAATAATTGAATAAATTTTAATGTCATTGTATTTTAATTTTAATTCTTTGTAAATGTGCAACTATTGCAACGGTGTAACTAATCTTTAATGACTTTGTTTTATTTGTATTTTTATTTTTTGTGTGATATGGGTTTTTTGCCTGCAATAATAGTATATTACTGCCGAGGCCGGGAAAAGTCAGTTCGTGGATGAGTATGATTTTGAAGGACGAGGCGTAGCCGAGTCCTTCAATAATACGAATCTGCGAACTGACATTCCCGCCGAGGCTTGTATAGTGCTTTTCTCCAAATATGCTTGGAAATAATCACCAATCTACATTTTAATTTAATATATCAGTACCATGAAGTTCATTTGGTACATATATTTTTTTTAGGAATAGGAATAAAATTTGGGGTCCGAATCATATGTTTGATTTAAAACAAAATATTATATGAATAAGAATTAAATATATATGAAAACACAATAACAAAAAATATGCACATAGGCAATTATAAATTTTAGGTAAATTAACAACTTCCAAACACACTGTTTTTTTTTAGAAACCATACCATATTTATCATTCGGAGAAGATCATAAGGTCAAAATAAATTTTATATTGATTTGGACACAATCATTTCTGTTTTATTTTTTATTTGTTTACGTTTGGTACACTTATTAATTTTCAACTTACTCATTAAATATCATCATATTATTAAAATTAAAACTTTCGTGAGAAATCTCTAATAAACTAAACTAAGAATCATGAAAATAAATTAACCGCATATAAGATTATTATTTAAATTGTTTGTCCATTATTCGAAATTTGTCGACATTTCAAATACATTAACAGTAGCAGAGCAAAAAAATGTTCAGTGCAAGAACTAAACGCAGAGAACAATTAAAAAGTTTATAATAGTTTTTATTTTTTAAATTTAGTGGACAATTGGCTGTATGGTGAATTATCAAAGTCTTTGAAAAAATTAAAAGTAAAAATGCAGTAACCGGCCAAATTAAGATTACCCTCATTTGTATGAGACGTTATAAACGGAAGGTGTGTTTTTTACTTAATCTCCTTATTTAAATAATATTGATTTCCCGGCTAAGGCCAATAATATATATTTTTTTTAATTTTCATTAACGCCTTCTAAATATAACGAACGATTTCGCGGTCCAGTTTTACTACATTAATGGGAACATTTCCAAGCAAGTTGGAGAAAAAATTTATTATTATTATTATGTGTTTCTCATTTTTTGAGTCTCGGGCTCATACGTCCCGGTCTTTTCTTCTTTATTATTATTATTATTATAAGTATGATTTCCACAAATTTAAATGTAAATAAGCTATAGTTTCGCGTAATAAACTAATGAATGAAGTAACACAGTGAGGATATCGTTCTACTTATAACCGATGCGGTTTTATTCGTGAGTCAACTAGAAATGAAGTAACTACAAACTCGAGTGACCTCTTTACTGGAACTTTAGACCCTGGGCACCCTGGTTTACCGCAAGTTTGCTGCATTACTTTACTACTCGCATTTTTTCATACTAATGGAATGGAGGTTCCGTTCTGCGCCTCTAGCATAACTGTGACACGCGACTCTTTCCCGCGCGAGAAATATTACCTATCTCTTTCTTCGCAATACTGTGAGAGGGTGACGGGCGATGCTATGTCGCGTGACAAGAGTCGCGGTGCGATTTTTTAATTGGACACGAGACTAAAGTAACCTTTCCATTGTGTCATAGTTTTGGAGTTACTACATTTTAGAATGAGTATGTTTTAGTAAATTAATATTAAGATAATTAGTAATCTTAGGATAAACATAAAAATTGGGCAAGTGCGAGTCCGACTCGCGCATGAAGGGTTCCGTACCATAATCTATAACAAGTTTGTTGTTTGGGAGCCCCCCTTAAATATTATTTTTATTTTGTTTTTAGTATTTGTTGTTATAGCGGCAATAGAAATACATCATCTGTGAAAATTTCAACTGTCTAGCTATCACCGTTCTTGAGATACAGCCTGGTGACAGACGGACGGACGGACGGACGGACAGCGAAGTCTCAGTAATAGGGTCCCGTTATTACCCTTTGCGTATGGAACAGGAATTACATCATCTTTCTGAGCGAAATACAGAAAAAATATAAAATTGTAGTCTTAGACATATGAAATCTCGTCAATTATGATGGCTACCTGGGTAGTATTGATATTCACCAACGCCTAGGGATAGATTTAGATGACGAGATTGTTTCGTATAGAAAGGGCAAATATTCTTATGAAAGCTATAATTCAATAATATTAGCTGAAAATTTGGCAAAATGAAAGGACAACTTTTATCTATCAGGATATGTAGGTTATAGAGCCAAGTTAAATTTTATCTACTCTCCCACCCTCTCAGGGGTGAGCGTCACCCCCCCGCGCCCTCGAATGTGTCCCGGAGCGCGGTATTTTCCACTTTAAAAGAAAACCGTGTACGATACATACAAAAGGTATAGAAAAGAAATAATTCTGAATAAATTTACTATAAACCTTTCATACATACAAAAGCAATAGCACTTATACAATCAGCTCAATCTGTTATCAAATACTAACGTTTTTAATTATTGATCTTTTTTTTCTGCTAAAAGGTTAGTTATCTCAAAAACTTCACACTTCTCGGCCAAAATATGTATGACAAAAGTAAAGAATAGAAATTTTTCTTTCTAAAAATTTATAATTTTTTTCTGTTACTCTTTCATTTACCGCTGCAGTGCTATTTTTAAAATTTAAGTCATTTGGCCATTATGCGAAATATAAATATTCGTACTAGTTTAAACGGTGTTTTGAACTATATTCTGTATTTATTTTTTTAGACTACTATTTTAGGAAATAAGGGATGTGTGGGGAAATCTTAAATTTTTGCTCGTTTTCGTAAATAACTTCAAAACAGTTTAATTTAGAATTACGAAATATATATATTTGAGATGTTTATAATGTACCCTTTCATTTGATATATCACACGATATACTTTGCTATTTTTTTTTCTAATTTACCCCTCTAATCTGGCCCCCATGTTTCAAATTACTTGATTTACTTTACGTTACGTTACATTTCGATGTTTGGGTCATTATTTACATATGTGTACCAAATTTCAACTCAATCGGTCCAGTAGTTTCGGAGAAAATTGGCTATGATTATAGTAGGATCCCTCGTGTATCTGTGTTAGTCAGTCCGTTATTTTGGCCGAGAAGTGTGAAGTTTTTGAGATAACTAACCTTTTAGCAGAAAAAAATGATCAATAATTAAAAACGTTAGTATCTGATAACAGATTGCGCTGATTGTATAAGTGCTATCGCTTTTGTATGTATGAAAGGTTTATAGTAAATTTATTCAGGATTATTTCGTTCCTATACACTTTGTATGTACCGTACACGGTTTTCTTTTAAAGTGGAAAATACCGCGCTCCGAGACCCATTCGAGGGCGCGGGGGGGTGACGCTCACCCCTGAGAGGGGGGGAGAGTAAATAAAATTAAACTTGGCTCTATAACCTACATATTCTGATAGATAAAAGTTGTCCTTTAATTTTTCCAAATTTTCCATACATTTTAATCTAATTTTCTTGTACTACTAGACAAAACACACCATACAACACTCATTTTGGTGTGCAATTCAGCACTTAGTAGGTACTGTAATGTTATACAATACCAAATTATTATGAGAATAATTGGATGCTTGATGCATTAAAAAGGCGATAAGTCCTACGCAGTCGATTTATATTTGCTAGGAATATTACTTATTGAAAATATCAATTAATACAAGGTTACAACCTTTTTCTGCGAAGAAGTACATTTTTTAAAGGCTTATTGAGTTACCCACTATATGGCAATTTTTTCCGTACGCCAGTTATGCTTTTTTGATGACATTTCTTGTGTGCTCTTTAACTTTATGGAAGACGTAAATTCGTCTCGCCATCTCCGGCTCCTCAAAGCCGGACATCATAATATACAATAGACATGTTGACAATTTTTTTTTGAGGATGTTAATCGATTCTATTTTTTATTGTGATCAATTGTGACTGACTACACTTAAACTGCTCTAAACTAAAAGTCAGCAATGACCGTCAATGTGCCATTTTAACCGTGAAAAAGTGCGTTTAAGTTCATGGTTGTCTTACAATTATTGTTTTGTAAAATTATGTGTATTCTGAAAACATTTTAGAAATTTCTTTTCGATTAAAAAAAAAATATCATAAAATGTGCGTCACAACCTTTGACGTCACATTTTTCCAAAAATATTTATTTTTCTGTTTTCTTTTCTTTGTTTCGTGATATACTAATTTAGCTAATTTTATTCATAAAAGTAACTACAGTACGCTGTAGAATTCAACATCAGTCAACATGTCTATTCTACAGGCAACAGATATGCCTGTCTCATTTCTACTTTTGGAAGAAGCGATAAAAAATATCAGTTCATTTTAATAGCTCCTATGACCTTTCATCCGACTGCGCGATAGCCAGGCCTGGGTTATGTAACTTACGTTTTCGATATACGTACGCATCTTAGAATGTTTTATGCTTTATATGTACCGATTCCTTGGAACATGTACGTCATCAATCATCATACTTATAAAATTCAAATTCTTAGCCGCCGTCTTAAGCTTTGACTTGCTGATTTTATGATGATATGGTTACCCAGACGGTTTTAGGGTGAGTGTACTATTGTCCTTAAAGACATTTCCGCTAACGGCTCGCAACTCCGGTGATGCTGGCACATTGACCTTACAACATATTAAATAACATTGACATTGTCTCACTCTCAATGTCCATATTGTTTGCGTTGCGTCACCGGCCTAGCACGGCGGCGCGGCGCGGAACGTCGTTGCGGCCTCTTACGTCACAGTAGAACTAGGTATATACCCAAGCATGCATTTAAACTTGGCAGCCTCTAAGTCTCATAAGTTTGCTTCTGTTTGTGGCTTTAAACCCGAGAGGCCAGGTCTAAGTATGTTACATCTATAGTACGACTAGTATTTCGAAATTGAGATGACGTCTGAAATTATGGAAAAACGAAGCATAGCTGTAATTGGTGACTCCATACGATACCTGATCACTGTATTATATTTCTATTATTTGCATACATGCTCTCTGAATACTGTTATCTGTCCGATAAGCAGACCATCTATCTGTTCGTTTTTGTATTTATTTTAGAATCACCAGGGATAGTAATGCCAACTTGTTTCCCTGTTAAGTTCTCCCTAGAGATGAAGAACATTCCCCATACAAATCGTGAAACGTTCCCCAGAATGGCACATCTCTAGTTCTCCCTGAGGAAGGTTACCATGTGTAATTGTGTATAAGTGCAGTTTTATGACGATTACTCCACGTTACTGCAATTTTATCCAATAGTTCGAGGGTGAAATGGGTAATTTCACCCGAGTTTAACACTCTACTTTTCATTTCGACTGCGAGGAAAATAAAATACTACACGCACATGTCATGAGTGAGTTATATTAAGACTAGAGTATAGCTTCGCGATTCTAACGAAATAGGTATTTACGAAAACGCATGCTGTCGCTCGAGCGCTCACACCCCCCGGCATCGGCATCGCGCACAACACATACATATAAATCGCCTATGCAATGACACAGCGCTGCTGCTAGGCTAGTTTGACGATTGGATTGACAAGCAATTGCGATAAATAAAGGTGGACTGTTTTGTTTTCCTGCGTACCTACGGATAGTGAATTGTTGTGGTGTGACTGAAATTCCGATATTATAAAGAAATTGAGGATTAATATTAGTGATAAGTATGTATTTTATTTATTTATGTAATTATTAGTAACGAGTATGTACCTACAAGCTAAATTAATTTTTGATAAATCAGTTTGTTCCCGATGTACCGGTAGGATGTAAATGACTGTAATTTTTTATTGAAATGTTATTTAGGTATTTCAAATGTATTTATATCTATATTAATAATATATAAAGCTGCATTACGACTGATTTCGTATAGAAGAATTGTTCTCCCGGAAGGAGGGGTGGTGGGGGGTTATGGTATATACCATCGTATAGAGCTCGGCTCCGAGACCCCGGGAAAAATCCGACTTTGGGTCTACCTCTCCGGGATAAAATTTCCATCGACGGCCCGGCTAAACGGCGCCAGATAGGGGGGGGGGTGCTCGACCAAATGTCATAGGCCTCCCCAAGCAATTTGACGAGCCGCCATTTTTTTTTCAAAATGGCGACTTCAAAATGGCGGAAAATTTTCAAAATGGTCGTAGCGCGCTGAAATTTGGTATGTAGGGGGTTTGGGGCCCCCCGATTCTGAAAAACTTTTTTTTTTATTTCTAGCATTAAAAAAAAAATTGTATGGAGAATATTTTCGGGGGCCCGTATCTCGTAAACCGCTGGAGATGGGTGGGGGGTGCTCGACCAAATGTCATAGAGGGCCCCCACCCGAGTACAGTCGTGGAAAAAAAAATTCAAGATGGCGACTTTTTTTTTTTCAAAATTTCAAATTGGTGCTAGGGGGCTGAAACTCGGTATGGAAGGGCTCTCGGGGCTCAAAAATATGAATCTGAAATCTGGTCCGACAATTCGGTCAAATTCGGCAAATATCGAAAAAAAACGATTTGTATGGAGAAAATTTGAAATTGGTCCTAGGAGGCTGATATTCGGTATCGGGGGGTTTTTGGGGCTTCTGAGTCGGAATCTGAAATCGGATTTTGAAAATTCGGTCAAATTCGGAAATTATCGGACAAATAACAAAAAGTAATTTTAGTTTGACCGAGGGCCGAAGGCCCGAGGGCAAACGTCCCCCCGCGAGGCCGCAGGCCGAGCTCCGCGTAGCACCGAAGGTGCGGAGCGTCCCAGGGAAGGCGCCGGCAGCGCGCGAGCCCAAGGGCCCGAAGGGCCCGCAGGGCGAGCCTACCCAGAAACTTACTATACCCCTAAGTAATTTTAGCTCGACGGAGGGCCGCAGGCCCGACGGCGAGCGTCAGCCCCGCGAGGCCGAAGGCCGAGCTCCGCGTAGCACCGAAGGTGCGGAGCGTCCCAGGGCAGCCGCCCATAGCGCGCGAGCCCAAGGGCCCGAAGGGCCCACAGGGCGAGCCCACTCAGAACCTTACCCCTCCCCCAAGTAATTTAATGCGAGGCCGCAGGCCGAGCTCCGCGTAGCACCGAAGGTGCGAAGCGGCGACCCCGCGAGGCCGAAGGCCGAGCTCCGCGTAGCACCGAAGGTGCGGAGCGTCACAGTCAAGGATCCCAACCACAGAATACTATAACTCTAAGTAATTTTAACTCGACGGAGGGCCGAAGGCCCGACGGCGAGTGTCAACCCCGCGAGGCCGAAGGCCGAGCTCCGCGTAGCACCGAAGGTGCGGAGCGTCCCAGTAAAGTCGCCTGTAGCGCGCGAGCCCAAGGGCCCGAAGGGCCCGCAGGGCGAGCCCACCTAGACACTGTCACTCTCCACACCTTCCCAAGCAAACATACCTGCGTGCAAATTCGCCTCCATCTTCTACCTCGCTCCCCTTTCTTAAGCAATTTACAACTCGAGCTACTTTTTCATCTACATCTTCACCACCGCAACCTCACCAAGCAACCTCACTTTAGTTGCGACAACGCCACCAATTTTACAACTCCCGTTGCCCTTCCCTATGGAAATTTTAAAACTCAAACTCGATCTCTTCAGCACTTTCCACTGCCAACCCCCTCTCGGATGACAGAAGGACGACTCCATAACCCCCTCGCGGGGTGCTTGCACCCCGCGCACCGAGAAAATACTAGTTAATAATATATAAAGCTGCATTACGACTCATTTCGTATAGAAGAATTGTTCTCCCGGAAGGAGGGGTGGTGGGGGGTTATGGTATATACCATCGTATAGAGCTCGGCTCCGAGACTCCGGGAAAAATCCGACTTTGGGTCTACCTCTCCGGGATAAAATTTCCATCGACGGCCCGGCTAAACGGCGCCAGATAGGGGGGGGGTGCTCGACCAAATGTCATAGGCCTCCCCAAGCAATTTGACGAGCCGCCATTTTTTTTTCAAAATGGCGACTTCAAAATGGCGGAAAATTTTCAAAATGGTCGCAGGGCGCTGAAATTTGGTATGTAGGGGGTTTGGGGCCCCCCGATTCTGAAAAACTTTTTTTTTTTTTTCTAGCTTTAAAAAAAAAATTGTATGGAGAATATTTTCGGGGGCCCGTATCTCGTAAACCGCTGGAGATGGGTGGGGGGTGCTCGACCAAATGTCAGAGAGGGCCCCCACCCGAGTACAGTCGTGAAAAAAAAAAAACAAGATGGCGACTTTTTTTTTTTTCAAAATTTCAAATTGGTGCTAGGGGGCTGAAACTCGGTATGGGGGGGCTCTCGGGGCTCAAAAATATGAATCTGAAATCTGGTCCGACAATTCGGTCAAATTCGGCAAATATCGAAAAAAAACGATTTGTATGGAGAAAATTTGAAATTGGTCCTAGGAGGCTGATATTCGGTATCGGGGGGTTTTTGGGGCTTCTGAGTCGGAATCTGAAATCGGATTTTGAAAATTCGGTCAAATTCGGAAATTATCGGACAAATAACAAAAAGTAATTTTAGTTTGACCGAGGGCCGAAGGCCCGAGGGCAAACGTCCCCCCGCGAGGCCGCAGGCCGAGCTCCGCGTAGCACCGAAGGTGCGGAGCGTCCCAGGGAAGGCGCCGGCAGCGCGCGAGCCCAAGGGCCCGAAGGGCCCGCAGGGCGAGCCTACCCAGAAACTTACTATACCCCTAAGTAATTTTAGCTCGACGGAGGGCCGCAGGCCCGACGGCGAGCGTCAGCCCCGCGAGGCCGAAGGCCGAGCTCCGCGTAGCACCGAAGGTGCGGAGCGTCCCAGGGCAGCCGCCCATAGCGCGCGAGCCCAAGGGCCCGAAGGGCCCACAGGGCGAGCCCACTCAGAACCTTACCCCTCCCCCAAGTAATTTAATGCGAGGCCGCAGGCCGAGCTCCGCGTAGCACCGAAGGTGCGAAGCGGCGACCCCGCGAGGCCGAAGGCCGAGCTCCGCGTAGCACCGAAGGTGCGGAGCGTCACAGTCAAGGATCCCAACCACAGAATACTATAACTCTAAGTAATTTTAACTCGACGGAGGGCCGAAGGCCCGACGGCGAGTGTCAACCCCGCGAGGCCGAAGGCCGAGCTCCGCGTAGCACCGAAGGTGCGGAGCGTCCCAGTAAAGTCGCCTGTAGCGCGCGAGCCCAAGGGCCCGAAGGGCCCGCAGGGCGAGCCCACCTAGACACTGTCACTCTCCACACCTTCCCAAGCAAACATACCTGCGTGCAAATTCGCCTCCATCTTCTACCTCGCTCCCCTTTCTTAAGCAATTTACAACTCGAGCTACTTTTTCATCTACATCTTCACCACCGCAACCTCACCAAGCAACCTCACTTTAGTTGCGACAACGCCACCAATTTTACAACTCCCGTTGCCCTTCCCTATGGAAATTTTAAAACTCAAACTCGATCTCTTCAGCACTTTCCACTGCCAACCCCCTCTCGGATGACAGAAGGACGACTCCATAACCCCCTCGCGGGGTGCTTGCACCCCGCGCACCGAGAAAATACTAGTCTATATATATAAATGCAAGTGTCCTGACTGACTGACTGACTGACTCATCAACGCAGAGCCGAAACTATAAATGCTAGAAAGTTGAAATTTGCACACTGGGCTACATTTATAAAGTGTATAAGAGATAAGAAGCGATTTTGAAAAATTCAACCCCTAATAGCGTTAGAAAGGGGATGAAAGTTTGTATTGGGTACAAGTTTTATTTTTGAAGTTAGGAACTTGAAACTTCTTAAAAAGGTATTAAAATAAAATGGAAGAAAACTAATTTCAGCGTTTTTGAAAATTCATCCCCTAAGGTGGTAAAAAAGGGGTTGAAAGTTTGTATGTAGATTAAATATTTTTTTGAGCACGGGACTTGAATCTTTGTGTAAAAGCATACTATTAGAATACAAGAAAAGTAATTTCAGCGTTTTCAAAAAATCATCTCCTAAAAGGGTTAAAAAGGGGTTGAAAGTTCGAATCCATTACAAATTCTTTGAAACTTCTTATAAATGCATATATAAGAATAACAAAATAACTTTTATTGAACGTTATTAAAAACTCAACCTCTAAGGGGGTTAAAAGGGGATGAAAGTTTGTCTTGCGGTTCAAATTTAATTTTAAGCTATGAACTTAAAACTTCGTAAAAAGGCATCAAAATAAAATGGAAGAAAAGTAATTTTAGCGTTTTTGAAAATTCATCCCCTCAAAAGGTTAAAAAGGGGTTGAAAGTTAATATGAAGATCAAACATTTTTTGAGTGCGGGAATTAAAACTTTTTATAAAATACAAGAAAAGTAATTTCAGCATTTTTGAAAATTCAGCCCCGTAGGTGGTGAAAAAGGGGTTGGAAATTTGTATGAAGATCAAATTTTTTTTTGTGTGCGGGATTTTAAACTTTGTATAAAGGAATACAAGAAAAGTAATTTCAGCGTTATTGCAAATTCTACCCCTACGGGGGTTAAAAAGAGGAAGGTTGTATCGGGTATAAGTTGTATTTTAAGTTAGGAATCAGAAACTTTGTAATAAGGTATTTTATTAAAATATAAGAAAACCAATTACAGCGTTTTTGAAAAATCATCTCCTAAGGCGTTGAAAAAGGGGTTGAAAGTTTGTATCGGTTAAACATTTTTTGAGCGTGGGGCTTGAAACTTTGTATAAGGGCATGTTATTAGAATATTAGAAAATTAATTTCAGTGTTTTTGAAAATTCTACCCCTAAGGAGGTCGAAAAGAGGATGAAAGATTTTATCGGGTATAAGTTATATTTTAAGTAAGGAATTAGACTCTTTGAAAAAAGGTATTTTACTAAAAATAAAAAAACAAATGTCAGCGTTTTTGAAAATTCATCTCCTAAGGCGGTGAAAAAGGGGTTGAAAGTTTGTATGAAGATCAAACATTTCAAAAGAGTAAAGTAATTTCAACATTGCTTAGATATGAAAATAATAAAGATATTATTTTATTCTGCTTTTTAGTATTTGTTGTTATAGCGGCAACAGAAATACATCATCTGTGAAAATTTCAACTGTTTAGCTATCACGGTTCTTGAGATACAGGTGCAAACTTAACCAGGCCAGTTAAGATGGCATAAGTGAAAATTTGTTCGGAACCCTCGGTGCGTGGGTGGCTCACACTTGGCCGATTTTTTTTATTAAATTGTAATATAATGATAATCAACCGATCGATCTTTTTCTTGAAACCCAACTAGTATTAGTAGAAGGTCCTACTCCCATCATTTTTTAAACAGATTTAGATATCAATTACGCGGGTTAGGATCCTTTTTACTTTTCCATTAACATCCCTATAATACGTGATACTTTACTTCCTCCCCCGACCCGCAATCGTGCGATAGAGAGCGTTGCAGCTTGCGACTGACAATAAGTACTTTTTTGATGAAATTTGCGTTACGGGAGAAAACGTTTTCCACTAACTAAATCTTAGCAAATCACTTCGATTTTGATGTCGATCGTTTCAGCATAATATAATCTAGGTTTATAGGTTTAGTTCTTTTTTTTAAAGTGCATTGTTTTTATAATACAAACGGTTTCATTCAACAACGTTGTAATCAGAAAAAATAGGTTTTTCAGCGACCTTTAAATTAGAATCTATAGCAAATTTTGAAAAAAGGAAAACATACAAACCTAGTTTGTCACTGTGTCAATAACATACTAAAATAAAAATTATGGAGATTGGAAAATATTTAAAAGTGGAAAAACGTTTTCTCTTTTTGTATGGACGAGTGCGTACTATACGTCCCTCTTAATGTCCATGTCATTTTTAACCAATAACCAATCAAAGACACGGTATTTATATTTAATCTGGTCTGCCCACTTTTTCTAAACGTAAACTTTCATTATTATTATTATTTTTAAAAGATTAAAAAAGTTAAGATAGACGTACCGCCAACATTTAAAAAGTAAAAAAAAAAACAATCCAATGGCTTCAATTTTATTAGGGTTCCGTACCAAAAGGGTAAAGACGGGACCCTATTACTGAGACTTCGCTGTCCGTCCGTCTGTCAAGAACGGTGATAGATAGACAGTTGAAATTTTCACAGATGATGTATTTCTATTGCCGCTATCACAACAAAATACTAAAAATAAAATAAATAAATATTTAAGGGGGGCTCCCATACAACAAACTTGTTATAGATTATGGTACGGAACCCTTCATGCGCGAGTCGGACTCGCACTTGCCCAATTTTTAAATAAATGTACGATCTATCAGTAAATGTGGGACGGAATTATATGTATGTATTATGAAATTTACATTTAATAATTAAATATAAATAAGTTAAGCTTGCCTATAACCTTTGGAGACCATTTTTCAATTGCCACTTACCACGGCCGACTAGATTGTACCTAATTGAGTTGGTCATCATCACGACGTGCATCTAGATGGCAATTATCTTTGACTCCGTGGCAATTAAAAAAAAAGTACTTTCCACCCTAGGGATGGAAAAGCTATTTTCGACCCGGCTATCTACTCATGAAAATGACACTTTCCGATCAGGAGAGATGAAAAGTCATACTCCGCCCTCCCTTTGAGTAGATTGCTCTACTCTTGTATGCAGATGGAAGATTCAGCATGATACGGTCGAGTGGCAGTTGCGATAATATTCCGATTACACATGCCGATGAACAATACGGTGGGCGGCGGGGTGCTCATCCCTCCACCCACATTACCACGTATTATTAAACCTGTTAGTCCATCACCAGCTTTCATTCATTAGTTTCACAACATCGCCCTTCAAGGTAATGTGACGCAACTGTCGTCCCATTTCTATTTAATGTAATTCTTTTGAATTCGGAACAGAACGGCTAAGAGCTGGGATCAAATTACGTTTCACCCCCATTGTCTAGCGAATCTCGGCGAATCTTTTAAAAGGACAAGTGAAAGGATAATTACTAAGGCTAGGCGACGGGAGAAGTCCACGATAACAATAAAATACAATACAATAGGAATAGGGCACATACCTCTAACTTCGTTCGCGGTGGAGGAAAAGAGCATCGCATAGCCCCCTTATTTTCCTGATCGGGTATAGTGCCCCGATCCCGATATATGGAATTGCGACATTTGCCTGTAGTGTCGCAGGTATGAGAGGTACGCGAATGGGCCATAATTATGTCAAAATGTGCATCTGCCGGAGGGCAGTTTGTGCAATTTGGATTCCCAAAAGCGGTCAGCAACATGTTGTGATTTTCTAAAATTGGTCAAAATTTCAAAATTGTTTCGCTGACTTGGATCAAGTATTTCCCATTAACTGATTTCTGAGCTCGCTATTCAAGAAGCGGAAAACATTGAATCTCGGGATTTAATTAACCTACAGTTTGAGCCATCTTAGGAGGCGGGTGGACAATGTAGGCGGTAGTGGGTCCCAGTGTTGTCACGGTAGAACAGGACGCAGAAATTAGTAGAAATTGGTAGAATTTGAAATGCAAAATATTTAGTTAGACCTACCACCACTCTGGTTCAGTACGTTTTTAGGGTCCCGTAGTCAACTAGGAACCCT
This sequence comes from Apotomis turbidana, assembly GCA_905147355.2. NCBI lineage: Eukaryota > Metazoa > Arthropoda > Insecta > Lepidoptera > Tortricidae > Apotomis > Apotomis turbidana. Next base: position 59,692,623 of record LR990280.1, on the reverse strand, counting down.
TATAGTTTCGCCATGTCCGTCTGTCCGTCCGCGGCTTAGCTCCGTGATCATTATTCATTAGTACTAGAAAGCTGAAATTTGGTATGAGTATGTGTATGTATCACGCCGACAAAACGGTAAAATAAAATCTAAAAAAAAAATGTTTTTTTTCGGGTACCTCTTGAACACCTAAAGTGGAGGTGAATTTTATTTCACGTTCCAGCACTAGTGTGTGGCGTGTCGTTTGAATAGGTCTTTTGAAAATAATAGGGGTCTCCAACTCCAAACATTATTTTTTGATAAAGTCAGCAGTTTTGTAAATATTCGCTCCAAAAATAAAATAAAAGCGTCCACCCCCTCTTACCTTTCAACCACGGGTCAAAAAATTATGGAAAAAATCATGAAAATGAGGCCTATAAGTACTTTCAATAAAAAATATATTGAACAAAATCGGTTGAGCCGTTTTCTTTAAAAGGACGTAAGTTGTCTTCCAGAAGGTAATAAGTAATTACAGTTACATTGGCGTTTACGACCTTTTTATAGAGCTTGAAATCTTAGTCGTAACTTAAACCTGGGGCTTAAAACCGCTGTTTTAAACCCGTCTATTGTGAAGGATGAGCAACTACGGAACCCTACACTGAGCGTGGCCCGACATGCTCTTGGCCGGTTTTTAATCATTAACAATGTGTACAACACGGTTACAATATCTGTGGACCTCGCTGGAATGTGAAGCCCCTTCCCCTACCCTTGTACCTACCCGCGCTCGCCCCGTCGCGTCGCGCACCGTACCAGAGCGCCGACGTGACGTCATCGACGCCAGGTCCACAGATATTGTAACCGGGTTGTAAACAGTGTTTACGTGTTGAAAATCGCGCCGTCAAATACACTATCAGCTGTCATTTGCCAAAAAAATTGCCGCGAAATATACTGTCGGCTGTCAGTGTCAACATGTCAAATTCCGTTTTAAGCGATGAAATTAAAAGATAGGCCTTGGCTCTGGACAACAACCTACATTAGTACTTAAGTGAGTAACATTTGACGACGCGTTTGGCTCGGTTGGTAGACACCTGCCTACTGAGTCGGCGGTCCCGGGTTCGAATCCCGGCCGGGGCAAATATTTGTGCAAAATATTTGTTCTTGGGTCATGGATGTTATCTATATATGTATTTATATATTATGTATATCGTCGTCTAGTACCCATAGTACAAGCTTTGCTTAGTTTGGGACTATGTCGATTTGTGTATGATTGTCCCTTATTATTTATTTATTTTATTTTTATTTTTTTACATTTCATCCTACTCGTTGAGAATTGTTTACGATCGTAAAATTAGGTAGATTTGATGCTGAGGGTGGTAGATAGGTAGAACGGAGGTAAAATAGGTAGATCTACTGAAAAGTTAGTAGATGTGACAACACTGGTGACACCTTACGCGCGAGGTCTGAAAAGAAAGAAAGAAAGAAATACATTTATTCATGACGTGACATAGAGAGGTGTGAAAGAAGTGATAAAAAAATAATAATAACGATAATAATGATATAAAACACAATAGAATATAACAAAAACATTTTGGCCGTGCCACGAAAAGGTCCCACCTCAGCAAGATGCTAGCTCAAGAGCCAGCGCTGATCTTCCGGTGGGACCATAATACAAAACAAAATTGTCAATATTTATCATGTGCAATTACCTATTTCTAAATTACATTTCAATGCTTTTGATAGTTGCGCTTAGTGTGAGATATGTAGATTTTTGCTTCAGGGTTAATACTCCTTTATCATATATTAACAATATTGATACTTTTGTTTCGGACCTTATAGATGTTGTGGTAGCAACTGCTATTCAATATAATATTTCTAATCTTACATCCACAGTCTACTTACTTTAGCGACGAACGAACCAAAGTGCCGTCAGCGCTTGTATCCATCTTGTATCACATTTCGCAAGTTTTGTAAATACGATAGCAGCAGCGAAAGCAAGCCTATTATTTACTATTCGTATCTCGTAACATAAACAATCATCAGTTTTTTTAGTACCTACATCGACGAAATAGCGCGTAATTTATTGCAAAACAATACCCTGAGTCCAATAATTGTTAATTTAGCTGCGCTCATGTTTACAAACGTAATTAATTAATTAGATATATCTATCCTGTGTGTCTGATTACGACCCACTTTAGCGCGCTGTCGGCATCGCTGTCGCCGGCGTCAGCCCTGACTCACGCTCGTAGGGTTGTCACAAATAAATATGTGTATGTATGGAAATCGACATTATTGTCAATATCAGTATCATCAACCAAAAGACATAGGTTTACCCTATGAGTTACCGATCCTTTGTTGAAAGCATCCGGCGGACATCAGGATATCAGTTAGAGCCGTAGAAAAATAGACGTTTTATTTGCTAAAAGTAAAATAGCTGGTTAGTCTTTTGTTCCTAAACATTTTGCTGTGGTTTACGTGTGGCATGTTTTATACTAAATACACATATATGATTGAGTTTTTTCCGCTAATTGTAGGTACAACTCGAATATACATAAATGCTCACTCGCTTGGGTTAGTCTGGAAAAATGTTACTCTTCGTGTTTACGACCAACTTTAACTGTATTCAGTTAATTTGAAACAACAATAGTATTGTTATCATTTTACGCATTCTTAAAAAAGATTCTCAAAAACTGCATAACTGGAAACTAAAATTAATTTAACCCCTTTGCGTCTATCAGTATGAAATGGAGTGATCGACTGCCTTCACTCGTATCAAATGTTAGTTGCAAAATATAAATCAATTAATAACGTATTTAATTAAAACTTCACCTCAATAGCTCCTCATCGAAATCATGGGAATAACCTGGCTTCTCTGCTGGCTCTCTCAAAGCGCTTTCCAATGTTGGCATTGGCAGAGAAACGGTCCAATTTCCGATATTACGGGTCCGAGCGTATGTGTGATATTTGGTTCGGTACTTCCAGGTTTCAGAGAATTGAGCGCTTGAACCGACAGGCGAAAAACAGAAAAAAAAATTGCAGCTGAACGTGCAACTATTTTAAAATTCAACATGCAATGTTGGATTGTTTGATAGAAATTCGCTGATCTTATAAATTGAGAGCTAACTTATAAACAAATTACCAGCCCTGTTGAGATTTACGCCCCCAACCTTTTGCAAATTTTATTAAAACACTCGTCACTTAGATAACGTAAAAATAGCACGCTGATAGTCCAATTACGGTGAATGTATGGAATATAATAAATTATTTAATGTAGCTAGTACAAGACGAAACATTTGAAGGGGGACATGACCAGAATCGTATATCTCAATTGATCGAATCGTATATCGCATATCTCCTAAACACAATCAGTCATTATTTTGAGTATAATTCAAAAAGTTATTGGCTTCCATCGGGCACACTATAAACTAAGAGGACGTGCATATTCTAGAGCAGATTCTAATTCCTATGAATCTAATACCCAAGATAAATCTAACGCTCTGTACCAAATACGCCTTACACTTCCTAAGGCGGATGGGGCCCTTGGCGCTTTGTTATGCAAATAATGCAAATATGAAATGACAGCTTGACCCCAATCGCCGCTGATGGAGATTGATGACTAGGTTAGTGCCTGTAGTGTTATGCAAATTCGATTCTGAGCTGAAGTCACCTGGTTAGCACGCCTCTTATGCCAATCTCTGCACTATGTAGCCATCAAAGTCGTCTGTTACACTTAAGGTAGGGGCATATGATAATGATGTCTAGAAAGCGGCCTGAGAGGCTGCTCAAAAGTCGGCTACACTAAAACCATCCAGCTCACATCTATCCATTTCTCATCACCATCATATCCGCCAATACACGTCCACTGCTGTACAAAGGTCTCCCCAAAGTTCTCCATAACGAGCCGTCTTGCGCCGCCCTTATCCAATCCCTGCCCGAGATCCTAACCAGGTCGTCGGTCCACCTTGTTTTCAGACGGAACTATCTTAGGATTCATCTCAAGTTCGAACAAGTAACTTTCAGGACCGAAATTTGCAAACTATTATATTTTCGACGATTATGGTGTGGTGGTTACCTAAATGCCGATATCTGCAGAGCAGAGTTACTTGTGTCATACTATGTATACGGGGAGCACAGCTTTGTTGAATTACACCGAAATTCCATGTTCAATCAAGCGGCATTGATTCAGCCTACGTAGCTACTTAGATTAAATCTTCCAAAACTAGACAGAGGCCCTAACCCGGTAGGGTTTCAAGGTGATACGTCTGGCGCGGTGCCAGCATTCCGGCGGGAGCTGGTTCACATCAAGCGCTTTTCACACGTGCCCCGTCTCCCTGATACGGGATGCTTATAGACCGGAATGTTGCCTGTTTCGGTCAAGGCTGAAGATAATAGTGCAAGCAGGCCAGTTGTTTCAAAGTAACGTACAGTACTTTTATCTCACGAGCGCGGGTGAGCCATGTTTGTGTGAGTAGATGTACATGCACATTGGCTCTGTGTGGGTGAGCCGGCACTGAGCGCTCCCGAGCTCACCCACACAGAGCCAATGTGCATGTACTCTACTCACACAAACATGGCTCTCCCGCGCTCGTGAGATAAAAGTACTGTAGAGGCAAAACGGCGTCCAAATACTATAATTTACTATTTAAAGAACTGAGGGCTTTGTTTCAGGAACAGCCCGATATAGGTATAGTGTAAGTCTTTTTCAGGGACCTATAGGTTGGTGTGGTCACCTTGACGACAAACAGTGACTTACATCTGAATCTACAACTTTTTATGGTGTCAGAAAAATATCTACCCCGCCTTCCATCCGTGTTTAAACAATGAGATAAGCTGACATTTTTGCGATGGCCGAAGTTTCTAGCTAGGATATTTTTTCGTTCGTGCACCCTTCGAATAATCTATGTGTGTCACGTTCCGCCCAATTTGAACACCTATTGACGAGGTGCACTAAAGGTCGCCGTGGCTGCTACCTTAAAGTTACAAATCCAATAACGACCGCAGGCTAACGGTTGACGCCTGGCGGTCGACCGCAGCGGCACTGGTAGTTTGTATGGTTCTCTCTTTGTGACACATTCGGACGGCGGGCCACACTCGCATATATATATGGAGTGGCGGCATGCTGCCTGCGGTTGGAATTGGAATTGTACCTTCAGCCCTTCCGCTCTAACTGTGTCAACGCAAAGTTGATCAGCTTGACAAATTGGCGACGAAAAGCCAGTTTATTCTAACTTTATTTCCTTTCCACAGATAACGCTCGAGAATCGCAGCCCGAGATGCATCCGGTGGCGTTGGTCCAAATAGTAGACAATTATGTAAGTGGCCCGTACCGTACCCTCCCCACCCCGCACACCCTAAATAGTAGACAATTATGTAAGTGGCCCGTACCGTACCCTCCCCACCCCGCACACCCCAAATAGTAGACAATTATGTAAGTGGCCCGTACCGTACCCTCCCCACCCCGCACACCCTAAATAGTAGACAATTATGTAAGTGGCCCGTACCGTACCCTCCCCACCCCGCACACCCTAAATAGTAGACAATTATGTAAGTGGCCCGTACCGTACCCTCCCCACCCCGCACACCCTAAATAGTAGACAATTATGTAAGTGGCCCGTACCGTACCCTCCCCACCCCGCACACCCCAAATAGTAGACAATTATGTAAGTGGCCCGTACCGTACCCTCCCCACCCCGCACACCCTAAATAGTAGACAATTATGTAAGTGGCCCGTACCGTACCCTCCCCACCCCGCACACCCCAAATAGTAGACAATTATGTAAGTGGCCCGTACCGTACCCTCCCCACCCCGCACACCCTAAATAGTAGACAATTATGTAAGTGGCCCGTACCGTACCCTCCCCACCCCGCACACCCTAAATGCCAGGGGTCGCGCTCATGAAACCTTGAAGGAATTATGAGTTCCGTTTACTGGTCGTTTCTCTTTGTCATTAATGTTTAAAACTGGTGTCCTTATAATTAAACTTTAAGAGGCTAACAATAAAGGTTTGTACGGGAATTTGGAATAAATAGTTATAAGAAACGATAAGGTACCTAATAGGTATAATACTGTTATTTTTGTACATTTTTGTTTTTTGAGCACCTATGAGCAGTACGTATAATGATTAATTTAAAACATCAAACATGGATTGACACTCAATTGGGAACTACGACGAGTATACACATACAATAATCTTATTATTATTGAATTAAAAAAAAAAAAAAATGCTATAAGTACGATACCTTTTAATCTATGCGTAATATATATAAAAGTATAAAAGGTGCGTCATAGTTCCGTCCAGTTTCTCGCGTCGAGCGCACGCGTGTCGCTCCGCTGAACGAACGAAACTCGTGCTCTGCATTGAGTGCCCCGGGTGCTCCGCGCGCGGCCCCTGCCGCTGCGCCGCGTTCGAGTGTGCTAAGCCGTGCCTCCCCTTTATGGGTCGAGTGCGTGTGCGTTAATTACAAGTGCATTGTGCAATAATTTAATTGTTGCGCAATAGTGCGAAACATTTTTGATAGTGACAATTTTTTATAGTGCCCCTAGTGTAACCATGACCTAGTGTGGACGCTCACAACCCTTATCATGGCAAACATGGACAATTGTGATCAACAGACCAAGGACCTGGTGGCCTTTGTGTCCTTCATTTTAAGGAAAAATCCTTCCCTATGGGAGGACTTTTTGAACGAGGAGGGTGCAGCCGCGGCGGAGTCCGTGCGCACACCGATGCCTGAACGGGAGCTTCATACTCCCGAGCCTGATCACACTCCTGAGACTGGACTTGACTTTAACATTGGGCCTTCGCCAGCCGGGGCCCAAACAGGTACCCCCTACGAATATATGTCAACCCCGTGGAACGGCCCTGGGCCGCATCATGGGACGAACGATAGGTCGGTTCGAGCCCGGCCCTATCCGCAAATAGCAAAAAGCACTAACGCCTCGGCGCTAGTTTTCAACACGGCCCCGCGGTCGCCCTCCCCGCTGAGCGGAGCCGCCACCACAGACACGCAGCTGACCCTGGGGCAACGCACCCAGGATACTGAACTCCAGCTTGGCCAGGTAGGCCCACCAACACAAAATCTGACCATCAACACTAACACACAAGACTTCGTGTCCCTCGCCGATTCCGCGGCGGGGCCCTCCAGGGAGGACTCCTTGGCCAGCCCGGGCAGTGCGAGGGGGCGGAGTCAAAAAGATTTCAATGAATCCATCGACGACATGGAGTACGAATCCATCATTTCGGAAAATGATGGATTCACAGAAGTGAAAGCGAAGAAAAAATCCAAACGCAAGAGGGACACGCCCACTCCCTCCCCCCCGCTCTCCCCGGGCCGGGCAAACGCTATAATTAGAAACAAGGTTAAAGTTAGCAAAACTGGGTCTTCTACTATAACCCTATGTAATCAAAAAATAGTTTCGCAAGTGCAAAAGGGGCCCAACTCCAACGCACCAATTTCAAATTCAAAAGAGCTTAACTCGCAAATATACACAAAGGAGCAGTCAGGAGCCGCAGGGCCCGCGTTTTCCTCGCAAATTTCAGATGGAAATAGAAATGGTACCTGTGTCGATAGTGACGGCAGGCAACCCCCTATAATCGCAAATAATAATAGTAATGAAAATTCACAGCGTGAACATAAACCGCCGCCGTTTGTGGTCGCGGCCCACATTAAGTGGACCGATTTATCTAAACGGGCATACAACATGGGCCTACATTTTTTAAAGGCTAAAGAACACCAACACGGCACTGAGGTTTTTACCCAGACCATAGAGCAATTTCGACAGTGGCGCCGACTCCTTGGCGCGGACTTCTACACTTTTCCCTTGGAAAATGAGAAGATTATGCGCGTAATGATCCGCGGCATCCCCACCTCAATTGATGAGGACGAGATTTTAGAAGACCTTGTTAGACAAGGCCTCCCCGCTCACCAAGTGCTGAGGATGAGACGGGGAGAGCAGCACGAGCCTTTTAACGCGGTTCGCGTTGCGCTTGACAAATCTGCCGAGGGCAGAAAAGTTTTTGATTTACGAGCCGTCTGCGGCCTTAGTGGCCTGCGGATGGCGTATTACAAGACATTCGGCAGGCCCTGCCAGTGTAATAATTGCCAGAGGTGGGGACATACACAGAAATACTGCGCCATGCAGGCCCGCTGTCGAAAGTGCGCGGGCCCCCATCCTACAGCGGACTGCAAACAAACTGCTGACAACTTCAATGAAATTCCCATAAAATGTATAAATTGCGGGGGCCCCCACTGGGCAAACTATTTCAGTTGCCCCTCAATGCCGGTTATGCAAACCAAAACGAATAAAAATAAGAAAACAAATAAAAACAAAAATAAAAACAAGAAAGTCGGCCAAGGCGGAGAATGGACGGCCTCCATCCCTGACTCCGCCGGGGCTTGCCCCGACGCCTTGGGGGGTGCCTTCCAGTCTCCTCCACAGCCGGCTGCCGTGATCACAAACACCACAAATATCTCTTACCTTGAAAAGGCCTTCCCGCCGATACATTCACAGCACGCAGGGGGCAACAAAAATGTAGCCGCCACCAATATCGCCCCAGGTATTATTCGCGATAATGTAGCGCAGGTAGCTCGTGATCCGCGGGTCCATTACCGCGCCTCGCTCGCCCCTCCGGCGCCTACTGCAAATCCTGCTAACAAAACAGTTAATTATGCAAGTGCTACTGCAAATAGACCATACAACCCTCCCCTTAACAAAAGCAGACCATTGCTGTTGGACAATAGGGGAGCGTTGCTGGAGTTGGACCCCCAATTACCTAAACTTAATAAAAATAAAAATTCAAATAAAAATGCGAAAAATAATATTAATACTAGCAATTCTGCGCTCACTCTTCCCATTTCTGCTAACAGACCCTCTGACCATCAGCAGTACGCGCATGCTGGTGACTTCAAAGCTAATTTACAGCAAATAATAAACATTGCTAACTTAATCGATATTGACGAAGTTAGCGTGTTAGCAAACAAATTAAATAGATCCACATCACAGCTGGACCAGCTATTAGCATTGCACCAGCATGCGCAGCTACTGAGGAACCTTAAACACCTAGAGCCTACCAATGGATAACACACCACTAGCCAGAGTTAAGCCCACACACCTAACATTGGCAACATTCAATGCCAATGGCCTTCGCCACCAAAAAGAGGAGGTCTCTCTGTACCTGAGGGAACATCATATTGATGTCCTGATGGTACAGGAGACCTTCCTCAAGCCCAGGATGAGGGATCCAAACCTAGCAAACTACAAGTTGGTCAGAAATGACCGCACTGGGGCCCGAATGGGAGGTACCCTAATTTACTATAAAAAATCACTGCACTGCTCGCCATTGGATCCGCCACCTGGGCTTGTTAACCTAGAAGTATCGGCCATCAGGCTGGCAATGACAGGTCACATGCCCATCACATTATGCTCAGCTTACCTCTCGCCTGGTAAGGAGATACTCAGGAAAGATCTGGACCTCGTCTTCGGGTTGGACAAGTCGGTCATTCTGGCCGGCGACCTCAACTCGAAGCACGATGCCTGGAATTGCAGGGTAAAAAACAAAAACGGCAATTTACTGTACAAAATGTTTGAAACCTTACAAGCAGACCTCATTGCCCCTGATGTACCGACCCACTTTGCAACGGCGGAGGACGATAAGGGGGACATCTTAGATGTTTTTCTCCTCAAGAGCGTGGGACTCAGGTTTTACGCTATTGAGGTGCATAGTGCCCTCACTTCGGACCATCGTCCGGTCCTAATGAAGCTTGGTCCCCCTAGCGACCTCCCGCCCCCGACGGTGCGTAGGGTCGATTGGGATCAGGTTGGTGTCGAACTAAACAAAGAAATTGATAACCCACTACACAGCCTGATCCCTCCCGGCCTCATGGGGCCTGACGAAACCAATGCTGCCGTTCTCTCCCTTACTGACTCACTCAGGAGCATAATGACCAAATGCTCCAAAGAGGGTCCGGCTGACGACAGCCAAAGATGGCGGCTGCCTCACAGCCTGAGTGAGTTGGTGAGGGAGAAGAATAGAGCCACACATGTTTTCGACAAGTACCCTACACCCGAAAACAAACGTATCCTTAACAACTTACGTACAAATCTAAAACGCGAAATGAAGTCTTTCAGGAGTCAGAAGTGGGATGACACCATGGAGGAGATCACGCCGCACCATCAAGCTTTTTGGCAGCTAGCACGCAAACTTAAAGATCCCTCCGTGGTGGCGATGCCCCCACTTGTGGCTCCTAACTCGACATCAGTAGCGTTCACAGACGAGGAGAAGGCGGAGTGCCTCGCGACCTCATTAGAGCTACAGTGCTCTCCCAGTGTCACACATTCTGACATGGTTTTTCACCAAGAGGTGAAAAATGAGGTTGACAGGCGCTTAGCCTTGCCCCCGTCCAGTACCCCAATTAAAATAGTTACCATTGATGAAGTTAAGGCTCTGGTCAAGAGACTCTCAGTAAGAAAGGCACCAGGGGAGGACAGCATCCCGAATAAGATGCTCAGGTTAATGCCCAATTCGGTTCTATCCTCTCTTGTCTCCATCTTCAATGCTGCCCTATGCAACTGCCAGTTTCCCTCCGCATGGAAGGAGGCGGTTGTCATAGGCATACATAAACCTGGCAAACCAAGGCCAGACCCTTCCAGTTACCGCCCCATTAGCCTCTTAAAGACTATGGGGAAAGTATTTGAGCGGATTGTCCAGGCCCGCCTTATGGACCATGTGTCCGCCGCGGGTCTCATTGTCGACGAGCAGTTTGGCTTTCGAGCAGAACACTCTAGCACTCACCAGGTGTACCGCATCACCGAAAATATACTCGAGGGGTTGACGGGGCGAAAGAAGCCTGCACCTACAGGCGCCGTCTTCCTCGATGTGGCTAAAGCCTTCGACAAGGTCTGGCATGTCGGGTTGTTGTACAAACTGTACAACTACGATGTGCCAGACCGTCTTGTACTATTGGTACAAGACTACTTATCCAATAGAGGCTTTAGGTACAGAGTCGAAGGCTCTCTTTCGGACCGCCATCCCATACGAGCCGGAGTTCCGCAAGGCTCCGTTCTAGCTCCCCTCTTGTTTTCGTTGTATATCAATGATATACCAAAGATCCCCGGTGTCAATTACGCCTTATTCGCGGATGACACTGCATTATATGTTACCCACCGTCGCAAACTGTGGTTGACGGGCCGTCTACAGATGGCACTCTCTCACCTAGGTGAGTGGTGCCGGAAGTGGAAGGTCGAAGTCAACCCAGACAAAAGTGCGGCCATGATTTTTTCCCGAAGGGCAAACTACCCTGCGTTTGTCCGAGCCTATAAACAATTGTGCCTCTTTAATAGGCCCATACCGTGGGTAGACCAGACGCGGTATTTAGGCGTCAACCTGGACCGGCGCCTTAACTTTAGCAGGCACATCAAAATCGTCAGAAACCGAGCGGCATTCTACCTAAGCAGGCTCCATTTCTTACTATATAAAAATAGCAAGTTGTCCAGGCGCAACAAACTAACTATCTATAAGACTTGCATAAGGCCTGTTTTCTCATATGCAAGTCCAGCCTTTGCACATGCAGCACCATCAACTTTAAATTCTTTACAAGTGTTGCAAAATAGATTCTTACGCTCAGCGACAGGGGCCCCCCCCTACATTAGAAATGTAGACTTACACCGCGATTTGCATCTGGAGCCCATACAGACCTGGTTCAGGACCTGCTCCGAGCGGTTCTACAACAAGGCCGCAAACAGTTCAAATCCGTTGATACTCAAATCAATAAACTACACCCCAACTGCAGATGTGCCTGCTATCCATCGTAGACCAAGGAACATACTGACAGACAGACTAGACAAACTTTCACAACACTATGCCGACCACCCGCCTACATTCATGCGGAAAACAAAATACTGGTCGGATGAGGAGACGGACACCGAGGTCAGCGTCTCGATGTCCGTACCTAAATCCGTTCCATCCACACACTCACAGGTTCCAATAAATAATAAACAATCACACACACCTGCTCTAACACACCAAACTGACACACCTCAGCACAACATTACACTATCTCAGCGGGACTCCATTAGGAAACACACCAAATGGAAGCCCAAACAGAAACACAAACCCGGTGCCCCTGCGTACAACGCGAGGAGGACACACTACTTTTCCAGGGCCCCCCTCTGGGAGGCAAAACGTACAATCCAGGATGACTCGGCAGAGGTGATCGCGGCCGCGGCCGCTGCCCGACAAGAGCGTGTGCAACCCCGCCAACACCAACATCAACACCAAACCTTGAACCAAAATGGTTCTGGTTCAGGTTAGTAGCTTAAGTTAGTTATAAGTAGGTTAAGTTCTCTTCGGCGGCCCGTTCAAAAGAACGGGCCGCGACTGTCCACAGCAGTGCAAAGGGTCCCGCAAGCAACGAGAAAAAAAAAAAAAAAAAAAAAAAAAAAAATCTATTAAGTTACAGGTAAAGGAGAATTACGTTGACACTTGCGCCTTTTAATTTAAATACGAGTTACGTCATAACAACATCTTATGAAATATGTTCCTTATTACCAAGAGATTCTTTATAAATATAAATGAAGAGGATTCTTATATTTTTCCTGCATACGGCAATTTTCCTCGCAGATTGCTTCGGTACGTTTTACCTGCATCTCGGATTGCACGCCACACACAATGTAGGCAGGCGGGTTACTGTAATCTGATTTGATTTATACATATTTTGCCTGATCCAATTGCACGCTTAACATTTTCGTATGCCATTCCTGTTTACCATGAATATTATACACCTACAGTATAAATACATTGTCAGTCATTGGATACGTTAACCGGTCGTGTTTTTTTTAGCTAAAGCCGGATAAGAAACGCGACGCGTTCTCAACCGCGCACAGGTAAAACCTTTCTATAAGGTTGTATTATAATATAAGCGGCTACTGTGTGGCCTTTTTCTACGTGTAACGATCTGATTCCAGAGTACAGCACACGGCGTTCAATCCCTCGTTCCAATAACCATACGCGGTCTGTCACTCGAAGTATCGACGGATCGTTGACATCTCGACATGATGGACTGACGCGTTTCCAACTGCATACAGAACTTTCTATCAAGTTGTATGATATAGTACATTACTGCAGACGCCGGGAAAGAAGGGGCTTACCGGGCGAGTAGGTATAGAATATAGATACCGGATAGTGATACGAAGCCGGTAAGCCCTTTCCACGGCTAGGCATGTATAGTGCTTTTCTCAAACATATGCAATGGAAATAAAAAATACAATTCAGTTGTTTAATCTGTTCATGAACACGAACAAAATGCTATTTAAAAAAAATACTTCCCGGCTTAGGCCTTAAATTTTGTGAAATTCCTTTACAGTTCTCTCTAGTTGTTCCGCCCGAAACGTCGAAGCCTGTTATAACGCACGTTATGACGACATTTCATTGCGTGTTTGAGAAAAAAAGTAGTTACTGTTATAGAATGACGTTCGCCTAGCCTACGTGTAAAATTCCGATTCGGCGAAACACCACGCTGTTCAATCCCTCGTTCCAATAACCGTGTAGGTGGATAGCGAGGCCTGTCGCTCTAAGCGTCGAGTCATCGTTGACATCTGGAAATAGCGGACTAATGCGTTCCAAATTGCCCACAGGTTTGCTGAAATTTATTTTAGGTCCTAATTCAAACAGGCTTTGCGTTGTCACCAATTTAGCTTATCTCTATCTCTAACATAATAGGTATATCGATTTGGGCCATTCGAAGGGCTTTACGAAATGTATATACATGACTCCGTTTAATTGTAAGCACCGCTAGTTTACAAACAACTAGTGATATTGCAAACATAGGACTGACGGTATTCACAATTTACCGTTGACAATATAAATTGAAAAGTTAAACATAGGTATGCATTAAAATTCGATACTATTCGCGTCACTTATCTGCACTTTGATGTTATAAGCCGAAAGCCACCTGCAACTTGAATTTAATTCAAATTAATCATGTCCAAAAAAGTTATTTTTGCGTGGTCCAACTAAACATATTCCAACATATTACAATCCTTGTTAACAAAAAAATACTGCTGACGCCGACGAAACGAAGTTATGTTTTATGAAAATGAGACAATGTATACTCTTTCAAGCAAAAAAGAGGTTTTCCAAATCGGTTCGACCGTTTTAGAGTAATTGAGGAACACACATGAAAAAAGTCAAGAAGTAAAATCCCCGATGATTTAAGAGTCTGCTCCGTTTACTAAAATGGGCAGACTAAACGAAATATGAATGACCCCATTTAAAGGCACTTATATAAAAAGAAAAAAAACTTACTAGTTAATATATGTACAGTCCGTGAGCTCTAAGATAGCTATTCGGATTTTGGTGACAACCGAGAGGTTGTTATTTGGATCGCGTAAGAGCGAGTGGGGCAGGTATAAAACACATTCTGACAGCTCAAGCACTGTAGGTTCCCCGATCTATCTACCTATTCACCGACAAATAGGCTGACCGGGTCAAAGACAGTTTTTAATATAAATCTGCCTCTCGCCACCTGGAGACCGTTAGCGAATATTGAGGCTCTAAATTACCGCCCACGGCCCGATTCCGTGACACCTTGCAATATGTCCAGTTTTTTTTTAAGTACACTTTTCACTGATTTTCGCTTGCAATTTCCTTCATTATTTCTTATGGGCTAAGGAATGGCATGGCACTCGTGTGTATTTCCAGAAAATTATAATTTGGTTCTCTTTAAGGTAAGAGTGAATACTATTCACTTCAATGAATAGGCTGTTACTGAACCGGTGAGCTATATCCTCGACCCCTTAGTCACTTACCATCAGGTGATACTGAGGTCAATCGCCGGTCATATTGTGAAAAAAAAGCTTAATACCAACAATATATACATTGAGGACTGGGGTAGTGCGTGTAAACGCACATCCTAGGGTATGGCTAAAAAACCTCTGTATTCGCCGCGGCGCACAGTTTGAGAACCTCTTGGTTACTGTTATCAAGATTCTTTTATACTAACAACCGACAATTTGTGATTGGTCCCTTCCATAATAAATTTTCATATTCCATCTTTATCCACGTTATTCTTTTCTTTTTCAGATCGTGTAATCCGCAATGCAGCGAAGCGCACCAAACACCTGAACTATATGTGAAGTGCAGTGACTACCCCCCGATCCGGTCCGCACCGGTTCTAACCAGCGAGTGATGGCTTTCATGACGAAGAAGAAGCGATACAAGTTCGGTGTGCAGTGCTGCCTCGAGGAACTGACTGAGGTGCCGTTCGTCTCGGCGGTGTTGTTCGCCAAAGTCAGGCTGCTAGATGGAGGCAGCTTTCAAGATCATTCCAGCCGGTAAGTCTATCCCTAGCTTTACCCTACTTGCGAAGTTTCCGCAGCGAAGTGCTCCTCCACACCACGAAATAAAATAATGAACTTTATTCTGCAAGTAGGCCACAAGGACCCCTTTACATGTCTGAGTCTACCGGCATTTCACAAGAGGAGACCACTGTTGAGAAGAAACACTCAACAGTTAGTAATTTTTTCAGAAAGCACTTAACTATTACAGTACGAGTATATGAACTTAACTATAAGTAGTTCTCGAAGAAAACATATTAAAAGTGTATTTTAAGATATAAATGAGGAAAAGTGTAAGAATTAAATAGAAACTACAAGAAAGACTGACGGTTTATCACAATTTATGTACGTTTGATATGCTTTCTTATTAGAACTGTGTCCCTTAAACTATTCAGGTACAATCTTAAGAAGGAGTCAGTTACCCGGTTTATGGTTCAGGCCATGCATTTTTGTCTGTCAGATAGTCCACGTTCGCCCAACCACGGCCAACTTCGCGAAATATTGTTGGTGTGGCTTGACCAGCGGGGCTTAAGGCTTAGCGTCACCTGTAGGGTTAGCATATCTTGCTGCGAGTTCACTTGTCGCGCGACTCAGTCACCTGTATTGTTCGCACGGTAGTGACAGGTCAGTATTGTTAGGAAAGTGACAGATAGTATTTGGTGACAAAGAGTAGCGTGTCACAGTTATGCTAGACGTGCAGTGTTACCAACTTAGTACTATAATTATTAAGAGCCGGATTTAGCATAATTTCTACCGTTTTATGAGCAACTTTTGATGATTAGATCATTTTTTCATTTTTCATTGAGCTTTTTATGACATCACATCACAAATGTATTAAGGAAAGCAATTTTGACATATACACAATTTAACCCAATGCCGTTAACATTATTAGCTCTAAGTTTACTTACGATAAGGCTACACTGGGTTTGACAAATGTCAAATGTCGCTCTCAAGAGCAAGAGTTGCTCTAAAATCGAAATTTTCTGCCCTTAACTTCAAAGTTGACTACATCTAACTGTCTGAAGAAGTCATTATTTCCGTGCTTATCGTTGAGACACACGTGAACATTGTCATTACGTTCGTACTTATGAAGCTGGGTGTGATTTTGTCAAATTTCCACGCTAATAAAGTTAGAAATCAGCCAAATTGAATTCCTCAGTCGATAGTCGTCGCCCTAGATGTTCAATTGTGTATACGCACGTAACAAAGCAAATTTAGTCGTTAGGCCGCCTGTCAGTGCTCAAAGGTGTGATTACAGGTACTGGAGTGTTTTGTAAATAACCGATGTGCAACAATATGCTGTTTTACCGGTTAGGCGTCTTTTCACTGGCTCTCGGGACAGGTTACGTCCTGAATTCAGTGCGACTATAAAATAATACGGTATTTGATGACAGCTCAAATCAACTACACTTTTTGAAATGTCAAAAATTATCTGTTGGTATGAAGTTTCTATGAAAGTACTGGCTTGTGACGTCATAAAAATCAGTAGTTAGTCTTTTTAGTTTTTCTCTAATTAAAAATAGTATAAGGTCAAAAAGTTAGTGGTAGTTTGAAATTTGGTTCCGTGTATTTTTGAATGAGTGTTTAGTGGTTTCAATTCAATGATACAGTTTGTTTTCACTATCCTCAAAGACCGCATTGATGCGGTTATTTAATATTATAGTAAAACTGTGCCGTATTTGCCTACAGTAACGACTGATCACAATGTTCTGTTTTTGTTTTGTATTCTTGTCAACTCCATTTGGCCTTTACATAGGAAAAAACTGTAAAAGGTACGTCACGTCAATACAGGTCGTTGTCAAATGTATTTGTTGCTTTTAATACGATGTTTGTGTTTTGATTTCTTATTGCTCCTATTTGACATTTGGTATAGTATTTGCCATTGATTTAGGTAGGGCTTTGGAACGTTCCAGCCGCCATTCCGTGTGGTACGACATTTTGACGATTATCAGTTTATATTTTAAATTGGCTTGTGTTTAAACGCCTACCAAATATGATTAAACGCCTACCAAATATGTTGATAAATTACTACTAATAAATTCTTAATGCTCACCAAAATGGATTGAATGCTCACCAAATAGTGTATCCCAAACTATTCTATAAATAAAGCAAATAATTCTTTTTCTTACATCCTATAAAAATATATGAACACCATTAAAGTTAATTTCAGACCAAATAATCTAAATTACTGTTAAATGGATGTCACCAATATTTTATATTATTACTTCCATTTTAGTCATTTTTGCTGAGGCAAAAAACTAAATGCTCACCAAAATGGTTTTTTTCACCAAAATTTCAAATTGGTGCTAGGCGGCTAAAACTCGGTATCGGGGGGCTCTCGGGGCTCATAAATATGAATCTGAAATCTTGTCCGAAAATTCGGTCAAATTCGGAAAATATCGAAATAAAACGATTCAAAATTTCAAATTGGTGCTAGGCGGCTAAAACTCGGTATCGGGGGGCTCTCGGGGCTCAAAAATATGAATCTGAAATCTTGTCCGAAAATTCGGTCAAATTCGGAAAATATTGAAAAAGAAACGATTTGTATGGAGAAAATTTCAAATTGATATAGCATAGCTAATAATGACTACCGCACATTATGGAGCGTTTTTTAGGGATATAAAAAAAAAAAAACTAACCTAACCTAACCCGGCCGAGTCGGATCTGCTCTAAAAGGTGATCAGGATTAGATGGTTACCTAGCTGAAACACTAATTTATGAAAACAATATTTGGTGAGCAAAAAATCCATTTTGGTGAGCAAAACATCCATTTTGGGAAGCAAAAAGATATTTTTTGGTAATAATTTTGATGTTTTATGAAAACAATATTTGGTGAGCAAAAAATCCATTTTGGGAAGCTAAAAGATATTCTGACTCAACATAAAATTATTCTGGTGTAATGTATATCGATTTTGGAATACAAAATGATTTAATTTGGGGAGCACTATATAGAGAGAGTTTAATTTAAATGGAAGCAATTCATTTTATTTGGAACTTAGTTTTGGGGTATAAAAGCCATTTTGGTGAGCGTTTAAATTGTTCCCTTTTAAATTCACCCACCACGGAATTTTTTGGCTCTCTTCGTCTCAACAAAACGAACTTTCAATAGATATGCGTAAACAATTCATAAATTATTACATTCAATACAACACGGGCACGGCGGCTGTTCCGAGGTGATTGTGTTAGTAGCTTTGCGAATGTAATCTTGTAGCGATTGTAAGTTGCAATTTTTGTTCTATCGGGCACCTACATATGGGAAATGAGACGTTCTATACTTACTCCGAAGTGAATCTTGGCCTCCGATTCTAAATGACGCTAACTCGCCTTGTTTTGATCTCCTCCCAGTTTCCTGCTTGTAGAGCGCGTAGGTCCTTCATAACTTCATCCTTCCATCGGTACCTCGGTCGGCCGACCGGTCGACGACTTACAGACTGTCCAATATACGCCCTTTTTGCCGCCCTATCGTCCGGCATTCTCTAGATTCCCGAGCCTCCGGAGTCTTGCTGCTTTTATCACCTCAATAATATTCGGCTCAGACACTATAGGTCTTCCAGCTCTATAGGAGACGTTATATGTCATGCCAATGCCGTGTCGTGCCAAGTCGCACTAGCGAGTAGCAAATAACATAGCAAATATTTTTTTAATCAATAGTAAAAATGTAGCTGTAGGTAATTTTACGACCGAAACCGTTTACGATCTTGGCATGTTTTCACATTTAGTTTTTTGATGGGACATTTAACATTTACCGACTTATAAAGTTAATGTAGATTCTTTATAAGAAAACTTATAAAATCGCGACTCGGCTTACACCATACCTGCATTCAATTACAGAGTTCAAAAAGGACACCTGAATGATAAGTAAATCTTTGATACGTCTAGACTGGCTCACCTTGATGTCTGAATCTCATGAATTCGTCCCTCCGCCGATACGTCCATAAAGACGTATCTATACTCTTAACGATATGTCACTCGTGTCTCTCATGAATTGACTGACAGAATTTTTCTTTCATCTCATGTCGCAGGATATTTTTCTTAGTGAGTAGTTTAGTAGTTCTTAGTCGCGGGCCAAGATTAGATGCGGCTCAAATATGGCTTAAGACAGGGCCCTCAAACTTTTTGATGGAATGCCCGCTGGGTATTTTATCCAATGTTACGCTGGCCATGATTTAGGGGAGGGGATAGAATACTGTTAGGAACTATCGGGTGATATTACCAACCAGCAAACCATGAATATAGTAAAACAAATTTCGAGGAAAATTCTCTTTACTGGTAGGTACACTAAGAAGAGCCATACTAGAGTTTGGCGATCCCTGCTTTAAGTGGATGCTGTTTATGTATTCCTGCTGTGCTGGAACGGCGTATTTGTTATGATTAAACATCGCTTACGATTGTGCAATTCTTGACAAACTTAATGACATAATGGCGAACGCATTCTATATAAGACAGTAACGGCACGTCACTGTTTCATTATTTTCAGTGCAATCAGCCAAACTATCGCGCTATAAACTCAGCACTACCGGCAATTGGTAATTCGGTACCCGGTAGCGATCGTGAATCGAACATAAATGGGTGATAAACCCAATTCTGTTAACGGTCCGGTTTGATTTGCGACCCAATTGGATTGCGCGGTACTCTATCAATACGTTGCCCGTCCGCGTAGCATACCAAAAGCTTTCTCGATCAAAATACGAGATACCATGGGAAGAAACAATAAATAAACAATACTAATATCGCATATCACAAAATATAATGCCTGACTGCCCAAGTAGCACACAGGCTGCATATGCGCTTATACAGCCCTTATACAACTTAAATTAGCTGTACAAGGGCTCTATCTATAAGCAGCCTGTGTGCTACTTTGGGTTTGAATTGGTTAACGCCAATGTGACACACGAAAGTTATTGCGGACAGTGAAATTGCACTATTCCTCTTAAAGTGCCAACTAGTGGCCTAACGGGGATGCAACGGCTTTGGACGACAGCGGCAGCGGTGCGCGGTACGTGTGTCTCGCTCACTCGTGTGGTTGCCGCGCTCGGATTTCTCGCTCGACCGCTCGCCGCGCCGCTGGTCGCGTCTCCGTTGGTAAAACGCGCGTCCAACGTTTATCATCTGAGCGAACGCTCATGGATACACCGAGTCATTGAGATCTTCCTTCCAATTGCCCCTAATTGCCGAACATAACATTGCACTTCGAGAATATTCCTCAGCCGACTGTGAACCGTTTCAAGTTATTCGTATGCCGTCGACCCGTAATGACGGCTGACGCCCTTATCGCAAACGACTTAACTGTCGGCCGATTAATGACTTAATTCCTGTTTAGGCATTCTTGCGCACTGACATTATTATACCTAACCGGAGTAAAAAGCCGACTATTTGTTTAGTGTTTTTATTTCATTCGTATAAAAGTCAAAAAATAAACTTTTGGTCGCTTAAATTTTTTTCGTTTTGGATAATTTCGCTATCGGGTGTCGGGCTATAAGTCGCTGTATACAGTTTCATACATTTTAGTCCCCTGTTATGTCGTGTCGTCCACCGATAAGTTATAAACACGACCACTGAGACAAGTCTTCGTATCTGCAGAGCTACTCCGAAGACTGAAATTCAAAGTTTATACTGTGCCATCCCTTTTGTGATCTTTCGTCAAACAATATTTGAATGAGCGGGACGGCAATACGAAGTTCGAATTTCGAACATAACCCGATGAATGCGCATAATGAATGTGCAGGGAGCTATCTCCGGATAACGAGCGCTGCTTCGATTTGGGTCAGAAACGCCATTATTCTCAACAATTTTCCACGTACGGCGATTTCAAACTATCGGGCAACCTTTTGAAACAAGAACACATTTCTATCTGTCAGAGGGATGAAAATACCTGATACAACTTGGCTACGCGAGCTGATAGTGAAATATTTTTGTTGGACGGTACTCTAACTTATTGAAGTGTATATCGTATGTGATTGGCCGAATCCTGTTGACTTTGACGTATAGCCTTTTCATTTTTGCTATTAGGCGAAAAAGGGCTGTAGGGCTTAATGTAATAAATAAATAAGGGACAACTTCACACAAATCGATCTAGACCCACAGTAAG
Organism: Apotomis turbidana; assembly: GCA_905147355.2. NCBI lineage: Eukaryota > Metazoa > Arthropoda > Insecta > Lepidoptera > Tortricidae > Apotomis > Apotomis turbidana. Next base: position 59,671,249 of record LR990280.1, on the reverse strand, counting down.
CCGCAGTAGGCTTGTGTTATGGGCACTAGACGACGATATACATACATACTTAGGTAAACAGAGGAAACCTTAATGACCCCGGAACAAATATTCAAGTTCATCACACAAATATTAGTCCGTGCCGGGTTTTGAACCCAGGCCCGTCAGCTTAATAGGCACAGTTGCACTACCAGTGCGCCAAACGCGTCGCCTATTATGTGCAATTACAAGCTGTCAATTAAAGATACAAGTAGCAATTACCTAAACTAAACGTGTAGTGACGATATGACGAATATATGTGATAAAAAATTAATTAAGCTCGCGTGCTTCTAACATATATTGGGAACCATATTTGTTGTAATGGAGCAATCGTTATAAAAATCACAATTTGATGTAACTTCAATAACATATACAAAGTATTATAGACGATGTCGTACCTGTCACGTTCATTCCAATCCGTTAACTCTATAATCTACACGACACATTAGTTACACCTTGTTACACTTTGGCTGTTGTTGTTAAATAAGGCGACAGTCCAATTATAAATTATCTTAATTTAGCGAACAAACAACATTAATTGTGACTGCACAATATCAACCTAGATATCTGAATGTTGCAAGGGTAACTCCGCTGAATTTTACTCAAACTCAACCTTGAAACAACGGAAGTCAGGTTGAAATTAACTTAATTTAGAAAACAACCTGACCCTATTGTATCTAGGATCTGTGACCGAGCATTTCTATAACGCAGTAGTATTTTTCTTCTCCGGCGAGCAAATGAAGCTTCCCATTGTAGGCGCACATCCAATTTGCATGGTCGGCGTCGGCGTGCATTCAATCTAGACACGGACACGGACAGCTCGCGCCGACGAAACGAGTCACGTTTTGATGAAAAATCTGTGTGTGCCTGGACCCTGTCTGTCAAATCGTGGCTGCAGCTCTAAACCACCTGAAAAAGGTATTGGATTATTCAAGAATTTGTGTTTTCTGAAGGCAAATCTGACCACGAATTGGTTTAGGAAGAAATATATAATATATAAATATAATAAACGACGACACGTTTGGCTCGGTTTGTAGACACCTGCCTACTGAGCGGCGGTCCCGGGTTTGAATCCTGGCCGGGGCAAATATTTGTGTGATGAACTCGAATATTTGTGCTTGGGTCATGGTTGTTCTATGTATTTAAGTACATATAGTATGTATATCGTCGTCTAGTACCCATAACACAAGCCTTCTTGAGCTTAATTTGGAACTAGATCGATTTGTGTGAGGTTGTCCGATATTTATTTTTATTTTTAATAAGCTTCGTCCGCGCCCGCAACTTCCTCCGCGTGTATGTCCCAGGTCCTGTCCAGATAGTGGCGCTACTACTTAACAGCTATCATATGGTAATAATGTGCATACGTCATATATTTCCATGATTAAACGTCAATAAAAGAGAAGGTGAACGTCGTGTCGTACCAGGCTGTCAAGGAGAAGGCGCTAGAACGAGATGCATGGAAATTGCTACATCTAAAAGAGCGTAGCTCTTTAATTTATGATGAAACGTCAATAGCGATTTGTCAAGGATTTGTCATCATCCAATTTCAAAACATTGGTTACCGAAACGCTGCTCAATCCTTTGTTCTTCTTGCATTACTGAAACTGTTTTAAAAAACTTGACTTTCATCACTGTTGATAGTTTTGGCTTTATTATGCAAAAATTACATAAAATTTGACTCGGATCCTCTTTGTTTACATCAGTGGCATTCACCGACTTTCAAAGTCAGTTACCAAAAATTTGCCGTTGCCAGTAAAATAAATTAGTACCACTAAAAACCCCCAGGTGACGTGGGCTGAAAAATACCATTTTGAGGAATAGGGTGCTTTAGAAACCTCAATCCCCCGCTCCCCTTAAGTACGTAGTACATTGTAGTAAATTTGGGCCTCTGTACGCTTTGCCTATATGCCCTCATTAATACGGCCCTGGTCTCAGGTATTGCCCTTTATCGATAGGCGACGTATATAGTTCCCTCGTTAATTGTCAGTTGCTCCAATTCTGCAGCACCTCCGCCCGCCGCGTCCTCAATTCATGCGCACGCGCCGCATTCCGCGCACCTAACCGGCGGCTTCCTGCTGCTCGTGCAACAATTGTTGTGGATGGTGAGGTGCCATGGGGGACTTTAGTTTTAATGGATTTTCCTTCCGTAACGGCGGATTTTATTGGGACGTTGCATTTGGGTCAAGCTGCGGAGCTGCGTGAACAAATATACGATACAATAACAGATGCATTCATTTGAAATGAGAATATTTAGATTAGCTGATCTAATGATTCATCGTTTTATCTGTATTCCTCAAAAGTTGATGAATTTCTCATCGTACGTATATTTTGGTAGCACTAAAGAAAGGGCGGTTTAAAAGTTACGCGACCTGACCCAAGGTATTGAAATATTATGATCCTACATAAATTTCCCTATTGCAATCGTTGATTATGACAAGGAAGCCGTAACTTACCCTTAACTTACCACTTATAACCGAGTTTTAGGTTACCGGGAGAGCTATGCTAACTGATGTCATGCATGGATAACAATGGAGAGAAGGATTGGTGATGTTCTCACTGCCGATCTTCCTTTCAATGCTCAATCTTACTCTGACCGATCGTTTTTAGACCTGAATTGACGAGCGCCAGTCTCACGAGTTCGGCTGGCTAACTTCGGTGGTATGGTTTCGCCTGTTCACTGGCCGTCGAATATTTGAGATGAACGCAAACTCACAGCGTAAAATAACGAATCATATGTGGTTTTAGGATAAATAAAAATGAATAAATAAATAAAGCACTATTTGATGTGAGTGTGAGAGTGACGGATGATTTGTCATTTATTTATCACGTAATATAAGCAAAGCATTATAAGGTCAATTTGATCTACAACGTTGAGTTTGATTTGCTGTACAAAAACACTTTCGTTTAATACGTTTTAGTTAGGACCATTGAAATTTTCTTCCGAATATCACATTGTTTTGGTTCGACATCTATAAGTGTTCAATTGAGTTAGCCTATTGCATGTGAGTTTGCGACATCATTCCCATCGTAGTTCTTCTGCCTTCCAGAAGTGTTTGTGAAACATTGCTCGGTGTAGTCATGGTCAGACCATGGCGTTTGGCGTGACGCCATGGTGCCGGCCTTCGGGCCGTCGCACTGCGGCTCTGTCCGATCTGCTAACGTATGATACCTTAAAGGCTTATGACAATTGGCTAAATTAGTTAATGGCGAGAGGGATGCAGCAATACGAAGGAGTGAGACAAACAGTACTGCCTCTCTTTGTATACCTATGAAACGTTTTCTTTAACATCTGTTAAGCATAATATTTTCTTCGGTTTCCGCGACTGTCACACATTTAAATAAAATAATTTAAACGGATTATATCGCGTATATTAACCATCGTATTTTTCCTGTTGTACATCTTATCAAGGATCAAGCAAGACACAAGACTGGAAACCTTGGGCCTCGAACGGTGTAAAACAAATTAGTGTCAAAAGTAGTATATGTAGAGTTTTTGTTTAAAAGTATTTTATAGTAATAAATAAGGCAATCTGGGAGTTTTCTTTGGCGGTTCTTTCTCCTCAGTAAGCCTTTAGTGAACCGCTGGTAGATATTTTAAATAAATAATAAATGCCCTTCTGGCACATGTGTAACTGTCTTTACACATTAGGCCCATCTGGCATGTATGAACACCTTTATTTTTAAATTAATATTTACAAAATGGGTAGTTTGCACAAATGTAACTTTGACAGAGAAAAATTGTGTTTTTCTCAGTCAACCTTTGACAACGGTATCTGTAAAGGTACTGAAACGTCAGGGAGGCTCAAATAATTAATATACGCGATATAATCCGTTTAAATTGTTTTATTTAAATCTGTTAAGCAGTTGCAGGCAGAGTAGCATGTTGCATCCGAAAAGCTACTGTTATTCAGTTATTGCTGTCGGTTTATTTGGTTATTATGTTATTGTTCTAATTAAAATGTGTGAAACTTATAATTAATGTATACCATCTATTCTACAACATTATATGCACAATAAATATTATCTATTTATTTATTTATTTTCCATACCTACATACAATTATCATGTTATAAATATTATGTTCTACTCCATAGTTCTCTCCATACTCTCCTACTCAGAATCACGAGCTCTTTCCATCTAATTTGGATAAAAAGAGTGTCCCAATATTTTTACGTTCCTTTCCGTTACCATTTCTATTTAACCTACTACAGCGGTGACGGAAAGAAAAAAATATAAATATGAATATTTTGGGACACCTTTTTTCTTTTAATTAGATCGAAAGATCGTGATTCTGAGTAAGCGGTAGGAATACCTAAAAAATCAAAAATAATGTGGGGTGTGCAACAATAAATTAAATGGCCCATTTGTTAAGTTTGCCCCTTAATATTTATTTATTATTTAAGGAATGCTTATAGAGTCCCATCGATAGCGCTTATGGCAGCGTGCCACGTGTGTTGTGATTCTGACGACCCAGCGAGTAGGTAATGACGTCGGGACGTGTGCAGACGTCACCCGAAAGTTTAGGTAGTTACATACGTGACCATAGCTTAATAGAAAAAGTCGAAAATAGTTTTTTTGCTTACATGACGAGTTACCTAGTGCGGTTTCACGCATATCTTCACATGTCCCTGGAAAATTTGGAGCGGATTTTTCGGTGTACGGTGTGTGCTGCCCGCCAGTCTCTGAATAAATAGAGATAGGGTAACCGACTCGAAAAGGGTAAATGAAATCTATATCTATAAAGGTCCCACGTACACACAGCCAAACATTGGTAACCTCTTTGCGTAGGTACTTATTAAGTATTGGACGACGTCAAATGCTCATCATTATCATTACAGATGAGAGTTACAAGTAATAACTAATAACAGTCTTGTCTTATCTTTAAATACGTCTTTAAAAAGCTCACTAATAACACGTCATTTTTGAACAGGCATAATCATAGGGATTTCAACTACATTCCGCGACTTAACCGTGAATCACACGATAGTTCTCAATTTTCACCTGTTTGCAAAATAGCAAAAATAAAATAAAATATACCTAACCGTGGATTAGACTAAAAGCTTCAATCCAAAATGCTAACCGGCAGCCGCACGCTTAAAATAGCAAATTAAAATAAACATAGGTGGATCCAGCTATGATATGTTGGCTTCTCGTCGCGTTTATTAATATTGGTTTATTTGCGTCCCGTGTTTACGTCGGGCGTCACTGTCATGGACTTTGTTTCCGCTGTTTATGTTCGCTGTCGCGTCGAGTCGTGTCACGATCAGGTGACAGGGAAAGGTACACGTAGAATTAGTGGCAGGCGTTCACATCTTACGTGAGCGGTCGCGACTTTTTTGAAATTCTTGCAGACTCGGATTTGTAAAAGTGTCACTACCAACTTCGTTACTAAAAGTGGTGTACCTACCAACTTTGTTACTTTTATAAAATTGTATTAAACAATTTTGTATAGAGAGGAGTTAGGGGAGAGTAACCTATATTGAACCGGCGCTTAAATTGGACCACTTCTGTATTTCTACCAAATAACACAATTTATTTACACTGGCAACAAAAAATGAAGTGACGACAGCGCCATAATCAGTCCACCAATTTGCATGGACACTGTTCAGTGGTTGCGTCTGTTATCGGAAAAAAGCGTTTTTTGGCTGTTTTAATGTAAATTTTGTCTGTGTTACCTAAGGACCTTTTTCGTCGTAATGGTAAGTCAGAATTTTGTAAGTCATTTAACAAAAAAGCTTGTTTTATATTGTTTTAAGTGTCGGTTAACGAACACGAATCTTTTGAGGTTATGATTTTATTTTTGTCGATGAATTCAAATTCTAACATGGCCCCTATATTGGACCTCTCCATGGTTCCTAAATTGTACTGGTCCAATTTAGGTAACCGTTTTTCTTATTTTTTTCTTAAAAAATTAAAATACTTTTGACAGATTTAGATGGCGACTGCTGGCGGGGAGGGAAAAAAAAACTATTACAAATGGAGTAAAAAGACCTGGAAAGAGCGTTGTCGGCTTGCGACAAAAAAGAAATGGGTATCAATGCCATCTCAAGGCAGTATCAAGTGCCAAAAGCAACCATTTTACGTCACGCTAAATTGCTTAATAAATTTGCTAACCATGATAATACCCATAAAGGAAGACCAACAATCTTCTCTGTTGAACAGGAACAGCAGCTTGTAGACCATCTTTTGCTTCTGGAAAGCCACATGTTTAGGTTGACAGTTCGTGATGTGCGACGGTTAGCTTACCAAATTGCAGAATATAACCAAATCCCTCATTCCTTTAAAAATGAAAAAGGGGCGGCGAGTAAGCGGTGGTTCTATGCTTTTAAGAAAAGACACCCAGAAATCAGTATTCGTCAACCGGAGAATACTTCACTGAATAGAGTGAAAGGGTTTAATCGTGAAAACTTATCTGGTTTTTACGATTTTCTTGAGAAGACTGTGGATGATCATTCCATACAAGCCAGCAACTTCTTTAATGTAGATGAGACTGGTATTTCAACAGTCCAAAAAAGAGCTCAGAAAGTTGTGGGCTTGAAGGGAAAAAAACAAATTGGTTCAGTCACCAGCGGTGAGCGCGGTGTCAACACAACTGCTGTATGTTGTGCCAGTGCAACTGGTCAATTTGTTCCCGTGATGCTAATTTTTAAACGGAAAAGGCACTGTCCAGAATTGGCTGATGGTGCCCCTGCCGACAGCGTTGTCACAATTTCAGACACTGGCTATATTAATTCGGCTTTGTTTGTGGAGTGGCTTAAGCATTTTATTGTCACTGTAAAGCCAAAACTAGACAAAAAAGTGATACTTCTTTTGGATGGACATACAACTCATACAAGAAATCTTAAAGCACTGATTTTGGCAAGAGAAAATGGGATAATTATGATTCAACTTCCCGGGCATACTACACATCGCTTGCAGCCTTTGGATGTCTCGTTCTTTAAACCATTAAACACCTATTACGTGCAAGCAGTCGAGAAATGGCTTCGGACAAACCCTGGAAGACAAGTGACTCAATATCAAATTGCAAGATTATTCGGAGAAGCCTACGAACGTGTGGCTACCATCAGCAATGTGACAAACGGATTTCGTACTGCTGGAATTTGGCCTGTTGATAGAAACGTATTCCCTTCACATCTGTTTGAAGCAGCAGATATCCTTAACGAAAATCAAAGTGACTCGAGAGATGAACTGATTCCAGCAGCTACAAGTTCTACAAAAGAAAAAGAAAATGATAAGAATCAACCAAGTAATATCATAGAACCCCAACCCTCAACATCAACCCAGAATATTACAAAATTATGTTCAATTTTATCACCCGTTCCAAAGAGTAAAGGAAACAAGAAGAGAGCTGTACAAAAAACTAATGAAATAACATCATCTCCATATAAAACATCTTTAGAAGAAAGTATTCAACGGAAAAATCTGGCAAAGGAAAAAAACAAGTAAATAAAACATCTACAACTTACAAAGGGAAAAAATAAAAGGCAACTAAAGTATCTAAATCTATTGAAAAAGAGGTAGTGAAGAAGTCTATGAAACGAAAAAGGTCCCTTTCCAGTAGCTCAAGTGATTGTAATGTCGTAATAGAACTAAATGACGATGATGATGATGAAGACGATGAAAATGTGTGTGCTTCATGTGGTCTGAACTACTATGACAAAAGAGGCCCCCAGGTGGAGTGGCTACAATGCGTGCGGTGCAAAAACTGGCTACATGAGACCTGCACCACCAATCCCGATATTTGTGATGATTATTTGAATTAATATTTCATTACTCTATTCAGTATATTGTTGATTATTTGTAGCGTTGTTGATTTTTTGAGTTTATATAACTTGACTGATTGTTAGAATGCTTAAAACATTATTATTGTGTTGATTTAGTAAGACTGCAAAGAGTTCCCAGAAATAATATCGTTCCTATTTGAAAGACTGGATACCTATGTTAAATAATGAAAATAAATAATATTGATGTAAAATGGTATTTTTGAATTTAATTTCATATTTTTATTTCTTATGGTACAATTAAGGTGTCTAGTGGTTCAATATAAGATACCAGTTTCGTTAATTGGACCGAATGACAACCTTTACTAATTTATTTTTTATGACTAGTTGCGATTATCCTATGATATTAACAGACTGGTATTATCTAGATACTAAATGAAGCTACATTATGAGTAATGTTTCATTAGTATATCTCTAAAGAATTTGGTGAAATGTGACTTAATGTCAAAAGTGGTTCAATATAGGTTACTCTCCCCCATGATTTCGTATGGGCATTGAGTACTACGTCATGCATACCTACTCGTAGGTCAGAATATCGTTGTCCGCTCAACATGCCAATAGAGCTGGATGGATTTGTAGCTGGACATCCAAAGATGGTTATATAAGGTTTTTATAAACGACAGTAAAGTAAAGAGAGTTACGCGGATGAAGTTGTAGGCATCCTCTAGTACTAGTTTTATCTGGAACGTGGTGAATAAGCCCGTTGACTTCGTATTAAACTAATGTTTAATTTCGTATAGTATTTGATATACTCGTAGGAAACCTATATTTATATTTTTCGGTTCATAAAAGTAGAAGATGACTGAACAGATTGACATTGAAAATATGATTTTTATTCTGTATTTTGAAATGCTTACAACGGTGGTGTCCGCCATTTTCACTCTTGATAGTGACGTCAACAATCAAGTATACGGTTTAAAAACTAAAAACGTCATTTGCATCATAGATAAAAGTGTATCCCTGGTGTTAATTTACGGTATCGCCTACGACACGCCACAGATAAGCTAAAGGCAAAAACGGCGACGGTTTTTGTCAAAATTAAATTTAGATTTTATAGCTCAATAAAAAATACATACATTTATTTAGTGCCGGTTGCAAATTGCGGTAAATCAGGCGACACATAGCTCTTTTTTTTTTTTTTTTTATAACGGCACAACATAGTGGCTCCACTTCGCCTGATGGTAAGCAAAAAGGGGAGCCCAAGTCGCAATGGCAACTGACGAGAGACCAACGGTGCCAAGTCAGTTGACACTGCCATGCTGGCCCGAGAGATGCTTCTTCACGCTTCGTTTGAAGGGTCCCAAGTTATAAGAAGGAGGAAACACATGAGCCGGCAAGGAGTTCCATACTTTAATAGTTCGGCAGATGAAGGAATTGCCAAACTTCTTGGTACGTGTGGGAATATTCTCCACGGTGAGGCGATGACATCGCAAGCTGGCACGTGTGGTTCTATGACGGAAAGGGGAGGGTGGGATAAGAGAAAATAACTCTTCAGAACACTCGCCATGGTATAGGCGATAGAAAACGCTCAGCGACCCAATGTCCCTACGTAATTGAAGGGGTTCGAGGAATCTGGTACTTTTCTCGTCACCTATGATGCGGACCGCCCGACGCTGCAATCTGTCAAGCGCATCGAGTAGATATTGGGCGGAGCCATCCCAAAGATGCGAGCAGTACTCAACGCACGACCGAACTTGAGTCTTATAAAGAAGGCAAAGCTGGTCCGGCGTGAAGAACCGTCGCACCCTGTTCAGGATCCCCAGTTTTTTGGAAGCTGTGGTAATCAGTGACTCGATGTATTCGTTTTGGTTCAGATTGCAGCGGATATCCATGCCTAGCATATTCAGGCTATCACGCGAACCAAGAGGAGTGCTCTGGAGACTAGGAGTAGGGAGAAACGAAGACGTCTTGGTAGTGAACGCACACACCTGGGTTTTCTTGGCGTTGAACTCAACCAGGTTAACAGATCCCCATTTGCTAATGAGGTCCAGAACCTGGTCCAGTTCAACGACAAGATTCTCACGTTTCGCGCCGATTTCCGCCCTACAAGCTCCTGGCCGGCCAAAATATCGACCATGGACCGTACTATCATCCGCATAGCAATGTATGTTCCCTAATGGTAGCATATCATTGATATGCAGAAGAAAGAGGGTGGGTGATAAAACAGAGCCCTGTGGGACGCCAGCATTCACTGCTCGCTGGATCAGCTGCAGTGGTCTCGAGTTCGTCACAGCTGAGACCGAGGATTAGACTTGGCGTTGTTGTGTTGAGCGTTTTGTTTTCGTTTTTGGTTTAACACACATGGTCATAGACAAAAAAATAATGCACGTAACATAAGTTACTACTAACAACACTGCAGTAACAGTAAGTGGGCATTTTTAGTGACATAATTGGCATTAAGAAATGTTAATAACATTCCACGTTACTATTTCTAAGACAGAAATGTTTGACACAAATTAAGCCATATTACTTAACAACATTTCACTTTGTTACTAAGTACTTAACATGAAAATGGATCATCATTATGTCATAATTAAGTGACTATCCCTTCTCAAGAATGTGTCCAAGTAACACATAGGCATATAAATTTTGTTGGAAATATTTAAATGTGCCATGTAATCATGAGAAGTTTTGTAAATACCATATGGACTATATAATCAAAACTTGACCTTTACAGCACACACTCCTTATCCCTTCCAAAACAAAACATATCTATGAACAGACGTAAATAACATTGAAGACTTTGAAAAGGCGAACTATTTCAACTGCCGATAAAATAGTGCTCCATTTGCCCGTAGGACGGTATTTACCCCTCTGGGGAGTAAAGTCGGAAAGGCTTTCCTCTATTTTTATGTGTACAGCTGACAAACAACCGGGCACTTGAGGGAAGTACAAATCGAAGCTACTCTGTTAAGTGGGAAATTGCGATTTTACATTGCATGATGTGATGTCATTATCATAGATGGTTAATAGGCCACATTTTTACTATCTAGGCTTTGACAATCGCCAAAAGCGTAAGTAAATTATATTTTACGACGATGGAAATTTTTGATGTTGAGGATACAATAGAAAATTCGTAATATACGTAGTATAGTACTTGAGTGTCTATTTGATGACATAGACAAATTTTTGTAGAGTGATCCGCTCTAGTTTTTAGAGACGCTTGGTAATTGGGAGGTATCGGAAATCACACATAGCAGGGATTCAGATCACAAGACCACTTATTAGACAGCCGTCAACGACCTGACATCCAACTTCTCACTAGTGTCAGTCCCGTTCCTGCAAGAATAAAAACTGCAGACACCACAGAAAGAGATACGGGGGAGTCCCGAGACAATTGGACAGTTGTGTTAAGGTAATGCGAAACTAACGCCACTACCGATTTTTTCTTATCCCTTCTAAATCAGATCAAATTTCAGTTAACGCAAAAGTCTAAAAACTGGAAAAACTCCTTTAATATTAATTTAATCATCATACACGATGTTTGTTCAAGTTGGCCGATGTGATACTATAAGATGTGATCACCCAAGTAGCATTCAGGTTGCATAAGCAGCTTAAATTAGCTGTACAAGGGCTGTATAAGCGCTTATGCAGTATGCTGCTTGGGCACCGAGCGTGTCCGAGGCGCTGACGACCAATTACGACCAATAAAAACGTCTGCCAATTGGGATGTCACGTGACACTGGGATTCCGCGGTCACGACTTTGTCACCGTCAGCCGACAAAATTACTTTTCAGGATTACGTACCCAAAGGACCCTATTAATAAGACTCCGTTGTCCGTCCGTCTGTCACCAGGCTGTAGAGATGTGCCGGTCTTGATTACGTTCGGGAAAAGTTCGCAATAACATGTCTGCCAGGCTGTATAGTTAGTTGAAATTTTCACAGATGATGTATTTCTGTCGCCGCTATAACAACAAAATACTAAAAACAATAAAATGCAAGTAGGTACCTACTCCATTTTTGACGTAGCGTAGGTTGAACGATAAATAAAAAATGTTTTTTTATTTTAAATTTACAATAGTACTATGTATTTGAGAAATAGCGTAAACAACTTGAATAGTGAGTGTCACGTTGTTTGAAAATATTCTTGAATGTTTTGCACTCGGAGATGCGTGTAATACGATGAGGTCATACGAGTGATGCTGCTCAATTATTGTTGCCAAATACATAACAACCGTCATCGGCCGGGTTAGCACAACAGCCTCTAGCGAGGTATTTATCTATCTCTTTCTGCGCTGCACTGTGAGAGAGTGACAGGTGGCGCTATGCCGCGCGACAAGAGTCGCGATGCATAGTCTGGCTGCCACTTCGTTTGTCGCGCGTTAGCGTCACCTGTCTTGCTCGCACGGTAACCGAAGGAAAGTGACAGGTATTGCGACGAAGAGTCGCGTGTCACAGTTACGCTAGTTAGTATAGGATCCCGATATAAAACGACCTTCACCGAGATGTTTATTTGATGAAATTTATTTTATATTTAATTGAATATGTCAATATAGTATTTTATGCAACCGTTGTATAAGAGGGGGCAAAAAACGCGGGTGGCATGGGTTACGATGTGAGCGCAGCGAACATCGTAAGAAAGATGCCACGAGCGTTTTTTGACCTACTTATACAACGTTGCATACAATACTTTTTCTACGACTCGACATTTCATAAATAAAATGCAAATAAACAACAAAGAAAATAATTACATGTTCCCGCTCGGAATCAACAAAATTAAAAAGAAAAATTGTCTCTGATAAACTTTTTTTTTATTGACATCCATCTGTCAAAAAAATATTAACTTATACATAAAGGTATACGATCACCATACTAAACATCTGTCAAAAAAATTAAACTTATACATAAAGGTATACGTTCACTATACTAAACATCCATGCACTGAAGATAAAACTTTTTTTTTTAAATGGCACCAATGCCTTAGTACAAAAGTTTTTTTTTTAATTTGCAAATTGTGTGAATGCAGCTGTTCATCATGTAATCTGAGGTACTAAGTGATGGTTTTTTGGCGACATTATAACATCGGTTAGCAGTGTGTTTTTGAGCAGTAGAGTATAGACTTTTACAGACTTTCATAATTTATGTCTTTATATTAGAGTTAGTAACTATATAAATGACAGAAAAAAGTACTGGAGTAGAAAAAATATATTGCATATGGGTTGCCTAACAAAATTTAGTCCAGGGTATGTTTAGTAAAAAAAAATATATTTTTTTTAAACATTTCACCGGGTTGATTATTAGATAAATTCATAATAAAATAATCTTTAATTTTATTTAATTTCAATTCAATAATCAGACCGTTGCAAAATTGATATATATGTACCTAACTACACGTTAACGCGCTTGTGTTCATTACTTGTCACCCGCCTAAACCAGTAATAAATCAGCAGTTGCACGCATCGGTTGTTTTACTTACGTCCATACATCACAGTGTCGTACGAGGATCTCAAATACCCCACGCGTGTGTGTAAAAAAAATAGTTATGTCTCTTTTGGGAAATTTAACCAATTTTGATCATAAAATGGGCGAGTGGTCAATATTTAAAGGACGATTGACGCAGTTCCTTAAGGTAAATAAAGTGGCGGAAGATAATAAGAGTGCAATTCTTCTAACTCATGTTACGGACGAGTCATACCGCTTGCTGCGCAATCTCGCCTACCCCGGAGATGTTGATGCGCTTACGTACAACCAGCTGATTCAATTACTCGACGGTCACTTTAAGCCAAAGCAGTGCTCATATGCAGATAAAGCACGATTTTATGGAGCGACACGGAACTCAGGTGAAAGTTTGGGAGACTGGGCGGCACGACTAAGGGGTCTAGCTAGCTACTGCGACTTCGGTGCTGCCTTGGAAACGAACCTAGCGGATCGTTTTGTCCTAGGCCTGGGTCCAGGCCCTGAACGTGAAAAATTGTTTGAGCGAGATGCTTCGACTTTAAAAATCGGACAGGCGTTGGAGATAGCAGAGAAGGCAGAATCTGCCAGGGAGGCAAAGGCTGTGATGACGAGTACCCCTGCCATCAAGGAGGAATCCTTGTATCGTTCATACAGCGAGGGTCGGTACAAGTCTGGCGGCGGCGGTGGCGCGCGACGCTACGGAGGCGGCGCGCAGACACCGGCGGCATCTCGCGACCAGCAGCCTTCGACTTCGAGATGCTCTGTGTGCGGCATGAAGAGTCACGACGGTGGCCGTTGTCGTTACAAATCCTATAGGTGCCAGAAGTGCGGTATTGTCGGACACTTGAAGAAAGTGTGCAAAAATACCCGGCTTAATAATATGGAGTGTGTGCAGGACACGGTTGAGCAAAACTGTTGCGAGGAATGTCATTTATATAATTTGAGGTATGTGAACAATAAACCTATTGAATTAAATGTAACATTAGGAAACACACCTATGTTAATGGAATTAGACTCAGGTTCGGGTACATGCGTAATGCCTGAAAAAATGTACTTAGATATTTTTTCCAAATATACATTAAAAGATTGTAATGTGAAGATGTGTTTGTATAACGGACATAAAATATCGCCCCTAGGATATTTTACGATTGACGCGACGTATAACGGCCAAACTAAGGTTATTGATATATTTGTATTAAAAGGCGTAGGGCCAGGCCTACTCGGGCGAGATTTTATGTCGGCGTTTAACCTGGTTTTATCAACAAAAATTAATAAGATAAGTCACTGTAATGATGATGATGTACACAGGTTGCTGGAACAATATCCCGATTTGTGGCGGGACGAACTCGGGTCATTTAATAAATTTCAAATTACACTACGGTTAAAGGATAATTCATTCCCAAATTTTTTTAAGCCCAGGCCAGTACCCTTTGCTCTAAAAAACAAGGTAGAAGAAGAGTTAGACCGTTTAATTGGGTTAGGTATTTTAGTTCCGGTTAATCACTCGCAATATGCCACACCTATTGTTCCCGTTTTAAAGGAAAACGGCAAGGTAAGGATAGCAGGCGATTATTCGGTCACTTTAAATAAAGACTTGGTTATAGACAAGTACCCCTTACCTCGAATCGAGGAAGTTTTCGCTAAGATAGGAGGAGGGGAGCATTATAGTAAGATAGATCTGAAAAATGCGTATAATCAGTTTTTATTATGTGACTCATCGCAAGAACTTACGACTATTAATACGTCCAAAGGACTTCTAAAATTTACACGGCTGGTCTACGGTTTAGCCCCGGCTCCTGCGATTTTCCAAAAGTCCATGGAAACCCTTCTCTCAGGAATCAACGGAGTGAGCTGTTGGCTCGACGATATTTGCATTACGGGGCCTAATAAAGTGATTCATCTAAGTAGGTTACGCGAGGTTTTAAGTAGGCTAAGCGAAGCAGGTCTTAGACTTCAACAAGAAAAATGCGATTTTTTTAAGCCCAGTGTCACGTATTTAGGATACGTTATAAATAAGGAAGGGTTACATACTTGTCCCGATAAGGTTAAGGCCATAATAAATGCACCAGAGCCCACTAATGTTACTGAAGTGAAACGTTTTTTAGGCGTAGTTAATTACTACAGAAACTTTATACCCAACGCTTCAAGTATTTTAAGCCCGCTGCATGAGTTGACGCGAGCGGACGCAGAATGGCAGTGGGGCGCGAGACAACGCAGCGCCGTGCAGCGCGTGAAGAATGAGCTGGCCTCCGAGCGGACGCTGGCGCACTTCGAGCCCTCGGCTCAGCTCGTGCTGGCGGTAGACGCTGGGCCCGCTGGCCTCGGCGTGGTGCTGTCGCAGCGCGACCAAGCAGGTATCGAACGTCCTCTAGCTTTCGGTTCCCGAACATTAACGGCTAGTGAGCGTAACTATAGCCAGATTCAGAAGGAGGCTACGGCCATAATTTTCGGTGTAAAAAGGTTTCATCAATACCTTTATGGCCGTAGCGAACCTTTCATTCTTAAAACCGATCACCGCCCGTTGGTGTCCATTTTTAATAACGACACAGGTATATCTGTGACTACAGCGTTGCGTCTTCAAAGGTATGCAATCATATTATCGGCATATAATTACGTTGTGCAGTATACGACCGGCGAAAGTAATTTAGTAGCGGACTATTTCTCTCGGGCTCCTTTGGCAGACACAGTAACAGAAACGGATGGGGAATTTGATAGGTTCTGTTCATTGAAATTCCTTGATTCGGTTTCTCCCGCGATAAAGGCTAGTGATATTAAGCAGGCTACGGAAAATGACCCCATTTTAAAAACTGTGATCAAATATGTCAACAATGGGTGGCCGCGCAAGATAAGTTGTATATCGATAAAACCCTATTTTCAATGCAAAACTGATTTACAGTTGGAAAACGGGACCTTATTACGCGGGCATAGGGTCGTTATTCCCAGCGCGCTAAGAGAAAAGATGCTACTTGAGCTGCATTGCTCACACTTAGGTATTATAAAAATGAAATCTAACGCGCGTAGTAGGATGTGGTGGCCAGGAATAGACGGCGATATCGAGCGTGTGAGTGGCGCGTGCGACACGTGCCTGGCGCTCCGGCCGGCGCCGCCGAAGGAGGCGCCCGCGCCCTGGCCGCGACCCCCCGGACCGTTCTATCGTATTCACATAGATTATATGTCAATAGGGCAAAGGGTATATCTTGTTGTTGTGGACGCGTACAGTAAATGGCTCGAGTGCTTATATATGAATAACGGTACAACAACACAAGCACTGATTTCCAAACTTAAGGGCATATTTGCTACGTTCGGTTTACCGAATACATTAGTGTCAGATAACGATGTTAAAATTAACTGTAGCGAATTTAATTCATTTTGTTCCAGCAACGGCATCGAACATATTACGTCACCTATTTATCACCCGAATAGCAACGGTTTAGCTGAATGTTCCGTTAAAATGTGTAAGAAAATGATCAAATGTATTCTGCAAAATAACTTAAAACAAGACCTTATACACGAGAAATTGTTAGGATATTTATTTGAGTACCGAAATACCGTCCATTGTACCACAGGTGAATCGCCGGCTAGATTGATGTTTGGCAGAGATTTAACAACTCGACTCGATTTGGTACGATCACCGATAAGACAAAACAAATCTGAAGTATTGTTTCATCGAAGAACTTTCGATATCGGTGACATTGTTTTGGCCCGATGGTACAGTGCACGTAAGGAAAGTTGGGAACGTGGTATTGTTAAGGCGAACGTAGGTACTAAGATGTACAGAATATTTATATTTAAATATGAATCTTATTGCATAAGACACACGGATCAACTTATTAAGTACAAAGGAGATATTCCGCTTAAGACACCTTCTGTTGATCCAGTGCCCACCAATCGGCGAGGGCCCGCATTCTATTCTCCAACTGCACCCGTGGTCGACGTACCTTCCGCACCGACACCCGCCTCGAGCGGTCTTGTAGGGGGAGAGGAGAATGTGGTCGAGGGCGAGGACGAGGTGTGGGCAGAGTGTGACGGCGACGTCACCGAGCAGGAGGCTAGAATCCCTGCGCCGGCTGACGCCGCCGCCGCACCGCCGGACACGGCCGGCGAGCAGGCGCAGGCGCAAGCGGCAGAGCCAGGCGCGCCTGCAGCTGCGGCGCCGCCCGCGGCCGGGCAGCCGGCGCCGCGGCACCAGTTGCGTCCGAGACGACCAGTAGTTTATAAAATTAAATGATAGTTATATTAAGATGTTTAGTTATTAAGAAGTTTAGGTATATAATATAATTATTAATTATTTTTCTATTGTTAACAGGGTTCAAGACTAGTGTGGAAGGGATGATATATATGTACCTAACTACACGTTAACGCGCTTGTGTTCATTACTTGTCACCCGCCTAAACCAGTAATAAATCAGCAGTTGCACGCATCGGTTGTTTTACTTACGTCCATACATCACAAAAATGCTAGTAGGTATAGATTTACCTGTTTATACCTGGCTACCCGATAGTTGTGACGGGAAAAGAATTAGGCAACCTAACGTTTGCATATTCTATGGGCTTCATACTTTCGATTGGTATAGAATTTATCTAATAGTAATCAAACCGGTGAAATCTTTAAAAAAATATTTTTTTAAATTATTAATTAAACATACCCTGGACTAAAATTTGTTAGGCAATATATTTATTGACATATTAAATTAAATATAAAATACATTTCATCAAATAAACATATCGGTGAAGGTCGTTTTATATCGGGATCTTAGACTAAGTGCTGGCTACCATTTTGCTTGTCGCGCGAGACAACAGGGTAGGGAAACCTGATCCCTACTGAATTGTTTCGTTTAAGTCATTTTAGCTTTGCTTTAATGCATTCAAACCTTAAAAAAGCAGTAGTGCCAGTAGTCCGATGTTTCTAGGTTTTTTTTAAGTGTTACTAGGCATATTCGTGAGAAGTGATGCACTTTTGAAGTGGTGACATAATTGAGATATATTAATTAATCTTAAATTTTGTAATCACCATTTTTACGTTAAGTATTTAGTAACAGAGTGGAATCATGGAATGTTGCTAGGTAATAATATGATTTAAATTATGTAAACATTTTCATGATTAATTCTGTTTGTTCTGTACATTTTCTTACCAACTTTTTCATATCAGTCTTAGAAATAGAAACAAAGTGGAATGCTTTAATAATATTAAAGTGGAATGCTATTAACATTTCTTGATGTATGCCAATCAATCCATCACTTTCCGAGAAAATTGACAACTTGATTACTGTGATCAAGTCACTAAATCGTAGAGTTAGGAAAAAAATGTTTGAAACGATTGTTTTCAATAAATTTCACCAGATCTAGCGACAAAATCACACGGGGAACTTTTTAGTACAGGGCGTACATTCAGCATTTTAAAACTTTTTTTTAGTAAATGTTAAAATACATGATGGATAGTGTTGATCCCTTAGGAATTCGAATGGCATTCCCGAGTTCGGTCCTAGTTCGAGCACAGTTATTGCTACTTGCTCTTCAGTTATGGTAATACCGTGAGACTACAATGGCATTAGACCGAGCCCGAAGATTCGCCCTACAGCATATATAAGTTGGTAATATCTCTCGTCCTGGCCACGTGACGTCATTACGGCGCTAACGTAATCTAAGAAGCTACCCTGATATTTCAGACGGATAGTACTTTTTTCCTTTATTTGGTCCATATAAGCTCTTCTTGGTCTTCCTCTTTTTCTTTTTCCTTCAACTTTGCCTTCTCGTCGAGTCGTACCATCAGGCCGTCAAGGAGAGAGCTCAAGATAGAGAGAATTGGAAATTGCTCCACCGACAAGAGCCTAGCTCTTAAGTTTATGATGAGTACTTTTTTACATATAAAACTGCCCAGAACACTGTGTTTGTACGATTGGCCGCCGCGGCGACTGATCGGCTCTCCTTATGATGAATCGCGAACCGATTCGAAACATGTCGAGCGATATTCGACTTCTACGATGCTTCGCGTCTTCACACTTTGTCATTTAATAAATTGATAGGACATTCGCGTATTACGGCGCTCGGCTCTCGTGAGTGAAGTTTCACTTTCCACGGCGCCGCGGTGCAACAGACAATTATCGAATGCGCTCGAGCATCGTTCGTGTAAAGCTAATAGGCTAATAAATCAATGTTCGGTGCATTGCTAATTTATTAACGACTCACGTGCATTTTGTCGTGTGTTTACGTAGACAAGGCTTAACTCGGTTAACCCTTTTTTATTTTCCGTATTGTACTAAACGGGTTATCCAAAACCCCTATTAGTAAACTATCCGTAAGTTGTTTTAGTCCTGATGGGGTTCTCTGACTGGGTATCGCCCTCGCGCATGCAGCAGACCAGTGGCGAAGTGTCACGAGTATCTGTCGGCGAGACGGAGGATTTCACTTAGTTTTAGTTTAACAGTAATCGTTACATACCTAGGTGCTCCAAAGTAATTTATTTTTAATTAAATAGGAGTAAAGTCCACTACTGTAAGCCAAAACATGATTATATTAAAACGAAAAATTACGAAATTTAATGCTTAGGTCGTGGATCAAACCCGCGTCCCCAACGGCTCTCCGGGCCAACGCTGGCACATAATCTTGTAGGCCAGCGACGCTATAACCCAAGCCATTTATTACCAGTTGCTAATTTTTTTAAATCAACAAGTGCTCAAAAACTTTGTACTAATTAAATAACACTGAACATTGTTTTCACCACTGGTACAGAGTGTATCACGGCGCTTATTTACAAATTGGGTCACCCCATATCAAGGGGGGACACCCCATAGAGTTTTAGTCGGGTATAGTTTGTTCGCTGCTTTCTTTAAGTTCCAATTCCAAAATATACCCCTGTCTGGCGCCCTAATCGGGTATATTTTTTTAATACGCGTCCCTGGCCCACGCTCGTCATGCGAGGCTCTAGTGTAAGTTTTCCTTCAGCGCAAAAAACGACTCGGACGTGTTTGTGAAATTGTTGTATACGTGGTATGTAAATGCAAATCTTACACACGGGCTTGTTCTTTACGTCGGCTGCAATCGTCGTTCGTTAAATCTCCTGATACAGGGAATTGGATGTTTCGCTATCATCATCATTGGCCTTTTACATCTATAACAGACGAATTAAGCAGTGTCTAATAAAGTGCGGCACTTACGAAGTTCGCTGGATAGCCCGATACGAAAGCGACAGCCACGGCCGCATAATTGATAAATAAATGTTGCGCCTATCGATGAACGGGGAAGAGCTGCACGCTGGTGTCTCAATATCGATGACAGCTGTCTCCTCTCTATACGTATTGTTCGTTGCACTTGTCGGACTTTTAGCTGCATCCCGAAGCGTGTAATGGGACGGCTTGTTTGTTGCTCTGTTTGAGTTGTGTTGCTACTGTTGGTGCGCAATTGTTTCGCTTTAGAACTATTTGCGGCGCGCGCGCTTCCTTATTGCGCGACAGACGGCCGCCCCGAACGGCGTATTACGGCACGGAGGCATTCGCATTTGTGGGTTTGTGCTTTTGTATTGTACTCTCACATAAAGGCTGGCTAGAAATGGTACAGAAGCTTCGCGCTTTACTCTAATTCAAATCGCTTACATTTATTTTTAGAAATCTTTGCGACTTAACTTGTCTTTCTCCCTCTCATGTTATAGTATGCATACACTGAAAAAACGGTGAGGGTTGATTTTACGAAAGTTTTACTAAACCTTACTAAAGTTTTAGGTTGATTTGGGACCTACACACGAAAATTGTTGATTTTACTAAACATACTTTGGTTGACTATTTACGAAACCAGTTTAGTAAATTTACGAGCCTATATTTACTAAACTTTGTTTAGTAGCTTATTTACTAAACCAGTTTAGTAAATGATAATGACTATTCTACGAAATTAGTTTAGTAATTACTACTGAACTTGTTTCGTGCGATTTATTAGACTACTTTTGTAATTTTTACAAGTGTACTTTTGTGCTTTTAACTAAACGACTTTCGTAGGATTTACTGAAATACATATCGTAATATCAATCTTTTGTTTAGTATTTTATACTAAACGGCTTTTGTTAATTTTACTATTGTTCTTTCATATAATTAACTAAAGTATGTATCGTAATATCAATCTTTCATTTAGTATTTTATACTAAATGGCTTTTGTTAATCTTACTATAGTACTTTCATAGAATTCAATAAAGTATATATCGTGATATCAATCTTTTGTTTCGTGTTTTATACTAAACCGCTTTAGTTAATCCTACTATTGCACTTTCATAGAATTCACTAAAGTACATATCGTAATATCAATCTTTTGTTTCGTATTTTATACTAAACGGCTTTAGTTAATTTTACTATTGCACTTTCGTAGAATTTACTAAAGTATGTATCGTAATATCAATCTTTTGTTTCGTATTTTATACTTAACGGCTTTAGTTAATTTTACTATTGCACTTTCGTAGAATTTACTAAAGTAAATATCGTAATATCAATCACTTGTTTAGTATTTCATACGAAACGGCTTTTGTTAATTTTACTATTGTACTTTCGTTGAATTCACTAAAGTACATATCGTAATATCAATCTTTTGTTTCGTATTTTATACTAAACGGCTTTAGTAAATTTTACTATTGTACTTTCGTAGAATCTACTAAACAAGGTATCGTAATACCAATCTTTTGTTTAGTATTTTATACTAAACGGCTTTAGTAAATTTTACTATTGTACTTTCGTAGAATCTACTAAACAAGGTATCGTAATACCAATCTTTTGTTTAGTATTTTATACTAAACGGCTTTAGTAAATTTTACTATTGCACTTTCGTAGAATCTACTAAACAAGGTATCGTAATACCAATCTTTTGTTTAGTATTTTATACTAAACGGCTTTAGTAAATTTTACTATTGCACTTTCGTAGAATCTACTAAACAAGGTATCGTAATACCAATCTTTTGTTTAGTATTTTATACTAAACGGCTTTTGTTGATTTTACTATTGTACTTTCGTAGTATTTACTAAAGTACATATTGTAATATCAATCTTTTGTTTCGTATTTTATACTAAACGGCTTTTGTTAATTTAAGTAACTTACTTTCGTAGAATTTACTAAAGTACATATCGTAATATCAATCTATTGTTTCGTATTTTATACTAAACTGCTTTTGTTAATTTCAGTAATTTACTTTCGTAAAATTTTACAAATGACATATCGTAATATCAAACTATTGTTTCGTATTATGTACCAATCTTAATTTTGTAATTAAATACATTACAAATAGTTCTTACTAAATTGAATTGGTATAACATACGAAACAAAAAGTGTGATGGCAATAAGTAGGTATGTCGTTTGGTAAATTGTAGGAAAGTAAATTACCAAAACGAACAAAAGCCGTTTAGCTCATATACGGTGAAACAATAATTTGATATGACAATAAGTAAAATATTTGTTATTTAGTTTTGAAACTCTATTGCAATCTTTTTAGGACCACACTCGACGTTTCAAGACTAAAATATTATGTGGCAGAATATACAAACAAAGCAACATGAATACACTTCGGATCATAAAGTAATAAATTACTAAAACTAACAAAAACCGTTCAGTTGGTAAATAACATAATACGCTGAAACAAGTTTGATATATGACAATATAGGCTATATATTCTACATTAAAAATTATTCTTTTTTCGTGTAAGATTTTACTGACCTAAAAGAAGTTACAAAATAATAAAAAAAACCGCTTAGAATCTAATAACTGAAACAAGGTGGGAATAAATTAACTTTAGCTAAAGTTAGTTCGATCCCGAATAAAATTTTGGGGGTGGGTGAGAAATAATATGAGATTTAAAAACTATATAGATTTTATTATGAGAACTTAAAAAAAATTGATACATCATCTGGTTAAATTAGTACGTTACATACCTAGGGCGGTGAATAAGTGAATGTCTACTTTACTAATGCCGCCCGTGGTTTACTTAAAGTTTTACGTCACCCCAGGCCGTAAGTGGGATTTTCTGCCCGCTAGGCAGAGATGTCACCTTCGATTCGGGCTACAAACACCTTTGATCTAGGACATTCACGAATCCACCGCCCTAGGTATGTGTAATGTACTATTACGTCTTGCCTTTTCGCCAGAAAGTGAGATTTTCACCCCGCGTAGCGAACAGAAAATCGTAATCAGAAAACGTAATAGACATAGACGTTTTATAGCTAGGGCGGCGAATTCGTGAATGTGCCAGATGGCAGGTGTTTGTGTTCATAAATATGCAAACTGGGGCTATACGAATTACCGCCCGCGGCTCGTCTAGTTTTACGTCTTGCGTGGGCCGGGAAGAAAGATTTTCTCCCCAAAGCGAAGCGGGTAGAAAATCCCATTTACAGCCGTAGGATGACGTAAAGAATATTACATAATGTGGTATGAAGTGATTACATATTTTTCTAGAGGCTAGATTATTCTAGATTAAATTATGCATTTATTGTCAGTATGAGTATTCATTGTTACAAAACGTACAGGTGCCGGCAAACATATTGATTTACGTACAAATCGACTACTGCACACTCAAGATGTTTGCAAGCAACTATTTATGGAGCATCTTATTTCTTCCTTCCAAATAACTTTTCACTACACCCGAGATATAAATAGTTTTTGAGAAATACGCGTTCGAAGATTTTGTCCTTCTAGCAGGGCCCTTTGGTATTTAGTGACTTACACGACCCCAGGTAATTTTAAAAAACAGCCGGTTATTTCTACTTACTGAATCAATTATTACCAACATGCTAATGACAAGTTTTCAAGAAAAAAAAAACAAAAAAAATATTATTGTATTATATTATCACTAAACCTGTCACTAGCAAGTTGGTAATAATTGATTCAGTAAGTAGAAAAAACCGGCTGTTTTTTAAAATTACCTGGGGTCATGTAAGTCAATAAAAACCAAAGGGCCCTGCTAGAAGGACAAAATCTTCGAACGCGTATTTCTCAAAAACTATTTATATCTAGGGTGTAGTGAAAAGTTATTTGGAAGGTAGAAATAAGATGCTCTATGAATAGTAATTCATTAAGTCTGTAAACTTACAATTAACAAAGGGCCCCGCTGGCACAGAATCATTTTTTTTTTCATTAATTTGCAAGTTAGAAATTTTAAAGTACATAAATCGACAGGTAGAAATATATACCAACTCGATTTTTTAGGACCTAAACCATAATTACATGGGGTCCCGCTGCATATACGTATATGACATATGCTTTAAAATCATACAGGTGTTGAATGCCGAATATGCCTAGTGTTTGGACATTTATACAAAAATATTTTTATATTATTGACTAAGTGATAAGAAAATTTCGTCTGTGTCTTGTTTTATGGTAGATCTAAACTAAATCTTACAAAGTAACGACAGTCGACATTTACCTATTTCAACAACTTTCGAAAATATGGCAAATTAGCTACCTACTTCTAATTTCTAAGTGAATTAAGTCTGAACTGACAGTATACCGCCACACCATAAAAACTTTCACTTTTTTATAATAAGTAATAAATGTTACAGTTTTCTGGAATCAGCCTATTTTTAGAGACGATAACTATTTTAGACAAAATCATTTATCTATCATAAATTGAGACATACTTATTGACAGACATAAAGTGGCCAACTAAACACTTTGCAAACTACGGGGTTACTCGTTCCCACAATGTATAGAATTAAGAAGAGGAATAATATTTAGTCCATTCTTTAGAGACATAGGCTAAGTTGCATACCGTTACGTGCAAAATGAACGCCTCCTGCGACTCCACGATGCTGGGTTTGAAAAAATTATTTTTCTTGTTATTGTCCCTAACTGTCACTTTAACAGTTGGTGGCATTTTGTGAGACATTAATTAAAAAAATACATAATCTCTGGCATCTGAAACAAATAATAAAATAAAATTAAGATAAAGAAAAAGTATTATACACACACAAACACTGTATAAATAATTTAATAATAATGGTATAGCTACCTTCCGATAGATTTTTGTCAAGTGTATTTAATTCATTTGATTTAAGTTTTTTGAAATGTGGTAGAGCCTTGTCCATAAATTGAGGCCACTTCTTTAGCAAGTTTAGCTCACGGTCGGGGTGTAGGAAGTTGAAATCACTTTCAATCTGACAAAAAAAAGTTTTGATTAGGCATGTAGTTGTAATTTCTTGCCTATATTATATAAAAAAAAAAAACAATAAAATCATACCAGTTTGTAGCCTAGACTCATGGTTAAGCTGGTCCTTTCAGAGATAATGTCATGTACTGTGTTTTCAGTACATGTGAAGGATTTCAATCGATAGTGCCTTGTTAATTCCCACTTTTCTAAAATTTCAGCAAACGGCTCCTTATTAAATTTAAGCCACAACTGGTGCCCTTCAACTTCTTCTAGTGGTAGCGGTATTGATTATCTGGCATCCAGATTCTGGAAATATAAATTATCTCAAAACTTTCCCCCAAAAGTGACCCAAATGCTTAAAATGTATTATTTATTTATTTATTTCAATTAGTTACTGCTGCGTACGGTCGTATTATACATAATTATAAACCTTCCTCTTCGATCACTCTATCTATTAATAAAAACCGCATCAAAATCCGTTGCATAGTTTTAATGATCTAAGCATACATAGGGACAGACAGACAGCAGGAAGCGACTGATTTATAACTAAATAGTGATAATTAATCATAAATAAAGTATCTATGCTTATTTTGCTTACCTGGAGTATCATTTTTGTCCACTGCATTTTGAATGCCAGTTTTATGACCGGTTTTTTTTTCAATTTTAGTTTTTTTGTCGACTAACTTCCCTCTAGCCGGAATGTATGATTTTTTTGAATATTTCCGGCTAGGAACATAACATGTCTCCTAAAATTAAAAATACAAACGTGTTACAATAATAGGCTAGTCGACTCAATGTTAAATTGTATTAAACTTATATTCAATTCGTATAATAGATAGTATAGGAAACCTACATATATGTACACGATGATTTTTAATCGGTGATCAGGAGTAGGAAAATATTAATATCTAGCTAAAATTAAACTTAATAGGCGAGGCCTCACGCAATTACCTCACTGTTAAAAAAAAAAAAAAAAAATAAGCTAAAGAAAAAGTATTATACACACACAAACACTTTGTATTAATAATTTAATAATAATGGTATAGCTACCTTCCACGCAAAATAGGCACGTTGGATGTCGACTTGCGGAAAATGCCCAGCGCAACTAACTATAGCTACCTTCCGATGGATTTTTGTCAAGTGTATTTAATTCATTTGATTTAAGTTTTTTGAAATGTGGTAGAGCCTTGTCCATAAATTGAGGCCACTTCTTTAGCAAGTTTAGCTCACGGTCGGGGTGTAGGACGTTGAAATCACTTTCAATCTGAAAAAAAAAAGTATTGATTACGCATGTAGTTGTAATTTCTTGCCTATATTATAAAAAAAAAAAAAACATACCAGTTTGTAGCCTAGACTCATGGTTAAGCTGGGCCATTCAGATAATGTCATGTACTGTGTTTTCAGTACATGTGAAGGATTTCAATCGATAGTGCCTTGTTAATTCCCACTTTTCTAAAATTTCAGCAAACGGCTCCTTATTAAATTTAAGCCACAACTGGTGCCCTTCAACTTCTTCTAGTGGTAGCGGTATTGATTATCTGGCATCCAGATTCTGGAAATATAAATTATATCTCAAAACTTACCCCCAAGTGACCCAAATGCTTAAAATGTATTATTTATTTATTTATTTCATTTAGTTACTGCTGCGCACGGTCGTATTATACATAATTATAAACCTTCCTCTTGGATCACTCTATCTATCAATAAAAATCGCATCAAAATCCGTTGCACAGTTTTAATGATCTAAGCATGCATAGGGACAGACAGACAGCAGGAAGCGACTGATTTATACTAAACTAGCGACCCGCCCCGGCTTCGCACGGGTGCAATGCTGATAAATTATGCATGTATTATACATATAAACCTTCCTCTTGAATCACTCTATCTATTAAAAAAACCGCATCAAAATCCGTTGCGTAGTTTTAAAGATTTAAGTATACAAAGGGACATAGGGACAGAGAAAGCGACTTTGTTTTATACTATGTAGTGATAGTGATAATTAATCATACATAAAGTATCTATGCTTATTTTGCTTACCTGGAGTATCATTTTTGTCCACTGCATTTTGAATGCCAGTTTTATGACCGGTTTTTTTCAATTTTAGTTCTTTTATCGACTAACTTCCCTCGAGCCGGAATGTATGATTTTTCTTGAATATTTCCGGCTAGGAACATAACGTCTCCTAAAATTAAAAATACAAACGTGTTACAATAATAGGCTAGTCGACTCGATGTTAAATTGTATTAAACTTATATTCAATTCGTATAATAGATAGTATAGGAAACCTACATATAGGTACACGATGATTTTTAATCGGTGATCAGAAGTAGGCAAATATTAATATCTAGCTAAAATTAAACTTAATAGGCGAGGCCTCATGCAATTACCTCACTGTTTAAAAATAATTAAAACATAGTTGAAACATAATCAAAACTAATAACCACTACATAAATGATCATCCTACATAAATTTTTGATGTACGATACCTACGTCAAGTGTCATCGCTTTGGCGGGAAAATTTCTACGAATTTATTTATGTAATGACAACGATAATGACAGGTTATTACTCATAAATTGTCATTACCATTACATTATTAAAAAGGTTGTAAGCTCACAGATACAGATTAGTAAGGTGACTAGGAATTTAATAAAAATTGATTTCAAAATAAAAATTATCAGAAAAATAAAAGTTTGTTTTTATGTTAATTACCACTTCAACGTGACCGCCACCATTTACTGAGTTAGAAAAGTTGGTACCTGATCACCGAATAAAAATCATCGTGTATATTAATCAGTTCATAAAGTAGAAGATGGTTGAAAAAAATTAATTTGAAAATATGCCAACTTTCATATATTTCAATCTAATTTTCTTTAACTATTATATATATGTTAATGATGTTATCACCAGGGGTCGGACTTTCTTTCGCACGGTATGACTAATGGAGAGCTATGGAGCCGATATTAACATTAAAATACTATTCATACTCATACTCATACTCATAAGTGTATTTCATTCGCAATTTTAATTTTATAGTCAAGGACAAAGTCAGAAGAATATACAAAGACCTGATTTGTGTAGGCATTGTTTTTTTTCGCCACCATAAAATACGTAAATATTTGCAAGTTTATCCATGTTTTCTGAAGTAAATTGGGTTCTATATTGATTGAATATCCATTTATGACTAGAAAGTTCATGATATTGACAATAAATTGAGTTTTAAAAAAAATATAATTTTAGTCATTTAATGCTTGGGAATGTTAACCATAATAACCACAAAGGCAGTTTGGAATGAAATAGATGAATGAGTATGAGTATGAATTGTGTTGATAACGGCTCCATAGTTCTCCATTAGTCTTACCGTGCGAAAGAAAGTCTGACCCCTGCACATTACTACGGACGCCGGAAAAATGGGGTTTGCCTGCCGAGTAGGCCAGGAATACAATGCTAGCAATCCTTTTTCACGTCGAGGTATGTATAGTGTTTTTCTCAATTATGCAATGATATAAAAATAAAAAACGTCGAAGAATTAAAACAAATCACAACATGGAATATTAATAATTTGACCTCCAAAAGAAATTTATATATATATGTATCATGTTTGTAGTTTAGTTTGAATTGTTTGAAAATAATATTAAAAATGACGTAGGTAGGTATGTTAAAACACTAACATGTATTGATCTTAACTTACGGCCAGGGAGTTCTGAAGTATATGATAGGGCTCTGCCCGCCGCGCTTGTCCTGCCGTGTGGTGAAGGTCTTCACGTAGGCCGCGTACCGCGTGTCCGGAATGAGGTTGCCCACCATCTTGAACTGGGTTTGCTTGTCTGGGCATTTGTTATTAGGGAATATTGTAGTGTTGAGGGCCGTTGAGTTGTTGCGGCTCTCCTCGACATTGGCTGTCGATGATGTTCCAGCTGTAGACATAAAATATCAAATAAGTATAAACATTATATACATTCAAAAAACTATAAATGTGCCCTGGGGTCTGATATGGATGATAATTCACATTTTAGTTTGCTGCCAAGGGCGACGATGTTACTCCCCAACAGGTATTTACAAATATGATGACCAGGGGTCGGACTCTTTCGCACGGTAAGACTAATGGAGAACTATGGAGCCGTTATTAACATTAAAATACAATTCATACTCATACTCATTCATCTATTTCATTCCAAACTGCCTTTGTGGTTATTGTTTTTTTTCCGATTACTGGGAAGACGGAAGCCTAATATTTAGCTGCATCCGAATGTCACTAAGTAGCAGGGGGCCTGCTCGGAGTTGGTTATTATATGAGTATGAGTATGAATAGTATTTTAATTTTAATATCGGCTCCATAGCTCTCCATTAGTCTTATCGTGCGAAAGAAAGTCCGACCCCTTGTGATAACATCATTAACATATATATATAATAATTAAAGAAAATTAGATTGAAATATATGGAAAATTTGGCAAAATTAAAGGATAACTTATCTAACAGGATATGTAGGTTATAAAGCCAAGTTTAATTTTATCTACTCCCCCCCCCCTCAAAGGGGTGCGCGTCACCCCCCGGGCCTGGAATGTGTCCCGGAGCGCGGTATTTTCCACTTTAAAAGAAAACCGTGTACGATACATACAAAATGTATAGAAACAAAATAAGTCTGAATACTATAAATCTTTCATACATACTAAAGCGATATCACTTATAGAATCAGCGCACTGTTACCAAATACTAACGTTTTTAATTATTGATCTTTTTTTTCTTTTGACTGACTATGAAACGGCATAACATTAACACATTGATCCGTCTGAATTGTGTTACTCTTTGACAAAACATTAGAATTTTCATTTGGAAATAAATAAATTTGAGACGGCATAACATTAACACATTGATCCGTCTGAATTGTGTTACTCTTTGACAAAAAAATTAAATATTCATATGAACATGAATAAGTTTGAGACGGCGTAACATTAACTGATTGATCCGTCTGAATTGTCTTACGCTTTGACAAAACATTTAAATTTTCATTTAGACATTGATGACTTTGAGACAGCATAACATTAATACAGTGATCCGTCTGCGCATTATTAATCTGTGACACAATAGCAAAATGTTCAGTCTGACCTGAAACACTGAATGCTTAGCTTAGCGCCACGTTTCGCACACATTATTATTCTTTGAAAGATTTACTTTATACACTTCGGACAATCACTACGCTCGTGGTCACTTTTACGACAATAGACACAATAAAGTTTTTTACCTTGCGGCGCACTAGACACGTTCACGTGCGATCGGCGCGGCAACTTCGTGCGAGTTCGCGGTCGTTGCTTTAAAAACTGTATTGCACATAAAACAATATTAACAAAACTCAAAAACAATACTTGGTACCAAAAATAAATGTATGCTTTTTTAGGGTTCCGTGCCCAAAGGGTAAAAACGGGACCCTACCCTATTACTGAGACTTCGCTGTCCGTCTGTCACCAGGCTGTATCTCAAGAACGGTGATAGCTAGACAGTTGAAATTTTCAAAAATGATGTATTTCTGTTGCCGCTATAACAACAAATACTAAAAATAAAATAAAATCAATATTAAAGGGGGCTCCCATACAACAAAGGGATTGGTTGCGTTAACTTTGCACCTCATTTGTATGGAGCGCTATACACACCAGGTGCAAACTTAACCACTTAGGGATAGAAAGTGTTTGTACGGAACCCTCGGTGCGCGAGTCCGACTCGCACTTGACCGGTTTTTTTTACATAGTAATAATGCGCATAGCGCATTTCAGTTAACGAAATAAAAAGGACGCATTTAGCCATTAAGTAATTGCTTTTTAACGTAGGTTGTAAGTAAAACATCGACCTACTTAAAAAGAAAAAAGCAGATACATCTGTATCGCATTTTGATTTTTGATTTTTGAACAGTCCTAATACTTGGTACATTATTGTTGAAGTGAAGGAAAATAATAATCTACTAAACAAGGTATCGTAATACCAATCTTTTGTTTAGTATTTATACGAAGGGATAAAGGGGTATTTACGGTAAAAGGTCTTATCTTTATACGGATGTCATAGTAAGATACGTCCTTTTGCCGTGCTCGCGGCACAGATGCAATGTGATAAAAATACATGTAATGTAAAATAAATGATGATGCCTGGTATAATAATTAAGTGATTATATCTACATATATGTATACGTATCATGAATTTCATCGAGTAACCTAAATGTTATCTCGTTATCTAAAACAATTAGGTACATATAGGTAAATCGTAAGAAATGGCTACATTTTCCATAAAAAAGTAACAAAATGGCGCAGCTCAGTAAGTAATAATATTCTTTTTTCACTAATTATAAATGCATAGGTACATATCACTGGATAATTAACACAAAATTACCTAGTAAACTAATGCATGTGTTGTTATTCGTTAACGAAATTAGACCAATAATAAATAAGTAATAGGAACTTCACATGTAAAACTTACCTTCAAAGTTTTTCACAGTTTGATCAGAAAGGCCCCATTCAGTGAGGTACTGTGCAATTAGTTCTTTTTCACAATCACTGTCCATTGGAGCCTTTTGGATACAGGCGACGCGACACTACAGTTCAATAAGGAAAAAAACAGCGGACTGAGCGAGTAAACGTGAACAGACCACTCGCTTTGGGGGGGGAACGCGCCCGCTCGGCGCCTGATGCTGGCAACGTCGCATTTTATTACGAAACTAGTTTAGTAAGATCAAGTTTGGCGATCGATAGCGCATAGCGCGGGCTGGCAACATGGCAAAATTTCATCAAAAAAGTACCTATCGTCTGTCGCAAGCTACAACGCTCTCTATCGCACAATTGCGGATGAGAATAAGAAATAATAAAAACACGGCTGACATAATAATAATTACACAGGCAATTTTTGTTCTGGCGGGGAATTTTGATTCTTATTCTGGCGGTGAATTCCATTTCAACCGGCTTCAAAAAGAGGTGATTGTTGTTCTGGCGGTGAATTTCATTACAACCGACTTCAAAAAGAGGTGATTGTCGTTCTGGCGGTGAATTTCATTTTAACACTTCAAACAAAAAAAAATCGTCCTGGTGGTGAATTTCCTTTCAATAGACTTCAAAAAAAGATGATTCCTATTTTTTCCCTTTTTGTGTTTGCGCGCTGAAACTACTCCGGCTTGCTTGACATGTCGGTTGTCCTTTTATTGACGATTTTTTTTATTTGGTAATGGTGAAACGTTTTTGTACTTAAAGTACCCAAAGCTAATATCTGCGTCGGTCGGGACATAATTTATGCCATAATAATTATTTTTCGAGTACCAGTGCCGGTTTTGATTATAACAATCGCTCATTTGTGTATTTTGTTGGTAACTTCTTATTTTCGGTGTGGGGAATCGATGGCGGACGTCACTCGTTTGAAATACTTGTCATGGGTGTCGTTTTCTAGGCTTTTGGGGGTGAAGATTTCAAAAAAAGCATCCATTTTGGAAATAAAGATGGCGGACGTCACTTTTTTGAATAAGTCGTCATGGGTGTCGTTTTCTGGCTTTTTGGGGGTGTAAATTTCAAAAATGGCATCCATTTTGGAAATAAAGATGGCGGACGTCACTTTTTGAAAGTCGTCATGGGTGTCGTTTTCTTGCTTTTTGGGGGTGTAAATTTCAAAAATGGCATCCATTTTGGAAATAAAGATGGCGGACGTCACTT
Source organism: Apotomis turbidana (assembly GCA_905147355.2). Classification (NCBI taxonomy): domain Eukaryota; kingdom Metazoa; phylum Arthropoda; class Insecta; order Lepidoptera; family Tortricidae; genus Apotomis; species Apotomis turbidana. The sequence continues at coordinate 59,638,270 of LR990280.1, read as the reverse complement.
TTTTGAAAAAGTCGTCATGGGTGTCGTTTTCTGGCTTATTGGGGGTGTAAATTTCAAAAATGGCATCCAATTTGGAAATGAAATGGCGGACGTCACTTTTTTGAATGTCGTCATGGGTGTCGTTTTCTGGCTTTTTAGGGGTGTAAATTTCAAAAATGGCATCCATTTTGGAAATAAAGATGGCGGACGTCACTTTTTTGAATAAGTCGTCATAGGTGTCGTTTTCTGGGTTTTTGGGGGTGTAAATTTCAAAAATGGCATCCATTTTAGAAATAAAGATGGCGGACGTCACTTTTTTGAAACACTCGTCATGGGTGTCGTTTTCTAGGCTTTTGGGGGTGTAGATTTCAAATTAGCATCCATTTTGGAAATAAAGATGGCGGACGTCACTTTTTTGAATAAGTCGTCATGGGTGTCGTTTTTTGGCTTTTTGGGGGTGTAAATTTCAAAAATGGCATCCATTTTGGAAATAAAGATGGCGGACGTCACTTTTTTTAATAAGTCGTCATGGGTGTCGTTTTCTGGCTTTTTGGGGGTGTAAATTTCAAAAATGACATCCATTTTGGAAATAAAGATAGCGGATGTCACTTTTTTGAATAAGTCGTCATGGGTGTCGTTTTCTGGGTTTTTGGGGGTCTAAATTTCAAAACTGGCATCCATTTTGGAAATATTAAAGGTGGCGGACGTCACTGTTTTGAAAAATTCGTCATGGGTGTCATTTTCTGGGGTTTTGGGGGTGTAGATTTCAAAAATGGCATCCATTTTGGAATAAAGTTCGACGGATATAATTTTTTCTTAAAAATCGGTATTTTATTTTATTTATTGCGCAATAAAAGATTACAAACTGGTAGGTACACTATAAGTACATGTTTCGCCAAACTGCGATGCATTTTGTTGGCGAAGACCGCACTATAAATATTATACAATAAATCTATAAATAATCTCATAATATAAATAAATAATCTATAAATATTATACTCTATAAATATTATATAAATATTACAAAGATTTATTTGGCATAATAATGGATCAATTTAATACACATTTCAAAAAGAAAACTATTTCTGGGTCGACTACAAAAACAAAGTTTAGTGAATGGGCTACTGTAGGTATTCATAGAAGCAGAACCAGGCTTTATGAACTGTATGCAGAGAAGGAAGTGAACAAGGACGCAGATTTTTTAAACTATGTTAAGAACTATTCAAAATGGTTTAAGCAAGTGTGCATAGCCGCAAAAGCAAATTATATTAGTTCTAAAGTCAAAATGTCGGACAACAAAGTAAAAACTATTTGGAATGTTATTAACAGAGAAACTGGTAAATCCAAAACTCGCAATTGCCAAGTCAACATTGTCAGTGAAAACGGGCAGACTATGTCAAATCATGATGTTGCCTCGGCATTCGAGGATTATTTTTCCAACATTGCAGTTAATACCACAAAATGTTTAAAATCATCTGCGTCCGAAGCCCATACCTTACTTTGTGCTAATTGTAAGAAATGTGATGTTGAGTTTCAATTTAGTCCAGTAAATACAGTAGATGTTATTAAAACATTTAAATCACTCAATTTAAAGAAAACAGAGGATTTATGGGGAGCATCAGTAAAAATAATTAATCATATCATAGATTCAATTGCGCCTTACCTAGCTTTGATTTACAATAGTTGCATAGCAGAGGGAGTTTTCCCAAATCTTATGAAAATTAGTAGTCATACCTCTTTTTAAATCGGGTGATTTGAGTGATCTGACTAATTTCCGTCCGATATCTATACTACCTGTTTTAAGTAAAGTTTTCGAAAAATTAATGTTGAAAGATCTACTAGGACACTTCAATAGAAAGAAATTACTCTCTAGTAAACAGTTCGGTTTCACAAGGGGACTTATTAAACACATTTATGACAGCTGGGAGGAATCTTGTGATGCAATTGGGATCTTCTGCGACCTTTCTAAGGCATTCGACTGCGTTCATCCTGGAACACTCATTTTGAAATTAGAACATTATGGTCTGTCTTCAAATGCTTTAAGCCTTATGTCTTCATATCTCAGTGATAGAATGCAAACAGTGGATGTAAATGGAACCCAGTCCAATGGAGCTATAGTTAAGCTAGGAGTGCCACAGGGCTCTATTTTAGGTCCATTTCTATTTTTGGTTTATATAAATGACTTACCATCTATAGTAGATAATCTTTGTAATATAGTACTATTTGCTGACGATACATCATTAATTTTCAAGGTTCACCGGAAATCAACCGACTATGCGGAAATTAATGGCACACTAGAGAAAGTACTTAACTGGTTTACTACTAATAATTCTCTATTAAATGCCAAGAAGACTAAATGTGTTAGATTTGCTTTACCGAATGTTACGGCGGTAGATTCTACTATATTACTAAATGGTGAATGTTTAGAAATAGTGAATAAGGCATTATTCTTAGGTATAACATTGGACAGTAATTTGCAATGGGGTCCACATATAGCAGTGCTTGCAGGTAAATTAAGTTCAGCGGCGTACGCCGTTAGGAAAATCAGACAATTGAGTAATGTTGATACAGCTCGCTTAGTTTATCATAGTTATTTTCATAGTGTCATGTCATATGGTATTCTGGTTTGGGGCAAAGCAGCTGACATTCAGACTATATTTGTGCTACAAAAAAGAGCCATTCGTTCTATATATAACCTAAATTCTCGTGACTCCTTAAGAGACATTTTCAAAGATATAAACATCTTAACTGTAGCGTCCCAATATATTTATGAGAATATTATGTATGTTATTAGAAACCTAGATTTATTTACAAAAAAATCCGATGTCCACAGTTTTAACACTAGAAATAAAAATAAAATTGCTATTAGAAAGTTTCGTGTTCGTAAAGTAAGTAAATCATTTTTAGGCCAATGTATTCATTTTTATAACAAGTTACCTGATCATGTTTTAAAATAAGCCTTTCCATCTCTCAAAAATTATTTAAAAAAATCTAATGTCAAAAGCATATTATACAGTAGAGGACTATCTGACAGACAAAAATGCATGGCCTGAACCAGAAACCGCGTAGCTGACTCCTTCTGAGATTGTACCTAACTAGTTTATGGGGCACAGTTCTAATAAGAAAGCATATCAAACGTACATAAATTGTGATAAACCGTCACTTTCTTGTAGTTTCTATTTTATTCTTACACTTTTCCTCACTTATGTCTTAAAATACACTTTTAATATGTTTTCTTGTAGAACTACGTATAGTTAAGTTCATATCATTGTAATAGTTAAGTACTTATGCTTTCTGAAAAAATGACTGACTGTTGAGTTTCTTTCGGCGTTTCTTCTCAACAGTGGTCTCCTCTTGTGAAATGCCGGTAGACTCAGACATGTAAAAGTGCCCTTGTGGCCTACTTGCAGAATAAAGTTCATTATTTCATTATTATTTCATTATAATTACAATACAAATCAATGTATTTTTACTTGTTAAATTAAGTTACTATTGCTGATTGTATCACACTTGTTGGTAATGTATGACTAATTGTCCAATTCATTATACACTTTTTAAAGTTCATGCTATACACGCGAGTGCTATACACGCCTAATTATAGTTTTATATACAGTCCATATTGAAGTTAGTTAAAATAAAGTAACGATGTAACCGAGCACACGTTTGTTAAACTCGAGAAGCACCCCGCAGAAAGAAAACATCTCTATCGCCTTAACATTATGGTCCAAATCGAACCGGACAGTTGCACCTGGCGACCGGCTGGCCGGTGTCCGCGAGACAATAGGCGAGAGATAAGGATTCGTCTGCGAGCATCTTACTGCAAGTTTTAAGTGCAATTATAATTATACGAATATTACGATTTATAACTAATAACATCTAGTTGAGTATTGAGAACTATTAGTGTTTATAAGTTGTTTGTGACTTTTTCGTTAACTTTTAATATGAGAAATTGAGGGAGTGAGTTTAAAAAATAACGAACCGAGCTATAAAAACTGAGTTTTCGAGACATTTCTTCTGAGTCTTAAATTAAGCGTATATACTGTTTGTGGAGAATATTATCGAGTAATTCATCATGCCTACGGTAGATGAGTTAATTACTTACCAGATGGAGTTATTCAATAACAGTTATTTAAGAAACCCATGACTACTATGAAGCCTCTTCGTTAGTTTTAATTCCAATGTTTTAATTTTGAAATCTACACCTCCAGAAACCAAAAAGACACACATGACGCCTTTTAAAAAAATTACGCCCGCCATCTTTATTTCCAAAATGGATGCCATTTTGAAATTTACACCCCCAAAAACCCAGAAAACGACACCCATAACGACTTTTAAAAAAAAGTGACGTCCGCTACCTTTATTTCCAAAATGGATGCTTTTTTTGAAATTTACACCCCCAAAAAGCCAAAAAACGACACCCATGACGACTTTTTCAAAACAGTGACGTCCGCCACCTTTATTTCCAAAATGGATGCCATTTTTGAAATTTAGAGCCCAAAAAACCCTCAAAACGACACCCATGACGACTTATTCAAAAAAGTGACGTCTGCTATCATTATATCCAAAATGGATGCTTTTTTTGGAATCTACACCCCCAAAAACCTGGAAAACGACACCCACAACGATTATTTAAAAAAATGACGTCCACCATTTTTAATTCTTCTATTTTTAATATTGGTATTAAATTTATCGAAACGGACAAAATGAGACGCACCGGCTTCGACGACATGTTCAGCGATCGCAGTCGTTGAAGCCGGTGCGTCTCATTTTGTCCGTCAATCAAAGTAGTAGTGACGAGTTTACCGCGGTGGTGTACGGGTAGCCGTCCCTGATGAAGAGCTCCATACGAGTTCGAAACATGTCGGGCCGTTCCTGACATTTTCACGTGAGTGTAAACCGCCTAATACAATAATTAAAGTTTTTCGTGAAAAAGTAGTAGCGCCCTTTTCTCTTCCCTCTTCGCTTTTCACTTTCCACTTTTTACTTTTCGCTTCGTTCGCTCTGTCAATTAGTTATGCAAAACGCCTTGCTTCCATCACAACAAAGTGCATCTTTTTTCATAACAAACAGGATTAACGCGACGTTGCCAGCTTTATACTTGAGTATCGGGTACCCGATACTCAAACCGAAATCATTGTGATAATCGTTGTATCGGTCAGCGTAATTGTACAGTTCATTTTTCGGTCAGGTACCTACACTTGAAACGGTCAATCTTAACGGTACCGTTATAGTTTATTTTTCGCTCAGTTACCTACACTTGAAACGGTCAATCTTAACGGTACCGTTTTATAAAAGTACCTATAACATTTATTTATTTCGGTACCGTTACCGTTGGGTACCTTTTCAATTGATACCTTTATTTAAAGTCTTTTGCGGTTTTTCAATCCCTGGTGCAAACTTACCTTAACCACTTAGGGATGAAAAGTGTTTGTGCGGAACCCTCGGTGCGCGAGTCCGACTCGCACTTGGCCGGTTTTTTAATCTATGCGCAACGTTTTTGACCATAATTTTACACTATTAGGTACAAATGGAAAATGTACCTAAAACTGCGGAGGCACATTTCATAGAAATTGTGACGTCATGCTCCCTGGAAACCCCACTGTCTGTTTTGTGATTTATTAGGACGTAATAATGATGTACACAATATGTACTGAATTAGTACATACTTAAAAAAAATGTACCTCAATAGATCGAGAGTACAATTCATTGAATTCGGAGTTGCTGTAGAGCATCTCCCCAGCAACCCCAAATTTTTTTTTAAATTAAATTCGCGTAAATTTTACAATTCAAATTCGCGTATACACATGATTTAAATAGCAAACTATCTTCAATTGTGAATAATTTCGCGTCTCCAAGCATATCATAACTGATTTTTAAATTAGCGGTAGATCATAAGGTGGACAATAACTTAAAAATAAAATTTCGCACGCTATCGACGGATATAAAAAAATAATGAATGAAAACTAAAATTTAAGTTTGTCAATATCTTGGTTTCCAATTACAATTCAGATATGGAGTAAAGCTTGAATAACTCATAATTGTACGTGTTAAAATACAGCTACTAATAGTTGCTTTCAATTTTGGATTATAGTGAAAAAATTGTTCTTATCCTATTTCCAACACACTCCAAAATATCAACTGTGAATTTTTTTCTCGAAAATGGACTATAATGGACAATGGGCCGTTTCTTTGTCCTTTTATCACGTCGAAATAGCTAATGATAACCACCATAGGATACTTTTTACCCGACCGCAATAAAGGAAAAAAAAATGCAGACGAAGTTCACACCTTCTAGCACTTCCATATATGCGAGATGAGTCTCTGATTGAAAGGAATGTGACGGGTAGTAGATATATGTCGCACGAATGTGTCGCGTATCACAGTTATACTAAAGGTAACCCAATTACAGGTGCAAATTATTATGTGAGAAGTTAAACGCTTCACTGACTTATTGGCGAATTTAGCCATTAAGTTACTGCTTTTTAACGTAGGTTTTAAGTAAAACATACTTATAAAAAGAAAAAGCAGATACGTCTGTAACGCATTTTGATTTTTGATTTTTGACCAGTCCTAATACTTGGTACATTATTGTTGAAGTGAAGGAAATAATCTACTAAACAAGGTATCGTAATACCAATCTTTTGTTTAGTATTCTATACTAAACGGCTTTAGTAAATTTTACTATTGCACTTTCGTAGAATCTACTAAACAAGGTATCGTAATACCAATCTTTTGTTTAGTATTTTATACTTCGACGACGCGGTTGGCGCAGTGGTTAAACAACTGCCTACTGAGCCGACGGTCCCGGGTTCGAATCCCGGCAAGGGCAAATATTTGTGTGATGAACACGAATATTTGTGCCTGGGTCATGGATGTTCTATGTATTTAAGTATTTATTTATCTATTTAAGTATGTATATCGTCGCCTAGTACCCATAACACAAGCCTTCTTGAGCTTAATTTGGGACTAGGTTGATTTGTGTGAGGTTGTCTGATATTTATATTTATTTATTTATTTATTTATTTATACTAAACGGCTTTATATAAATAAATATTAAGGGACAATCATACAAAAATCGACCTAGTCCCAAACTAAGCAAAGCTTGTACTATGGGTACTAGACGACGATATACATAATATATAAATACATATACAAGCTGTTGATTGAGTCCATTTCTCAAAGAAACTAAGTTCCTAACTCGCACCGTTTTCAAATTATTTAATATCTAAATTTTATCACAAATCTCAGTTTATCCAGTGTAAAATCTTCTTATAACCAAAGACTATTCTCTGCTGGTTCGTATGTAAAGAGTTTTCAGTGTTCCTTATGTACGACAAGGTCTAAATAAATAAGTTCTTTTTTATTTTGCTCTCACTTGACACATGTGTCACGTCAAATGGACAATACTAATTTATTATTGTTGTCATGTATTTAATTTGTAATGAAATAATTGTGTTCACTTGCGTTTTGATGCCACGGATAAATTATACGGCTGAAGATTTCGAAGAAGAAGCCAATATGCACTTTGTTCACGGTTTCCTGCAATGCAAATGCGGCGGAAGCAGCAAGGGAGTACCGACGTCGATATCCCAATAAGAATTTGCATAATTTGGATTATTTCGATGATATTCCATTGGAAACACTGCGGACACACTGGATCCAGCATGACGGAGCACCCGCACATTTTGCTGGCCGTTTTAGACAGTATTTTGATGTGCACTTTGCTGGGCGTTTGATTGGACACGGCAGTCAAACTTAGACTTTAATGTCTGGGGTACTTTAAAAGAAAAGTCTACTCCAAACCGGTGGCTTCGAGGGAAAACCTACTGCAACGAATTCAGGAAGAAGCCGATGTTATGCGTGCCACTCCTGTCAAACTAAATCGCGAGATACGATTTCGGTTGAATATTTGTTTGGAAAATAATGGCGGGCACTTTGAAAACAAGTTGTAGTAAATTATTATTTTGGTTTAATGTAAATATTGAGAGTTAAATACTGATGAGGAGATCATTTTATTTTTTTAGGCCAATATTGTTTATGTAAATAAATGTTTACACTTAAGCTTTAATTAGTTTTATTTATTGACATTGATATAAAGTGAATAAAAAAAATGGATTAAACACATCGCAAACATTGTTCTGAAATAAAAAATAAGCACGAAAAATTAAACTCACTGCCAATGAACAAAAATAAATGCAAAAAGAAAGTACTTTACCGGGGTTTGAACCCAAGACCATTCGCACGCATCCCACCTAATTTGCCAAGTTTTTAACGAGCTCTCAATTCTGTCATCGATGAAGTTTTATCAGTGACGTTAAAATGACAACAAGTTGACTAACTATTGCCTAACTCAAAAGGACCTTTTACAATAGCCACCAATTAAATATTTAATTACTTTGTATGGGATACCAAAAAAAAATATTTTTCGGTTATCATTTAACGGTTTAAGTGATGAGTTTACGTTAATGTTCCAAGCACTATGTCGAAGTTAAAGCAATTGAACAAAAACACGTTGTTTAGATAACATCCATGACCCAAGAACAAATATTTGCCCTGGCCGGGATTCGAACCCACAAGAAGTAGGCAATTGTTTTTTTTTAGTTACGTTTCCTACAAATAAGTTTTAGTTTTACCGCTTCATATAGTAAATGGTTGAACACCATAAGTCCGGTCCGGTCCAGGGATAGCGGCGCTACAAACAGCTTTCATATGGCAATAATGTGCACACGTTATATTATTAAACGTCAGTAGCGATTAAGATAACGCTGCCCGTGAAGCTATGGATGGCGCCAATGCCGGTACCCCTCCCTCTCCGGGGGTAGCCGCGAATATGTTAGGAGAATGTGAAGCTGTGGACAGCGATTACGCTTATTCTATTAACAGTTAACATTGACACATGATTTAAATAGCAAACTATCATACACAGTCTCGTACTTTTGCTATAAGTTATTTCGTAGGCACTCAACATCTTTCTTCAATTGTGAATTATTTCGCGTCTCCAAGCATATCATAACTGATTTTTAAATTAGCGGTAGATCATAAGGTGGACAATAACTTAAAAATAAAATTTATAGATATAAAAAAAGAATGAATAAAAACTAAAATGTTTATGCCAATATCTTGGTTTCCAATTACAATTCAGATATGGAGTAAAGCTTGAATAACTCATAATCGTACGTGTTAAAATACAGCTACTAAATAGTTGCTTTCAATTTTGGATTATAGTGAAAGAATTGTTCTTATCCTATTTCCAACACACTCCAAAATATCAACTTTGATATTTTTTCTCGAAAACGGACAATAATGGACATAGGTCTTCTATTGCAATTTGTGTTATTACAGCTAACTGTATCGACATCCGCTATCAGCTAAAAATGTCTCACACCAAGTAATTCTATAAAAGACTGTGCTATCATACAAATGACACTTTTAGTTACTTCAACGAAAGCAACATTTGTACCATCAACTAATAGTTTTGTAGTTTTTATTAAATTCACAATGTTTGTTTCGTAGAATCAACCATACAGTTTTGTAAAAGCAGTTACAAGATTTAGTAGCTTTAACGAAAGCAACATTTGTAAAATCAACTAATAGAGTTTTGTAGTTTAAAAAAAATCACAATGTTTGTTTCGTAGAATCAACCATACAGTTTTGTAAAATCAATTAAAAGATTTAGTAGCTTCAACGAAAGTAACATTTGTAACATCAACTAATAGAGTTTAGTAGTTTTTATTAAATTTACAATGTTTGTTTCGTAGAATCAACCATACAGTTTTGTAAAATCAATCAAAAGATTTAGTTGCTTCAACGAAAGCAACATTTGTAACATCAACTAATAGAGTTTAGTAGTTTTTATTAAATTCACAATGTTTGTTTCGTAGAATCAACCATACAGTTTTGTAAAATCAATTAAAAGATTTAGTTGCTTCAACGAAAGCAACATTTGTAACATCAACTAATAGAGTTTAGTAGTTTTTATTAAATTCACAATGTTTGTTTTGTAGAATCAACCATACAGTTTTGTAAAATCAATTAAAAAATTTAGTTGCTTCAACGAAAGCAACATTTGTAGCATCAACTAATAGAGTTTAGTAGTTTTTATTAAATTCACAATATTTGTTTTGTAGAATCAACCATACAGTTTTGTAAAATCAATTAAAAGATTTAGTTGCTTCAACGAAAGCAACATTTGTAACATCAACTAATAAACTTTAGTAGTTTTTAATAAATTCACAATGTTTGTTTCGTAGAATTAACCATACAGTTTTGTAAAATCAATTAAAAGATTTAGTTGCTTCAACGAAAGCAACATTTGTAACATCAACTAATAGAGTTTAGTAGTTTTTATTAAATTCACAATGTTTGTTTCGTAGAATCAACCATACAGTTTTGTAAAATCAATTAAACGATTTAGTTGCTTCAACGAAAGCAACATTTGTAACATCAACTAATAGAGTTTAGTAGTTTTTATTAAATTGACAATGTTTGTTTCGTACAATCAACCATACAGTTTTGTAAAATCAATTAAAAGATTTAGTTGCTTCAACGAAAGCAACATTTGTAACATCAACTAATAGAGTTTAGTAGTTTTTATTAAATTCACAATGTTTGTTTCGTAGAATCAACCATACAGTTTTGTAAAATAAATTAAAAGATTTAGTAGCTTCAACGAAACCAACATTTGTAACATCAACTAATAGAGTTTTGTAGTTTAAAAAAAAATCACAATGTTTGTTTCGTAGAATCAACCATACAGTTTTGTAAAATCAATCAAAAGGTTTAGTAATACTTACTAAAGTGACGGGTTTCGTAAATAATATCATCTACTTTCGTAAATGTAACTGTGTACTTTCGTAAAATCTATTAAATAAAATAATTGAATTTACTAAACTAAAATTGTATTAATTTTACTACTGCACTTTGGTAACTCTAACTAAACAGTTTCGTAAAATCTACGAAAGTCTTTTGTAATTGCTGATTTGAATGTCAACATAAACAAGTTTCGTAATTTTAATCTTTTAGATTTCGTAATATTAACTACAAAAAGGGTAAATATTACTAAACCAAATTCAACTAAAGTGACTTTCGTAAAATCAACCCTCACCGTTTTTTCAGTGTATTATAAAGAGGAATCTTTCTTCGAAGATGTTTGGATTTTTGTTATAAAACGGATAACATTACACTTACATGTTGATAACAAACTGGACACAGATAGATATGAACATAAATATTAAAGCGGAAGTTACTTAATTCCCGGTGAAGATATTACGGGTAAACTACTGACTCAATAACTGAGCCAATTATTTATTAACTTCATTTAATAAATAATTGGTTCGTCTCATTTCATTCAGCAATGCGATTGAGTATGGATATATAACTGCTACGCGAATTATATTTGTATATATGAAGAGTAAAAATCCGAGAAAAGTTTCCGTTAAAGGCGCCACAGGCCCGTGTGTCCATCAATACGATCAACTGCCATGTTTGTGGAAACGAATTGTTCCTAGAACCGCTCGACTTCTGTTCCCGTTGTATAACGACTACGACGTAACAGCCGTCCGAAATACTCACAAGCACATTAGTAAACTTTACTATAATACCCAATTAGTATACCATACCAGATGGACCAATCAAGTAAGGAACACGTCTTCCTCCAAGTTTTGCTCGGTTGTGAGGAAAGCAATGGAAAGGACTCGATGGAGGCAAATCATTCACTCCAAGTGTAAGCCATCCAGTGATGACCATGATCCTCAGTCATGAGGGAGCTACAAGAGAGAGAGAGTGATACAATCAGCGGGGCGTATCTTGCCGCGACTTCGCTTGTCGCGCCGCTTAGCGTCACCTATCTTGCTCGCACAATATTGTCAGGAAAGTGACGGGTAGCATTTGTCGCACGACAAAGAGTCACGTGTCGCAGTATGTTTTAATACATCACTAATATCAGTAATTCCGTAATCAAATAATGTATTTTAAAGATAGTTCCGCTCGTGCGGTTCGATTAGGTATGGTTTACGTATCATAGTTAAACAATACTTCTATGCTAAAACAATCGTCTCATACCTGCAAGAGCCCTCCCTTGGAACTTTTCGTACGTTTAGGATTTAAAACAAATAAAATATATAATACAGAATTCCCTGCAAAGAATTGGGGACGTCATAACTCCCTCCTATACTAAAGATCAAGATAGATATCCTTCTTAACATGTTCTTAGGGTTCAGAAGGTTCACCCTGCCAAAGGAGAACTCCCGATCATTAAATACCGTATATTGAAGCGCCACTAACAGCGATTATAGGTTTTTAGGGTTCCGTAGCCAAATGGCAAAAAACGGAACCCTTATAGATTCGTCATGTCTGTCTGTCCGTCCGTATGTCATAGCCATTTTTTCCGAAACTATAAGAGCTATACTGTTGAAACTTGGTAGGTAGATGTATTCTGTGAACCGGATTAAGATTTTGATGCAAAAATAAAAAAATAATAATAAATATTGGGGGTTCCCATACTTAGAACTGACACTCAAAAATTTTTTTTTTCATCATACACATACGTGTGGGATATCTATGGATAGGTCTTCAAAAATGATATCGAGGTTTCTATAATATTTTTTTTCTAAACCGAATAGTTTGCGTGACAGACGCTTCCAAAGTGGAAAAAAGTTGGTCCCCCCCCCCCTCTAACTTCCAAAATAAGAAAATGAAAAATCGAAAAAAAAAAACATATGATGTACATTACTATAAAAACTACCAACGAAAATTGTTTTGAACGAGATCTAGTAAGTAGTTTTTTTTAATACCTAACTTTGCACCAAATTTATATGGGGCGCTATACATACCAGGTGTAAACTTAACTTAACCACTTAGGGATGGAAAGTGTTTGTACGGAACCCTCGGTGCGCGAGTCCGACTCGCACTTGGCTGGTTTATATACATATATTTTTGTGCTATGTAACAAATTTTTACGAGTAGATTACCTATATCAAACTATGGCAATCAATCATTCGCGGAAGTGTTCCTGCGATATTCATGACAGAGTGACGTAGCTTGAGGAGTTCTGAGTCTGATTCTAATTAATTGTTTGATATCGAATTTCCCACATTTATGGTGGTCGCACAGCTGTGCGAGTAGCACCGACGGCCGAAAATTCGCCCCCTTTCTAAGGGCCTTATCACACGCGATTTGCGAGCGAGTTTTCTTTACAAATAAGCGTCGCGGCGAACTCGCTGCGTGATCGCCTTCATACAAAATTCGCTCGCAAGTATTATAAGGCTCATAGCCGCAGAATAAATCCTCTTCCTCCTCAGTGGCACACATAATCCTAAAATTCAAGTAGTTCATAAGCGTAGAATAGCAGGCACCCGACAGATCTCGAATCCACCTAGTGTGTTCTTTTTTCTCAAAGCATACAAAACAAAGCATTCCCACTAACATGGCGCACGCACGCGAAATACAAATATTCTCCGTTTCGGTTAAAGCGACTATGACATGACAGTGTTACATATTTTGGGAAATATGAGAGAAACAGATGAAAACGAACAAGAGTCACATTCTAACCGGAAGGGTTCCCTACTACTAAAAACACGTTCCTTATACGGATCCCGAGTCATTGGAAGCAAAAATAGGTTTCATTATATTGGTAGTGGTCTTCAATAGAATTCTACGAAGTATCCAGAGGGCTGGCTCATATCTATGCCAAATAATAGCCATAATAGCTATTCAGCGTGGTAAGGTAAGGTGGCCAACCTCCTGGTCATCCTCTCGCTCGGCACCGATCTGAAGCCCGTGTTTTATCTATATAGTTATATATGTTCTTAGTTTCAATTGTTTATTTACCATTGTTCCTGTAAGTATTATTGTTATCGTGATATCTGAACGGAGCTACTGTCAAAAACTTTCGATATCGCATTGTTGAAAGCCTCGTAGCTTATATGTGTCATCAAATTTAATGTTTTTTTTTTTTTTCGTAAAAATTACAGCATGTCTTTTAATTTTATTAAAACTTTCGTGAGACATAATTAATTATTGTCTTCAGCGGTTTACACTCACGTGAAATTGTCACGTGAAACATGTCGGGCCGTTCTTGACTTGATTAAGCATGTCTTTTATTACGAGTTAAATCAGTTTCTCTCGAATGTTTATAACAGCTGAAATACACTTTTCACGTAAATATGGCACTGTCAGTTGCCGAGATATGTTATTCTTATAGCTGCAATCCACGTGTGGCACTGGGTTGTTTTTCACCAGCGAAGTGTGCAATCAGCGATATAAACATGTAATGCTCGCTTTAATATTCTAATAGCTCGCTTTAATATATAGCTAATAGGTTCCTTGAGTGGAGTTGTCCGTTGTTTTCCACGGCAAGTAGCTTTTATGATTTATAATTCACTGGCAAGACCTCACCTCCAATACCTAATAGAAATATGGGGTAGTACTGCCAAAACGCATCTTAAAGAGCTACAACGCATGCAAAACAAATTAGTCAAAAAACTGTTCCACTATGACTACTTAACTCCCACTAATAAAGTTTATGATGAGACCAAACTGATGTCTATTAAGCAGCTATACACCCTCAATATTTGTATACTAATAAGAAAAATATTGCACAAAGATATACATTCCAAAATTACTTTTACTAAAAAGAAAGATCTTCATAATTATCGCAATAGAAATGCCGAAAATATAATAATTGGCCGGTCGAGAACAAATTATGGACGTCGAAACGTAACACAAGAGGGTGTTCAGCTGTATAATAAACTGCCTTTAGACATAAGGAATATCAAGTCATTAAGTTTATTCAAAACAAAATGTAAACGATACGTTAAGAATAACACCGCTTTGATATAGTTTTATGTAGTTTCTAGCAAAATAGCTACAAACACAAGAAAATATATATATATGTATATGTGTTTTTTATTTTATCATTAGCCTCGTCCTGCCCAAGCATTTTTAGACAGTCATCCCGTTTCTGCCCAATGTTCTCAATTAAGTACATTCTAATTTATATGGGTTCTGCCCAACACATTTTTTAATGAAATTGTGGTGCTAAAGGTAAGCCAGATTTTTTAAACTATTTTTTAGGTTATAATGGGTATGTATTTGATAGACTGAGCCAGTTTAGGAGTCAATATCTTTTGTTCTTTTTTAAGAACATTGGGCAGAATTGCCTGCGTAGTATATAATTTTTTTGTCATTTATTAAGAACGTTGGGCATAAAAATCTTTATTATAACGTACTTTTTAAATAGCAGTTGTGAAATAATAAATAAAACAGGTTTACATTTTATAGTAATTAAGTATTTTGATAGTAAAAAAAGAGTCGAGATTAATGAAAATACCAACTGACGACTTGTTAATGGCATCTAAAGGGCATAATTTCTAAAAAGACATTATATAAAGTCCCTATTATAACAAAAAAACTTAAAACTCAACGACACACGGGTTAGTTGAGCTTGGAGTCCTGTGCCTTCACTGCATCTAGCATCGCTTTGTCCACTACGTATCCCCACGTCGACCACCACGTCTACGACCGCGTCCACCACTGCCACGTCTACCTGCCTCATAGATTGAACTCGGCAAAAATGGTATAGGTACTTCATCAGTCTCAGCTGCTGTATCCGTGCTGGTCTCACTGGGGTTTATCGCGGAACGACGCGGCAGAGCATAATGTGTATCTTCTTCACCGTTGTTCGTGATGTTCATCATCTTTAATTGCTATTGGCATAAAATTTCCGAAATCTGACTCAATACACCTTCAATCCCTCGACTCGATCAATCAGTAATATAACAAAAAACAGTAGTCAGTTCTGCCCAATGTTCTCAATAAATCACACATTTCGAAAAATGGACTTGAAAAATCAAAAATAACTTAAATTACAAAAATATACTTTTCATTATAAACTAGAACTATTCGGACATAAATTAATATGGTATTTATTAAAAACATATGCACGATTACTAAGATAAATGTGGCTTAAACATACCTCCTTAGCGAAGATGCGGCATCCTGGATGCTTGGCGTGACACTGATCGTGGAGTTCAAGGAACTTCCATGCAAGGCCTTGACAAAGTATTGGCCAATACTCTAACCAATCAGAAACAAGCAAATAAAACCGCAAATCATGAAAATTTTAGACGCTAGGCGCCAAATTTGAATATGTGATTAATTGAGAACGTTGGGCAGAATCCTGAAGTATAAATAAAAAACCTCGGGCAGGAACCACTAAATCCAATGTGTTCTTTATTGAGAACACTGGGCAGGACGAGGATATACATTTTATGTACGATACATTTAAAAACAATCGTTTGAAGTTACCATACTAACAATTAAAACAAATTTTAATTGTCATCATATTGATCGTTAGATTACCTTACATTATTAACCTACACGTAACATATTACCTATGTAAAAAAAAAATATATATATATATATATTCACAACTTTTATGTTGTGCCTCAACTTGTACTTACATATCTGCTATAATGCCGCATCCATTCGGTGCCATCAACATACTCCCGGGGCAACTGTTATCTACGGCCGGCCGGTTATTGTACTATTACTTGATTGAGTAAAGTTTGCACCCGGTATGCATTGCTTAGCATGCACACTGGGTGCAAACTTAACTCAACCGACGATGCAACTTTGTAATACTGTGAAGCCAAGCGCAAAACAAAGTAATTTTCTCAAACATGCTCGGAAATGTATGCGTTAATGTCCCGATATGAGGACATGAAGTTTCTCGTTTATGGCTCCCTACATTACTTCTTGGCCTAGGCCACAAAAGTTAGTATGAAAATCCATTTTTGTCCGCTGCTCTAATTTTTTAAATTTCTATACTAAAATTAAATTGGCAAAGGAAAAATTACATACAGCCAACCACCTCCACAATCTGTAAGCAAAATTGCGACACAAAAAATCTATGGTACTATATTTATGTGCGGTTAAACATGGTGCTCAAATAGCTGGATCAAATAACATATTTAAAAAATAAAAAAGGTGGCAAATTGAAAATCTTTTTTTCTGCTTATTCGTATTTCGTAGTGATTATAAAATAATTTAGACAGACATAAAAATTACTTCTAGTGATGAGAGTGACGGGGAACTTATGAACAAAGGATGACGGGGAACTTTATGAGGAGGCAAATTGAGTCATGCAAAATATGCTACGGGAAAAAAGTAAAAACGAAAAATAGTTTTGTTTTGTTTACTTGATTATCTAGTAGTTATTTTAATTTTAATATTTCCTCACATCGTTTGAGAAAAGCACTATACAAGCTTCGGCCGGAACAGGGATTGCAGGACTCGTTCTATCTGGCCTCGTCTTCGACTCGGCCATCTACCCCAAACTCGTCCAGCAATCCCTTACTTCACGGCCTCTGCAGTAATGTACTATTGTATACTGGTTTGACTTAATACTACCCACATTTGTATATTATTTGTTATTTAATTATCTAAGTTATTGTAAAATAGGTACTGCACGCTAAGTAGATTTGAAATTTTGTAATGATTCTCATGTAAGCGAATTTTTTGTAATTCTTATGAGAATAAAGATTCTTTAAACCGAAACCGAAACCGAAACCGAATATTGCTAAACCAACCCGATTGGAAAGAGATCCAATGACAATTACAACAACTGCATGCCGGATAGGAAATACGTATTTCCTCCCGCGGTATCAGTTTTCAAAAGGCAACTTTGTGTGCACTGGCGGCGACAGGTAATCACAAGATTCCTTTTGAAACGCAGCCGATACCTAAGCAATCGGTTGATGATTAAATGGATTTTGTTAAAGAAATAATTTCCATTCCCTTCGCGAGCCAGTATTTTCAACTAAAGAAGTGCTTACTTATAAATACCGAGGGGGTATTTTTTATCGATATATTGCGTCTCTGACTCAGTTTAGTTTAGTTTAATAGTTTACCAATCTTCATGATCGTATTTTACAATACATATACGTGCATTGTAAATAGTTAAACATACCGAAAAAAAAAATTCAATTGCATCTCCTTTTCATATTTGGAAGGTTTCGCTGTAACTCATCCCAAATTGATAATTTCGTGTCCATAAACTAGTCTCGTATTTATTTTTCGACAGCTATGTTTTATGTTGCGCAAAAAAGAATTTGGTATTTTTATACGAGTAGTTTTCAATTAACCAACAAACATGAAATGGAATTCGATGGCTGAGGTTTTGATAGCTTTTGTTGGATTCTAAATGAAATAAAATCTATAAAACATCCACGTACTTTTTTTACGGAAAAATGCTAACAGGTTCTGTTCAATTCGTATACCACCATAAACTATAATGCGTCCTTTTCGTCTATTTATTTATGCACGGACTTAAAGCGTCATCATCCGCGTATTTTGATGCTTTTATTTATAAAGTTATTAAAACTGCTTAGTCGGTTGTAAAAAGTGTAATATACGTAGGCATAAAACACGTGTGCCATTCATTGTCACATGACAATTTAAACATTTTTACAATTTGTGCAATTTGCACCACGATATGGTCATATTGGGCATCCAGTTAGAGCGCTATACACGTAGCCTAGAGACGAGCGATCCCATTATAACGAGTTGACACAGCTTTACAGTCTTTGTTCAACCCTTATAAAGCCTACTACAGAGTTTAGTGAGCCGCGCGACGAAGGACAGACGTGCTCAATTTATAAAATATTTTATTTTATTCAAATTACTTTTGGGTTTTGTTTGTCTATTCATTTGGCACGATCTGCAATTTAAAACCGCTACGAGGATTTTATAAAGAGTCTGTGTATATATTTTTGTATGGGGCTTTTTACACCTAAGCGGCTTGTTTGTGTATGACATTATAAATCTCGTCTTCGCGGTATGCCTTCGCCAGAATATCTCAATCAGCAATTAGTAAATGGCTGCTGTCACGACCAGATGCGACGCTATGAATAATGCGCTTCATGATGTTATGTTGTTCTATCGTTAAACAATTAGGATGAACAAAATAATAAGATAATAACTCATTTATAGATTCAGTCATTTACGGGATACCATATTAAATAACTCGATAGTTCCCAATTACTTATATACTAGAATGTACCAGGTACCTTCAATAGATCTTTGTCCAATTGCTAACCTAGATCCCGTCCAAGTGTAAATGAATGTGTACATGATATCCCCCGTTTTATTTCAGCGCAGTCGGGTGATAAGTATTTTGTAAAGTTAAATGTTCTTTCCTCCTGTTTCTAACTCTTTCCTGCGACTTTTCTGTTAGAATGTTTTCCGAAGCGATAGTAAATGAGATACTTTTAAACTGCCGTGTTATCTTAAATGCGATATTTTTTTGATTTTACATACTTAAAATAAAATTCGCTACTCACACAATAATACTTTAAATATGACACTGAAACAGCCTTTTTCTGTTCATTTTCATATTTAAAGTATTCCATTGTACGGATCAAAGGTTATTTTATTAGTATAAAGATGCATACATATTTCGTCCGTTTGGTAAGACACAAAATGGCACCTTTTACTAAATACTGTCACAAATGTGAATGTCTCTTTATCACCCTTCAGGTGTTAACTTTACATGAATTTTAACTTGATGTTTTGCTGTCGGTGAGGAGAAACTTGTTTTTCTATTCTCTGTCAGCTTCTAACTTTCCGATATGTGACAGCGAGTTTCTCTTTGAATTAAGATAGTATGGGAGATCGCTGTAGCTTCAATAACGCCTTTTTGAATAATTACATAAAGCTGTCATGGTGTGAAGTTTATACGCGCTGAATATGTGGCTAACATCATTTATATAATGAACATACCCTTCATTGTGTTCAAGAAAAAATACGTTACAAAGAGCGCATAAATAGGAACCCAGCACCCTTAGCGTAACTGTCTTACTTCTCGCGCGAGATAATTACCGTCTCTTTCTGTGCAATTTTGCGAGATAGTGACGGGCAGCGCTATGTCGCGCGACAAGAGTCACGAAACGTAGTTCGTGCTAGACGGGCTGGGTCACAGCAGCGTAAGAAGAAAGTCCATCAAATGACAAGTGTTAGTATAATAAGTTTGATAAATCGTGTGGAAAGTCCATCTAAATATATGGAGTTTTCTCTACAGATGATAAGGGACAGCTATATCAGCATACAAACGTGTCCGAGCTACCCTGAACGTTACATAACTTCCCCACAAATTCAAAACCAAACCGACCGCGTAACGAGTCAAGATACTAAACAAAAAGCGTTACTACCTAGACCGTCCTACTGACTTACACCCACTGCATTCTGCGGTCCGATGTGCATCTCTAAATAAGTCCTATGTGCCAGCTACGTACATGCAGTTGCGTCCTTTATGGTGTTGGTAGGTCCATTCATTAGTTCCACCTTTGAGTACTAATTGATGTACGACTGCACTTGTATGCGGTTCAGAGCTTAGGCAACAGCGAATACGGCAAACACGGCTTTGTGTGTCAATTTAACATGCAGTACTACATAATGGCTTGCCGAAATATGTTCTTTTGTTAGTTCGATTAGGCGCCAACATATAATATTAAAATAAATCAATATAAGACAACCTCACACCAATCGATCTTGTCCCAAATTAAGCTCAAAAAGGCTTGTGTTATTGGTACTAGACGACGATATACGTACTTATATAGATAAATATAATTATGTATACTTAAATACATAGAATAACCATGACCCAAGCACAAATATTCGAGTTCATCACACAAATATTTACCCCGGCCGGGATTCGAACCCGGGACCGCTGGCTCAGTATGCAGGTGTCTACAAACTGCGCCTAACGCGTCGTCAAAAAATATTGTTAAAATATTGCTTGGGACTAAACTTGTATTGTATGTAAGTAGTATTTTACGTGAATTTGTTCAGATCATTCCAATCGTCGAATGAAGGATGAATGATGATGATCGAAGGAAGGATGCATCGAATAGCCGAAAACGCCGTCGTTTCCAGGAAATTCTAAAATATCACCGCTGAAGTGATGGCTGTTTGCGCCCGTGAGAAAAGCCCAGGTCCGTCCCACAATAGTAGTTTATGTGACTGTACATAATGAAGGGTATTAAACACGAGTGTGGGTTTATGAAACGCGCCGAAGGCAAGTTTCATAATAACATCACACGAGTGTTTTAATACCTAATTATGTACAGTTACATACACTACTTTATCTAGCCACATATCATAGGCCTCCATGATGCATTCAAGAGTCGCACATTACGACAAATATTACCCGGTAATGGCGGTAATGAAGTTTTCTGGCAGCTGTCATAGTTTTTTTTTAATTCAGAGACAAACTAGAGTTGGCCCCAACTATCATATCGTTCGATATCTTACTTACGTGCGACATTTGTCAAATTTGATGCAAATTGACAATTCATTTCGAACTAAACGTCATCTCGACTGATATTAGAATAGAGGTCAAATCAAATTTCTTTGTCTTTCAAAGATGTTCGAAATTTGAATATATAATATCATCGAAATCGATGTTATTATTTAGCAATAATAACATTTTCACAGATAAGAAATTTGTTCTGATAAAACAGTCTATTTTTATGGTGGTCATAATGTGCGGTTCTTGAACGCATCATGGAGGGTTTATGATATTTGGATAGATAAAATAATTAAACGCCACGTATTTATGTACCCGTCACTATATACGAGGGTGGTATGATAAGTAATGAGCTTTGAAGCAATGCGGTATGGCTGAATATTAAAAATGTCTTTGCTTAGAGCCGCCATCTTGGACGCGGGAAAATTGACAGTTTCAAATGATTCTGTCAATTACTTCATAAATTATAGCTTTTTAAACAGTATTAAGTGGCATTATTTGTGTAAAATGGAAAAATAACAATATCGGTCAGTGATTCGCTTCCTGTTTTTGAAGGGAAAACCGCGTGATCTAATAAAAAACGAGTTAGATAGCGTGTATGGCGATACGTCGTTGCCTTCGATTGCCACAATTAAGCGATGGTATGATGAGTTCAGAAATGGAAGAACATCTGTGTTTGATGAGGTCCGCCCGGGGCGTCCAAATGAAGTTACTACGGAGGAAACCATCAAAAAGGTCCGTGATATGTTGATGAACTATCGTAGACTGAAATTAAGGGAGGTAGCCGAGGAATGTGGCTTGTCACCGGAGCGAGTGCAGAATATCGTTCATAAACATTTGGGCATGAGGAAGCTATCGGCCCGATGGGTACCGCGTTTGCTAACTGAAGAAGACAAGCAGAATCGTGTGGCTACTTCCAAAGAGTGTTTGGCACTATTGAAGCGTAATCCGAAGGACTTCTTTATGCGTTACGTTACCGTCGACGAAACGTGGATCCACCACTATACTCCCGAAACAAAACATCAGTCGAAGCAGTGGACTTGTCCCGGTGAAAGTGCTCCAAAAAAAGCAAAAACGGTTCCGTCGGCCGGGAAGGTGATGGCAAGCATTTTTTGGGATTCGCAAGGAATTATCCACATAGATTATTTAGCGAAGGGATGAATTATCACAAGGCCATATTATGGTTGATTTGTTGACTCGATTTGATGAAGAGTTAAAAAAAACGGCCCCGTTTAGCCCGCAAAAAAGTGCTGTTTCACCAGGATAATTCATCAAACATCGTCAAGGCCAAACTGGATCAATTGGGCTACAAAATACTGCCGCACGCTTCTTACTCCCCGGATTTGGCTCCTTGCGATTTCTTCTTGTTCCCGAACATGAAATCTTGGCTCGGAGGCAAACGATTCATGTCAAATGTTCATGTCATACAGGCCACGGATGAGTATTTTGCAGAGTTTCAGAAGTCATATTTTTTTGAGGGCTTAAAGAAGTTGGAGACGCGTTGGGAAAAGTGCACAAATTTGAAAGGGGACTACGTTGAAAAATAAAAATAATATTTTTTTTTATGGGTAGTCTCACTACTTATCTTATCATACCACCCTCGTACTGTAATTCTGGAATTGTGAAGTGGCGCCCGTAACAGATGTAACCTGAATTATTATTATTATTATTCAAACTGACCAACTGTTTACCCTTTAGAAGTATAATGGCAAATTGGCAATATATCCACGCTCGCTTAACATAATTGACATTATTGAACATTCCTATTTTCCTATAAATAGAACAAACAATAGGATAATCGACTCACATAAAGCGCCAAGGGACTTAATGCCTAGTAAAGAAAAGACGTATATGCCGAGAAATTCCAACTAATTTAGGCTGTTATAGGTCTGCGAGTAGAGGACAAAGCCTAAACAATCACGCCGGGTAGTATTAATACAAATAGGCATGCCCCAGAGACCGACTGAGAAAAAGATCGTATTGATCGTCGTTGTTCGGTGGCATATGGCATTCGAAATGTGCTAGATATATTGCCCATAACCTAAATCAGAAATGTGAAACACCCTCGACACAAGTAGCTGGTTATCATGAGCTGAAACTGAATATTTCAAAATTTGGAATTCTTAGCTTCAATATTAGCTGAGATATTGTCACTTGTCCCATTTAAAGCTGAATATCTTGGAAACTACTCGTCATATTTCCACCAAACATAGCTAAGAACCATCTCGACGGACAAGTCCTTCGATTTAAAAAAAACACACTCAAATTGGTCCATCCGTTTGGGAGCTACGATGCCACAGACAGACACACAGATAGTTAAACTTATAATTATAACACCCCTCTTTTTTCGTCGGGGGTTAAAAAACGCAATAGGGGTAGACAATATTTTTTGGAGATGTCAATCGACCTTGTTCATATGGTCTATTGGGATCAAATCAAATGTCTACACGGGACTAAATATATTTATAGTGCTCTAAAAGTCTCATGATGACCAACTACTTTGTTGTACTTGGGGGCGTATCCTTTGAGATACCGCCATCTGCTTTCATCATCATCATCATCATCATCATCATCATCATCATCATAGGCCCTTCAGTCTATTACAGACGATTCGTGGTCTTCAGTCTGCGAAGCACCGTATTTTGTGGCTGAAAAGACCGATACGGCATATCCGACCGTAAACTTTACAAGAGACACTGGCCTTTGTTGATGTAGTATGGTCGCCTATATGCCATTTGGTTTAAGGGTGCAGAAAACATAAATTAACGGCATAATATCAATTATAATTCAACTGACCTGCCCCTTATCAATCATCCCCGACTATTGGACGTAGGTCTCGCATATAGTGTGGGAGCGAATCAAACCACATTAACCAGCTACGGTTAATTTATTGCCAATTAGTAGTCCAGTGCGAACACTTGACGTTGATATATGTGGATGATTATGTATCATACATAATGCCACGGGCGCTGGCGGAAAGGGGTCATTCATTCAGGAAAAACCTTAACGGACCAGCCACGGCTAGCGCGACAGCGGTACGTGTGTCTCGCTTACTCGTATGGCCGCTGCGCTCGGATCTTTCGCTCAACCGCTTGCCGTCGAAGTTGTGGCATGTGCGTAACAGCGCGATCCAGGATTATTTATGAGTGTGACACGCCAGCCGTACATCGTCATCTCGTCACGCTTTAATGGCCGGATTTTAACCAGTACAGTATGGGAATTGCTGGACATCCAAAGATGGTTATAGGATACTTTTTACATGACTACGGTGTAGAAAAAAGTATACGCGGACGAAGCTAGTATTCTTTATTGTTCATTAATTCGACGACAGTTTCGTCCAAGTGGGTAAAATTCAGTAACTGTTGAATTCATTCATAATTAAATTAGAACGCGCCTGAAATTTTGTTTACTGTGTGAAGAAAAATAATAACCCTAATTAGAAATCCGTTACTATATAAATCAGAAAGAATTTACAATGGGTTCTCCGAATAGAGCACATCGCGAAGTAGGCCTATAGCGAGTAATGACGAGTTTGGACACAGTTGGTTGGTATAAACTGTTGTAAAACTTTCACAATTTCAAGGCGGCTTTAAATATACCCTAGCGTACTACGATCTAAAATGGGAGCACGGAAAACTCCGTAAAAACCGTAATTAAACCATTTACGAGCCTCTCCCAGATGTATAATTAAATTAGCCTATTGCAGCTTCGCAGTGAATTACAGAGCAACTGACCCAAATGGCAGTTTTGTTGCTTTTTCATGAACGATGCTTCGACTTGAGTCTATTTTTTATCCATTTGCACGAATACCTAACACAATGTGTAATTTTGTTACAGGTTTAAAAAGTGCGTTGTTGTGATTTTGTCTGAGAAATTATAATTGACAGATTACAGTACGCGAGTATAAAAAATGTATTAAGACACTTATGAGCTAATTAAGCATAACTTAACCTATTGGGACCTAAACTATATGAGCATAAATATCATTCCTATCATATACACATAACTTTAAAAGTGTACCTAACAGCTTATACCCTTGAATAATACAAGAATTATCAAGAAGGCATATTAATGTTTCCTTTGTTGAATCCAGACAGTCATAACGGCGTACTAAATTTGTACGTCTTCCAAACTCGGCCGTATCAAGACTCTTTGATCTCAAAACTTTGCTCAAACGTTTCAAACGTAATTTGTGAAAGATGGATGTTAATATTAAATTGAGGAAATCGGGCGTTAGCTTCAATTGGGATGCATGTCTATCAAGATTTTAAAGAGCAGTTTATATTTAGACGCTGGCCTTGTATATGGCAAATGGAAATAGCTGTTTTTTTTTTTTTCTATGAGTAAAAAGTACCTTAAATGCACCAATTGTAGTTACAATTATATACATTTCTTGTATAAAGATGGCGGATAGATATGGGGGTAACGTACCTACAGTATTATATATTCAGAAACAGACTCGAGACGCAGGCGTCTCCGCTCAGAGCCAATAAATAGGTACACAAGTAAGCCATCTTATTATTCAAATATACCAACTCACATTCGGATAGCCAAAGGAATTATACAATATTTAGATATGGGATTCCGGAAAGTAACGCCGGAACCAACCAATTAGGTAATGTTTAATTTGCGTCGCTTTAAGGCCTTATCACTTTTGCGATTTGCGAGCGAATTTTGTATGAAGGCGATCTCGCAGCGAGTTTGCTTTGCCGCGATGCTTATTTGTATAGAAAACTCGCTCGCAAATCGCAAGTGCGATACTGATATTTCTGATAAATGATAATGATTAAGGCCCTTACTCCCCAAAACTGATGGCATTAAAACACGGATGACCCGGTATCGGTTACCGATATACAAATTGATACAATTCAGTTAGTCGATTACCGGTGTTATTAACGTGTCATTGATTACCATGACCCATTTACTTCACTGACCTGCTCGGCGCGGACGCGGTACTAGGTATGTATGTATATGCATGTATTACATATGAGGCCGCAACTCCGTTTACGCGGAATAAAAGGACATAATCCTCTTTTGTACTTATTTAATTTAGTCTTTATTGCACAATATATAACATTATCGCACAAACGGACTTAATGCCATGAGGTATACCCGAGTAATAATAGGTATAATATAACCGTCGGTAGATATCCAGGTATACCTGTTTAGAGAAATGGTTGACATTCGTCTTGACGTTTTGACATCAGCTGCACAGTGTCATCTGCACCTCTAGCATGACGGTCACACGCGACTATTTCTCGCGCGAGATAATTACCCGTCTCTTTCTGTGCGGTAATGTGAGAGAGTGACGGGTAGTGCTATGTCGAACGACAAGAGTCGCGAAGCGTAGTTATGCTAGACGGCCTGTTGGTTTAAATTTCTTTGCCCTCTTATCACGCCAATACGGCGGGGCGTGATTTAGCCAATTTTGGTACAAAGATTGGTGTAAAGCTGTGCGACAGGATAAGACGATGTAGTGTAGTGGAATGATGATGCTTAGTTGGTTTGGGCATGGGCAGAGGATGCATGAAAGAAGATTCACGAAACAAATCTACAAGGCGAATGTTGGAAAAGGAAGGCCTACCCGAACGTTTCTTGATCAGATTGGAGACGTTCTGAAAAAAGGGCAAGTCAAGAGTACCTACTTTAAACCGACGAGCATGCATGAGGAGATTAATGAATGTTGATGAAGCGAAAGATGTATGTCAGGACCGTAGCAGGTGGAAAAGATGTGGTCTCTGCCTACCCCATTGGGAAAAAGGCGTGATTTTATGTATGTATTCATGTGTTACAAGGAGAGCTGGACATTCAAAGATCCCACTACGGTAAAGAATAGTATTTTATGCAACCGTTGTATAATAGGGGGCAAAAAACGCGAGTGGCATGGGTTACGATGTGAGCGTAGCGAACATCGTAAGAAAGATGCCACGAGCGTTTTTTAACCTACTTATACAACGTTGCATACCTGCAATATTTTTTCTACGACTCGACATTTCATAAATAAAATGCAAATAAACTACAAAGAAAACAATTACATGTTCCCCCGCTCGGAATCAACAAAAATAAAAAAAATATAGTCTCTGATATTACTTTCTTTTTATTGACGTCCATCTGTCAAATAAAAATAAAATATACTTATATACATAAAGGTATACGTTCACTATACTAAACGTCCATGCACCTAAGATAAAACATTTTTAGGGTTCCGTAGTCAACTAGGACCTCGGGTACCTCTCGAACACCTAAAGTGGGGTGTCGTTGAATAGTTCTTGTAAAAATAATGGGGGTCTTCTAACATTATTTTTTGATAAAGTCAGCAGTTTTGTAAATATTCGCTACAAAAACAAAAAAAAATTGTGCCTCCCCCCCCCCTGTAACTTTTCAACCACGGCACAAAAAGTCGGAAAAATTCATGTTAATGAGGCCTTATAAGTACTTTCAATGAAAACTATATTGAACAAAATCGGTCGAGCCGTTTTTGAGTTATCACCAAATTTCATATTTTTTCTTTAAAAGGTCGTAAGTTGACTTCCAGAAGGTAATAAGTGATTACAGTTTCTAGGGCGTTTACGACCTTTTTATATAGCTTAAAATCTTTGTTAACGTAAACGTCGGGCTTAACACAGCAGTTTATTGTGAAGGATGAGCAACTACGGAACCCTACACTGAGCGTGGCCCGACATGCTCTTGGCCGGTTTTTTTTTTAAGTTGGCAGCAATGCCTTAGTACAATAAGTTTTTTTTAAATTGCAAATTGTGTGAATGCAGCTGTTTATCTTGTAGTCTGTGGCACTAAGTGATGCGTTTTGGCGACATTATAACATCGTTTAGCAGTGTTTTTTTGGGCAATAGAGTAATAGACTTTTACGGACTTACATAATTTATGTCTTTATTTTAGAGTTAGTAACTATATAAATGACAGAAAAAAGTACTGGAGTAGAAAAAAAGTATTACGCGGACTAATATGCGGACACCTTCTAGTAATAAAAGGATACCAAAAAAATGCAACGGTAAAGCCTGACCAGAAATATATGAGAATTGTCAAGAGGGCGCTATTTATAAGATTTATATGGCAACAATTTTGCAACCAATCGCAATCGCACTAAAATGACATTATTTTAAATACCTGTCAGTTCCTATGGTAACCTCGTAATATCATTTTAATGGAATGCACTCTTTTCCTGACTGTTTTTCGTGTATTAAACACGTGTACACTTATATTACGTTGACTGTGAATGTTTTTCGGCATTTTCTTTGGATATTTTTGAATATTTGTATTCTATTCTATTCTATTTTTTTTTAAATGGCAACCGGTCACAGTTAAGCGACCATTACTGCCAATGTCTCGTTGCCAATCGCACTAGGCGACTAGATAGAGGATTGATACCACGTTGTACGGTGAGTTGAAAGAATCGTGCTTTTTGTAAAGTGATAGCGATTTACAAAAAAACCACGCGGACTATCGGGCCTTGACCCAGGAAGGGCTATGAACGCTTCAAGTTGAATTCTTCATTAGCTATTCACTCATACGTTAGATCACTGCACAATACGCTATCAATACTACACATTGAACAACTGAAATGAATAAATAATGAACAACGAAACTTAAACGCATTGACATTGTTGACTACGATCATAAAATTATTGCCAGTGTAAGAAATTAGTTCCAGTAAAATTCCGCAATATGTCGCATCCTCATATAATTCTGGTCAGGCTTTACATGCCCGTTGCTTACCTACCATAATAGTATTTTATGCAACCGTTGTATAAGAGGGGGCAAAAAACGCGAGTGGCATGGGTTACGATGTGAGCGCAGCGAACATCGTAAGAAAGATGCCACGAGCGTTTTTTGACCTACTTATACAACGTTGCATACAATACTTTTTCTACGACTCGACATTTCATAAATAAAATGCAAATAAACAACAAAGAAAATAATTACCGCTCGGAATCAACAAAATTAAAAAAAATATAGTCTCTGATAAACTTTTTTTTTATTGACGTCTATCTGTCAAAAAAATATGAATTTATACATAACGGTATACGTTCACTATACTAAACATCCATGCACTGAAGATAAAACTTTTTTTTTAAGTTGGCAGCAACGCCTTCGTATAATAAGCTTTTTTTTAAAATTGCTAATTGTGTGAATGCTGCTGTTTATCTTGTAATCTGTGGTACTAAGTGATGCTTTTTTGGCAACATTATAACATCGTTTAGCAGTGTTTTTTTGGGCAATAGAGTATAGACTCTTACAGACTTTCATAATTTACGTCTTTATATTAGAGTTAATAACTATATAAATGACAGAAAAAAGTACTGGAGTAGAAAAATGAAATGAAATGAACTTTAACATAGGTGAGCGCTCTCAGGCGCGCTAGGTTGCACTGCCGCTTGCCCCCGATGTCGTGGCCCGACCGTTCAGGTCGCTATAGGCGCTACACTAGCTACTGAAACTAAGGCTGCAAGATAATTCCGAGCGATGAATTATGCATGCAACTCGCTGTCTGGTCGATAGCGGCGAAGACGCTCCTGTGACCCGATTCTTGGTGCCGACGATCAGAGCATCTATAAGTATAATAAGTTTCTGTCGAAAATTTCATTTTTGTGACTAGCTTTTATAGCTGACTGTACTTTTCTTTGAACACCCGTCAATTACTCACAAAGACGATTCTAAAGAGCCCAAACTCGATATGATTGTTTATTTATTACGGAGTTCCTATGGCCACCTTCCAGCTCCATCATACGATCAACTCCACGTCATCGAAATATTGCATTGTCACGCGATTTGCATATTGGTGCAATATTTCAGCTCAATCGGAAACCGGAAAGTGTACATGTAATTAAAGAACATTTAATTTGTAGTTGCTGTTTGTAGTGCACCTGCCTACTGAGCCGGCGGTCCTTGGTTCGAATCCCGGCCGGGGCAAATATTTGTGTGATGAACTCGAATATTTGTTCCTGGGTCATGGGTGTTATCTAAATATGTATTTATGCTTTGCTTAGTTTTTGGGAATACTTAGGTCGATTTGTATAGTAAGGAATCTATGTTAGAGTTTGTATTAATTACAAAAGGAAAAATATATTTTAAGTTTTTATTGGATCTTTCATTCGCTGGACTTATTAACTGGAAGTAATCCCTTATAGGGATAAGTTCGCCCTTGTGCACATGTATTGTTTTTGAAAATGTTGTGTATGTGCAATAAAGTGTTTACCGGTTAATCAACTTCTTTGTGTTGTTTACTCTGTCCCCGTTGTCCAAGTGACATCTTCATAATGTTTCATAGAAAAATGCTTAGGTTGTCCGAGGGACAAATTTTGCGTAACCATAGCAACAAGGTGCACTTAAAAGTTGATTCACCCTTACATACATAAGACAAGTTTTGAGGACTCCTCCTAGTAGTGTAGCAGAGTTTTGTGGACTCTTAGTGCTTACAAAATATTATTATTATATTTTTAAATCGTACATTTACTACTTCCATAGGTAGTCGATAATATTTCATAAATTCACGCGTCAGGTATCCAATCAATATATCCCTGAAAACCTAAGCAGCAACTTGTCAAATGTGATCGTATAGGTCTCTCCTCGAAGGACAAAATTAGTTTTATCGACTGAGACGATAAACATACAGCAACGGACACTATAGCAGCATAAGTACATGCTACGCGGCCCTTAAGGTCGTCGCGCCGTAATCGACTCAGGCGCATAAGGACATTTAATTACTTTAGCAATGGCGTCGTATAAATAGATCACTTGGCAAGGTTTATAAGGAGATAAAACGAGATAAAGTGACCACTGAGATACGCTTTGACGCAGACCTCTTCAGGAATTCTAACAATGGTCGGCAACTTCAATTTTTTTTCTGTGGCTTTTACTACTTGCTGGGTTAGCAAGATACCTTCAATTTGAATATAAACAACAACATTAATACGGTATTTGATGACAGCTCAAATCAGCTACTTACTCTTTTTAAAATGTCAAAAACGTTCAGGTACTATGAAGTTTCTATGAAGAGACTGGCTTGTGACGTCATAAAAATCAGTAGTCAAAACACGTTTTCTTTTTAGTTTTTGTAGTAAAATGTCCAAAGTCAGCGGTAATTTATTTGGTTCCGTGTATTTTTGAATGCGTGTTTAGTGATTTCAAAGATCCAATTTATTTTAATATACCTACTTAGTCAAATACCGTATTATAATCCTAATGTAAGACACCTTATATACGACTACACTAACATGGCGAATGTAATGCATCCTATATTACGTTGACATAAGTCTGAAATGGTGTTTCGGGCAAAGTTAGTTATAAATAAAAATAAACGATGGCATCCCATAAATATCCAAATTGAGAACGTTCCTTATTCAAATTTGAAGTCGGTTGTGATACGGCCCGCTACGCCACTTCCGGCGCATTCAAACATGGCCGCGTGGCGCTGGTTCCGGCGGCGCCGGCGACTCTTTCAACTGTTCCTTACGAATTTTATAATGGGGACTTTATTATTGTATATATACGGGAAGGCCGAGTTGATGACGCCCGAGATAACGGGCACGGATCCTGGTTGAATAATATGTAGTAGTTTATGCAAGTGTTACTTAATGAAAATATTTTAAAACGAGTGTAGTTCATAATAGGATCACACGAGTGTCTAAGGCCTAATTATGTACAGTTGCATACACTATTGTAATATACACCCATCTTGTTAAATTCCTATAAAAAGTTCAGATATTATAGGTAAGGACCTACATTACTTGGCAGCGGCCAAAATCAGAGATGTAATTTCATAACAGTACCGCAGCCACTACGAGGTCACCATTACAGTATCAATTTTCGCGCGATTCACCTGATGTGTTTGTTCCTCTGCTCCGCGGACTGACTGGCGGGAATGAGTGTATAATTTTTTTATAAAAAAAATGTATGATAATGTTTATGAATATGTGTGTAGATAAAGTAGTGTATATGCAACTGTGCATAAAGTACTATTATATATTGACCATCATTTATCATACCTTTTATGTTATATCCAGTAACTCCAGCGGATCAGAGGAATGAATGAGGCGGTAATAGCGACGCCTTCTCTAGCACGCGTTTGATGGATATAGGAGTATTTTCCAAGATATTCAGCTTTAATTAGAATAAGTGACAAGATCTCAGCCAATATTGAAGCTAAGAATTCCAAATTTTGTTACTATGTTGTTTTAGTAGCATTTTCTATATCACTCATTGAATGAGGGTCTCATAATGACCCGCTGCTTGTGTCGGGGATGTTTTAAATTAGGTTGCGTATTAAAATTTGAGTACATAGTAGATAAGTGTAGAATTAGCTGCCCAAATAACCGACGTTCGTTAGTACGATAAAGCAAGTTTATCTCAGCACAAACGAGGGCAATAGTTAACGAGAGTGCCGCAAGTTGAACACGTCGTTGTTATTAATAGTCGTCAGTTCGATGCTGGTCTTGCGTCATTTTCCTTTTGGGAATTGGGACACCCAATGTGTATGTGATGCCCTAAAGGAGCAGGTGTCATGCCATGACAAACGTAGCGCACTACCAGTTTGCGCCAATATTGAGGCTGATGGGTAAAGGCTGACGAGAGCGTGTAATTTTCGAACATTTCTCTCTCTCTCTCTCTCTCTTGAACAGTTATTATTCCTATCTCATGGTGGGTCTGCTTTCTTTGTCTTTTTCCACTTCTATCTGTCCAATGCATCATCTGCCGTTACGTCGCAAGAACTGTGGTCTAACTTTATGAGAACTGTCCTATTCGGTCGACCTCTGGTTCTAGACCCTGGGATGGTCAGTACAATCGAATTAGCTCCCTGATTTCTGGATCGGCCTATTTGAACTACGGCTATTTGCAAAAGTAGCTTAACTTGTTACTATCTCGCTTTCATAACCTAACCTAACTTGAAAACTTCGAGTGGCTCGGAGTTTACTGTAGTGTCAGGCAGACGGAACTTCACGCAACTCAACTTAGCATAAGCTACGGACTTAGTAACTATAACTAGAGGTACTTATGGGCATAAACTTCAAGTTCTATAGGAGGGTTAGGCATGCCAAATAATAATAATCAAATAATAATAATAATAATAGTTTTGTGTTCTGTGATAATAAAAGAATGTAATTACCTAAGTATTTTAAACTCAATACTATTTGAAATGTTGTCAATTTGGGTGCTGAGAAGAGTGAGAAGTGGAGACTGTATGCTCGAGCTCGCAACCACTCACCAGGAAAAATGATCCAAAACCATGTGCGATCAACTGAAGCTTACGTCGATATGCCAATGTAAGTGCAGCAAACCTGAAGAGCCGGTTTCGGCAGAAGCGATGGCCATAAAACCGAACCCCCAGCAAAGAAAGAAGACCCGGAAACCAGTAAAGCACACAAATACGACGGACGGCGAGAAGATGGAGACTCAAATGCATGCCGTTGAGCCGGCTTATACGCCTCCCAGTGACAGTGTTACACGAGTGGAGATACCTCCCATCGTTAACGAAGATAGTGACGGACCTACAACGGGATCGGGAGATCTTCAAGCGATCACACAGGCCGCGAAACCGCCAACTGCAGGAGCTTCCTCAGACGATCACGAATGGAAGACTGTGCAGAGTAGGAACTCTAAGCGATTTACTTCTGTGCGTGGCACCGCTGGACCTGAAAAGACATCTCTTAAGGCAGTGGAACACCGTAAACATCTACATCTATGGAACATGTTATCCGGAGCTGAAGAGATACGTGAATACCTACAAAGTATATGCATTGATGGATCTTGTACCGTAGAAGAGCTAAAGCCCAAAGGAGACTATAAATCCTATAAAATCGGAGTACCAGCTGCATATTTTGGTAAATGCTTATCTCCTGACGTGTGGCCCTGCAACGCGAGAATAAAAGAATGGTTATTTCGTAGAACCTCGGAGCGTAAAGGACAATAAGCTTGAGCATGTCGCTAAACAACCTTCGCTCGGTAAAACTCAATCAACCATGAATATAATTTATCAGAATGTACGAGGACTTAACACGAAACTTCAATACTTCAGGCAGAACTTCTTCGACTCGAATAGTGATATCATCGCAGTTACTGAAACTTTTCTTTCGGATTCCATCGGCGATTCTGAAATCGTTGGTAATAACTGGAGTTTATTACGCCGTGACCGCGCAACCGGAGCTCGTGGTGGAGGTGTGCTGCTAGCCTGTCGCCCAGGCATCATCATAAGACGGCGCCAGGAGTTGGAGACCCCCCAAGGCGAAGATCTCTGGGTTTCACTAAAAGTAGCAGACACTCAATTTCATATTTGTGTAGTTTATGTTCACCCTAGAGCTAACGACCAGGTTTACATGCAGTGGTTTCAGAAAGTTGAATCAGTAATCGAGTCATTAAATGACAATGTTATTATCTTAGGTGATCTAAATTTAAATCCACTTTATACTTCTCAGAATATCCTATATTATTATTGTTACTTTTTAACTGTTTGTGGCCTGACTGAGATGAATGACGTAGAGAATATGTTTGGAGGTAAGCTAGATGTGGTACTTGTGACAGGGCGCGTTTTGCTAACGGATATTAAGGAAATTACAGGAGGCGGGCTAGTACCCAACCGTGATGCATACCACCCACCGTTAGATTTAGTCGTCTGCCCAGAACGCGGGCATGATCGTACCGCAGGCTTCATCGATCCAAGCAATGTAGAACCGCAACACGACTGGAATTTTGCGCGAGGCAATTACGATCTTTTATATGAGCTCATATCTAATGAGTCTTGGCTTGATGTGCTTAATGCAAAGGATGTCGATAATGCTGTTGATATTTTTTACAGCATTGTTTATGACACATTTGACTTGGCTATTCCTAGGAAAAAACGCTCTAAAAATCGATGTAGACGGTATCCCGTCTGGTTTAGCAGTGACATTATTAAAGACATCACGCGTAAAGCCAATCTTCACCGGGAATGGAAAAGCACAAAAAACGCATTGGTATACCAAGAGTTTTCAAAATTACGCACTGATATAAAGAAACGTCTGAGCAAAGCTTATGATGACTACGTCAAGGATTTGCAAGCCAACATTAGCTCAAATCCCCGTGCATTTTGGAAGCATATAGCCGATCTTAAATCAAAGGGTGGATTTGAAACCCGGCTACGTCATGACGGGCAAGAATACGAGGGCGCCGAAGCAGCAGAGGCTTTCGCCAAATACTTCTCGAGCGTTTTCTTACCTAATGCCCCCTTGCTGGACGATAGCACGGCTAATAGCGACGACAAGTCACGTTCTGCGAATTTCGTGCACATAGCCTCTATAACTTTAGAAGATGTGAAATCAGCCATTAGACGTCTGAAGGCTCAGAGTTCGGTTGGGCCTGACAAAGTCCCCGCTTATGTGATCAAAGGGTGTATCGATTCCTTTCTCTTGCCTATACATCACATATTTAACTTATCCCTTTCAACTAGCAAGTATCCTAAAGGCTGGAAGCTCAGTCGAGTTACCCCCATTCCAAAATCCAATGACACAGTAAACATAGATAATTACAGACCCATAGCTATACTTTCTTCCTTAGCAAAGCTCTTTGAATCGGTCCTGCAAAAGTTGATTTCGCCGCAGTTACGGCCAAATCTATGTGACTCACAGCATGGCTTTAGGTCGAAGCGGTCAATTGATACCAACCTTCTGACCGTCTCGAGTATGATCTCTAAACACCTCGATAGGGGTATACAAGTCGACGTTCTCTACTTCGATTTCAAAAAAGCCTTTGATCAAGTAGACAACGATGTGCTATTGAGTAAGCTGTGTTATGTGGGCTTCTCACCGCGACTTCTAAAATTGTTCGCAAGTTACATGCGAGATAGAAAACAATATGTGAAGCATGGTTGTTTCATATCATCGGATTACCCAACTCGTTCTGGTGTTAGTCAAGGCTCTATTCTCGGTCCAATTTTATTTGGGATCATGATCAACGACTTAGAGTCTGTGCTAAAGCATGCCAGATGCCTTCTTTATGCGGACGATCTGAAACTTATTTATAAAGTGGAGCGTCTAGCGGACTGTGAGGCAATGCAAGAGGACATAAACTCTGTGTTACGTTGGAGCATCAAAAACAAACTACACTTTAATGTTTCCAAATGTTGTGTTATGTCCTATAGCCGTTCTTTAAAGCCGCTACATGCTCAATACTTGCTCGGAACTGAAGTCATAGCTAGAGTAACAACTGTAAAAGATCTTGGTGTTCTTTTCGACACGCGTCTTACTTTTCATGATCACATTAAGACACTTGCTACAGATTGTTACAAAAGGCTCGGATTTATAATGAGAAATGCACGTGACTTTGACGATTCGAGAGCAATCAAAATCCTCTATATGGCGCTCATCCGAAGTAAACTTGAGGTTGCTAGCATTGTTTGGAATCCGTTTGAAAGTACTTATATCTTGCTACTTGAAAAAGTACAAAAAGCGTTCCTCAGATTTCTATACAAGAAGGTGTTCCATCAATACCCATTCATGTATCCAACAAAGTTTTTACTGGGTACACTAGGATTTAACTCTCTTCAAGTGAGACGTAACCACAAGCTGCTTTTAACGACTTGCAATACTTTGCGTGGCCACTCAGATTGCCCCGAACTGGTAGAACAGACTGTCAGACTTGTTATTCCATTTGTTCCCAAAAATGCTCTCAGACCCCGAAACTGTAATCTCCTCGCTGTCCCGCTAACACGCACAGTAGCACACAGAAATTCCCCCATCGTTTTGGCTCTCAAACTTTTAAACGCGCTGCTGTCATCTGTACCAGAGATTGATTTGTTTGCGAGTCGATGGACGGATGTGTGTCGAATGCTCCTGAGGTATTGTGAGGTGATGGATGATTGCGGGATTTCCTAACTTTTAAGTTTTATTTATATTCTTTTAAATGTTTATAAATTGTACAGTGTATTGGTAATAACTGTAATGCTGTATAAATTTTGATTGTAAATAAATGTGTTCATTAGAATACCGAGAAGTCAGTCTAGTCTAATTGTACCTATTCTTGGTTGGCCATGTCAATTGATTCAATTGTCGAATTAGCGATCACTCTATTCCTGGCTGCCCTCATCATGGTTCAAGGCGAGCTTTAGTGCGAAATTACTTCAATTGAGGAGTCAGAGATCCGCTCTTAATATAATCAGATATAATCATTTATTTCTCTTCTCTTTTGCTTCCCGAATAATTACAGTTGCCGGTGCTGAAAATTAACAATCTGATATTTATAAATTTATGAAACATGTAATGTCTCGTTTTTTTTTCATGTGGGTACACACCACACATTCGCTAAGGTGTAAAGCCTTTCCAATAAAACAATGCAAAGATTAACACACAAAAGCATTAGGAAACTTTAAAGGTTATACGGCGTTAGGGTGGTGAAAAGTTGGATCTGTAATCCAGAGGTACCGGGTTCGAATCCCGGTCTCTTCCGCAGGTTGCGCATTTCAATTTTTCTTTGTGCTTTTATTTTTGTATCAATGGTACTATCGAATATTTATAAAAGCAGCTCAGCTTACCAACGGAGGTCAAATTGACGTTCCTAACTTTTCGTTTAGGTATAGGTTAATTTTCCTTAAAATTAAAGCGAAATCTGGATATATCGTATTTCAATCGGTTGGCGTTGTGTACGATCCTACTTAAAGGAAACAATACTGTTGAGTGGTTTTGTACCTCATTTTCATTCTTTATAAAATGCGTGCTTCAAAGATAAGACCTTCGTGCATGGTCATTTTGGTGGATTATCAACTCTAAGGCCTTTTCCAAGAGTTACAATTGCTTACGTACCTACACAATGCCAACCGAAGAATACAAGTAGCCATCACGTCGCATAGTAATAGGCATTCAAGTTCGTACGCTTATTTGGTATCGACTTGATACGTGGTCGACGTAATACAAGGTGGACTAGGTCAGAACAAAATACTAAAAATACGTCGAGAGTAATAAACTCTCCGGTCACGAACTCGCCGCGGATTAATATTGAATGGATACTAGTCATTCAACCCGCTGCCGTCCGTAGTAGAAATGTAGCAGCCGTATATAGACCGCGAGCTGTTATATTATACATATACATATGATCTAAGTAGTCGCTGGCATGCAATATGAATATCTGGCTTAGCAACATGTATTGTATACACAGTATACAGATTTAAAAAAAAATGTACATTACTGCAGATGCCGGGAAATAAGGCTTGCCGACAAGCCCTTTTTATGGCTAAGTCATGTATAGTGTTTTTCTCAAACATATGCAATGAAATACACCACTCCAAAAAAACATAATTCAGCTGTTTAGCCCATCCATGAACATAGCATAATTAGACACCCTGTTTAAAAAAAATTACTTCCCGGCCTAGGCCTTCAATTTTGTTGGAAATTCCTTTACAGCTCTCTCGAATTGATGCGCCCGAAACGTGACACTTCGCAGTCTGTTTTAACGCACGTTATGACGATATTTCATTGCATGTTTGAGAAAATATATTTTTACTAGAAGCTGACAGCTTAAGCTTATGGATCCAAAATAGCGTCGCACCATATACAACATGCTTATGTATGTAGGGCTTTTGAATCTCGTCTGAAGGATGGATTATATTACAACACAATTGCGATATCATCTTTTTGTTCTGAAGATGTCAATCGTACCTAATTTTTATTGGGATCGTTTCGACCGCTCCAAAAGTCTTAAAAGATCGATAAAGTTTCACATTTCTATTCCTACGATGCGCTGAGAACGCTCATGCAAATGGCTGCGATACCGTGACTACATCAGCAAGTAAAGGTACCAATATGTGTACCGAAGAACAACTGATTTGCCATTTTGACAGGGAGAAGAATATATTCTTTTTTGATTTATGAAGATTCTGAAAACATGTACAAGTTTGCTTGTGGACATATTGAGCATATTCATATAGTAGCAGTATGTTGTTTTCAACTCTAGTCATCATCCCTATCGCATGCTCCTGCACCTCTAGCACAACTGTGACACGCGACTCTTTCTCGCGCGAGATATACTACCTATCTCTTTCTGTACAGTACTGTGGGAGAGTGACGGGTGATCCTAGTCGCGCGACATGAGTCGCGAACCATAGTAATAGACGGGTTTGGAGATGCGCTATCCTGGCGTGGAATCTCATCAACTTCCCACGTCTCTCAACTTCTCAAGTATTCAAGATCACTGATCAAATATAATAGTCCATCAAGCAAATATTCAATTTGATATAAGTGTCTAGAGGTCATAGCTATTAATGTGATGACGAGCATACGAGGGCGGCGCGCAGCGTAGACATATTTTGAAACCCTGACAAAAAAAGAGAGGTGTTATAAGAATAACATGTTTATCTGTGTGTCGGTGGCATCCATAGCTCCCAAACGGATCGTTCAATTTGAGTGCAGTTTTTTTTAATCGAAAGACTTGTCCGTCGAGATGGTTCTTATAGCTATGTATGGTGAAAATAAGACCAATAGTTTTCAAGATACGAGCTTTTATTGGAACAAGTGACAAGATTTCGGCCAATATTGAAGCTAAGAATTCCAAAATTTGTTCTTACGTTCAGCTTTAGTTGCATTTTCGATCTCATTGAGGTCTCATGATGAGCTACTTGTGTCGGAGGTTGAAATTTTTAATTTAGGTTATTGTGAATAACTATGCTGTGCTTTTGTCACTTGTATACAATAAACCCTTATTTCCTTTGGTCGGGGCGGTGACCCGGCCCCAATAACCTAATTCGACGGCACCTCGAAACGGTTCGAGTCACGCGACAGTTCAAGTGTTATTGACAATTAATACTACATTCGCGTAGATTAGGGCTTCGACTGGTGGAGGTTTTACTTATTTATTAAAATCGATTAAAATGACGTATGACAACCTGTGACAACCCTAAGCACTTCGATGAATTTTGCTCGCATTTTACGATTTGTTTATTACATTCCAATTAACAGAAACTGGGTGAATTGTGAAAATTGAGAATAAATCTTAAGTACATATAAAGATCGTGTACTTTTGTTCAAGTTACTTCTTATATTTACTTAAGTTAAACTCTTTCCGAATAATGTTTAACTGGTTTCGTCAACAAGATGTTTTGTCATTGTTGTTATAAAAAAAAAATGATACTCGGGGTTACAGTTTTAGGATGAAAATCGGGAGCGTTACAACCGCTACCTGAGCTTTCGTTACGAATTACTTTTCTTATGCGATCACTGTCCAAATTTCTTACCGAAACTGAGTCAGCGGTTGGAACGCTTCTGATTTTCACCCTTTAACAGAGTTATAATGTTTTCTTTTAATATTTAATATTAATTCAAATTCATATATTTGTTAGTAACAATTTCTTATACCAATTGTTAGTAAGCAAAATATATAAACATGTCAACAATTTTCTTTTAAATAACATTATAGTGACCTGGAAACAACACGCACACACGCGTGCAGCTCCAGCCATCTATGAGTCAGCGGGTCGTCCCACCTCTCAGCCAACGCTATCAGGATCCTGTTGGGGCTACTTTGTAGGCGTCTGAAGATAGATGCACAGCGCTTTCTTATAATAGCCGCAAAGCCATCAATACCCGCTTCGGCAAACATTCCAGAAGCAGTGCATCGTCTTGGTAGCCCCATCAGTATCCTGAAAGCGTTATTATATTGAACACGTAAATCGCTATATGCCCGCTGCGTGTAGTTTACCCACAGGCTGCAGGTATAGAAAGACTGACAGTAGGCCTTAAACAACGTCTCTTTGACTTTAGCGGTGCACCGTGCAAACCTGCGGGCAATCATGTTGCATCGCACAGCCAGCGACCTACGTTCTCTTTCAATATCTGCATTGTCTTTCAAGTCTTCCGTAACCCAATGCCCTAGATATTTGAATTTGTTAACCCTAGACAAAGGAGTACCATAGAGGGTGACTTCGGGTGTTTTTATAGGAGTATTATTGGACTTAGACTTAAAAGACATTAGCACCGTTATTTTTACATTGTATTAAGGGAGAATATTTATAACACTTATGTGACTAATCGACCTAGTGCCAAACTAAGCAAAGCTAAGCACTACAAACTTCGGCAACCGCGTCGTCAAATCTAAGGAACTGATTTGACAATCGGATACAATCTTATCAAAAGTTTCGTGAGACATATAAATAAATGTTCGAAGCGCTTAACACTCAGCTGAAGTCAGAATAGCCCGACATGTTTCGAACTCATATGGAGCTCGTCAGTAACTGCTAACACATGTAGGGCCGTTCCTGAGAATTTCTCATGAGTGCAATTTATTAAAATCCTATAATGCTCCACTCGTATGTCGCCTCGTGGCTATTCACTTATCCCAGCGATTAATTGAATCCATGGCGTCGTTCGCGAGCGGGCGGCGAACACTTGTTGATCACATCACATCAGAAATCGGTCAAGCGTGAGAGGGAATCGCATACAAAGAGTCTGGGTGAGTATGGGACACGAAAATTAGTGTTACAGATTACCATCTGTAACGTTCGCAAAATTTTCCGAAATCAATTTTTTTTAAGTCTTTTTTTCAGAATGATTATAAAACAAACCTAACCTAAACTAATGGGTTCTTTTTGACGATGTTTATAAAATCCTGAAAATATTACGGGTTTCAGGAAAATCTTTCGGATAAATGAAGATATGGCGAATCGTTACAGATGGGAAATAATGTTCCGGAGTTGCGATAAGATACCAAAGAGTTTTACACCAAAATATACACGCTCACAGATAATATTCCTCTGTTTTGAAAACATTGTCTTTCTTGCATTTCCTTACTATTTACTACTTTTGACTTAAACATAATATACTTTCTGGAGAAGAGAGAATTGGAGCATCTAAGTGCCCCACTTTATTTTTGAGTCTACGATGCACCGCGGTATAGTTTGGCAACCTCTCTGCCCTCCGGAACATATCTGGTGTCTGTTTATTTACGATCCTAAGGCCGTGACCGACAGCGGGGCCTTAGTAATCCCGTCGATACCAATTGGGTTCGGACTCATAAAAACTGAACGGATAACTTTCTTAACCGTGTAGCTTGGTTTGCCGTTGTTTGGAAAGTGCACTTTACTTCGCGGAACAAGGCTCATATTGTAATAAATAAATAGAACAACGATGATTCCAGAAAATACAAGTTTTTAATGTTATTTTCGCCTCGGCTCGCCACACTTCGCTACTCACCCTACGCTTTTTGATTATCATACCTCAGAGTTTTCGGTGCACTAATGATTTAACACTAGGCTGACAGTATGCGTCAAATGAGTCTTGCACCGAATTATACTAAGATCGAATGAGCATTACTACTACACTACCCGGGAGATCCTATTGCTAGGTACGTTATTTATAAACTTTTATTTCATTTCATTGAGAAACTTCTATGAAGCGGGAAATAGTATTTTATGCAACCGTTGTATAAGAGGGGGCAAAAAACGCGAGTGGCATGGGTTACGATGTGAGCGCAGCGAACATCGTAAGAAAGATGCCACGAGCGTTTTTTGACCTACTTATACAACGTTGCATACAATACTTTTTCTACGACTCGACATTTCATAAATAAAATGCAAATAAACAACAAAGAAAATAATTACATGTTCCCGCTCGGAATCAACAAAATTAAAAAGAAAAATTGTCTCTGATAAACTTTTTTTTTATTGACATCCATCTGTCAAAAAAATATTAACTTATACATAAAGGTATACGATCAACATACTAAACATCTGTCAAAAAATTTAAACTTATACATAAAGGTATACGTTCACTATACTAAACATCTATGCACTGAAGATAAAACTTTTTTTTAAGTTGGCACCAATGCCTTAGACAAAAGTTTTTTTTTTAATTTGCAAATTGTGTGAATGCAGCTGTTCATCATGTAATCTGAGGTACTAAGTGATGGTTTTTTGGCGACATTATAACATCGGTTAGCAGTGTGTTTTTGAGCAGTAGAGTATAGACTTTTACAGACTTTCATAATTTATGTCTTTATATTAGAGTTAGTAACTATATAAATGACAGAAAAAAGTACTGGAGTAGAAAAAAAACATATAAGCGCGATTCTCGTTTTCTTTTGTTTGCTATGAGTATCCATTACTATACCATAATTCATCAATACTGAATAATATGTAATTGCTCTTTAGCAAACATAATGCTCATTATCGTCACATCCTGTGCGTCTACCGAAGTCATTAAAATAGATTAATGAATGAATGTATGGCGTACAACAATTATCAACAAGGGCACTAAACAGTAATTTTCCCGCTGATTAAATTTAATTCAGTAGTTGGTGGATATTTTTTTTTACTATTTTAATAAACGTACATACTAGTTAATTAGTTCTTTCGCTAGATAACTTAGCCTAGGAACCTACTTCGTAAGTCACCTTACTTAAATAGCTGCAGTTATAAATGAACGCGCCGTCTGTGTTTATGAACTGGAAAAAGTAACGAAGACATATTTACTAAGTTTATATAAGTAATTTAATTTAGGCACACAAGTTGTTATATTATTTATTAAAACTGAGCGCCTCTCGCCATTAAACGTCACAGTTTGGCGAGTAATATTACATTGCTTTAAATGTTATTGTTCAAAGTTAAAAAAAAAAAACAAATATATTTTTTTGTTTAGAGCAACACAGACTCATAAATAACATATTAATAGCAATTACTCGTTTAATGTATTTATTGGATACTAAGAAAGCAAATATTAGTTAGGTAAGTACCTATCTAAAAGAGGGTTACCAAAAACAAAAACACCTATTACAATATATAGTTTACTCGCTTGGTAATTAAACGGCGGTAAATGGCTGGTTAAGGGCGAGTTGTGAACAAGACTAGGCCAGAAATCAATGGGCGGACCACCAGCTCCGTGGTCACGTGGTGTGAAAATGAAGAAGCCTAAACTTCATTAAAAACTGCATCAAAAAAGTCTTCCCCACACTGACCTCTACATTGAAGGTTCGGTATGGTTAGAACTGTGAGCCTACAGATACGACATCGGCCTGAAAAGTAGGGTAGGTTAGGATAGATAGAACTGCGC
The DNA here is from genome assembly GCA_905147355.2 of Apotomis turbidana. NCBI lineage: Eukaryota > Metazoa > Arthropoda > Insecta > Lepidoptera > Tortricidae > Apotomis > Apotomis turbidana. The sequence goes on along the minus strand of LR990280.1, from coordinate 59,593,972 downwards.
CCCCACATACGCACTGCAGCCAAAAAAGCACGAGACAACTTGAAATTTATGTTGTTCAATGAGGATGATTCAACAGGGTAGAAGATGTAGATACCCGAATCTCCAGCTATTCTAAGACCTTGACCTTGACATAACCGTGACGAGACGAGTGACGAGATATTCGAACGTGCCGTTTGATTCTACGTCACCATTCGAATTACGATGTCAGATCGTAAGTAATGAGCGCGTCCTTCTGTCGCATTAACTGCGCTGATCCTCTTACACGTGCATTCGATATGCTCGTGACGTGCGCGAGGGAGCAGCGTGCACTGATGGCGCTGAAATGTAAGTATACTAGGCCTTTTGATGCATTTAGACACATTTGGATTACAAAACTATTCATCCAGCTATAACTCAGTTAAAATAAGATTGCGCGACATGTCTCGGTCCAGCTATTGATGATCTTGATATGATTATGAGTGCATTCGATCGCCGTTTGCTTCAATTAAGTTTAAAGTCTCTGATGGAACCGAACGGACCTATCCTGAAGTTTCCTATAGGCCAGAGACCGTGGGATTATAACCATGCCGCCCAATGTTTACGGGCCTGTCCACAAGTTTAAACCGATCGTGTTCTTAAGCTAAAACAACTGTATAGATACTGCAAAATAACCCACGACGGACGGAGGAAGAGAGGCAGAGAGAAAGATGGGGAAAAATATGGACTCAGTTGGAGGAGACTCACTATGAGTAGATGAGATGAGTGGTGGAAAAAAGAGAAAGAGATAGTTTTATTCGAATAAAATAATTTTAACATTTTATTATTTGTTGTACAGAAATACAAGTTTAAATAATCGAAGTAAAGGTTGCCATTTCCAATCACGAATTGGTTGTATTCAGGAGTTAGATTATACTGGTACTAAGCTCGTTGAATGATGATATATACATAGACAGCGGTAACTCAGGCTGGCGTCAGTTCTGCCCACCATTCTGGACAGTCAGTAATACTGTTTTTCAATCATTTATTTATTTATTTATTTATTTACAACAAATTTATTTACACAGTATTACAGTAGACTAACCAATACACTGTGAAATTAGGGTAAGTTACAGACAATAAACATTAAGTACTAGAAATCCTATTATACATCATCTCGCAAAATCTCAAACATTCCTGACAAACAGTCGTCCATCTCCACGCAAGAAGGTCACACTCCGGTGCTGCTATCAGGAGCGCATTCAGAAGCGTTAGAGCACGAAGGAGCGGAGAGTTCCTGTGCGAAACAGTGCGCACTGGTGGTAATGCGAACAGTGGGCGCGAACGCGACCGCAGATTGATCCTCGGGACTTGTGGAACAAATAACCTGACCAGCTGCTCTACCAGTTCAGGGCATTCCGATTCCCCACGAATGACGCGACAAGCGACACTAAGCAGGTTGAAATTTCGTCTCACCTCTAAGGAGTTATATCCCAAAGCTCCTTGTAGAAAATTTGTGGGGTACCTATAAAAAAGGATAATACCCGTAGACTTTTTTATACAGCACTCTCAGGAATGCTTTTTGTACCTTCTCTAAAAGTAATACGTAGGTGCTTTCATGAGGGTTCCATATAATTGCAGAAGCCTCCAACTTGCTGCGCACCAAGGCGTTATACAGAATCATCATCAGTCAGGACCGTCAGTCCAAGTGGGTTACAGGATCATTCTCCCGTCATCCTGACCAGACTGATAGATTGAACTGATGCCAGGCTGAGCGTATACTCGCTGTCTTACAGTGATCATTTGTACCTACTACGTAAGTATGCATGTCTCAAGTTAGCTTCAACACTCTCCTCCCACTGCGCCCGTGCAATCTTTGACACTTAAAACAATTACTGTTATTAGCTAACTTCGGAGACGCAAATTTAGGTACGCGTGAACTATACCTACATCTATATTAGTGCCTTGTCGCGCTGCCTTCCTGTTCAGTAATTAGGTCACGAGCTTACGAGTAAATCACCAAAGTTACTTTGCCTACTTGAGTTTGTAAATTGTTAGATATTCGCGTACTATAAGAGTAAAAGGAGGTCCTAGTAGAGTTAGGACTCGAATCGAAAGTTTTCGTACTTATTATTACATTTCCTGTAATTTGTATTTAACTGAACTGACTAACCAGTAACCAAGGGTTTTAAATACCTTCGATTCAAAAAATTACTTATAACTTTTTTTCCTCGTAGTACAAACGAAGTGTCTTGTAGTTTCTAATTCAAATATAAACAAGTGTTATCTAATAGGGAAGAATTTATAAGAAAAACACGCAGACTACAAAATATATTCGCGTTTTAATCAAAAATCGACAAGTAATTACAAAAATAGTACAGGTACAATGATTACAGAGCTATTTCCTAACACAACCGCACCGCACCAAGTGTCGAGCCAAAAGTGAGGGTCCGTCGGTGGAAGGGGGCGGCGTCTTGCCATCATTCGAGTGACGTTGTTGCAGCTTGAAGTTGCAGAGGACAGAAGCAGTGACTCCAGGCGAGATGAGCGCCATCTATTAGCACGGAGTTAAGGGGCCCGATGCGAAATAATTGACCTTAGGTCATCAGCGCCATTTGTTAAGGCTCCATCCTAATACGGCCTTTCCTGACAGGAGAACGTCCCGGTCTCTTCATTAAGTCTGTTAATTTTATTTTCGTCGATCCATTATGACGATCACCCATTATGACGATCACAAATCTTAGTGTTCCGAAGTAGACGAGTCTTGACCCGGAGAAGTAGGATCTAAGGTTTCTAACTCGGCCGTCGTGAGTGTAGCAGCTCTATTCTCCACCATGCAGGATCCGGTAGGTACTGGGCCTGGCGCAGCGGACTCCGGTTCAGCTTGGTCTGCATCTGCATGACAATAACAAAATAAATTTGTTAAAATTATGCTTATAACGTTATCCACGAGGTCTGCTCGTGATAATGTGAGATGGGCTCACATCTATTCAAAGTAGGAACAATGCAAGGTCTGCTTACAAACGTCATGAGGTCTGCTCACGAGGTTAAATAACAATCACGCAAGGTCTGCTTGGCAAAATGGTGAGGTCTGCTCACGAAATAAAAGAAAGTAAGCGTGCAAGGTCTGCTCGCAAATATTGTGAGGTCTGCTCACAAGGTAAAAGGACAACAAAAGTGCAAGGTCTGCTTGCAAACACTGAGGTCTGCTCAATAGATAAAAAGACAGCAAAAGTGCAAGATCCGCTTGCAAATACTGTGAGGTCTGCTCACTAGCGAGGTGCAACGTCTACATAAATAGAAAAGTAGAGTCATATTATGAGGTCTGCTCGCACTCTACTTCTACGCGAGGTCTGCTCGCTTAGCAACAACAGCTAGGAAAAGAAAACTCAACAGCTCACCCTCAAAGAAAGCAGCACATGTGTCCGGAGTCCACTCGCCCTTCCAAGGCACCATGTACTCGGCTGCGGCCTGGGTAGTCTTCCCGTAAGAACCAGCAAGCAGCCGCAGCTCGTACCGCCCATGTGGCAGCACTTTAACTACGCGGTACGGACCGCGCATTCCGGAGTCCAGCTTTCCTGTGGATTGAGCTTGTTTTATTACAAAAACCATGGAATTCACTTCGAATCCACGAGGCGCACACCTGCGTTTATTGACCGATGCGTCTTGCAGCTCCCGGTTTCGACGTAAACGTTCAGACACTCGTTGTTTTGTCATCTCCCGCAAACTTTCCCTATTTTGATGGGTTCCATTGAGGGCAATATCCCGCACGACGTTGCGGATCACAGGTGTCATAGCGTCAACACCAACCAAAAGACTAAGGGGTGAACTCTGTGTAGTCTTATGCTTAGTCATGTTAAGAACAAGCTGCAACTTCCATATTACAGTTGACCATTCTTCTTGTCGATAATTACTTTCAACCCTAATCATGTTCAACAAGGTTCGGCAATATCGCTCAACCTGGCCGTTCGACTGGTGCATTTCGGGGGTAATTAAATGAATTTGACTTCCCATCTCAGAAACCCAATTAGTGAACTCAGCACTTTGAAACATGCGGCCACGATCCGCAACAATGAGCTTAGGGGTGCCAAAAAGTGATATGGCATTTGTGAAATGTCGCTTGAGCTCGCTGGCGTCCTGACGCATCATGGGATATAAGAGACAGAACTTAGAGAAACTGTCGACAATGATGAGAACGTAACGATGTCCATTCGATTCAGGTAAGGGCCCGAGTGCATCGGCATGAATGGTATCAAAGGGAATATCCGGTTTTTCATACGAATGAATGGGTTGATGGGGAGCACGTGGCATTTTTTTGTGAGAGAGACATACCACACAATGAGAGATGTACTTTTGAACAAACGTACGCAATCCCGGAAACCAAAAATGTTTCAGTAAAAGGTCGCAAGTTTTGTCCATGCCGACATGATCGTGTTCGTCATGAAAAACTCTGAGAAGGCTAAGCCTGTGCCCCTTCGGAATGAAATATAACAGTCGAGCCTGTTCCCCGGTAGGACAATACCGATAGTACAAAAGATCATTTTTTTTGACATACTGTTTGGGATCTAACTGACCTTCATTTAATTTTTGTAAAAGGGATTGGGTCTCTTCATCGGCAGCCTGTGCCAATTGCGCCCAGTTTTGGGGCTTTTGGACCCGAATAACATTTACTGGGTTGCGACTCAGATAGTCGGCATGAGACATGGCTGTGCCCTTGCGGTATTCGAGCGAAAAGTCGAAGTCCTGCAAATATAGCCACCACCTGGCCACGCGTGGGAGCAAGTCTTTCTTTTTTTGTGTAAGCTTCAAAGCATTACAGTCGGTAACAACTGTGAAATGTGTGCCAACCAGGTAGTGTCTGAAATGCTGGAGGGCTTTGACCACCGCAAGGGTCTCAAGCTCATAAGAGTGATAGTTTTGTTCAGAACCTTGGGTCAATTTTGAAAAATACGCAACTACACGCTTATGACCAGAGTCATGAGTCTGTATTAAGACCGCGCCGTAGCCTATTGAACTGGCGTCCGTGTGCACCTCGATGGGTAGTTTAGGATCATAGATAGCAAGGACAGGCTCACTCGTCAAATGCGCTATGATTTCTTTTCTGGCAGATTCTTGCTCAGAGCCCCATACAAAAGGGACACCCTTCTTTGTTAATCTCGCAATGCAAGCCACCTTTGACGAGAAACCCGCAATGTACCTACGAAAGTACCCAGCGAGTCCAAGAAATTGGCGGACTTGTTTAACGTTCTTGGGTACGGGAGACTCGGCGAGAGCTTTAACTTTAATAGCGCTCGGCTGTACCTGACCCTGACTTATTGTTCGGCCCAAATATTCGACTTTTGTTGTCAAAAAGGAGCATTTTTTTAGATTTATAGAAAACCCGGCCTTTGTGAGAGTCAAGAGAACCTCGCGCAGAGTAGAAATCCCTTCGTCAACGGTCTCACTAATAATCAACACGTCATCAATATACACCAGGACTTTACCAGATTCAATGAGGTTCTGTAGGGTTTTCGTGATGATACGTTGATATACTACTGGGGCATTCGCAAGACCATACGGCATTTTTAAATATTCGTAATGCGAGTCTGGCGTCACGAAACCCGTCAGTGGAATAGACTCCTTTTCCATTGGAATCTGGTGAAATCCCGTGGCCATATCGAGACTACTAAAAAATTTAGCGCGTCCCAACCGATCGATGTGGTCATCTATGAGGGGTAGGGGTGACCGATCCTTAACCGTGACCTCGTTTAATTTTCTAAAGTCTACGCACATACGGTCTGCGCCGTCCTTTTTTTTAACGAGAAGGATGGGACTTGAATACTCGGACTCCGACTCCTGAATAATGCCCTTTTCTAAAAGATCTTTGATGATTTCCCGTACTCGTAATGTCTCAGCTTGCGACAGCCGATATGGCCTATAATGCACTGGCGTGTTGTTGTTAAGCCTGATTGCCATACTTCCGGTATTTACGGTTGAAACAGCTGTACCACTTATGAAATGTGACGAAAATTCTTTGATCAAAGCAAGAAGTTTGCTCAAATCATCTCCAATTAGTTCTGTATTTATCGGAAGCTGTCCATCAGACTCAACCGCCAATACATTTTCCCGATTATCTGCTGTTCGAGTTAGATATTGCCTATCCCGAGTACGCGTGTAAACAATGCCCTCGCGGTTAAGCACATCAGTTCCCACTATTACCGGTGTATTCATATTCGCGGCATCTACAACAAACATATCTATTTCCAAGGTGACATCATCAAACTCAATCGGCAAAGTTACGTAATGAGTGGACTCAACTTCTTGACCGCCAATACCCTTTAATACGCGAAAAGCTGGCTTGCGTGGAACGTTAAAGTGCTTTAAGACCTCTGACGAAACAAGTGATATAGTAGACCCACTATCTATGAGTACATCAACCGGCACACCCTGTATTACGGCGACGACTATATCCGAACTACGCTTACTATCGATTTCACAGCAAAAATTTACATTGGACTGGTTTCGCGATTCAGATTTCATCTTAGCGTAACAGGTTTCCATCTTATGTCCAGGCTTCTTGCAAAATGAACATATTTCAGTCTTCATTGTTGTTGAGGTACCTGAAGTACCACTAGGAGTTCGATTAGAATTTAAAGTATTGGCATCAACTTTAGCTTTTTTGTTGCATGAAGCCTGCACATGACCTGGTAAACCACAAGAGAAGCATTTGCCACTCTCAAAGCGCCGCTTTCGAATAACATCACTAGGACGCTGTAATTTAGAACAATCGCGCTTGCTTCGTGATGACGAACCAGGGAGAGAACCCGATTTGGAAGAACATGGCTTGACATAAATTGACAGAAATTCAACTAAATCACTAGGCATGAGTTTTGCATTTGTTGCGGCCGCTCGAATTTGTGGATCTGCGATACCACGGATCACAATACTAGATGTTAACTCATCACTCAAGCCAACTACCGCCCGCAGACGGAGCAAAGACCGCCGCGCATAGTCAGCGTATGTAACATACTGGTCCGACGTTGTTTTCATGACGTCGAACAAGATATTAGCGGCATTAGGTTTTTTTGGACATAGAGGCTTGAACTCTTTCTTAAAATTGCTCCAGCTGCGGTCGGATGTAACCCATTCACTGAGCCAAACTCGAGCGTCCCCTTTTAGGCAATTACCAATGCGAGATAAACATTCATTGTCAGTCCAGTTGTTCGTTACCTTAGCTCTGTCGACCTCCTTGCACCAGGCTTCGATGTCATGTATATTGGGGTCAAAGTTCGAGATATAATAGGGTTGGTTAGATCTCACCGCGTTGTTAATGGATCGTATCGCGTTCACCAATGCATCGGTCGAAGCTTGCTCCGAAGTCACCGCGCTGCTTGCTGACCGTGCACGTGGACTGGCGCCGACCGCCACGTGTTCATCCGTGCGCGGCGTAGACCCGCTGCGCGGACGCGGGGGCTGCGTGGCTGGCGGGGTGCCCGGCGGCGTGCTCGATCCTGCAGCGTCCTGATGACCCATGGCTGGCAGCGACACTGGTAGTGGTGAGGGCGGTTGCTGTTCTAACGCACTTAATCGGTCAAAAATACTCCGCATTTGTGTCCTAACATCAAAGTCAGGGGATCTACTACCATCGCGGTGACGACTTCTACTGCGATGACGACTACGGGTACGTGACCTTCGCTCGCTCATTGCTAAACTTAAAACTTAGCCGATATCAATTGAAAATCACCAAAACAAAACAATTAACTTTCGTCTCACAATACAGGCAAGTTAATTTTATCGTATACAGGTAACTAAAAGGAAAAGAAAACGTTACGACGTACGATAAAAACCGAAATCACAAAGAAGAAACAACGCGAGTGTTCTAAAATATCTACCCGTATTTTATTACAAAAATAAAACGTTACGCGGAACAAATTAACCGTTAACTAAATGCTTAAAATAACGCACTGCACGTAACACGGTAATAAATCACATTTTGAATTTGCATCAAGATAGCTAAAACGGTTTAAATTTGAAAACAAATCTGTTAAGGCTTGCGTAAGTATTTGAATCCCGCTTTCTGATGTTATCTAATAGGGAAGAATTTATAAGAAAAACACGCAGACTACAAAATATATTCGCGTTTTAATCAAAAATCGACAAGTAATTACAAAAATAGTACAGGTACAATGATTACAGAGCTATTTCCTAACACAACCGCACCGCACCAAGTGTCGAGCCAAAAGTGAGGGTCCGTCGGTGGAAGGGGGCGGCGTCTTGCCATCATTCGAGTGACGTTGTTGCAGCTTGAAGTTGCAGAGGACAGAAGCAGTGACTCCAGGCGAGATGAGCGCCATCTATTAGCACGGAGTTAAGGGGCCCGATGCGAAATAATTGACCTTAGGTCATCAGCGCCATTTGTTAAGGCTCCATCCTAATACAAGTAACTAATTAAGCCACCAATTCAAAGTCGCTCAGCAGCTATGGAAAGAGCTATGCTAAGTGTGTCTCTTAAGGATCACATCCGAAACGAAGTAATTCGACAGAGAACCGAAGTTACCGACATAGCACAGCGTATAATTTTGTACTCACAATATTGCAATAAATGTATGATTATGATTAATAAGCAAGCTGAAGTGGCAGTGGGCGAGTTCTGAAGGGGAGGTCACAAATCGGTAAACGTAGTGTAGGGCGCCGTGTGACAAGGTGGAGCGACGACATTTGTAGGACATCACTTGGTAGCGGAAGGAGAGGAATATGTCCAGCAGAGTTATTTAATATTTTGTTTATATATATCTATCTCAAGTTCGGCGCATTCTGAAACGCGCACGTAGCTCTAAACAGAACGACAGCAAAAGAGTTCAGTTATTCGGTACTAATTAAATAAAGTTGTTTAGCTAATGAGATTGGCGCGCTGGCTGTGTTTCTGACAGGGCTGTTGTCCGCGGGTTTTCTTTATTCAACTGCGCGCTGCGCTCCGTATTTTTGTGCTTTGTGAAACTAAGAGTGAATAATTTCTCGCTCATTTTTCATAGAAAAGTAATGGGAGCAGTTGTTACTTTTCAATAAAATAATTTTTCCTTTTTACTATTGTCTGGAATACGATTTAACAATATAAAAAAGCGTTTCGGGTAAATAGCCGAAAAATCATCATGTAAACTTGCGTTTAAACATATGAGCAAGATAGCATCCCCGTCACTCTCTCACAGTACAGCGAAGAACGAGATAGGTAATATTTAAAAGTACCATAACATATATAGGTCTCTTTCACATCAAAGATAATGGAGAATGTTGTCAAAAAATGCAGAGTTACTTACTGCTAACCGCTTAAGAGGAAATACCATTGGTTATTGTTACGTACAATCGGACTCGTTCTCGTCTGTCTCCTCCTCCGATTTGTATAACTCGATTACGTTAATTTTGGACCTCATTTGTGAGCGACGCCATAGTTACCAGGTGCAAACTTAACGTAAACAGATGGTCTGGGCAAAGGAGCAGCGATATATCCTCTTAGGGCCTTATCACACTTGAGATTTGCGAGCGAGTTTTCTATACAAATACTCGTCGCGGCGAACTCGCTGCGTGATCGCCTTCATACAAAATTCGCTCGCAAATCGCAAGTGTTGATAAGGACCTTAAGGGTGACGCGACATATTACGGTACGGTAGAAGAGGTGTATCATAAGGTTGACAAGAATAATGACTGCTTCGACACCGAGTGTCTGGAAATTGGCTAGCAGGCAATACTTTCAAATATATCACCATGCGTGACCCGTTACACCATATATTGGCTATCGACACGGACGAAAAATACCACCTATATCTGTTAGGCTGGTCAATCATTGCATGGAGAAAAAAACAGTGTACAGTCGCCATCAAATATATATCCACGCTACCTGCCTAGCGCAACTACGCTTCCTGCCTCTTGTCGCCCGACATAGCATCCCCGTCACTCTCTCACAGTATAGCAAAGAACGAGATAGGTAATATGTCTCACGCGAGAAATGGTCGGGTGTCCCAGTTGTGCTGATTGGCAATGCTGTGTCTCGGGCTAGGAAAGTGCCAGTCCTCTGACCACCCGATGCATCGAGAAGCTTGTTTTTAAAGAGTCATCTCTCGCCCCCACATAAAGTAAAAGTTTTATAAATTGAAAATGTATAACAACCAACTTCAATTCAACTGCTAAATATATGCCAATGCTACTGTACAATTTGAAAATTTGCTATTTCATTACCTTCGTTCTTCAAATTTCATTGGGAACCTTCTGTGTGTGATATTAACGTCGATCTATCTACACGTGCGTAAAATTGCAGAATGCTGTACTATTATATATGCTACCATTCATCTTTGTCAGCGCATTGCAAGTACTGCTTACTTCCACGACACCGTTACTTACGAAATAATTATATTTCTGCATTTAGTTTAAAAAAAATAAAATTCGAACGTTGTCTAGTTATTTCTCGGTGTCCATAGGCTGCGGTTACTGCTTAACATCAGGCGGGTACCACGATTGTTTGTCATCAACATAGTAAAAAAAAAACTTTGAAATCTCAACTCGTGTACGGTTACTATACTATATTATCAGTTCGGAGGACTTTTTAAGAAACATTCGTGTGATAGGAATTGATACACAAATTAAAAAAAAAAAAAAAACCGGCCAAGTGCGAGTCGGACTCGCGCACCGAGGGTTCCGTACAAACACTTTCCATCCCTAAGTGGTTAAGTTAAGTTTGCGCCCCATATAAATTAGGTGCAAAGTTAGGTATTAAAATTTTTTTTTATGGTTTTCGTAATTATTCCTTTATCTATGCTATAAGACGTTGCTTCGTACCAAATTTCAAGATTCTGAGTTCACGGGAAGCACCCTGTAGGTTTTGATTCCCTTGCAAGTGTCGAAAATATGCAAATTAGGTGCAAAGTTAGGTATAAAAAAAAAAAATTATGGTTTTCGTAATTATTCCTTTATCTATGCTATAAGACGTTGCTTCGTACCAAATTTCAAGATTCTGAGTTCACGGGAAGCACCCTGTAGGTTTTGATTCCCTTGCAAGTGTCGAAAATTTGCGGCATAAACGGCTGTATCTTTTGATTGCGTTGGCTTAGAAGTTTGATTTTTTCACAGCTTCAAGGGACAGTAGACCTGAGTAATTGATATAAATTTCAGCTTCATACGTCCACGCGTTCCTGAGAAAAAGGGTCTTGACAGACGGACGGACAGACGGACAACAAAGTGATCCTATAAGGGTTCCGTTTTTTCCTTTTGAGGTACGGAACCCTAAAAAACTGATGATAAACAGGACGATCGTCATTCCCACAGCAACAGTGCATCTGGGATGGGATTAGTAATGTGGAGTTTTCGAAAATCTGGTAACGGAGAACGTTTTGTATGGGAAAATTTCCCGAGAACGTTCTCACTTTATACAAATCGGGAAACGTTCTCGAGAACTCACTCTCACCTCATCGGGATTGTCCGATTTTTTTACGCTTAACAACGTAGCTTAGCTCTAGTGTAAAACCAGCCTAAAAACAGGGTAACTAGTTTGTTTAGTTAGACATGCTTCATCTCAAGCGAACCGAGGGAGAGCCATGATGTTTTATCGTCGGGAGAGTTTCACATCCTATAGACGCTAAATGTCTAGGAGCCACGTGCAATCTAGATCCCGGTAACGTTCTAGCGTTACGTGATACTGCGATGGTGAACGAGGGCGCGCCGGCGCACCTGACCGACGACGGAAGGTCGCGCAAGGACGCGCGCAGCCGGTCCTAACCGTACATATCTGTGCTAGAGGCGAGAGTGACTCAATCTGAACCGCGCGCGATAACAGAAGGGCTACTCCGATGTTCGAAGTTCGACTGGATAATGCCGTCCCGCTCACCCAAATATAATTTGACAGGAAATGGAAAGGTACGAATTTAGAAGATCCGAGTAGCCCTTTAGACTATTTTACGGTGCACCCATGGAGGATGACTTGGTATTCTGCTTTCAATTGTGTCAGATGCAGTAGGCTGTGTTTTTGGATACTGCGCCGGTTGTCAGCAGGTTCTTCTTTAGTAGTTCTGGACATCTAGCGCGCGTCGCGTGTCGACTCTTTGTCGGGCGACAAATACTACCTCTCACTTTATTTTCAATATCGGGCAAGCAAGACAGGTGACGCTGAGTCGCGCGACAAGCTATGCTAGCCCTGCTGATCCGTTATCAGTATGATTCGGGAGGTGACGACTTTAGGTTAGGTTTGTGCTCATAGTTTGCTGTTGATATGAAGTAACTATATCCAAAGACACGTAATTGCCAAAGCCCCGGTTCACCTTATAATTATTTTTAAACGAGACGTCGCCTTTGGTGAAAATATGTATCTCTATTAATATCGATATCTCCCCTATCCTCCAAACGTAACTTCGTTAATCCTTGCGAGGTCGATTCGGCAATAAACCCAGCCGTCGCGCCGCCGTCCCACGCTCGCGGTCGTTTATCCACGTTCGTCCATGGTAAAAGAAAATAAAGTAGGTATAGCACTCCGGAATGACAGACGAGACTTGACTTTGACGTCATAAGTCATCATGCTTCGGTGTTGCCAGTGGACTATAGTGGTCATTCAAGGAAATGGCCTAACCAGCAAAAGCACCTAATAGGAAATGGCCGAACAAGGAATTTAGTCGGTGGTCGTTGGAGTAATGGCCCTAGGTGACCGAATCCATAATTATTTTGTTACCAAACAAATCAGTGACAAAGAAAGTCTCACTAGCCGGAGTGCCATACCTTGTTTTCTTATACCATAAGTTTGTCAACTATCTTCTTAGTGACACTCTTGTCGGAGCGGTCGTGGTCATCATGGTCTTTCTGCGCGGCTGTTGTTATTCGCCTCACGATCTTTCTGCTTTACTCACGTACGGGATCGCCTATACTGTAGACTTTATTTGGCCGGTTCATCTCATGGGTGATTCTTCGTGGTCGATTGCCTCCAGTTTTCCTTCCACCTTGACTTATTTGAAGTATGTATTTGAAGATGCGAGATCGTACTAGAACTGATTGCCGCTGATTGACGCTGTTTTTGGTGTTTGTTGTACAGTTCTTGGAGTTTAGAGACATCCGTGCGAAACTTGGTCTACGATACCGACTTGTCAACAGCATTCACAAAATGTGTGTCCCCTTTGCGCCTTTGTCGTCACTGTAACATGAATCGAAGTTAGCTTAGGATATCGTTTGTTGACAGCCGAAACTCACTAAGTAACAAATACGTACTTAAGATGTCTTATTCCTTTTAAAATGCTGATTGTTTTAGACATTTTTCTCTATGATGTTTCTTTAATATTATTGATGTTACTACCTAGAACAGCGCTATTGGGATTTATTGGTTTATATTTGAAACCTACAGTTTAAATTTCTCATTGATAATTTTTGTTTCAAAAACTACTCGAAATTGACAAAATTCACGTGGAAAATTAGGTTATTCAACTTATTTTCTATGTTACTAGCTATGTTACTACCTAGAACTCGGGGAAAAGTATTTATTCACTTCAAAAAGTTTGTTGAAATTATCATTATATCTGTCATAATATGAAAAAAAAAATTTTTTGTTCTTAAAACCAAGCTCGTGTCTCAGTGTCAATCTACTTGCTAGTTACGAGGTTTCGAAGAGCAATGACAGAAATTATGTCGTGAGTTTTGCTTGTCACCAGGCGATATAAGTAACAACTTCAATGTTAATAGAGGTGTCTTAAATATACAAATAGTTTCAATTGCAACGATGACGACGCAATACAATTGTTATGTGACAGCATTTAACTTGCAAAATATTTAATGCCTGCATTAGCAACGTTTCATTTTCGTCATAATTATAATACGTACGCAATTTTATATTATACGTTACATAACACATTACATTTATTACATGTACTATTATAAAACTGTAGATTTGTATTGAAAATAGTTTTCTATGGTAAGAGGTCATGATTTCAGGAAAAAAGCGTGATGCAGGTCATTTGTTTTGTATGGGCGCGCGGCGCCATGCCAACCTAGCGCCATCTGTTTTGATAATTTCCTTTGTCCTCGGATCACGCCGAAACGGCTGGACAAATTTTAACCAATTTTGGTACAGGGATATCTGGACGTCCAAATATATAGTTATAGGGGATATTTTACCCAACTATATCGTATAAAAAAATCGCAATAGCTCTGTTCTAAGTATAGTTTGTAATATCCATACTAATCCATACTAATATTATAAATGCGAAAGTGTGTCTGTCTGTCTGTTACTCTTCACGCTTAAACTGCTGAACCGACTTAGATGAAATTTGGTATGGAGATAGATTGAGACCCGGGAAAGGACATAGCGGGTAACACCGCGGGGCACAGCTAGTATTATAAATGCGAAAGTGTTTCTGTCTGTCTGTTACCTCTTCACACTTAAACCGCTGAATCGATTTTGAAGATAGTTTAAGATCCGAGGAAGAACATAGGATAGTTTTCATCCTGGAAATTATCCCTAAAAAGACTGAAAAGTGAGTAAGTAGGTAATTCATGATGACATTGATGACCCCGTAGGAAATGTAATGATTAGACCAAAAGCACAATTGCTCTTACATTTGCTTAGGCGCTTTTAATAATCCCTTTTATTAATTAAGGTGATTAGGTGGATATCTATCGTGTTGTACGAGGTTGCTTCCATACTTCCAAGTTCCACGCGGACGTTGTCGCGGGCAAAAGCTAGTTGTTAATATTTTAAGCAAAATGTTTGATCATAGAGAAAAATAATAACAGTTTGGACAGGCTTTCGCACGCTGTGTGTGTGCCGGAGTGTTAACCCCGAATCGATGCGAATGTCGCCTCAAGGTCGGCACCCCTGTGCCGCCGGTCCTTGCCCTCCGCCCTCCTAGACAACTCCGTATCTTCTCACTCGATATTAGCTTCATGAACTTTAACGGCTCGTGAACTGAAGTAGAACCGGCCAAGTGCGAGTCGGACCGAAGGGTTCCGTACCAATATTGAGCCAAAATGGTTTGTTTTTATGAGGCTCTCCTTTAATTTCTACTTATCATTTATTTTTTTAATTTGTTGTTATAACGGTAACAAAACATACATTCTTTGAACATTTCAACTGTCTACCTATTACGGTTCATGAGAAAATGCCCGTCGAACGAAATATCATGGATAAACGCCTGTTTTTGTTGCCCCTTAATTATTTTATTATTATCATGAATAGTATTTGTTGTTATAGCGGCAACAGAAATACCTACATCATCTGTGAAAATTTCAACTGTCTTACTATCACGGTTCATACATACCTACAGCGTGGTGACAGACGGACAGACAATCATACAGGCAGAAAGACGGACGGACAGCGGAGTCTTGGTAATAGGGTCCCGTTTTTTACCCTTTGGGTACGGAACCCTAAAAAAAGTACACTATTCCTCCATTCCTGAAACTTGAGTCAGTATCAAGAGTTGTAAACAAGGAATTACCCAAACGACTGTTTGCTGGAAGTTGTAATATTAGTTCGAAAATTAATTTCGAATAATAGTTTGGTAGATTTTTCCCCCAATTTACGCGGTTTTACCGCATAGCTGTATAATACCGCATAATGTAAATACGACTGTAAGTATTATCCCACTAAAGAATAGTGAAGGTCTCTCGGACATCCCTGTGTTGTGAATGTTATGTTTTATTGCCAAGTGCACTATTAACTTAACTGTAGTTAATAATAATAATACATTAATGCCGACTGCAGAGGCCGGGGAAAGTCAGTTTGTGGTTGAGTATCATTCAATAATAGGAATCCGCGAACTGACATTTCCGCCGAGACTGCTTTTCTCCAAATACCTATGCTTGGAAATAATCACCAATCTACATTTTGAATATCATATATCAGTGTCATGAAGTTCAATTGGTACTTATTTTTTTATGAATAGGAAAATAATGAACAGCTGTCCTGAAGCCGGCTAAATTTATGTAGAGCTCATTTGTGTGGGAAGTCATATACGGAAGGTGTATTCTTTCCTCAATCGTGTAGTATTATTTCCTGGCCTAGGCTAATAATATATATTTATTTTATTTTATTAATGTGTTATGGCTATAACGAAGGATTTCGCGGTCTATTTTTAAAAGCTTTTATTTAACTTGCAATGTATGTTGAAATCTTGCAACTCAATTTTGAAGCAGATATCGTCAACCGATTGAGCTGAAATTTTGCATACTTACTTAACTTTAATGACAATATAATAATATGGTACCATGGGACTGATCTGATGATGGAGCCGGAAGGTGGCCATAGGAACTCTATAATAGAAAAAGCAATCCTACCGAGCTTGGGCTCTTTAGAATCGTCTCAGTGACCATTGGATATCCAAAGAAAAGTACAGTCGGCTATAAAAGCTTGCCACTAAAATGACATTTTTGACAGAAACTTATTACATTAATGGGAACATTTCCAAGCAAGTTGGAGAAAATATATGTTAAAATGCTACTCAAATTCCGCGTCCAATGTCGGCATTCAAGAAGCGGCCATTAAATATAAGCGTCATGTTCTTGTTCTATCTCTCTCTTCAATCGGTCTCTCATTTCATTACTGAGGATCGTGATCACTGACTGGTTTTTACCTTGATGATCTGTCTTCATCGGTCTCGGTCCATCGTTGCTCACCGCCTGGTGGAATTTGCTTGAGGACGTTGCTTTTTTGACTTGGCCACACCATCTGGTTGGTGAACAGCCTTTTTTTTTTTTTATTCACAGACTGACTGGCCATTGGCCTCAGTATCACATGATGGAAAGTGACTACGGGGTCGAGGATGTAGCTCGCCGGTTCAGTTCGCTCTCTTGCGTTCAACCCCCAATCACGACCAATTTTTTTAAGGCTCTCGTCTCCTCTTCGCATTATGTGGCCAATGTAAGTCATGTTCTATACTCATTATCATTAGCATATTGTTCTATATTTTTCTATCGTAGTACGCACTACAAAACACAAAATAAATAAAAAATAACTTGTATTAGCCAATGAATGCTTAGGCAATGAAGGTAAATCAAAATATCGCGATAGATCCGGTTCAATAAGTTTTAATTATATGTTCAAACCGCGAGAGTACCTATAAAGTGTTGTATTAGATTTTTCCCCTTTCAGGCGGGCGTAGGCATATTAGTATCGGCGATAGCCATGTAGTAGTAGTTTCCTGAGTGGATGATTTTTTTCTTTATTAATTGACACAAAATGTCACGTATTTTTGTATAACATAAACAATCATGTTACGCTTATAGATTAAGTTTACTATTGTTACTAATAAAATATGGAGTTACTTCCGAAATAAACGAATTGATTGATTGATTGATTATATTTGCTTGGTTGATTCGATTCGTCAGGAAACTGGCCTAATGAGCGTAAATATTGTTCTAGCGTTTTCTGCGGTTGTTGCGTATCCGAGCGTAAAGCCGCACTATACGGCATCTGTTTGCATTATACGATTAATCCGTCGAATCCCCTCATGCAATATCAATGCAAACACCGTCCATGTGGCTCCTGTGCGGGCGTTCGAGTGTGTTGTCGCGGCCGGGGTCCACGAGGCGAACACCACCATCAGGGCTATATGCTATGCTATAGCTGCTATAGTATAGCATATCTTGCCGCGAATTCGCTTGTCACCCGTCTTGCTCGCACGGTATTGAAAGGAAAATGATAGGTAGTGTTTGTCACGCGTCAAAGAGTCGCGTGTCACAGTTATGCTAGACGTGCGGGGCCAATCGAAAGCCGCCGCGACTGATTGTAGCGACTGATGATGAATCGCGTACCGATTCGAAACTTGTCGAGCGTTATTCGACTTCTACGACGTGTGTAAACCCGTTTTCGTATGTATCTTATAGAAAACTTGTGATCAGTACGCAACTCAGGTTCGCTAATTTGTACTGCTCAGGTTCGCTAATTTGCATAGATTCGGTTATAATGCGCCCATTCTGTATACTAACACTAATCTCTCTACTGTGTTCCAAACGTACTTTTTTATCTATTCATTACATTTTATTAAGATTGAGATTGAGATATTTATTGATAAAATTATAGAATTTTACATGTCATTTCATTGTTTAACATAAATAGTGTAATTTCATTCACAACATTTTATATTATGCAATGACATTATTAATATTCATTGAAATTATTTACAGGTTCCATTTTTATTAGTATTTTAATAATAATTCTTCATTTTAATGATTATACATTTAATATTTTATCTGTTGTCCATATTATGTCCAAACATCCAAACCTCTTGAGCGAATAAGATCTGTACATAATAAACATGTTGTTTTTACCTCAGCGTCTTTCCAAACGTTTTTAACATATCTACTTATACGTATATACGTAATGACGAGAGCGTAATGATTGGTATTTTAATTACGTCATCGTGTAATGATCCGATGATGCATAAGTTCGCAGCGTCCTCAAGAAAAATAGTGACTTAGTGACAAAAATAGCAACGAATACGCTTGGAAACACGCATGACTCAATTACCTTATTTAAATAAATATAATGCTCGGAACGGCAGCCATTGAGTAGTATTTCGTCTGTTGACAACCAAATCTCACTAAGTAACAAATATCTACTTAAAACTCGTATCTTTAGTGTCAGTCTACTTACTAGATACGAGGTTCTGAAGAGCAGTGACAGAAATTTTAGTCAGTGTTGGTTGTCACCGGGCGATTTCACGTGACAGTGTTCGGATGATCGACGGCAGTTGAACAATGGCGGAGCCTTCGAGATAACTGATCAGTCAATGTGATATTCTCGTATGAGTACATCAGCTGCTTTCAGTGTCGGTCGTATAGTACTCGTCTTGCTTTGTATCTTTTATAACAGCGAATTACTAACACTCCTTTCTATACTCCTGTTTTTAACCGAATGTATATTGCTAGGCAATTTGTCTTCTAGAAGGTACTTGGCGCTCTTATGATTTTCTTGGTATCGGAATACAATCGTACCTATATTTATGTTTGCTAGTTTGGCGAAAATGTTTTAAATTAATACAGAATGTATAATCAAAAGCTCATTATTTCGGCTACCTTTTGTACTAGAATGAAGCGTAACAATTGACTATTATATTTTTAGGGTTCCGTACCCAAAGGGTAAAAACGGGACCCTATTACTGAGACTTCGCGGTCCGTCCGTCCGTCCGTCCGTCCGTCCGTCCGTCCGTCCGTCTGTCACCAGGCTGTATCTCAAGAATGGTGATAGCTAGACAGTTGAAATTTTCACAGATGATGTATTTCTATAGCCACTATAACAACAAATACTAAAAATAAAATAAAATAAATATTTAAGGGGGGCTCCCGGATACAACAAACTTGTTAGAGATTATGATTGTACGGAACCCTTCATGCGCGAGTCCGACTCGCACTTGCCCAATTTTTTGTATATTTTTTTAGAAGCAAGCATTCCACTGAACTATATGGAAATGTACCTAAATTCTGCAAAATAGGTACTTTGGAACATGGTATTTTGTAGACGTTGTCATGGTTGCGCACGGGATGACACGGGCAGGTACCGTAAAATGTGTCGATTCTCGTGTGCTGCTCTGCGGCGGCGCCACCATAATGAAAATCAATGAATTATATGGTGAAATGATGTACTTACTTTCAACAGAGTATACTCCCCAGCGGCGCCACAATCAATGCCCCCATTAGTTTGTTCCCTGTTACAGGTACAGCCAAAAACATCATATGTACATGGTGTACGTTCAACGTACATCACTTCACCATATAATTCATTAATTTTCATTATGGTGGCGCCGCGGCTGAGCAACACGCAACTTCTCACTTACTGCTCAACTTAACTTTAGCTTCCGTCTTGAATTTCGTGGGATTGCTCGTAGAACCGATGGCCGTTGCGCCAGAAAGGTTCTTGAGTGGCGACCGCGGACCAAAAGACGCAGCGTGGGAAGGCCCCCAACAAGAAGGACCGACGACCTGGTTGGGATCGCGGGAGAGGCCTTCGTCCATCAGTGGACATCTATCGGCCGATATGATGATGATGATGAACATACCCCGGGGTATTCGGTGCACGAATGATTTGGCACTAGGCCGTCATAATTGACGAGCCTCCTTTTCAATCTCTCGGCTGGTAATCCAACAGGTACACGCAATCAGTGACCTAGACCTCAGATATCGACACGTGGACGCTACACGCGGCGGGATGCATCCCAATTCGTTCTGTTCGCAATAATCCCCGGATTATGGGATTATAACGATAAGGCGTCACACGTTGGCGGTTTGCGAGCGATGCGACGCGGTTATTGAACGTGCTGGCAGCGAGTTTACGTTGGACTCATCAATAGTAGCTTCGCATTATGACTAGGGTTTAGGACATTTGGTAGTATGCCGTGGTTCTAAAATCCAAAGTCGCTAATAGTATTTTTTATTGAAAGTCAAAGTCTAAAAATATATGGCGATATTAGATACACAACTCATTTTAATTGAGCGTAATTAATTTTAGTACTTAGTATAAAAAATATATTATTAAACCCACCGTAAAAAGTTAGACTTCACAAAACGTATATTTGCCGCCTGTATCCGTAATATACCCGTAATTCAGATGGAGGAAATTTAAAAGTCATCCTTTAGTAATGATTTAATAGCATAAATCATATCGCCATATATTTTAGACTTTGACTTCGAAAAATATTATAGTTAGCGACTCCATGTATTTTAGAACCACGGTATGCTACCAAAATGGCCTTACCCTAATTATAACACGCTCACAATGATCTGTACTACCCTTATTCTCTAGATAATAGTACCTACCCTTACTATGAGTTCCGTACTCGCTCGCGACATCGTATTGTTACAGCGCCGCTATCGGTTACTTTGTTTAACTACAATTCTCTATACAAATCGTTTACGCAGTCGCTAGCGTGTAGGGTCACTGTAAACTCATGGTAAGGTCCGTGTACACATATTATTTTGAGCGTTCACACATACGCGGCGTGAGCGTGACTTCTGCTGTTGAGTGTACCATTTTGAAACAGACGTGTTTTGTGTAAATGTTTCGGAATAGTTGCAACAGTATAATTAGTGGATGGTGAGTCAGCTATCCCGAATGCTGCGGCCGACGCGGTGCCAGCGTGTTTACTAAATAATACCGCGTGTTGCGGGATTCGAACTAATTTCGTTTGTAAAACAAATACCTACGGTTGCTAACGGTCATAATCGTATTCGCGAATATTCATAATCCCGAACAAATATGGAAAGTTTTAAAGCGACTTCAAAAAATTGGGCAAGTGCGAGTTCGACTCGCGCACGAAGGTTTCCGTACCATAATATTTAACAAGTTTTTTGTATGGGAGCCCCCCTTAAATATTTATTTTATTTTATTTTTAGTATTTGTTGGTATAGCGGCAATAGAAATACATCATCTTTGAAAATTTCAACTATCACCATTCTTGAGATACAGCCTGGTGACAGACGGACGGACGGACGGACAGCGAAGTCTCAGTAATAGGGTCCCGTTTTTACCCTTTGGGTACGGAACCCTAAAAAGGACGAGGTTCGCAGTTCGTTGAGATGTTTTTTTTTCTTCTTTTATTTTTGGTTCCCTGATTACTCTATGATGGCTGGACCTAATTGGAAAAACCTATGTGTTAATCGGGTATCAGCTTCTTCATACTAAGCACCTTCATACTAAAATGTATCAAAATTGGTCAGGACGTTTGAGCGTGAAGAAGTAACAAACACGTTAAACGTTAGTGTGATAGCAATACAATTATATGTTATCATGGGGCTGGTCTGATGATGGAGCCGGAAGGTGCCCAAGAAACTCTGTAATAGATAAAGATAAGTCTTCAGAATCGCCTCTGTGAGCAATTGATGGATGTTCAAAGAAAAGTACAGTCCGCTATAAAAGCTCGTGACAAAAATGTAAGTTTTGACAGAAACTTATTTAAGTCGGGATTGCAGGATTCGTACGCGCTAGTATACTTATAACGGAGGCGATTGTGTTACAAGGTTATGTTCCTAGTCGTAATAAACAATTTCATAGAAACGTTTATTAAAGTAGTTTTAGTTTACATTTACGCGTCGGCGGCATGTGCCTTTTGTCAAAACAAAACCATGTAGCTACATTTTAGGCTATCTTCAGTGACACCAAAGGGGGGCATTAATCGATTATTTTTTTAATCGATGAATTGTTCGATTTAAAAAAAATAATCATCAATATTAATCGCGATTAATTTAATCACGATTAAATTAATCGACAATCTTCGATTAACGATTAACTAATCGTCATTTTAATCGATTAAATTTCACGATCAATTCTCTGTTAAAAGTTGTAACACGCTCGTTTGTGCATTTTACCAATATATAATAGGTATGTCTTGTCATGTGTAAACTAGAATAGTAGATTGTACGACAAGTGCATAAAACGCATCATTTTACACGAGACGTTTATCCATCCGAGCGAGCTTGCGAGCGAGGATGAATATAAAGTCGAGTGTAAAATGCGTTTTATGGACGAGTTGCACACTCCACTTTTCACTTCGATTGCGAAGAAATGAAACTGTGTCATGTAAATAACATATATAGGTACACATATCATGTATACTTAAAAAAAAAATTAATTAAAATTCAATGAGAAATATTTAAATAATAGTTTAAAAAGTAATAAATGATAGTAAATAAAAGTTACAAGTTTATTTCAAGAAGTTTTATTGTGTACTTTGGCTGTTGGTATCTTTGCCTTGGTCTTAGAATACTAACAAAACGAAATAAAATAAAGAGTTAAATCCTGTTCCAGACCTTCCGATCCGATCCGATTTATCAGAAGAAATCGGATAATGTGTAGTGCAATTGTTAGGATCTTATACACATTATCCGATTTGTTCCGATAAATCGGACCGGATCGGAAGGTCTGGAACGGGTTTAATTGTATGAAGTTTTATGTTTTGTTTTTTTTTTACTGTTTATTAAGGACCTTTTTCGTGTGGCTGTTGGACCGATCACCTTGGTCTTCGACGACGATTTTACTTTATGCTCTAGAGCATAAAAAGCAATTTTATGTCGCCTACGCACAGCATAAAGTCGAACTTTTAGAGCGAGAGAAGTGAAAAAAACATTATATTGTGCTGTGTGAAATATAGTAGTTTTTGATACAAGTGTGGAAAGTATGTCATTTTGAACGAGTCCTGAGGAGTCTTGGCCTGAGCCGCAAGGCGAGGGTCAAGACTCGGGACGAGTTAAAATGACACTTCCACACGTGTACCAAACAACGTTTTTTAATACATTTGCGAAAAATTGCAATAATACAAATTTAAAACAGTAATTGAAAGGGGCAATTATATATATTTCTGTCTGATAAAAATTAAGAGTACCTGCAATTTTTAGAGCAATTGTCAAGGGTCGCATTTAAGGCCTTTGCTTTAAAGTTAAAAGTTTAAAGTTTTATTCAAGTTGTTAATAATTCTCTTTTTCTCGTTTCCAGCCAATAAAATGTTCATAGACGGCAATGTAATTTTTCTTTCGATCTCGTAGGGCGGTGTTAAATCTATTCTGGTAACATCAGAATCCATCATTTTCTATCAAAAACTCTTATTTTATAAATCTTACGTGTCATTTACACATAATTAAAACAATCTTGAATGAAAAAGAAAGTTTTACTTTTAATTGTAATTTTTTTTTTCAAGATGGCGTCAGCTGTCGTTATTCATCCAAATCAAAAGAAATAGTTTAATATTTCAGAAGAGATATGATAATTTTACACAGTAATTTAATTGATTCCAAACAATAAACATCGTGAATCTGTTTTTAGTTCTTTACACTTCATATAATTGTAAATAAATATATTATTTGATACACAAAAATAGCGACTTTTCATAATTCTAATGAATTTATAAGCAGCGCGTGGGTCACGCTTAATACTGTATTTTCTAATCTGTGACAATACTTTTCTTTTTAATTTTTTTAGGTCACGCATACTACTCATTTGCTCATTAAATAATAGTCATTCAAACAAATTATTAACTAACACCGTTTTTGAGTTTTTTTAATAGATAACCCTTTGATTGATCCAATATGCAATTTAAATATTTTAAGCATAATTATGAGATATACACCTGCAATGCTGGATGACGTAATAAATAAAGTCAGAAAGTGATTGACCTTTGTTTGGATGTATGAGGTATGACGTGTTAGTACAACAGAAAATTAAAAAAATTTGAAAAGTAAAGAGCACTAGTTCGAAATAACCAACTTTTCGCACGATTTGCAGCTACGAAAAGTACCACTTTTTGGGCAACTGTATTAAAAAACTTGTTACAGTACTAATACAAGGTGGTTTTATTATGCAGTACTCTAAGATCTCCTAGGTACGGACTTAGACTTACAAAAAATATCTTTTTCTTCCTAATATTAATCAAGATAAAATTAATCGAATTAATTAATCGATTAAAAATGTAATCGCTAGATATTAATATATGATAATCTTAATCGGTATTAAATTAATCGGAACTCGTACGATTATACTAATTAAGTTGGTTAATCTTAATCATTAATCGTTAATCGATTAACTTTTGCCCATCTCTGAGTGACACCTAGAGTAAATAAGTGTTTGTTTAGTAATACATGTCCAGTTATAAGCCGGAGCTGGGCCCTCCTTATTTCGCGGTCTAATAACAAAATTCTTGCGCAACATCAACGGGTTATTAAAAATCATACAAGGGTCTCCTTTATTAAAGATCACAGACCATAAGGTTAAAGGTATTGTACGGAATATAAAACCATAACAACACGGCTGTGTATGTGCCTTGTGGTTCGCGCCTCGTTCTATAAACATGATCATAATTTGCGTACGTAAACCTCGTCACCCTCAAAATTAGCTAAGTATATTTGTGCTGCGGCTTAAAACTTACTATGAAGTCGTTTTGTAGAATCTTTTAGTTTCAGGGTCGGGACATTTAGAAATCCCTTTTTGATCCATGTTCCTAATGATTAAGTATACAAAAAGAAGACGCTATTATTAAGTATTCATTACTTCTGTTCGACATTTTCATTTTAGCGCCTTTTTAGATGTTACGTTTAGAAAATCAGATTTAAACGAAATATTGCAAATTTTTCCATATTAATTGAAATTTCGTTCTCGTATTTCCTCCTCCCAAAACTTAACCAATCTGTATGAAATTTTACGAACAGAATGGGAATAAATGTTCTGCGTTGGACCGTTTTGATTTTCACGCAAATTAATATACATAGAATTTGTGTACTAGGCGTTCGTTTGCGGCGGGGATTTGGCCAAAATTGTCTGTTTTGGTAGCAGGCCTCAGCCTACTATCTATCTATACTACACAAATTATGTAATAATAATATTGTTTTTCCCTTAGTAACAGCTGTCATTGCAAAGGTTGAATTTGGCCGGGGGGGTCACGCGTGTTTTATTAAAACTGGTCTAATTGTGCCGGCGCTGATATCAGTCATTAGTTGCAATTATCGACGTGAGCTCACGCGCCCTGACGCATGACTTCATTTTCAATGTGCGCGTCACTGGACGTGCGTACGGTCACCGCCAATTCTTGACTTGGTACTAATACATATTCATTATAATTACATGCTGGTACCTGAGAACTGAGAAGGATTTTTTATAATAAAAAAATCGTTCGCAGCTATGTTTAGTGGAAATTGGACCAATAGTTTCGAAGATATTCAGCTTTAATTAGAACAAGTGGCAAGATCTCAGCCAATATTGAAGCTAAGAATACCATATAGTTATGTTCAGCTGTAATAGTATTTTCTATAGGTATCACTCATTGAATGAAGGTCTCATGATGACTAGCTTCTTGTGTCGGGGGTTATTAAAATTTTTAATGTAGGTTATGGCCACAATCGATTAGTAAACAGGAAATAATACACACTGAACAAACATAACATACGACAATGAGTGAAGTTTCAAAGATCCTTTTAAAATAAAGAAACATAATTAACTAATTATTTTGGTCTTGGTTGGAGTGCCGGCTTGGCCGTGGAGTGCCGGCTGAAGAATAGCATCCCCCCATCTCTTCTCGTGGGTGTCGTCAAGGCGACCAAGAGATTTTGACCCGTGCAAATGTCACCTGCTAATGGGTCGGACTGGTGTCGGGCAGCAGCGACACTAGTGCAATAACTATACTGCGATTGCCAACCCGCCTGCTCAGCGTGGCAATTAGAGCGAACCCTCCCATGGCAAGTCTCAACCATACACGGCCCCCAGTTCCTGGCCGCCCTGCTATTCCAGATCACGCCGGCGGTCTCGGTAACGGCAGGGTAGGGGGTGCGAAGAATCCCCGGGTTGAGCGATGATCTGTACAGGGTGGCTGGCAAAAGCTGGATGAGAGTAGCCGAGGACAATGGCGTGCAGTTGGAGAGGCCTATGTCCAGCAGTGGACAAGAATAGGCTGATGATGATGATGATGATGATGAACGTCAAAGTATATATATATAATACATAAGCACGCACTAAGTATACATTTTACGAACGGCATTAGGTGCTTAAGTTTTTTAATTAAAGTTGTAAATTAAATCTTTGTGTAATGTTCCCTTTTTTCGATCAATATATTTGAAAGATTCACCAAAAATACTGACTTGCACACTAATTATGCACACTAAATAATGCGAACTCAATATACTATTTAAAGGTATTTGCAAAACTGTTTTACTGGATATAAAAAAAAACTAAACTAACCTAACCCGGCAGAGTCGGATCTTAGTATGCAGTGCGAGGATAATTAGTGTGCAAGTCAGTATTTTTGGTGAAACTTTCAAATATATCTGATGTACGAACCATATTTTTGGTGTGAATTCGGTTAAAAAAGTCATCTCGTTTTGTATGATGTTTAATTTTTTTTTTGTACGACATGTTCAGTTAATCAATTGTTTTTTTTGCACAGCATTAGTTTTTCTGGTATGCATTCAGTTAATTAGTGGAGTTACCTAGTGTACTGAAAAAATATACAGATGTGCATTTAAATATATCCCTTTGAAAAATCTCAACATCGTTTCATATGTGGGTAAGGCGTTTCAACTGCTCGTTTCCTTGTAGTACGAAATTGATACGAATATAATCTTATTTTTGGATTCCATCACAATCCGCAACAAGCGCTCTGTTATGAGCTCACCAATTAACGGTTTTTGGAAAAATAATGTTATTTTTTTGCAAAAACATAACTTATGTTAGCGTGCAAAACGCTCCTGAGCCTTACCCATGAATGAGGCATCTTGTGCCTAGGTGATTGGTAATCAGCGGCGAGGGGAAAGCGCGTGGCCTCCGCTTAATTGCGGGAAATCTCGCGAGGCCGGTATGAACGGTGCGTCTTCAAAGGCCGAGCAATTGGTGTTATACTTCATACGGTAACCTGATAACATATTAAAAATATACAGAGTGATCAATCCAAATGGGTCAGAAGGGAGAATACGAAAACTATGAAAGATAGGGATATCTGTTCTTAGGAAACATAGCGTCGAGTTTAGGATTTAAAGAAACTGTTTTTTTTTTTAATATTTTCATACATAACCGGGAATTTAACCCTTAAAATTATGTAAGTAGGTAATCGCATGTCGTATTGTAACATTCTTTACAGCGATTTTGACCGGGTTATGTATTAGATTTATAAAAAAAATCAGGTTTTATAAAATCTAAAATCGTCGCCATGGTTCCTAAGAACAGATTTCGCTATCTCTTATACTTTCTGACTTCCGCCTACTGACCCATTTGGATTGATCACTCTGTATAGAAACTTTATTAATCGATAAACAACTATAAAATCATTTTTTTTTTAATATAATGGAAATATAAATTTCCATATTTGGTCTGTTCTTGCCGTCACTGCTTTTCTAGGAGCATTTTAACACTGCTTCCGACCCGCGGCTACGTAGACAATTTGCGGTATTGTTGTAAACCAAATGTGCGAAAGCCATAGTCTACCGAAACCTAAACGGTATTCTCCCAACGAAATCCAAAGTGTTCAAGTTTTACTTTAATTTATGAGAATTCCATGCGTGCAGATACTGTCTGAAATTGTATACCGGTTTTGGTGTTCCGTCAGTCTAATCATAATGGCAATTTATATCG
Source organism: Apotomis turbidana (assembly GCA_905147355.2). Classification (NCBI taxonomy): domain Eukaryota; kingdom Metazoa; phylum Arthropoda; class Insecta; order Lepidoptera; family Tortricidae; genus Apotomis; species Apotomis turbidana. The sequence continues at coordinate 59,565,984 of LR990280.1, read as the reverse complement.
CCGTCACAAGTAATGACCCTAAAGTACTATTTCCACCAAACGGCCCGCAACGTATCGGAACGGAAAGAATACGAACGGATGCTGCGACAACCGATCGTGTCCGGCAGCATGTGGACGCATACGATCGGGCGGTAACAGCCTTTCGCGGCCGACAGGATGTCGACGCACACGAACGGCACCGTACGGATGCTTGCGAACGTATCCATCATAATCCAGGGAATAAAGGAGTTTTACCTTACAAACACCAGTCCGTTTGTAAGGTTTTGAATCATTAGTATCATTACTTGTGTGTTAATTAACAGAATGTTTTAACTACTGGCATTGACGAGTTGTTTTTGATTGTTGCAGCGAGGAGGTCCGCAACCACGCGGTGCGCTGGAACGCGTCCTTCTCGTTCGTGTGCAAGATGTGCGCGAACGCGAACACCGGCGTGCTGGAGCCGGCGCTCATGCGTGTCTCCGTGCGCAAGGAGTGCAAGGGTGAGCTAACATTATTTATACCTAGATATCAATCGTGTAGGTCTTAAGCAGTACATTTTACTAAGAAACATTATGTCTAAACTGATAAAAATAAAAACCATATTCTTAATTTATTTTAGTACTACGTAGTCGTATGTCTTATAGTTTCAAACTTTCCCATACAGAACGATCTAAATGGGTCACTCTGTATAGATAAATATATACTTAAATACATAGAACAACTATGTAGGACCCAAGCACATCATTTTATATCGCTTTTTAGCGATAAGACCGCCTGTTGTTACCATTTGTAATGCATTTTTATTTCTTTTGTTATTTTATTTTTACTTTGTGGTGCACAATAAAGAGTACTATTATTATTAATCTCAATTCTATAACACGGATCATAAATCCGAATGCAAGAGAACAGACCAGCGCTCGCACAAAGAGCACATACACCGTATACGTGTACGGATACTGCCCGTACGTAGGCGGACGTAAGCCTAGGCCTTCAATTTTGTATGAAATTCCTTTACAGTTCTCCTGAGTTGTTCCGCTCGAAACGTGATACTTCGAAGCCTGAAATAACTAGGCATCGGACTTTCGCTAGCACGGCAGGACTTAGAACTATGGAGCCGATATTAACATTAAAATACAATTGAAACTCATACTCATAAGTGTAGTGTAGTGAGGACGGCAGGGCTTTAGAACTATGGAGCCGATATTAACATTAAAATACAATTGAAACTCATACTCATAAGTGTAGTGTAGTGAGGACGGCAGGGCTTTAGAACTATGGAGCCGATATTAACATTAAAATACCATTGAAACTCATACTCATAAGTGTAGTGCAATGAGGACGGCAGGGCTTTAGAACTATGGAGCCGATATTAACATTAAAATACAATTGAAACTCATACTCATAAGTGTATTTCATTGGCAATTTTAATTTATAGTCAAAGACAACGTCAGTAGAGTCAGCAAAGACCTGATTTGTGTAGGCATTGTTTTTTTGTCTTTAAAAAAAATACGTAAATATTGGCGACCTTTTCCATATTTTCTGGAGTAAATGGGTTCTACATATATTGATCGAATATACAGTGATGACTATGAACTACTAGGAATGACTAGAATTTTTTTAATACTGTCAATTAATACATATACTTAAACATTGTATTTTTTTTTATTTTATTTATAATTTTAGTCATTTAATGCTTGGGAATGTAAATCACAATAACCATGAATGCAGTTTCGAATAAAATAGATGAATGAGTATGAGTATGAATTATATTTTAATGTTAATATCGGCTCCATAGCTCTCTAAAGTCTTACAGTGCTGACGAAAGCCCGATGGCTAGTTATAACGCGCGTTACGATGGACATTTCATTGCATAAATAATGACACAAAGGTAAATTAAGAAAGAAAAATTGAATGCGGTCCACTACAATCTAGTGTTGTGTCACTATTTATAAAAATAAAAATGTGGTATTTACACAAAAAAAATAGAATCGATAAAAAAGATTCTATAAAAATATTTCATTGCATGTTTGATAAAATATAATTATTCCTTGGTGGCGTATTGTCGAACACCTCGCCACTCGTGGCGTACCTACCCGTTAAGAGGCCTTATTCCTTTTAAAATGCTGATTGTTTTAGACATTTTTCTCTATGATCAAACTTGTTTCTTAAAGTATTATTAATGTTACTACCTAGAACAGGGCTATTGGGATTAAAAGGTTTATGTTTGAAACCTACAGTTTGAATTTTTCATTGAAAATTTTTGTTTCAAAAACTACTCGAAATTTACAAAATTCACGCCTAAATTTCGTTTTTTTTTTTACTTATTTTCTTTTGCACACAATGAAAGTATGGAATAGCTATATCTACCTATAGCTACCTAGGACTCGTGGAAAAGTATTATTCACTTCATAAAGTTGGTTGAAATTATCAATTATATTTGTCATAATATGAAAAAAAATAATTAAAAAGGAGTAAGGCCTCTTAAGCGTTGCACGCGCTGAAAATTTCCCGAGAGACTTATACCGCTTACAGAAGGTCATATCTATAATCGTATGTGGCGACCGTTTTTCCTTTTGTAACAGTGGCGTCCTTGAACGCGCTTTCAATGTTATATGTTAGTCTTTGTGTGAATACAAGTATTTACTCGTGCCAGCGGCGCGAACATTTTATCAAGGACTGTGTACAAGCAATGTCATCTTTGCCCTTGAGACAATTGGGATGAAGATCTTGAGCTTTATTTTACAACAAAGTCATATTAAAACTTTCGTGGACCATTGAGTTGTTGTATTAAGCGGTTTACACTCACGTGAAATGGTTAAGAACGGCCCGGCATGTTTCGAACTCATGTATGGAGCTCTTCATCAGGGACTGCCCGTACACCGGCGCGGCATCTTTGTCACGGTTTGTCTTCGTCAAGGTCTTATTGATGAATGATGAATGTTACAATGAGTCTAACGCGATATTGATCGTTTCCTTTATTATTCGGTTTCCAGCATTATGGTCGCCTACGCGGGCCATAATCAGCGAATATGTTATAAAAAACGTCCCTACGAATATCTGGGTTCATATAAATCGATCCAACGGTTCGTTCCGGTCGTGAGTCCTATCGCGGGTTTTTATTATTAAAAGTAAATACATAATATAATAAACTAGGGACCCGCCCCGGCTTCGCACAGTTGCAATGCTGATAAATTATGCATGTATTATATATATACCTATCTCTTGAAACAATCTATCAATTAAAAAAAACGCATCAAGATTCGTTGCGTAATTTTAAAGATCTAAGCATACATACATAGGGACAGACAGACAGACAGACAGCTGGAAGCGACTTTGTTTTATACTATGTATGTAGTGACATCGGGCAACCTTACCCAAATCGATCTAGTCCCACAGTAAGGCTTGTGTTATGGTCACTATACGACGAGAAACATACTTATAAACATACCTAAACACAAATAACATCCATGAGTCACAAATTTTCGAGTTCATCACATGAGCGACAACAAAGGGCAAATGCGCTTGCCGGAATTTGAACCCAGGACCGACGACCGTCGTAGGCAGCTTTACGACTGTGCCAACCGCGTCGTCAAATATTTATTATTAATAAATTTTACTAATATTTTTATTTCCATACGAAGTATTCAATCTCAATTCTATAACACGGACCATAAATCCGAACGTTAGAGAACAGACCAGCGCTCTCACAAAGAGCACATACAACGCATACATATGGATACTGCCCGTTCGTAGACGGACCCATGTCAGTAGATAATCCCTGCGATACACGACCTTTTGTAATCAGGGCCTCGCAGTCGGTTCCTTGCCGTGCCACGGTAAAGTCGTATATTCATATGGATATCACTGTAAGATACGGCTTTTTAAAGTATCACGGCGGCATAGGACGTGCGCTGTACAGCCCGGACGGGATCAGCCTATCAATATACTGTACCTACATGTGCTCTGCGGTGCACCAAAACGTCGTATGAACCAACCATTTGAACTAGGCGTTAGAACGTTTTGATTTTGGACTTATAGATAGATAGAACCTAAATGCGTTCGTGGGTTCTGCGGGTCGATGAAAAGATGTACGTGTGCTCTAAATGTTCCATTCGACGATCAAATAAAATCTTAATTTAAGAGTATTTTTAGAGTTCGAGACGCATCTCGTGACACTCGTCGTCGTACGTAGTTTTCCACGTTACGACAATGTAACGCGTAATTTGTGTATTGTCTCTCAACTCTTCGGTGAGCGACATCTTTAGACAAAGTAAATGCTTATATACATACATATTTGATTTACTCGTCCGATTCATACGTTAGCCTGTGAATTTACCTTGGATATCCAGGCATGCCGGACAATATGAGAAGATCGAGCTCTATAATACCGTATTCCGTGTTGGCAGCAGACAAAGGGAGATATCGGTGCCTTCTGAACATTTGTCAAAGGCCGTTCGCAGCGAAAGAAATAAGCTCCGGGAGCTATATAGATTAATTTACTATTTTGGTGGCTTCAGTCCAATGGCTGTTGTTAGTACACGGATTTTAAACCAATTTTCGTAACGGCTTGTTAGAATTTAGTTGGGTTCCAGTTTTTACCAGCAATCGGACACGGTGGAGAAAAGCATCCCAAAAACTTGACTCGCCGAGTATGTTTTGTACAGACCGCAAACCTTTAAAAAAAAAGGAAAAAAGAAAAACCTTTTAAATAGCGACAGAACTCACTCACGTTCAAATAAACAAATAAATGTGCCCCGAATATGTTTTAACATCACGTATTTGTGCAAGTTTCAATCATTAGGACAACGTGTCAATGCCTCGTGCCGTAAAAAGGAGTTACTTTAAAATGCAGGGGTAGGGGTTTGGAAAAGTGTTTTACGCCATATCCTTATTTGTTTTACTATCAGCAAGTCGAGGTATCGGCAGTTAAAGGACGTCTCGCCTTTGAGTAAAGGTGAGAGAGCCTTTGAGTAAAGTTTTCCGTGAACGTATGATGCAACAGAGTTATGTGAATACTCGAATAGTTCCCCCTGAAGGCGAGCGCTCCCGAACTCCCTCGCATTTCAGCGACAAACTTCCTGGAACATTCCGCTTTTATGTCCGCGATAGCGAATTCACTGACAGAAAATTCCAGAGACAAAAACGGGGAGTGCACCCTTGAGTGGAATTCCAATTTCTGTCCTTGCCGTCTTTTTCGCTCTGCCGGTAAATTACGTTCGAGTGAGTGCACGGCACGAGGCAAACTCCAAACGAAGGTAGAATTTAGTTCTGCTCTGGTTGAAGTAAATCGCTTAATAAACAGACAGTGACGTGTCTACCAGTAATAAGGCACTCCTGTACGAATTGGGCTTTATGGCTTTCTCCAATTACTTTACTTACAAAGAAACACGAACGTCGTGGTTGCATCGGTAAAAAACCTCGCTCTTTCGGTTCTATGCGCTCGTCAATAATTGGCTACTATTTTTTTTTAGGTATTTCAGCAAGGCGCGGAGCAGTCCTACCGATGGGCCTCTCTTGTGAGGCCCATTAGTCACTAATCGGTATTAATTGGCGCACGCAATTCGCGAACGTTTACTTTATGAGCGCCGATATTGCGAAATGTCTTGCTCTCTCGTACAGTGCGGTTTATCGCTCACACAAGGTTATGCGCGGCTTTCACCGATGTCAGAAGAGAGAACCATCAGTACTTGTAGAAATAGTGTCGTTTCTTTTTAACCCCCGAGGAAAAAAGAGGGATGTTATAAGTTTAACATGTGTATCCGTGTGTCTGTCTGTGGCATCGTAGCTCCCAAACGGAAGGAACAAGTTGAGTGTGGTTCTTTTTAATCGAAACACTTGTCCGTCGAGATTGGAGGTGTTTTAAATTTTTAATTTAGGTTAGCTATTTTATGTTCTTCCTGTAACAGTGTATACTAACGTCTGGTTTGTGTACAGGCGGGCGCTCATATCAGAAGCTCGGCTTCTGCGACGTGAACCTCGCGGAGCTGGCGGGCGCGGGCGAGAGCACGCGGCGCCGGCTGCTCGAGGGCTACGACCCGCGCCGCCGCCTCGACAACTCCGTGCTGCGCCTGCGCATCAGGATGAACATGATCTCCGGGGACCCGCTCTTCAAAGTGTGAGTATCTGCTGCACCTGTAGCCAGCGCCGTATATACCCCAAGGCCCGGATCTAGGGGCCCAGCCAGTCTATGGTCAGAAGCAGGACTGACACCATAATAATGTTCTCCTTATAGGGGAGGGGGCCTCAAATGCCAAGTGGCTAGGGGCCCGGGGCATACGTGACTCTTTCTCATGCGAGATACTACCTATCTCTTTCTGTACGGTACTATGAGAGAGTGACAGGTTGCGCTATGCCGCTCGACAAGAGTCACGAAACATAGTTGTGGTGCTAGACGGGCCGCTCTCCACCCGTGTCTGTGTCGGACTGCAACCCTCTCACTCTACTAATATTTGAAAGAACAAGACGCTACGACATGATGCTTGGAATTTAAAGGCGGATCTGGAGACGGCAGACTAATAGGCAAACGCAATAGAAACTTTCTTAGTTTGCCGCATTACTATAGATAAAGATAAAGAAATTTATTCCATAACAATCTTACAAGCGTGTCGGAAATAATAATAATAATAAATTAATAAAGTATTACAATAGATTATCAAAGTATTTAAATAAATCATCAAAGTATTTACATTCGAATGTCACAATTAAATGCATTTTTATTTATAATATAACATAATTTTAACTAAAAACAAAGAAAATATTATTAAATTTTACTTACAAAGACAACAATAATCTACTTAAACAATTATAAACATATATTTTGGACAGTTAATTATTGATTACAAATAAAATCGCTAACATGATAATAGCATTTATTTATCAAGAATTCTCTGAGTCGACATTTGAAGCTATTAGAATTATTCAGTGATTTGAAATCACTAGGCAGACAGTTATACAATTTAACAGCCTGATTTCGCATACTATGATGGACAACATTTAATTTGGATGCAATCAAATACCTTAAGTCCTTTCTGCGAGTGTCTGTTTAGATACTCTTTCTTCCTCAGTCTCGTATCTTTCTGGGTGTTTAAGAACGCTGGTCAGTAAAACTAGAATGTAGAGACACGGGACCGTTAGAATTTGTAGCTTTACGAAGTGTTCTCTACATGACTGCCATGGTGGGATACGAACCATTGTTCTGATAGCTCGTTTTTGTGCAATGAAGGCTTTATTAATATTATATTCATAACTCTGCCCCCAGAACTTTATACTATATCGCAAACGAGACTCTATTAGTGCATAATAAACTGATATCAATTGTTTTACAGTAACTTCGTCACGTAAGCTCCTGAGTGCATAGCAAGCTGAGCTGATACTACTTTCCAATGACTTAATTTCTTACTATAATAGTATTTTATGCAACCGTTGTATAAGAGGGGGCAAAAAACGCGAGTGGCATGGGTTACGATGTGAGCGCAGCGAACATCGTAAGAAAGATGCCACGAGCGTTTTTTGACCTACTTATACAACGTTGCATACAATACTTTTTCTACGACTCGACATTTCATAAATAAAATGCAAATAAACAACAAAGAAAATAATTACATGTTCCCGCTCGGAATCAACAAAATTAAAAAGAAAAATTGTCTCTGATAAACTTTTTTTTATTGACATCCATCTGTCAAAAAAATATTAACTTATACATAAAGGTATACGATCACCATACTAAACATCTGTCAAAAAAATTAAACTTATACATAAAGGTATACATTCACTATACTAAACATCCATGCACTGAAGATAAAACTTTTTTTTTAAGTTGGCAGCAATGCCTTAGTACAAAAGTTTTTTTTTTAATTTGCAAATTGTGTGAATGCATCTGTTCATCATGTAATCTGAGGTACTAAGTGATGGTTTTTTGGCGACATTATAACATCGGTTTGCAGTGTGTTTTTGAGCAGTAGAGTATAGACTTTTACAGACTTTCATAATTTATGTCTTTATATTAGAGTTAGTAACTATATAAATGACAGAAAATAGTACTGGAGTAGAAAAAACGTTATATAACATTGGTGACTTGTCATTCTTTCCCGGTAACTTTTAAGTTTATTTCTCGTGGCGTCTATTGTCTATTGTCACACAGTTCGGCACTTTTCGTAATTGCTAATTGTTTTTATTTCAATTATGAAACAAGTATCTACACAATAATTGCATTAAGGCAATCGTATAAAAATACTGCCGTTGAAAACCTTAGTGTTGATAAACGTATTGCACTTACACTTTAGGTTCACGTTTTCAAGTTTGTTATTATTACATTATTCTTTATGCTTTAATCTTTGTATCAATGATTTAACATCACATCATATTAAGTTACCCCACTCTGATAATACGTGTTGGGTATCGGAATATGTGTGGCATATCCATATGAAGACTGAATCGTTTAATCTCGTAATGTTGCACTCAAACATATTCAAAATTTCATGAAGTTTATTCCACAAACCGGGGTCACAAGTACTTTAACAATCCTAAAGCTAGTGCTTCTATAAATATGCCGTCTGGAGAGAAGAGGAGTAGCGAATGAGTTATTCCGCTTTTGCTGATGTGATTTAGCCGGCCCTGCTCGGCGGTTTAACCAGGTTAGGCTCGAATCGATCCAATAATTGCTCCTATAAGACCAGATTGCGCGGCGAAGTAATTACTGTTTTCCGTCCATCCCTTCACATCGAGTAGTCAACTTAATGGACGCTGAAAACGGCTTACTTTTCGGTGACGGGCACAAGAGACATTCTTACACCATTAAACGACAAAATAAGGCGTGATACTAAATCAATAGCGACGCGATAATCTACACTTAACGACATCGACTGCGCGCTTTCTTCTAGAGATAAATAAAAAGGATAATCGTTTAGCGATTGTTTGCCTGGTTTCTATAGGAGTAAGAACTGTTTTCGAATGATTTCGGTGCTGTGTTGTATGGCGTTCTGTTGTGATTTGAGATGGAAGCTGACGCCGCGATTTTGGACTTGAGCCCGACACCGGTGTCGGAATCCGTCTTAGCGTTGGGTGTTGTTCAATTTATCGAGTTTTGAACCCTTTGAAGTTTTCTAAGCGCAAAACTGCAGGATCATCATTTGTTTCGTATGGGAGCGCGGTGCCATGCCTGCCTAGCGCCATCTGTCGGTCATAATTTCCTTTGTCCTCTCATCACGCCGAAACGGCTGGATAAATTTTAACCAATTTTGGCACAGGGATAGCTGGACATCCAAAGATGGTCATAGGATACTTTTTACCTGTCTACGGTAAAGAAATAACACGCGGTCGAAGTAGCGGGCGCCTGCCAGTGTTTTATGAACGTACTAATGTGTTATTAACTATCCAGGCCGGAGCGCAAGCAGGACCTGGCGGACGGCAAGGCGGACAGCGGGTCGGAGAGCGCCGCCGGCGCCGCCGACGAGGACTGCGCGTCCTCCACCCCGAGCAGCGGGTTCGGCTCCCTCACCAAGCGGTCCACCTACGGTCAGTATCACTCTCATGCTCATCGATATCATTATAGTATATTACTGCCGAGGCCGGGAAAAGTCAGTTCGTGGATGAGTATGATTTTGAAGGACGAGGCGTAGCCGAGTCCTTCAATAATACGAATCTGCGAACTGACATTCCCGCCGAGGCTTGTATAGTGCTTTTCTCCAAATATGCTTGGAAATCATCACCAATCTACATTTTAATTTAATGTATCAGTACCATGAAGTTCATTTGGTACTTATTTGTTTTAGGAATAGGAATAAAATTTCGGGTCCGAATCATATGTTTGATTTAAAACAAAATATATGAATAAGAATGAATAAATATATATGAAAACACAATAACAAAAAATATGCACATAGGTAATTATAAATTTTAGTTAAATGAACAACTTCTAAACACACTGTTTTTTTAGAAACCATACCATATTTATCATTCGGAGAAGATCATAAGTTCAAAATAACTTTTATATTGATTTGGACACAATCATTTCTGTTTTATTTTTTATTTGTGTACGTTTGGTACACATTAATTTTCAAATCACTCATTAAATATCATCATATTATTAAAATTAATACTGTCGTGAGAAATCTCTAATAAATAACTAAGAACCATGAAAATAAATTAACCGCATATAAGATTATTATTCAAATTGTTTGTCCGTTATTCGAAATTTGTCGACATTTTAAATACATTGACAGTAGCAGAGCAAAAAAATGTTCAGTGCAAGAACTAAACGCAGAGAACAATTAAAAAGTTTATAATAGTTTTTATTTTTTAAATTTAGTGGACAATTGGCTGTATGGTGAATTATCAAAGTCTTTGAAAAAATTAAAAGTAAAAATGCAGTAACCGACCAAATTAAGATTACCCTCATTTGTATGAGACGTTATAAACGGAAGGTGTGTTTTTTACTTAATCGCCTTATTTAAATAATATTGATTTCCCGGCTAAGGCCAATAATATATATATTTTTTTAATTTTCATTAACGCCTTCTAAATATAACGAACGATTTCGCGGTCCAGTTTTACTACATTAATGGCAACATTTCCAAGCAAGTTGGAGAAAAATTATTTTTCTCAAACATGCTCGGAAATGCATGCGTTAATGTCCCGATATGAGGACGTGAAGTTTCTCGTTTATGGCTCCCTACATTACTTCTTGGCCTTAGGCCACAAAAGTTAGTATGAAAATCCATTTTTGTCCGCTGCTCTAATTTTTTAAATTTCTATACTAAAATTAAATTGGCAAAGGAAAAATTACATACAGCCAACCACCTCCACAATCTGTAAGCATAATTGCGACACAAAAAATCCATGGTACTATATTTATGTGCGGTTAAACATGGTGCTCAAATAGCTGGATCAAATAACATATTTAAAAAATAAAAAAGGTAGCACATTGAAAATCTTTTTTTCTGCTTATTCGTATTTCGTAGTAAATATAAAATAATTTTAACAGACATAAAAATTACTTCTAGTGATGAGAGTGACGGGGAACTTATGAACAAAGGATGACGGGGAACTTTATGAGGAGGAAAATTTAGTCATGCAAAATATGCTACGGGAAAAAAGTAAAAACGAAAAATAGTTTTTACTTTTTCCCCGTAGCATATTTTGTTTTGTTTACTTGATTATCTAATAGTTATTTTAATTTTAATATTTCCTCACATCGTTTGAGAAAAGCACTATACAAGCTTCGGCCGGAACAGGGATTGCAGGACTCGTTCTATCTGGCCTCGTCTTCGACTCGGCCATCTACCCCAAACTCGTCCAGCAATCCCTTACTTCACGGCCTCTGCAGTAATGTACTAATTATTTTCTCAAACATGCAATGAAATGTTGTCATAACGTGCGTTAAAACAGGTTTCGAAGTATCACGTTTCGGGCGGAACAACTCGATAGAACTGTAAAGGAATTTGATACAAAATTGAAGGCGGGAAGTAAATTATTTTTAAACATGGCGTCTGTGCTCGTGAATAGGCAACAGCTAAATTATATTTTTTAAGTGGTGTATATTTTTTATTTCATTGCATATGTTTGAGAAAAGCACTATACATGCCTTAGCCTTGAAAACGCTTGCCGGCTTCGTATCACTACCCTACTCAGCCGGCAAGCCCTTATTTCCCGGCGTCTGCAGTAATGTAGGTACTATTTATTAAAGCAGTAACGTCTGCTAAGCTTAACGTAAACCAAATGTTTACTATGAAGTAAAAAAATTAAATGTTTAATGTTTCAGGCATGGTTCCAACCTGCGTTTCCAACGGCTTTCCGGGCCAACAAGGGCGTCCTACCTATTGGACCGCTGAACCTGATGCTAGAGCCATTGATAAATAATTAATTTCGGTGTATCGTTAGATTCGTTACTATCGATTCTCAACATGGCTCTAGCATCGGTTCAATGGTACAAAAGGACGCCCGTGTTGGCTTGAAAAGCCGTTGAAAACGTGGCTTCGAATCCCGCCAGAACCATTAATATTTTCAATTTGTTTCTGTAATAAGTATGCTACAGGCTGCGCCATGTAGTATCATGAGACTAAATAAAAGATGATGCCTGTTGAGCAGTCACGCATTTATTAATTCGCTTCAATGTAAACACAATACAAAAGCTTATACCGAGCAGTAACGAGTAAATAAATACCAGTTTGGATCTTCTTCTTAATCGGCATCGGGCAATCGGTGTTTAACTTTAATATTAATGCTCGTCACATGATGCACCATGCTTTTCCACTTGGTTATATCCTCGGCGATCTTGACAGCATTGGGTATTGACAGGCCAGTGACCGTCTTTACAAGATCTGACCAACAGGTAGGCGATCGACCGCGCGGTCTTTTCCCGTCTACCTGACCAACTAACATCAGTTGTTTGGATATTTACCCGATATCTACCCTAGGGTATCCACCTTCTGCCACACCCAACGGCACCCAACTTAAGTCGTTAATAGCTCATGTTCGTTACAGAAGGCAGCCACTCGCTCCCGCTGTCGTCTCTGCCGTCCGGCGAGCTGCCGTCGCCGGATCCGGACGACACGTACGCCAACTCTGTCATGGACCACCCGGGTAAGTTGAGCCATGGAAATTGATTTATAGGTGCTCTAGCTTCTACCTGCAGCTATGCTCTTTAACTTACAATCTGATCTATTTGTGTGCTAAGTAGTTATGTGTTGTTTCCGAGAATCGCCGGAAAGTTTCCTCATTTTGTATAGGAAATGTTCTCGATATTCTTTCCCCATACATATTGAGAAACATTCTCGAGATCCATCTCTGGTGCTAAGTTTCATCAAAATCCGTGTGCGAGTTATTGAGTAATAATTCATTCATGCTTTTGAACATCTCCACAAATTATGACATCTGGACGCAATTATCACGTTTTGCAAAATGATTCCAACCCTCGTGTCACTTTGAATTGAGTTCAAGCTACAAAAAATATAGGTAGGCATTTTAATTGATTTGAGTGTTGGAACTTCCGCACGTCGATTTTTAATAGGGGTCAGACATAGACGACACGGCGCGGCGTGAGCATGTTGATATACTCGACCCTAGCCTACGCCCTCGCTGGCTCTCTCGTATTCACATCAACCTAGCTAGTGATCAATAACTTTGACCTATCACCATTATATATTTTCATTTCGTTTACGTGACGCGTGATATCTGGTCTCATAGTATGCGCTTCATGATATGTTAGAACACAAGCATCAGGAAGGATAAAAAAAAATTGGTCAGTTACACAAACGAGTTGTTTTTATAACAAAGAAAAATAATGACTGACTGTTGAGTTTGTTTCGGCGTTTCTTCTTAACAGTGGTCTCCTCTTGTGAAATGCCGGTAGTCTCAGACATGTAAAAGTACCCTTTTAGCGTACTTGCAGAATAAAGTTCATTTTTACAAGCTTTTATTTAATTTGCATTGTATGTTTAATGTATGTTTGTTCGGATGAAATCTTGCAACTCAATTTTGAAGCAGATATCGTCAACCGATTGAGCTGAAATTTTGCATTACTTAACCTTGATGACCATACAATAATATGGTACCATGGGGCTGATCTGATGATGGAGCCGGAAGGTGGCCATAGGAACTCTATAATAGAAAAAGCAATCCTACCGAGCTTGGGCTGTTTAGAATCGTCTCAGTGAGCATTTGATGGATATCCAAAAAAAAAATACAGTCGGCTATAAAAGCTTGCCACTAAAATGAAATGTCATTTTTGACAGAAACTTATTTCATTATTCTTTTGCGTTTGGTTGTGTTAAGTGTATTAAATACTTCGCACAGGGAGTCTCAAATAATTATCTCGAGCAAACCAGATCTAGAACAACAAAAGTGACATGCGACTGTCTCGCGTCACATAATTTTTTCTCCGTTCAAATGTAATGATATCTTCGCCGAGTGACAGGAGAAGTCGTGGCTAGTTACACCCGTTGTATCGTTAGGAAAGGGTTACTGCTATTCCAATTACCTAGTGTATGACCCAAGCCATGAATCCATCACAGCTGTATCACCTCTGACCGTGTAAAAGCGCACAGTAAACGATCCAATCAGGTACAAAGGCGACGCGATTGACTGGCAAGTGGTGGTCAATTGTCGCGTTGCACCAGTGCAATTGCCCTCAATTCAACACTGGTGAAGGAAAACAGACTTAGCGCCTTCGTGGTGAGAACTTACTAGAGATATTTTAGACTTGATCCTTCAATAGGGGTGTAGACTGATGTAGAATAATACAACATACTGCAGTTATAATGAATAAAATTAGCTCAATATGTCATGAAACAAAGAAAAAAACTTTGGAAAAAAATATTTATTTGAAATATGGGACTTCAAAGGTCTTCAAAGGACTTGGAACGTATGGATCATTTATTTTTAAGGCGTATAGTTTTTTTTAGGTATTATATTTATTTAAACAATACCACATAAAAATAAACCGACCGAAAATAAAATTATATAGTAATAAATTCTGAGGTAACAAAACTAATAGTTTTTAAGAAAAAGTGTAATATTCTCACTTCCGAAAAAAGTATGTTCCTCATTTTTTACAGACTAAAATTCTAGGCACCCTACTGCTTTATGGATCGACCACACCGCTACTCAAAAAAGAGTGCGGTACGTTAACGTAGTAAAATGTATGAAATTCGATCGTCACCGTCTTCTTGAGCAGCGGTGTAGTCGATCCTTACACTGATTTTGCTGCGAATTGTACAATATTTTACCATATCTGATGACTATCTACTATGCATGGACATTTTCAATACATTTTATTTTCTTCCTGCATGTGTGAAATGCCTGTAAAATGTGCATATATTACATACTGTTATATGATTTCATTGTTACGTTTAACCTATGCAATGCCGAGCGATGTTGTTGTATATGATGTTACGATTTGTATGTACGCCTTGCATTCTCTTGCTGATCGTTTGCGAATGTTTCCTACTTACAATAATCTCACACAAAATATTATGAAAAAATGCTTTCAGTATTTCACGCACGGTTCTATCGGAACAACGCGTTTTCACTGCTGAACCGTCACTGCATGTATACCTTGTTTATTCATTATGTCCTTTTCAATTTGTCTTCTATTAGTCTGTATTAGTGTGATTGGAAGACAATCATGCTCTGTTGGTTATACTTTTCACTGATTACGCCTTTCTATTACTATTTGAAAGGCATGCAATCAGTCGTTAAAAAATTAAATCATTAAGAAATAAGCTTCTTATTGTTTAGAAAATGACTGTTAACCCGCAGATCTTGTTTTCTCATGTTCTGCCTCGCGCCGCTAAACTGTGGCATGAACTCGCTCACGGTATTTCCGAACCAATACGACCTTTAAACCTTCAAGAAAAGAGCGTACTCCCATCAGAAAGGCCGGCAACGCACTTTTGGTATTACAGGTGTCCAAGAGTGACGGTAATCGCTTACCATCAGGCACCCCGTCGAATCATTTGCCACTCATTTCATAAAAAAGTAGTTCACATTAACCTTACTAAAGTAAAACCTTCGAGGGTACTAGGTAAACTTCACATTAACAAAATATTGTTTGTTAACTTGGTGCCTCCAACATCAGGATCAAATAAATTGAGCTTCGGAGCATCAGTTGGGTTTTACTCAAACTTGTGCAAGCCGTCTGCAATCTCTGTTGTTGGAAAACTAACTCCGTTAGTCTGGCTAAGTTTCAACGAGGGTTTAAGTAGTCGAACAGGTTGCTGTTGTCATTTTTATCGCATCTTAAGTTGTGGTACTTGTAAGCTGAAGTTTAGCGCGATGAACATATTGATAACTAGAAGAAGCGTCGTATGGTTAAATAAACTTTCTTTCTAATTTCGTGATAAGGCATGATAAAACTTTTTGCTTCGCTGTAGTTAGTTTAAATAATTACACAACCATCTTTACTGCCTCCGTATAAAAAGTGTTCATCATTTTGACGTCTATCCGTAAACATATTCCGACCGATACGGTGGCAACTGTGCATCGTGACCATACGATCATCAGTAGCTGACAATTTTACTAAAGCCTGACCAGAAATATATGAGGATTGTCAAGAGGGCGCTATTTATAAGATTTATATGGCAATAATTTTGCAACCAATCGCAACCCATTATAGTGACATTAGTTTAAATACCTGTCAGTTCCACTATGTTAACATCGTAACATCATTTAATGGAATGCACTCTTTTTCCGACTGTTTTTCGTGTAGTAAACACGCGTACACTTTATTTATAATATTACTTTCACGACTGTGGATGGGTTTCGGCATTTTCTTTGGATAATCTTAAACATTTGTCTTTTAAAGAAAGCACCACGAATGACATTGACGTTGTTGACAAACCATCATAAAATCATTGCCAGTGTAAGAAATTAGTTCCAGTGAAATTCCGCAATATGGCGCACCCTCATATATTTCTGGTCAGGCTTTAATTCCTTCTGTCAAATTGCATACTAAAATTGTCAGGTACGCTGTTCAGATTTTACTTAACAACAAGACCCCGAAAGGCAATTTTCTCTTTTTATAAATAGCTGCGCCGCGCAGAGTTACCCGCTCATCACACGGGAACACTAATATTTTTCGGGCTAAATGTAGCCTTTACCCGTACAGGGGTTCTTGCAGACTAACTCCTCGTTTAAGATATAGCTTAGTTATAACTAACAGTTTAATTATAAATTACTACTAACCAACATGTGTAATATATATTTTTTTGTTCTTGCAAGAAATAAAGGGCTTTGTTATTTTATTTATTAATGTAGCCTAGGTATGTGTTAATCCTGGGTGTTAGCTACATTCTTACAAAAATTAATCAACGCCGTTTTAGAGTGAAAAACTACTTAGCAAACGTACGCATAAACATACTCACAAACTTTCGCCTGTATATTAGTGTCATAATAGTTATAACTTCGACTTGACTTTGCGAGCAGTCGCGAATTTCATCAGCATTCAATTGTGCGAATTTATCGATTTTAGTGAATGTAGCTAAGCCAAATCAGCGCATTTATAAACAAATTGAAGTGAATCTCGTGTAATTTGCGTCATTCAAATGATTTAGTTACAAATTGCATTTAGCATTTATAAAATAGTTACGGAAAGTATAAAATAGTTAAGGGTTTCCTACAACATTCCCTGACTTTGCCACTAATTACACGTTAGTTACCAACGTTTGTCTGTCACTCTGCTGCCAAGCAATATTCAACGTGATCCGACAATGTCGATTTTTACGATTAGGGCGGCGTAATTGGATGGACTCTGTGTTCAAACACCATCTTGCCATTTCAACTGTCTGAGTTTCGTATTTTTTTGTCATTATCTAAATTTATGGGGTATTTCTACCTACTTAGTAGAGATCTCGGTCTTCTGAGAAATGGTTTCGAATTACATAAAAGTGTGTAGATTTCGGCAAGAGAGTAAAAAAGTGATTCATAACAAAAATGGATTTATTTACACTAGTGAAATTTAATAACAGTCTTAACAGTATTATGATTGTGCATAATTTTTTTTTTTTTATAATTTCTTGGATGGCTTGTAAAGTTAGAAACTAGTAAGAATAAGTTACTAGCGACATCTAGCGTGGAGTAGCAAAACAATTTCGCTCCTAGTTGACAATAGATGGCACTACGGTTCACTAAGTTCAGCGGATTTCAGTTATTAGACATAACGTTGCCCTCTTTTCCCTTAATATGTTTAGAACTTGTATGGAGCTCTTGATCAGGGGTAGCTCCATGTTGCTACGCGACTCGTGGCCCCAATGTACACATGTGGTTTAATTGGAGGTGTGTGTGTGTTTCCAGGCGCGGGCACGCTCTCGGCGGGCGCGGCGTCGTGCGCCAACTGTCTGCAGCACACGCACTCGCGGAACTCCTCCAACACCTCGGGCGACATGAGCAGCAAGGTGAGCAGGCCGTCTCTAGCACAACTGTGACGTGTGACTCTTTTTCTTGCGCGAGATATATACTACCGTACGGTGCTGTGAGAGACGGGCGTCGCTAGATCGCGGGACAGCAGTCGCGGAGCACAGTTGTGCTAGACAGGCTGCTTTTATTTCTTCGCTGCTAACAGGGTGTAACACTTTCACGACCAGGTAAATAAATTAACGCTACCCGAGCCCGCTAGGTGGGTGCAACCCCACCCCGACAGAGCCCGCCAGGTGGGCGCTTTACAATTTGCTCAGCAAGCTGGGCCGGCAGCTGAGTAAAATTTACGAGCGGTTGGTTGGTCGTGAAAGTCTATGTATAGGTAATGTTCCCCTCCTTTCTGATTTCCCCATCAGATTTATGCCTAATGGGATAAGTACAGGACGCCAACATGGCCAAAATGCCACAATACAGCATCTGTTGCAGCTTTTTTTTATCGAGTTAGGGTTAATAGGGTCGCAATACTTTGGGGTTGGGTTTATTTCAATCCGTCGAGACACAATGAAGAATATCACCAAATTTTAATTGATACCTGAATTAAAATACGAATAGTTTACAAAATAGGGGCGCGTAGCTGTGATGTCACTTGAATTCGCTCAATGTATGAAGATACCATGCAACTGTTACTTCCAGGCATCGGGCTACGGCAGCTCCGTGTCGGCCGCGTCCGCGCACTCGCGCCAGAGCAGCGAGGGCGACTCGGCCGACGCGCGCCCCCACCACAACAGGTACCCGTGTGACACCGCCCTTACTCGCGATGATTACCTTACCTGTGTTGCATATCGACAACGGGTGGAAAGCTGTTGCTAAGCTTGCAATTCCGGAACGTCCGAGTGGTCATATGGGTCTTGTAAACATGACCTTAGAAAGCCATTGTCTGATGACAAATAGAAGCAAGTAACATAAAAACTCAAAGAAATTTATATCGTCAAGTCACAAGGTTGAAATTGAAATTGCTTAGCTCGTGGGAAGCGGAACTCAGGCACATTTTCAACCCTTAGTGTCAAAGTATCTTGTTCCAATGAGTTTAGGATATTGCAACTTCAACCTTGTAGAAAATAAATCTGGAAGAAGGAATGTATTTGTTTGCGTTTTATGTTACCCCAAAGTGATTAATTTCTATACATGAGTAAAACAGTGGCTTTGTGGGGTCATGTTCACAAGATAAGCTGTGAAGTGGAATTCGGACAGCTTATATAATCTCAACTTTAATGTAGTGTAGAGAAATATTAGATTACAGCGCTGGACGCACTCGGCTATTTGACAAGAGGCTAAACTTAGGATAAAGAATATGGAGGTAATTTGAGTGACATTGTCTAAGAAAGTTTGTGGGAAGAAGTTGTATGTGGAGATGGCGTTACTGTTATGATTTTTTGATACGTCGAACAGTAGTCCGCCCTCTACTGGTACTTTTCCAACGGCACGTATCTTAGACAGTATCACTATTGAATCCATATTTCTCAGGTTACTAGGATATTTGCTTCAAACCCGGTCTAGCCTGAGGCAAGCCAGGAAAAGGCAAGAACAATTTCGGAAATGTCTTCAGTTCGTAAATGGAATGACATCAGAAAGCTTTTGTTCCAAATTGAGAAGATAGGGATTTATGTCTCGAAATATTATGTCTACAGTTAATTTAACTATCTGTGCATAATTATCGTATTTAACTATGTAAAAAGATTTTTGGTGGGAAACATTTTTGGGAAACATACATCGAGGTTATAGATCTGTGACAGATGTGTGCCTCTGAAAAATGATCAATAGATGGCATTGCTATCGTAGGTTACTCTTTATACAATAGTTGTATCGGGAACGACCGACGTTTGTGCGGCCATGTATTGATAAGGATTTTCGCACAGACACGTATATCTTTTGTAGACAGTGTCATATGTTACCTCCCCACACTATGACATACAGATATAGTGTATGAATGTCTTTCCATACCTTTTTGTCGGTTTGACATGCTTTCTCTATCAATTTCGGTGCTAAAGTTGAGATGGAAATATAAAAAGCCTGCCCGACAAAATACGTTACGCCTAGGGAGGTGAATTCGTGAATGTCCCAGATCGCTGGTGTTTGTGTGCCTTAAGTACGCGATCTGGGGCTTTACGTATTACCGCCCGTGGTTGTTTACGTCTTGCCTTGGCCAGGAAGTGAGATTTGGTGTAGCGGGCAGAAAATCCCACTTACGACCGAGGGTGACGTAAAATATTATGTATATCTGTACGCATAGGTCCTTTAATATTGGCGACAGAATGCAAAAGTGGGATAGTTTAATCGGTTATGGTTATATTACATCGGTTCCCAGTCGGGGTTTATCGTCGCATTTTATCATATTCGTTTTCAAACATTCTTGATAATTTATTATTATTTAATTAAAGTACTCTGTGTTTTGGGTTCTGTAGTACTTCTAGATGATGATGACGGAGTAAATCATCCAAATGTCAAACAGACAACGTTCCACGATATGTCATAGTGCCGTGAATTCACACATTGCACGTCGTGGGTTTCCACGTCACGATGACGTAACAGGAAATTATGTCACGGTCACAAAGAAGACGATTACGACAAAATGCCGGGTGTATAATTAAATAAGCAATAATATACACTATTTGAGTATCTCTCAAAAAGTTTGTACAAAATTAAGACGTCAATTAATGTTCAATTATATTTATCCTTTTTTGTTACCAATTTTCTTTGTGATTTCCATTACATTCATTCCAGATTGTATGTTATTGAAAAAGTATAAGCATAACAGAACCTTAATTATCGAACATAGCCATAACATTGATATAAAATTACTAAAATAGTAACAAAATAGGAAAATTATATCGTCGGGGATAGTGCAATACCGCGTAACTCGCGTAAGTAACACGTGTAGATACGAATCTATATTCAAACAAAAACAAAACAAAATTCATACATTTTATGGAATTGAAAACTTTATCGACAGCTGTTGACGACGATCGATGTTGAATTTTAAGTCATAATTATGTACAAAGTTTTTGAGAAATGCTCATCTTATCCATTCAAAAACGCTCTTTCAAAAGGGATACTAAAAATAATGGAAAGTGATACGTAATTTCACGGGTTTAGGTTGGAAATGGGCAATGGGCAGGGGTCTTTGTACATTAGAAGGAGTTGGTCAAAGTTGTTCACCCTCTATAGTGTGAAGTGGATGAACGGAGTCTTCACTTGTACCAGTCGTGCTGCAGTCACTCGCAATGATAACGAAATACCTTAACAATATAATGGAGACTTGGGTTTTCACTGTGAATTGCTTTGTGTGTGGCTGCACAAAATGCCGGCTCGCATGATTTTGCGGGAAAGTAAATCAACAATTACTGTTTTAAACTGTTTATTATCTGTAATAACTATAGTATGCTAACTTCAATTCTGAATAAGTAATTTTAATGTCAGTGGATTATGGTAAAACTAACCTTTTGTATTACAATATTATTTTATTGAGTAGATAAACACGTCCAGTAATCTCAAAGCTGTATTCAGTTGAGGATAAGTTACATTGACTTTTGTAGAAATTATAATCATGCCAGCCGCATTGCTTTGTTGTATTCGGATGAAATACTACAATGTATGATGATTTTTAAATAAGCATACTTCGGGGTTTCTGGTGCGCAAGTGATTTAACACTCGACCGAAAGTAGGCGTGAAATCATTAGAGCACCGAAATCCCCGGGCTACATGCTGACAAGGCCTGCTAGGGCATGAATGCTGGTACTTGGAAGTTGTCTCGGGGTGGGGTCTGTTTTGTTTTTATTTTCTATTTTTTGTTTATTAATATTTTATTTTATTGCTACCTCCTCAATAGCATTTTATTTTTCAAGATATGTGGCAAGCTATTCGTTTTTTGATCCAATGGCCGATGCCGCTGATTTTAGGACTAAATATTTTCGGTATCATTACAGTAAACTTGATAATACTTGTACGATATCTATTTATATTTAATGCGTTCAAATATACAAGAACCAATTGTAGCATATAATGCCTACGAACATAAAACGCGGTGTTATAACTTGTAGTTATCATGAGGTTACTTTCTTTATAATCGGCCTAAAAGATAACATTGATTTGTCTACTGAAATATACCGGGCGAGTCAAACAAATCATCACGGCGTCGGCCGGGGATACACGTCTCTGATCACATAGCGAACGAGACTCCAAAAAATATTCATAAGTGTATAAACTGATTCAAATAAATTGCTATCGAATCCGCTGTTAAAAATTACTCATTGTCTATCGGCCATTTGCAATATTTTTGTTTTGAGTCTCGCGCGCTATGCGAGCACCGAACGTCGCCCGCGCAGCACACGCTCCCCGCTGCCCGACCACACGTAACTAACTGATTGTTAGCTTTATTAATTTCATTTTTTTATGTTCCTCTCTCGTCCCCTCACCCGCAGTCGCTTGTGTAAGCACACAGGGCGGGCACAAACACTGACCAAGCTGCTGCTAGAAAAGACAGTGTCGTCCGACAACTCGGACTTGTACCTGACTCCCAACACGACGCTGACGGGTCCGCCGGACGTCATCCGTCACGCGCTACAGTCCCCCGCCTCAGAGGAATACAAGACTCCAGATACAACCCTCACGAACGAACATTTCGCCATGCCCACGTATTTCGACAAGAAAAAGAAGGCGGCAGCGACAATGATCAGCAACGCCGTCCAACCGTTGACGAACTTTCAGATCTTCAAGCAGAAATCCTTGAACACAATCCCTGCATTAATAGAACGCAACAAACGGAACGAGGAACTGTTCAACAACTTTCCATTCCTAACGCCACTAGCGCATAGAAAGAGCTCGCTAGTGTCCGATGCGAATCGCCTCTCCGGCTGCATCGAGGATGAATTCTACAGCATCACATCGGACCCGGAAGTGGACCCCGGGTCGTCGGTCGACGTCCGTCACCGCTTCAAGAGTTTGTCCGGCAAGCCGGATAAAGACGTGTTCACGTCGACCCCGAAGGAGAGAGAGGCGGTGTCGGTGATCCAGCGGTGTCACTACGCGTCGGAGCGGCGGCGCGGCGAGGTGCTGCGCCACAGCTACACGGACCCGAGGTACGTGCGACCCTGTGTGGCTTGCTTCACTCCCGGCTTGCGGCGGGCTCGGTCGCGACCTAACTCAGCGGGATAGGGGATAGCTGGGAGTTGACGGCTCTAGGGATACTTAGCGATTCCTTATAGGTATCACTGTTGCTAGTTTCGGTGTTATTGACTATTTTACAGGATCTGGCATTCCTTATACTTTTGGCAATCCGCTATAAAGTATTAAATTTATGATTGTAGCTTTACGATTCAGTTATTTTGTTTTTTTTTTTTTAGGAATTTTGGTTCTCTATTTTATAATAATTAAAACATGTTTTTATGTACAAAAACAAATGCATAGTGTTTTTTTAAATCTTAACGTGTTCAAATAACAGCTCACGATATTCCAATGTGTATTTAAAAACAAAACACATTATATATACACGATGATTTTTAATCGGTGATCAGGTACCAACTTTTCTAACTCAGTAATTGATGGCGGTCACGATGAAGTCATAATTACATGAAAACAAACTTTTATTTTTCTAGGATAATTTTTATTTTGAAACCAATTTTGTCTTAAATTCCTTGTCACCGAACTAATCTGTATCGGTGTGCTTACAACCTCTTTAATAATTTAATGGGAATGACAATTTATGAGTAATAACTTGTCATTGTCAATGTCACTACATAAACAAAGTCGTAGAAAATTTCGTAAAATTTCCCGCCAAAGCGATGACACTTGACGTAGGTATCGTACTTCAATAATTTACGTAGGATGACCATGTATCTAGTGGTTATTAGTTTTAATTATGTTTTAACTTTTAATTAATTTAACAGTGAGGTAATTGCGCGCGACCTCGCGTATTAGGTTTAATTTTAGCTAAATATTAATATTTTTCTACTCCTGATCACCGATTAAAAATCATCGTGTATATGGATAAAGGTATGTAGCACAAATTATTATAAATGGGATCAAACTTTTAGGATCAATTAATCTTTCAACAGACGTTCAATGAAAGTTCTGTTCGAAAAAACTAATTATTAACTTGTCTAGTTTAACTCCCAGCTATATTACGCTGCGCCATACGGCGGAACTAAGCCTTCTGTATAATAATTGACAAGATTTCATATTTTTAACACTACCATTTTATTACTTTTCTGTACGTTATCACTGTTTTTTTTTATATTATATTTTTTAAGATTACTAATTGTTCTAATATTGACATGGAAACTTTAATCTGGTGTCTAATTAAAAAAACGAATGACGTTGAGCTAGACATTACTGATAGCGTATTTTTTCCGCAGATAGGTCGAAGACTACAACTCTATGCAGGCATATAGTAGTCGTAGTTTTTTTTACATACAGAAAAATAAAAACGAATATTGTTTCATGTTGTCCACGACGCAAAGCTCTCGATCGCTATATTAGTTTCCATCTGTAAGAAATATGAAATGTTGTCAATTGTTATGTTTGTAATATTTTCCGTCCTAGTTACCAGCTGTGTCCCGCTGTGTGTGCGCCTTTACGTTGACCTTGGTATAATAAACAAGGTATGGCACTCCGGGATGACTAGTGGACTTTCGACGTCACGACGCTATTGATTGGTTGAGGCATTCTGCCAATCCGTTTCTGTGTTGCCAGTGCTGTATCATAATACTCCCCTATTCCCTTGTTACCTTATGAATCTCATAAAATCGCGAGAGTTTTAAATCAATTATTACGACAAAATAAAACTTAGCCAAAGAATATCACAATCGTAATGCATAATTATTATTTTGTGTACAACTGGCGGCACACCTTTTTTTTCTTACAATTATTTTGTTACCATTGAGCGGCAACTAATCAGTGACGTCACAAAACAGATAAGTACCTACAGAAATCAATCTACATACAAGCGATATCTCGGACCAGTTCGGACCAGTGCGGGCGCGAGTGCCACCCGCTTGACGTGTCCGTAAGCAATGTCTATGTGTGCGTTTGCTTGAGCGCGCTTGTATGTAGATTCATTTCTGTACCTATCTGTTTTGTGGCTACGAAGAAAGTCTCACTAGCCGTAGTGTCATACGTTATTTTCTTATACCACGACGTTGACAAGTTGTAGTCAGCTAAACATGTGTTTGTGTAAAGTGGTAGTGGGCCGGGTCCGCCGGGCCAGCATCCCCTCCTGTAACCGAGCGTACTAACTAGGTTGAGGGCACGGGCGAGGACTACCTGCTTCTCTTACTATTCTATTGTTCCTTATCATTCTGTCTCTTTCAGTTTTTATTTTTTGTTTTTCTCGTTTTGTGTTCATTTGACTAGTTTTAAACTCACGAAATGTACAGTTGACGGGTACATGGTTTATTGTTATTGATGACGTGCTGTTTTGTGGGCGTTTGTTTTCTCTCTCACGCTAGGTGTGGAAAAGAGATATGTGATTCATGTTATTGAATATATGGATATTCGAACTTTACTTTATGTGTTTGTCAAGGTGCTGTATCCTCAGTTGTTTCTCATAGTATTAATTAATTTTCAAAGCGACAACGTAGTAGAATACATTATATAATACGGCGGTGAATACGTAAATGTCCCAGTTCGCAGGTGTTTGTGGCCAGAACCGAAGTTGAGGGCCATAAATATGCGATCTGGGGTTTTACGAATTACCGCCCGTGGTTTGTGTGCCCCGTGTAGTGGGCAGAAAATCCCGCTTACGGCCTAGGGCGACGTAAAAATATATAATCGATAAACTAAATAAGCATAAAAGACTATGAGAAGTATATTTAGGATCTACTCACAACCTCTGTAAGTATACATAATTAGCAACTGTATACACATTAAATATATACTATAAGTACATAGAAACCTCTTAAAAAATGCGTTTTTTTTTAAACTAGTGCGGCGTTGTCTTATATCCATGAAAAACCGGCCAAGTGCGAGTCGGACTCGCTCACAAAGGGTTCCATTCCATACCATCAAAAAATGGCCCGGTTAAAGTTAAGTTTGCATCTGGTATGTATGGCGAAGATGCAAATGACCAGGTGCAAAGTTAACGCAACCGATCACGTTTGTTGTATGGGAGCCTCACGTCAATATTTATTTTATTCTGTTTTTAGTATTTGTTGTTATAGCGCCAACAGAAATACATCATCTGTGACCATTTCAACTGTCTAGCTATCACGGGTCATGAGACACAGCCTGGTGACATACCTACAGACAGACGACTAGTGGAGTCTTAGAAATAGGGTCCCGTTTCTACACTTTCAGTACGGAACCCCAGTGATAAAAACGAAAGTTTGTTTGCAATTGAACAATAAAAATCTCATGAAAGATTGGGTATGGTTCTCATTGCTGCAATTAAATACCACGCTGAAATATGTCTGTCGTATCAGCGACACGGCTTTAGTGTATGTAATGGGTGTGTGTCACTACACACTACTACTATAAGGGTGCCTCCTCCCCGCGAAAATTCGCCTGTAATATAACAAAAAACTGAATGATTTTTTTTTATAAAACATTTAAAAATAATAATTGATTCGCGGCGTTGGAGCACCCTTACATACCGACGTGTGTCGATCTCAATAAAAATACATATGGAGATTTTTTGTATGGGAAATACCTATTCTATAGAACGTTTTCGCTCATGCATAACCTTCACCTCTGGCACAACTGTGACACGCCACTCTTTCTCGCGCGACAAATATTACCTGTCTCTATCTTCACAGTACTGTGAGGGAGTGACGGGTGATGCTATATCGCGCGACAAGTCGCGAAGCCAAGTTGTGAAGCCGAGCGGGAATGTTTTCCAGAACGGTTCGCCTCTAAATGGGTGTAGCACTAGATCCTAAGACACAAACATAGACGGTAACCTCAAAAAATGTTTAGAACTTTGCTTTTTAATATACGCTCACTGGCGTAAATATAATACATGTTATTTTGTACTAAGTCTCATGAAGTGAAATGTAAATTTATTTTGAGATGAATAATAATATTCTTTAATAATATGTGATGTGTCTACTATACATGGTGATCAGATCAATCCAAAAGGGTCTGTAGGGAGAAAACGAAAAATATAAGAGATAGGGAACTCTCTTATTAGGAACCATGGCGTCGATTTTACATTTAATAGAAACTGCAATTTATATTTTTATAAATATTATATAAAATTGTTTAAAATTCTGTATGTAATAGCATGTCGTATTGTAACATTCTTTACCGCGGTTTTAACCGGGTTATGTATGAAATGATGTATGATATTTATAAAATAATAATGCAGTTTTAATTAAATCTAAAATCGACGCCATTGTTCCTAAGAACAGATTTCCCTATCTCTTATAGTTTCTGACTTCTCCCTACTGACCCTGTATATTGCCTCTCTACACTACTCGCGAAGTTCCTCGACATGCCGTTCACGTCTGTCGTGGGGTTGACGCAGAAAACAAAATAATCGTTGCCAAATTAATTACCACGTATGTTAAAAAATACTGCGTATAGTATGCTTCAACAAATTATCAAAATCAAGAGATTTTGCTCATTAACTAGTAAATATGCCAATGCGACTTGAGGACAACTCTATTTTACGACGCTGTAAGTTACCAAGGACCCCGCAAACTTAGGGAAAAAGTGGTTTCAGTCGAATCTCACTAAATTTCAGTATGATGTAGATTAAACTCTCCTGATATTTTCTTTATAAGGCCACAACTCTCTCAAATTTATACTTTCTGAAATAATCAAACGTATATTTTATTATTTAGGTACGTGACGTATTTTCTAAAAATCGATATAGTACGAAATGATATAGGTCGATTCACTAAAGCTGGCGCGAATGGATTGAATGAGTGAATGATAATATTTATGTGTGCGTCACAAAATGATTACATACAGGTTGATACAATAAGTGATTATTGAAAAAGTGTTTGTAGACAAACTAGACGCATAACCGCCCAAATTCAGCAGTATAAAGAATAGGTACTACAAAATATTATCGAACCAAATTAAATTCAAAATGACGAATGGCTTCTTTACCAAAATTTCAAATTGGTGCTAGGAAGCTGAAACTCGGTATCGGGGGGCATACAATACAATACAACAACACTTTATTGCACACCAACAAGAAAAATATTACATGAGAAATCTTAAATTAAACAATGGTAGACAATAGGCGGTCTTATCGCTAAAGAGCGATCTCTTCCAGACAACCTTTGGGTAGCGGAGAAAACAAAATTAAACAGAAAATAGTAGGTGGTGAGATGAGAACTTCAAGTAAATTATACATACAAAATATTAGACAGATAGGTCATACACTTACACAAATAAGTATCTATATATATAAACATACATAAACGTACATACATACAAAAGGGAAGAATGAAAAGAATATCACAGCTAACATTAGACTTATAACGAAAAACGACAGCATAGAATTATAAAAGGATTAGGCTACGGTAGAGACAAATAGTGATCTTTTAGTTTATGTTTAAAAATTGCCAAAGTTTGGGCAATTGGGGCTCACAAATATGAATCTAAAATCGGTGTCCGAAAATTCGGTCAAAGTCGGAAAATATCGAAAAAACCAAGATTTGTATGGAGTTTTTTTTTTAAGAGTCCCATATCTCGTAAACGGCTGGAGATGGGTAGGGGGATCCTCAAACAAATATCATAGGGGACCACACCCGAGTACAGTCGTGGAAAAAAAATTCAAAATGGCGACTTTTTTTTTCGAAAATTTAAAACTGGTCCGTGGGAGTTGAAACTCGGTATTGGGGGGTTTTGGGTCCTCCGAATCAGAATATGAAATCGGATTTTGAATATTCGGTCAACTTCGGATAATATCGGACAAACAAAATTTAGTAATCTTAGCTCGACGGAGGGCCGAGCCATTTCTGAGCATAACTTATTGAATCGAATGGGTCTTAGCCTCGGATACTAGTACTTTCAATGAAAACTATATTGAATAAAATCGGTCGAGCCGTTTTTGAGTTATTGCAAAATTTCATAATTTTCTTTAAAATTACGTAAGTGCCGCGCGGTGTCCCTACACTTCGAACGTTACACATATTGGTTAAGTGCCAAACTATATTAAAACATTTGGCTCAATCTGTCGCGTATAATAGGTAACTTCCAAAAGATAATAAGTAATTACTGTTTCTTGGCGTGTACGACCTTTTTATAGGGCTTGAAATCTTTCTCGTAATTTTCGTCTATTGTGAAGGACGGGCAACTACGGGACCCTACACTGAGCGTGGCCCGACATGCTCTTGGCCGGTTTTTTATAATTCGAACTAGTCGTCCGTCACCTATTAATTCTTGACATTAACCCTTTACCAGGCCGCGAAGACAAGAAAATGTGGGTTACGTGAATACCATTGCATAGTCCCACATGGTCAAACTCATACGAGACAATGGAATAGTATCATCCCACATCCTAATTCTGGTCATACACAGATTGCATGAATATTAAGCAATATGTACAATTACACTGCCTTACAACAGTCAAAATCTAAAGTATGTAAAAAACTAGCGTCTGCATAAAACACCATGATAGTAAAATATTTTTGTATCAAACAGTTAAATATACCTTTCGGATATATACATATATTACTTGTTTAGTCTAAATATTGTGCAGATTATGCTTATATTATACCTAATCATTTTTATTTTTCTTGAATAACAAAAACCCATTTTGTTGTTGTTTAGAAAATATTAGGAGGCCCCTGTATAAGAACGGCACTCACACTAACACTCGTAGTGACAAGTGACATAACTTTCATTCAATCCATTCACGCCAGCTTTAGTGAATCGACCTATACGCACTGACAGTTACTGACGTAATGAGGTCCAAGTAGCAACCAACTGTCAGTTCTTTCCGCCTGTGTTATTGATTCGTCCCAATAGGGTGGGACTACCGGGTTAATTATAGCAGTTAGCCATGGTAGATTTGGTTCTACTTACATAAAATGCATCATGATTACGAAATTTTACATTACTGCCAATATATTCTAATGTAAGAAGTTGGAAACGGACTTCCGCTTGTAATATGTAACTTATAGCTTTGTAACATGGGTTACTGAAGTCAGCCGAGTGGTGTGGAGAGGCGCTTCGTGTGAGCTCTTCGGGCAACTTCGGGTCCTTCCCGACGGCCGCAAAACGGCGATTTTTCGATCGTTTTTACCGCCTGATTACCGTGATATTGGCCAATTCATAGAAGCAACCAACTGCATTTTGATAAGAATTTTAAAAAATCTGCTTTTTTTACAAGACAACCGAAAATGACGCCTCAGATCATACGCTCGAATAATCACCAAAACCCGGCAACAATAGGAAAGTAGCCTGAGGGGAGGAAAAGTTGGACGAAGTGTCTCCACACTGCCGTATTCTACTAACCTCGGTCAACTTCGCGCGCAGTGTAGCCGAGGCATATCAGTATCACTAAGTCCTATACAACCCGTTGTACAGTACGATTATTTCCACTTTGACACTCGGGATGTCTCGGTTTAAATCTTAAGAGTTCGTGTTTTCAGGTACAGTATTAATATAATAATATTTTATCTGTAGTTTGTAATAATTAATAGATAAGATAGATAAGATAAGAATCATTTAATCAATTGGGATTCAGTGGAACCACTTTTGCATCGTCATTGAATACATAGCTATTACATTCATTGGTACAATAGTAATAACATTAACACAAAATTTTTATAGGTACACAAGATTTCCATACATTTGCAATATTTCCGCGGTAATGCTGCTTCGTCAAAAGTAGGTAAATACAACCCAAATATATGTTAAGTATTCATAGGCCCACTGTAAAAAATGAAACTGGAGGTGATTTACATTACTGTTTTAAACTGTAATATCCTAGTAGGATGTTATGACTATGCAGCAATGGATCTGTCATTTGTAGTTCCGATCTCTCCCGATAATTGCCGAGTGTCAGAGTGGAGATAATCGTACTGTACCCTTACCATGAGTTTACACTGACCGTACTCGCTTGCGATTGTGTAAATGGTTTGTATGGAGAATTGTAGTTCTACAAAGTAACCGCTAGGGACGTTGTACTATTCTCCACACAAATTATTACGCAATCGCTAGCGAGTACGGTCACGTTAACACTTTCAACACCAGACAATTTTTTTACCCAACCCCAGAAACCGGCGTGGCGTGTAGGTTTATAGCTACTGCCCGCCTGGCGGGCTTAGCCGGCATCTGAGCAAACATTACGAGTGCCTACCAGGCGGGTTCCCGGTGTTGAAAGTGTTAACTCTTGTTAAGGGTAGTTGTGAACGTATAGTGACGTATGTGTCCGCTATCCAGACGCGGCGACGGCGAGTGCAGCGCATGCGCGGCGCTGCGCGACTCGCTCCCGCGCCGGCCCAGCTCGGCGCTGTTAGTCCACGTAAATACGTGTGGATGAATCGACGGGCTTACTGATTACTGAGCCTATACTCTATACCCTTTCAATCATACACAATAATAATACACTTTCAATCTTTACCCAAGTACACCTTAATTATTTGATCTTAGAGTTTCAAACAGACCTAATCAAACCCAAACAAAAAAAATCGCTTTGTTTATTGAACTCATTGACGTCATAGTTTAGAAGTACTAGACCGCGTATTCTCAAGTAGAAAGTGAAATATCGTTGGTCCAATATCACAGGGTTCTATGTCACATTTCCAGAGTAGGTAAAATTAGACTTCATCTCATTATGACATTGTTCAAATTTGAACTCCTGAAGAGTGAAAAATATTGAACCAGCGATATGTTAGAAATTAAAGTCACCTTTTCTAATGATTTTTGGTATCGATTGTGTTGCAATATAAAATTGTGCACTCTCCACATTGCGGTGTATTCAACATTTCCTTTTTTCCTATCGCTCCTTAACGATTCCCCGAAGATTCATCCACACTCGACCATGTGCTATGCCATTTTAGACTTTATTTCTTTTACATGGCATGTCGCATTTACTGTGCTATTTTACACAGGTAATATAAAAGTAATTTATTTGAAATATATTGTTATATTATCCTATGAAAGTAATCGGAATAAGCAGCGTAACATAGCACAGGTCGTTCGCAAGCATGATCCTAAGTAGCACATATGCTGAAGCCTTACACAGCCCTTACAAAGCTGAAATAAGTCATATAAGGGATGTATGCAGCGTTTGTGCTACGTGGGTGGTCTCGCAATCATAAACGGAACGTGTTTATGTGAGCGGGCGGTAGATGTCGTTACGTGTCGATGTTGGTTGTAGCTATTCGACTGCTGCTTTTGCTGTCAGGACGTCGTCCACCGAATCTCGCTGTGTATCAAAGCGGACCCTTGAATAGTCGTCATCTATTAAGACGTCCTAAAGGTCTTGGAGAGCTTATCTTGTAAACATGACCCCAGAAAGCCATTGTCCGAGGAAAAATGAAACGCACAAAACAAGGTTGAAATTAGAAAAACTGCATCTTGGAAAGCGGAACTCAGGTAAAATTTCGAGCCTTATGGCTTTAGTGCCAAAAATATCTTATTCCCATGAGTGAAATTTCAACGTTGTTACTTTGTTACTTACACAAGACATTTGAAACAAGAAGATATTATTATTGATTGTTTTACGAAAATCAATCATAATTTTTTTAAATTAAATTTATCAATATACAAGAAGATATTTGTTTGCGTTTTTTTCTTACCCGCTTCCATTTGTCCGAAAGTGAGCTTCTATACAGGAATAAAACAATGACTTTGTGTGGTCATGTTTGAAAGATAGGATCTCAAGTGGAATTCGGACATTTTAAAAAACAAGTATTATGTTAGGATATTTCCTCCCTTGCGCCAAGTTATTCGGTGACATTGGTGGATATTTTTTAGCAACAAGTAAAAAATATTTTATTGTTTGAAAGTTTTCTTTCTAGTTGGTTCCATTATCTTGAGGTTTGGGTATGATGATGATATCCTGGAGGATTCGAGAAAACTCTTTAAAAGTTACACCTGATTTGGGGTATTTGTTTAGTAACTCAAACAGTTGGTCTCGGAAAGTATAATTTCGCTTCTTTCACGTCGGTTATTTCTTATGAAAAAGCTATTGCTATTTATATCGCAAAAATACTATGATTTACATAAAAATACATGAGAGTTTCTCTAGATGGCGTCCATTAAGAAAATGTTGTATGTTATGAATTGTTTTACAATCTATTAATAGTTTTTTAGAACCTAAAATAACTGATTGTGTAAGTTTCAAAAATGTTTAACTTGCATTGTACATAGTGATTTTGATTATAGCGCTATTTGATAGCGTCTCGGTGAGCCCATTAATCGAGAATTCATTGAAGTTTTGACGATAATATGAGAACAAGGCTCAATTTATGTTTACTACATACATCAGTCCGCTTCGGAGTAACGTATTATATTTTTGGCCATGTTGCTGCAATTTGTGGCCGGCCATTATTTGCATCTTGCTCTAGCGTAGGGTGTCAGAGAGGGACGGCCATAGTTGCCGGCCACAAATTGCAATAAAATATGGCCCGTTAAGAAGCCCCATTAAGTATACATTTCTCTTACGCCGACTGTACAAAATTAAACACTATACCAGAGCTTGTCGCTGTATGTCAACGTGTTCACGTCTAGCTGTTTTGATATAATGTATGCCATAGGAATTACCAACTCTCTACTACTTTACTCTGCATGATTTTTAACATTATTATAATATCGCTTATTGATTGTATATTACGCTTTATTTACATGTATAATGCGCTTTTTCTAATCCTAATATTGAACCCACAGTATCGAGCATGTCGTGACGACACTTGTGACACATTCGACATGTACCTACTATCGGCAAAAGCCCAAGTCGACCACTTCCAATGTTTGCTTGCAACCGATGACATTACTCAACTATACCGGGTGATCAATCCAGATGGGTCAGTAGGGAGAAGTCACAAAATATAAGAGATAGGGAAATCTGTTCTTAGGAACCATGGCGACGATTTTAGATTTAATAAAACCTGCACCTGCTCATACATACTTTCATACATAACCCGGTCAAAACCTCTGTAAAGAACTAAAACTAAAATCAACTCCATGTTTCCTGAGAACAGATTTCCCTATCTCTTATTGTTTTCGTTTTCTCCCTACCGACCCATTTGGATTGATCACCCTGTATACTGATTTGTACTTCCACGATTTTCACACGTTATTTTAGCAAAATAGGACTTAATCGCGTTCAAAAAGTCGACGTTTCAAACGTTCTTGGTCTTGAAGGGACTCAACTGTCATTGCCCAGATGTTAGCGGCTGCAACTAGTGGTCGACCGAGCCTTTGGCCAAGTAAAAATGTCACATAATTGGCCCTCATTTATATTATGGTCCGGTAAAATTTGTATTTAGTCCCCATGACATACCATTGAGCGGTGCAAACTTGACTCTGCGTTAACGCAAAACCAATCTGGCAGCGTCAGATTCCTTTTATTTTCTTAGCCGATCACGGGACTCTGGAAGTATATGTTATTTTTTTTCTATTTGACATTATGCTCTTAAAGTCCCTATATATAACAAGTAAATTTTTTTCTATCTAAATATATTGTTTCGTGGCATTCCATCTTCGCAGGATTCGACCAGAATGAGTTGTTATCGGAGACTAAATAAGTGATAAAATCGACCCGTATACATACAATAATAATAGTATAGTAATTTCATCTCCGTTTCGATTATACGAGCAGTGTTATTAGCTTAGATTCGGACCTGGTTATGCTAGT
Organism: Apotomis turbidana; assembly: GCA_905147355.2. Taxonomy (NCBI): domain Eukaryota; kingdom Metazoa; phylum Arthropoda; class Insecta; order Lepidoptera; family Tortricidae; genus Apotomis; species Apotomis turbidana. Next base: position 59,531,339 of record LR990280.1, on the reverse strand, counting down.
TTACGATATTCTTAAGCCATTTAAAAATGGTTTCCGATACGAATGTTCTTCGAATAGATAACGATAAGTTTTATATATATTTTTCAATAATTGGTACATTTCAATGTGTTCTCGAAATCTACGTAAATATTTATAAACACTACGGTGCTCTCATATAGTGTAAGATGGTTTCGTAGCGAAAATGTGAAAATCAATTGCTGATTTCTGTGACGTTCAGATCTGGATCTTTTATAAATACAACCAACATAACAATCATAAATACGGTGGAATGTATATATCTAGCTTTTTAATGGGGTGTGAGTATAATAGTAATAACTAATTGCTGAGGTAATTTTCTCCGATCGCTTGTGACTTTTGAATGTACCGTTGGCTGAGACAGGTATATACCCTGACATGTTGGCATGGCCGGGCGTATGTCCGTCTCACTGGCACCGTGTAGTGTAACTTAAAAAGTGTGCGGCTGAAATCTCGAACACAATTATCGTATGAGATTCAAATTAATGTGTGGGTAGTGTTATTCTCTGCGGTGACGTTATTTGTTTCCATTTCAATCCTATTGCACTCCTATACGTGACAGTTAAGTGCCAACTAGTTTAACCATTACCACAAAAACTTACAGAAGTCTGTCGCACGTATCTGAAATAGCGTAACCCGCACCTCTAGCACAAATGTCACACGCGACTCTGTCTCGCGCGAGAAATGTCATCTATCTCTTTCTTCGCAGGACTGTGTGAGAGTGACGGGCGATGCTATGTCGCGCGACAAGAGTCGCGAAGTGTAGTTGTGCTAGATGTTTCAATACCTTGCGAACAAGACAGGTGATGGAAATGGTTCCATTCAAATTACATGATTATTCTTATTTGTCTGATCGATCGGCGGAAATACACCTTTGATAATCTATATACATTTTACTTTCCAAGCATGTAAGCGATTTTCTGTGCATTAAGTAGTTTTTAGATATTTTTACTAATAATATTTTTTAATCGTAATCAAAATATTGTTCGTTCTTGTATGTTTGTTGAGTCTTGTGGAGTGATTTTGGTGTGTTCTTTTTACATAATTGTTTATAAGTATTGAAACAAAATTATATACTTATTGTTTTTCTTTCTATGAATGATATATTAATTGGTTTTATATTCAATTGTTTGGTTCAAGCTAAAGCAATGATTATAAATTTTGTTTGTTATGCAGAAAAAAGAATAATTTATAAATACGAGAATCGGTTAATTGGCCTACAGTTATTATTTCTACCTTACAAGTTTACAACTGCCCGTATCTGTACAGTCAACACCGGTATACTCGGAGGAAGAGCTCAAATATGTATCACATTATTCAGGGGCCATCGTACGCGCTCTACCCTATTTAGTTTTGAAAACAAGTTATAAATGTACACCTACACGTCTAGCCTAACTGACACGCGAGTCTTCGTCGCGCGACTAATACTACCCGTCCTCTACCACCTTCCTTTCAATACCGTGCGAGCAAGACAGGTGATGCTGAGTCGCGCGACAAGCTAACTCGCGGCAAGATATGCTATGGCTGCTGTTGTTACATAGCACCTCTAGCGCAACTGTGACGAGCCTCTTTGTCGTGCGTGAATTATTATTACCTATCTGTTTCATCGCTGTATTGCGAGAGAGTGACGGGAGATGGTTTGTCGCGCGGCAAAAGTCGCGAAGCGTAATTGTGCTAGACGGGCAGGTGGCAATTTTGATAAATGATAAAATTATCTGTCACTCTCACATTTTTGAGAAAATTTAGCTGATTTAGCAGATGCAGATTTTACTTAATCAATAGTTCATATTTGAGCCTTCTACCCTATCCAGCTGGCTGTACAGGTACAGTCACCAGCAGATATATCGCAGCAAATAATGCGTTCATAACTATCGAAACGCGACTCTGATGTCAAGGCGTTTGAGTGCGTGCAACTCGTATTTGCTATGATACATCCAATGGTCACTGTACAAGGGAGTTTTCTTTTTGTTTTTTCATGTTATTACATGACTTGAACTGTATCAGGGCTGGTTAGGGCAGCGGACTATAATGTGGTGGTTGTGTAGGAACCCGTCTTCGGGGTCGCTGACCGCGAGCGCGTCGGAGAGCGGGTCGCTGGACCGCGCGCGCGCCGCCTACGAGCGGCGGAAGCGTGCGCCCGCGCAGCCGCAGCAGCCGCAAGACGAGCCGCAGGTATACTTTGAATTCTTTAATAATGCTGATGGTTTTAGACATTTTTCTCTATGATCAAACATGTTTCTTAACATATCGATGTGACTACCTAGAACAGGGCTATTGGGTTTTTTTCGGTACATATTTGAAACCTTCAGTTTGAATTTTTCATTGATAATTTTTGTTTTAAAACTCGAAATAGTCAAAATTCACACGGAAAATAAGTTCTTTCAAATTATTTTCGACTGCATGCAATGAAAGCATTAAATAGCGAAGTTACGTGTGTTGCTCAGCCGCGACGCCACCATAATGAAAATCAATGAATTATATGGTGAAGTGATGTACGTTGAACGTACACCATGTAAATATCATGTTTTTGGCTGTCCCTGTACCAGGGAACGAAATAATGGACATTGATTGTGGCGCCGCTGGGGAGTATACTCTGCAGGCGGCGCCACAGAAACTCATAGATAGAAATGACATTAGCTATTATTTTCTTGTGGAAATTGATGTACTAAGTGCTATTTATTGTGTACGTATGCGTGTACGCAATCAATGTCCCAACCGATCCGTAGTCACACCAGTTTGCCACACTGGTGTGACTATGGTTCATTTTATTTAACCGTAGTCACACTGGTGTGACTACCGTTCATTTTTCCCGACCAATAGTCACACCAAATACACCCTTGAGCAAGATCTATTTGCGTCTTTTATATGGGTTGATACTTCTAATTATTTCCCCCGTTACGTTACTTCTTTCAATATTTATAACTCTAATGAAGTTTGTTAACTATTATAGTAATATTTGTAATGATAAAAGAGGTTTTAATCTCAAGTACTGGCTACATTTAACTAACAAAGTGCCATCGTTTGATAATGTGAAGCGTAGCTTATACTCAGCACGTAAAAGGAAATTTCAAGTTAAGAAAACGGTCTTCACCCAATTGGATGAAGTAGAAATACTTGCACCATTTCATAAATTCCTTTTAGCGGATTACCAATTTGATGGTTCTAGAATAATTTTATTTTCATCATCTGAAAGCAAAGAACAACTGTCAAAAATTAAGGAATATTTTATGGACGGAACTTTCAAGAGTACGCCAAAACCTTTCATGCAGCTTTTCTCCATACACGGAGATCTGAAGAGTACTTCAGAATCAAGTAACGTCATCCCGCTTGTATACGCATTAATGAGCGACAAAAAAGAGACATCGTATCTTGCGCTATTCGATTTACTAACGACGATTTGTCCAGAGTGGGCTCCAACAAAGGTTCACGCGGACTTTGAGTGTGCTTCAACTAATGCCATAAAGTTTTTTTTTCCACATGTCGAAATTAAAAAATGTTTTTACCATTTTAGCAACTGTATCTGGAGAAAAAGCAAGTCCATCGGTATAAAACCCAAACTTTATCGCCGTGTTGTGGCGTTGCGTGCTTCTCTTCCTCTTTTACCAGTAAACAGAGTAAGGGAGGGATGGAGTTATATCCAGTCGCAGTCAGAGGAGTACAAAAATGCAAAACTAAAAGAATTTATGAAGTATGTATATGAAAAACACATGGTTAAAAAGCGATAGCTTTATAAATGAATGGTGTGTATATAACGAACGTCACCGCACTAATAACGTCTTAGAAAATTGGCATTCCCAGTTGAATAAAAGAGTCAACAAAAACTACGTGACCATCGTTAAATTACTTAGTGCACTGGAAGAAGAGGTCACAACAAACTTAATTAAAAGTATAAATATTGAAAAAGACACAAATCCAAATAAAAGACGCATGTTGCAAATAGAAAAAGATAATTTTATATTAAAAAAACAGACGGAGTTAATTCACAATGATATTACTATTGGTCAGTTTTTGGAAAGTGTACGATAAAATTAAATAAAATGTTTAAACTTTGATTATCTTTTGTTCTTAATCGTCAAGGGTGCGTTGGGCTATAGTGGTGTGACTACGGATAAATAAAATGAACCATAGTCACACCAGTGTAGCAAATTGGTGTGACTACGGATCGGTTGGGATTATTTCGTTCCCTGTTACATGTTCAGCCAAAAACATCATATGTACATGGTGTACGTTCATCATTTCACCATATAATTCATTAATTTTCATTATGGTGGCGCCGCCACAGAGCAGCACACTATGTTACTACCTAGAACTCGGGGAAAAGTATTATTCGCTTCAAAAAGTTGGTTGAAATTATATGAAAAATTAATTAAAAGGAAAAAGGCCTTTTAACTCGACAGTAATTTATATTTTCTTTGGTTTCCGCGACTGTCACACATTTAAATAAAACAATTTAAACGACAGTCAACCTTTGACAATGGTAACTGTAAAGCTACCGAAACGTCAGGGAGGCTCAAATAATTAACATACGCGATGTAATACGTTTAAATTTGTTTTATTTAAATGTTGAAAGTAATTTCTTAAATAGCAATAGCAATCCAATGGATCCCATTAGATGGACATCGGAACAAAGGCAGACCGAAACGGAGATGGCGGGACGATTCGGACGCGTTCTGCAGATAATGGCAGAACTGCACTGGCGATAGGGTCGAGTGGAGAAAAGAAGGGGAGGCCTTTGCCCAGCAGTGGGACGCTTAAACAGGCTATTAAACAAAATCTTAAAGACGACCGAGCAAAGCTTGGCTTTCACCCGCCTCGTTTTGCTTCAATTTATTATTATTCCTTTATTTATCTTGTTTCTTAGGTTAGGCTTTTTACAATAAATTTAAATAAAATGTAAAATACAATAAAGTAATTATAAAATATAAATTGTACATTATAAAAACCTAACCTAGGGTGCCGCCGGCAGCGGGGCGGGGCCCAGGCTACCGGTGGTGTCGGGCTGCAGAGAGAGGAACCTCCTGACGATGCGCGCCGTGTCCAGGAGTACCGCCTTCTGTATCTGGCTCTTGATCCAGCCCTCTAGCGAGAGTCTCTTAAGATGTTTGTCGAGACTCTTCGCTATAAAACCGTTCGCCGAAACAACTATTATCATTGATGTATTTTTTTTTTTTCAAATGAATAATGAAAGAGTTCTCTCCCTCTCCAGCACATGGTGTCGTGCCGCGTGGAGAACACGCGCGTGAACCCGGACTCGCTGATCGACGAGCTGCTCGCCGCCACCGACCTCAAGCACGCCGTCGACGACTCCGCGGAGAGTGAGTACTCAAGCCCTCCCGACATCCTCCTCACACTAGTATACCTAGATATATCCTATAACCATCTTTGGATATTCAGCTATTCCTGTACCAAAATTGGTTACTTTTTATCCAGCCGTTTTGACGTGAAGTTTGTCTAGCAGGAACGACAGGTGGTCAGTGTTTACATAATAAAATAACATCGACAAACCTGTTATCGATAGCCACCCCGTCAACTTAACGACCGAACAAATGGCCCGATATGGAGCTCGTACACCGGCGCGGCAACATTGTCACTGATAAAGCCGCTTAATATGATAATTGACAATGTCTTACGAAAGTTTTAATATGATTAAATACACAACACATACTGATAAATGAAAGAGACTGCTCCATATGATGTTTATCGCAAGTCAGGAAAACAATTAAGAATAGAGAAGTCCTTTTGTACTGATCGGTGGCACGCGAAGTGGGTGTGTTTGCGGCGTCTAACAATATGTTTGTGATTTTTCTCTAGGACGTTGCTTATCGATAACAGGATTGTCGATGTTTTTATTTTGTCGAGTGGTGGTGGAGCCTTCTAAGATGGCAAAGACGGGATGACCTGCGGGCATGATGACCTTGTTTGTGGTGCCATTAAATCAATTATCCAAGCAGTGGTTATACAGGATAATCAATCCAAATGGGTCAGTAAGGAGAAAACAAAAACTATAAGAGATAGTGAAATTTGTTCTTAGGAACCATGGCATCGATTTTAGAATAGAAACTGCAATCATTTTTTTTTTATAAATCTCTTAAATAACCGGGAATTGAACTTGGTTAAAATTCTGTAAATAATCGCATGTTGTATTGTAATTGTGCCATTCTTTAGATCGGTTTTGACCGGGTTATGTATAAAAATGCAGTTTCTATTAAATCTAAAATCGACGCCACGGTTCCTAAGAACAGATTTCTTTATCTCTTATTTATAGTTTCTGACTTCTTCTTACTGATTTTAGACGACGCGGTTGGCTCAGTTTGTAGAGACCTGCCTACTGAGCCGGCGGTCCCGGGTTTGAATCCCGGCCAGGGCAAATATTTGTGTGATGAACTCGAATATTTGTGCTTGGGTCATGGTTGTTCTATGTATTTAAGAATATATTTCTTATATAAGTAAGTATGTATATTGTCGTCTAGTACCCATAACACAAGCCTTCTTGAGCTTAATTTGGGACTAAAGCCTGACCAGAAATATATGAGGATTGTCAAGGGGGCGCTATTTATAAGATTTATATGGCAACAATTTTGCAACCAATCGCAACCCACTATAATGACATTAGTTTTAAATACCTGTGAGCTCCACTATGTTAACCTCGTAATACCATTTAATGGAATGCACTCTTTTCCTGACTGTTTTTCGTGTAGTAAACACATGTACACTTTATTTATAACCTTACGTTCACGACTGTGAATGGTTTTCGGCATTTTCTTTGGATATTTTTAAATATTTGTCTTTCAAAGAAACCAGCACGAATAACATTGACATTGTTGACAACCATCATAAAATCATTGCCAGTGTAAGAAATTAGTTCCAGTAAAATTCCACAATATGGCGCATCCTCATATATTTCTGGTCAGGCTTTACATCGATTTGTATGAGGTTGTCTGATATTTATTATTCATTTATTTATTATTATTTCCTGATCCATTTGGGTTGATCACCTGTATATTGGTGTGTGAGCGACAAATGTTCTATCATTTGCTCTGTCGGTCGGGCTGTCATATAAAGGTGTGTGTGTGGTGTGTGTGTGTGCAGCGTCCGGGCTGCAGCTGTTCATCGCGCGCGACGGCACCGCGGAGCTGGGCTCGCGCCGCCGCCAGGAGCGCCGCCCCGACTACCAGCGCGTCGTCGTGCATCCGGCGCACGAGCACAGGCGAGTGCCGCTTACCTCCAACACACTGCGGGAATAATGGGGAACGGCGGAAATTAAAAAAAAACTTGCTTTTTTGTTTGTAGGAATAATATCATTCTTAGGAAAAAGTAACAATAAAGATTTTTTGCCCGCTTTTATGGTCATCGCAACGGCATTCTAGGACCCAGGTCATCTTTTTAACTTGGCAGGGGCGCTGCCGTGCTCCTTGATAATATACATATAAACTTAACCCACTTAAGTTTCCTAGGATGCCGCTATGATTGCGATGCACGTACGAGGCAGGTTAGAACATTTTTATCCTTTTTTTTACTACAGAAAATCTGTAATTCTTTTTTATTAAAGTTATTCTTACTTATAAACAAAAATCAAAGATTTCCTAAAAAAAAAAACCCCATTACGTTACGCATATCTCAGTAGTGGGAATAAAAAATCGAGAATCCGCATAATCGAAGTCTAACGTTAATTTTCCACATAAAATCTAGTACTACCAAAGTGTGTGATACAGCACAGAACAGGACGTAAGCGCTTTCTTTCTAAACAAATCCTCATGAACACATTTCAATAATAACAGGTAGCCAACGGCCAGAGTGTACGCGGCGGTGGGGCGCGGCAGCCGCCACCGCTAGACGACACGACGAGTCTGCCTCCCCGCACCCGACCCCGACACCCGACACCCGACACCCGACACTGCAAACGTCACTGTCACACGTCAAGTGTGGAATGTTGAGTACGATTCCCGCTTGATGATGCAAGCGAAGTTATTTTAGCCATCACTAAGTTGCTTTTTGATACAGCACGCTAAAGTGGGAATCGTACTTGGTAATAATAGTGTTTTCAATAACTTCCATCTACATCGCATAAATGATTTGATAGCCCTAGAAATGCAATTAATAATCTTCCATTGGAAACTGTTGTGTTCAATTGTTTTGGAAATTTATTTATTTTATTGCCGTGACATTTTAATATACTATGTACAGTTCCACTGTCTTCAATTCATGGTTCCTGGCGAGCGGTCGGAAGCATGGAACCTGGCGTAGGTGGTTTAAGAGAGCGTGTTTTGGACACTCGCCAAATTTCATTATTTCCAATGAAACCGTAAAATAGATTTCTTCCAGTTAAACACTTTTAAGGATTATTGTGGTATATTGTTTATAATCTCCTGTATAGTTGGATTTTTTAAGACGTCCAAAGGGTTTTAAAGTGCTTATCTTGTAAACGTAACCCCAGAATGCCCAAGTGCGAGGACAAATGGAAACAAGTAACGAACTAATGCAAACAGTTTTATAGCATCTTTCGCAGTCGCAAGGTTAAAATTGGAATCTCATAACTCTTGGGCAGCGGGACAAAGGTAAATGCTCGACGGTTCGACCCTTTTTCTAAACGAATGGCTTGTCAAAGTATCTTATTCCAATGAGTTAGGGTATAGCAATAGGACTTAGAACAGACATTTGAAACTACCAGATAATTTGTTTGCGACTTTTCCCGTTGTCTGATATTAAAACAAGGCATGTATTTAAATCGTTATCTGTATATTCCCTTTTTTCGATCAAAATATTTGAAAGTTTCACCAAAAATACTGACTTGCACACTAATTATGCACACTAAATAATGCGAATTAAATATACTATAAAACTTTTTTACTGGATATAAAAAAAAACTAACCTAACCTAGCCCGGCCTAGTCGGATCTTAGTGTGCAGTGCGAGGATAATTAGTGTGCAAGTCCGATGTACGAACCATATTTTTGGTGTGAATTCGGTTAAAGGTCATCTCGTTTTGTATGATGTTAAAGTTTTTTTGTAGGACATGTTCAGTTAATCAATTGTTTTTTTGCACAGCATTAGTTTTTTTGGTATGCGTTCAGTTAATTAGTGGAGTTACCTAGTGTGCTGAAAAATTATACAGATGTGCATTCAATAATATCCCTTAAAACAATAGCTTTGTTGGTCATGTTTACAAGATAAGCTCTCAAGTGGAATTCGGACAGCTTGAAAATTTCCAACTATAACATAAAGATGCGAAACACAATATCTGTACAAACCAGTATCTAGCTTACATGAAATATTCTAGGACATTAAATGTACCCCATCTGGTTCATAAGGAAGAAATAAGGTACAGTCGCCATCAGACATATCGCAGCATATAAGGCGTTCATAAATATGTGAACATGTACTGTAATGCGCAGTCAATAAGAGTCGTGTTCAGATATTTATGAATACCTTACATGCTACGATATATCTGATGGCGACTATACATCCATACTAGCGAGTACGTAGATAATAGTGTCACTGTCTGAAAGATTAGTGTCTTTCTGAACAACTGTCAATAGATGGCGTTACTGATCGTAGTTAGTCAGGTGACGTCACCCAATGATTTATTACTACACATTTTTAGACAATGACATTATCTTATTCTTCTTATAACACGATCCATATGTATAAAAGATGACCCACATTTCCTCCATAGCAGACACTTGGTGTTATCGTTAATGTATGTGTGCTGTTAGTCGATGTCTGTACGTTGCTTACTTTATAAGCAGGGTTGTCACGTTTTCGTTACTACGATATTATTCCTTGAAAGTAATTAATGCTTCCGATTTCAGACGTATATTAGCGATTGTAATGCGCATTTTTCCTTTTACTGTATATGTATGTTTGGGGAATGTTTTTTGAGGGTGGCAACTCTGGCTTGGCGCGTTCGCAGCTGAATGCCGCAATGCGCTTACAGCTACGGTTGAAGGCAGACTCTATAGGTAGGTGCGAAATTACGGGTAGCGACCGGTGAGCTCTATAGATCGTCTAAATTTAAAAAATAGAATTGCATAAAAACTCAAGACTTATTTCAAAATGTCCTTGTGCTTGGCCACATTTTCATATCGTCTGTTGACAAACAAAACTCACTAAGTATCAAATACCTACTTAAAACAAATCTCTTATCTCAGTATCAATCTACGGACTAGATACGAGGTTTTGAAGAGCTGTGACAGAAATTTTAGTGCTTTTGACCAGGGTTCAAAATCCATTAAACTGCTAGGGTTGTCACAGGTTGCCATGCGTAATTTCAATCGATTTTGCTCGCATTTTACGATCCCTGGTTTTACAGTCTTGTGGCAATACTGTCGTGTCGTCCCTTTCTAATTAATCTAAGAAAACGGGGACGTCAATACAGTATTACCACTTTTAGATTTCTACTCTTTTGTGTCCGACTGTAACCGGCCGTGAAAAATTAAAAAGTATTTCATTATGTCCGAGCGCACACCGGCTACCCGCCATTTTGCAAGTAATTCGTATAACATTAAGAGCTGTGAGAATCTATTGGCTAGTTGTCTATTTATTGTTCTTATAACCGCGTACCCTTAAGCGTATTATATAACAAGCGATGCAGTATTTAATTCGAGATTGCACCTATCGTCGCGCAGTTGCACAAACATCCCTTAAGTAAGCCCGGCGAAGTAAGAATTAGCGAGGGTACTAATTTCGTATTAGCGTTAACGGACGTTTGTGCGACGCAGCGTTAGATAAGTGTCGATGGTGCCTTCGATGGTCAGGTTATCGCAGAGAGAACACTGGTTGTGTGTACTGTATAATATATACAATTGACACAGGCATTTCGGCGCGGAGGACACACTTATCCACGTAAATAGGTACTCTAGTGCAAACTAGGAAATACAAACCGGTAATTATTTCTAAGGAAATTACCGGTAATTTATTAAAATAATTTACCGGTTTTGTATTCCCTAGTGCAAACACAATCTCGGTTCATTAGTCCAATACCACCCATCGAAAACATACACACATGTTCAAGAGGACTCCCAATCTATATAAAAATCATTATCCAAAATATATGAACGATTTCACGGTGTCATTTTTGTGAGTTCACTGTCCGGTATATTTCAATTGAAACTTTGACCTAGATTGTGGTAAGTAAGGGTGCGGCTCCACTGAATCGACCAATCGAAAAAGTGAAACGGAGCTGAGATACAGATTTCAGCTCCGGTGATTGGCCGACTCCGCACGCCCCGCTTCAGTGGAGCCGTACCCTAGAGCAGAGGTCTAAGCGCTATACGAATCATACACAGTACAGAGACCTAGCTATGGTGTCGCCATCTACAATAATTCGGGTGCAACTTTGTAGCCCGCCCGAGTATCCTCCGCTCCGAGCGCCTTTCTATTCTTGATGTACAATTCTGCATATTTATTACATAGCCGTTAAAGCCATACAACTAATGTAACTTATAATTAACCCTATCGGCAGTTGATCGGAGTCCCTACAGGCATTACCGATACCGTGTATTATATTAGTACTAATTATATAATTGTTCGTGTCGTCCGTTTTGTGTATAAATAGTCTTAACCAGATGCACACACGTTCCTTAGCGCGGAACGGCAGAGAGTACGGAAATAATACTGACGCTGTATGAAAGATATGTCTCTATAAGAAAATTGTATCATAGCTGGCGTTGTTGTTGGTATTTTTCAAAATGGACGACATGTACAATAACGCCATCTATTGATACATTTTGCAAATACAAGTGTCTCTTGGAATAGAAGCCTAGAACGAGAGTCTCCATACTACGGATTTGCGAAAGATAAAGCCGCTTTTGGCTCTATGTGTGCGTGTCTACGAACCAATCATAGAGACGTGTTGCTTGTGAGCGTGACGTGGTGACAGATGCGCACGCGGACGCAACTTAGCCCGCGGCTAACCGAAACTGGCTTCACTTTCAAACGCTGACTAGGTTTCTAGGCGTATGTATCCTAAGTTTGACACATGGTTTTGCGTCATTAAAAGGACATGTAATATTGGTGCAATGAGGCGTTCTGGAGGAATTCCTTTTCAAGTATTTTTACTCTGTATATATAGTATTTCATAAGTAGGCGGTATTTGAATTTCTCTACGTCGCGCGCAGCACACGTCGGCCCCAGTTAAACACTATTAACATTATTCTTGGTATATTATCAAAGAGAAAATGGAACAAGAAATGTACATATTACATCAATTGCCATTCATAATTGTTATAGATATCTCGGTTTTTCAATAGCAACGAAAAATAGGTGGAATTCAAGATATTGTATCTCCCATTTGCCATTTAGATGAGTTTTTTATTGCCTTTTAATTATGTAAAGTAACAAGAAATTATTCTGCCATGCTACGGCAAAAGGACGCATCTTACTATGACATTCGTATGAAAATATGATCTTTTAACGTAACACGACAGTATTGTGATCTAATGATTTATCCTGTTCTGCGGAACAGCGAGAACAAGTATATGAACATTTTAAACGCGCGAGATATATTACCTGTCTCTTTATTCGCTTTACTGTGGGAGAGTGACGGGCGATGCTATGTCGAATTTAGTACATGACGGGCTGAACTCCCTGTCACTGAATCGGCCTAAGCGGGCGGACGCGGCTGCGCGCGTTTTCGACCACTCTTAATGTTTAGCTAGGACGTCGTTGGGCGATGGCCGAGCAGCCTGCCTCTCTCGCACATTCACACATTCAGTATCGATTAGACAGAGACAGCATGGTTAAACATTGTAGACTCGCGGTTTACTACAGTTCGAAATATTAACGCTATAAGCCTTTGCGCAATATAAATATATTATATTAATAATGTTTAACTTTATAATTACCATTTACAATGATTCCTATAAATTGTGTTTTTTTACTTAACAATGTTCGTCTTGAGTATTCATTCAAAGTTAATATTTGTGATTACTGTATAGTTACGCTACTTATCTACACGTATGTAGTCATATATGTCATAATATTTATTATTTAACAGGTTGTATTAAATGTTTATTCAATAATTGGACATTATTTACAACCGAGTACATCGTACGCCTTTCATATTTGAAGCTTTCTATTGTGTATGTCGACGTTAAAACTTCCCTCAATGCTGACTGTCTTCCAGTCAAGTTATGGTGCTTGTTTTTATTTATTTTTAATATGTCGACAGTCTTTCTTCCTCAAATGTAGGTACATAATAAATCTCTCGGCTATTCGCTGTGTTCGACCTGATTAATGAGATTTGTAACCAAATCAATATTAAATAAATATAAATAATTAAACATTTAACAGGAAGGCTATGGAACTGCTCAGTGGATGTGACGTGACTTAAACGGTTTTTCCAATTAGCCTCTTTTGATTTTAATGAGATTATGATTTTTAATTGGATAGTCGACTTTTAGTGCAAACCGTATGTTTTTTTGTTGTAAAATACGGAATCAGAAAGTGATAATCGCGTTAAACGCTGTTTAATAACTCCGTTGTAACAGTTATTGGTTTTCCCTAGCCTCGCAACTGAGGGTGTCTTTCGATTCTATTTTTTATTGGGATCAAAATCTACATAATATGGGACTAACTACACTTAGACTGCTCTGACAGTCGACTCACTGTCAAAGTTCAACATTCCTGCGGAGCGCAAATAACGCTCCGTACAAATGGCGACCTAATCGTGACGTCAGATGTTATGGGTACCAATATTTGTACGGAGACAATAAGTAATTTCCAATTTTCACCCTGAAATGGTGCGTTTAAGGTTGTCATACAATTATTGTTTTGTTAAATTATGAGAGTTCTGAAACGTTTACAAAATTTCTTTTGCGAAATTTGCGTACCTTTGAAGTCACATATTAAAAAAAATATATATTTTTTCTTTTTTTTTCTTCGTGTCATGACATATTGAGCTAATTTTATTCATGTAGATGAACAGTTTGCTGTAGAATTTAACATGACTCGTGATCCGTATTGAGCGAACACCGCAGCGTGCCCCTCACCGCGCGCCGTTAACGTAAAGGCTAAATATTTTTGTTTATATTAAAACAATCACCCGCCAGGTTATCGCAAAACGATCTCTTCCAGACGACCCTTATGTTTTTTGAAGTATATTTACTTCTTCATGTATATTTAGTATTCGCATGGCAATTTTATTAATTAAGTAAATTGTTTAATTTATGATTAAATTAATCTAATAACTAGGATGAGAATATTATTTCAATTATTAAATTAATATTTATTATATTTTCTCGCAGTGTATACATATACATAAATGTATATCATTTCTGTATCTGATAATACAAATTCATATTCGATGTGATGTTCTGTTGCCGACATTCGATAAAACGTCAGTATGAATGTCAAGAATGTCGTTAGCCAAACTTCACTAAATCCATACGCGAGTTATTAATGATTTCCAGAAGTAAGGTGAACCTAAAGTATGGTTTGTAAGTTTCGGTAAATTATATACACCCCGGGCCAAAATGATGGAAAAAAGTTTTTTCTTTTAATATTTAAAGTTTCCAATAATTATGAACTGTGTAAATATTAGCCACCAAAATATAAAAACATTAAAACGTCCATTATTAAAATATCATAATATTGTAAAAATATACATATGTATATGTGGTTACGTAACTCGCCGGGAAAAAGTTGCAAGTCGCCTTTTTTATTGTCTTTCTACAAAATGTTAATTTAGGCTATCGACTCTTTAAATGTTTATTAGAATTTTTATTGTGTAATTTTATCCGCAAGGAAATCATTGCTTTGTATTGTGATATAAGCTTGTTTCCATACTTTCGGCCCGAGGTGTGCGTTCAAAATTATAAAGTTTATTGACCTTATTTTAATTCGGTCGAAGCTGCGTGTTGACATAATGGCGCCTGTCGCCAGCACTTGGCGTTCGCATGGCGGCAACACATACGCCGGTGCTTAAATCTTAGTCCTTTGAGACTCCAATCTGCAGTCTCCAAGTTTCAATGAGACATCTCGTTCACGCATTACTAAAAGCTTCTCTCGTTCAAGCGTACTTTGACCATTTTGTATAGAATTATACGCCTACTTCATACATTGCTGTACGCAAGCGTCGCCTCTGTAAATTAAAGCTATGGTCGATTGGCCCGTCAATGGCTGGTGCCGTAGTTTTCGCAGTGTGACCAATGAAACAAGGCGGGACACCAATGAAACGTTCGAAACATGAACCAACATCCAAAGTAGCAAAGAGGGCTTATACATCTTTTATTCAGCCCAAATGCGTTGTATAAGGGATGTGATAGCACTTATGCTGCTTGGGATGTTAACACAAGATATAAGTTCATGTGAGCCGCTCCAGCGGTGTCTCGCCCGAGCGAATCAGAAAGGACTCTGAGAAACTTGTGAAATTTTAGCATAAATTCTGTGAAACTGTAATTGAATTGTAATAGTACGTGCGAGCTTGCTGTCGCTGGCTGCTACGCGGGCATTCCGTGGCCTGTACAGTATTTCAATAAAGGATGTGTTTAGAAACATTTCTTGTCGTTTTATTTGTGTTGCATGCGTCGTTTGTCCCTATTGAATTTCATGAGCAGATAATACCACTAAGACCAGCGTGTGAAAAATGTGAAGTAAATCTTCGTAAGTTCATACATAAAAAACATAATAAATAAGAAGTAAAAGCACGCAGATCTTTATTTGCAAAGCGTTAATTTGTAAGAATGTGTAATTTAATGTAACGTACACATATTTGATTGACCATTTTGCTGTTAACTGTACCTGTATGTCTCTGTTTGTTCATGATCATGTACTGAAATAAATTTCAACTATCGAACATACGAGGGGCGTCTGAAAAGTTCTAAGCCTAAGATAGAAAAAAACAATTTACACAAATGAACTCGTGTTTATTTTTCAATATAGTCTCCTCCTAAATCAATGCATTTTTTACATTTTTTATACAGTGCTTTTAGGCCATTAAAAAAATAATCTTCATTTTGCCCTTCAAAATGCTCCTGTACAGCCGCCTTCATCTCTTCGTCACTTCTAAATCGCTTTCCCCTCAACTCTTTCTTCAAATTATTGAATAGAAAATAATCGCTTGGGGCTAGATCTGGGCTGTAGGGTGGGTGGTCAATTTCGTCAAAACCAACTTCCTTCAGAGCACGCCTCGCAACATTAGCGGCGTGAACGGGTGCGTTGTCTTGCAAAAACAAAATGCCTTTCCTTAGTTTACCCCGCCTTTTCTCAACTATGGCTTGTCGCACCTATCTTATTAGATTTGCATAATAAGTTCCGTTTATCGTAGAGCCTTTTTCTAAATAATCGATTAAAAGAATGCCATCACAATCCCAAAATACCGTAGCCATTAACTTAGAGGCCGACTTTTGCACTTTAAATTTCTTCGGCGGCCTTTCACCCTTTTCAATCCACTGCATCGACTCAGACTTACACTCCGGATCATACTGTCTGATCCATGTTTCATCAACAGTTACTATTCGGGAACAAACTTCATCTAAATCATCTTCGCACAATTCTAAAAACGCCCGAGAAGTTTCCACACGACGTACTTTATCGAAGGCCGTTAGCATTTTCGGTACCCAACGAGCACTGACTTTACTCATGTACAAATGTTCATGTAAAATTTCTCCGACTCTTTCTTTACTAATACCTAAGACCTCAGCTATTTGCCAAACCTTAATTCTTCTATCTTCTAATACCAGCTTTTTGACTTTTGCTACGTTTTCTTCGGTCACTACCGATATTGGCCGCCCTGAGCGGGGGTCGTCTTCGATCGATTCCCGTCCGAGTTTAAATAAGCGACTCCACTTTTTGACTGTGGCATAAGAAGGCCCAGAATCACCGTAAATAATAGCCATTTCCTCAAAAATACACTGCGGTGATTTGTCACTTTTTGTAAGGAATTTAATTACAGCACGGTGCTCAATTTTCGTAATATTCGTTGGTAATTCACACATGATGTACTTTTCCGTTGAATATCTCGAAACAGAATAATAAAAACGAGATATGTTATTTTTTAATAATTTGTTTTTAAATGGCCTTTCTAGTGGCCAGTATCATAAACGCATATATAACCTCGAAATACCTTAGGCTTAGAACTTTTCAGACGCCCCTCGTAGCTCTTTACCGGGTGATCAATCCAAATAGGTCAGTAGGGAGAAGTCACAAACTATAAGAGATAGGGAAATCTGTTCTTAGGAACTATCCCGGTCAAAACCGCTGTAATAGTACATTACTGCAGACGCCGGGAAATAAGGACTTGCCGGCTGAGTAGGTATGGACGGCCGACCGTAAGGGAGGCCGTTTAGTGATACCAAGCCGGCAAGCCCTTATCACGGCTAAGGCATGTATAGTGCTTTTCTCAAACATATGCAATGAAATAAAAAAATACACCACTCAAAAAACATAATTCAGCTGTTCAGCCAGTTCATGAGTACGACGCCATGTTTGCATGAAAATAAAATAAAATAGTTATTTGTTATACAAGGGGGGAAAGTTGTATTTTACCCGCGAGTGTTTATTTGAAACACGAGCTAGCGAAAGGACCCTATGATTGACCACGAGCGAAGCGAGTGGTTCAAAATAGAATCCTGAGCGTAGCGAGTGTTTCAATACACGAGACGTAAAATAACTTTTCGCCCGTGTATAACACAAAACTTTTCACCTCACTACAGCGAGGAAAAAAGAATAAGGGTTTGTACTATATCTTTAAAAATATCTGCAATAATCAACCAATTTGACATTTATTAAAACTAAGGTCTAATAAGCTTTCATGTAGGTATTTTAAACGGGATTTTTCAGAAAATAAGCTCATGTCAAATTTTTACTTTAGCTGCGTTGAAACGTCAAAACTCTTTCTCCACATGTGGATAAAAAGCGATTTTCTCAATAGATATCAAACAAACAAACTGGGCTTTCCGAGCTAGTGAGGTGAAAAATTACTTCCCGGCCTAGGCCTTAATTTTGTATGAAATTCCTTTACTGTTCTCTCGAATTGTTCCGCCCGAATCTTGACACTTCAAAGCCTGTTTTAACGCACGTTATGACGATATTTCATTGCATGTTTGAGAAAAGAATGTTACAATACCTACGACATGCGATTACTCACGGAATTTTAACCAGGTTCAATCCCCGGTTATGTATAAGCTTTATAAAAAAAAATGCAGTTAAGCATCTAAAATCACGCCATCGTTCCTAAGTACAGATTTCCCTATTTCTTACAGTTCTCCTTTTCTGCCTACTGACCCATTTGGATTGATCATTTTCTATGTAAAGTTATGTATTGAAAATGACCATAGCAACATAAA
Source organism: Apotomis turbidana (assembly GCA_905147355.2). NCBI lineage: Eukaryota > Metazoa > Arthropoda > Insecta > Lepidoptera > Tortricidae > Apotomis > Apotomis turbidana. The sequence continues at coordinate 59,513,041 of LR990280.1, read as the reverse complement.
CTGGTACGTATAGGGTTGCATAAAATTTCAAAAACTTGGGTGCGTTCTTGAAAATCTCTAAAAACTTTCACAGGAATTCAAAGAAAGATTACACGATGGTAATTCAGGATTATTGACAGTTTTTATCCATCTCCATTAATAACTTTATGGAGTACTATTACTAACTCAATAAAACAAAGGTTTGCTACAGGAGGCTTTATTGAATCATTTCGGACCATACCGCTGCGGCCTCATTATATTATTGTCAATCATTCTCTACTACATATGTCGGCCCCACAAACAGCTGCATGTTACAGTTAAAGTAGTTGCACAAACGTCTATTAACACATAAAGCTGTCGTTCGTTGCTGGCACTTTGTATTTACACGAAGATGCCACGACTGCGGCAGCGGTGCGCGGCACGTGTCTCGCTCACTCGGATCTCTCGCTCACCCGTGGCATCTCCTACAGAGTTCGTTAACGGTAAAGTACGTTTGTGCTGTAGGGCCTAATTATAATTTAATACATTTAACGACAAACACTTAATTTTATTACTATGTCATTTAGAAATTAAAGCCTTAGAGCATTTAAAAAAGCTGAAAGGGATTGCTCCCTTTAGATCTTTTTTTTAAATGCTGAAGCTGAATGAAGTAGTCATACAATAAATATTCAGTACTACCAAGTACAATAAAGTCGGAACTTTTATTTAAATCTGTTTTGGACACTGACGGCATTAAAAAATAGGATACTTGAAATCGTTTTGTGATATAAAACTATGATTTTTTTTATAGAAATAACCTTGAGAAACAAACATCTCTTCCGCGAATGCGAACTCTTGTCGCGCGACATAGCATCGCCCGTCACTCTCTCACAGCACTGCGAAGAAAGAGATAGGTAATGTTTCTCGCGCGGGAAAGAGCAGCGTGTCACAGTTGTGCTAGAGGCGCTGGATATGTACCCGTCGACGATGCGTGTGCGCACCGCACATAATGCACTGAACGTTGGCAGTATTGTATTTTACAATTTTTATAAATAATATTATTATGGCATTCACATTTCACCAAGTTTTTAATTGGAGGAAATAAAAAAGTTTTAATAGAACAGAGCCTAGCCAAGATCTATATCCGTGTAGATATCCGAAACAGATTTATATTTATGTAAATTAAATTCCAAGTAGAGGATACAATAATATTGATTCTAAGCCAACTGTACGTGTAAAAAATATTAATTACAGAACAGCTAAAGTGTAAATTATAAAAAAAACACTCACATAATGCGAGCTGGCGTTTATATCGCTGACTACAAGATAATATGAGGCTTGCTTAGTTTTTTAATGCGATAGGTTCTAGATAAAAGTTGTAAATCTATCGAATACATTTATTATGTTCGCTGCGCTCGGGTTTAGGTTCAACTAAGAGAACTAATCAGCAATATAATCGCAAACAGCTTCGGAACCAACGAGCTAAACGTTAAATAAAAAAATCAGGTATCCTATCGTTCTACTTACATTTATATATTTTCTAAAGTTTAGAATTGAGTACTTACCAACTATATTAAAAACACCAACGAATATCACACTACAAATACTGGTAAATATATCTAACATAAACGCGATGTCGTGACACCGCGAGAGAAAACGGCGGCCACCCGTGCGCGTCTAGCACAACTGTGCTTCGCGACATATCACCCGTCACTCGCACACAGTACTGCATAGAAAGAGATAGGTAACATGTCTCGCGCGAGAGTCGCCTGTCACAGTTGTGCCAGAGGCACGTGCTCGACCGTGTCTTCTCTTAAATATTAGGATAATTATAAGTTTTGGAATGGAAGGATTGAGCGTAATTTTATCGTAGACACCTGTGTATCGTTTCCTTAAATATAATTTAGGTCAATTCGAGTAAAAAAATAATAAGAAATAGTAGACATCTGTGATATAATTTACAAAATGATATGTTTACATTTAGAAACGTAACGTAAATAGCACAGTCAATCGATATACAAAGTCATTAATTTTACTTCTGAGGCTTACTGTACGAATACTAACACAACATGTTTATATATTATCACTGAACATACACAACTAAGACATATAGAAGCGACAACTATACACGCAGCTGCGATACAGCTACCGATACTTTTAGAACATTGTATTTGAGTAGTTTTCAAAAAACATGTACACTTATTTAAGTGATATAACGAAAGCAAAACTTAATTGATTCCCTAGTGTAACGACAGTTACCCACAACATATGTATGACTAACTTTCGTTACACAAAAGACGCGATCGTAATTTTGTTTTTATTAAGCCTTTAACTATGTACAAGTGTTTCGAAAACGACTCATATAATACCCGGCCCTCATATAGTGTTCCGTTCCTAAAGCGTGCTTGTTCCACGAAACAAACGAATCACTACAATCATATTCCAACTAACTAGTAACAAACTAACACTAACATAAATATCTTATGAAATTAGTATCTTACATTAGTTCCTAAGCTAAATGTCAACATCGATAATATGACAGCATTAGAAAGTATTAAGTACTTTAAACCGATCTTGAATCGTCGTTTGTAGGTAAGCGTACAAGCTAGGTAGCATTTGTTATAATACAACCCAGAAACAACGCAAACACCAAGTACTTAAATAAAATTGCAGCGCGTTAATATAAATATTTTAGTTTTTTTATATGCAATTAGATATTGGGAAGGGTGCGGTAAGACTAACATAGTTTATTGTCTAATGGGATGAGACTTACAGTTAGTTATTGGACTGTGGCAGTCTTCCCTTGGTGATAGTCTTACCATACTTTACTAAGGAAATAATTTCCAATTTGCCAAATAAGACAAATATTGATAAATTATAGTAGTTTCATTAATTACGTACATGTTATTTCTATTCTTAAGAAACTAGAGATTATGTTATATATTACAAAATATGCCGTAGACGTGTGTAGTCGGGATTGATAATATTCTTTAGTGAACGGCTGCAGTCAAAGTCAATGAAATAAAAAGTATGTCAATTGGGAGTTTAAATACATTTAAGTCACCCTAGGCCGTAAGTGGGAATTTCCGCCCGCCACGCGGGGAGGAACCCTCACTTCCTGGCCAAGGCAAGACGTAAAGCTTTAGACAAACTGGCGGTAATTAGTAAAGCCCCAGACCGCATATTTATGGCCCTCACCTTCGTCTCTGGCCACAAACACGCGATCTGTCACACTAAGTACGTGATGTACTATTTCGTCACGTAAAAATGATTACACATCGGTTGAGAAATTGATGGATGAAAAGTATACAAGTATATATTCGGAACGCCCACTTCACACGTCTCCAGCGCCAACCCGGAGCGCACGCCGTGCCTCTAATCTACATGGAATGTCACCATTCATTCAGCAATCAACAATATCAACTTTACTAACTATAACTAACAACATTACTAAATACAAACGACTCTCCAGCTCGGGTAATTTGTCCACTAGCTAAATATCGATAACGTAACTAACTCAAAAGTCCATTGTTCAAATTGGATTCAGTTAATAAACTAACTACGTAATTCAGTTTAAACTAGAAATTGTGAATGTCATATGGTTAACATGTAAAGTAATTGGTATTAATTTCGCTGAGCAAATGTCAATAGATCAATATTTGTGTGGTAATCGCAATAAATAGTAGTAATAATAAAAAAGAAAATTCAACCACGGAGTAATCCCAAAGAACAACAACGGAATGTGTAAGTATATAAAAAATGTTCTTTTTTTGTTGGTGTTAAGCGTCCAAGTTCAAGATTGCACTTAAAATATAATATCGAATATCACAAAATATAAGTAAAAACGTGTAAAATAGAATGTCACTCGTTCGCTCGCTTACACAAACGTCAACTATTAATGGTATATCTGGAATATGAATGATTTCTACGTACAGTAGCGGAAAAAATATCTAATTTAATTTAAATTTAATATTATCCAAGGATAAGATCCGAATGTAAATTGCCAGAAGCGTAATAAGTAAACGTGTGTACCAAAAAAAGTATTATTCCAGTTCCAAATATTAACTGCATGGGAAATTACTAAAAAACGTGTTTTTTTCGATTAAGACTGCGCCGAGCAAAATGTGAAAAAATAGGCAGTTGCCGTTAAGTAGACAACGTCAACACTGGTGGTTTAATCCATTTCTAAACTAAATTACATTTTGTCCACATCAAATATTTCAATTATTGTTTAGTATTAAAGGTCCAGCTTTATCAAAAAGTGTTTTTAATTCTCCACACATTTTTACTATGGCGGCCGCGCGCCGATCTAAATACGCATTCCCCGCGTTCTATGGTTCACTCGCTAACGCTCGGCGCAGTCTTAACACGCAGAATGTCTACGACCTTATTTAAATAACAATTTGGACAGAAAAATAGTTGCATTATTAGTCAAAAAAGAAATCGCAGTGCATAACACCTTTTACACCTATAAAAGTTTGGCAATTTTCCGTATTTTTTTATACAAAAACAATCAATTTTTTTATAAAATTAACCAATATGATAGATTATTTTCCGCTAACGTACGCATTTCAACTAAGCCCTAGGCAGGCACAGCGCATGTCGGCGCTCCAGGAGTCGTGTCTTAAGTCTAATTTAGAATTGGACGCTCTACATGTCGCTTACTCACTAAACACATGTATATCTGTAGCGACTGAAAAGAAACTCATCTTTTTCTTTCACGCTGACAGCAATTTCGTAGACAGTTCATTTGACACATGGTAATTTTCTTGAATCTACGGAATGATAATTTGCGACTGACATTGGTTACACGTTGATTTGTGCAAACAATACTCTTCAGCTTTGGGATTGCATTCCATATCCAGATCAATTATAATTATAACGCTATAAATAAAGAATTTAATTATATAACTCATTAAGTACTTAACATCGAAATTTTCTTGCCAATTTCTTACAATATTTGAGAAATTAATAAACCGAAAAATAACGACTAACACTCGCAAATGATCATTCCGAGATGTTTAATACTTAATAACTATTGATGATATATGAAAATATTATTAAATCAAAATCCGTATCATCTCTTTTAGAGCTTATATTAAGGACCTACAGTTTAAATTGACAGCCAGTAAAAGTAACAGTCAATTTGATAAAACTTACATGGACGTAACTGTGTGTACTGTTTTGCAACAGTTTTAGAATTTATTTCGCTACATAATTTATAAAAATAGTGATAAAAAAATTATATAATCTAATCTAATGTATATTATACTAAATATATTCATCCGAAATTCATTTAAAATATAAATAGATTTTGATACTAGGTACTCTTTTCCAAAAATATCTTTCGCAACTAGCCTACCCTTAAATCTTCCGTACTGGTATACTACTGTAAATTATGGTTAATAGCCCTGTACCTTTACACGATCAAGTCTAGTTCATAAGGGGTTTTAAAAAGCATCAATAATGCAATCCAAAAACTGTCGGAATGTAATTTATTTATTTATTAATGGAATGTAATGAATTTTATTCTTCACAAGTTACTTCCAACTTAAGCTCAACTTTAAAGCTCTGTTTTCCCGCGTGTTACCTACTAATGAAAAAAATATATAAAATCTTGTTACATTATTAAAATACGAATTCGGATATGGTGTGGAATGTCGAATGTGTTAAAGACTTAGATCTAAACACAACTACGTCGATATGAGAACCGTTAAAGCCACTAAGAATCATATTCGCATTAGTTCGTGAGCGCGAGACAGCAATAGATTAGATTTTAAATAGCTTGAACGTTTCTTTTATAATTTATTTCTTAAATCATGGGATTATGGTTTAAGATATATTCACGGAAGAGACAGTAAGAAGCATGCAACATTCAAATCCGCACAAGGTTGTGTAACACGAAGATATCGTCCGGTGTGGTGGGTGCTCGGTCGTCGGTCGCTCGCAGACTTGCGCTGGTCGGTGCTTGCTTAGTTTCTCTTCGGCACGACGCATCGGCCGAAGACCGTTTCTACAACAATTAACAACATAATTGTTATAGTTGAAAGTATGTTTAGGAAAAAAATTACATACTGTTGAGTTTATTTCAGCTAGCAATAGCGAACAATAGCTTTAGACTAGTAAGAGTGCCCTTGTGGTCTACTTACAGAATAAACTATTGAATTTTGTTTAAGAGGCCTTATTCCTTTTAAAAAGTGCTTTTATTCATATTATGACATACATTAATTACCTAAAAAAAAAACTTTCCAAAGTGAATAATACTTTTTCCTGAGTTCTAGAACGTAACATAGCAATTCCATGCTTTCATTGCGTGCAGTCGTAAATAAGTAAAAAAAAAAGTGAATTCTGTCAATTCCGAGTCGTTTTTGAAACAAAAATTATCAATGAATAATATAAAACTGTAGGTTTCAAATATATACCAACAAATCTCAATAGCCCTGTTTATTTACATTGATAATATGGTGAGAAACATAGAGAAAAAAGTCTAAAACAATCAGCATTTTTGAACGGATAAGGAGCCTTAAGTCAAAATCTGAATATTGTCAAGAAAGACTTTGTCAAGATTGCCCCGAAGCCTCAAACTGACGTGGATTTCATTGGCAATTATGTAATTTCAGAAATAATAGTAGATTGTTTGACATGGGGCTAAAACAAGCCATTGTGACACGAGGTAATTATTTGGACGAGCGAACGAAGTGAGCTTGTAGCCCCGTGTTAAACACTCCGCTTTTCACTTCGACTGAAAAGAATAAAAAACTTAAATTTTAAAATAATTTATTTTAAGAAAAATTCAAAGTACAATTTGAGCTATTTTTTTATATTTAATGTTACAGCCTTTCCTGGTAAATTTATGTTGGTATTGGTGTTATTTTTATTGAAAATTCGCACGTATTTTTTTTTAAGTGGTAGCAGGTTTAGTCGCGGTGTGATCAGAAAAATATAAAATGGAATAACATTTAATTTATTTTATCATTTAATATTCTTAGGAAAGATAAAATGTTTAAGATTAAATTTCTTTTCGTTGATTATAAAACGTGCTAAAATAAAATTTCAGTTAATATTCCAGTACATGGTAAATAAAAACTTTTTGGTTTATTTTTTTAATTGGGTCGATCTGATCAGGTTGCAGGTTGGTTTATTTTATTTGTAAATAGTATGTAGCTGGCCGGTAACAAGATTTTTTTTTCAGTGTCATAGAAATTTGTATGGGATTATATGGTTTCCTTTTAAACCCTAGGGGCTAGATGTACTATTTTAGCCCCGCTTTGCGAACTTAAAACGACGTACTTTTTGAGCAGGAGAAGTGAAAAATTAGTGTAATTGTATTCATTTAGGGATTATTTCCTATTTCAACACATATTTAAAACCGCAGGGTTTACCCGCTAAGCAGGAAATAGATAGGTACAGAAATCAATCTACATACAAGCGCGCTCGAGCAAACGCACACATAGACATTGCTCACGGACACGATATCTCGGACCAGTTCAGACCAGTGCGAGCGCGAGTACAATCCGCTTGACGTGTCCGTGGGCAATGTGTATGTGTGCGTTTGCTCGAGCGCGCTTGTATGTAGATCGATTTCTGTAGCTATCTGTTTCGTGCGCTAAGGCAACAGTAGATATTATCAAACAGTCACCCTATATAAGCCGTTCCTCCGGCGGCGGCTTGAGGGCGTGCTGCATCATCTCGGCCCTGGGGTTGCAGTACTCCTGGCCGGAGGGGCTGTAGGTGCCGCGCGTGGCGCGCTTGCGCCGCGCCTGCGCACACAGCGCGCCCAGCGCCAGCGCCGCCAGCGCCGCGGCGAGCAGCGCGCAGCCCACCGCGATGAGGATCGTGGAGGAGGTCGAGTCGCCGCCCGACGATCCTTCCGATACGCTCTGGAAAGGACATGGTTTTGACACATCTCGGGCTGTGAATTCCGCAGGTGTTAGTGGCACGAATCAAAGTTGAGGGTCATGAGTACGTCGTACGTATTTTATGACTTTACCTTCAAAGATACGCAAAGTTTATGATGTTTAATCCCAAAGAAATTTTAAATTTGTTTTCAGAAGCCTTATAATTTAACCCTTTCACAGTGAAAATGGCGAATTACTTATTGTCTTCATACAAATATTGGTACCCAAGCTACAAATGACGTCACAATGTATGGAGCGTTTTTAACGTGTAGTAGGAATGTTGTTTGTGTGATTGTTTAACGTTCATTTCTGACTTTTACAATAATAGTACATTACGTATAGGTCGATTCACTAAAGCTGGCGTGAATGGATTGAATGAAAGTTATGTCACTTCTCACTTCGAGTGTTAGTGTGAGTGCCGTTCTTATACAGGGGCCTCCTAATATTTTCTAAACAACAACAAAATGGGTTTTTGTTATTCAAGAAAAATAAAAATGATTAGGTATAATATAAGCATAATCTGCACAATATTTAGACTAAACAAGTAATATATGTATATATCCGAAAGGTATATTTAACTGTTTGATACAAAAATATTTTACTATCATGGTGTTTTATGCAGACGCTACTTTTTTACATACTTTAGATTTTGACTGTTGTAAGGCAGTGTAATTGTACATATTGCTTAATATTCATGCAATCTGTGTATGACCAGAATTAGGATGTGGGATGATACTATTCCATTGTCTCGTATGAGTTTGACCATGTGGGACTATGCAATGGTATTCACGTAACCCACATTTTCTTGTCTTCGCGGCCTGGTAAAGGGTTAATGTCAAGAATTAATAGGTGACGGACGACTAGTTCGAATTATAAAAAACCGGCCAAGAGCATGTCGGGCCACGCTCAGTGTAGGGTCCCGTAGTTGCCCGTCCTTCACAATAGACGAAAATTACGAGAAAGATTTCAAGCCCTATAAAAAGGTCGTACACGCCAAGAAACAGTAATTACTTATTATCTTTTGGAAGTTACCTATTATACGCGACAGATTGAGCCAAATGTTTTAATATAGTTTGGCACAACCAATATGTGTAACGTTCGAAGTCTAGGGACACCGCGCGGCACTTACGTCATTTTAAAGAAAATTATGAAATTTTGCAATAACTCAAAAACGGCTCGACCGATTTTATTCAATATAGTTTTCATTGTAAGTACTAGTATCCGAGGCTAAGACCCATTCGATTCAATAAGTTATGCTCAGAAATGGCTCGGCCCTCCGTCGAGCTAAGATTAGTAAATTTTGTTTGTCCGATATTATCCGAAGTTGACCGAATATTCAAAATCCGATTTCATATTCTGATTCGGAGGACCCAAAAGCCCCCCAATACCGAGTTTCAGCTCCCTCGGACCAATTTCAAATTTTCAAAAAAAAAAGTCGCCATTTTGATTTTTTTTCCACGACTGTACTCGGGTGGGGTCGCCTATGATATTTGTTTGAGGATCCCCCTACCCATCTCCAGCCGTTTACGAGATATGGGACTCTTAAAAAAAAAACTCCATACAAATCTTGGTTTCTTCGATATTTTCCGACTTTGACCGAATTTTCGGACACCGATTTCAGATTCATATTTGTGAGCCCCAAATGCCCCCCGATACCGAGTTTCAGCTTCCTAGCACCAATTTGAAATTTTGGTAAAGAAGCCATTCGTCATTTTGAATTTAATTTGGTTCGATAATATTTTGTAGTACCTATTCTTTATACTGCTGAATTTGGGCGGTTATGCGTCTAGTTTGTCTACAAACACTTTTTCAATAATAACTTATTGTATCAACCTGTGTGTAATCATTTTGTGACGCACACATAAATATTATCATTCACTCATTCAATCCATTCGCGCCAGCTTTAGTGAATCGACCTATAACTAGGGTGGTAAACGAGGAATTACAAACGAGTGTCTATTAGAAGCCCGAAGCCGAAGGCTTTAATGACACGAGTTTGGAATTCCTTTACCACCAAAGTCACGTACAACGTTTTTCATCACACTTTGGAGGGAATAAAACAAAAGTAATAAATAGTAGTCAATATCAAAATAACTTACCGCCCGGATTTCTAGCATGTACTCACTTAAAGTGGGATTAAAATTACTAACCACCCTAGGGCGTAATTTACGACTTACCGCCCGCTTTTCTAGCTTGTAAACCCTTGTTCACGAGAAAGTGTGATGAAGAAAATAAAATCGCCAGCCCATTGTCGAGGAGGCCGTACCTGCTGGGAGCAGTTCTTGCCGGCCCACCCGTCGAAGCACTCGCAGGTGTAGTCGACGGCGGCGCCGCAGCGCTGCGTGCAGTTCCCGCCGTGCTCGCACGGGCCCGTCTCGTTGCCGGCCGGCAGGCACGGGTCCGCCAGCGCGCACTCGTGCCCGCACCGACCGAGCTCGCAGATGCATCTGCACCATACAAAACGTTGCCGTTTACATACCGTTTGCTTGGGTATACGTCAGGTGTGTAACCGTTTTAATGGTCCTTTTTGACATTTTAATTTGCCATCTTATAGCAAAAGAATCTTAAAACAGTTATTTGGAGCAAATGCGGTTTTTGTTGTTGCTGTCTCTTGTTAGTTTTATATTGTTACCCTAATATAGCAAAATATTCCAAACGTTTACCTTATTTCAAAAGGATTAGGTTATCAAATTGCAATGAATGTCCTGAGACGCAGTTAAATGTGAGTCCACTCTACGCTACGACATGAAAAAAAAATGGAAACGAAATATGCTTGAGCGGGATTTGAACTTGAACCCACGTCTTTCCCCACACGGGTACATTCCCAATTATGCTATCAAAGCCACTAGTAAACAGACGTAAATGCTTTAATAAAAAGATTTTTGATGTTGAAAACGTTGCCTTTCTTCTCTTTTTAGGAGCGTACAACTATATTGCCGCATTGGTAACTACATTGGCGGATTGAGAGACTTACGTGTATCCGCCGTCGAGGTTGAGGCACTCCCCGGTGCCGCAGCCGACGGCGCCGCTCGCGCACTCGTCCACGTCCGCCTCGCAGTGCGGGCCCGTCCACACTGCAACAACGATAACAATTAACACTTTAACCAACAACCCGCCTGGCGGGCGCTCGTAACCTATAGGATTTATTAGACTATAAAAGCGCCCACGTAGCGGGCTCTGCTGCGGCTGGGTGTCTGGGGTGGTCGTAAAAGAGTGAAACGTGTTATATTTGTAACAAAGACACTGATCCATTAACAAGGATAACATAATTGACAACATTGCATATATTTAACAGGTGGAAATGATTATAGAGCTCGAGAGAGCTTTGAGTTGTGTACATCTTAAAAACATTTGAATTTATTTCTGTTTTTAAAGAAATATAATAACATACATAAAATAACCGAAGTTTACGACAACTATGCCTGCATAGAGTTGTAGGCTTCGACCTATCCTCAAAAAAACATGCTATGAATAATTTCAAGCTCAACGTCATTCGTTTTTTTTTTATTAGACTCGATACTAAAGTAGCCTTCCCATTGTGTCATAGTTTTGGTGTTACTACAGTTTAGAAGTACAGTACGATTAAAATCAGTTAACACTTCGGCCAACCTCGGTAATTGTCGTGAATCCCTCATCTCTCACATAGAGTTATCAATTTACAGATATGACCGATTTACAAAATTATTTTCGTATTTGATAGGGTACACTTCCGAGATGGTCCCATGTAAATTTTATCAAAATCGGTCAAGCAGTTTATGAAATATCAACAAAAATCGGTTGAAATCGTATTTTTTATTTTTTTTATTTGGTGATTATTATTAATTATTAATCCGACGTAATATCGTAGGTACTGCTTACATCAAACAGTAAAATATTGACTTATATATGTTTTTTTATATATTGTATGCGTTTATGATACTTCAAATTGAATGCTACCTAAAAGAAATCGCGGTAATGTATTTCGTGTCATTTCCGTCTCCGGATTTAGGCGATGATACCCGAGAAAAGCCGAAGTGTTAACTGATTTTAATCGTACTGTAGTAAATTTTAATAAAATAATTAGTAATCTTAGGAAAAATATAAAAACTGTGATTACGTCCTCTTTTTAAGCGGAATACAAAAGTAATAAAGTTCTAGTCTTAAAAATATGAAATCTTGTCAATTAACACCTTAACATACAACCCGACTGGTGGGCGCTCGTAACCTATACCCAGCTGCCGTTCCAAATCACGGCGGGTTGGACTATACAAGCGCCCACGTAGCGGGTTCAGTGGGTATCCGGGGTGGTCGTAAAAGTGTGAAACGTCTAACATTTATGCTATTTGACTATCGTGAAAATTAATTAAGTCATTGAAACCAATAAACGTACATTCACACAACCAAAACATACATACATTCAAGAATACACGGAACCATATAAACTAACACTAACTTTTGGACGTTTAATTATTTTTAATTGGACAAAAACTAAAAAGAAGACGTGTTATGACTACTGATTTTTATGACGTCACAAGCGAATATGTTCATGTAAACTTAAAATTCTAACAGATCGATTTTGACATATCATAAAGAGTAGCTCATTTGAGCCGTCATTAAAAACCGTATTAGTTTCAAAATTACCGATAACTGTGTACTAAAAACGCATTTATTTATGCTGGTCATACCGATGCTTTATATACATATATTTAAATCTGTACCAACCTATCACAACGATGCACAAAATGATCCGCGACATATTATTCGCAAGCATATCATTGCACTGCACTTTCACTCGATTAGACTAGATATCGTGTTAGGCCACATGACACTATACCATAGTATGACACTAAACATTAGACCCATAGTTTCAATACATCATCACCTATGTATGATTCAAGTATAGTAAAACTATGTCACGAATTCCATGAACTCTTAACATCTTTAATGCTTAAGTCTACACAATGAATGACTTATTGTCATAGTTCATTTGACTATATCGAATAAGAAACACTAATGAGTCATTCAAACGATAACTAAATACATATATCCGACTACGAATCACATTAATATGCACAACGATCACTGAGTCACTGTCTCAAAATGGACACTAAAATCTATCACTAATGTGAACACTAGGGCAATGAGAACAGTACTGCCATGGTAAGTTTCGTGTGTTCTATCGAAGTCTAGCGGTCCTCAAACTGTCGATGAATCGGTTTCATGACGACTTCATACACTAGTGACGTGAATGTGTCAGGTATCGGTATTAATAAGCGCGACTTAGGACTCTTTATAAAGTGAGGGAGTGGTTATGCGTACTAATGTCTACGTTTCTGATTGTTATGCCATGTATTTATCCCTGTTTGTTATTGGACAATCATTTTTATGTGCGAGGGAGCGTTAAATATGGAAGTGTGCCGTCCGAAAAAAACGGTTTTATATTGCGGAAACAAGCTTCTTAGCTTCTTTCTTCGGTTTAGTTAGTTCGCGTCGTTTTATCTATTGAAAAAACCTAATTTACTTTCGATTTAGATAAAAGTCCACAATCCAAATCGTGAACAAACAAATAAATGTGTGTTTGTCAGTTTATACTTCTTTCACGCTACAACTAATTGACGAACATTTCTTTGCATAAAGTGCGACTGACGTGACGGCTGTCTAAGGCTAATAATATTCTCTGGGATATTTACATTTATAAGTACCTACTTTAAATGCACGATCACTCAGGAAAACCAGTTAGGCACATCACTCACTACTCAAAACCACAGCTTTATCCTGTGAGTAGGCATGTGTTACAACAGAACACGTCTCAACGTCATTCAGGATACTTTAATTAATAGGAAAATGACTAATTGAGGAAAACGATGGTTTATGACCAATTATATTCATCAACAAACACTTTTATATTTTGCCAAAAGAAATTAAATTACGAGTATTACATACCTAGTTATATACATATTTTTATGGCACTCGGTGATCGAAAATTGTTTATTTCTACGTCAACATTGACAAAAAAATCATAGCCATGGGCATAAGATCGTCAATCATTTAATACAATAAAAGTCATTGACACTTCAAATTGAAATAGGGTCGATGACTGATGTTGAATCCTAAGCATGCCTCCTAACACAAGTGTCAAACTTAAAAGGAGGATTCGACAGATTTTTGTAATTGACGTGTAGTTGCCAATAGATAAGTAATTTTTATTTTTTTTTTATTTTGAATATTGTAGTTATATGAATAAATATGTCTTAAAATAAAGAAAAAAAGGTACCTACCTATGCAAATCAATAAATGCTTTTTTTAAAACCCCTAAAGTAAATTTCAAATTGTTTTCAGTATCCTCCCAATTCACCAAAACAATCATTGTATGACTACTTTGTACTTAAACGCACTTTTTCACAGCCAAATGGCAATTTACTTATTTATTGGTACACAAAATAGAAAACACGTCACATGACGTCACATCTCTGTAGCCATTTGTAAAAATGACGAACTATAACGGTAATTTCTGATTTTTAGACCTGCCCAAGTGTATTTAGTTCCCGAAGGGCATTAAATCCCAATGAAAAATAGAATCGATTGACATCCTCAAAAAAATATCATGATACTCTTACTTTTCTTTATCTATGCCAATGTAAAGTGTATGACGGTAATCCTTATCAGGGTACAGTTTGAGCGCCGGTGCGTTATCACACTATCGGCGAGATTGCGCGCTCCGCGATAACGATAAGGCCGCAACAGCTGAGCCGGGGTTCCGTGGGAACAATCTTGACCCATATTATTGTTTACTCGGGGCCGTAAGTTTCTGCCAGGGCAGAAAGTCACAATTCCTAGCCAAGGCAAGACATAAGACTAGACAACCGCCCTAAGTATTTATGTATGTAAGTATGTTTAAAAAAAAAATGTATGTAAATATACAATTACAGTACAGTCCTCAGAGTTTTAGGGGCTTTATTAATTTGCGTGTAGATTAGGTCATGTTGTTCTGTTATTGTTGATAGATTTAGCAGTGGAATTTATACAAACGTAAATCAACTGTTTCACAACGTAAAAGGATAAGAATACATATCTGATATTTCTACCGTTCCGAATAAGTCGGACGAAATGTGGGCGTAGTTAGCCATACAAGACGAGAAAAAATAAATTGTAATAAGTTCTGTTGTGCGACAAAAAAAAACACGAGACAATAAGGAACCGTAACTTACGTTATTTGATAGTCTTTGCTGTCGCACAGCGAAACATTAGTCACAAAATTTAATTAAGGGAGATAAGTGTTTTTTTATACACGTATTGTTAACTTACTATAACAAGTACATATAGTAATAGGTAAAGACTTGGCAGTACCGAGTACTTCATATGTAAATAAAAGAAAATCTATGAGTATGTGTGTAGATAAAGTAGTGTATGCAACTGTATATAATTAGTGCTTAAAACACGAGTGTGATCCTATTATGAAACTCGCCTTCGACTCGTTTCATAAAACCACACTCGTGTTTTAAGCCCTTTCATTATGTAACAATTTCATAAACTAATATAACATCCTTGTCTCAACAGGCGTGTTACCGTATAGTTATCTTTTAGGATTATGGTAACAGTAATGAACTCACTCGGTGTGCACTCGCACAAGAACCCGCCGCGCGTGTCCCGGCACGTGCCTCCGTGCTCGCAGCGAGCGGCTCCGCCTTCCGCACATTCGTCGCGCTCGGTCTCGCAGTGGGTCCCCGTGTAGCCGGGCTCGCATTCACAAACTGGAACCTGGGGAATATTCGTCATGTGATAAGGTAGTTTACAACGGGGCATTATTGTGTTTATCACGTAATAGACAAGTTATAGCACCTGTCACTTTTTCCACAATTTATAATAAATACGCATAGAAACCTAGTCAGCGCTTGAAAGTGAAGCCAGTTTTGGTTAGCCACGAGCTGAGTTTTCATCTGTCACAAACACGTCTCTTTGATTGGTTCGTAGTAGGGCCCGCGGTCGTGTCCGTGTTTCGTGTACCCATAACCAAATCTCCGGACCGTTCGGCACGTGTAATTAGGCTCCGTGTAATTAAGATACGTAGCTCCGTGTTACATGGAGATGCTGTTCTTAAGTTTCTCAATTACACGTGGATCCGATCGGATCGGATCGGAGGGATCCCTCCGTGACGTTGTCGGTTTGAGAAGCTTTCATTCAATACCCGAGCGGAGTCGAGATCCGCCGATCCGTAGCCGAACGCCGACACGGCTACGTATCTTGGCGTGTCCGTGTATTACGGGATCTCAGGACCGCCGGTGCTAAGAACACGGAGCTACGGTTCCGCGTGTAACACGTACATCAGGAGCCCTAGTTCGTAGACACAAAAGTGGCTTCATCTTTCGCAAATCTGTTGTATAAACATTTCTTTGGCCGCTCATTGCGCCAAAACGGCTGGGCGGATTTCAATCAATTCCGGTACAGAGATAGAAACTCGACATCCAAAGATAAACGATACTTGTTACCCGGCTATGGTAAAGAAAACTAGTTTTACGAGGGCGAAGATATCGTTAATAAAACTGACAATTGGATCGCAAATTAACTAAGTAGTCAATGCGATATAAATGTTGTAAACAACCATACCTCGATGTTAGGCGCGGTCAGGCATTTCCCATGTTGGCAGGGCACGAGCTCGCAGAAGGCGTGCTCGCAGTTCACGCCCACGTAGCCCTCCGTGCACGTGCACGTGTAGTTGTTGCCCGTCGGGGGATCTGCGGGGGTAATGCTTCAGTTATAAGTAGGAAAAATTAAGGGATGTACCTACCTTTATAAATATATATCTTTATTTTTAGACAATTTAGGTCCGTAGTTTGTTAGTACCTACACATGCATAACAATACACAGTATTTGATGCAGTTATATTAAGTGGGTGGGCGGCTTTCTTGAGAGGCTCCGCACCTACGGTGCTACGCGGAGCTCAGCCTTTGGCCTCGCAATAAGTGTAGTGAACGTATGATATTGTGTTTACGCGTGCGAAGCCGCGGGCAAAAGCTAGTCTTCTTTATAATTCTTGTCCAATTAAGAATAGTAAAATGTCCAAAAATTAGTGGTAGTTTATTTGGTTCCGTGTATTTTTTTATTGTATGTTTAGTGGTTTTAATGACATAATTATGTTTCACTATAGTCAAATACGATGAAATGGTGTACGTATGTATGCGCACATTGGTACACAGTATAAGCAATATTTAGAGAATGTCTCTCCACTGAAGAGTTATCTCTACTAAGTATAATCCTTTTTGGCAAATTGATCTATCATCTGGTAACCTATCTGAAACACTCATTTTTGTTCCCCATCTGTAACGTTTCGTCATTTGTCCGAAAGTGTTTTTTTCCTGAAACCCGTTATATTTTCAGGATTTTATAAACATCTTTTTAAAGAACCCATTTGGTTAGGTTAGATTTTTTTTATAATAACTGAAAAATTATTTTTTGTGGAAACAAATGACCTTCGGACAGATGAAAATTTGGTGAAACGTAACAGATGGGAAACGAAAATTAGTGTTTCAGATAGGTTACCCTATCTTATCATCTGTGCATACAGTATCTAGGGTTTCGGAGTTTCATTCGGCTTTTTTCTCAACAGCGGAGTGCGCGTGCGCGCATGTGTATGTGTGTGTGTGTGTACCTGGCGGCGTGTCCCGGCAGCGCGCGTCGTGCAGACAGGGGCGGTGCACACAGGTGCGCGAGAGCGGCGTCTGGCAGCGCGCGCCGCGCCACTCGCGCGGGCACGTGCACACGAACCCGCCCGGCGTGTCCGTGCACGTGCCCGCGTGCAGGCAGGGTTGGGACAGACACTCATCTATGTCCAATTCGCAACTGTGTAGGAAAATTTAATTTAAATGATTCGTATTGTAGCGAATAATTACTTCTTGCTTAATATTAATACTTCGTCTGATATCCACCATAAAACTACAATTTTAACAAGGCGTCAAAACGGAACGTATATGTACAAAACTCACGTTATTAATGATTTTTAATTTTCACTTGAGACAGTTTTATCGACATGTATAATCATCATGTCAAGCATTTAGATCAAAAGCATCAATAGATGGCGTTACTGTCCATGTCGTCCATTTAACAAAATACCAACATTAGTAACGCCAGCTATGATACAGTTTTCTTAAGTACATATCTTTTATGAAATAAAAATATTTCCGTACTCTGCCGTTACGCGCTAAAGAACGTGTGTGCCACTGGTTAAGACTATTTATATACAAAACGGACGACACGAACAATTATATAATTACTACTAATATAATACACGTTATCGGTAATGCCTGTAGGGATAGAAAAAAACAATAACTAAATTAATGCAATTTCATAAGTCACGAAGTGATAATACTCACAACTGTCCTGCGAACCCCTCAGCGCACTCGCAACTGTACCCAGCGATCTCGTCCCTGCACGTGGCGCCATTACGGCACTCGCTCTGTTCACACTCGTCAATGTCGGTCTGGAAACATCATTTATCAATTAATTTATTATCAGGAACGGCCCGACATGTTTCGAACTCGTATAGAGCTCTTTATCAGGGATTGCTACTGGTTCACGAGTCACAAATTCACGTAAGTGTAAATAATTACATAGTTTGCGGGCCATCATTTTATAGATGGCTTCGTGTGTTGTAACTGTTTTTTTTTTAAACACGACTAACTGTTTCAAAATTGGTTAGCCCTCACTATCAGTGAGTCGGGCTGTGTGTAGGAATATAACCCGTTATCTCCGCGCCGCAGTGATTTGGGAGGGGGTGACGCGACCACATTGTGCGCATGGACTGCGCCGTGAATAGACTGAAACGGGTCAGTCTGATTTAGGGCGGTGAGACGAAGAGAATTAAAGAGATACTGGTTATGATGCAGAGAAAAACGTGAACTAACGCCCCGTTCGGGGAGTCGACGGCAGCCATCGCTTGCAGGTGTTGTAACTCAAAGTTTGCACAAACTGACCTCGCAATAGTCCCCGGAGTAGCCGGCGGGGCAGGCGCACGAGTAGGAGGAGCGCACGTCGGCGCAGCGGCCGCCGCGCGCGCAGTCCTGCTCGAGGCACAGCACGCAGCCCACGCCCGTGCCCGCGCCCCACGGCCGCCCGCCGCTGACACAGGATACACAAGATGGCGTCCACTGACCTCGCAATAGTCCCCGGAGTAGCCGGCGGGGCAGGCGCACGAGTAGGAGGAGCGCACGTCGGCGCAGCGGCCGCCGCGCGCGCAGTCCTGCTCGAGGCACAGCACGCAGCCCACGCCCGTGCCCGCGCCCCACGGCCGCCCGCCGCTGTGCACAGGATACACAAGATGGCGTCCACTGACCTCGCAATAGTCCCCGGAGTAGCCGGCGGGGCAGGCGCACGAGTAGGAGGAGCGCACGTCGGCGCAGCGGCCGCCGCGCGCGCAGTCCTGCTCGAGGCACAGCACGCAGCCCACGCCCGTGCCCGCGCCCCACGGCCGCCCGCCGCTGACACAGGATACACAAGATGGCGTCCACTGACCTCGCAATAGTCCCCGGAGTAGCCGGCGGGGCAGGCGCACGAGTAGGAGGAGCGCACGTCGGCGCAGCGGCCGCCGCGCGCGCAGTCCTGCTCGAGGCACAGCACGCAGCCCACGCCCGTGCCCGCGCCCCACGGCCGCCCGCCGCTGACACAGGATACACAAGATGGCGTCCACTGACCTCGCAATAGTCCCCGGAGTAGCCGGCGGGGCAGGCGCACGAGTAGGAGGAGCGCACGTCGGCGCAGCGGCCGCCGCGCGCGCAGTCCTGCTCGAGGCACAGCACGCAGCCCACGCCCGTGCCCGCGCCCCACGGCCGCCCGCCGCTGTGCACAGGATACACAAGATGGCGTCCACTGACCTCGCAATAGTCCCCGGAGTAGCCGGCGGGGCAGGCGCACGAGTAGGAGGAGCGCACGTCGGCGCAGCGGCCGCCGCGCGCGCAGTCCTGCTCGAGGCACAGCACGCAGCCCACGCCCGTGCCCGCGCCCCACGGCCGCCCGCCGCTGTGCACAGGATACACAAGATGGCGTCCACTGACCTCGCAATAGTCCCCGGAGTAGCCGGCGGGGCAGGCGCACGAGTAGGAGGAGCGCACGTCGGCGCAGCGGCCGCCGCGCGCGCAGTCCTGCTCGAGGCACAGCACGCAGCCCACGCCCGTGCCCGCGCCCCACGGCCGCCCGCCGCTGTGCACAGGATACACAAGATGGCGTCCACTGACCTCGCAATAGTCCCCGGAGTAGCCGGCGGGGCAGGCGCACGAGTAGGAGGAGCGCACGTCGGCGCAGCGGCCGCCGCGCGCGCAGTCCTGCTCGAGGCACAGCACGCAGCCCACGCCCGTGCCCGCGCCCCACGGCCGCCCGCCGCTGACACAGGATACACAAGATGGCGTCCACTGACCTCGCAATAGTCCCCGGAGTAGCCGGCGGGGCAGGCGCACGAGTAGGAGGAGCGCACGTCGGCGCAGCGGCCGCCGCGCGCGCAGTCCTGCTCGAGGCACAGCACGCAGCCCACGCCCGTGCCCGCGCCCCACGGCCGCCCGCCGCTGTGCACAGGATACACAAGATGGCGTCCACTGACCTCGCAATAGTCCCCGGAGTAGCCGGCGGGGCAGGCGCACGAGTAGGAGGAGCGCACGTCGGCGCAGCGGCCGCCGCGCGCGCAGTCCTGCTCGAGGCACAGCACGCAGCCCACGCCCGTGCCCGCGCCCCACGGCCGCCCGCCGCTGTGCACAGGATACACAAGATGGCGTCCACTGACCTCGCAATAGTCCCCGGAGTAGCCGGCGGGGCAGGCGCACGAGTAGGAGGAGCGCACGTCGGCGCAGCGGCCGCCGCGCGCGCAGTCCTGCTCGAGGCACAGCACGCAGCCCACGCCCGTGCCCGCGCCCCACGGCCGCCCGCCGCTGTGCACAGGATACACAAGATGGCGTCCACTGACCTCGCAATAGTCCCCGGAGTAGCCGGCGGGGCAGGCGCACGAGTAGGAGGAGCGCACGTCGGCGCAGCGGCCGCCGCGCGCGCAGTCCTGCTCGAGGCACAGCACGCAGCCCACGCCCGTGCCCGCGCCCCACGGCCGCCCGCCGCTGACACAGGATACACAAGATGGCGTCCACTGACCTCGCAATAGTCCCCGGAGTAGCCGGCGGGGCAGGCGCACGAGTAGGAGGAGCGCACGTCGGCGCAGCGGCCGCCGCGCGCGCAGTCCTGCTCGAGGCACAGCACGCAGCCCACGCCCGTGCCCGCGCCCCACGGCCGCCCGCCGCTGACACAGGATACACAAGATGGCGTCCACTGACCTCGCAATAGTCCCCGGAGTAGCCGGCGGGGCAGGCGCACGAGTAGGAGGAGCGCACGTCGGCGCAGCGGCCGCCGCGCGCGCAGTCCTGCTCGAGGCACAGCACGCAGCCCACGCCCGTGCCCGCGCCCCACGGCCGCCCGCCGCTGTGCACAGGATACACAAGATGGCGTCCACTGACCTCGCAATAGTCCCCGGAGTAGCCGGCGGGGCAGGCGCACGAGTAGGAGGAGCGCACGTCGGCGCAGCGGCCGCCGCGCGCGCAGTCCTGCTCGAGGCACAGCACGCAGCCCACGCCCGTGCCCGCGCCCCACGGCCGCCCGCCGCTGACACAGGATACACAAGATGGCGTCCACTGACCTCGCAATAGTCCCCGGAGTAGCCGGCGGGGCAGGCGCACGAGTAGGAGGAGCGCACGTCGGCGCAGCGGCCGCCGCGCGCGCAGTCCTGCTCGAGGCACAGCACGCAGCCCACGCCCGTGCCCGCGCCCCACGGCCGCCCGCCGCTGTGCACAGGATACACAAGATGGCGTCCACTGACCTCGCAATAGTCCCCGGAGTAGCCGGCGGGGCAGGCGCACGAGTAGGAGGAGCGCACGTCGGCGCAGCGGCCGCCGCGCGCGCAGTCCTGCTCGAGGCACAGCACGCAGCCCACGCCCGTGCCCGCGCCCCACGGCCGCCCGCCGCTGACACAGGATACACAAGATGGCGTCCACTGACCTCGCAATAGTCCCCGGAGTAGCCGGCGGGGCAGGCGCACGAGTAGGAGGAGCGCACGTCGGCGCAGCGGCCGCCGCGCGCGCAGTCCTGCTCGAGGCACAGCACGCAGCCCACGCCCGTGCCCGCGCCCCACGGCCGCCCGCCGCTGTGCACAGGATACACAAGATGGCGTCCACTGACCTCGCAATAGTCCCCGGAGTAGCCGGCGGGGCAGGCGCACGAGTAGGAGGAGCGCACGTCGGCGCAGCGGCCGCCGCGCGCGCAGTCCTGCTCGAGGCACAGCACGCAGCCCACGCCCGTGCCCGCGCCCCACGGCCGCCCGCCGCTGACACAGGATACACAAGATGGCGTCCACTGACCTCGCAATAGTCCCCGGAGTAGCCGGCGGGGCAGGCGCACGAGTAGGAGGAGCGCACGTCGGCGCAGCGGCCGCCGCGCGCGCAGTCCTGCTCGAGGCACAGCACGCAGCCCACGCCCGTGCCCGCGCCCCACGGCCGCCCGCCGCTGTGCACAGGATACACAAGATGGCGTCCACTGACCTCGCAATAGTCCCCGGAGTAGCCGGCGGGGCAGGCGCACGAGTAGGAGGAGCGCACGTCGGCGCAGCGGCCGCCGCGCGCGCAGTCCTGCTCGAGGCACAGCACGCAGCCCACGCCCGTGCCCGCGCCCCACGGCCGCCCGCCGCTGACACAGGATACACAAGATGGCGTCCACTGACCTCGCAATAGTCCCCGGAGTAGCCGGCGGGGCAGGCGCACGAGTAGGAGGAGCGCACGTCGGCGCAGCGGCCGCCGCGCGCGCAGTCCTGCTCGAGGCACAGCACGCAGCCCACGCCCGTGCCCGCGCCCCACGGCCGCCCGCCGCTGTGCACAGGATACACAAGATGGCGTCCACTGACCTCGCAATAGTCCCCGGAGTAGCCGGCGGGGCAGGCGCACGAGTAGGAGGAGCGCACGTCGGCGCAGCGGCCGCCGCGCGCGCAGTCCTGCTCGAGGCACAGCACGCAGCCCACGCCCGTGCCCGCGCCCCACGGCCGCCCGCCGCTGTGCACAGGATACACAAGATGGCGTCCACTGACCTCGCAATAGTCCCCGGAGTAGCCGGCGGGGCAGGCGCACGAGTAGGAGGAGCGCACGTCGGCGCAGCGGCCGCCGCGCGCGCAGTCCTGCTCGAGGCACAGCACGCAGCCCACGCCCGTGCCCGCGCCCCACGGCCGCCCGCCGCTGACACAGGATACACAAGATGGCGTCCACTGACCTCGCAATAGTCCCCGGAGTAGCCGGCGGGGCAGGCGCACGAGTAGGAGGAGCGCACGTCGGCGCAGCGGCCGCCGCGCGCGCAGTCCTGCTCGAGGCACAGCACGCAGCCCACGCCCGTGCCCGCGCCCCACGGCCGCCCGCCGCTGTGCACAGGATACACAAGATGGCGTCCACTGACCTCGCAATAGTCCCCGGAGTAGCCGGCGGGGCAGGCGCACGAGTAGGAGGAGCGCACGTCGGCGCAGCGGCCGCCGCGCGCGCAGTCCTGCTCGAGGCACAGCACGCAGCCCACGCCCGTGCCCGCGCCCCACGGCCGCCCGCCGCTGACACAGGATACACAAGATGGCGTCCACTGACCTCGCAATAGTCCCCGGAGTAGCCGGCGGGGCAGGCGCACGAGTAGGAGGAGCGCACGTCGGCGCAGCGGCCGCCGCGCGCGCAGTCCTGCTCGAGGCACAGCACGCAGCCCACGCCCGTGCCCGCGCCCCACGGCCGCCCGCCGCTGTGCACAGGATACACAAGATGGCGTCCACTGACCTCGCAATAGTCCCCGGAGTAGCCGGCGGGGCAGGCGCACGAGTAGGAGGAGCGCACGTCGGCGCAGCGGCCGCCGCGCGCGCAGTCCTGCTCGAGGCACAGCACGCAGCCCACGCCCGTGCCCGCGCCCCACGGCCGCCCGCCGCTGTGCACAGGATACACAAGATGGCGTCCACTGACCTCGCAATAGTCCCCGGAGTAGCCGGCGGGGCAGGCGCACGAGTAGGAGGAGCGCACGTCGGCGCAGCGGCCGCCGCGCGCGCAGTCCTGCTCGAGGCACAGCACGCAGCCCACGCCCGTGCCCGCGCCCCACGGCCGCCCGCCGCTGACACAGGATACACAAGATGGCGTCCACTGACCTCGCAATAGTCCCCGGAGTAGCCGGCGGGGCAGGCGCACGAGTAGGAGGAGCGCACGTCGGCGCAGCGGCCGCCGCGCGCGCAGTCCTGCTCGAGGCACAGCACGCAGCCCACGCCCGTGCCCGCGCCCCACGGCCGCCCGCCGCTGACACAGGATACACAAGATGGCGTCCACTGACCTCGCAATAGTCCCCGGAGTAGCCGGCGGGGCAGGCGCACGAGTAGGAGGAGCGCACGTCGGCGCAGCGGCCGCCGCGCGCGCAGTCCTGCTCGAGGCACAGCACGCAGCCCACGCCCGTGCCCGCGCCCCACGGCCGCCCGCCGCTGACACAGGATACACAAGATGGCGTCCACTGACCTCGCAATAGTCCCCGGAGTAGCCGGCGGGGCAGGCGCACGAGTAGGAGGAGCGCACGTCGGCGCAGCGGCCGCCGCGCGCGCAGTCCTGCTCGAGGCACAGCACGCAGCCCACGCCCGTGCCCGCGCCCCACGGCCGCCCGCCGCTGTGCACAGGATACACAAGATGGCGTCCACTGACCTCGCAATAGTCCCCGGAGTAGCCGGCGGGGCAGGCGCACGAGTAGGAGGAGCGCACGTCGGCGCAGCGGCCGCCGCGCGCGCAGTCCTGCTCGAGGCACAGCACGCAGCCCACGCCCGTGCCCGCGCCCCACGGCCGCCCGCCGCTGACACAGGATACACAAGATGGCGTCCACTGACCTCGCAATAGTCCCCGGAGTAGCCGGCGGGGCAGGCGCACGAGTAGGAGGAGCGCACGTCGGCGCAGCGGCCGCCGCGCGCGCAGTCCTGCTCGAGGCACAGCACGCAGCCCACGCCCGTGCCCGCGCCCCACGGCCGCCCGCCGCTGACACAGGATACACAAGATGGCGTCCACTGACCTCGCAATAGTCCCCGGAGTAGCCGGCGGGGCAGGCGCACGAGTAGGAGGAGCGCACGTCGGCGCAGCGGCCGCCGCGCGCGCAGTCCTGCTCGAGGCACAGCACGCAGCCCACGCCCGTGCCCGCGCCCC
Source organism: Apotomis turbidana (assembly GCA_905147355.2). NCBI lineage: Eukaryota > Metazoa > Arthropoda > Insecta > Lepidoptera > Tortricidae > Apotomis > Apotomis turbidana. The sequence continues at coordinate 59,488,005 of LR990280.1, read as the reverse complement.
ACGGCCGCCCGCCGCTGTGCACAGGATACACAAGATGGCGTCCACTGACCTCGCAATAGTCCCCGGAGTAGCCGGCGGGGCAGGCGCACGAGTAGGAGGAGCGCACGTCGGCGCAGCGGCCGCCGCGCGCGCAGTCCTGCTCGAGGCACAGCACGCAGCCCACGCCCGTGCCCGCGCCCCACGGCCGCCCGCCGCTGACACAGGATACACAAGATGGCGTCCACTGACCTCGCAATAGTCCCCGGAGTAGCCGGCGGGGCAGGCGCACGAGTAGGAGGAGCGCACGTCGGCGCAGCGGCCGCCGCGCGCGCAGTCCTGCTCGAGGCACAGCACGCAGCCCACGCCCGTGCCCGCGCCCCACGGCCGCCCGCCGCTGTGCACAGGATACACAAGATGGCGTCCACTGACCTCGCAATAGTCCCCGGAGTAGCCGGCGGGGCAGGCGCACGAGTAGGAGGAGCGCACGTCGGCGCAGCGGCCGCCGCGCGCGCAGTCCTGCTCGAGGCACAGCACGCAGCCCACGCCCGTGCCCGCGCCCCACGGCCGCCCGCCGCTGTGCACAGGATACACAAGATGGCGTCCACTGACCTCGCAATAGTCCCCGGAGTAGCCGGCGGGGCAGGCGCACGAGTAGGAGGAGCGCACGTCGGCGCAGCGGCCGCCGCGCGCGCAGTCCTGCTCGAGGCACAGCACGCAGCCCACGCCCGTGCCCGCGCCCCACGGCCGCCCGCCGCTGACACAGGATACACAAGATGGCGTCCACTGACCTCGCAATAGTCCCCGGAGTAGCCGGCGGGGCAGGCGCACGAGTAGGAGGAGCGCACGTCGGCGCAGCGGCCGCCGCGCGCGCAGTCCTGCTCGAGGCACAGCACGCAGCCCACGCCCGTGCCCGCGCCCCACGGCCGCCCGCCGCTGACACAGGATACACAAGATGGCGTCCACTGACCTCGCAATAGTCCCCGGAGTAGCCGGCGGGGCAGGCGCACGAGTAGGAGGAGCGCACGTCGGCGCAGCGGCCGCCGCGCGCGCAGTCCTGCTCGAGGCACAGCACGCAGCCCACGCCCGTGCCCGCGCCCCACGGCCGCCCGCCGCTGACACAGGATACACAAGATGGCGTCCACTGACCTCGCAATAGTCCCCGGAGTAGCCGGCGGGGCAGGCGCACGAGTAGGAGGAGCGCACGTCGGCGCAGCGGCCGCCGCGCGCGCAGTCCTGCTCGAGGCACAGCACGCAGCCCACGCCCGTGCCCGCGCCCCACGGCCGCCCGCCGCTGTGCACAGGATACACAAGATGGCGTCCACTGACCTCGCAATAGTCCCCGGAGTAGCCGGCGGGGCAGGCGCACGAGTAGGAGGAGCGCACGTCGGCGCAGCGGCCGCCGCGCGCGCAGTCCTGCTCGAGGCACAGCACGCAGCCCACGCCCGTGCCCGCGCCCCACGGCCGCCCGCCGCTGACACAGGATACACAAGATGGCGTCCACTGACCTCGCAATAGTCCCCGGAGTAGCCGGCGGGGCAGGCGCACGAGTAGGAGGAGCGCACGTCGGCGCAGCGGCCGCCGCGCGCGCAGTCCTGCTCGAGGCACAGCACGCAGCCCACGCCCGTGCCCGCGCCCCACGGCCGCCCGCCGCTGACACAGGATACACAAGATGGCGTCCACTGACCTCGCAATAGTCCCCGGAGTAGCCGGCGGGGCAGGCGCACGAGTAGGAGGAGCGCACGTCGGCGCAGCGGCCGCCGCGCGCGCAGTCCTGCTCGAGGCACAGCACGCAGCCCACGCCCGTGCCCGCGCCCCACGGCCGCCCGCCGCTGTGCACAGGATACACAAGATGGCGTCCACTGACCTCGCAATAGTCCCCGGAGTAGCCGGCGGGGCAGGCGCACGAGTAGGAGGAGCGCACGTCGGCGCAGCGGCCGCCGCGCGCGCAGTCCTGCTCGAGGCACAGCACGCAGCCCACGCCCGTGCCCGCGCCCCACGGCCGCCCGCCGCTGGCACAGGATACACAAGATGGCGTCCACTGACCTCGCAATAGTCCCCGGAGTAGCCGGCGGGGCAGGCGCACGAGTAGGAGGAGCGCACGTCGGCGCAGCGGCCGCCGCGCGCGCAGTCCTGCTCGAGGCACAGCACGCAGCCCACGCCCGTGCCCGCGCCCCACGGCCGCCCGCCGCTGTGCACACAGGAACACACAATGGTTCACTTTATTCTGCACTAGAAGTTGCCCGCAACTTCGTACGCGTATTTTTTGAGTGTCATATAACCATCTTTGGATGTCCAGATAGCGTTGAACCGAAATTAGTTAAAATTTGTCCAGCCGTGTTGGCGTGATGCGTGGACAAAGGAAGTTATGCGCAACAGATGGCGCCAGGGTGGCATGGCGTCGCGAGCCCATACAAAACAAATGACGATCCTACATCACCCTATTAATTTTTTTCCTGAAATCATGACCACCCTCCATTGAAAACACATTTTTAATACAATTCTATAATTTTATAATAGTATAGATGTAGCCTAGAGCATTAAACCAACCAGAATGGCCAACCGTCGGTCATAGCGGTTAAAGCCTGACCAGAAATATATGAGGATTGTCGAAAGGGCGCTATTTATATGATTTATATGGCAACAATTTTGCAACCAATCGCAACGCAATATAATGACATTAGTTTAAATACCTGTCAGTTCCACTCTGTTAACCTCGTAATATCATTTAATGGAATGCACTCTTTTCCTGACTGTATTTCGTGTAGTAAACACGTGTAGGTACACTTTATTTATAATGTTACGTTCACGACTGAATGGTTTTCGGCATTTTTTTCTTTGGATTATTTTAAATAGGTATTTGTCTTTTAAAGAAAGCACCACGAATAACATTGTCATTGTTGACAAACCATCATAAAATCACCAGCCAACATTGCCAGTGTAAGAAATTAGTTCCAGTGAAATTCCGCATTATGGCGCATCCTCATATATTTCTGGTCAGGCTTTATATAAAACTACAGCAATAATCGATTTTACGCATTTTGATCATCGTTCTCAGTGGATGTGAAGCTCCATGAAAAAACCTATATGTACTTCCAGTCAGTCCGAGGAAAAATTGCGATATTTTTTTTTTATTGTACATATCTCCGTAACCATCTGCCGTTGAAACAAATTTTAAAATGTAAATTATAGTAAATTTAATAATCTACAACATTGTCTAAACTCTTTTTAGCTAAAATGCTCCTTAACGAAGGTATAAGCAAAAATCTGCAGAAATTGCCATTTTTTTCAATATGGCGGAGGACGCGAATGAGGGCGAATAGTCCATTTTGCATTTCAAAAACTAACCATCCTAGACAACATATCAAAAATTCAAAACTACCGGACCGTTTGTAAGATAAAACCCCTTTATTCGTTGGATTATACCTTGTTTTGCATATAGTTAGTAAGTAACTCGTCAAAGAGATGACTCACATGAGCGCGTAGTGCGCCTGCGCGTCGATCTTGGTCACCACGGTGCCCACGTACAGCTCCTCCTCCGTGAAGAACGGCAGCAGCATGCTGCCGATGTACACCGCGCCCATGCAGCCCTGGGACCACATGCCGTAGTTACAAATACAAATACTCTTTATTGCACGCCTCAAAATATCAAGGAATACACAGCACAACATGAGATACATTACAAAACAAAAAATAAACAACAGGCGGTCTTATCGCTAAATAGCGATCTCTCCCAGACAACCTAAGTTATGTGTTTACCGGGTGTTTCCTGTAATAGGAGCGATAAATTAAAAGAGATTCTTCACTTGAAACTGGACAACATTTTGTTAAGCGACTTCTGAAAATAACGTGTGTTAAATGATATTTTGTAGAATAATGTTTAGACAAAGAAGCAATATATTGCGAAAGCTATGTCAATGCTCAGGGAATGTCAAACGACGTACATTGAATATACTATTTAATTTGTTTGAAATAATAAAATTCTAAAAACTGTCTTTTTTTAAAGTTGCTGAACAAATGTTGTTCAATTTGAAGAGTAGAATCTATGTTTCAATTTATCGCTCCTATTACAGGAAACACCTAGTATAGTCAATAGGTTGTGGTTACCTATAATTGGATAATCATCAGCCATAATTGTTACACTAGATATAAGAGCATGTACGATGTATTATCTGTTGGTAATCCTGAATAAATAAATAAATGAATATGCGTGACCCTGTCACTCTATTTTGAGGAGTGTCGCTTGCAAGACCTCGACGCAAAGCGTGCTGGAGGCCTATGATGGTTGCGATTATCACGAGATAAATAAGTGACAAAGCATCCGTCACTCACACGCATTTTGTCAAAACATGACGGATGCTTTGTCACTTATTTATCGCGTGATAAAAGCAACTATCATAGGCCTGGTCAAAGCAAGATGTGAAACTTTAGATAAACCACGGGCGGTAATTCGTAAAACCCCAAATCACCCACCTTCGGTTCGGGCTACAAGCACCTGCGACCTGGGACTTTCACGAATCCACCGCCCTAGATATGTAATGTAATATTCCGCCATACCTTAAAGAATTTGCCAACAACGTTATCCGATGCAAATTCATCGGCTTCGTTGTACTCGAAAACGGCAGACTCCGTCGACGGCTCCTGAAAATCAAAATGCTATTAATTACTGGCTCTGCTAAGACTGCTGGTAACGCCGTGTAATTCTAGTACAATAAAAAATTCAGCTGTTGAGCCTAGATGTTTAAAAAAATTACTTCCCGCCTTAGGCCTTCAATTTTGTATGAAGTTCCTTTACAGTTCTATCGAGTTGTTCCGCCCGTAACGTGATACGTTGATGTTGGCTGTGGTCCGGTCAAACGAAAGAAAGGTACCGACCTCATTTACTTTTAAAAATTGATTCCTAATTGGTTGTCATAAAAGAAAGCGTGAATACACAACATTGTGCCTACAGACGACTTTGATGAGAGTGAGAGTGTTATGATTTATGATCTGCCGTTTCCATAAATTATCGGAAATTTTCCTTATTTTGTAGAGTAGTCACAGGCGCGACAGCGGCCTATCGGTGTAACTCGGGCGTTTGTGACCTTCTAATGCGGAATCCTTCGAAAAGCCGCAAGTTTTGTTACTGCACACAAGTGTCGCTGTCATTTCTTTTTACGTGAGTATATATATTCTTTGGTAAAGTTCCATTTTTGCAGCCCAGATACCATTGAGCTTATAGCAATACTAGATAGATGAGTAAAAACTGTTTGTTATAATGTTGAATGTAATTGGTTTGCAAAATATACGTTATATACGTATCTTCTTCTAAAGTTTCTGAAAAATTTCGGAAGAGGCTCATCTCGAAGTGTGAGCGATGGTAGCGCGATAGTAAAGTGAGTCAGTGCGGACCTGGTAGAAGGCTTTCCGGTAGGGCGCCGGCGGAGGGGTCCCGCCGAGGAAGACGCGTCCGTCGCGCCACAGCGACTGTATCGGCCGCTGCTCCACCGACATGGCGCCGGACACTTCCTCGTGGCCCGACGCGTCAATAAACGTGACTGAAAGAAATAAGCGAAGATATAAGTCTGTCCCTGTCTCAGCGTAGCTAAGCCGAGTACCGCGTTTAGGTCACGAGGCTTGCCGAGTGGCCTAAGTAACGTACGATATTTTAAGACCTAATTGTGTAACTATTGAATACAATTATTTATTGAGCAATATTTTTTAACTTTAATCGTCATTCTTCACTATGAATTTTAATTATTGATGTAACTTTTTACGTTCAACTAAAACTGACCTATTAAAAAAAAGCACGATCGCGATGGTGCCTTGAGATAGGTTAAATTTTTTGACAAGTAATTTCAACCAATCCAGTGACCTGTACAGCGTTCATTTTATCAAATATGCTGATATTCTCTTTATGAAATTATTAGAGTTGAGTAGAGAGATGTCCTATGAATATTAAATTTCTGTAGCGGGTACAGGATTAAAAAGTGCGTTTTTCTACTCCAGTACTTTTTTCTGTCATTTATATAGTTACTAACTCTAATATAAAGACATAAATTATGAAAGTCTGTAAAAGTCTATACTCTACTGCCCAAAAACACACTGCTAACCGATGTTATAATGTCGCCAAAAAAGCATCACTTAGTACCACAGATTACAAGATGAACAGCTGCATTCACACAATTTGCAAATTAAAAAAAACACTTATTGTATTAAGGCATTGCTGCCAACTTAAAAAAAAAGTTTTATCTTCAGTGCATGGATGTTTAGTATAGTGAACGTATACCTTTAAGTATAAGTTTATTTTTTTTGACAGATGTTTAGTATGGTGATCGTATACCTTTATGTATAAGTTAATATTTTTTTGACAGATAGATGTCAATAAAAAAAAAGTTTATCAGAGACAATTTTTCTTTTTAATTTTGTTGATTCCGAGCGGGAAAATGTAATTATTTTCTTTGTTGTTTATTTGCATTTTATTTTTGAAATGTCGAGTCGTAGAAAAAGTATTGTATGCAACGTTGTATAAGTAGGTCAAAAAACGCTTGTGGCATCTCTCTTACGATGTTCGCTACGCTCACATCGTAACCCATGCCACTCGCGTTTTTTGCCCCCTCTTATACAACGGTTGCATAAAATACTATATTGTGATTCTGTCTGTAAAACTATCATTGACAGATTAAAGTACGCGAGTGTAGAAATGTATTTCAGGTGGACTCACGGGTGAGCTGGTCGCGGGCGACGGCCATCCTGAGCGTGGTCCACTGCTCGTGGTCGGCGGGCGGCGCGCGGCGCACGGACCGCTTCTCGGGCAGCGCGCCGCGCAGCCGCCACTGCACCGTCGCCTGCTGCTTGTACACGCCCACCGAGAACCACACGTCCTCGGTCAGGCTCTCGCACCGGAATATCGTGCCGCCCACTCGAGTCCTGCGCAGACAGAAACACTTAAACTAAACCATTGATACAAAGATCGGAGAGAGAATCAAAATTCGTAACCTGCCGAAAGAGACCTGGAATCGAACCCGGTACCTCTGGATTGCCGGTCCAATGCATGGCAGTGCATGGTTGAATACAGGAATTGTAGTGTACCCACATTAAAAAAAATTACATTAAAATAATATGGGCCTTGCCCCGCTGCCGGCGGCACCCTAGGTTAGATTTTTTATAATGTGTTTAAATATATATTTTATTATTTCTTTATTGTATTTTACTTTTGATATAACTTTATTGTAAAAAACCTAACTTAAGGTTTTAAATGAATAAAGGAGACAATAATATCATTTATTTCAGATGCGAGATCCATATCGTCTTAGTAACACTACATGTTTCATAATCATAAACTTATAAAGCAAACAAATTTTAAACTCAACTCAGCGCGCAATGGAGCGCAGCATCCTAGGTGTTAAAAGTTACGCTACGCTCAAAACACGCATGACTGACGTTGGAAAAAAAACCGCTAAACTCAAGTGGGACTGGGCTGGCCTCGTTGGCCGCATGAACCCGGGCAGCATCTCTAGACAACTGTAACATATCTCTTTCCTTTCAACACCGTGCCAGCAAGAATGGTGATTCTGAGTCGCGCGGCAACTTGTGCTAGACATGCAGGTGGGCTTATGTAAGTTGCTAAGTGTGTGCCGCTAGATGGCGACGACGTCAAGATAGACCGAGTCGGAGGGACCGTTAGATGCATTCCCAGTCGACTGGCCGGAAGCAACGGCCAACAGGGAGCTGTGGAGATCTAACCGAGAGGCCTTTGCTCAGCAGTGGAACACTAACATGTTTCATACATTTGTTTTAGGAAGTTAACAATATCGGTCACCCATTGTTTTCAATGGCCTTACCGCTGGCTCGAAGCGATGCCGTCACCTGTGTTATCTAACACTCAAAGTGAATATCCTGGTGTACCTGTAAGTGATGGTGACGGTCTCCGGCAGCTCGGGGAAGGGCGAGGGGCCGGGGGGCGCGGGGAGGAGGCGCGGTCTCCGCAGCTGGTACTCCAGCGTCGTGTTCGCGCCGTCGAAGGTCGCGTTCGAGAGACACTCGTACCTGGAAATACACACAATGGTATAAATGGGTCAATCAACTTTTTTCTGTTGCTTGACGCCATGGTAATGTCCCCTGGGTTACTCTTTAAAACTACGATTTTCGGCTGCAATATTCAACAAAAATGTTGTGATTGCAGCAGTTATAAGCCCATTCTTATTTAGAATATCTCTTGAAAATATTATAAATTATCAACATTTTTCTAAAAAGTTTAATCACCATTGTCTCCTGGGTGACGGGACAGAATAACAACAAGAAAAAGTTGATCCACCCAAATATATAAATATCAAATCGACAGACAAACTCACACAAGTCGATCTAGTCCCAAATGAAGCTCAAGAAGGCTTGTGTTATGGGTACTAGACGATGATATGATATACATATGGTCTATCCAGAATTCTAAGGTCAAATTCTGTCAAACTGGCACAAGTGAAAAACAATCTTAAAACATGTATACGGTTGTTTGTACCTTGTGCCCAAGTGACTTCATTTGATGTTAGAGATCGGACAGATTATATACTTAATATATACATATATACCTATATATTATATTATTAATATTATAAATGCGAAAGTGTGTCTGTCTGTCTGTCTGTTACCTCTTCACGCTTCAACCGCTGAACCGACTTAGATGAAATTTGGTATGGAGATAGTTTGAGACCCGGGAAAGGACATAGGATACTTTTCATCCCGAATAAATTTAGTGTTCCCGTGGGATGAGCGGGTAACACCGCGGGGCACAGCTAGTAGATACATAAATATATACACTACTTAATAGTAGATATATAACAACTATATACTTATATAGAACATCGTGACCCAAGCACAAATATTCGAGTTCATCACACAAAAACTAGTAACTATAGTTATTCTCTTATAGTTAGTATACATACGCCTAGAAACCTAGTCAGCGGTTGAAAGTGAAGCCAGTTTCATTTAGCCACTGGCTAAGTTTCGTCCGTGTCTATCTGTCACAACGTCAAGCTCACAAGCAACACTCCATGATTGCTTGGTAGACACGCACACATAAATCCAAAATCGGCTTCATCTCTCGCAAATCTTTTATATGAAGACTCGTTTTAGGCGTATGTATTCTAAGTATTCAGTATGTCCAGTGTTGGCCACTCACCCTCCGTCCAGGTTTCTGCAGTGCGAGTTGAGCGGGCAGGCCTGCAACTGGCAGAACTCCACCTCGGTACACTGCTTGCCTTTGTAGCCGCGGGGACAGGCGCACCTACAGATGGCACGTGTCAGTCTAGCGCACTAATGAATAGCTTCTTGTTTTTAATACAAGGATCAAAACACAAAGAAAAATTGAAATGCGTAACCTGGCGACAACTGCGCGATTTTCAAAAAAAATGCACGACTGCATTGTGGAATGATTGTCGCTTGCGGTATTTCCGGACCGATACGACCTTCAAACTTTCAAGAAAAGAGCGTACCTACTCCCACCTGAAAGGCCGGCAACGCACATGTGACTCCTCTGGTGTTACAGGTGTAATCGCGCACCATCGGTTAGAATTTGTCTAGTTTGTGGCGATACGTTAGCTCGGTTGCGTATAAAAAAAAAAGATACCGCGGGCACCGGTACCTCTAGATAACCAGTCCAGCGTGTTAGCCAGTCCATTCTACCACCTTTTGAATTTTCTTATGCTTTGTATCTTTGCATTGTGTATATGAAAGGCTTTAAACATTATCGTATCCATATTTAAAATAATGAGACATTACATGTTTCACAAAATAGCTATATGAAAATGAACCAACCAAACTATGATCGCGGAAAGTGGGCAGACCAAGAGCGATGTCCAAGTCCAAAATTTTCAAACATGTCTTTTTATAGCCAAGCTTTTTTCCGATAAAATGAAATAGAAATGAACTGAATGAGACACAAAATCCTCACTAAAGTAGGGTGTCCGGCCAAACTGGTCTGTCCGGCTATTACCTTTGGCGAGCTGGCAACCCAGCAGACGTGAACTCACGTGTAATCGTTCCAGGTGACGGTGCAGGAGGCGTTGTGGAAGCAGGGCTGGCTCGCGCACGCGTCGTCGGACACCTCCCCCGGGAGCACGCCGGCCGGGTCCAGCGTCACGTCGCCGAACGACGCCGGGAGACGTAGGCCTTCCACGCGGAGAGGGAAGAACTCCACGATGGTCACGTTAACTCCGTTAGAGATCTGAAGCGAAAACCAGTTACTAGAATCGGGCGTTTTAAAATCGAATCCTTGTTTCTTCCGGAACATGATGTTTTTGGGTTCATGTTACTTGGAATCGATAGCATTTTCAATGTCAAGAATAGAAAGTGTTCTAAATTGGTCCGATCCATTACGTCACGTTTGAATATGAACTTTGTTTTATTTGCATGAGCATTACGTAGTGGTAACTAAAATTACCATATAAATTTTGGGACACGTCTTTTTATCTATCTCATTGAAAATGCTCTCGATTCTGAATAGGATTAACCCAAAAACGTCAAGTTCTCGAAGATACAGGGTTTTTTTTGGAAATCACCCAATCGCTAAAATAATCTTCAAAAACTTCATAAACTAAAAAAGTGGCAACTTCGTTCACGGAGGAAGAAATGGCGATAGTATAATTCGGTTTTGATTCAACGTTGTAGGAAAAATCATAGATATAATAGACCATAGATGACGTCACAGCGTACGGAGCATAAACGTCAAGATGGGCAGATTAAAGTACAATAAAACTAAACCTAAAAATTAAACTAAACAAGAACACACTAAAATTAAACTAAATCTAAAAATGGCCCCTGCGGCATAGTGCCGAAGATGCTGGCGGCATTTTCTCGCTGAATCGCCAAACTGATTCTTTGAGCGAGGAAACCGCCAGCTCTCCGGTCATCAGTAACATCAATAAGCCTCTTCGAGATATCTTTGAAGAGGCTTAGTGCGCTGGGGCCCCACGGACCCAGGGTCTCGACGCCAAAAGGTATGAAATTGTACTCAGCGCCGAGACCACTTGTTGGATAAAAAGTATTCTATTTAGATATCCCAATAGCATATTTAAAAAATAAATTCGTAGAGCCGATGCGGCCGAAATGTTCTTGAGTGGCGACCGCGTACTGGAAGACGCAGCGTGGCTCCCAGCTAAGTGGACCGAGGATCGCGGGAAGCGATTGGATGAGAGCGGCGCACGACCGATATTTATGGAGCTTTGGGAGGCCTTCGTCCAGCAGTGAAAGTGAACGTCGATCGGCTAATAATATGATGATGAGTTGGTACGGAACCCTCAGAAAGCGAAGCGAAGCTGTCCCACAACGTCAGTTGCTAATTAGTAATTGCTACGTATAGAAATTGGTATACGAACACTCCATGTCGGTGAAGACGGGAGTGTATTCCAAAAATAATCGGTTGAAATGATGATGAATTATTAACCGAAGAAGGAAAGTATTCGAAATACCTTATAGTTTCTACGACAAACAAACGATACCGCGTTGTACGAATCGCGTCCGACGGGTCAACGCCATCTAGCGACAAGTAGCGCAACCTACACGAGTCAACAACGAGACATATTTTTGTTAAATCCACCCGCTAGATGGACACAGCATAGATAATCTTATTATTTAGTCTGATTTACATTTTGGTTTAAATTTTTTTCAACTTATTAAAGAGTCGAAAAGGTAGCTCTTCGATTGTACTCATTAAACATTTAAGTTGAATTGTTTTGACCGAGCGAGCGAATTGTCTGCGTCGCCGCTTGGCCAAAATATTCTTTCGAAAGTCCGGGTGTTGGGATGTTCGGATGTCCACTTTTCCAGATTGCAATCGAATTACATGAAATTTTGTGAGTAGGTCTAATAACTTTTTTTTGTCGATTATTTTTTCGAAATTCTTCATATTGGTGGTAATTTTTGTTTTTATGTAATCTTTATTGCACAAAAGGAAACATATCGCACAAAATGCGGACTTAATGCCACGAGGCATGCTTTACCAGTCAACTTTCGGGCAAAGCAGATAACTAATTCAAGCAAGTTTTGCATTGAGAGGTGATGATCATTTCAGGAAATTTCTTAATAGCGTGATGCAGGATGCGCCGGCGCCATCTGTTGGCCATAATTTCCTTTGTCTTCTCATTACGCCGAAGCGGCTGGACTAATTTTAACCATCTTCGGTACAGGGATTGCTGGACATCCAAAGGCTTTTACCTGTCTACGGACAAGAAGTAGTAATAGATAAATAAATATATAATATGCGGGGTTAAAAACGAAAAAAAAACCAAGCCATTTTTTACTTTTGTGACTGAAATTTTACTGTGGTCTAAGCTGTCCCAGCCGCTAGTCTGCATGCAACGTACCTGGACGTCTTGTATGACTCCCTTGAAGTAGTCTGCGTCCAGGGGCGGGCGGGGCGTGACGGGGGCCGCGGTGGAGGCGGCCGGGGACGCGGGGGCCGGGGTCGAGTCCGGCGGCGGCGCCGGCGCCGGCGGCGGCCCGCCCAGGTACAGCATCTGTTACATACGTACACATTGAACACTTAAACACACGCACACACAGATACACACATACACACTCACTGTTTTATGTTTGACTAATTTAATCTGTTTAAATCATCTTTTGTATTCGTTTTTTAAACCAAAAACAATCAGAATACTTTTTTTTTTGGTCGTTAACCTCTGACAAAAAAGAGGGGTGTTATAAGTTTAACATGTGTATCTGTGGCATCATAGCTCCCAAACGGATGGTACGACTTGAATGCGGTTTGTTTTAATTGAAAACCTTGTCTGTCGAGGTGGTTCTTAGACAGGTTTTAATGGGTCGGGGACTTTTCAAATTTTGAATTTAGGTTATAATATGATTTATAAGATCGTTCCGTGTTTTGGTGATTACGCCACATTGTCTTCAGCAAAATAGCCTATATAAATAAATAAGTAAATTGCTTAGAACGAGTTGCATCGACAAACAAGGACATATTAACGTTAGAAACTGTCAACACTAATCTCAAAGACAAGTTACTTTAAATAAAACATGTCACAAAAAATCAAAAGCACAAAATAAAATGTGTGTTACCCTCGCGTCGAGTTGCTTGGCCGCTGAAATAGACTTGCGGAAGTACTCGGTGCCGTTCAGCTTCACCTGTACGAGCGTAGAGTTTCGCACCACCTGGAATTATGTTACGTTACTATCAGCCGCAGACATAATAAGATAATATAGTATAGAATAGAATAGAATATATTTAATTTGTCCAACATAGGTCAAAAGGTGTTACAATTTTTACATGTGTCTCACTATGAGGCGCCAAAAGGCATACAAATTGTGTGTGGCATGCATGTCATGGGCACAATTTAAAACTTATCATCTAAAAATTCTTTTACAGAGTAATATGCTTTTTCAACTAAAAATTTATATAAAGCTTTTTTAAATGTATATAGATCTTCCATATCTGCAATGTTTTTTGGCAATCTATTAAAAATCTTAGGAGCCATGCCCACAATACTATTTTGTAGTAACATGGTTTTAGGTACAGTTATATTTGATATTTTATTGCGTAAACGGGTACTTTTGAAACTTGAAAATTGATGAGAGTTACGTTTTACATAAATTGCTAATTCATAAATAAATAAGCTAGGAAGCGTCAGAATTTTTAAATTTTGAAAATGTGGTTTACAGGAATCGAAATATTTAATACCACATAAAGATCTAACACATTTCTTTTGGGCTCGAAATGCAACCTCTCTACTTGGTGAATTTTCCCAAAATATTATGCCGTATCTTAGAGTTGATGTCACAAATGCATGATACGCAGTTAGTACAGTAGATTGGCAACTTTTTTTCCTTAAATTATACAATGCAAAGGAAAATGAATTTAATTTTTTACATATATTGTCAATATGAGGTTTCCACGTCAACTTATTATCTACACTTAATCCTAAAAATTTTGTGACGTGAGTTTTTTCAATTTTCTGTCCCATATAAACTAATGTTAAATTTGGTGCGTAATTAGTTCTTTGTTGAAATAACATTATTTTAGTTTTCCCTAAATTAATTTTTAAATTATTACTAGAAAGCCATTTTATTATTATGTCCAATGTCCTATTAATGTCAGCCTCATATGATTCCAAATGTTCACCAGAAAACACTATCGTACTGTCGTCAGCAAAGAGTACCATTGGGTGTTCAATGGCTTTAGGCATATCATTAATGTAAATGAGAAACAAAAGAGGACCTAGGATGCTCCCCTGAGGTACGCCATAGTGAATTTCTCTGACATCTGATGAATGAGTTATTTCCGATTTGGTTTTAAAGCACAATCTATTTATTTGGGTTAATTGTTTCCTATTAGATAAATATGATTTAATTAAACTATAAACATTGCCGCGTAATCCGTATTGATACAGTTTGTCGAGAAGTATTTGGTGGTCAACATAATCGAACCTAGTATTTTATGGGTGAGAAGATGCCACGAGCATTGTTTTGACTTACTTATACAACGTTGCATACAATATGTTTTCTACACCTCAGTATTTTTCAAAATAAAATCAAAACAAACAACAAAGAAAATATTTTCATGATCCCGCGGGTAACCATAAAAAAAAACTTAAACTATCGATGTCAATCGGTTATCTATTTATTGGGATCAAATGTTTGTATGGGACTAATTACACTTAGACTGCTCTTAAAGTCAGAAATTAACGTCAAAGTTCAACATTCCTACGGAGCGCTAAAAACGCTCCATACATATGGCCACCTGTGACGTCATTATATGGCATGGGTACCGATATTTGTGTGGAAACAATAAGCAATTCGCCATTTATTCCGTGAAAAAATACGTTAAGGTCATGGTTGACATATAATTATAGTTTTGTTAAATTACGAGGATTCTGAAAACAATTTCAAAATTTATGTTGAATTAAAAATAAAACATAATATTTGCGTACCTTTGAAGTCACATTGAAAAACACAAATTTTATTTGTTCATGTCATGACATATGGAGCTTTTATATAACTACAGTTTGTTGTATAATAATTCGACATCAGTCAACGCCCCTATTAAATTTATTTTAGATTTTTATCTTTAGGTTTAATTATCTAGTAATTTATTTGTTATCTATTGTATTATGGTTAAATGTGTAGGCATAAGAAGTAGTGTATGAGGTGTACCTGTATGAGGTGGAGGTGTCCGTTGTCGAGGCGCGTCCCGCCCACGGTGTAGTCCTCCGGGGTCTGGTTGAACCGCAGGTGCACCAGCAACTCGCCGCCCTTCAGCGACGCGCCCACCAGCGTCTCCTCCGTCTGACCGTACCTACGCACAAACAATATATTTATCCATAAATTATAAATAAAAACGAACATTTTTTTTCTGCAATGTACTAGTTGATCTTGTTGTTTGTTGACACATAATATCGTGATGTCACAACTGTCACTAGTAATAATTACGCCATACATTGCTGCTCAGAATTTTTTCAAAAATTAATTACGCTGTGATAATTAACGCTAAGTTAATAATTGTTATAAATATCAGATTATAGCACTAAAATCTCCGTCTGGCTACAATATGCGCTTGTATCAATTATACACGCTGTATACTAACTACTTGACCGTGATACAAGTTAGTTCCTAGGCCACGCCACACGCCAGTGAATGCGTTAAACAAACTTTAATAAAATAGCGCTTACTCTCGGATAGTAATGTTAGAACCCTATATTGATTTGACATTATTATCCTGGTGTAGGTAAGCGTTATTCTTGGAATCAAAGTTTGGGTAAGTCCAACCTTAGAAGAAGACCTCGAGAGAAGACAACAGCGACATAACAGGTGCACGCTACAGAGACGACGCCTCTGCGCCATTTCACAATAAGTGTGACATTTCACAATAAGTGTGGTACTGTATCACTCCCATCTTTAGGCGTGGAAATGGCAAAAAATTATAATAATTATTATTTTGTAAGGTTTGGCAGAATACCAGCGAAGCGGCTTGCTGCTTCATTATGCTGAGTCAGCGCCGTTTCTCTGCCATGACACATGGTTTTTTAAATGTTCTGTAATTGTTTTTATACCTGTACTAGTTTTAAATAGCAATGTTTTGACTGTTCTCTCAATTTTTTATTGTATCGAACCCTGTAAGTTGTGGATATGAATAAAGTGTTTTTTTTTTAAAGCGTAACGTCTGCTAGCGTAAACAAAATTTCTACTACAATGTAGCGTTAAATTAAATGGTTAAGGCGGAGTTCGAACCTGCGCCTCCAACGGCTTTCCGGACGAAACCACTGGACCCGCTGCGAGAGCCATTGAATTCTTCAACCAGTTTCTTGCATGCCTTATATATTATGCTTGCCTGAACCATTATTTATTTTCAATTTTTCCTTCATTTTAAACATAACACACACATTTATCTATCTATCTCTCTATCATTTAACAATATTCTAACGGCGTAAATATGGAATGAACGTACTTCGGCATAGATCCAAGATGGAAGATCTGTCCCGTGGGCTTCCGTGTCCGTATGAACATGGAGATGTCGAGGGCCGCGTGGACCGCGCGCCGCGCGCCCTCGCGCACCGCCACCGTCACCACCGAGTGCGCGGTCGCCGACTCCTGGCCGAAGGTCGCTGCCGTGTAGTCTGGTGACAACAAATAATTTATACAATAGAATATTGTACCCAATAACAATACTGGTCGGCCAAGAAAGTGGTCTACCAGTTTTGAATAGTTTCTGTAAGATCTAATTGGCGCTAAGGTTGACTTTGCTGACAGAAGTCACTGTCATTAATGGAAAATCGATCTTGTTGTTTCATTTCATGACGTTTAAATGAACCTCGACCGTAGGGTGGTAGACCACATTTTTGGCTAACTGTACAATACCAAACAACCTAATACACAATAATACTGCACAAACATGTAATAAAAATTTCTCAATTAAAAAACATAGTTAAATTTCGTCTCACAGAAGGAATTACAGTTGAATATATCAATTACAAGCACTTTTGTCGTATTATTCTAATGGCGACTTGCGCGGTTGAGAAAGCTATTCCGTCTGTAAAAGTGTTGCCTGTATTTGTATTTCTTTCTTGTTGATGTGTGCAATAAACCAAACCAAGAAGGAAATACAAATACAAAAATCACTTAGCATTACAGACGAAATCGTTTCCTCAATTCAAGCGCACTTCAAACCCATCTGCGCAAGATTTCATAATATCATCAATAAACGAAATTACGCCACACAAAATACCCCTCTGTGCGGAGCTCCTCTTGCCTTTTTTTTTAAACATGACTTGAACTGTATCAGTGCTGGTTAGCCCTCACTACCAGTAGGCGGACTTTGTGTGGGATATAACCCGCTAATGGGATTATCTCCGCACCACAGCATTTCTAGCATAACTGTGAGACGTGATTCTTTGTCGCGCGACATACCCTCCGTCACATTCCTTTCAATGCCGTGCGAGCATGACAGATGATGCGTCGCACGACTAGCGAAGTCGCGGCAAGATATGCCAGCGAAGGATTTCCTATTACCGTATAGTAGTATTAATTTGGGACGACCAATAGGACGAAGGCCGGTTGGCCGGCCAAGATATCGCTTGATCGACGTCGTTAAATCGGATTTGCGTAAACTCCAAGCCAGCAATTAGCGGGAAACGGTGCAGGACGGAGGAAAATAGCGGAAACTCGTGACGGAGGCCAAGACCCGCTTTGGGTCGCTGAGACACTTAAAACTTGACCAGAAATATATGACGATGCGCCATATTGCGGAATTTCACTGGAACTAGTTTCTTACACTGGCAATGATTTTATGATGCTTTGTCAACAATGTCAATGTCATTCGTGGCGATTTCTTTAAAACACAATTATTTAAAATTATCCAAATAAAATGCCGAAAACCATTCACAGTCGTGAACGTAAGCTTACAAATAAAGTGTACACGTGTTTACTACACTAAAAACAGACAGGAAAAGAGTGCATTCCAATAAATGATATTACGAGGTTAAAATAGTGGAACTGACAGGTATTTAAACTAATGTCATTATAGTGGGTTGCGATTGGTTGCAAAATTGTTGCCATATAAATTATATAAATAGCGCCCTCTTGACAATCCTCATATATTTCTAGTCAGGCTTTACTCATTCAAATAAATCAGCGTAGGATTTCATATCACCGACAAGTTAAATTACGCTACAGAGAATGCACCTCTGCGCAGAGCTCCTATTTTCTTTTTTTAAATAACATTTTAACTGTTTAGCCATCTCTACCAGTGGTCGGATTTTGTGAGTATAACCCGCTAATGGGATCATCTCCGCGCCACAGGAGTGATTACCTATTTCCGTATAGTCGAATCGAGATACTCACTGTACTGGCACGTGTCGCCGAGGTGCGGGCGCGGGCACGTGCACACGTACGTGGTCCACGCGTCCTCGCAGGCGCCGGAGCGGCACGGGTTGGGGTCGCACTGCTCGCGGCGCGGGCACGAGGCGAGCACGCCGTGCAGCAGCGCGCGCGCCGCCGCGTCCGAGGCGTCCTCCGCGTCCTCCGCGTCCGGGGACTCGGTGGTCGGGGTGGTCGCGTTCGAGTCTTCCGGGAGTACCTGAGTATGAGGTTTTTGTAAGTTTTCAATAGTAAAGAAAGACAGATAGATTATTGACAAAAAGAATACAAACAATCAGTAAAAGTCCCCGCCTTCTGAGCTAGGGGAAAACCTGTGTTACAGAAGGCAGTAGTGGCAATAGTGTCGGTACTATGAGAGATATGATATCACACTATTATAAAGTCGAAAGTGCGTGAATGTGTTTGTGTGTATGTTGGTTACTTCTTCACGCTAAACAGCTAAGCCAATAACCGGAATTAACACATAGGATAGTTTTCATCCCAAAAAA
Source organism: Apotomis turbidana (assembly GCA_905147355.2). Taxonomy (NCBI): domain Eukaryota; kingdom Metazoa; phylum Arthropoda; class Insecta; order Lepidoptera; family Tortricidae; genus Apotomis; species Apotomis turbidana. Next base: position 59,469,184 of record LR990280.1, on the reverse strand, counting down.
ATAGCTTAGAATAAAAATAAAAATCTCATATTTTGAAGTTTCGTTTTTGAAGTAAACCTCAGCATTAATTGTGATTGTGATAATACTTTATGAGTTTATTGAGCGTCTGTGAACTGGTCTCACAAAAATAATGAGTAATTCCATCTTCACACATATTTTACAAAGAAAACTACCGTGAGTCTCAGAAACGGGTTTACTGTATGGCCGTAGGCCGCGTGTCGCGCAGCAGCACGGATAGCTGCCCCTGATGAAGAGCTCCACATGAGTTCGAAACATGTCAGACCGCTAGTGACAATTTTTATGTGAGTTAAAACCATTCTTATAATTATTATCGCTCGACATGTGTCGAATCTATTGAATGAATCGCGATTCATCATCACGAGAGCCGATTATTTGCGGCGGCGGCAAAGCGAGCAAACTCATCCATGTGCCAACTCACACACTGGTTGTTGACGACCACATCCTGGAAGCAGCCCATCACCGACGAGTTGTACGCCTCGTTCTGGCTGATCGGATACATGATGGAGGACCAGGTGGGACCCCCGAGTTGACTCGCTGGTGTGGGAAGACCTAGACACAGTGGGATGACTGGCGCATCGGATGTTCACCCACGCCAGCTCCCACCACGTGATACTTCACGGGATAGCACCCCTACATACAAGCCACAGACGCCCGGCGACGACCACTGCCCAGGGATCTCCTGCCAACTCAACTGATGACCCAAGCAACTGCTCTCAAGACGTCTCGACGCCAAAAAGGCAACAGCACCGCATCCTGAAAGTACCATGAGACGGTAACGACTGATAGCCCAGCCCGTCGTCACGAACAATGCCTCAGCCTCAATGTGCATAGCACAGATAAGGCATTCTCACACTCCTGCGTAAAGGGGAGTGAGACGCAGACAAGTGGCTGAGTGGCTGTCGGTGGACTCACCCACTGGTTGTTGACGACCACATCCTGGAAACACCCCACGAAGTAGTTGGGTCCGTGCGTGACGGTCGCGTACGAGGAGCCGGCGGTGCCGAGCCGCGTCGACGGGAACGAGGTCACCGACGAGTTGTACGCCTCGTTCTGGCTGATCGGGTAGATGGTCTGCTCCTCGTTGGCGGCGAGCACCAGGTGCGACGAGTTGATCGTCACGAACACCTGAAATAACAATGTTACACAATTATAAAAACGGTTTAAACTCACGTAAAAATTGTCAGGAGAGTGATTATTTGAGCGTTTTAACCGTCTCATTAATCTGCCCGCAATATTGGCCAACTCATAAAAGCTATGAACACCATTTTGATAGGAATTGTAGAAGTTCGCGTCTTCTACAAGACAATCGAAAATGGCGCCTCGGATCATACGGAGTTCTTCAATACGGACAGATTATGAGGCGGTTGAAACGCTCAAATAATCGCCCAGGAACGGCTCGACATCTAGTCGACACGTGAGTTTAAACCTTTTTTATGATTATAAAAGATGTCTCACGATAGTTTTACTAATATTACAATGTTACATGTTGTTTTATAGCGTGATTTTGAGGACGCGTTGGGCGCAGGTTGTAGTGCACCTCGGGATTCGAACCCAGGACTGCGGGCTAAGTAGGGAAGTGTACAAACTGCACCAAACGCATCATCAAGATATTCCTTGATACTGTGAAGCATCCTTACCTTCTGCCAGTTGCTGTCGTTTAAGTTGGACCCGATGAACACGCCCTCCCACTTGTTGAGCAGCGAGGAGTGGAGGTTCAGCCTGCCGTTGGACAGCTCCAGGAAGAAGTACGTCAGCCCCCGGCCCATGGCCAGGAGTCCGTTGCCCAGGGTCGTCTTGAAGCGGAACGAGATGTCGTAGCCCTCGTCGCGGGTCGTGTTCACTTCCGCGTAGCTGCGTCTCTCCAAGGACATTGTCGTTATCTGGAAAAAATATATGAATAACCCTTAAATTGTCAAAAAAAAACAAAGGTCGATAGTATGTATGTATGTAAACTCTTTATTGTACATTAAAATATACATATACATAGCAAGGACATTAAACTAATGATATGTACAAAGGCGAACTTATTCCGAGTTTCGTTAAGGTTAAACAGAGCTAACAATTCTCGTTCGATAAAAAATAGAAAAAGATGATCAAAGAGTTTGTACATCCTGGTGTACATTGCCAACTTAAGGGTCTAGACCAATTTATATACTTCTCAAGTCAAAGACTATATAATAATTTATTTGCTGCGCCATAAAAAACGGCTCTCCTGTCGAAAAGTGTAACCGGAATGGCACCGAAAATATACAACAAAATCCCGAGCAACATTAGAGACATGTATCGAAAATGTATCAGAATATAAAATTAATTTTAGAAAGTATTTAATAGACAAAGCTTATTAATCGGTTAATGAGTATTTTGATGATAATAATTATAATTAATAATAAGGTATGTTTTAAGCCAAATAATGTTATATATGCAAATACTGTACAAAAAAAAACAATTGTGTTGATAGGGTAGTACATAGTGGAACTTTAATAAAAGTTTACCATCCAACATAACTGAACAATGTTATGTGTACATATTGTTGTTGAATAAAATATTTTATTTTGACGATGCGCCAAATTGGACCAAGTGCCAACAGAGAGGAGAGTTAAATCATTAGATAGATATTTAAATATATTATTTTTTTTGTTATGGGCACCTAGCTGAATCCAATTGCAGAGCTGATATATTCCTATTTGAATAAGGCACATGTGGCGGAAAATGGAACTAACTAACGTATACTGGACAGTGACCAATGCGCAGATGGTGGCGCCAGAATTATAGTGCATCGCAGAATGGCAGTAGAAGGATTGCATTTTGTGTCAAACTAGAAATAACTATAAATAATAATGATATGAGGATTATTCCTTGTAATAAAAATGTACCATTATTACTACTAGCTTAATTTACGATATCGTCAATCTAAAATAATTTTTCTACTCCAGTACTTTTTTCTGTCATTTATATAGTTACTAACTCTAATATAAAGACATAAATTATGAAAGTCTGTAAAAGTCTATACTCTACTGCCCAAAAACACACTGCTAACCGATGTTATAATGTCGCCAAAAAAGCATCACTTAGTACCACAGATTACAAGATGAACAGCTGCATTCACACAATTTGCAAATTAAAAAAAAACTTATTGTACAAAGGCATTGCTGCCAAATTAAAAAAAAAGTTTTATCTTCAGTGCATGGATGTTTAGTATAGTGAACGTATACCTTTATGTATAAGTTTATTTTTTGGTAGATGTTTAGTATGGTGATCGTATACCTTTATGTATAAGTTAATATTTTTTTGACAGATGGATGTCAATAAAAAAAAAGTTTATCAGAGACAATTTTTCTTTTTAATTATGTTGATTCCGAGCGGGAACATGTAACTATTTTCTTTGTTGTTTATTTGCATTTTATTTATGAAATGTTGAGTCGTAGAAAAAGTATTGTATGCAACGTTGTATAAGTAGGTCAAAAAACGCTCGTGGCATCTTTCTTACGATGTTCGCTACGCTCACATCGTAACCCATGCCACTCGCGTTTTTTGCCCCCTCTTATACAACGGTTGCATAATAGTAGTTTTTGATACAAGTGTGGAAAGTATGTCATTTTTGAACGAGTCCCGAGGAGTCTTGGCCTGAGCCGCAAGGCGAGGGTCAAGACTCGGGACGAGTTAAAATGACACTTCCACACGTGTACCAAACAACGTTTTTTAATACATTTGCGAAAAATTGCAATAATACAAAATTTTAAACAGTAATTGAAAGGGGCAATTATATTTATTTCTGTATGATAAAAATTAAGAGTACATACCTACAATTTTTAGAGCAATGGTCAAGGGTCGCATTTAAGGCCTTTGCTGGTAAGTTAAAAGTTTTATTCAATTTAATTCTCTTTTTCTCGTTTCCAGCCAATAAAATCAATGTAATTTTTCTTTCGACTTTGCGGGTAAAATACTCTCACTTGCAATTTTTGCCTTGGCTCGTATATAGGGCGGTGTTAAATCTATTCTGGTAACATCAGAATCCATCATTTTCTATCAAAAACTCTTATTTTATAAATCTTACGTGTCATTTACACATAATTAAAACAATCTTGAATGAAAAAGAAAGTTTTACTTTTAATTGTAATATTTTTTTTGAAGATGGCGTCTGCTGTCATCATTCAGCCAAATCAAAAGAAATTGTTTTAATATTTCAGAAGAGATATAATAATAAATAATAATAAATCTTTATTGTACATTAGGTGTGTTACATAGCTGAATACATTATGCGATTAGTACAAACAAGTCGGGATAATGTGGTCGAAGCTTTCATCCCCTAAACTAGGTGTGAACCTGTGCCTTAGGGGCTTGAGTTCGTCACAGTTCTGTGTCTAAACTAACATGATTTGGACAATGTAACAGCAGAAAAACATAACTAAATTCAACATAACAAAGATGTGTCTATGGTAATTAAAAATTAATCAGTAAGAACAGTTATTCAATTATATTCAAGTATTATTAATTAATTTTGCCTGCTACTTTATATAATTATATAATAACTTTAAAGCCTGTAAAACTCAAGAAACTGTTTCAAGAAGTATTTCGGTGTCATGGTAAGATAAGCTTAGCAGCCAAGTTTGCAGTTTAATTTTGAGCTCAAATTTTGACAAACAGTATATAGAGATCAAGTTATTGATTTTATTATAAAGACGGGAACCTTGGGCAGCTGTCTGTCGGCGCGCAAACGAAGTGCGGCAGGGTGTAGCTATGGAAACGGGATGTCCTCTTCGTTTTATAGAGATGCTAGTGTCAAATGGTAGGAGCGAGTGCTGGCGTAAAATAATCCGCTGCAAATAAATTTGTCTCACTGAGAGGACATTGGCTTCTGAGTAAAGTTGAGTCGTGGAGTAGTCTCTCCTTTTAAACAGCATCACTTTTAGGACGGCTCTTTGTGCTCGCTCAGCCTGCATCAGAGTGGATTTGTAGATAATGATATGATATGATAATGTTACACAGTAATTCAATGATTCCAAACAATGAACATCGTGAATCTGTTTTTAGTTCTTTACGTTTCATATAATTGTAAATATAGTAGTTTTTGATGCAAGTGTGGAAAGTGTGTCATTTTGAACGAGTCCCGAGGAGTCTTGGCCTGAGCCGCAAGGCGAGGGTCAAGACTCGGGACGAGTTAAAATGACACTTCCACACGTGTACCAAACAACGTTTTTTAATACATTTGCGAAAAAATGCAATAATACAAATTTAAAACAGTAATTGAAAGGGGCAATTATATTTATTTCTGTCTGATAAAAATTAATAGTACCTACAATTTTTAGAGCCATTGTGAAGGGTCGCATTTAAGGCCTTTGCTGGTAAGTTTAAAGTTTTATTCAAGTTGTTAATAATTCTCTTTTTCTCGTTTCCAGCCAATAAAATGTTCATAGACGCAATGTAATTTTTCTTTCGATTTTGCGGGTAAAATACTCTCACTTTGCAATTTTTGCCTTGGCTCCTATATAGGGCGGTGTTAAATCTATTCTGGTAACATCAGAATCCATCATTTTCTATCAAAAACTCTTATTTTATAAAATCTTACGTGTCATTTACACATAATTAAAACAATCTTGAATAAAAAAGAAAGTTTTACTTTTAATTGTAATATTTTTTTCATTGCTGGCTGTCATCATTCAGCCAAATTAAAAGAAATAGTTTTAATATTTCAGAAGAGATATGATAATGTTACACATTAATTTAATTGATTCCAAACAATAAACATCGTGAATCTGTTTTTAGTTCTTTACGTTTCATACAATTGTAAATAAACATAATATTATTTAATACACATTAATAGCGATCATTCATAATTACTATGAATTTATAAAGCAGCGCGTGGGTCACGCTTAATACTGTATTTTCTAATCTGTGACAATACTTTTCTTTTTAATTTTTTTAGGTCACGCATAATACTCATTTGCTCATTAAATAATAGTCACTCAGACAAATTATTAAAACCGTTTTGAATCTTTTTAATAGATAACCCTTTGATTGATCCAATATGCAATTTAATTATTTTAAGCATAATTATAAGATATACACTTGCAATGCTGTATGACGTAATAAATAAAGTCGGAAAGTGATTGACCTTTGTTTGGATGTATGAGACATGACGTGTTAGTACAACAGAAAATTAAAAAAGTTTGAAAAGTAAAAAGCACTAGTTCGAAATATCCAACTTTTCGCACGATTTGCAGCTATGAAAAGTACCACTTTTTGAGCAACTGTATTAAAAAATATATTATTTAATACACAAAAGTAGCGATTATTCATAACTGTTATGAATTTATAAAGCAGCGCGTGGGTCACGCTTAATACTGTATTTTCTAATCTGTGACAATACTTTTCTTTTTAATTTTTTTAGGTCACGCATAATACTCATTTGCTCATTAAATAATAGTCACTCAAACAAATTATTAACACCGTTTTTGAGTTTTTTTAAATAGATAACCCTTTGATTGATCCAATATGCAATTTAAATATTTTAAGCATAATTATGAGATATACACCTGCAATGCTGCATGACGTAATAAATAAAGTCAGAAAGTGATTGACCTTTGTTTGGATGTATGAGGTATGACGTGTTAGTACAACAGAAAATTAAAAAAAAATGAAAAGTAAAAAGCACTAGTTCGAAATAAACAACTTTTCGCACGATTTGCAGCTACGAAAAGTACCACTTTTTGAGCAACTGCATTAAAAAATACTATTTAGCGTTGTATTAATACACTGGCGCCACTATCTATGTGGATCTGGTTATTATGTATGCATTTACGCTACGTCTCAACTACAAACACGAATATCTCAGATCTGCAAAGGAATCCAGGTTAGGTAGGTAGGTCCATAGTAAAAATTTAAGCTGATATTAATATCGTCTGATCTCTGTAGGTCCTTTCAATTTGAAATAAGATTCTATTTTGACTTTAGGCAATCAGTCGACATGTTTCGAAGTAAATTAAGTGAAAGATTATAGCTCCCACAAATACCGATAATGGATTTTCATCGCGTTCACTCTTTGAAAGTGTACTTGTAGTGGGCGGCGTTCACGACGATCTAATGAAAGGGCTTCATGAACTGTTTCCAAATATATACTGCGTTATATTACATTAATGCTACTTATTTGGAAAAAACCGGCAACGTGGGAGTCGGACTCGCGCACTGAGGGTTCAGTATAAACACTTAGGTATGTCATCTTAACTGGCCGGGTAGGTTACCAGTATTATTTATTTATTTCTTAGAGAACCTTAGACTTGGTGCGTCTTTGTCTAGATTTCATTACTTTTTAGAGATAAACAAGCGGTTCCATCGAGACTTGGCTAGTTTTTTACAGAATGTTTTTGGTGGGATTTCTTTTACATTTTAAAAACTAGTCAGTATTCAAATTAAAATAATAGTTTACGCTTCTGTGACAATAACTTAATGAAATTAGTATAAACTGTATACTATTTTGTATCATTTCATTTTGGGACCAGGCAAGTACGAGCACAGCCCGAAAAGGGATCGAATCAGAAAATATGAGATACGCAAGAGAACCAAGGTTGTAAATATAACTCAGATAGTTTTAATGTGGAAATACTACATTTTTATTTTTATAAATATTGACATAAATTATGAAATAAAAATAAAAATAATAAAATGGTAAATTATGGAATCAAGGATTTGGCGTGACTGACGTAACGACGTGACAGCTCAGTTGGAAGAGTACTACGCCGGAAACGTAGGGTCGCAGGTTCGAGTCCTGCTTATATTGCACGGCATGAGGTGCATTAAGATATTTTTGATTTAATTTTTGCTCATTTAAGAAATCAACTGTACGTCACACAGCGAGGCGCCAAACGTAAGTGGTAGTGGGCGGGGCACAACGCTCGAAGAACCGATGGCCATTGGGGCAGAAAGGTTCTTGAGTGGCGACCGTGGACCGAATGACGCAGCGTGGAAGGCCCCCAACAAAGTGAACCGACGACCTGGTTAGGATCGCGGGCAGAAATTTGATGAGGGCGCAAGACCAATCGTTGTGGAGAACTGGGGGCGGCCCTTTGTCCAGCAGTGGACGCCTATCCGCTATACACTATTTGAAATGTTATTAATTTTTCATCACACTTGCTCGTAAATCAAGGGTTTACATGCTAGAAAACCGGGCGGTAAGTAATTTTGGTATTGACTACTATTTATTACTTTTGTTTTATTTCCAAAAACGTCGTACGTGACTCTGGTGGTAAAGGGATTCCAAACTCGTGTCATTAAAGCACTCTCCTTCGGCTTCGGGCTTTTAATAGAAACTCGTTCGTAATTCCTCGATCACCACCCTTGTTACGTGTAGTGTACTATTTCAATAGATGCCTGTTAGGATACCTTTAGTTAGTTAGTTGCGCTGGGTAATTTCCGCAAGTCGACATCCAACGTGCCTATTTTGCGTGAAAAGGGGGTAACGCTACTCCAACCACCCCAACTCCTCCACGAACCTCAGCAAAGCCTTTATGTTGCTAGTGGCTTCGTGTACTGTACCTGTTTGCAATCTAGTAGAATATGTTTGGTGGTTTCTTCTGCCTCCATGCATGCTCTGCATAGAGGGCTGTCTGTGATACCTAAATTGAAAAGGTGTTTGTTCAGAGTATTATGTCCCGTTATTATTCCTACTATTCGGCGTAGTTGGTTCCTGTGGAATCTCAGTGAGATGGTGGTGAGTTTGTGTTTTCTATAAGTATTTCAGGTATGAGGGTACCTTTTCGCAGGTCCGTCCATGGTGGCCAGGTGTGCAGCTGCAATTGAACCGGTGCTCGGTTTCGTGTCGCAGCCAGGGCAGGCACGTGCCGTTGTTCCGGCACGGCTGGTCGCGGCAGCCCTCCAGCACGACCGAGCAGTTCCTGCCGCCCCAGCCTGGGTCGCACAGGCACTGGTAGGTCGCGCGACCGTCGAGGCACTGGCCGTGGTCGCAGGGCAGGTACCTGATGGGATTAGATGTTTCACAATGGGAACTTTAACCCCGGTTCCACACTGTCGCGAAGTTGGCCGAAGTATGATTTTCTGTGGCGAAGTCCACACTATCATGTTCGCCCAACTTCGCGAGTAGTATAGTGCCGGGGTAAGATTGCAAACGTTAAAAAGCACATTTTTTTTTTTATAAATTACATTTACATTGGATTACTTATAATATGTTCTTTGAGAGCGCTATTTATAAACTTGATGTTCATTTTGAATTTCCTATGCTAACTAACTTCTTATGATACACGTTGTAAATATATCCTAATAGATGTCATGAGACCCATGCCATGAGATGTCAGGAGGCCTATGTTCAGCAGTGGACATCCTGTGGCTGAAATGATGAGATTTCATTCTCAACCTAGGATATGTCGAAGAATAAGATCCTACACAAATGGCCAAAGAAGCGTGATGTCATTTCTGTAGGGTCAGACTAAAATCTGTATGGATTAAATAAGTAATTTGCCATTCCAGCTGTGATGTGTGGCGTTTAAGTAAATGAATGTTGTACAATGATTATTTTTACATTGAAAATGATTATGTTTTGCTGATCGAGTATAGCTCCCCGATTTATGAATTTGTGACATTTGCCTGTAGTTTCATATAGAGGTACGCGGATGGGTCGTAAATCAAAATGTGCGTCTGCCAGAGGGCTGCATAGTGCAATTTGAATTCCCTTAATCGGTCAGTAACTTTTTGAGACTTTCTAAAACGTGACATAATTTCTAAATTTTACAGAATATAATAATGAACATAATAGACAGAAATGAAATATATGAAATTTCTGACATTAATTAAGTCCTCTTTTACTAAGTACTTAACATGAAAATTTTGGTTAAAAAAAGGACATAATTAATATATTTTAATGATGTCAAAATTGAGTGCATACCTTCTCGCGAAAATGCCCATTTCGTCACTTAATATCGCGTGATGAAAGCAACCATAGGCCCCTTGTTGGCAAAGTGGGTATATTTACTAGTTATTCCGCCAGTTCGGATATCTCTCCGATATTAGAGAGATATGTATGGAAATATAGTCCAAGAAATCTGCGTTCCTACCTCAAGCACTCGTCAATTTCGACTTCGCAGTGCAGCCCCTCGAAGCCGGGCGCGCACTCGCAGGTGTAGTCGCCGATGCCGTCGACGCACTTCCCGTGCCGGCACGGCGTCGACGCGCACTCGTCGATGTTCACCTCGCAGCGCGGGCCCGTCGTGCCCAGGACGCATATGCACTCGTAACTGCCAATTGAAAACAAATAAATATCGGACAACCTCACACAAATCAGCCTAGTCCCAAAATAAGCTCAAGTAGGCTTGTGTTATGGGTACTAGACGACGATATGCATACTTATAGCCCTACAGGGGGTTTTACAACCCACGCCATGTTGCGAATTTTTAGTGGTACAAAAGAAGACACTGGTAACTGTACATTTGTAAACTAACATAAACCTTAGCACAATGTGTTAAGGTCTATGGGTGTATAGTTAATTGTGTGTTTGTACTAATTTATTTTCCTGGCAACGACCAATTTTTGATAACTGACATTGAAAATCGGTGAATGTCACTGATGTCAACATAAAGGAAACAGGACTAAATATTCCGCAAATTTCAAGTATTTGTTGCATAATAAAGTCACAACTATCCACAGTGATGCTAGTCAAGTTTTTTCAATAGGATCCAGTATTTATTTCACAAGAAGAACGAAGGATTGAGCAGCATTCCAGTAAACAAAGTTTTGAATTTGGTTAATGTCAAATCCTTGACTGATGGGCGTCCGCAGATGCCGTCGTACTTGCAGGGGGAGCTGGCGCAGTCATTGATGTCGATGTCGCAGTTGTGCTAGACGTACTGTCTCAACTCACCCGTGAGCAGTCTCCGGAGAGAACGGCCTGTAGAAGAAGGCGGGCAGGATCATGTGCGGCTGCGGCCCCATCAGGATCGGGGGGGCGTCCGCCGGCTGGTACAGGCTGGTGTTGCTGCGCTCCACGCAGATGCCGTCGTACTTGCAGGGGGAGCTGGCGCAGTCATTGATGTCGATGTCGCAGTTTTTGCCTGAAAAGAGATCGTATAATACAAAGGCTGCTTTAATACATAAAAAAAAACACGTATTTGAAAGGCTTTACACAGGGCCGTTTACAAAGTAGGGAATAATACAAAGATCAACGCACAGAGCATAAGAAAATAATCGAAAGGTTAGGCGTTAGGGTGGTGTTGAGGTTAACATGCGTGACCGGTAATGCAGCGGTACCGGGTTCGATTTTTGGTCTCTTTCCCCAGGTTACACATTTACTTTTTTCCTTATGCTTTGATCTTTGTAACAATGTTGACGGCGCAGTGCGCGCCCGCGTATAAATAGATTGATTATAATAATAAATAAATAAATATCAGACAACCTCACACAAATCAACCTAGTCCCAAATTAAGCTCAAGAAGGCTTGTGTTATGGGTACTAGGCGACGATATACATTACTTATATAGATAAATAAATACTTAAATACATAGAACATCCATGACCCAGGCACAAATATTCGTGTTCATCACACAAATATTTGCCCTTGCCGGGATTCGAACCCAGGACCGTCGGCTCAGTAGGCAGTTGCTTAACCACTGCGCCAACCGCGTCGTCAAATGATTATGATTAGTATGATTACTGACCGGTGTACGCCTGGTGGCAGTCGCAGCGGTAGTCGGAGACGAGGTCGCGGCACGTGGCGCCGTTGCGGCACGGCTGCGAGGCGCACTCGTCGATGTTGACGGCGCAGTGCGCGCCCGCGTATAAATAGATTGATTATGATTATGATTAGTATGATTACTGACCGGTGTACGCCTGGTGGCAGTCGCAGCGGTAGTCGGAGACGAGGTCGCGGCACGTGGCGCCGTTGCGGCACGGCTGCGAGGCGCACTCGTCGATGTTGACGGCGCAGTGCGCGCCCGCGTACCCCGTGCCCGCGCAGTCGCACGTGTAGCTGTTCAGCCCGTCGATGCAGCGCCCGCCGTGCTGGCACGGTTGGGACTGCAACAATTATATGGTTAACCTCTTGCCCGGTTTACCTGTGGCCCACACGCCAAGCTGATGGTATGACGTTGTGTTCTGGCAAATGGGTCGATATACTTTTTTCTGTTGCTTGTTGCCATGGTGATGTCTCCTGCGTTACTCTTTAAAACTACGATTTTCAGAGGCAATATCTTTTTTTTTTTGTAATTGCAGCAGTTATAAGCCCCTTCTTATTTAAACAATCTCCAATCAATGCCAATATTACATATTATCAACATTTTTCTAAGAAGTTTAATCACCAGTGTCTCTTGAGTGACTAGAGAGAATAACAACAAAAAAAAGTTGATCCACCCAAATGACGTCGTGACACAGCGTTCTGTCGACGTGAGTTTCCGTCTTTGGCGCTTAAAAGTGTCCGCAAGTTCGAGTATTTTCTTTTTAAACCGTAGTCGGGTATGAAGTATCCTATAACCATCTTTGGAAGTCCAGCTATCCCTGTACCGAAATTGGTTAAATTTGTTCAGCCGTTTTGGCGTGAGAGGACAATGGAAATTATGCCAGACTGGCATGGCGCCGCGCGCTTATACAAAACAAATGACGATCCTGCATCACGCTATTGATATTTTTCCTGAAATCGTGACCCCTCTCCATAGACAACTGATTTTCAATACAAATCTAGAATTTTATAATAGTATAGTAAAAAAAAACAAAAAAAACCCCTACCGATCCTGCCTTATTTCTTTCATATATATTTTTACACTAATAATATGAATGCGAAAGTTTGCGAATGTAGGTTCGTTAAATCTTCACGCACAAACGGCTGGACCAATTTTGATAGATTTTGGTATGAAGTAGCTGACAACCTGGATTAACGGATAGGCTACTTTTTATCCCGACAAATGTAGTGTTCCCGTGGGATGGGCGGGTAGCTGGGCATAAGGCTGCGTCTCCACCAGAGTGTAGCGAGGCATGTGTTTTTGTTAACCAACGGAATAACTTCATCTACTTATCCTCGCTCAGCGCAAGTGATTCTATTGGCTAACGACAAACGCAGCAAGTCTCACCTCGCAGTCGTCGATGTTGAGGTCGCAGGTGGGCCCCGTGAGCCCCTCCTGGCACACGCACGAGTAGGACGCGATCCCGTCCACGCACGTCGAGCCCGCGGCGCAGGGAGACGACTCGCACTCGTTTATGTTCTTAGAGCAATCCTTGCCTGAATAACAATAAATAAATATCAGACAAACTCACACAAATCGAACTAGAGCTAAATTAAGCTCAAAAAGGCTTGTGTTATGGGTACTAGACGTCATATAGATAAATATATACTTAAATACATAGAACAACCATGACCTAAGCGCAAATATTCGAGTTTATCACACAAATTTTTGCCCAGACCGGGATTCGAACAGGGGACCGTCGACTCCGTCGTCAAAATTGTATTCAGCAAAAATTGGTTCTTCAGACGCCGGAAGACGCCGCACTTGCGGGTGAGTAGAGTAGAGACGGACAGTGGCACGAAGAAAAGAAGTTAGAGAGGATGATGTTCATGAAATAACAAATCTAATAATTTAGTTTTCACAATAAGCATATACAGAATAGTAAAAAAAATCGTTTACGAGACATAACTAATGTCATTTTTGCTGACAGGGAATGTCTATTCATTCTGCTAATAAACCAAAATTAAATACATACAAAAGACTCTTCGTTAATACTTTTAATTTTAATTCTAAAGCCTGACCAGAAATATATGAGGGTGCGCCATATTGCGGAATTTCACTGGAACTAATTTCTTACACTGGCAATGATTTTATGATGGTTTGTCAACAACGTCAATGTCATTCGTGGTGCTTTCTTTAAAAGACAAATGTTTATGATTATCCAAAGAAAATGCCGAAACCCATCCACAGTCGTGAAAGTAATATTATAAATAAAGTGTACGCGTGTTTACTACACGAAAAATAGTCGGAAAAAGAGTGCATTCCATTAAATGATGTTACGATGTTAACATAGTGGAACTGACAGGTATTTAAAATAATGTCACTATAATGGGTTGCGATTGGTTGCAAAATTATTGCCATATAAATCTCATAAATAGCGCCCTCTTGACAATCCTCATATATGTGGTCTGGCTTTAATTGTGTAGATATGTGTATTAGTTTGCTGAATGTATGTGTCTTATTTGTGTAACTAACAATGTTGGTACTTTGGATATCCTGTAAACTCACAATGAACTGTATTATAAATAAATAAATACAGAATCAAGTATCGCCAGGCGCCGTCATTAAATCATAATAAAATTATTTTCCAAGAACACTGTCTAACAGACACATATCTCATTAAATACCACCGCATTATACTCAATCATACTCACTAATCATACTAATTGTGAATCGGTAGCACCTAACATCATTGCAATGCAATATAAACTTAATGACAGGCACTTACGACATAAATCCACGATTCCGCATAAGAATAGTGGCGAAAACGACATAAGTGCCAATCGCGTTACGATCATATTCGATTTTTAATACGTAACGACAATGCAAGTGATTAAATACAACTATATCCAAGGACCTGTTAGTTTTCCGTCATATTTATTGATATTGTGTTGACGAGCCGGTTGGTGCTGTTTGTAGTGAACTCTAATATTGGTTCCTGGGTCATGGATTTTATCTGTATATGTATTTATATATTATGTTTATCGTCGTCTAGTACCCATAGTACAAGCATTGCTTAGTTTGGGACTAGGTCGAATAGTCCCTCAATATTTATTTTATTTATAAAGTACCTATAGAATGTGGTACAGTCGAGTTCCTAAACTTCTGAGCAAAACTATAATCAAAAAGATCTGAACAGGCCTCTACGCCGTTTACAAAAAGAGTTTCGTTCACATATTTCAAGTAGTTCTAGTTAGAACTCGACTAGATAACTACAATATTTAGATAAAAGTCCGCCATAAATGTAAAGTTAAGGAAAGAGAAACACGTACCTTTTTCGTTCTTGTCACAATTTATTTATTTACGAACAAATTTTATACAGTTACAATGTAACCAATACACTGTACAATTTAGGTAACATACTCGTAACATATTAAAAGTTAAAAAAGTTAGGAAAACCCGCAATCAGCTACCGCCTCACAACACCTCAGAAGCACTCGACATACATACTGACTGGCAAACAAATCAATTTCCGATACAGAAAAAATAAGCGCGTTTAGAAGTTTGAGAGCCAAATGCAAAAGGGTCAAAAAGGTGCACGTTTCAGTTTCCTTTACTGTACCTACCCAACGCGACCGTGCTTTCAGATCCAATATTTCAACTATCTGCTTTATTTCTTAGTGTGCCACCTCATCTATCGTATGATTTGTGTTAGATGCGGTACCCTTTAGACATTGAAAATTGATGATACATGTGGCAGTTACACTTATGTTCTTTTATTTACCCCTATTGTTAACTTACTATGAAACTGTACAGAATTGTCAATATTTCATATACCTAACAGGTGAAAATTAATATAGAGATGGAGAGAGAGCTTTGCGTCGTGTACACCCTAAAAATATATTTAAATTTAAATATTCTGTACGTAAAGAAATATAAGAATATACATAAAATAACCGAAATCTACGACAAATATGTCTGGATAGAGTTGTAGTCTTCGACCTATTCGCGAAAAAAAATGAGCTGTCAACAATGTCAGGCTCAACGTTATTCGTTTTTGTTTTTATTTTAAACCACCTTTCCATGGCGTCATTACAGTGTCATTGAGTTACTACATTTTAGAATGACTAAATTTTAATAAAAAAAAAAAATAAAGATATAATTAGTAATCTCAGGGAAAATATAAAAACATAGAACACGTCGTCTTTCTAAGCGCAATACAGAAAAAATAAATTGTAGTCTTAAATTTTTTATGGTCAATTAGGCCTTTAAGCACTCGTGTTTAAAGATATATCATTATGCAACAGTTGCATAAGCTGCGATTATAGTTCAACGCGAGAACTACGGTGATTGAATTGAAATAAAGTGTTGTTTACCTTCGTATCCCTCGCGACACGTGCACTCGAAGTTGTTCTCCAGGTCGTGGCACGTGCCGCCATGCTTGCAGGGCGCGGACAGGCACTCGTTTATGTCCTGCTCACAACTCTCGCCCGTGTAACCTGCGGACGAGAAAAGTTATGGTGAAACAGCGCGCGATTCAGCCTCTCACTCGCACGGTATTGAGATAGTGATAGGTAGTATTTGTCGCGAGAATCAGTCGCGTATCATAGTTATGCTAGACATGCCGATACGACTTATAGTTATAACAAATGTTTAACAAACTGAACTGATATGCAGTGTTCATTCTGTCGTACAAGAAAAGATTTTCCTGATGTGTAAAAAAAAATGATGAATACCTCCACTGATGAAATCTTCGTTATTCAATGGAAGTTTTCATATATATATTTTTTTAGGACATCGGGGATGATGTTTATCTTACGCAACACAGAAAGCTGAACACTATCTAGTTTGCAGTGTGTCTAAATACCGAACAATAGGAAAGTAGTATATGTACAGTATTTTTGATGGACCCTCAGCCTTCGGACTATATTTACGAGTTTCCTAATAACTCTCAGCTGTACAACGAGTCAATGGGCTTCTTGCCTTTCAAACTTAAACTTTTCAGTGCCAACGTCACTTATTTTATTGCTCCATCGTTTGGAGTTCAAAAGGTTGAACAAAAACTACAAAATTTGGAATTCTATATTCAATATTGGCTGAGATCTTGTCACTTGTTCCAACAAACATAGCTCAGAACCGTCTCGACGGACAAGTATTTCAATTAAAAGAAATCACACTCAAATCGGTCCATCCGTTTGGGAGCTACGATGCCACAGACGACATAGATACAGACGTTAGACTTACAACACCCCTCTTTTTTGGTCGGGGATTCAAAATGGGCAGGGAAAGGGCTACGTTACCTGGCCGACAGTAGCATTGGTAGGAGCCGGGAGAGTTGACGCACACACCGTTGTTGCAGATCTTCGGTTTCGCGGCACACTCATCGATATCCATATCACAATATTTTCCTGTTAAACAACAATGCCAGTTAAAACTTAAAAAATAAATAACAAATAAATAAATAAATAACAGACAACCTCACACACATCGATCTAGTCCCAAATTAAGCTCAAGAAGGCTTGTGTTATGGGTACTAGACGACGATATACATACTTATATAGATAAATATATACTTAAATACATAGAGCAACCATGACCCAGGCACAAATATTCGAGTTCATCACACAAATATTTGCCCTGGCCGGGATTCGAACCCGGGACCGCCGGCTCAGTAGGCAGGTATGTACAAACTGAGCCAACCGCGTCGTCAAACTTATGTTATAATAATATAAATAATAGACAATCCTACGCTAACCGACCTGGTTCCGCTAGGCTCGTTTTATGAAGTCTAGACGACGATATATGTTTGAAGGCCAAAAAGTTTGCTGCCTTAACTCATTTAATTAAAACTTGTATCAAATTTTCCATTGTACGACGAAAAATTAACCATCGAATAATGTACCTTAAGGTACTGTTTTGAGGTTCATTATTGTGTCGTTGATTTTTGGCGCACAACGGAACTTTTAATTTTTTCAATATAGTAAGTATCACATTTTTAGCTGATACAATTTGGATGAGGAGCGCAATGGTATAATGATCCCTAAAAAGTCAATCACTTAAAAAAATTATATACTTCACTTTCGAAAACTGTCTTCTACTTCAAGAACTTCCACCACGCAAATGATTTTAAAATCTATTCTATCATATGAAAACGTATATGCCTTGCACAATAAATACACAAGAGTGTACAAACAATTCGAACTATGAATACGAGAATCCTCAAGGCCGCTAAGTAGGCTATCCGCTAATAAATAAAACTGTAGTTTCTTTTTCTACACACAAAACTTAAATTGATTCACAAATTAATTAGTATCGCCGATATTAAAACGGACTTAAATTACTCAATTACTCGCAATTTAAACAAAATAATAACGCCATTTTTACAGTTTTTTTTGCCCTATCTATAGACGTATGTCTATGTTATTGTAAATATAAATAACATTAGAACGAGCAATACAATTAAGTCTTCATAATAACCGAAACAATAAATATATATAATATACCTTCTAAAATAATCCCTAAAATTAAAACCGCACTTAACCAGGTCATTTGAATATTTTAACAGAACAAATATAACACAGAACACAACCCAATTAATCTGTTCAAACTGAATTAGTCACATCGTAAACAACAGGTTTACACAAGTGCACAAACGTGATGCTCCGCCGAGCAGTGAGGAGGTAATAAAAAAAGTTGGCACAACACAATACCGATCTACAAGTTCCAAGGAATAGTTATCGAAAATGTGCGCGTCCAATTAAAAATCGATTATGAATCAGCCCGACCGGTCCAGGTTTATTGGTACCGACCGGTTGTCGCATCACTAGTTGACGCATCTGTCAGGTTAGTTGCGCGGGTGTTACGACAAAAATAAATGAGTTATCTGTTCTTACAAAGATGCAATAAACGAGTTTGCGAACATTGACAGAGTGGCTATAAGTGAATTACTCACGTACGCTATTTAACGTAGCTCAACTCAAACTAAGAAGGTTATTTTATACTGGAAATGAAAATAGACTGCTTGTAATATTTTTTACGTCACCCTAGGCCGTAAGTGGGATTTTCTGCCCGCTATGCGGCAAGGCATAAAACTTTACCTCATATTAACGCCTGCAACCTGGGACATACGTATTTACCACCCAATAATTGCAATGCAATAATTAATTCAGTAAGTAGGCCACAAGGGCACTTTGACAATTCAGATTAATAATAATAATAAATATTATGGGACAATCATACACAAATCGACCTAGTCCCAAACTAAGCAAAGCTTGTACTATGGGTACTAGACGACGATATACATAATATATAAATACATATATAGATAACATCCATGACCCAAGAACAAATATTCGAGTTCATCACACAAATATTTACCCCGGCCGGGATTCGAACCCGGGACCGCCGGCTCAGTAGGCAGGTGTCTGCATACTGCGCCAACCGCGTCGTCATCGATTGTGCATCTACCGGCATTTCCTGGAAGAGATCGCTGTTGAGAAGAAACCCGAACGTGTATGTATACTGTACAGTCAATGTAATGTACTATTCCTCAGTAATACGTTCCGAGACGGGAGTACAATCTCCATCGTCACTACACTGATAAAAATTAAAAACTGAGATATGATTTTTATTGAGGAAAGGAAACACAATAATTTCATAATATATGAGCTCTCATGTGCGTGATAAGCTACGGTGTTTTACAAGGTTAGTTTTAGTTCCTCGTTCTCTAAGTAATGGTGATGCCGTGACGGCGGGCGCTCAGTAGTATACGGTATTTGATGACTGCTCAAGTCAGCTACTCTTTATGAAATGTTTAAAACGATCTATTAGTGTGAAGTTTCTATGAAGATACTGGCTTGTGACGTCATCAAAATCAGTATTCAAAACACATCTCATTTTGAGTTCTTGTAGGTTTCAGCTTCGGAGATAGACCCGAGGGACATTGTCTCAGAAAGTTGTAAGTTCGCGGAATTTACGACTCACTCCCGCTGTACATGCATCACCGCACACTTGTCTACACCAAACTCCATTACTTCATTTATTTATTTTTATACTCGCAGACTTTAATCTGTCAATTATAATTTCACAGAATCACAATAACGCACTTTTTAATCCTGTAACAAAATTCTATAGTCTATGGTACCCTCTACAGAACTTTAATATTCACATATTCATAAGACATCTCTCTACACAAGTCTAATAATTTCAAAAAGATTACATAAGCTTATTTGATGCTCACTAATTGGTTGAAATTACTTTAAAAAAAAATTCACCAATCACGAGGCACCCGCCATGGCCATCGCGATTTTTTTTTTAATAGGTCTATTTTAGTTGAACGGAAAGGTTAGGTACATCAAAAATAAAAAATCATATTGGAGAATGACGATTAAAGTAAAAAATGTTTTTCTGAGTTTTGCTCGTATAAAAAGTATTGTATGCAGTAGTTACACAATTGGTTCTTAAAGTCTCGTACCTTACATAGGCCACTCGGCAAGCCTCGTGACCTAAACGCGGTACTCGACTTTAAGAACCTCCATTGTGCAACGATTGCATAATAGTATTTTATGCAACCGTTGTATAAGAGGGGGCAAAAAACGCGAGTGGCATGGGTTACGATGTGAGCGCAGCGAACATCGTAAGAAAGATGCCACGAGCGTTTTTTGACCTACTTATACAACGTTGCATACAATACTTTTTCTACGACTCGACATTTCATAAATAAAATGAAAATAAACAACAAAGAAAATAATTACATGTTCCCGCTCGGAATCAACAAAATTAAAAAGAAAAATTGTCTCTGATAAACTTTTTTTTTATTGACATCCATCTGTCAAAAAAATATTAACTTATACATAAAGGTATACAATCACCATACTAAACATCTGTCAAAAAAATTAAACTTATACATAAAGGTATACGTTCACTATACTAAACATCCATGCACTGAAGATAAAACTTTTTTTTTAAAGTTGGCAGCAATGCCTTAGTACAAAAGTTTTTTTTTTAATTTGCAAATTGTGTGAATGCATCTGTTCATCATGTAATCTAAGGTAATAAGTGATGGTTTTTTGGCGACATTATAACATCGGTTAGCAGTGTGTTTTTGAGCAGTAGAGTATAGACTTTTACAGACTTTCATAATTTATGTCTTTATATTAGAGTTAGTAACTATATAAATGACAGAAAAAAGTACTGGAGTAGAAAAAATACTAATTGAATTGAATTGATTTCCACTATAGTCGTAGTGTGCACCTACCATCGACGCCGGCCTGGCACTGGCACACAAAGCCGCCCCCGTCCAGAGGCACGCAGCTCCCGTTATTGCAGGGCGACGCGGCGCACGCTGAGTCAGGGGCCGGGGACACGCACCGCCACACGCCGTTCTGTTCCGTGCATTCTTGCTGCAGATCGAGAATAATGTTGGATAAATTTCACAGTAGTACATTACTGTAGACGCCTGGAAAGAATGGCTCGCCGGGTGAGTAGGTATAGACGGATTTTTCACGGCTAGGCATACATAGTGCTTTTCTCAAACATATGCAATGAAATAAAAAATACACCAATTAAAAACAAATATATAAAACAGCTGTTTAGCCTGTTCATGAACACAGTCCTGGCCTAAAGCCTTAAATTTTGTATGCAATTCCTTTATTAATTCCTTAATTATGTGTTCAAACCGCGAGAGTAAAAAGTGCAGTGTTAAATTCCTTTCAGTTCTAACGCACGTTATGACGACCGACATTTCATTGTATGTTTGAGAAAATGCATTTTTTTATAGTAGCGATGTTTCGTGATCGCAAATTTAATTATTCGTCTTTCTTCATGTAGCGATTTTTCATGAAGCGTTTAATTGTTCGCGTTCATTTTTTTCGCTTATTTTACCAGCAGATTATTTTATTATTCGTAAATATAAATATAATGTAAATAGCGCGTTTCGTTTGATATTTTACTCGAAATCATTATTGTAACAAATCGTTACTCGTTATCCTTAGTGTCCACATTATTACACATTAATAGGTAGGTTAGGTTCGTTAAGCATCTTCAGATCCCCGAACGGCAGACCGCTCAAAAATAGG
Organism: Apotomis turbidana; assembly: GCA_905147355.2. NCBI lineage: Eukaryota > Metazoa > Arthropoda > Insecta > Lepidoptera > Tortricidae > Apotomis > Apotomis turbidana. The sequence goes on along the minus strand of LR990280.1, from coordinate 59,447,433 downwards.
AGCCCCGCGGAACGGGGCTCCGTCGACTTAAGGCGTAGTTTGCCTAATGCTGCTGAAAACATATGCGACTGAAAACAATAATCTACTGGTAAAATAAGCAATTGGGACGGTTGTTTTTATACAAAATTGGCTCGCGGCGCAATAAGTACGAGAAAGAAAGTATTCAAGAAGATGAATAACGAGAAGTGCCTACGGCTGTTCGAGGTTAACTTGCTCGCGGCAGCCGCGGTCTACTAAATTTAAAGGCGCGCGCGGCAAACGGAGTTGTGCTCGAAGAGACACATCGATACACATTATGCACCTTAAAAAGCCGCAGTGATATAGAGACGCTCTATATCACTGCGGCTCCCATCGCAGACTCACCTGCTTGTGGCAGCCCTGGGCCCGGCAGTCGGCGGTCTCGCACTGCGGCCCGGAGTACCCGAGACGGCAGACGCAGGCGCCCTCCTCACAGCTGCCGCCGTTGAGGCAGGGCGCCGGGCACGCGTCGGAAGCGTCGCAACGTACTCCGCTCCAGCCGGGAGAGCATTCGCAGCGGAAACCGGATGGCTGTGTACATACGGAATGTTATAGTAGATTGTTCAACAAGGGACTAAAACAAGCCATAATGACACGAGATGTTTAGTCTTGCGTTAAACACTCTACTTTTCACTTTGAATGTGAGGAAAATAAACGACGTTCAATATAAAATTACGATATTTATTATAAGATTGTTTCTTATAATTACGTAGTACAGCCGTTAATCTAACCTCAGAAAAATTTAAAGGGCAATTTGTACAATTCTTTACATTTAAATGTATGGTTTTCCCCTGTAAACTAAGCTGGGTCGGCGTGGTTTGTAATTGAGAAGTACGTTCAATATTTTCACTCGAAGTCGAAGTAAAAGTTGGAGAGAATGGAAAGTACAGTAGAGACGTAGACCTTTTCTCAAAAAGGTTGCCGATGGTCATTTCATTAGGCTCATTCTCATCCCGCGATGTTGATGGGCGTGGGTCAAATGTTGGTTGTGATTTCTGCTTTGAGGATATTTTAATTCCTTCAATATCGTATAGCCTTCGATAGATATTGTATTTATTTTGGATTGACTCCTCTATATAGCCTTCAGCTTTATTCTTCTTCATTGGAAGATGATGATTACATATTTTGTCCGTAATTTATAGTGACTCAATTAATTGGTCTAATTGGTGATTACAATTCAAGCTTAATACAAGTAATGGACATCTACTCATTAAAAATACAAATAGAAAAAAAAATGTTCCGTGGTTTTTTCTTTTTTGTGTAAAGTGACGCTTTAAATGCTTGCATATTTAGCCAACAGATTCAAACTTGAAAACTATTTTATTTAAGACTAATATGGACTTATGGACCATGCATGATAAAATTATATTCGTATTCATAATAATTAATTATTTAATGTGTTATTTAATTGTTTCATGTAACATATTACATAAAAGACCCTGCACCATACAAATGTTTCTGTTTAGTCCTATGGTTGACTAGTAGAGAATGCCTTATGGCAATAAGTCCGCCATTTGTACTTTTACCTGTGTATTGTGTGCAATAAAGTTTAAATAAATAAATAATAAATTAATCGTGTTTCATGAAATATTTTTTTTATTTTTATATTTTTGAGCAGTTGTAATTTTGAGGTTATTTTCACGCACCAAAAAGTTTGTATACCTATCACTGAAAATGGCTATAAACCATTCACAAACGTCGTGATTGGCTGTTTAGGGGTTTCCAAAGTAAATTAAAACAATTTTGCTTTAGTCCCTAGAGATTAATAAGGAGCTTTAGTCCCGATATGTAGAGACTAAAGTAACATTTTAAGAGAATGAGAAGTGAAAAGACATATTTTTACTACCTCCGGCGAAAAAAGAGGGGTGTTATAAGTTTAACATGTGTATCTGTGTATCTGTCTGTGGTATCGTAGCTGCCCAAACGGATGGACAAAGCTGAGTGCCGTTTTTTAATCGAAAGACTTGTCCGTCGAGATGGTTCTTAGCTATATTAGGGGGAAATAGGACCAGTAGCTTCCAAGATATTGAGCTTTAAGATCTCAGCCAATATTAAACCGAATAATTCCAAATTTTGTAGTTGTTTCCAGTTTTAGTAGTTGCGTTCAGTTATGATGACGATGATAATACTTGTGTCGGGGGTGTTTTAATTTATTAGTAAAGGAGTAATATCTGCGAGTAAACCAAATGAAGCGAAAGTTTTTAAAAACCTGCCACCCTAAAGCAAGCAAGAATCAAATGGTTCAAAAAAAAAATGGCGCATCAGGTTCAGTGGTCCAATAGGTAGGGCGCCCGAGTTGTGAACCAGTTAAACGAACGCCGCGTTAGAATAGCGTTAACTGTGATTTCCCTGACTTAGGCTTCCTTTTATTTTATTTTTTTATAAATACTGACGAAACCTTAATTTAAACTAAGTGTTACGTTTGTGTTGAAGTTCAGCGCTGACAATCGTGAACACACATTCAGCGGACGAAAATTTCATGAGTATGTCACAAAATACATCACACACAAAAGCTAACTTCGCACAAACATTCGATATTTATGATTCCAATTATTAAAAGATGATTTCATGCAGTGTTTATCTATGATGGTTTTAGTTCGGTGTTTATCAACGTGTGGCGACTCAATCTCAATATTAATTGCACCTCTACAACTACGAGTATGCCTTGTTATGGTAAAAAGTCTTATCTTTATACGGATGTCATTGTAAGATACGTCCTTTTGCCGCAGCATGGCAGAACTGTGACACGCGACTCTTTCTCGCGCGAGATATACTCAGTGGCGGATTAAGGGTCGAGAGCGCCCTTAGGCAAAAACCTCATCGGCGCCCCTTTGCGGCCCTTTGCGCTCCTTTGCGGGCTTGCGCCCCTAGGCACGTGCCTACTTTGCCTTAGGGATAATCCGCCACTGGATATACTCTATCTCTTTCTGTACAGCGCACTGTTCTGACAGTGACGGGTGTGAGTGACGGGTAACACGTCTAGCACTACGCTTCGCGACTCTTGTCGCGCGACACATCGGCCGTCACTCTCTCACAATGGAGAAAGGGATGGGTAATATGTGTCGTGCGAGAGAGTTGCGTGTCACAGATGTGCTAGAGGTGCAGAGAACTTACCATGTCGACGCACGAGTCGGCGTGCACGCAGGGCTGGTTCGCGCAGCGCTCGGGGGGCGCCTTCAGGTCCAGGAGGGCCTTCGCCGCCGCCAGCTCACAGTACGCGCCTGCCACCGTGATAGTTAGGGTACCGTGTCGTGGTTGAGTCATTGAGCTGTCTGTCATTGACAGGCCCTATGCCAATAACTGGCTACTACGTCCGTTTTTATCAATTATGCGGCTGTGGCTCGCTCTTGTAACGTTCTATCCAACCGATTACGTAAGTGCCGTAGTTTGTTAGACTTAACATTATGATTTTTTTTCATGCTATTACAAATGTAATAATTGCAACCAACTTTTTAAAGTGAATAATACTTTTCCCCGGGTTCTAGATAGTAACATAGCTATCTATTTCATCCTTTCATTGCAGTCGAAAATAAGTTGAAAAAAGAAACAGTTTACTCCGTGAATTTTGTCAATTTCGAGTAGTTTTTAAAGCAAAAATTATCAATGTTACATTCAAACTGTAGGTTTCATATATCGCAATCGTCCTGTTCTAACTGTTACATTGATAATATGTTAAGAAACATGTTTGATCATAGAGAAAAGTGTCTAAAACAGTCAGCATTTTTGAACAGATAAGTAGCCTTAAATCACATTTGAAACACGCAAAAGGCCAAAGATGTTTGCTATGCTTTCTGCTGCTATTCTTTCTTTATGCTTTTGATTTTAAACCCTATGTATGGCTGGTTAGTCGTCTAATAAGTCATTAATATAATCTTATAGATAGCAAATACTCAACCACGAGACCGTGACCCCAGTGCACAAATGTAAACAGAACACAGGACATTACAAATGGATAGAATAAACAAATAAGGCTGTTCAGGTAAAAGATACTAAATAACTGTGCGTACAAAAGAAATTATGAAAATTATGACTATTTAAAAATCACTATTAATTTATTTATTTATCGTTTGGCGATACACAATGGTTTCTGGTTATTACTAATCCCACCAAAAACATTTCATGTTAAATTGGCGGCCAAGACTCACATGCTCATAACTTTTTCGCTGTAAAAAAGTTATCAGATCCCAGGAAAAGCCAAGCCCAGAGTTTACTAACCCTACACCTTAGTTTCAAAAGTATGGCTTGGCCGTTTCGTAGAGTAGGGTAAATAAGTCCAACGGACCGTCTGGCCCATATGGTATCAAGAAATTAAGTTTATGTTTTAACTGGGACAAAGCTATGAAGGTTTGAAAATGAGTCGAAACGGTTCGAGAAAGGTAGGTAGTGCCCCGCTTCTGTTTTGTTCGTCTTGGCGGGGGCACTACCGTGTCCCCAGATTAATGACTATTATTTTTTATACTAAATCATTGATACAAAGATTAATGTAACGTGTACCCAAAAATAATAAGACGTTACATGTTTCATAAAACTATTAAGTACATTTTGGATTATTAGGGTACCTTGAGTATGTCACGATGCTTCACAAAGCCGAGATTTCCCGATACAGCACAATTGTCTCACGCGATATAATTACCTGTCTCTTTCTGTGCGGTAACGTAAGAGAGTGACGGGTAGTACATAGTTGTGATAGTCGGGCTGGCTTTATTAACCGCCAGTGAGAATTTCACAATTTCACATATCCTTTTTTGACAGTGGTGTGACCGCATTAATAAGAATATAATTACCATAGTGATCTTTGACATGCACAGCCTTATAAAATACAAAAACATTATATTAATGGAAATAACATTTTGTTTAGTAGATGTTTCAAATCACAACGGACGAAAATGTTCACAAAACATTACAAAAGCATAGACGATTCTCGTTGTTATATCGTTGTGTCTCTTAATCGATACTTAACTGATTACGATACCTTGGGATTCACAACCTTCTACTTCAGTTCGACTTATTACTAAAATTATTTAAACTATGCAATATAAAATCCGAGTGTGTTTGTATGTTTGTTACTTCTTCACTCTCGAACCACTGGATCAATTTTTATAAAATTCAATATGAAAGTAGCTGAAACCCTGAATTAACACATAGGCTAATCCGGGGAAACCCGGGCGGATGGCAGCTCTACTTACAACTAAATATTTTTTTCTTTTTGTTTTCAGGATTTTTAACTGTCTAGCCATCACGGTTCATGAGGTACATTCTGGTGACAGAGACGGTGAGCGGACTTTTAGTAATAGGGTCCCGTTTTTACCGCTTGGGTACGGAACCCCATGCCAGAGAGGGCCGGTGGTAGCCTAGGGCATGCAACTTTCAATCCGGAGGTCGCGGGTTCGAACCCGGCCCGTACCAACGAGTTTTTCGGAACTTATGTACGGAATGACATATGATATTTACCACTCGCTTTTCGGTGAAGGAAAACATCGTGAGGAAACCACCTAAGCCCAATAAGGCCTAGTTTCCCCTCTGGGTTGGAAGGTCAGATGGCAGTCGCTTTCGTAAAAACTAGTGCCTACGCCACATCTTGGGATTTAGGTAGCCGACCCCGATTAAGAATTCATTCTCTACAAAGATATGGGACAAAGGCTAAACTACGATTTCTAATTCAAGACCAAAAAAACTACCACAAGGTTGCCACTACAGCAAAATATTTTTACAATAGTAAATTCCTTTTTCTTTTTTAAACACGCTAAGATAATTTATTTATTGGTAACTTTAACTCTATGTTTGAACAAAATAACTAGATATATTTATTATTGCATAATTACGAGAGGAGATAATAAAAACTTAAACATCGGAGATTTTTGGTACAAAATCTGGTATTGTACTTGTAACATTGTGCATTTGGTGCAAGCCAAAAACAAACTCAAATGTCATTTAAATGTTGTCAATTTTGACAGTGACGTATCTGTCGTAGTTTTTTTGGTCTTGAATTAGAAATCGGAGTATAGGAGGATGGTACGGAACCCCAAAAAAGCTAGTCAACGTACCTTTGTACCCGGGTGCACAGGTGCAGTTGAAGTGGTCGGCGCCGAGGCTGCAGGTGGCCCCGTTCTGGCACACGCCCGCCTCGCACGCCAGCTCCAGGGTCGTGCAGTTCGGGGACAGGCCCGGGGCGCCTGGCCACATCGGTAGTATAAGTAGATAAGTAAGTGGGTGGATCCAATTTTCTTGTTATTATTCTGTCCCGTCACCCAGGAGACAATTGGTGTTTAAACTTCTTAGAAGTGTTGATAATTTATAATATGGATATTTTCAAAAGATAGTCTAAATAACCTCTCATCTGTGGGCTACCCGATGATGGCCTCACCCCGCATCTGTGGGAGACCCGATTTTGGTCTCCTATATATGTGGCGAAATTAATCAAATTACTCGACATTAAAATGCTTGTCTGTGGGACGACCAAAATCGGGTTCACAGATGCGCAAAAGTGGCCATGTTTATTCTCCACAGATGAGAGGATATGAATGGAAATATGTATAACTGCTGCAATTACAAAGTTTTTGTTCAATATTGCCGCCGAAAAACCTAGCTTTAAAGAGTGCCCCGGGGGACATCACCATGGCAGCAAGCAACAGAGAAAAATTGATTGCTCTATCTGTGCATGTGTCTTACCGTAGAACCCTATGTCACAAACACAGAGGACTTGCTTCTGAACCATAACTCCAGTCACCATTGTGGGCAGGCCTGTGGACAAAGAAAAACTATATATAAAAAATTGGTCTATTAAAAAATAAGCTTGTTGCTTGTAACTTTAATAAGTTCATTTTATAACTTAATAGTATTGTTACGCCGGTAGGTTAGGTCAAAAACTTTGAATGTCAATTTCAGTGCTTTAGAGGCGTTTTCAGCAGGCTGAAAAGTCATTTCAGGCCGTTTCAGAAGTTGCTCTATCACATATCTAAAGATCGAAATTTCACCCAAGTTGCCGTCGTTTTCAGGCGCCTGAAACATGTTTTCAGTCCGTTTCAGGGCACCCTCTATCAGATGACGCCATAACCTGAAAACCCGTTTTCAGGCGTTTTCAGGACCCCTTATGGGCCTCTGAAGCACAAATCGTTATATGGCGAAATATCCCGTAGGAGTGACAGAGATAGCACTAGTAGAATGAGATAGCTATACTCGGAACATTCGAGAGGTGTGTGACAGAGATAGGACTACTAGAAAGAGATAGCTATACTCGGAACATTCGAGAAGGGAGTGACAGAGAGTGCACCATTAGAGAGAGACATATATAGCCTCGAATGTTCTCGGCCCTCACACTGGACCTTACTAGAATATTCGCGATATGTCTGGACAACGCATCGAGAAAGCGGTTCCGCGGGATATATAAGGCGCCGACGGCCGGCGCGAGTTAGTTACATTTTAACTGCGAACGACTGCTGGTACAAGGATAATCGGAGAGAAAGACTCTTGAGTGATTAGTGCGCTTAAGTACAGTTCGTGTGAATAGTGAGTGCATAATTTGTGAAATAGTGTGTTTGTTTTAGTTAGTGGATTTTAGTGGATTTTAAGTACAGTTCGTGTGAATTGTAAGTACGTAATTTGGGTAATAAAGTAAGTGTTTTATTTAGTGGATTAATTTGTGCTTTTCTATCATATACGAACCCCACGCTCGTAACAGTATGTTTGAATGGATTCATTGTCCATCTCCATACAACTCCAGCACCGAAACCATCGTTTAGGTATAAAAGCATCCGAATATCCGATGCCTTCACGATATCAGATCCGATCGTCTTTTGTTTTTTTATGTGTGATTAGTTTCCGCTTCATGGTAACAAAATAATTATAAGGAAAAAAAATTTAACCGCTAGTAACAGCTAGTAGTAGCAAAAAATAATAAGCATTACGGTTCTTTGACCAAATTTTATTTTGTCGTAATAATTGATTTGAAACCCTCACGATTTTATGAGATTCATACAGGTAACAAGGGAATCGGGGAGTATTATGATACACAACTGGCAAGACAGAAACGGATTGACAGAACCGACCGACCAATCATAGCGTGAGGCGTCAAAACTCTCGCCTGTCGGAGGGCATACCTTATTTTCTTATAGCACACTAACCTGTTTCCTTGCAGTGTGAGCGCGGGGGGCAGGCGACGTCGCAGCTGGGGGGCAGGGGGGTCGCGCACAGGGGGGGCGCCCAGCCCCGCCGGCACTTGCAGTGGAAGTCCGCGGGGCCGTCCTCGACGCACTCGCCGCCCGCGCCGCACGGGTTGGAAGCGCAGGGAGACGGGGACATCTGTAGAGTAGACGATATATAGCAAAATGTTTACAATGAAGATTTAATGGTTCAAACAGTGTCGCTAACGACGTTCCGGGCCAACATGGGCTTCCTACCTATTGGACCACTGAACCTGATACGAGAGCCAATGAACTGCCATTTGAAACGTTACTATTGTTTGAAATTGTCTCTTAAAATCAAAATCGAAACGTTTATTCTGCAAAGTTCAAAGTTCAAAGTTCTTTTATTTGCTAGAATCATGGTACATGAGGATGACAAATATTACAAAAGAACAACACAATTCACCATAGTAATGGCATGCAAATTTCAAATTCTTACATTAACAGATTATAATACTCATTGATAAGATAATATAATAATCATTAAATTCAATTAACAGATTTTAAATTAAAATAGGAATATAATTTATATGTCAATGTGAAATTTATGAATCACGTGTCAAAATATTCTTTCAAATTATAAAAACATTTTTCTATGAGCCATAATCGAAGTTTATATAAAAATAATTTATAAGGCAATGTTCTTAATTCTAAAGGAAGATTATTGTAAATTTTTTCTGACATTATAAAGCAATTTTTACTGTGCAATGCTGATTTTGTTACAGTGCGTTTAACTTTAAACAAATCTCTACTACGTAAACTTGGATTTTGTACTGGTTTGGAAAACATCTCTGGATTACCTCTTACAAATTTAGCATGTTCAAATATAAAAATACCCGTTAAAGTGAATATATTGAGCCTTTTAAATAACGGTCTACACGAGACCATTGGACCAACACCACATACCGCACGGACACATCTTTTTTGAACCAAAAATGCCTGCTGAATATCTGACGAGTTACCCCAAATTACAATGCCATAGCGAAGAAGGGAAGCGACGTAACCATGGTAGGCTGTCAAGGCGGTCGGCTCCCCTGCCACGCTTCTTAACCTCTTTAGAGCGAAAACAAATCGATTTAGTTTAGAGCATATACTATCAATTTGTGGCTTCCAGCTACAGAACTTGTCAAGAGTAATGCCCAGGAACTTAACTTCATCAACGGTATTTATAATTTGATCTTTAAAATTTACATTTAGGGCATCACGCTGGGATCTGTAGTTAGAAAATTGAACCCAGTTTGTCTTTTCTACATTCAACTTTAAATTATTGCTATCGATCCATTGACCTATATGTTCAACAGCATCATTTATTAAAGTTTCATGTGTTGTGCACTTATCAATACCTGGAATAACTAATGATAAGTCATCCGCAAACATTACCATTTGGTGTTTCGTCACATGAGGTATATCGTTGATATAAAGTACAAAAAGAAGTGGCCCTAGAACACTTCCTTGAGGTACTCCTCGTGCATTGACTTGAAACGTTGATCTGTATTGAGTAAATTCGTTATATTCATTAAGCTTACCAATTTCAACACACTGGGTGCGGTTTTCCAAATAACTTTCAATCCACTTCGATGCACTACCACGGATGCCATAATGTTCACATTTCTTTAAAAGTAACGAATGTTCTACAAGATCGAATGCTTTTGTCATATCAAAGAAAATAGCAACTACAGGGATTTTCTTATCTATGTTCTCAGTAACACTACGAATCAGAGTATAAGCAGCATGTGTTGTCGACCTATCCTTTACAAATCCGTTCTGCTCTTTCGCTATAATATTGTATTTCCCGGTGAAGTTAAAAATTCTATCTTTCATTACTTTTTCGAAAATTTTTGACAATACGGGGACTAGAGTTATAGGTCGATAATTATTCAAAATACGTCGGTCATTTTTTTTGAACAAGGGTTTCACAACCGACTGCTTTAATCTCTCAGGAAAGATACCTTGCAGAAAGGATTGATTTATGAGATGAGTCAATATCTTAGAAAGTTCTATTCCAGCACATTTGATAATATAAGTTGAAACGTTATCAACGCCAACGGCATTAGTATTACGGAGTGATTTTATTACTGCCTCTATTTCTTTTTCAGTGCATGGGCTTAAAAATAAAGAATTGATAACATTTCCCTCTTCCATGATTAATTGTCCACCCCTGCCATTTTTCGATTCATTCACTACGTTGATGAAGAAATTATTAAATGCTTCAGCTATGTCTTGGGGATTATACTCTATTTTTGAATCTATTAGCACAGACTCTACAGAGTCCAAAGTGGTCGTCATATCATATTTATTTTTAATTACGTCCCAAGTAGCTTTGCATTTATTTTTAGATAAACTTATTCGTTTTGAGTTAACATTTCTTTGTGATTGTGCAATACATTTTTTTAATAACTTATTATAAGATTTATAGTGCAATTTGCTTTCTAACGTCTCTTTTTTTTTAACATAGCAATGTGATCTTAAGATTCGTTTTCGCTTGCAGGAATTCTTTATCCCTTTGGTGATCCACTTCGGCTTGAAATAATTTGAATTTACTTTAATTTTTATATTAGGGAAGCACAACTCATAGAAAAGACAAAAGTCATCATAAAACATGGAAAAAGCTTTGTTAAAGTTCGACTCATTTATAACTTCATTCCAAGTAAGACCTTTCATATAATTTATAAATTTATTGACGTTATCTTGACTATAATCTTTAACAGTCTTATACCAATAGTTTGCCGTAGGTCTCTTGTTATCTGTGACATATTTTAAAATTTGACAAGTCTCATGAACTGAAAGCTATAGCTTGTGAACTTGACCTACTGCATCTTTTATATTACTAGCAAAAAGATCAAGACACGAGTTTAATCTGGTAGGAACAGTTATCTTTAAATTAATAGCAAAATTGTCTAGCAAACTTTTTAAGGACTTTGTTGCGCTGCTATTTTTTAGTATATTTATGTTCATATCGCCTGTTATAATAATTTTTTTCTGTGATGAAAGTTTGTGTAAAAGAATACTTAAATTATCAAAAAATACACGTAGGTTCTTACTTGTGTTTACGGGAATTCTATAAATATTATAAATGCGAAAGTATGTCTGTCTGTCTGTCTGTCCGTCTGTCTGTTACCTCTTCACGCTTAAACCGCTGAACCGATTTAGATGAAATTTGGTATATAGATATTTTCAGTCCCGGGGATGGACATAGGATACTTTTCATCCCGAATAAATGTAGTGTTCCCGTGGGATGAGCGGGTAACACCGCGGGGCACAGCTAGTTCTATATAAACATAAAACTATAGCTTTCAAGCTTGGAATTTCTATACCACAGCACTCAAAAGTTTTTTCCTTAGACATTTCATTACAAATCTGAATTGGCTCATAATCCAGATTTTGGCGTATCAAGATACACACGCCGCCTCGTTTTTTAGTAGCTCTGCAAAAAGAAGAAGCCAGTTTAAAACCCTTAATTGAAATATTACTCTCACTACCCCTTCTGACAAAGGTTTCTGAGAGACAAACAATGTCTAAGCATGTGTTTTTCTCGGTAAATTCATTGATACATACATCTAATAAATTAAGCTTATTTAGGACACCCTGTATATTCTGATGTAAAATTATGACTTCATCTTTATTGCCCTTAGGTACGAAAAAAAAGATCGAGACTTTGGTTAATGTTTTCACGTATTTCAGCTTTTTTGTTTATCGGAAAGTAGTAGGGAATGGTACCTTTTTTGTATATAGATGTATTTTTAGGTGCTTTACAATTTTTTTCTTTTGAGAGATGGTTAGGAGTGCTGCCTTTTTTATTCTTAGAAGATTGCGGGGCATAATTAGATATGTCAGAACCGTACGCTGTGTTGTTAAAGCTCGGCGTTCTTTTTGCATGCAGGTATTTTTTATTATAATCATGAAAATCAATTACCAAATTAATACGTTTACAAAGTTTATGCAAGTAGTATGTACCTGTTTGCCAAGCTGAAGGCTCATCGAGAAAAATACAGTTATTCAAGTTGTAACATGCAGTTTTTAAAATATGGTTAATTTTATTTACATTTAAATATTTATTATTCAACACAGGAATAATAATTACATTACACATGTTCAGTTTTTTAAGTGTTGCGTACAGTTCATATTCAAAAACAAAGGGATTTGAGTCATTTTCACCTATACATAATATTACAAAGTCTTCAGACGTTACCTTAATATTATAACAATCAATTAATATGTCCTTTGTCGACGCCATAGGCTTACAAAATGAAGACACCTTGTACTTTTCATAGTTAGTAGAGTATCGGGAATAACTTAATTGAGATGCCAATCCGGTGCATTGTTGACTCCCAAATATATAAATCATCTTATCCTTTTCCATATTAAAAAATTGCTGGTCTTTAATTTTATCTGCGGCCGAAGTAGGAATCGATGTTTGTTTACTAAATTCTTGTTTCTCAAGCCCAGCAATGGTAGCTTTGAGTCTCACAATTTCTTCCACGGCTTGATTAAGCTCAGTTTGCAGCTTACGTATATTTTTCTCTAATTCAAATATTTTGACAGGTGCTGATCGTCGTGGTGTATTTTCCGAAGATATGAAGTTAGGACTGCATTGCCCTCCAATTGGTGAATGTGAGAGACTACCAGAATCATTAGCTTGCAGGCCTCTCCTATTCTTCCTATTCGATTTCACTATCATATTAGGCAGTGCAGGAGTTGCACATATTTGTTTCAGTACTAGGATCTCTTGTGTTAGCTTTTCAGTGTTTCTGCGCAGTTCAATATTGTTTAAGATTTGATTTTCTAATTCATTTTGTGTCGATAGTAAACAACATGAGAGTTCATCATTTTTGGTTTTTAAACTCTTAACTAAATCCAATTGTAAGTGAGTGTGTGTGTCATCTAAACTTTCAACGCTTCTAGACAAGTTCGTTTGAGAGAAGCTTTCACATAAGATATCAATTTGAATTATATTCAATTGCTCCGTAGACCTTGACCTACTTAGCGGACGTTGATTAGAGGTAGATGATTGCAGTTGTACTTTGTCGTGCGCTGTAGATATATCGGGAGTAGACGACAAAGAAGAGATTGTAGCAATATTTCCTTTCTTTCGGAGGGTGTCATTTCCTTCTGCAGAATGAGTATGCGTGCGCTTAGGCAAACTATGTAAACAAGATGAACAATTCCATAACTGTTTCCGGGTCATAATGTCGAACAATTTTTCCGAAACTTTCGCACATTTTAAATCAAAATATAAAGTGGATGTTTTACACTTTAAAAAGTCTTTCTTCGGAATGTTTTGTTTACATTTACCACACATTTTTATATTCATCTCGTTTGCGTTCATGGTAATCGAAATGACAGGTCGGTATGCACTATAAACACACAGCAAAATGTTGTTTTATTCACTTTTTTGTCCGTTTTCACTATAAATCACAGTTCACCAATATGAATACAGTTATTATTTATCAGCAATACCAGATTTTTGTGCAATTAAGTCGAGTTCACTTATTTTAATCACATAATTTTACGGAGCTCAATGTTTACGAGTTCGAGGTCTACCCTCCACAAGTAGGCCACAAGCGCACTTTCACATGTCTGAATCTGAATCTACCGGCATTTCACAAGAGACCGCCGTTGAGAAGAAAGCCGAAAGAAACCCAACCGCTGGGGAGATGTGGTGGAAATGGCTCTGCGTAAGCTTAAAGCCGAAAACTGGCGAGAATCTGGAATCGGGATATGTAGCGTACTCTCGATTCGGGGGCCTGTTTGGGTCACTGACTTAGTTATTAAATATATGATGACATTGATGATCATACCTGTGCTAACTTGGGGCACCGATACTAAAGTACGTAGCAAAATATTTTTCTCAAACATCCAAGGAAATGTCGTTCTTATGATCGTGGTAATAGACCGCGAAATACGTCTTTGTATAGCAATTGTTGAAGATTCGTTCTAATTTCAAATTAGAACGATATAAAGGAATTTCATACAACATTATTGGCCGTAGCCAACAAAGAGATTGTCTTTTGTTTCAGTGGGGTTTATTTCTTTTATTGATAATCTATGGCATACTGCCAATAAAAAAAAACTTAGTTTGTGCATGTATATTTACGTTTTATTTCTTATATTTAACTAGATTATTAAATTAGATTAAATCAGATATTCAATAAAATAAACAAGGAAACACGTTTATTGTTAAAAAATATAACAACATCTAATTAATAAGGTGTTGTCATTTTTTAATAAATAGAATCATCTTAACATTTGGTGGCAAAAACATTGACCCGAACAGCTTAAAAAAATAAATTTGTTTTTTTTTATTAAATTTGAAATATTTTTTTTTTATATGAATATATAAGTTGAACATTTGTATTATTTCCTTGGATTTATTTGAGAAAAGCACTATACAAGCCTCGGCGCGAACAGGGATTATCGGCCTCGTATCTCTAGATGGCCTCGTTATCACTCGGCCATCTATTACTACTCGGCCAATAATCCCCTATTTCGCGGCCTCTGCAGTAATGTACTATTATCGACCAATAAATATATCGATGTTACTGTCAACATCATAATAGTACATTACTGCAGAGGCCGCGAAATAGGGGATTATTGGCCGAGTAGTAATAGATGGCCGAGTGATAACGAGGCCATCTAGAGATACGAGGCCGACAATCCCTGTTCGCGCCGAGGCTTGTATGGTGCTTTTCTCAAATAAATCCAAGGAAATAATACAAATGTTCAACTTATATATTCATATAAAAACAAATTTATTTCAAACTTAATAAAAAAAAAACAAATTTATTTTTTTAAGCTGTTCGGGTCAATGTTTTTGCCACCAAATGTTAAGATGATTCTATTTATTAAAAAATGACAACACCTTATTAGGTAATTAGATATTGTTATATTTTTTAACAATAAACATGATTCCTTGTTTATTTTATTGAATATCTGATTTAATCTAATTGAATAAACTAGTTAAATATAAGAAATAAAACGTAAATATACATGCACAAAGTAAGTTTTTTTTTATTGGCAATCAATCAATCAATCAATCAATCATCATTTATTGCAGTATGCCATAGATTATCAATAAAAGAAATAAACCCCACTGAAACAAAAGACAATCTCTTTGTTGGCTACGGCCAATAATGTTGTATGAAATTCCTTTATATCGTTCTAATTTGAAATTAGAACGAATCTTCAACAATTGCTATACAAAGACGTATTTCGCGTTCTAATACCACGATCATAAGAACGACATTTCCTTGGATGTTTGAGAAAATATATATTTTTCCTCTTCATTTCAGAATGAAAATAATAGGAAAATAAATTAAAGCGTGTATTTATTTGTTTATTTTAATTAATTTTCATATTAAGTAATCAATCATTGTTTTTTTGGGTTCCGTACCCAAAGGGTAAAAACGGGATCCTATTACTGAGACTTCGCTGTCTGTCTGTCCGTCCGTCCGTCTGTCACCAGGCTGTATCTCAAGAACGGTGATAGCTAGACAGTTAAAATTTTCACAGAAGATGTATTTCTATTGACGCTATAAGAACAAATACTAAAAATAAAATAAAATAAATAATAAGGGGGGCTCCCATACAACAAAGTTGTTATACTTTATGGTACGGAACCCTTCATTCGCGAGTCGGACTCGCTCTTGCCCAATTTTTTCATATCCGTCTGTATTAAAGATTGCCGTCTAGATGAAAATATCCACTTCATTATCATATTGAACCGTTTTATAGTAATCGAGATCCTTCAATGAGACATGTAAATATATATCGACATATTTTTTATCGATATCGATATATGATGAGCGTTTTCTATCGCCTATACCATGGCGAGTGTTCTGAAGAGTTATTCTCTCTCATCCCACCCTCCCCTTTCCGTCAAAGAACCACACGTGCCAGCTTGCGATGTCATCGCCTCACCGTGGAGAATATTCCCACACGTACCAAGAAGTTTGGCAATGCCTTCATCTGCCGAACTATTAAAGTATGGAACTCCTTGCCGGCTCATGTGTTTCCTCCTTCTTATAACTTGGGACCCTTCAAACGAAGCGTGAAGAAGCAACTCTCGGGCCAGCATGGCAGTGTCAACTGACTTGGCACCGTTGGTTTCTCGTCAGTTGCCATTGCGACTTGGGCTCCCCTTTTGGCTTACCATCAGGCGAAGTGGAGCCACAATGTTGTGCCGTTATAAAAAAATAAAAAGAAATGATGACGTACCCTGTGGCAGCGCTCGCCCGTGTAGCCGGGCCGGCAGACACACACGAACCCGCCGTACGTGTCGTAGCACACGCCGTTGTGGCCGCAGGTGTCGCGTTCCTCGAGACACTCGTTCACGTTCGACTCGCAGCGGGCGCCGGTGTATCCTGTGGAATCGTGATTAAAGTACATTAGCTGCGGACGCCGGGAGAGAAGGGCTTGCCGGGTGAGTAGGTATAGATACGGATAGTCATACGAAGCCGGCAAGCCCTTTTCACGGTTGAGGCATGTATACTTGTATACTGATTTTCTCAAACATATGGTATGAAGTAAAAAAAATACACCACACAAAAAATATAATTCAGTTGTATATTTACAAATACAGAAGTCATATTTAAAAAAAAAAATACTTCCCGGCCTAGGGCCTTTACAGTTCTCTCGAGTTGTTACGCCGTAAAAGTGATACTTTGAAGCCGCACGTTATGACGACCTTTCATTGCACGTTTAAGATAAACAAATTTCCTAAATTTATTATCACAGAACCTAAAACTATTATTTTTATTTGATTATAACGGCTAGTTCTTAAAATATAAACAAAATTTTAAAGCATCTTAGAATCAGTCCTGTACATGACGTCACCTCCTGATTTTTTTTTCAGGCAACATAGTATATCCGCCTTAGTAATAGTCCGAATGTATGATTATCTACGCTGTTCACTTTTATACTTGGTCAATAATACCAATAAAAAGCCTGGTTATAAAAAATAATGATGTCAATTAACGTTTGTGGAAGACAGGCAAGACGACAATAAAATATAGAATGTTTTTCTTTGTTCACATCCGTAAGGAAACTAGCCTGTGTGCCATCGTCCACGTGTGTACGTACCAGTGTTGGAGCAGTCGCACGTGAAGTTGTTGACAGCGTCTACGCAGCGCCCCCCGTTGAGGCACGCCACGCTGGCGCCGGCCGAGGCGCACTCGTCCACGTCCGTCTCGCAGTTGCGCCCGGTGTACCCTACAACAGACACAAAAAAAATTAAAAAATATATTTTTTTCTCCCCACCCACTCGAAAAACCTGTGAAGCCAGACCAGCGTACTTTGAGTCGCGTAATTTCGGTCGCGCCATACATCATGTCACGTGACGTCACGCTAAGTATGGCGCTACCGAAATTACGCGGCTCAAATTACGGTCGTCTGGCTTCACTTTACATGTAGCGGGAAATCTGCGTTATACTATATCCCCATTGTTACAGAACCCAGTAGGGTATCAAAGAAAGTTAAACACGTTCAAATGCGTACAGAGTTGAAATTTATACACTATATGAGAGAAAGTAAAGCTATAACATAATTAGGTTGAAGTTAAAACAGGCACTGTGGATTTAAGTGTATAGGTGGGTTATATCATAAATGAAATATAATGTATATGTATGAATTTATTATGTATCAAAATATCAACATGTAACTCACATTATGATTATGGGATTGAATAGAAAAACATACAATACAAATACGCTTAATTACCCGCCTATTGTCTACCATTTTTAGAGGTTTCTACTGTATAATTTTATGGTTGGTGTGCAATCAAGAATTTTTAAATTGTATCGTATTATACCAAACATAAATTTGTCCAGTCACAAACTTAGCAAAGCGTGCACTATGGGTACTACACGACGATATACATAATTATATTCATACACATATAGATAACATCCAAATACTCGAGTTTATCACACAAAATTTTTAACAAAAAAAAGAACCGACTTCAGTAAAACTAAAAAGCCGAAAATAACCCGTTCAAGTACAGATTACATTTGACTCACCCTTTGAAATCGATCCCAAACCACTCAGTTATTATATTTATATATTAAAGTTTACGTGAGGTTTGGCACCGACTTCAAAGGGTGAGTCAAATGTAATCTGTACTTGAACGGGTTATTTTCGGCTTTTTAGTTTTACTGAAGTCGGTTCTTTTTTTTGTTAAAAATTTTTTTTTTCGCTTTTTAGTGATTCATATAAAATACTTATGGCGGGGTGATCAGGGAGGTCTTGAAGGCATGCATCTCGTTTGAAATATCTCCTAACTCCTAACTGTTAAGGAGTTGTACCTTCCATCATCAGTTCAGCATGAGAAGATGATGACTACCATATGCAAATACTTAAATAGTTTTAGAAAAAACATTAAAAATATTATGAGTGCCTATAAAATTTCAGGAATTCCTTCGATTCCTCATGGATCTCGTCATCCGATCTTCACCAAAATTTTATGGGACCAACCTTGAGATGTCTATTCATGAACCTAAAAAAAATTTTCCAAATCGACTCATAAATGACGGAGTTATGAGGTAACAAACATTAAAAAAAAAAAAAAAAAAAAAAAAAAAAAAAAAAAAACATACAACCGAACTGAGAACCCCCTCCTTTTTTTGAAGTCGGTTAAAAAATTAGCCCCAGCAGGGATTTGAACCCGCCGGCTCAGTAGGCAGCCAACCGTGTCGTCATGTAATGGCGCTACAAACAGTACGTACCAGGAGGGCAGGAGCACACGTAGGTATCAGTGCCCGGAGGCACGCTACAGCTCCCATTGTTGCGACACGGTCCGACCACGCACAGCGGGTCTTCCGACACCTCCAGCTCACAATGCATCCCTGGTAACATGAGAAACAAGACTTGTGTACTATCCTACCGCCATCTTTCTACGTGACAATCCTTTCATCCTCGCCACTTAGATAGTTGGCAGTCCACAAATTTGCGTTTTTCTAGAAAGTTCCTGCCTCGCACGACTGCATTATTCAAGCCTTCGACCTTCAAGCTTTCAAGAAAAGAGCGTACTCCCACCTAAAAGGCAGGCAACGCACTTGTGACTCCTCTGGTGTTGCAGGTGTCTATGGGCTACGGTAACGCTTTCCATCAAGATCCGTTTGCTGGTTTGCCCCCTATGACATAAAAAGGGGTGGTATATGTTTGAGCCCCCATTTTAGCGCATTTCGTTACCTATTGTAGCGAATCAACTTTTGACCGATAAAAATTTGTCCATAACTCTTAAAGTTCATTCTAAAATGTCACCTTAAAATAATGCCTTCGTCTACGTTATTTAGATTATGATTTTATACTTAATCAGATGTTATTGGTTTCCAATTAAATTATACTTTAGTACCGTTGGAAATCAGTTTTACGTACTTTAAATAAAGACTTTATTTTTTTATTACAGATACTGTATAGTTTTCAGATTTTTCTCTATTAGTATAAGGCGGAAAAAAGGTCAACGGAAAATACCCTATAAATTTTTATTCCCTTGAGACTCTTGAGAGTGTCGGAATGTACGATTTTTGCGGCAAAAACGGGCGGATCTTTTTAAAACGTTAACTTAGAAGTTTGATTTTTACACATCTTCAAGGGTTTGTGGACTAGAGTATCCGGTTTCATGTCCAATTCTTTCACGGTTCAGGCAATACACCTCTGGAACGCTCTCCCACTCAACATCAGGCAAGCTCAGAGTAAGGTCTCCTTCAAGCGCATGTTACGCAAGCATCTTTTGGACAGTCTCTCTTCCTAACTCTCTTCGAAATATTTTACTTTTGGTACATAATATATTATGTATGTAAGTATATCATATAAAGTATTCGTTTAAGTTTATGGTAATTAATTAATTATATATACATTCTTATATATATCTTTAGGTAATTGATTTGTGTTGTATTACTGTTTGTCTGTAATCTTTGATCCTGCACCGACAACATATTTCTGTTTAACCTAGTGGTTGACTGGTAGAGAATGCCTAAAGGCATTAAGTCCGCCATTTGTACTTTTACTTATGTATTTTGTGCAATAAAGTTTAAATAAATAAATAAATAAATATACAGTTTTAATTTCAACTCAACACCTCCACGCGTTACCGAGATATAGGGTCTTGCCTTCACAAACGGACGGACAACAAAGTGACCTTATAAAGGTTCCGATTTTTCCTTATGAGGTACGGAACCAGATATTTCAGGGTACGACACACTAACCGTGGTATCTGGGGTCGCAGTCGCACGTGTAGTCCCCCCGCGCGTCCTCCACGCAGCGGCCGCTGTGGCGGCACGGCGCCGACGCGCACGGGTCCCCGTTGTCCACCTCGCAGTTCTTGCCCGTGTAGCGCGCGGAACAATGGCACTCGTAGCTGGGAATGTACGTTTATACATTTGAGATTATACAATAAGTTCTGTAAGGAACTTATTGGTAGATGACAGCAGAGCTGGCAGATAAGATTTTATATTCAAATTCTATTTGAATATTCGAATTATGGCCGTCTCTGTCACTCACTAAGAGGGCATTCGTGACTGACCTAAGAAACTTTATTGAAGTCAAATATAAAGAAGTCCTGATCTTTATTTAACCAGCACTGGGTTGCACCCCCGATAAACTTGGTGGAGGTGAGCTCCACAAGAAAGTGTAGAAATTAAAGTGTCCTTTCTACTCATTTTAATGAAACGGGACGACGCTACAGTATTGGCACTTTATAATAACTACAATTTAGTGTGGCCGACGACTAAAAATCGTGCCACATCGGCCCCTGCTATCCCAATTTCCATGATTTTAGTTTTTTATTTGAAACCACTATAATTTTTCAATTCATGTTGATATTGAATCACTTTATTTTTTACTCTGGCTTGTGGCCCGTGGAATTGCTTCACCGCTTGGCGCTCAAAAGGTTAATCTTCGCAAGAGCAGCCTAAGAATTATATTTCATTGGTTGTTTGTGTAGAGCGACGAAAGTCGGGTATAAGCGTGGCTCGCAGCGCGTTTCAGCCCGTCTAGTACAACTACGCTTCGTGACTCTTGCCCATACCATCCCCCGTCACTCTCTCACAGTACAGCGAAGAAAGAGATGGGCAATTGGTGTCACAGTTGTGCTAGAGGTACAGCAGGACTAGCATATCTTGCCGCGACTTCGCTTGTCGCACGACTCAGCGTCACCTGTCTTGCTCGCACGGTATTGAAAGAAAAGTGACAGGTAGTGTTTGTCGCGCGACAAAGAGTCGCGTGTCACAGTTGTGCTAGACGCGCACGATTTAGTTAAAGTGTAGTTATAAAGTCACTAAATATTATATTGTTGCATAACAGCACAATCGCAACACAAATGAAGTAAGAAACCAAAACCAAACGAAATGTAAAGTCGGTTAGAAGCAAGTTAGAAGCAAACAAATGTTCACGACTTATCAATTGACAACATTAAAAATAGTGTTCAGTTTAAACTAATTTCATTATTTTATTATGACAGAACCAGAGAACCCAACACTATTATATTTAATTTGATTATAACGACTAGTTTTAAAAATATAAAAACAAATGTGAAAGAAACGTCGTCTAAACATCGGCCCTTCTGCATGACACGACTCGTGGAAAATTTGACAGTCGCAACACAGAAAAAGAACAGTGGTACAATTTCCATAGTAAATCCGTCTTAGTAATAGTCCGACTGTATGATTTTCTGCGCTGTGACCAATTACTAGTCGACAACGCTCTTTTATAATAGGGAACTTTTTGAAATGAATTATCAATCAGAAATTGGGGTATTTTCGAAAATGTAAAAATATGGTAATATTTCAAAGTTATCAATAAAAAATTGGGCAAGTGCGAGTCCGACTCGCGCATGAAGGCTTCCGTACCATAATCTATAACAAGTTTGTTGTATGGGAGCCCCCCTTGAATATTTATTTTATTTTATTTTTAATATTTGTTGTTATAGCGGCAATAGAAATACATCATCTGTGAAAATTTCAACTGTCTAGCTATTTGCACCGTTCTTGAGATACAGCCTGGTGACAGACGGACGGACGGACGGACGGACAGCGAAGTCTCAGTAATAGGGTCCCGTTTTTACCCTTTGGTTACGGAACCCTAAAAACCTAGTTAACAAAAGTTAATGATAACAATCGTTATCCTGTGTTGCCGCTTGTGGTTACTGTACCGATAATTTATAACTCATAAAAACCAATGAGGCTTATTAATTAATATGTAATAATCCGATAAAATCTCTATCAAATGAAATAGCGTCCAATATTGTAGACATAGAAGAGGCTGAAGTAGTGAAGGGAATAACTAGATTGAAATCTGAAAAAAGCCCAGGTCCTGATAAAATATCTAACGAAGCCCTAAAGCTGGGAGCTCCCTCTCTAGTGAGCCCTCTAACACTGCTTTAACCTGGTGCTGAAAACAGCGACTACACCAAAACAGTGGACCGAGTCGGACATTATTTTATTGTATAAAAAAGGAGACCCAAATGATATAAACATCTACCGACCAATAAGCCTACTTTCTTCAATATACAAACTATTCTCATCAATTCTAGAAAAGAGAATCAGAGGCAGAATAGAAAACCAACAGCCCGTAGAGCAGGCAGGATTTAGAAGAGGGTTCTCTACTGTGGATCATATCCACTCTATTGAAATGATAATAGACAAATACCAAGAGTTTCAAAGGCCGCTCTACATTGCATTTGTCGATTATCGAAAAACATTTGATACTTTGCATCATCAGTCAATTTGGGAGTGTCTAGAATCGCAAAATGTTGAAAAAGGATATTTGAAGGTACTAAAATATCTATATGGAAACTGTAGCAGTAGAATTAGACTGGAGACGACTGGACCCTCAATACCCAAATAAAATAAATAAATAAAATACCCATAAGAAGAGGTGTAAGACAGGGCGATCCCATCTCCCCAACTATATTTATAGCAGTGCTACAAAGAGTCATTGGACAACTACAATGGGAAAGAGTCGGTCTAAATATAAACAATTAATATATTAGTCACTTGAGGTTTCCCGACGACATAGTGTTGATGTCTGAAAGTAAAATGGAGCTGCAGTCGATGTTAACCGATCTTGACGCCGCAAGTCTACAGGTAGGACTAGAAATTAACCGCAGTAAAACCAATATTATGAAAAACTACCTGAAGTCCCCTGTGTACTTAAACAATGAAGCGCTGGAGTACGTTGACACCTACATATACTTGGGTAAACAATTATCGTTTGAAAAGCAAAGAAATGAACAAGAAATAGAAAGGAGAGTTTCGAATGCTTGGAAGAAATACTGGAGCTTAAAAGAAATTATGAAAAGTGACATGTCGATCAAAATAAAACAAAAAGTTATGGATACCTGCATATTGCCATCTTTAACCTACGCTAGCCAAACCACAGAATAGATAATAGTACAAGTACAGAAGGCACACTACTTTGATCTTTACAAAAGCCGATTTTTTTAGCCGAAAAAATATGATTTATGGCCCTTCTCAAGTCGTCGTCCCCAGCGCAAGCCAAACGGAACGTTAAAGCTGCGTGCCAACGGTGAAAATGAATTGGCTCGCTTGCCGCGTCGCCGAGAGCGAGGGCTGTCAACGACTAAAAATAAAAATGTATTTCCCATTTATTTCTTGCATTCAATATAGAGAGCAATATATTTATATTCTTCATACATTATATTTTTTTTAATATCATATGTTATAATTTATATTATAATATAGAGGAGATGTACAAGATTATGTCTATAAAAACATTAAAATAGGAACTATGACTAAATAACATTAAAAAAGATCGGGACCCCGTGGTAGGGTACCCAAAACGCAGGCAACATTCCCGCGCTGGATAGCAATGGCTAACCTTTGCGCGAGAAAGCTGCCCGCGCGTGGATCGCCTGTCGCGTCCCGCAAGCGCTTGCTGACACATTTGACCAGGCGGCGTGCCCCCTGGCGCCATTATATTTATTATTTCATTATTTAACTATAAAATAATCAATCTCAGAATTAGGACGAAAAAACCACCAGGCCGCAAAACAGTTTAGCTTAATTTTTAAACATTTTAATACGTATAATATAATAAAATAATGCAACGAATGCGTTACCTTAACATGCAATTAAATTCTTGAGCTTCATTTTGTTTTTGCTTAGTTGTCCGATATTTATTTATTTATTTATATATATTCATCACTAATCACTACACACCTAGTATAAAACAAAGTCGTTTCCTGATGTCTGTCTGTCTGCCCCTATGTATGCTTAGATCTTTAAAAATACGCACGGACGCACCGTGCGAAGCCGGGGCGGGTCGCTAGTAACAAATAAAACATGTACGAAGGCGAACTTATCCCTATGAGGGATCTCTTCCAATACATTTCTTTTAACTCATTATTTATATATTTATTATATACTTGCCTATCAAACTATTACTCAATCGTTTATTCATTAGGTACTAGTAATTTTACAAACTTGATATTAAATATTATTATAAAAACCTCTATGATTGTTGATTTAGTAGTAGACATACTTATTTTACTAGAATTTAAATTGACAAATAGGTATCAGCAAATAATCTACAATTGACAATTAAAATTGTTCTGAGTAACCAGTGTTAAATATGGAAGTAGATACACCTGCAATATGTTTTTTATTATTATTCAGTTACTACTTATTATATATTATGTTCATTTTCTTACCTTTCAGCATCCTTCGGACGTGTTGGGAGAACTAAAAACGCGTGATTCCAATTTCGATCATTGTTCCTACAACCCGCTGCGATACAATATCTTTTCGCTGTCTTTTTACTCATTTAAACACTTTATATTATAATATAACACTGGTATCAACAGATGAATGCGGAACGTTTACTTGCGACGTAAATCGTGAGCGAGACGCGCGCGAAAATCGTGTAGGTACGTGCGTTCCGAGACAGAGCGTGCCAGCCACTGAATAGTCCGCATGCATGCGGCCACCGGCATGTACTTGTAGCGGGAAACGTTAATCGCGGAGTGCGCCCCGCCTGGCCAAACGTGGAAGTTCACACATCAAGCTAAAGCAAAAATCAGGACGTGTCAAAGAGGAATGGAAAGAAGTATGTTAAACATCAAAAGAATGCAAAAAATACCCCATAGAGTAATTCGAAAGAAAACAAAAGCTACTGACGCTTTGATCCATTCCAAAAAGTTTAAGTGGCGCTGGGCTGGACACATAGCCAGACTGACAGACAACCGATGGACCGCCAGGACAACATCCTGGAAGGGTCCATCAGGCACCAGAAAGAGAGGTAGACCAGCTGCCCGGTGGACTGACGATATCAAACAAACGGCTGGCGAACAATGGATAGAGACAGCAAAAGACAGAGACACCTGGAAATCTCTAGAGGAGGCCTTCACCTTCGAGCGAGGTGTTCTTACATAAATAGAAAATCGAAAATAAGTTTTATTTAATATAAGTTTTTTTTAAGTATAAGAAAATTAGAAATAAGTTTATTTATTGTATTGTTTTAGTAAGAAATATAAGGCTTTTTTTATTATATTTAATCCGATAAAATAGGTATATGTTCTTCATAATTAAAAAGCCACGTTGATTACAGCGCCATCTCTCGTAACTCCATAGTCAATAGTTGCGCTGGCTGTCGCGTTTAAACTTTGTGAACATACAACGATGCAATACAATACAACAATACTTTACTGCACACCAATGAAAGTTATCCAAAGGAAACCATACAAATACAATTTTTATACAGGGTGGAACATATCTAAAGACTGGGCTGAAAGGATAGTGGCATCTGAGTGATCTACAATCGACCTATTATAATTGTAAAGCTGGATTTAAAAGTAAAAAAAGTCATCAAAATAAAATATTTTTATATCAGTGACAACCCTACTAATTCAAAGGTTTTATTTTACATTTTAAATTGACACCTGTCTTTAACAAGCGATTTCCAAAATATGCTAGGGTTTATATGTGCAGATTTTGACACGAATGTTTAATAAACTGTATCTCAAAAATGGATAGAAATATTTACATAATTCATTGGTGAAAAATTAAGTACTCCGTCTGAACAATTCCCTGTTTGCTTAAAAGTCCCTCGATCGGTTCCACCCTGTAAAGCGATAATAACGATCGGCGGTAATAACACAGTGCTAAAATTCGTCAACATCTTAAGAGGAAATTCCAGGGCCTATTTTTTCTTAACGTCCGTTTACTCCAAGTTTGTATCTGGTAAATATGGCGACGCATACAAATGAGGTTCAAACTTTACGTAACCGGTTTGAATAAATCTAGTTTGTTTTATATATATTATCAATGTTACTACTTAGAACAGGGCCATTGCAATTTATTGGTACGTATTTGAAAACTACAGTGAATTTTTCATTGATAATTTTTGTTTCAAAAAGTAAGTACTCGAAGATTTTTTTTCCAACTTATTTTCGACTGCACGCAATTTAAGCATGAAATATTTATGTTACTATTTAGAAATCAGGGAAAAGTATAGTACTTTAAAATTTCGGTTGAAATTATCAATATAGTTGTCATAAATCATAATATGAAAAAAAAATGCAAGGAATAAGGCCTCTTAATATTCCATTAAGCATGGTTAAGAAGTGATAATTTCATTAATAACCCAAATTTGGAAATTTTCGTATAATCCTCGACGCAAGTAACAGATCATCATGAGACCTTCATTTAATGAGTGGTACGAGTAGGTATTATAATTATAACGTAACGAACATGAACATAGCCAAGCATTTCTGTTTCTCGAATCGCTCGAATTTCCACTTAAACAAGATTAGAGCGAATTTCCTAAATCTCGTACAGCGAGAAAACAATTCAAGGACTTCAGAATCAGTCGAATATTAGTAATTTTCCCTATCAACAACTCCACGTGAAACAAAACGTTATACAATCATTACCAGACATTTATAAGAACAAGTACTTTTAGGGTACCGTGCCCAAACGGTGTTTTGATACATGTTCATTGGCTTATAAAAATAAGTTTCTGTCAATTTTTTTTATTTTAGTGACAAGGTTTTATAGCCGACTGTACTTTTCTTTGGATATCCATCAAATGCTCACTGAGACGATTCTAAAGAGCCCAAACTCGGTAGGATTTTTAATAAAGTTACTATGGCCACCTTCCGGCTCCATCATCAGATCAGCCCCATGGTACCATATTATTGTATTGTCATCAAAGTTATGTAAGTATGCAAAATTTCAGCTCAATTGGTTGACGATACCTGCTTCAAAATTGAGTTGCAATATTCCACCCGAACAAACATACTTAAGTACATACAATGCAAGTTAAATAAAAGCTTGCAAAATAGCACACAATTCTGCTTTGGTGAATCCATGGACGCATTCGCGCACGAAGGTTTTACGTTCCATCACATTAAACTTTTTTTTTTTGCCGACATTTTTCGAACTCGTATCGAGCTCTCTCTTCATCAGGGACTTCTGCCCGTACAGCGGCGCGGTAACTTCGTCACTGATCAGTTCGAAACGTGCCGGGCCGTTTCTGACAATTTCACGTTAGTTAACTTAACACTTAGTGTGACGTGATCATTGACATGAAGTATGGCGCGACCGAAATTACGCGACTCAAATTACGCTCGTCTGGCTTCAACCTGAACCGCTTAATAAAATAATTATATAAATATATATGTTTATTTTATTTCATTATGGACTATGTTTTATATTTATTACTGACCGAGATGACTTACAATGTCTCGATGGTGGCAGACTGCCGAAGCGGTCCGCGTGAGAGCACCAGAGGAGGGCGGACGCTCACTCTCACAAGTTGCCAATATAAGAAAAAAATACGTAGTTGTATTAAAAAGTAATGGACATAATTTAACCGGCGTATCAACTAACAGTATTTAGGTTTAACGAACTTTATTTTCTCAAAAGAAATGTAACATTTCACTTAATGAGAAATTACAGTATACTCGTAATAGTGTAACAGTGAGCATTAAGAACACACAAAAGAAGACAAATTACTTACACCATATGACGATTTGTTTACTGTACCTATACACTTTTTGTATGTCTAGATATTGTAAATAAATATTTATATATCAAATATTCTTATATCATTTAGTAATTTAGATTATTTCTAACTGCACCCAGCTACGCCTAGTGAAAAGTAGAAGCAACTTTGACTGGAATGATTCAATGGTCATGGAATAAATTAAGAAAAAATACGATACAACGCTCCTTCTGTTTTCTCTATCGGTTTCACTTCTAAGACGGGAGTGAATCCGACTTGCGCCTGGCCAGTTTTTATTTTAACTTTGGTCGATAAATATTATCGCAGCAATTGTGGAGCTAAGTCGATATTAATTGGTGATTTCGTCTTACTCTTGATACGAGGCTTATACTCGATACTTGAAGGAGAACGGATGGCGGAAACCAAGAAACGGTGTTACATGTACTGTTACATATAACACCGTGACGTCCGACAGAAAGGGCGAATGGAAATGGAAATTGTATTTCGATATAATAAAAAATAATAATAATATATATATATATATATATATATCGGACAACCTCACACAAATCGATCTAGTCCCAAATTAAGCTCAAGAAGGCTTGTGTTATGGGTACTAGACGACGATATACGTACTTATATAGATAAATATATACTTAAATACATAGAACAACCATGACCCAAGCACAAATAATTCGAGTTCATCACACAAATATTTGCCCCGGCCGGGATTCGAACCCGGGACCGCCGGCTCAGTAGGCAGGTGTCTACAAACCGAGCCAAACGCGTCGTCAGATATAATCGAATAAAGGATAAAAAACATATCCGCCTTATAAATTTTTCGTAAATATCCCAATTTATGAATAATAAATCCATTTGAAAAGTTTCTCATTCGATAAGTAATTGGCAACAGCGCAGAAAATCATACAGTCGGACTATAACTAAGGCGGATTTAGTATGGAAATTGTACCACTGTCCTTTTTGTAGGTTTCGACTGTAAATTTTCCATAAGGTAACGTCATTTGAGTGCTGATTCTTAGGCGACGCTGGTTACACCTTTTTTTAATTTAACTAAGAAGTGACCATTGCGTCTAAAAACGGTGAATTTTGGATATATTTCCAAACATTGAAGCCCAAGTACCTACATATGATATGGTGGAAAAAGACTCGATCTAATGTTTGTGACATTAAATACATAACTGAACCACTTTAAAAAGGTCAAAACATGAGTCGTGTCGTGTAAATACATCAATATATAATCAACTTTATCTTCATGTGACGAGATCCATAATTAAAATACAGTTTTCAATTTCTGGACGTTGAATCGTACAGATGTAGTGAATACTAGTTTATCACCGTATCTAGTCGGAAATGTTCGTTTTAGCATGTTTTCTCTATCGACTTCGGTGAAAAAGTTGAGATGAAAATATTAAAACGAGCTTACACATCAATCAATTAGGATATGACACAACAACGAACCTTTCATGTTAATCCTGGTACAATCCTTGTGAGACCCGAGTCCAAATAAAATCATAACTATCATAAGGCCTAAACGCTCAATGTACCTGCGACCCAAAACTTGTTCTTTTTTTGTGAAGACCTCAACTACGTTTTATTTTTTATTTTAGTCAAGGTGCTCTATGGTCTAGACGAATATAATGCACCAAATGAATGTTGTATATCGTAATGTACACTTGGCGTCTTACGCGTGCGTATAGCACAAACTGTCTGGGTCCGAGTTATGTGTTAGTTTGTGCATTGAGCATCAAAACCAGATTTTAATTCATCAAATCTTGAACTTAAGTTAGGCCTCAGCCGTAAAATAGTACTTCAGTGATGCTGATGCTTATACAAAAACATTTCGCAATGCCGCTTATAATATCTAACAAAACAAATTATTACAAATAAAATGAGTTTGTGTGATTGTTTATTATTAAATAATTAGTAGGTGCAAATATTAAAGAAAAGATGGGTTGTGACAATTTGCTTTGCTTCTACATAGTCGGGTAAAAAGTATCCTATAACCATTTGTGGATACCATACTACCCGTGTACCAAAAATAATTGAAATAGGTACACAAAGACACAAACGTACATACAGAATATAATTAAAAAATCGTTTCCGTGAGCTTATTTCAATATATTTATGGAAAATGTCTTCAATGTACATTAACATTTTTAATTTACACACGTCGACAGACGTTATACTGTTAGAGATACGATTACGGCGCCATCTACCGGTTGCAATTGTATGTTCAAACCACTATATTTCATCCAAATGCAGCCAGTAACCAAATTCAGGAGCAGTTAGGTGAGAACCACACATACAGAAATATTATACACATATAAAGAGAAGAAGGAATGGACATAGAAAGCTTTTCGCATTTGGTGGTTGCAATGTTAACTTACAACTTTAATTAAAGCCAATACAAATCAGGGGGCCAATGATGGTTGCGTTTATCAAGTGATAAATAAGTGACAAAGCGTCTGTCACTGACACTGGCTTTTTGTCAAAACGTGACGGATGCTTTGTTACTTATTTATCGCGTGATAAAAGCAATCCGCCCAATAGGCCCGCAGGAATCTTCAAAATGTATTATTGACTGAAGAACAATCTGTACAAGTTACTCTCTCAAGTTCCGGGACTCAGGAATCCAAGCGAAGGATTCAGGGATTCAGACTTATTAGTGTCAGACTAAGAGCTATCTAGCTTATGCAGGCACATGCCAAAAATTGTGTCTAATGATTATTGAATATAAAATGGGGCGTCAAAAGTATAAACCAGATTTGACTTACTTATTTTTATTAGTACAAAGACATTCAAAAGTATTTGAAGGGGGAACGTTCTTTCAAAGTCACGCTAGTGGTGAATATATCTATTGGTGTGTACATACTTGTCTAATCGCGAGATGCAAGTGCCGTGTCTCATGCAGGGCTCGTTGTAGCATCGGTCTCGCAGCAGCTGTTGCAGCACGTCTTCCTCCCTGACCGTGCCTGCGAACATAATCATCAATATAATGATCTGATAACCGTTTCGGTGAATCTAATATCGATACAAAAAGGTCTTATAACTAGAGTAGATATGTCGCAGCCGGAATGTATAATCCGCCGTATTTACGACTGTTATCAAAAACAGGGCCGTTTTGAAATGCGGCGGTTTAACGATTAGCCAGATTGAATGCGGCTGAATGAAAATCCGCCGGAATGTATTCGGCGAAATACGTTCTTCAACACGGCTATCCGTAATGTAATACAGCGAGTCATTAGCCGCCTCTTCCTAACCTCTTCTTTGTCGGTTTCACTCTTGGCAGAGTGGTCGTGGTCATCTTTTCAGATGTTGGTGGCAAGCTTCACAACACACCGCCATTCTTCTCTGATAGCCGCCTTCCTCGTGCCTCGTGGCCTGGTACCCTCAACCTTTCCCTGGACCACAAGTCGCTCAATAGCCACCTCCCCTCGGCGGCCTACGTGACTAAAGAAGCTAACAATACGGGACTGTACTAAAGAGTCTTCCTAACCCAACCTAACCTAATTTACTGGTAGCAGTTCGGTTCAGGCGCTTCGCCGACCGTTACCGCGGTACGCTCGCGCGCTGTTGTGGTCGCAGTTCTAACCAAACCTAATTTACTTTACTGTAAGCAGTGCGGTTCTGGCGCTTCGTACGATACGGCAAAACGTGCGCCTTATTGAAAAACGTATCGATATCTGGCTGATTCATACGGCGGTTTTTACAATCCGAGTACAACATACATAAAGCAATACTCCTAGAATTGACGTCAGTAGGTTCCTACCTCCCTCCATGGCCTTAACTGCCACTTATTTAAATTCTCGACGATGCTAATTAAGGGTGTAGCCCAATACGTTATATTGGTAATGCCATACCTATTCGTGTACCTGGTGACTTTAGTGCTTAGTCTACTAACTTAATTTGTAAGCCTTACTGACAAACTATGGATGTTAATTGTCCGAAATAAATAATTTATTATTATATATTAACCACCGTTAAGGAGGAACTTGTAACGGAACTATGCTCCAGTGAGTTTTAGCCAATGGTTTTATGACGTGAAGCGCCATCTAGTGTTTTATTGGGAGTCTATTGTAAAGGGTCAGCGTCTACGCTGCCTTACCTTACAACGCCATCTCGTAATTCATTGATGAATTAAATATTGATAGGGTTGCTGGAGCGTGGATTAAGGTTAAATCTTTCACACTAGAGGGCGTTGTGATAGGCAAGCATAAAACAAGGATGTGTTTATTAAATATTCTAATATAATTTAAAGGCCGCATGCTGTATTGGTCTCAATGCTTGTAATTGTGTTGGAAAGCTCATTTGTTGTTAATTATATGACATGCGTTGGTGTTTCTAGGAGGTTTGTTGATGTGGTCTTGTCGGGTGTAATAGAAATGTCAGTGACGTTTTGGGAGAAATTGCGTTTAAGTCACGTTCTTATTATCTTACAAGGATTGGGAACTTTTAAAACGTACCGAATTTTAAAGACATTTATGTTGGGATTAATAATTAATCTATAATAATAAAGATACATTTTAATTTGGTTTCATTTGCCGCCAATATCAGTGGCTACAGTAGCGACCAACGGCGAGTAGCGGAACTAAAGTATATCTACCTGTAAGCCTATAGATATCTTTTATTTGTGTGAGTTGTATATAATACCAACCAATGAGGAACTGGGAATTCATTGAAACATAAAACACATGGACACAAATGGAGTTCCGCTATCCGACGCAGTGGCGCTTATTGGGAGATTTGGATGGATTTGGATCGAGAAATTCCGGAGATGGGCGGCTCTGGAGAATGTTCGGGATGTGGAGGACGTGCGGAAGGCCTGGGGGTCTTCGGTCTGGATCGAGAGGTGTAAGAGAACACCCTGACGGATAAGTATCGAAAATCAGCTGTTCTGGGTTTCGGAAGAGTTGATGGTCATGTGGGATGTGGTGTGGAGTGTTATTATGTCGGATTGTTTGCTTGCAATAATCCTTATTGCGAGAGAGGTAAGCGCTGTTGTTTATTTCCACATTTAGGAATTTTAGAGAGATGTCTTTTCCGACCAGGCCTCTTTAACACTAGAGGCATTTCCATGATTCATTTTACGGTTCAATAAAGCCCTCAAGACGAGAGTGTTAAGATACAGGCCCTATGCACTTCTGATGCTAAGTGGCTGAGAGTTATCTGCACTGTGTTTCAGCTGGTAGTTTAGACAAGTACCAAACATGTATATCTTATGTAATTGTGGATAGATAAATTATCCCAGAAATAGTTGTGTTATTAATTACATTTCCTTCACACTATACTGACTACACGTTTAACACACCTATTTTAATATTGGTATTGGTACACAGATTTGTCTCTGTTTAAAATAAATACTGAGGCAGGTCTGTCTTGAAGGTATAAGGTATGTGGTAGACTCTCTCCTTCAAAACAATGTCAATGAACAGAATGTTCAGCTTGGAGAAATATACTACTTTGGTAGTCGTTTGGTTGTCTGTTCCAGATTGACATGAGAGGCTCAGCTGATATGGCGACTGGTTTGCAAAGACCTTTGTGTCATACAAAGTACCAGCATCGAAGCGTATTGCTGGTCAAAGGAGTCCTCTATAGAGCAATTCCGGAGATCGGCTATAAGCTTTAATACTAGGAAGGCTCGGGCTGTGCACTGTTGTGTCTAAAACCATCTACTAAAGACTTGGAGTTTTCTCTGACGAGGGAGAAGGTTGGCGACTATCGACTTTGCAGAGACCCTTTGTCAATCGACTATAAGTCTTAATTCGGGCGACGACTAAACCCATATTTGATCCAAGTTGAATATGACTTCTAATATTTAGAAATGCTGATGGGAAGAGTCTGGTATAGGTAAAGGTTTTACAAAGGTAAAATATCCTACCCTTCCTTCTGACTCTCCTGACACAGTCTGATATTTTTATCATAAGAGAAACGGCTGGTTTCATTGTTATATCAACTATCATCATCACCCAACCATGTTGTGTTAATACATTGCTATGGTCTGGTATTACTTAAGTGTCATTTCTCAGTTGTGGTTCTCTTATGAGGTGGATGATCTGTCTATATACCTAATATTAGCTGAAACAGACACTACCAGTATTTTCATACTGCATTTACAAGCGACCATTATGGCAGAATATATTTATTTGGTTGATAGCCATTTATATTGACATAACTTGGTGGCTAGATATTAACATGAGGATATGGCTGAGTCCATCCCCTGTTTTACTTGTCCAACTCAGCTGTCAGGTTGTGTACCTTACTGCTTGGTCTTGTGCTCCTTTTAGTGTCATGTATCAGTTACATGTCTCCTGGGACAGATTATCTATCTATATGTTTAATAACTGAAAGAGACACTAGCAATATTTTATATTGCATCAACATATGACCATTTAGCAGAATATATTTATTTTGGTTTATTAACCAGTTATATTGACATGGCTTGGTGGTGAGAAATCTCTATCAATAACTTATAATGGAATTAGCTGTTTATTATAGCGTTCCAAATATGTGTCTTCCCTTTATCCTGTCAAGGACGGATTTATTTGTTGGACGAATCCGATTTTTGGACAGCGGGGCGGGGCTGTCCTTTCCTAAACAAAAAACCCCTTTAGTTATATATTTATGTATCATATCGAACACTAAACAGCCATACACTATCCACATTCCTACTGGGTCATTTGGAAAAATGTTAGAACAGAGACATTGCATCATATAAATAAATATTTCAACCTTTATTTATTATTTGTTTATTAATTAAATAACTAACACTACTTCTCGTCCAAGATGTATATTTAGATTCATTAACCTTCATTATTGCTTCTGCGAATAATTATTAAATAATATTGACTTGTCTTAAATAAACTGCTAATGTCGTCTGATTTGTATCCTTACCGCAGAGAATCTGGTTATTATAACACACAACTGGATCCTTTAACCCACTAGACATGATCACAATCTATTATTAATTAAGGCCAAAAACATAATCAAATTACTATATCAATTACTGAATTCCGGTATGGAATCCGGTAAGGTGACTGATCCTTGCTCCATTCGCTTCTTCCAGTTGAAGTTTTTACAAACTAACGTTCAGGGAGTGGCAGACAAATATACGGAACCCTACAACGCATTGTCAAAACTTGGACCTTTGTATCGACGACCACCATATGTATCGGTAACCTACAGGTGGAGAAGGCGAGTACAACTGTGTCTACTGTAGCCACTGCAGTAGACACAGTTGCCTTCGGTCACATGTCAAAGAGTCACATTTCACAGTTATGCTAGACGTACAGGATTTTTTCAAGAGACTTAAGGTGTATACTTTACTTACAGTTGTTAGTAAGTGGACAGTCGCCGAACTCGACGTTCCTCAGCTGAGCGTTCGCGTGGAACTCCAACTGGGGTCCCTCGTGGATGCAGCCGACGAAAACGTTGCCCACCAGCACCTCAGCACCATCCGCTTGCAGGTTGCCCGGAGACAGCAGCGAGGGGTTCAGGGTCCGGTTCGATATCACCTAGGAGAACAGGTTACATTTAGATGAATTCGATGTATGGTGTTTCCTTCACACTGTGGAGTGTTCGTGCTTTCGCACAAACACCAACATGCTAATGTGGAAACTCCTATGGTATATTTTATTTCGAAACACAATTGTGTTTTTCGAAATGATTTTTTTATGTGCGTAAATTAACAATACTTTTTTAAAGACGCTTTGTGCGTCTCAGGTTGAAAGGTTGAGACGTTGGACCAGTAATCCAAAGATACAGGGTTCGAGTCCCGGTGTGGACCACGTATTGAGCGCAATCAAATTTTTCTTTGCGTATTGATCTTTGAATATGTTTATAATTATGGCATCCCTAAGATCCGTAAAATAACAAAGGTCGTTACAAGTTTTGGTGTTCCTCTTACAGTACACTAGTTATTTATTTGTCATATTAGCCACTTGTCCGGGAAACAGTCCCATACCCAGACACACGCCTGACAAAGCGCCTGTTATCGCTAAGCAGGCCCGCCCTGCGAGTAGTAGTAGGCACTATCACTGGACACTGCACACTTAACAAGCATTTATATGTTCTAGGAATGACCGATAGCCCCCTGTGTAGGGGATGCCTGTCGGCCGAAGAAACAGCTACCCACGTGATCCTGGAATGCGCTGCCGTAGCTAAGCAACGGGCTGAAATCCTCAAAGCACCAGACGGAGTTAGGCTGGCTAGACTATTAGCCGGCAAATCTGTACGCACAATGGCCCGAACATACACGGGCTAAGTGCGGAAAGCGGAGCCCAGAACCATAACCATAACCATAAGCCACTTGTTGCCCAGAGTGCTCTTGTCCATAGACTGCTCTCGCCGCTGCTGCCCCGGCCAGACCGAGTACACCACGACTTGCTTCAACAATGTGAGTGTAGCCAACATACCTTTGAGTCTTTATCAACCTCGAGCAGCAGCGACGGCGGGTTAGCCTGGTAGTTCAGGGCCACCCAGTGCCACTTGTTGTCCAAGGTGCTCTTGTCCATAGACTGCTCTCGCTGCTGCTGCCCCGGCCGGACCCAGGACACCACGACTTGCTTCAACAATGTGAGTGTAGCCAACATACCTTTGAGTCTTTATCAACCTCGAGCAGCAGCGACGGCGGGTTAGCCTGGTAGTTCAGGGCCACCCAGTGCCAATTGTTGTCCAAGGTGCTCTTGTCCATAGACTGCTCTCGCCGCTGCTGCCCCGGCCAGACCGAGTACACCACGACTTGCTTCAACAATGTGAGTGTAGCCAACATACCTTTGAGTCTTTATCAACCTCGAGCAGCAGCGACGGCGGGTTAGCCTGGTAGTTCAGGGCCACCCAGTGCCACTTGTTGTCCAAGGTGCTCTTGTCCATAGACTGCTCTCGCCGCTGCTGCCCCGGCCAGACCGAGTACACCACGACTTGCTTCAACAATGTGAGTGTAGCCAACATACCTTTGAGTCTTTATCAACCTCGAGCAGCAGCGACGGCGGGTTAGCCTGGTAGTTCAGGGCCACCCAGTGCCACTTGTTGTCCAAGGTGCTCTTGTCCATAGACTGCTCTCGCTGCTGCTGCCCCGGCCGGACCCAGGACACCACGACTTGCTTCAACAGTGCCGTTACATGGAGGGTGTAGCCAGCAAACCGTTGGGAGAACAGCTCTCCTCCTGTGAAGAGACGGAGTTTGATTAAAACATATCAAAAACTTTTAAAATATCACACATTATCACAATAAAACGGGACTCAATCACTTATGGAGTATTATATTATTTCATTAATTACCTGCGCTGGTAATTTTGATTTACTGCACGTCTCGTTATATCCGTGGCCTCGGCAATTCATTAATTAAAGGCCTCGAAAAATACCAACACAAGTTAATTAACGAAATCAATAGGGATCAACGCTTTCTACCTGGCTCAGTGCAGTTACCAAAGTGAGTAAGGGCCAAAACACAATTACAAGATGTGACATCGCGAGCTTGTAAAATGAATTTTAATTTTGCATCTTGTCACATGAAGATAAAGTCCATGACAACGCGGTTGGCTCAGTTTGTAGAGACCTGTCTGCTGAGTCAGCGGTCCCGGGTTCGAAGCGCCAGGGCAAATATTTGTGTGATGAACTCCGAATATTTGTGTCATGGTAGTTCTATGTATTTAAGTATCGTAGTCTAGTGTCCATAACACAAGCCTTCTTGAGCTTAATTTGGGACTAGATCGATTTGTGTGAGGTTGTCTGATATATACTTTTTTTTATATATATATATATATTTCCACGGCACGATGTCGCGTCGTACGACGATGCGATGTCGCGTCTTGTAATTGTGTTTTGGCCCTAAGGGGAATGGGGGTGGGCAGTTTATTATATTACATCAGGGATAACATATCTTGCCGCGACTACACTTGTCACGCGCGTCAGCATCGCCCTTCTTACTCGAACGGTATTGAAAAAAAAAGTGACAGCTAGTATTTCTCGCGAGACAGAGTCGCGTGGCAAAGTTATACTATACGAGTACATACATACAGGTTTGCAAACGAATCACGCGCGTGTCAGTGCGAATAGATACAAAAATGCTGACAGTGAAAATTCGAAAAAGCGATGTTCTCAAATTCATTAAATAAATAAATATTAAGGGGCAATCTAACACAAAATCGACCTAGTCCCGAACTAAGCAAAGCTTGTAACTATGGTTACTAGACGACAATTAAAATCCACGGCAGGCACAACTACGCTTTGCGACTATTGTCGCTCGAGTTAGCATCGCACGTCAAAGAGATGGGTAATATTTCTCGATAAAGAGTCGCGAATCACGTGTGTACGCCATAAATAAGGCGCAAATTTAACGCGACCTGGGTATATGATGGTTGCCTTTATCACGTGATAAATAGGTGACATAGTTTGTTAATCAAAGCTTAGAAAAGGTTGGAAGTTTGGAGATCCCTCCGATATTAGAGATATGTATGGAATTCTGGCCCAAAACATCAGCGTCCTTGGCCATGTACCTGATGTAACTCAAGGAACTTGTCACGAGTCACGACTGTACATTAGGAGTTTGACAGTAAGTAAACTGCACACAAACAATGCTATCGCAAGAACAAAGTACTTTAGATTGCAAACACTTGCCGTTTCAGAGTTAGAATAGTTCTAAATAAACACGATTATGCTCTGCTCCAGTTTAAAGACAATAATAGGTGCAGATTTTTGAAGATCTTTTTTTTTTTCGATAGTCCTTGCTGTACTAATCCATAAACTGCAGCTCTTATATTTTTTTAAATTGTCCATTTGACAGTTCGCAATATAATCAGCTCAAGGGATCTTTGACATTTAATAGTCTTCTATAAATTATACCAATCCTATAATTGTAACCATGCCATCCGTTCCGATGCGATTTGAAACTGCGGGCCGATTCTCAAAGCACCGAAATGTTAATCTTATGGTTACGTTACTTTGACCCGCGGGGTAACATTGACCACTAATTTTTCACTCGCTTCAAATCGCTCGTAATCTAATCGTGGAAGTGATTTTTAAATTACTTGTAATTTTCGCACCGGAATGAAATATTGAAAGAAAGGTTGTTTTCGTGGTAATACAATAATTTGGTATCCTGAAGCTGATCTGATAATGGTGTCGGAAGGTGGCGGTTGTGTAAGAAAGTACCGTACAACCCCGTAACTTCGCCGGGGATACCTAACATCGCCTATTTTTATAAAAGTTTTAATTCCCGCCTAGTTTTTAAATTTGCTACAGTTGATGAGAGAATATCGAATATAGCCATGCATAAAAAAAGCACTTTCTATTTCATAGTTTTAGTTTGTAGTAGTCTAAAAACTAGACGGGAATATCAACTTATATAAAAATAGGCGATGACAGATGATAGGTATCCCAGGCGAAGTTACGGGGCTAGTTAGTCAGTAGGTAATAAAAGAGTGTCTCAAAAAATCTTATTGAAAAATACTCATTAAACTAGAAGTAGGTACATAAGTAGCTAGATTTTGAATGCGCTCATAATATTTTACTATTAAGGCAGGCCACCTCAACAACTACTTAAAAAATAATATTAAGGGACAATAAATATTATATATAAGTATAGTAAGAGACAAACTTGTCGGTGTAGCTGAAGAAGTA
This sequence comes from Apotomis turbidana, assembly GCA_905147355.2. Classification (NCBI taxonomy): domain Eukaryota; kingdom Metazoa; phylum Arthropoda; class Insecta; order Lepidoptera; family Tortricidae; genus Apotomis; species Apotomis turbidana. The sequence continues at coordinate 59,407,643 of LR990280.1, read as the reverse complement.
TGTAGTTTTCTCCATTTAACTCTATCCATAGTCACTTCTCTGACTTCCCTATACGACATCACGGCTATCTTCTCTTTAATTTGTTGACTGTAACTTAGGCCTTCCTATATAATGTTATACATGCGTAATAAAACACATTACAAACGCCTAAAAAAAAGGAGAAATTCACGTTTAAAATCGATGATCAATGTTACCCCGTGGGTCAAAATAACCCGGACGCCACGGGACGTGAGTTTAGCTTTGCTGTGGTACTCAAAGTCGCGCATAACTGCGATGTAGGTGTTATGCACTCTGTGATTAAATTCTGAAACTTTGCACTGTTGCTCCCTAGGCGATTTGAGCAGATTGGCATCGGGAGCTATCGCTGAGTACGGCTGGGACAAGTACGAGTGGGGCTCGCGCGTAATTGCGATTTCTTGCGTTGTATTTCTCCTTTATGAGGTGTGCAATAAAGAATACTTGTATTGTACTATGTTTTAATGTCGGCCTAATTATTATAAAAATCTCAGGATTAACACTTTCGACACCAACAACCCGGAGGCCAGGCGCTCGTAAACTTTGTTCAGATGCCGGCCAACCCGGTAGCCGGGGTTGATGCTATAAAAGTCGGCTCGGCCGGTTTCTGGAATATGTCTTACTTTTTTGTCTGGTTGCAAAAGTGTTAATGAAATTAAATCGAGTCCGTCTCCATAAAACTCGAGCCACATCGGAGCTCCTAAGTTTAAAAGCATTTGAATATCCGATGCTCACTGTATCTCATACAACATATTGAGCTTAATTTGGGACTAGATCGATTTGTGTGAGGTTGTCTAATATTTATTATTTATATTTATTCAAATAAGTATTGCTCTATGGCCCTCTAACTGCCGAGAACTTTGACGATCTAAAACTATGCCGAAACAAACAACCGAACCGAATTACGGAGATGCTACGAGTTTGCGCGAAAGCGGCAGCGGTGCGCGGTACGGCTGTCTCGCTCACTCGTATGGCTGGCGCAGTCGGATCTCTCGCTCAACCGCTCGCTGGTCGCGCAAAGCCGTTGCATCTCCGTTATACGCCTCTATGGAAATGTTACAGGAGAACATCTTGAACAGCCGAACATGTTCCTTATGGCGAGCATATTCCTTTGTTGGTTTTGTTTAAGGAATTTAAGCATTCCTTTAAAAAAATAATGCATATATTGATAATTTTAACCAACTTATTTAAGTGAATAATACTTTTTCGTGAGTTCTAGAAAGTAACATATAGCTATTTCATGCTTTCATTGCGTGCAGTCGAAGATAAGTTAAAAAAACCGGTTCTCTGCGTGATTTTTGTCAATTTCGGGTAGATTTTGAAACAAAAATTATCAAAGAAAAAAAAACTAAGGTTTCAAATATATACCTACCAATAAATCTCAATAGCCCTGTTTTAAGTAGTAACATTGATAATATGTTAAGTAACATGTTTGATCATAGAGAAAAACGTTTATAACAATCAACATTTTTGAACGGATAAGGAGCCATAATAGGAATGCGAAAAAACCTATCTGGGCGTTTTTACTTTTTAAGCGCTACCTCCACTTTTTCTTGTATTTGGACAATGTATTATATGCTCTCTTTAACTAGAACCATGGGTACTTTCAAACTAGGGAGAGTAGGGAGAGAACACAGGGCGTCCCGAAATAGTTTAATAACATCAGCTGAAAATTTGGCAAAATTAATGGACTTTTATATATCAGGATATATGTACATAGGTTATAGAGCAAAGTTAAATTTTATCTACTCTACCCCCCTCTCCGGGCGAGCGTCACCCCCCCGCGCCCTCGAATCTGTCCCGGAGCGCGGTATTTTCCATTTGAATAGAAAACCTTGCACGATAGGTACAAAGTGTGTAGGTTTCCTACATACAAAAGCGATATCACTTATAAATTCAATCAATTATATTCAATCTGTTACCAAATACTAACGTTTTTAATAATTAATCTTTTTTCCTGCTAAAATGTGAGTTCTCTCAAAAACTTACCACTTTATCGCCAAAATATGTATGACAAATCAAAGAATAGAATATGTTCTTTCTAAAAAAGTATAATTTAAGTATATTTAAACTCTTTCATTTACTGTTGGTATGCTATTTTATAAATTTAATTCATATGCCCATTGCGCGAAACATAAATAACGAAACGATATAAGCGAAACGATGAAATGAAACTTTGCTCTATAACCTGATAGATAAAAGATGTCCATTAATTTTGCCAAATTTTCCATACATTTGAATCTAATTTTCTTTAACTTATATACCCGTTTCCCTTCGGTAACTTTGTTGTACTCTATTTTCCACATGTTCTATTGAAGCAACGGAGTGGAAAACACGAAAATATTATGACATATTTGAGACACTATTTTCAATAGGACTTACTCATGATTCTGAGCAGAGAAGCGTAGACTTTAGTGGGCGAATATTAATTCGTATTGAATTCATATATAAATTTCTTCCTTGTTGTTAGATACCAGTATCCTATCAGCTAAATAACAAACTTGGTATGTTTTGATAATGTGTTTACGTCTTTTTTTCTAAATAATACATAAATATATAAATAAATATCAGACAACGTCACACAAATCGATCTAGTCCCAAATTAAGCTGAAGAAGGCTTGTGTCTTACTAGACGACGATATCCATACTTATATAGATAAATATATACTTAAATACATAGAACAACAATGACACAAGCACACATATTCGAATTCATCACACAAACATTTGCGCTTGCCGGATTTTCATCCCATGACCGCCGGCTTAGTAGGTGTGGTGCACTACAAACTGCACTAACCGCGTCGTCATCATTCAAATGTCACTTGAACATACTCGAATAGCAGAAGTGGTACCCATGATCTCCCTCCATTTATCCCTCGTTGTGTAGATTACTTCTTCGTAGTTTTTAGACCATTCATATCCTTTTTAAATGACTCTATGAAAAATAACGGTATTCACCTTTAGTTTTCCCCTTTATATCATTAAGTTGTTAATAACAGCATTCTGATTCGTTTACCTTTTGACCGTCTTCTTGGGTTCATTTAACTTTCGTAAGATTCTTGCTGTTTTCAAAACTTGACTTCGTGCAAAATTTAAAAACACAAAAACACTCAAAAACGAACTCTGGCACAAGCTTTTTGGAAGCTGCAATGCCCGGATTAATAATAATAATAGCTAAAGTTGGTACGTTTGGGTCGTATAACGGATATGTCCGTGATATATCCCTCAAACGGTCATAGGTCAATCGAATCAAGCCCAAAGTTATATCGTCGGCGTGCTAGTACCGCGGGACTGAAAGTTGCACCCTGTGGTGTGTTAGAAACGGATGTAAGGTTTAATTAACTCAACTCCGAACACCTACGTGAGTGTAGACACTGAACTTTGTGTAGATACATTTGCTAATGTCTGTTATCGATAACTTGGAGCCAACTGAGCATACTGTGCAGAACACTGGTAAGGTTTCAGTTTTTTGCCGATAAAGTACATAGGTACTTCTAGCACAACTACAGTAAACCGGTTTATCAAAGTAGCCCCAAATATTCCTAAGGTAACCCCGGGGTTACCTTAGGAATATTTGGGGCTACTTTGATAGATTTAAAATGGTTATATTTAATAACGCAAATATTCATAGCTCGATTAAGCAAATGGAGTAAAGGTTAGTTCATATTTGAAGGTAGGTATTTCATTGCAACAGATGGTGATAAAATACAAAGACACGGCGTAAAAACTCTTTTCCAAAGTAGCCCCTGAATTTTAAAGTCACCCCGTTTTACGTATCCCGAGCAGGTTACAGAGCCACGTCATGTCGCGGCCGGCCGTGCTATTTCGGAAAGAGTAATTGAGGAATCTCCTGTTTGCATGAATGAATCCATCGGCAACCAAAAATATATAGGCTCCGTTCAAAAATGCTGATTGTTTTTGACATAGTTCTCTATGATCAAACATGTTTCTTAACATATTATCAATGTCACTACTTAGAACGGGGCTATTTCCATTTATTGGTATACCAGGTGGGCCCCTTAACAGGAGCAATAAATTAAATAAATGGTATATTTTAAACCTACAGTTTGAATTTTTCATTGATTGTTTCAAAAACTACTCTAAATTTACAAAATTTACGCAGAAAACTGGGTTTTTCAACTTATTTTCGACGGCAAGCTATGAAAGCGTGAAATAGCTACGTTACTAGGTATTTAGAACTCAGGGAAAAGTATTATTCACTTCAAAAAGTTGGTTAAAATTATCAATATATTTGTCATAATATGAAAAAAATACATTTTAAAAGGAATAAGGCCTCTAAAGTCAATATTTGAGAGCTTTTATTTAATTACACAAAGTAAATACTCATATTTACTGCGATGCAAGGCAATGTAGCTCGGAATGCTTTGTCATAATTACGATGAATAAATGAAATATAGGACGTTAATTTACCTTTGTTGAGGCCGAAATGTCGTTATGGGATATGATCAATTTTCTGCATTCCAAGCGACGAACATTATCCGATTACTCAAAGAGGTAGCTTATTTTCCAATTTATCAACGGTGAAGCAGCATTATTTTATTATCTCGAAGGCAGGTTTTTGTCGATGTAAGCGAGGCACAGGGAACTGTACTGTACGTGTAGCGTGAATGTGACACGCGACTCTTTGTCGCGCGAGAATCACTACCGTCACTTTCCTATCATCACCGTGCGAGCAATACAGGTGAGGCTGTCGCGCGACAAGTTAAGTCGCGGCAAAACAAATATGCGTTAAAGAAATTGTGCGACACATGGCGTGAAAGAAAATCTTTGGGTAAACGGGAACCAATTTAACTTGCTTTTTTCAAAAACAATTGGCATGTCGGTGTGAATAGGGCACTATGGATGCCACGCCATTGCTATGTATCCAGGCATTACTCCCTTTTATAGACCCGCTCACACTGTTTCATTACACATCGTTATCAACAAATTTGTTAAAATATTTGGTAGGTATCCTATAACAACTTCGGAACATTGTTTCCCATCTGTAACGTTTCGCCAAATTTTCATTTGTCCGAAAGTAATTTTTTCCTGAAATCCGTAATATTTTCAGGATTTTGTAAACATCGTTTTAAAGAACCCATTAGGTTAGTTAGGTTTGTTTTATAATTATTTTGAAAAATTAACAGTTTTGGAAAAAATGGCTTTCGAACAAATTAAATTTGGCGGAACGTTAGAAATGGAAAACAGAATGTAGTATTTTAGATAGGTAACCAATTTGGAAGGATAAGTCAGTTCAGACACAGAATAAAGACGTTCAGGTGAACTTTCATAGTTATTATTTCATACTTTAAAATCTAATATTTACACTGTTAGCTTTTACTTAAAACATATTTGAACTGTACCAATAGTAATATTCGCAGTTATCCATGATGTCGCTGGGGCTGCATGATGAAAAAAAACTGGTTATGAATTTATGAAATTATATTTTTTATTAATATTATTACATGCATACATTTGGTGTACATTTGGAGTATAGCTTTATATAGTAGTGAGACATGGACACTGACACAAAGGGATAGAGAAAAGCGGGAAGCGTTTGAGATGTGGTGTTGGCGGCGAATGGAAAGTATTTATTAGCTGGACGGAAAAGGTTTTGAGTATGGTAAAGGAAAACCGTTGCTTACTTAAAACCATTCAAAATAGAAGAGGACGGATGATTGGACACCTGATGTGACATGACGTTTTCTTTGTGAACATCCTGGAAGGCAAAGTGGACGGGAAAATAGGCTGAGGAAGACCAAGAATTACGTTTTTTGGTCAAGTGAAAGAGAAAGTGGGCACTATGTCGTATCAGGAGACCAAAACACTATCAAGAAATAGGGAAGAGTGGCGATTACTCCACCGACAAGAGCGAAGCTGTTAAATTATGAATAAATGAATTAATTAATATTATTAGCCACGTTAACTGACACATTAGTATAAAAGATTCTTGAAAGGATTAAATGTAAAAAGCTGCTAAATGCACTTTATCTACTTATTTCCACATTTCTATCAAATCTGATGTATAGAGTTTATGCAACTGTTATATAATGAGTAGTCTTACTTAAGTTAAAATACGAGTAGGAAAAAGCCGAAGGCGAGTTTCATAATAATTTTATCACAAGAGAGTTATAAGACATAATCATTTACAATTGACAACATTTCATATTTATAACAGGTGGAAATTAATATAGAGATCGACAGGGCTTTATGTCGTGTACCTTAAAAAAAAATCTTGGAATTTATTCTTCTGTATTTAAAGAAATATAAGAAAATACATCAAATAACTGCAATCTAAGACAATACGGGCTGAATAGGGTTGTTGTCTAAACCAAAGAGCGAAAACATAGTTTTTTTTTTTATTTGACGTTGACAGATGACAGATGCATACCGAGTTTTATTGAGTTTTTTTTTTTAATAAGAAAACCGACTAAGTTCTGGTTTTGGTGTTGCCACTTGCCACATTTTAAAATGAGTATGTTTTTATAAATTAATAATAAAATAAATAATCATCTCAGAAAATAAATAAAAACAGAGATTACTTCATCTTTCTAAGCAGAATTCAGAAAAGTAATAAAATGATAGTCTTAAAAATATGAAATGTTGTCAATTGCATACACTACGTTATCAATACATTTTTATCTATCCAAATATCATAAACCCTCCATGATGCGATGAACACCATAAAAATAGTCTGTTTTGTTAGAACAAATTATTTATCTGTAAAAAAATTATTATTGCTAAATAATAACATCGATTTCTATAGTATTTTTTTCAACTCCAGTACTTTTTTCTGTCATTTATATAGTTACTAACTCTAATGTAAGACATAAATTATGAAAGTCTGTAAAAGTCTATATACTCTACTGCCCAAAAAAACACTGCTAACGATGTTATAATGTCGCCAAAAAAGCATCACTTAGTACCACAGATTACAAGATAAACAGCTGCATTCACACAATTTGCAATTAAAAAAATACTTATTGCTAAATACTTATCCCGCTTCGATTGCAGTAGATCGCATTCAATTTTTCTTTCTTAATTTACCTTTGTGTCATTATTTATAAAAATAAAAATGTGGTATTACCACATAAATAATATGAATCGATAAAAAGATTCTATACAAATACTTATTGTAGTAAGGCATTACTGCCAACTTAAAAAAAAAGTTTTATCTTCAGTGCATGGATGTTTAGTATAGTGAACGTATACCTTTATGTATAAGTTCATATTTTTTGACGATGTTTAGTAGGTATAGTGAACGTATACCTTTATGTATAAGTTCATAATTTTTTGACAGATGGACGTCAGTAAAAAAAAAGTTTATCAGACTATATTCTTTTTTAATTTTGTTGATTCCGAGCGGAAACCTGTAATTATTTTCTTTGTTGTTTATTTGCATTTTATTTATGAAATGTCGAGTCGTAGAAAAAGTATTGTATGCAACGTTGTATAAGTAGGTCAAAAAACGCTCGTGGCATCTTTCTTACGAAAACCCATGCCACTCGCGTTTTTTGCCCCCTCTTATACAACGGTTGCATAAAATACTATTATTCAAATTTCGAACATCTCTGCAAAACAAAGAAATTTGATTTGACCTCTATTCTAATATCAGTCGAGATTACGTTTACTTCGAAATGAATTGTCAATTTGCAATCCAATTTGACAAATGTCGCACGTAAGTAAGATATCAAACGATATGATAGTTGGAGCCGACTCTAGTTTGTCTCTGAAGAAAAGAAAACTATGACAGCTGCCAGAAAACTTCATTACCGCCATTACCGGGTAATATTTGTCATAATGTGCGATTCCTGAATGCATCATGGAGCCTTATGATATGTGGCTAGATAAAGTAGTGTATGTAACTGTACATAATTAGGCATTCAAACACTCGTGTGATGTTATTATGAAACTTGCCTTAGGCTCGTATCATAAATCCACACTCGTGTTTAATACCCTTCATAATGTACAGTCACATAAACTACTATTATCATGACACATTAATTTTAAAAGGAATGTGTTCCAGAAAGGGTATTAAAAGTTTACAAGCCCCTATTCAACAACTTTTGCTTAGACATTTTTTCTCGTGAAAAAATATTTATTATCTTTAATTTTATAATTACATTCATGTACCTAGGTGACAAAGCATTATATAAAAGTAACTTTGATGATTTGACGTAAACAAAAAATACGGCGTATTGTACATACATATGTGCGTACCAGTGGCAATGGCGTCCATAGAGGCCGATTCCCACCAACTTGCCCAATTAAGGAAATTGCGGTAGCTATTATTTTTGGAAAAACGAAAGCTGAACGGTCCCATCTTGCCCACAGATTTAGGTTCGTCACATCACTGGTACGTACACAAACATCTACACTGTATTACCGTGTCACCACAGTAGTATCACATCGTTTTTAATACGCGTGTGAACCACCGCATAAAGTGATAAGGTACTAGTGTCGATTTTTAAAAGTCTGTTAATACAGACTATCCGTCGTCATTACTCTATGTCAACAACTTAGTGTCAAAAAGACACATTACAACGAAACTAGTAACTCTCAATTTGGGGATTCATCGGCCATCTTTGTTCATGTTCATTTCATCTCATGTTTTAATAATTTAATTTTTATCTTTTTGACAAGTCTTTAACACGGACGTCATGCATTGGTTATAAACCAAACAAACAGATACTGGCACAAGCTTCGAGCCGCCATATACGGATTAATAATAATAATAATAGGCTTGTGTTTAAACGCCTACCAAATATGATTAAACGCCTACCAAATATGTTGATAAATTACTACCAATAAATTCTTAATGCTCACCAAAACGGATGAATGCTCTCCAAATAGTGTATCCCAAACTATTCTATAAATAAAGCAAATAATTATTTTTAATACAGTTGCTCAAAAAGTGGTACTTTTCATAGCTGCAAATCGTGCGAAAAGTTGGATATTTCGAACTAGTGCTTTTTACTTTTCAAATTTTTTTAATTTTCTGTTGTACTAACACGTCATGTCTCATACATCCAAACAAAGGTCAATCACTTTCCGACTTTATTTATTACGTCATACAGCATTGCAAGTGTATATCTTATAATTATGCTTAAAATATTTAAATTGCATATTGGATCAATCAAAGGGTTATCTATTAAAAAGATTCAAAAACGGTTTTAATAATTTGTCTGAGTGACTATTATTTAATGAGCAAATGAGTATTATGCGTGACCTAAAAAAATTAAAAAGAAAAGTATTGTCACAGATTAGAAAATACAGTATTAAGCGTGACCCACGCGCTGCTTTATAAATTCATAGTAATTATGAATGATCGCTATGAATGTATATTAAATAATATTATATTTATTTACAATTGTATGAAACGTAAAGAACTAAAAACAGATTCACGATGTTTATTGTTTGGAATCAATTAAATTACTGTGTAACATTATCATATCTCTTCTGAAATATTAAAACTATTTCTTTTGATTTGGCTGAATGATGACGGCCGACGCCATCTTGAAAAAAATATTACAATTAAAAATAAAACTCTTTTTTATTCAAGATTGTTTTAATTATGTGTAAATGACACGTAAGATTTTATAAAATAAGAGTTTTTGATAGAAAATGATGGATTCTGATGTTACCAGAATAGATTTAACACCGCCCTATATAGGAGCCAAGGCAAAAATTGCAAAGTGAGAGTTACCCGCAAAATCGAAAGAAAAATTACATTGCGTCTATGAACATTTTATTGGCTGGAAACGAGAAAAAGAGAATTATCAACAACTTGAATAAAACTTTAAACTTACCAGCAAAGGCCTTAAATGCGACCCTTCACAATGGCTCTAAAAATTGTAGGTACTTTTAATTTTTATCAGATAGAAATAAATATAATTGCCCCTTTCAATTACTGTTTTAAATTTGTATTATTGCATTTTTTCGCAAATTTATTAAAAAACGTTGTTTGGTACACGTGTGGAAGTGTCATTTTAACTCGTCCCGAGTCTTGACCCTCGCCTTGCGGCTCAGGCCAAGACTCCTCGGGACTCGTTCAAAATGACACACTTTCCACACTTGCATCAAAAACTACTATTTTCTTACATCCTATAAAAATATATGAACACCATTAAAGTTAATTTCACACCAAATAATCTAAATTACTGTTAAATGGATGTCACCAATATTTTATATTATTACTTCCATTTTAGTCATTTTTGCTGAGGCAAAAAACTAAATGCTCACCAAAATGGCTTTTTTCACCAAAATTTCAAATTGGTTCTAGGCGGCTCAAACTCGGTATCGGGGGGCTCTCGGGGCTCAAAAATATGAATCTGAAATCTTGTCCGAAAATTCGGTCAAATTCGGAAAATATCGAAAAAAAACGATCCAAAATTTCAAATTGGTGCTAGGCGGCTAAAACTCGGTATCGGGGGGCTCTCGGGGCTCAAAAATATGAATCTGAAATCTTGTCCGAAAATTCAGTCAAATTCGGAAAATATCGAAAAAAAAAACGATTTGTATGGAGAAAATTTCTAATTGATATAGCATACTACCGCACATCATGGAGCGTTTTTTAGGGATATAAAAAAAAAACTAACCTAACCTAACCCGGCCGAGTCGGATCTGCTCTGAAAGGTGATCAGGATTAGATGGTTACCTAGCTGAAACACTAATTTATGAAAACAATATTTGGTGAGCAAATAATCCATTTTGGTGAGCAAAACATCCATTTTGGGAAGCAAAAAGATATTTTTTGGTAATAGTTTTGATGTTTTTATGAAAACAATATTTGGTGAGCAAAAAATCCATTTTATGAAAACAATATTTGGTGAGCAAAAAATCCATTTTGGGAAGCAAAAAGATATTCTGACTCAACATAAAATTATTCTGGTGTAATGTATATCGATTTTGGAATACAAAATGATTTAATTTGGGGAGCACTGTATAGAGTGAGTTTAATTTAAAGCAATTCATTTTATTTGGAACTTAGTTTTGGGGTATAAAAGCCATTTTGGTGAGCGTTTAAATTGTTCCCATAATAATAACTCTCAATTTTTAGGGTTCCGTAGCCAAATGGCAAAAAACGGAACCCTAATAGATTCGTCATGTCTGTCTGTCCGGTTGTCTGTCCGTCCGTATGTCACAGCCATTTTTTCCGAAACTATAAGAGCTATACTGTTGAAACTTGGTAGGTAGATGTATTCTGTGAACCGCATTAAAATTTTGATGCAAAAATAAAAAAATAATAATAAATATTGGGGGCTCCCCATACTTAGAACTGAAACTCAAAAAATGTTTTTTCATCAAACACATACGTGTGGTGTATCTATGGATAGGTCTTCAGAAATGATATCGAGGTTTCTAAAATATTTTTTTTTCTAAACTGAATAGTTTGCGTGACAACGCTTCCAAAGTGGAAAAAATTTGTCAGGGGGGGACCCCCCCCTCTAACTTCTAAAATAAGAAAATGAAAAATCTAAAAGAAACATATGATGTACATTACTATAAAAACTACCAACGAAAATTGTTTTGAACGAGATCTAGTAAGTAGTTTTTTTAATACCTAACTTTGCACCTAATTTATATGGGGAGCTATACATACCAGGTGCAAACTTAACTTAACCACTTAGGGATGGAAAGTGTTTGTACGGAACCCTCGGTGCGCGAGTCCGACTCGCACTTGGCCGGTTTTTTTTTACATAATTTGAATGTAGAAGATTGTCTGAACAAGATAATAGATAGCCTAGACATGTTTCATGTAATGAAGTCAATGATATTACCAGGGAGAAACGATATTTTCCCAGAATGTTGCGGGAGGCTATTGAAATAAAAACATATCCCAATTTCAATAGAGAAGATGGTTTGTCATTACCACCGGCTTGGGATCCTGTTGTACATCTTATCAAGGATCAAGCAAGACACAAGACTGGAAACCTTGGGCCTCGAACGGTGTAAAGCAAATTAATTAGTGTTAAAAGTAGCATATGTAGAGTATTTGTTTAAAAGTATATCATAGTAATAAATAAGGCAATCTGTGAATTTTCTTTCGGCGGTTCTTTCTCCTCAGTAAGCCTTATAGTGAACCACTGGTAGATATTTTAAATAAAAGAATAAATGCCCTTTTGGCCCACGTGTAACTGTCTTTACACAATAGGCCCATCTGGCAAGTATGAACATCTTTATTATAAATTAATATTTATAAAATGGGTCGTTTGCACTGCACAAATGTAACTTTGACAGAGAAAAATTGTGTTTTTCTCAGTCAACCTTTGACAACATTATCTGTAAAGGTACCGATACGTCAGGGAGGCTCAAATAATTAATATACGCGATATAATCCGTTTAAATTGTTTTATTTAAATGTGTGACAGTCGCGGAAACCGAAGAAAATCTTTATCAACATTGTTGACAAACCATCATCATATAAATAATTGCCAGTGTAAGAAGTTAGTTCCCGTGAAATACCGCGATATGGCGCATCCTCAATAATCCTCATATATTTCTGGTCAGGCTTTATATGAATACATACTTTGATCTTTGATGTGCGCAATAAAGAGTAACTATATTGTATGTAGTAGTAACAAAGAAGTGAAGTAACAAATTACGCTAGCGTAACATGAGTATGACCTAATCCTTAAACGCTAGAAATCACCACCACGCTGAAGCCTTATCGTGCGGTAACAATTTTATACCTTAAAGCGCATACACACTAAAATCAGGGAGAGGCGAAAGTGTGCCCGTTCGATTTGTAAACAGACAGAGCGGTATGAGGAACAACTTAGCAATCGTGGGCGCGAGGCAGTACCTTATGTTGTATGTATGTGGGTAAACACTTTATCGTACACAAAAACAAGAAATACAAAGAATAAGCATGTACAAAGGCGAACTTATGCCTGTAAAGGATCTCTTCCAGTTAACCTTTGAGTAAATGGGTGCTCAACACAAATTGAAAGGAGGAAAACTTTACAATAATACACATGAAAATGCAAAGACGAGAATGAAAAGAAGGAATGAAAAGAGAGAGACACATAGGTATGTTGTGTTCGATCTATTGTCTAAACTATTATAAAACTCTAATATTGTATTGAAAATTTGTTTTCTACGGAGAGGAGTCATGATTACAGGAAAATATTAACAGTGCGATGCAGGATTTATATGAGCACGCGGCGTCAGCCGCACAGCGCCATAAACAATATCATTGTCCGGTCACGCCGAAGTGGCTGGACGGATTTTAACCAATTCACGTACAGGGATATCTGGACATCCAAAGATGGTTATAGGATACTTTTTACCCTTCTACGGTAAATAAAAAAAGGGTTCCGTACAAATACTTATCCCATCTTAACTGGCCGGGTTATTTAAGTTTGCACCTGTATGGCGCCGGATACAAATGAGGTGCAAAGTACCGGAAAACCGGATACAAACGCAGCCGATCACGTTCGTTGTATGGGAGCCCCCTTAAATATTTATTTCATTCTGTTTTTTAGCATTTGTTGTTATAGCGGCAACAGAAATACATCATCTGTAAAAATTTCAATTGTCTATCACGGTTCATGAGATACAGCCTAGTGACAGACGGACAGCGGAGGCTTAGTAATAGGGTTCCGTGTTTACCCTTTGCGTACGGAACCCTAAAAAATTATAGAAGTTAACGGCACATTCCAGTTAAATATAATAAAAGATCTTCGTGATCGCCACCTGAGTACTATTTTATATTGGCTCTTGTGTATAATACGACAATACTGGTGCACGTGACGAAACGACTGTCCGACGTGTGTGTCTCGTTATTGGGTTGAAAATGCTCGCCGCGTTTGCCCAAACGAACGCGTAAGGCAGAGCCGAATACCGAACGCAGTTCCTGAACTAGCACAACTGTGACACTCGACTCTTTACCTATCTCTTTCTTCGCTGTACTGTGAAAGAGTGACGGGAGATGCTATGTCGCGCGACAAGAGTTGCGAAGCGTAGTTGTGCTACGGGCTGACGCGTGGTGACTTGGCCTTTGACGAGCCAGTCTCTCCGCCGCGTTTGGTATACGAGAGCCTTTATTACCTAACTTTCCGATAGTAAAGAGTCCTTTGAAGTGTTGTGTTGCCGCCGTCTGATTTACAGCTCTACCAGTCTGACATACGATTCAGTTATGAGTTATCTTGTAATCAGCTCGGCATGAGGCCACGTGCGGTCGTGCAACATACGTCACTGTAGTGGGCGTATTATGCAGTCATTCTGGTACTTCGCTTTTAATGATTGCATGGTTTAGAACATTTATCTACACCCATCTTGTTAAATTCCTATAACAAGTTCAGATATTATAGGTAAGGACCTATGTACATTACTTGGCAGCGATCAAAATCAGAGATGTAAATAAATAAATATCAGACAACCTCACACAAATCGATCTAATCCGAAATTAAGCTCAAGAAGGCTTGTGTTATGGATACTAGACGACGATATATGTACATACTTATATAGATAAATATATACTTAAATACATAGAACAACCATAAACCAAGCACAAATATTCCAGTTCATCACACACTTATTTGCCCTGGCCAGGATTCGACCCGGGACCGCCGGCGGCCGGAGATGGCCGGAGTAGCCACCGCGAGGTGTTATGGTGAGTTCGAGTTTCTATTGTATGAAGTATAATTGGGAAAATTGAAGGAAGGAGAGGAAGAGGAAGGCCGAGGATTAGCTATATGGACCAGATCAAGAAAAAGGCAGACGTCGGGTCGTATCGGGAAGTCAAAGAACTGGCGTTAAGTAGAACGGACTGGAGAGAACTGCACCGATAAGAGTGAAACTCTTAAATAATAATAATAATGGCTTTACTGTCAAAGTATAAATAAACCAGAAAGAGACAAGTTGTGCCGACCACAGGAAAGTAAAATGTCAAGCGAGAGTTGAAGAGAGATAATAAGAATAGTCTTTTTTATGCGCTAAGTGGATTGCTTCCCCTTATCTTCTTGCAAGTTGCATTAAATAGTTATTCCGGTAGAGATAACTAATTGACTTTCGAAGTGGCATCGGATTTATGGAGGTTCTTACTTTAGAGGGTGAAATTGTGATAAGTTTAAAGTTTTATTTTCAATAGAAATCCGTCTTAAAAAAAAATAGGTAATGTTTCTGCAAGTTTGACGATGTGATGCATTATTTTATTTATATTCAGAAATCAAAAAGGTCTGATAGCAAAAGACTAATCCAATCACTTCCTTATGTATACTTATATGGTGAAATGTAAATCGTAAATTAAAGCATAATTTATTTTGTAGCTAGAAGTTAGAATTACTTCTTGATTAATCTTTTAATTTGAAAGATGAGTGATGATGATTCTTTAGGGCATAATAGCTATACAAAGATTCATGCACATATATGTCAAATAAGTTATTTGACATATATGTGCATGAATCTTTGTATAGCTATAATAACACTTGTATATTAGGTACTATTTGGGTCAGTGTCTAGCTTCGCGTCTTTTCGGTGGACATGTACAAAGTTAAGGACTTTACTTTAGGCATAGTTGTCCGATCAAAATGATATTAGCATAAACGACGTTGCCCTTTCTATGGGCTTGCGTGTTAATAACCACCCTATTTTGTTATACCATGGTTAATCTAAGACCAGAAGTAGTGACCAGATTGTAAACATTGCACCGTGACAATAGAAGGGTGACTCACGGCCGAGGTATGTCGACTGCCCGATGACCGAGTATGGTCGCAGGCGCATTTGTATGCTGTGACTGTGACTGTCCGGGAAGCCAACCAGTCGATCTATTACGTTAAGTTATGATAATAATGATAACTAGGAGGCGGCCGCAACTACGTCCGCGTATTTTAGGGTTCCATACCCAAAGGGTAAAACGGGACCCTGTTACTAAGACTCCGCTTCCGCCCGTCTGTCTGTCTGTCTGTCTGTCTGTCTGTCTGTCCGTGTGTCACCAGGCTGTATCTCATGAACCGTGATAGTTAGACAGTTGAAATTCTCACAGATAATGTATTTGTGTTGCCGCTATAACAAAAAATGCTCAAAACCAGAATAAAATTAAATATTTAAGGGGCTCCCATACAACAAACGTGATCGCTTGCGTTAACTTTGCACCTCATTGATATCCGGCTCCATACATATCAGGTGCAAACCTAACTTAACCCGGCCAGTTAAGATGGGATAAGTGTTTGTACGGAACCCTCGGTATTATGCTATGCTACATACTGACATGGCGCCGCGCGCCCATACAAAACAAAGGACGATCCTGCATCACGCTGACATGACCCCTCTCTATAAAAAAGTGATTTTCAAAACCAATCTAGAATTTTATCAAAAAAAAAAGAGGGTTATGTATGACTTTTTCTTCCAATCGGACGAAGTTCGCGGGCACCTATTAGTTATGAAATAAATCATTCAAAAAGTTTCGTAAACACGCACCGAGCCGTATAATTTATACCGTACGAGTGTGGTCACATTTACATTTGATTAAGTGCATCGAATCCATTGGAAATGCGCCGAGCAATCATTGAAATCAATCGGCATTCGCAACTTACTAGCGCACTCACACTAATACCCACTAGGGCTTGCGATATCGGATGGTTTTCCCAATTCCGGAATTGACTTCGAGACTGGGATTCAATTCCGGAAATCCGGAACTGGTTAGTGGGTAAAGTTTGTAAAAAACGATACTTTTTTTCGAGTATTGTTGACGGATATAGATGTTGTGAATTGTGATCGGAGATTTTTGAAATCGAGCGGATTTACCAAGGCTTTTCACCGCAGTTTATGAAATATAATTATTTTTGAAGCGATATTTTGGGGACATCTTCACTTACGAATATTTAAAAAAAAAAAAACATTGACCCATAGATCTGTATTGTATTTCGGCCATTAACTAGGAACAGCACAATATTTAAGATGATCATGAGTAATTTAGTTCAAATCGTGATAAAAACTAATATCAGTAATTTGCATGCATTTGACAGTTTTGATAACCGCACTCAACACACTCGACACTTGCGTCTCTGGCGGCGAATTCAAGGGCAATATAGCATCTATACCAACCTTAAAATATCGCATATTACTGGGTTGAAACTAGATTAAATATACAGTTGTTTCAATTCCGGAATTGTAATATCGGAAAAATTATCTGAAATTTCGAAATTCCGGAATGCAAGCCCTAATACTCTTAGTCACGAGTGGTTTAGTCAACGAAAGTTTATTAGTGTATTATACCACGGAACTTTCAAGGTACGAGAGCTAACTGCGTCCACTCCAGTTACCAAGACACCATGTTAGATATGTAATGTGCCGAGTAAATCACCCTGGCGATTCAAGCCAACGTGTTTTGGTGGGGCTTTGCTTAGTAAATACATTCTAGAGGTTAACTCAAGCGCACGGAAAATGGTGCTATATGTTCGATGAGGGGGTGACGCAGTGTTTAGTGCACTTGCCTACTGAGCCCGCGGTTCTGGGTTCGAATCCCGGCCGGGGCAAATATTTGTGAGATGAACTCGAATATTTGTTCCTGGATCATGGATGTTATCTATAGTATTTATATATACTAATACCTTTGCTTAATTTGGGATTGGGTCGGTTTGTATTTGTCCCTTAATATTTATTTATTTATTTTAAATTTATAGTTTTTAGGATATTTGTGTCATGAGCTCATGAGGTGTATTACGTAACCTTATGCCTTAACCTAACCTAACCTAACTTGAGAGAAGAGAGCCTAACTAAAACCGATGGCGATGTCCCCCAGATCACGGCCCTGTGGCCGGATACTCGGCAAGCCTCGCGCCCTAAACGCAGTACTCGACTTTAAGAACCTTCATTGTGCAACGATTGCATAAAATACTAATTTATTAGGAACTTTAAGATTTTTCCTACGGCTAAAACAATGTCCCAGAAAACCAGTGGCTGGTTTGACAATGGGATCTCTTAAAGGAATCTCAATTTTATACATGAGTATATTTCTAACTTTAGGCACTAGGTACATAGGTAGGTCCCCCGGTGAATAGCCAAGCTAATCCTAAATCGTATAAAACACTTCTCTCGATGCGTTTAAACATATTTCCTTGAGAAGGTGCAAACGTGCACTAGGAAAGGCTTTATCGAATATCAACACTAAAGGGTAACTCATAAAATCAATAATGTTATTAAAACTATCGTGAGACATCTTTAATAATTATAAAAAAACGGTTTAAAACCGACATGTTTCGAACTCATTTGGAGCTCTTCATCAGGGGTAGCTATCCGTGCTGCTACGCGACTCGCGACCCACTGCACTTTTAATCGCTCTTCTTGCCGCCCTCCGGGCACGCGCAGATAGCGCGGCGGCAGGAGGGCAGGGCTCTTGCACTGTCACTACTGGACTGTCTGTCACTGCATTTTCACTATTACCCACTGATACCACGCACACTAGACTTATTGTATCAACGACATTGTCTGATCGCGAGATGTTTTTTAACGCCGGAATCACAGGTTTCCATGCTGGGGGTAGAACCCAACCACCGTCTCGGTTGAAATTCGGGCGCCGTCCAATAAAATCAATGATTATAAAATCAATCCTAACTTTTAGAGATTCCACATTAAATTGTAGTTCGAATCACATTTTGTAAGCGAATCCCATTAGCTTTGTACCCGATGAAAAATACCATTATCTGTATTGTTAGCTGCGGCC
Organism: Apotomis turbidana; assembly: GCA_905147355.2. Taxonomy (NCBI): domain Eukaryota; kingdom Metazoa; phylum Arthropoda; class Insecta; order Lepidoptera; family Tortricidae; genus Apotomis; species Apotomis turbidana. The sequence goes on along the minus strand of LR990280.1, from coordinate 59,388,961 downwards.
ACAACTGCCACTTCAAAATGTAAGGCGTTATAAGTGCAAATTACTTTTACACTAAATTAGTCTTTAAGTCAAACGAATTTTGAAGTGGCAGTTGTGGCCGCAGCTAACAATACAGATAATGGGTATTGTTCATCGGGTACAAAGGTAAGTCGATTCGCTCAGCCAAAAGAATTACTTCTATACTTAGTTTCTTTGCTATACCGCGAAAAACGATTAGTGCAGCACGGCTTCTTCTTGAAATGAAATGAAATGAAATAATTGATTCAGTAAGTAGGCCACAAGGTCACTTTTACAAGTCAGATTGTAGATCTACCGGCATTTGCCAAGAGAAGACCGCTATTGAGAAGAAATCCGAAAGAAACTCAACAGTTAGTCAGTCTTATGAAGAAAGCCAATGCAGTTTCAAAACATCCAAGTGAGTACAAGTCATTGTCCATCATCTCTATTGTGTCAATAGAATTACATCAGCATGACATGAAACAAAGAAAGATAAAACAAAAAAAGAACTGGTTGCCTGTAAAGTCGGTTTTACGGGCGAAGATTTTACGTGACAACATATGTTTGACAGGTAAGTACGAACAGTTTGTATTTGTATGGGAATATAAAATTATCGTTTTTATTATTTTCCACTCATTTATTCCATATTTTCTCACCGTTTAAACCTTCCCTTTACTTCCACGAATATTTCAATACTAAAATTAGCCAAATCCGTTCAGCCGTTCTCGAGTTTTAGCGGGACTAGCCGGATCGTAACAGACGTGAGCGGGCGTTACACTTTTTCATGAGTGACTCCGAGCCGCAACCTAATTTAAGACGTTGTCACGTCAAAATTAAAAAGTAATTGAAATACGGGACTTTAAAGAACGAAAAATGAATATATTTTATCCAAAAGTATATAAATTGTTTTCAGAATCCTCATAATTCAACAAAACAATTTTCATTTCGGTTTCCGCGACTGTCACACATTTAAATAAAACGATTTAATCGGATAATATCGCGTGTATTCATTATTTGAGCCTCCCTGACGTTTCAATAACTCTCAAAGGTTGACAACGGTATCAGGAAAGTTACCGACAAGAATTGTACAACAACCCTGCACTTTAAAGGCCGTATTTAATGGTCATAATGGCAAATTAGTTGTTTTTCCATACATAATCAGTGGTCGGTAATGCCGAGCTTCAATAATTTTTTCCGACTTTTACAGCACTTTAAATGTAGTTAGTCCCATGTGGACATTACGCATTAGATCCCTATGCACAATACGGTATTTTACTATTATAGTGAAAATAAATTGTATCATTGCAACCACTAAATACACATTCAAAAATATACGCGGAATCAAATAAACTACCACGTGGTACCACTAACTTTGGACATTTTACCATTTTTAATTGGACAAAAACGAAAAAAGAAGACGTGTTCTGACTAGTGATTTTTAGGGTTCCATACCCAAAGGGTAAAAACGGGACCCTTATTACTGAGACATCGCTGTCCGTCCGTCTGCCCGTCCGTCTGTCACCAGGCTGTATCTCAAGAACGGTGATAGTTAGACAGTTGAAATTTTCACAGATGATGTATTTCTATTGCCGCTATAACAACAAATACTAAAAATAAAATAAATATTTAAGGGAGGCTCCCATACAACAAACTTGTTATAGATTATTATGACGTCACAAGCCAGTATCTTCATAGAAACTGCATACTAACATTACTAGCAGATCGTTTATGACATTTCATAAAAAGTTGCTGATTTATTTTATTGGTTCGATTGTCATCTCATCCCATCGCGGAACAGCAAAGGGAGTACAATCCAATAATGTATCATTAAAGGAGATAAAATAAAAAATATTTTATATAAAAGTTTCTAAATCTGCTTAAACGTAGAGTATTTGTTTGCTAAACCGACTTGCATCAACAGATTAACGGATCAATAAATAACTATTTGTAATAATAATAATAATAGGGCGTAGGGATGTGACGACCCCATCGCCCGCTGGTTTTACCAGCGCAATCAGTCACGCAGGGCAGCTTATGGCGAGCTGTTGGGGGGTAGCGACCCCACGTACCTGAGCGCTCCTGGGGGATCCTGACGGGGGGTGATGGGTCGAGGCCTCCGCCTCTGTCTTGCCTTAACCGGCCGGGCAGAGTGGAGTCGTGAGAGTTTCGGCTCGGGGGTGATGTGGAAACGTAAGGGGTTATATAGTTGGCTTCGGTTTAAAGCCCAGTATTACTAGTTTGGTCTCTGACGGATAGCTTCATTTATGTAAGGTATTGTTTTTTGTCAAATAAATTATTTTGTATTTGTATTTGTATTACACCTCTCCGCCCTTAGCCTTCCACACCGGTGTTGCCCTTAGGCCACTTTATGTGTCGCTATTTTGTGGGGGCCCATCTAGCGGGAGGCGAGTCATCGTCGTCTACCAGTCCCATTTTTGCTATGAGACACTTTTGCTGGTAGACGCCCGATAGTCTCAACCCATAGCCCAATTAGCCAGTTCTCCATTTCATCCCCATAGCCCAATTTGTATTTAGATTCCATGTCTCCATCAATAGTTCTTGCACCTAGCGGGCGCTGTCTCTGTGTGCGTCCCATGACACGGATAGGGACAGCATCCGCTCGATGTACACCTTGCATTTCATTAAATTGTCGAAAGGGCCTCTACGCGTTGGCTTCGGCTCCGTGCACGCCTCCCAAAGGTCCGGGACACTATTGTCCCGTGAGCGGGTGCGACATACAGGAATAATAATAATAATCGTCGTAGCACGGGCCCTGCCCCGCTGCCGGCGGCACCCTAGGTTAGGTTACTTATAATGTATTTATATTTTGCAATTTCTTGTATTTTACTTTGGATATAAGTTTATTGTAAAGAACCTAATATATCGCCGTTGGTAGCGATTTAATAGTATACCACTGGCTAATGCGAATCCAAACTACAATGTATAACTAACAACTTATCACCTAGAAACCCTGCACCTCATCGTAGCCACATTGCTTGGCTGAGTCATGACATAATCGTGACACGCTGAGTCATATATTGAAATATTATCCGGTCCTATGATCAACAATCAAACGCTGATCAAACGTACGTTTTATATTATTTTGTGGTGTACATATGCATACATCAGAAAACGGGTTGGTCTGGGACTGTCTAGAACACCATTTGACTACATTTCAATTAACATAATATATCTATAACTTATGACAGTGGTTTATTATTTTTTTTCACCTCGCCTGTACATTCAAAAACAAAAGACTACAGTCGGCCAAATGTGTACCAGGTCTTTTCGGTACTAGTCAATTTGTGTTTTACTAGTAGTCTAAGATCCCGATATAAAACGACCTTCACCGAGATGTTTATTTGATGAAATGTATTTTATATTTAATTTAATATGTCAATAAATATATTGCATATGGGTTGCCTAACAAATTTTTAGTCCAGGGTATGTTTAATTAATAATAAAAAAAAAATTAACATTTCACCGGTTTGATTAATATTACATAAATTCTATACCAATGGAAAGTATGAAGCCCATAGAATATGCAAACGTTAGGTTGCGTATTCATTCCCCGTCATAACTATCGGGTAGCCAGGTATAAACAGGTAAATATACCTACTAGCATTTTGCAACGGTCTGATTATTGAATTGAAATTAAATAAAAATAAAGATTATTTTATTATGAATTTATCTAATATTCAAACCAGTGAAATGATTAAAAAAAATTTTTTTTTTTTTTATTTGAACTAAACATACCCTGGACTAATTTTTGTTAGGCAACCCATATGCAATATATTTATTGACATATTAAATTAAGTATAAAATACATTTCATCAAATAAACATCTCGGTGAAGGTCGTTTTATATCGGGATCATATACTATAGATTTGAGTGTTTAAGACTTTAAGCTCTAAGCAAAAATCAAATGTAGTCAAACAATCACAGACCACAATAGTTGTGTATGTATATGCAAATACTGTAATGTGTCCACGCTATTTGGTATATACTTAATTAGCACTTATCACCATTTAAGTCCTGAACTTGAGTCCGACGAGCTGCTTCAAGGAGATGGGCTTCGAAAGACGTATGTATGAGCTGCCATTGAAGTAGGCCTCCGGCCTGTCCGAGGCTGCGAGCGAGGCCGCCGCGCGCGCCCCCATGCTAAGGGTGCACCTCCACTGAAGCGGAGCGGCGACGTGTGGCATCAACCAATCACAGGAGTGAAGCGGAGATGAGATACAGATTTCAGCTCATGTGATTGGTCTCCGCACGTCTAACTGAGCGAGGCACTATCGTGTATTGGTAACTTTTTTTTTAATTCAAAATATCCATCTGACCTCGATTGCACCTGATGTTAAGTGACAATAAGGCCTAAGATGGAGCATGCTTGGCTAGAAGATGCCTATTCACTCTCGACTTGAAGAGATCCAAGTTATATTTTTCAGGAAACAGGTGCGCATGAAGAGAGTTCCATTCCTTAGCTGTCCTCATAAGGAAAGTAGACGTAAAGCGTTTCGTAAGAATCAGTGGTATATCGACAACATAAGGGTGGAATCCAAGTCCACGCCGAGTACTGTATTGTCTGAACGGAGACGGTGGAATTAATTCATCTTATTGTACTCACCAACGCAAGTCCTGAAGTTGAGTCCGACTAGTTGCTTCAGAGATATGGGCCTAGACAGGCGGATGTACGAGCTGCCATTAAAGTAGGCCTCCGGCCTGTCCGAGGGGCCCAGCGGGGCCGCCGCGCGCGCCATCCCCATGCAGAGGATGACGACAACTGCAACAAAGTAAGAATATATTTATTGTATACGTGTGAAATTAGGTTACCTATCTGAAACACTAATTTTTGTTTCCCATCTGAAACTTTTCGCCAAATTTTCATTTGTCCGAAAGCCATTTTTTCCAGAACTGTAATTTTTTAAGATTAATTATAAAACAAACCTTAACCTAACCTAATGGGTTCTTTAAAACGATGTTTGTAAACTCCTGAAAATATTACGCGTTTCAGGAACAAATACTTTCGGACACATTAAATAAGGGTCAAAGGATACCGTGAAATTAATGGTAACAATAAATTGTAATATTTAATCACTTTTTATGAAAAAAAATAGCCGACTTCATCGAAATTATATCTTATCATACCGAGAGCAGCAGAACGAACGTTAATGAAATATATTTTGTTTTTTATATACTTATTTTCACAAAACGCGCTAAATAATTCCGATAAAATTTATACGGGACCATCTCTGAAGTAAGTACGATCTCCCAAATAAGAAGAATCATCAATAGATACAGGATTTAATGCGTAACATACCTACTGTTAGGAATGCCTCGTCGGCCGGGTCCCAACACTGACATCTACGATAGCTCAGTTGTAGAACGATATAAAGAAACACAAGGGTAAACGAAAACGATATATATTTAACACAAACAAATTAACAAAATAAAGATCGGAGCACAATTAAATTTAACACACAAAATTAACACGCGAATTTACAATTAAACCTTAACTAATGTAGTCCTTTATCTAACACTGACTAACAAAATGGTATACACAGGAGTAAGAGACTGGATGGAAGTACTAGCGGATCGCTGATCTACGCACTTGAGTAACAGAGTGATGACTCGATGTTGACTGAAGTTGTACTACTAACTGACTACGGAGTCGTAACTCTACGCAGACTGAGGTGATACTACAAATTTTGCGGAAAACGGGCGTCCTTTTATTTGATCGTTCAGGGTTTGTTTACATTTCTTAGGGGGACGCCCGCTCCGTTACATTTTACTGATTTTCTGCTAAATTACAATAGTTATCTTAAATTCAACTTATGAATAACATGGAGGTTCGTTTATAGAACATAATCATATTTATGATTTTCATGTGAGAGCTCCCGCTTAATTACAGTGATATAAAATTTATACGATTTCTTTGTCTCGACTCAGAGGCCGTCTCGCTCACACGGGTCGAGATCTACACTTTTCTTGTCCCTCATATCGCGCCGCGCTCGGCGCGTCGTGTTATTTCTTTGTTTGCCATGCTCGCAGCAAGTTGCGGCCGGTATAATGTAAAGTGATTTTACTTATAATACTACAAGGAACATTACTACGAAGTTTCAGAGTTATTTAATTTTTATCCTTAAATTTTGCAAGTAAACAACATGACTTCTTTGTCTTAGACCTCGCGCTGCGAGTGGAAAATTACCGGGATGAGTCATATTTGTTTACTTTCAGACTCCGTGGTCTTTTAACTATTTTACTAAGTTATATTTTGGGAGCTCTCTTACAATAATGTTTCGTAGGAAAAAATAAGTGTTATACACATAGAATCGCCGCTTTTTTGGGCATTTAGGAAAATAGGGAATAAATTATTTATTTCGTCTTAATTCTAATTTTAGCTAATCGTTTACAAATATATTATTTATTTATTTATTCTAAGTTCGCCTAGCTGTCCGTAACAGAGCTCCCCCCGCCGAGCTCCCGCGTAGGCTCGGGTTGCAAGGGGAGGACAGCTAGTTTTCTTGCAGGCCGGCGAAAGACTCCTCCCTTGGTGCGGACTTCGACGTTGCGCACCTCTCCGTCGGGACCCGGATGCGTCGCCACGACGATCCCCTTCGGCCAGACGTTGCGCGGCAGCGTGTGATCGGCTATCACGACGTAGTCGCCTGGCTGGATGCTTCGCTCGTTCCCCGTCGGTGATGACTGCCTGGGCGCGAGTGTAGGTAGGTATTCGCGAACCCACCGCGCCCAGAATAGGTCGGCGAGCGCCTGGCTGGCCCGCCAAGTGCGTCGGTCGGCCTCTCGGCAGGGCCCGACGAGCGGCGCTGCTGTAGGCGTGCCCAGCAGGAAGTGGTTAGGCGTCAGCGCCTCGTCGTCTGCCGGGTCGACGGACACGTGGGTGAGTGGCCGAGCGTTGACAGTGTGCTCGGCCTCGGCGAGCAGCGTGGCGAACACCTCTTCCTTCGGTGCCCGCGTGTGCAGCGTCGCCGTTAGCGCGGTCTTTACAGACCGCACCAGTCGTTCCCAGGCACCGCCTTGATTGGGTGCGCCGGGAGTAATGAAGCGCCAGTCCAGGCCGCGGTACAGCCCGTAGTCGCGCAGCGCAGGCAGCCATTCCGCGTAGGCCGCCCGTAGCTCGTGGTCCGCGGCCCGGAAGCAAGTCGCGTTGTCGCTCCAGATCTGCGCGGGCCATCCGCGCCTCGCGGCCAGCCGCCGCAAGGCCATAATGGCGGAGTCAGTGGACAGCGTGTGGACTGTCTCGAGATGCACGGCGCGCGTCGACAGGCACGTGAAGAGCGCCACCCAGCGCTTTTCTCGGCGGCGGTCGACGGTGACCCACACAGGACCAAAGTAGTCGGTCGCTGTGTAGGTGAAGGGCCGCTGGCACGGCTCGAGGCGGGCTCGCGGCAGGTCTCCCAGCGCCGGGACGCGGGGTTGCGTGCGCCGAAGCACGCAGGTCCGGCAGGTGTGCGCTAAAGCGCGCACAGTGGGCCGCAGGCGTAGCACCCAGTACTGCTGCCGGACGTCGTTGACGACGCGCTCGTGATTGGCGTGTGCTGCTCGTTGGTGCTCCCGTTGCAGCCACAGCCGCACAAAGGGATTGCGGCCGTCTAAGATGGCCGGGCGTCGGTTGACGTAAGCGGGCGCGGCGTCGATACGCCCGCGCACCCGCAGCAGGCCATCTTCTTCGTCGATGTACGGGTCGAGTTTGAATAACTTGCTTCTTCGGTCGATCGGCTGTCCGCGGGACAGTGCTCGCAGCTCGGCCGGGAAGTCCTCTCGCTGCGCCTGTTGCAGCCACATATGTTCGGCGTTCTTAAAGTGCTTCTGCTGCAGCTCGGTGGGTTGTTTGGTTCGTAGTCGTTCCACGAACTGCAGCATGCGGGCGGTCGTGCCTATCAGTCGGTTATATTTAGAGAACCGACTGACATCCGGCAATGGTGACTCCCATCTCTGTGTGGCTGCAACTTGGGCTTCGGTGTCTTCTTCTCGCGGTGGCGCCGGCGTCTCTCGGGGCCACTCGGAGGCCGGACGTTGTAGGAAGTCCGGCCCGCAGTACCACCGGCTAGCGGCGTCGAGGCGGCGTGTGCTATCTGCTCGCGTCGCGTCGTCAGCGGGATTTTGTTTCGTCGGCACCCATCTCCATTGCTCGACGTTGGTAGTCTCGGCGATCTCGCCAAGGCGGTGCGCGACGTAGGCGCTGTAGCGGCGGGCGTCGTCGCGCACCCAGTGCAGCACGGTCCTGCTGTCCGTCCACAGGAACGTTTCGTCGATGCGTAAACGATGTTCTTTTGCGATGCTGGCAGCCAGTCTCGCCCCGATGAGCGCGGCTTGCAATTCAAGGCGTGGAATGCTCAGCTGGCGCGTCGGGGCTACTTTAGCTTTGGCAGCGACGAGGCTCACACGGGCGTCGTCGTCTTCTTCTTCGCGCCAGTATGCTACGGCCGCGTAGGCTTGAGCGCTGGCGTCTACGAACACGTGTAGCTCACGTTTCGTAGCTCCCCCCGTAGAAGCGTAGGGGCGTGGCAGTCGCAGGGCGGCTACGGATTGCAGACCTCGTAGCCAGTCAGCAAATTCGGCAGCTTCAGTGGGCGGCAGGGCGGCGTCCCAATCGAGCTTCAGTTCCCACAGTCGTTGCAGCAGTATTTTCGCAGAGATTGTGTAGCTCGCGAGTAGACCGAGCGGGTCATACACGCTCATCACGGCGCTCAGCATCTCTCTCTTGGTAGGCGTGCGGCGTAGCTCTCGCACGTCGGCCGGAACTCGGATCATTTTTGTGTTGAATCCGAGTTCGTCGGCGTTCGGATCCCACATCAGTCCGAGAATTTTCTGCGTCTTGTCGCCGCCAAGCTGCGCGGGCGTCGTTGCTCGGAGCTCTGTAGGTAGCGACTCCATGAGGCGAGTCGCGTTGGAGCTCCATCCGCGCAGTGTGAATCCGCCCGCTTTGTGTGAGGCGGCGACTTGCTTCGATGCTTCGCAGGCTTCTTCTTCTGTGTTGAAGCTCGACACGAAATCGTCCATGTAGTGATTCGTGGTGATCTCTTCAACGGCCATCGGATGCTGCTCGCGGTTTTGTTCGGCGTTGTAATTTCGCACGCTGTGAGCTAAGTAGGGTGAGCTCGCAGCGCCGAAGAATATCGACGTCATGGCGTATGTTTCTGGAGGTCGTGTGCGGTTGGCGCCTCTCCACAGGAACATTTGTGACGGCCGGTCTTCCTCGCGTAACTTGATTTGAAGAAACATTTCTTGTATGTCGGCAGTCACGGCGTAGGCTCCCTCTCGGAATCGAAATAGAATGCCCAAGATCGATTGGAGTTTGTCGGGGCCTTCTAGTATGTAATCGTTGAGGCTGCGGCCCTGGCAGGTGGCCGCGGCGTCGAAAACCAGGCGTATTCGTCCCGGTTTGTTCGGATTGGTGACTGCGAAATGCGGCAGATACCACATCTTGTTGCTCAGCGTCGGCTCCATCCGCTCGGCGTACTTCTTGGCAAACAGGTTGTCCATCTCCTTCGTGTATGCTTCGGCGAATTGCGGGTCTCTGTCCATCTTGCGCTCGATCCCGTGTAAGCGTCGCAAAGCCATGTTGTAGGTTGATGGCATGTTGACGTTGTCATCACGCCAGAGCTGCCCGACTTCGTAGCGCGGGCCGTCGACGCGCCGCACAGTGTCTTCGAAGATTTTCGTGGCTCGCTCGTTCTGTGGTTTCGTTTTGACCGCCGCCGTGATGCCCAGCGAGTCAATGTGAAAGTATGACTTTAGCTGGGCGTTGATGTCGTCATCGTGTGGATGGCGGCGGTCTTGCTCTGTCGTAGTTGCAGGTCGGGCGGCGTCCTCTTCTTGTAGTGGCGTCTCGTACCCGACGTAGCAATGCAGTATGGTTTGCTGCCATCTCGCGTACTGTTGTGGCGCCGACCCGAATAGCACCCATCCGAGTGGAGACAGCATGGCGGCGGGCTCGTCAATCTTGCCCACGCGTAGCTCGTATGGCAGCATCAAGTGCCAGTTGTCGGCGCCGATGAGAATGCGCGGGCGTGCTGTGTCGTAGCACGCGGCGCTCATATCCGCGAGGTGCGGGAACTGCGTGACGTAGTCTCGCTTGGCTTGCTGTGCGCGCAAGCCCAGGTCGGCGACGGTCCGTAGGCTTAATGGGTGAGCCGGACCGCCTGTCTGGTTGCGCACGTGGGCGTGCACTCGACGGCTCTTCTGTTGCGTCGTCATTGACCCCACGCCTTGGATATGCAGGCGCGAGGTCGTACCGTCGGCGCCGATTGCATCTGCGAGGTCCTCTTCTATGAGTGAGATTGTGGACCCCTGGTCCATCAAGGCGTAGGTGAGTGTCTCGCCGCGGGGTCCGCCGACGATGACTGGGATCACTTTCAACAGGACCGAAGACACGTTGCGTCCAAATTCGGCCGTGTTGGCGGTAAATTCTTCGACGCACGCCGTCGTCTCTGGCGGTGCGTCTGGGGCTGCGTGCGTGTTAGGGCGGCGTCGCGACGCCGCGGTATAGGTCGCAGCGATAGCTTGTGGCGGGGCAGTCGGCGTGGCGCTTCGTCTAGCGGCTTGCTTGACTGCATAGGGAGCCGGTGCGTACGGTTGATAGGCGTACGGCGTGGCTTGTGGCGCAGGCATGTATGGCGCTGCTTGGGGTGCAGGCATGTACGGCGCTGCTTGGGGTGCAGGTATGTAAGGCGCTGCTTGTGGCGCAGGCATGTATGGAGCTGGGGCGCTCGGCGTATGCGTCTGCGTCTTCTCGGCGTGTAGCAATCGGTGGTGGGGATAGGTGCAGCCGGGAACGTTGCAGCCGCGGGCGTTGCATTGATCGCGGCGGTGCTTGCGCTCCAGGCATTTGAAGCAGATTTGGTTCTGTCGCACCCAATCCCATCGGGCTCCGACTGGCACGGCAATGAGTTTGCGGCATTCGGTAGTGCGGTGGCTGCCTCCACAGTATAGGCAGCTATTGGGTTGCTCGAGTGCGTATGTCTGCACACGATCTCTCGGAGGGCGTCGTACGGCTCCTCTTCCGGCGTTGGCCGCCGTGCGTTGCTCTGGGACGCGCTGCGATTCACGTTGCTCGGCGGCGGGCGTCGGTCTTCTGTGCGGCGCCTTAGCGTGCGAGAATTCCATCTCGGCATCGCTTTCTTCAAGGAGGAACTCCGCCATCAACATGAGTTCGTTTTCGGCGGAGTTAAGGTGTTCCTTGGCGTAGGAACACCAGCGACTGCGCAAGTGTGGGCTTAGTCGCTCGGTGACTTCCCGGATGAGAAGTGGGTTTGCGCCGTAGCTTCGGCGGTCCAGGTCCACAAGCGTTGAAACGATATTCATAATGCGTATGGCGAACTGGTTGAGATCGTTGGCGCTCGGTCCGAGCGGCGGCATTCTTCGCAGCTCGTCGATGGCGCGATCGATGAGAAGGTCGGTGCGTCCGAAATTCTTCTTAAGGACCCGTATGATTAGGTCGGGTCGAGCGGACGAGGCGATCATGTGCTGCACACATTGACGGGCTTCACCTCGCAGGCAGTGTCGCAGGCGTGCGACATTTTCATATGCGGAGTACTTGTAGCGTGCGGTGCTCTCAGTGTATGAGTTATAGAAGGTGAGCCACTCGCTTGGCTCCCCGGAGAATGGCGGCAGCTCGTAAACTTGCTTCGGAGGCGGCCGCATCATGGTTTCAATGGTATCGGTGAGGCGGTCGATGACTCGGTCTCGACTCGTTGAGCGTTCTCGACGGCTGTATGGTGTCCTTGGCTCCTCTTCGTGTCGCTTGCGTGTGTCGCGTTGCGGTGTAGAGGCCCGTGCCTGCTTCGCGTGGACCGCGTCGGCAGGGTGGACGTTGGACAGCCAATCGTTGACGCGTCGCTGTGAGTCGGCTTGAGATCCGCCGGCCCGAGATTGCTCGTCGATGCGCTCCATCTCGACGGCGAGCCTCTTCTCGATGAGCTCGCGTTCAAGGCGAATTTCTTCGAAGCGAAGTTGCTTGAGCTGCTCCATGGTGGCGAGCTCCGCCTCGCGGCGGAGCACGTCCGTCGCGTTCGATGCGCGTGAGTGAAGTGACGCTGGTCGGGGCGGCGCGTGGGTTTTATCGCCGAAAGTTACGACGAACTCGCGCCGCTGCGCGCAGGCCTCCGATTGGTCGGCCGGCGCGGAGTGCAGTGATTGGCCGGCGTTCGCGGCCGGCGCGGTGCGCTGTGATTGGTCGAAGTGCGCAGTCTTCGACAAATGTTTGTCCAGTTCGCCGCGCCAAGTCGTAGTGTCGGTTGGCGGCGAAACTGGAGCTTCCTCTGCAGGAGACTCGGGCGAGTCTGTTTGGTGGTGCAGTCCCGTAGGCGGTCGGGCATGGGCAGCGGGCGGTGAATGTGTGACTGCCACATTAGTCACTGCAAACCGCTGCAGGTCAATCGCAGCTTGTGTGCGCTCGCGCTGCGCGCGCGCGCTCTCCTCGCTCTTATTTCCGCGTGTATTAACCATCGCTAACTATTTGGAAACCGCACTTCCAAACCTAACACACGAAACCTAAACTAAACTAACTAGCTAACTAGCTCCGATCCGGAACTCGAAGGACCAAAACAATGTTAGGAATGCCTCGTCGGCCGGGTCCCAACACTGACATCTACGATAGCTCAGTTGTAGAACGATATAAAGAAACACAAGGGTAAACGAAAACGATATATATTTAACACAAACAAATTAACAAAATAAAGATCGGAGCACAATTAAATTTAACACACAAAATTAACACGCGAATTTACAATTAAACCTTAACTAATGTAGTCCTTTATCTAACACTGACTAACAAAATGGTATACACAGGAGTAAGAGACTGGATGGAAGTACTAGCGGATCGCTGATCTACGCACTTGAGTAACAGAGTGATGACTCGATGTTGACTGAAGTTGTACTACTAACTGACTACGGAGTCGTAACTCTACGCAGACTGAGGTGATACTACAAATTTTGCGGAAAACGGGCGTCCTTTTATTTGATCGTTCAGGGTTTGTTTGTGAAAAGACATGAAATGGGCGACGTAGACGGAGCCGGCCCAGATGGAGATGTTTTTTTTTTCTTTATTTCATAACATATTGGGCTAATTTTATTAATATAACTACACGTTGTATGATTCAACATCAGTCTACAGCTACACCCCTATTATTCTATCAATTTCGCCATTCCCTACCAGAGAGCTGACGCCCCTGCCTAGTGCCCACACAATCACATTTTTATGAACCCTACAATATTAAACGTAACATACCTATATTCAAAGCCAACATGGCTAATAATATACACAATTAATAAATACTTAGACGTTATTACGTCCCACTTAAGTTATTTTGATGCTTTGAGAGGGATTAGAACCCACGCCTCCACCGGCCAGACGACTGAACTGCTAATTGTTGAAACATATTTTTTCCATATTTTCGTTATAATATATACGATTTATTATATTTGCGAAAAAAAATAATTAATGAGGCTACGTGTTTACGGCGTTTGCCGTGTAGGCCCTAAGGGGGCGTCTCTGAAACGGAGCTGAGTTTAAATCTGTATCTGCTTTTGTGATTGGTCGATTCCGCACATCTCCGCTTTAGTGGAGACGCACCCTTAGCCGCGGGGGCCGTTAGCAACAAAACTTCAGAAAACTGAGCTACTTATACTTTTTAGGGTTCCGTAGCCAAATGGCAAAAAACGGAACCCTTATAGATTCGTCATGTCTGTCTGTCCGTCTGTCTGTCCGTCCGTATGTCACAGCCATTTTTTTCTCGAAACTATAAGAGCTATACTGTTGACACTTGGTAGGTAGATGTATTCTGTGAACCGCATTAAGATTTTGATGCAAAAGTAAAAAATAATAATAAATATTGGGGGCTTCCCATACTTAGAGCTGAAACTCAAAAATTTTTTTTCATCAAACACATGCGTGTGGGGTGTCTATGGACAGGTCTTCAAAAATAATATCGAGGTTTCTAAAATATATTTTTTTTAAACCAAATAGTTTGCGTCACAGACGCTTCCAAAGTGGAAAAAAGTTGGTCCCCCCCCCTCTAACTTCTAAAATAAGAAAATGAAAAATCAAAAAAAAAACATATGATGTACATTACTATAAAAACTACCAACGAAAATTGTTTTGAACGAGATCTAGTACGTAGTTTTTTTTATATCTAAATTTGCACCTAATTTATATGGGGCGCTATACATACCAGGTGCAAACTTAACTTAACCACCTAGGGATGGAAAATGTTTGTACGGAACCCTCGGTGCGCGAGTCCGACTCGCACTTGGCCGGTTTTTTTTATATCAGACATCCTCACACAAATCGATCTAGTCCCAAATTAAACTCAACGAGGTTACTAGATGCCGATATACATAACATACCTATATACTTATACATACACAAATATTCGAGTTCATCACACCAATATTTGCCCTGGCCGGGATTCGAGCCCGGGACCGCCGGCTCAGTAGGCAGGTGCTTACCAACTGCGCCAACCGCGTCGTCAAGCCTTTTGTGCCTGAATAAAGACTTTTAAAGAGGAGGGTCCTTTCTATCTCTCGTCAGCCAACACCAGTCCGTCTTGCACAACTACGCTTCGCGACTCTTGTCGCGCGACAGCATCGCCCGTCACTCTCCCACATCACTGCGAAGAAAGAGATAGCTAGTATTTCTCGCGCGAGAAAGAGTCGCGTGTCCACTGTTGTGCTAGAGGTACAGGTATCGACGCAACACTTAACAGGTGTTCCCGAAAGGTATTCATTCCTAGTTATTTATTGTATCTCCCGGACAATGCTAAAGATGGCGAGTGACCCCAACAGACAAGCATGCTAAACTTGCTAAACTTAACTGTTTAATCAGTAGTAGTAATGCGTACACTTATTTGACACATTGACTTTTACTGGCAGTCTATTTATAAATGACTAAGTGAGAATAAAAACGAGTTACATTGCGTGGTGAATTATTTTATAAGGAAAAAAAATTGGAAGGAAAAAAAGTTACATTGCGTGGTGAATTATTTTATAAGGCTGACGGCTTCACGAAGCCTGTTGCAGATGTCACGTTATTGGTGTGTTGTTTGACGAAGCCTGTCGCTGATTAGATTTTGTATTCTCTCTGACGATGCCTGCGTTGCGGATTTGACTTTTACACTTTGTCTTATGCATTATTTACTGTTGAATAAATTATTTGGTGTACTTTGTAATAAGTGAAAGTAAGTGGAATTTGTAATGATTAATGAATAAATGATCAATATTCTTTTATAAGGAAGAAATATATCGTATATTTTAAATAATTTATAGAATTCACATTCATTAGCGCCTATGCTAAGAACTAGCAAAGTTTGGGGTTGTATCAAAAATACACGCTGTATAATCATAATAACTTGCAATCGCAGTGAAACGGAGTAGCATCGACGACAGTATTGTATTAAAACATGCAATGTTATGTATTATAATCACGCTAGGTTTCGACTTCAATTTTGCGTGAGTTTATGTGAAATGGCATGGGGCCGCTTTCCCTGCCATTGTCAAATGGTTCCGAACGAGAGTTAAGTTGGAGTCGTCATAAGTTCATAACTCTCTCTCATTGAGGGAACTGCCTAAAAATGTGTATACTAAACATTGTACAATATAATATGCTTTGCAATAAAATTAGCAGTTAATATATAAAAAAATAAACGAATTTATGTGAAAATATTTTATGTAAATAAATCGAGAGTTTCACATTTTAGTGCAATCAATAGTAGGATAAAATAGACTAGGAATTAAGAGTGACCGGTCATATTATATTATGGAACTAGCGACCCGCCCCGGCTTCGCACGGGTACAATGCTGTATTATGCATGTATTATACATATAAACCTTCCTCTTGAATCACACTATCTATTAAAACCGCATCAAAATCTGTTGCATAGTTGCACACATAGGGACAGACAGGCAGCAGGAAGCGACTTTGTTTTATACTATTTAGTGATATGACTGTTGCGAAAATAGAGTGTTATAGGGAACAATTATGGGAATTAAACGTTAGATCAAGTGTTTAGGGTAAAATTGTTCGGCAAATGATTTTAATACATAACTACGTTATTAGAGATTTCGATGGAGACCCATTTAAGCGTCCCCGAATGTAATCCCTGTTTGTATGGCTGTCGTATGTGCCTATTTGCCTTTTTTAATAGCCTGTTTGAGTGTCCCTCTGTTAGATCTCCGGCCAGTTGCCTAGGAATGTATCTAAAACGTCCCGCTATCTCCGCCTCGGTCTGCCTTGACGTCGCCGCCCATCTTGCGGCACCCACTTGGTGACTATGTTAGCCCACCTGTCCGGGTGCATACGGCTAACGTGGCCAGCCCAGTCCCACTTGAGTTTGGCGGTTTTTGCTGCATTTGCCTTAGTAGACAAAATAGTTAGGTAAATAACTGCTGAGCGGATTTAGTACATTTTGAGTACTAATTATAATCAAGTACAGTAGAGTCTCTCTAATACGACATTATTAAAAAAAAATTTTTAACAAAAAAAAGAACCGACTTCAGTAAAACTAAAAAGCCGAAAATAACCCGTTCAAGTACAGATTACATTTGACTCACCCTTTGAAATCGATCCCAAACCACTCAGTTATTATATTTATATATTAAAGTTTACGTGAGGTTTGGCACCGACTTCAAAGGGTGAGTCAAATGTAATCTGTACTTGAACGGGTTATTTTCGGCTTTTTAGTTTTACTGAAGTCGGTTCTTTTTTTTGTTAAAAATTTTTTTTTCGCTTTTTAGTGATTCATATAAAATACTTATGGCGGGGTGATCAGGGAGGTCTTGAAGGCATGCATCTCGTTTGAAATATCTCCTAACTCCTAACTGTTAAGGAGTTGTACCTTCCATCATCAGTTCAGCATGAGAAGATGATGACTGCCATATGCAAATACTTAAATAGTTTTAGAAAAAACATGAAAAATATTATGAGTGCCTATAAAATTTCAGGAATTCCTTCGATTCCTCATGGATCTCGTCATCCGATCTTCACCAAAATTTTATGGGACCAACCTTGAGATGTCTATTCATGAACCTAAAAAGAATTTTCCAAATCGACTCATAAATGACGGAGTTATGAGGTAACAAACATTAAAAAAAAAAAAAAAAAAAAAAAAAAAAAAAAAACATACAACCGAACTGAGAACCCCCTCCTTTTTTTGAAGTCGGTTAAAAACTAGGTGTTGCCGGATACATTTTACCCAACAAAGAAAAATTTGATATGACTTTATACTGCGGATGAAGCACACCGTCGATTTCAAAATAAAAGTACAAAAACTTCGAGTCGATTTTTTATTGGTGGTCGAACGTGCAAGCCTGAATAATTGGTTCGTTAAAGGGAAACATGAGAGCCATTATTGGTTGCACCGAAGGCTGCTGCAAGGCCGACCCTCAGCGTAGCCTACGAGGGCGTCAGAGTTATGAACAATACAGTGCAAGGTCTGATAAACACGGGTAGATTATTGTATTTAAGCGGTTTACACTCGCGTCAAATTGTCAGGAACGGCCCGACGTTTCGAACTCGTATGGAGCTCTTCATCGGGACTGCTACCCGTACACCGGCATGGCAACTTTGTCACTGTCCATACATCTCCTTTACGTGTACCAGTGTAATTAGTTATAACACAAATGTAATCATTGTAATTGTTTTAAGTATTATTTGCGAAAAAATTACTTACTGTTGAGTTTCTTTCGGCTTTCTTCTCAACAGCGGTCTCCTCTTACGAAATGCCGGTAGATTCACAATCTGACTTGCAAAAGTGCCCCTGTGGCCTACTTACTGAATAAATTATTTCATTTCATTTCATACGAGTTCGAAACATGTCGGGCCGTTCCTGACAATTCACGTAAGCTTAATTCAGCAATTAAATATGTCTCACGAAAGTTTTAATAAGATTATGACACGGCAAGATGTTCAAGTCTAGCAATTCATTATTTTTAACCAATTTAACTAAAATATGAAGATTCCAGATGTTACAAATATAGATACGAATATATGATTAAAGGATACCTTTTATCCAACGGCAAAGAAGGTGTTTTTCAAACCACGCCATATTGCGGATTTTTAGTGCTAAGAACTCATTTATTTTACTATTTAGTAACGACGAATGTTCGGTGACTGACTACAGAATATAGTAATATAGATAGCTATTTCATGCTTGCATAGCGTGCAGTCGAAAATTAGTTAAAAAAGCCAGTTTTCTGCGTGAATTTTCGTGCAAATTCGAGTAGATTTTGAAACCAAAATTGAAATGCAGTGAAAAATTTAAACTGTAGGATTTAAATAAACTGTAGGATTTAAATATATACCAAAAAATCGCAATGGCCAATTTCTAAGTAGTAACATTGATAGTATGTTATGGAACTTGTTTGATCATAGAGAAATATGTCTAAAACAATCAGCATTCTAAGAGGAATAAGGCCTCTTAAAGAGGAACATTAGAACACCATTGTTGCATTGACGGCTGCTGCACGGCCGACTATCAGCGTTCAACGTGTTTAGGTACTTGGACAACGACCGAGTGAAGTATGACCAATAAAGTACGTCTGATAAACAAGGCGAGATGTCAACCTTAGCCGAGTTTTTTTTCTGTAAGTATCTATGTGTATTTTGAAGGCTACAGGAAAATCCGTATTTTGAAGGCTACAGGAAAATCCGTATTTGTATTTTTATACTTTAATTTTTTTATTGGATCCATGGATTTCATGTCGACCAAATATGATGAATTATTAAACAAAGTTGAGCAACTTCAACACGAAAATAAACATTGCATTGACCGAATTCGATCCTTGGAACTCCAAATTGAGCAGTCAGAGCGGAGATCGCGAGCCACATCTATCGAGATCCGAAATATCCCTAAGGTTCAGGATGAAAATAAAGCTACACTCACAACCTACGTAAAAAATCTGGGCAGGGAGTTACAGCAGCCTATTCAGGACGGCGATATACGCAATACATTCCGATTAAAAACCAAGTCGGAGGCTAGCAGCTCCATCATTGTCGAATTTAATACCACAACGACCAAAGACAGCATGCTGAGAGCCTGTATAACCCACAATAAAACAAAAAAAGACCAAAAGCTCAGTACATCTCATGTTGGTCTAACTGGCCCCAGCAGACCTATATATATAGCGGAATTCCTAACTGTTAGAGCTCAACACCTTCACTACCTGGCCCGTCAATACAAAAAGCAACACCCAAACTCCACCTGCTGGACTTCGTACGGGAAAGTCTACCTGCGACTACGAGAAGGACTGCCATCAATCTTAGTCGATTCTGAAAATGTGATTAGAGAACTAAAGTGACTAGCTGCCGCGTTTAACCTAGATAAGTTGACGATAAATTGTAAACACCGAAATTTCCTTACATTATGTACTAACCATGCATTAAATAATGTAATCTCACTGCTTACTAAATTACTCAAATGTAGATATACTATAAACTGCAATATTTTACACAACCGAACAATCGAAACACAATATACCTATAATTTACACGTTATCTCCTACTATATTATAAAAAAATACCCTAATTTTTTTGTACGTCGCTACGGCCAAGCTTATCATAGCCTATCTCACAACCATACACATACACCAAACATAACAGCCACATACACAATTATCTACACTAACAATCTACACAAATACACAGGATGGACCTGCCTAAAGGAAAATATACAAATTAAGCATTTACTAATTCAAACTTACGCAAAAAATTCACCAACTTTCATTGCTGACTATCCTTATATGCCTTTAAAGTGGAGAACATAATTCGTATAAATAACGACTTGGATGCGTTTACCATTGCGGATGCTATAACGTGCGATATTGAGGAATGTAGTGCACTCGTATGTGAGCCAGAACAGTGTCTGAAAATACTGTCTCAAAACATAAGAAGTATATCTCGAAACTTCCCAGGTCTGATTACACTGCTATCAAGGTGTCGACTTGATTGGGATATTATAATCCTAACTGAATGCTGGCTACAATCAACCCATCAAATACCTACTCTAGATAATTATAATTATTGTAGCACACAAAATAACCACACGCAGAATGAAGGTGTAGTAGTCTATTATAGGAAAAATATCCTTGCTATAGTATCGGAACCCTCTCTAAGGGACGCTAACTGTGTCGTAATCAAGATCAGTAACGACACAATACTAATTTCCATATATCGCCCCCCTAGCCACAAAAATACAACAAACTTCATGGATTCACTAAACTGTCTTCTCTTAAGCTACTCTACAGTTAAGAACATCATCATTGCAGGTGATATAAATATCGATATATCAGAAAATAGCTCAGATAATAGGGCTCCAGCTTACCTAAATTTACTTGCCTCACATGGTATACTGCCCGGTCATTGTGCTCCAACTCACAGCAAAACATGTCTAGATCACATAATGCTTAAAACTAAACAATCGGCACGGTGTCTGATTCTTAATTCTGCACTAACGGACCATGATTGTGTGACTCTGGTTCTTAACCATATGACATGCAGCAAGAAAAACAAATCAATCTCTTTCCGCACGGACAATGAAAAACTAGAACTTGACATGCAAAACCTAGACCTTAAACCTGTCTTTGAGATGGTAAACTCGGACTCAGCTGCCTTTTTTCTTGTAAACTCACTGACCTCGCTAATTGAATCCAATACCAAAGCATTCACCACATCAAGCCGTAAGCGTATAATAAAACCCTGGATCACACCTGGCATTCTCAAATGTATTAAAAATCGGGACAACTTACATACAAAATTAAAAAAATCACCAAACAACGAAATATTAAAACTAACATACAAAAGATATCGCAATTTCTGCAATTCATTACTTAAAAAGATTAAGATAGAGTACGAAAAAGGTGAAATAAAGAAAGCAGGGTCAAATCATAAAAAAATGTGGGGTATTATCAAGGACATAACATATACCTCAAAAACCAATGACGTTCCTTATGAACTTATCTCAAACTCGGACCCAGTAATATAGGACACTCCCTGGCAGCAAAGTTTACTAGCGGCCAAATGGACCCACCAGCTCACAACAGTGTTAAAAGTCTCCCGTGCTCTATGGTTATGCTCCCTACCGATGAACAAGAGATCGACATTCTCATAAGAAACATTAAAACTGACTGCGCCGTTGGCCGGGATAGGATATCGGGAAGTTTTATTAAAAAATTTAAAGATAAATTGGTCGGACCCCTTACACATGTATTCAATCTTGCCCTATCTTCTGGTACCTTCCCTCTTATATTTAAAAAATCCCAAATAACTCCGGTACACAAAAATGGTGACAGAGGCTGTGTTAATAACTACAGGCCTATTTCTATCCTCCCCGCATTGTCTAAGCTCCTAGAACGTATCATAAATTCTAGATTGGTCCAATACCTCGAAAGTAATGAAATACTCTCCGCCTCACAATTTGGATTTCGGGTGGGCAAATCGACCTCCGACGCTGTGCATGAGCTGACAGACCACCTAGTTAATAACCTTGACTGCAATCAAAAGTCGATTGCAATTTTTCTAGACTTGGCCAAGGCTTTTGACACAGTCTCTGTCCCCATCCTCATCTCGAAATTGGACAGACTGGGAATCAGAGGACAGCAGTTAAAATTATTCGAGAGCTATCTCACCGATAGAGTACAAACTGTTAAGGTGGGCAGGTACATCAGTGACGAAGAGCCTATCACGTATGGAGTCCCGCAGGGGAGCATTCTTGGCCCAACACTCTTCTTAACTTATATTAATGACCTGTGCGAGCTCCAACTACTAAAGGTAAAATAATTACTTATGCCGACGACACTGCCTTACTCTTTCACGGATCATCATGGGAAGAAGTTTTCCAATATGCTCAGAGTGGCTTTAACATGGTGACCAAATGGCTAAACCAAAATGCACTCACTCTTAATGTGGAAAAAACAAAATATATTACTTTCTCCCTCAAATCCAATAATCGCGCTAACCTTGATCATTACTCAATAACAGCTCACTCTTGTAGAAATCATGACTCTTCTAGTTGCCAATGCAACGATATTACTAAAACAGATAGCATTAAATACCTTGGTATCGTAATAGACAGTAAACTGAATTTTCAGGACCATATTAAACTTCTTACATCAAGAGCAAGAAAACTGATTTATATATTTAAAAATTTACGACATGTTGCAGATGACAGCGTTCTGAAAACAGTTTACTTTGCACTGGTCCAATCAATCCTAACTTATTGTATAGGGTCCTGGGGAGGGGCACACAAAACCTGTATGTTACAATTAGAGCGAGCCCAAAGGTCTATTCTTAAAGTGAGCTATTTTCTACCTTTTTCCTACCCTACAACAGAACTATACAAACACTGTGAAGTACTCACAGTCCGCAAACTTTTCGTTCTGAATACCATACTGAAACAGCACTCAAAATTACACTTTGACCCTTCTGTACTGGCAAGTAAACGACGTAGAGATCAAATATGCCCCCCAAAGAAATTCAAAACTCGTTTCGCCCAAGAATTTTTCTGTTTTTTAGGTGGCTACCTCTATAATAAAGTAAATGCAAAAATATCCACTTACCCTCTCACAAAACAATCCTGTAAAATAATAACTAAATCCTGGCTACTTACCCTAGACTACTATGAAACAGAAAATATTTTGAAGCCCGTATCGTGAAAATACTCACACACACACACACACACACACACACACACACACACACACACACACACACACACACACACACACACACACACACACACACACACACACACACACACACACACACACACACACACACACACACACACACACACACACACACACACACACACACACACACACACACACACACACACACACACACACACACACACACACACACACACACACACACACACACACACACACACACACACACACACACACACACACACACACACACACACACACACACACACACACACACACACACACACACACACACACACACACACACACACACACACACACACACACACACACACACACACACACACACACACACACACACACACACACACACACACACACACACACACACACACACACACACACACACACACACACACACACACACACACACACACACACACACACACACACACACACACACACACACACACACACACACACACACACACACACACACACACACACACACACACACACACACACACACACACACACACACACACACACACACACACACACACACACACACACACACACACACACACACACACACACACACACACACACACACACACACACACACACACACACACACACACACACACACACACACACACACACACACACACACACACACACACACACACACACACACACACACACACACACACACACACACACACACACACACACACACACACACACACACACACACACACACACACACACACACACACACACACACACACACACACACACACACACACACACACACACACACACACACACACACACACACACACACACACACACACACACACACACACACACACACACACACACACACACACACACACACACACACACACACACACACACACACACACACACACACACACACACACACACACACACACACACACACACACACACACACACACACACACACACACACACACACACACACACACACACACACACACACACACACACACACACACACACACACACACACACACACACACACACACACACACACACACACACACACACACACACACACACACACACACACACACACACACACACACACACACACACACACACACACATACATACAAACAGCTTAAAATTAAAGTTCTAGATGTATTTGTTTATAAATCAACTCGTATATCTACTGACGTTATCTGACGTTGTGCTAGTTTGTACTATAGTTTATATCCTACAATTCCAAAATTAGTTTCCTAGTTTTTTTTTTGTTAATTTAGTTTGTTTATCTACTGCAGTTTGCTATGTTCTTTTATAATGTATATCCTACATTTCCTTAGCTGTAGACATCTGAAGGATGGAGACCTGGTGACCTGTCATACAGGCTCTGCCTAGTTCGGGCACCAGTCTCCACCGCATTAGAAATAAATAGTCTTAAGGAATTTATACTGTAACAAATGTAAACTTTGTGGTGGAGTCAATAAATACTTTATTATTTATTTATTATCTTTATTAGTTAGAAACGGGTTGGGTCACACAGTGACTATGAATGACACCCACGTTGAGGTCTTATTACAGTATACACTTATTTATATCCACTTTGACTACATTACAGACGACGCGGTTGGCGCAGTTTGTAATGTACCTGAGCCGCTTCTGCCAGTTTCGGCCAAAAATCATGCATCGGTTTATTTTAGCTTTCTGCCTTAAAACAGCCCAAGCTTTGGCGTTGCCGAAAGTCAAGTCCTTGAATTATCGCTCATCTTTCTTGGCAACCTCGTCAATTTTACTTTATTTTTAACCGACTTCAAAAAAGGAGGGGGTTCTCAGTTCGGTTGTATGTTTTTTTTTTTTTTTTTTTTTTTTTTTTTTTCTTTTTTTTTTTTTTTTTTTTAATGTTTGTTACCTCATAACTCCGTCATTTATGAGTCGATTTGGAAAATTCTTTTTAGGTTCATGAATAGACATCTCAAGGTTGGTCCCATAAAATTTTGGTGAAGATCGGATGACGAGATCCATGAGGAATCGAAGGAATTCCTGAAATTTTATAGGCACTCATAATATTTTTAATGTTTTTTCTAAAACTATTTAAGTATTTGCATATGGTAGTCATCATCTTCTCATGCTGAACTGATGATGACGGAAGGTACAACTCCTTAACAGTTAGGAGTTAGGAGATATTTCAAACGAGATGCATGCCTTCAAGACCTCCCTGATCACCCCGCCATAAGTATTTTATATGAATAACTAAAAAGCGAAAAAAAAAAATTTTTAACAAAAAAAAGAACCGACTTCAGTAAAACTAAAAACCCGAAAATAACCCGTTCAAGTACAGATTACATTTGACTCACCCTTTGAAGTCGGTGCCAAACCTCACGTAAACTTTAATATATAAATATAATAACTGAGTGGTTTGGGATCGATTTCAAAGGGTGAGTCAAATGTAATCTGTACTTGAACGGGTTATTTTCGGCTTTTTAGTTTTACTGAAGTCGGTTCTTTTTTTTGTTAAAAATTTTTTTTTTTTTAGGGTTCCGTACCTCAATCGGAAAAAAACGGAACCCTTATAGGATCACTTTGTTGTCCGTCCGTCCGTCTGTCTGTCTGTCAAGACCCTTTATCTCGACAAAAACGTACATTTCGACACTCTTAAGGGAATCATAATGATAGGGTACTTCCCGATGACCTAGACCTATAAAATTTGGCAAGTAATATCGTTCGTTACATATTACAAATACTTATAGAAATCTAAAAACTTGTAATAAAATCATAAAAAATTATAAAAATCATTGTAATAAAATCATTTTCAAACATCATATTTGGAGAACTCAGTTGCGTTAAGTTTGCACCTCGTTTGTATGCGGAGCCATACATTTCAGGTGCAAACTTAACTCAACCAGGCCAATTAAGATGGGATAAGTGAAAGTTTGTACGGAACCCTCGGTGCGCGAGTCAGACTCGCACTTGGCCGGTTTTTTATTAAGGACTATACACCGTGCTCTTTCTCTCCCTAGAAGTAAAAAAAAACCCACAAGTTTTCACATGTTATTTTTTTACATTTAAATCATTTTCGTTTAAGGCCAACAATGGGACTGAAACCGCGCGAAGCTATCATTTTCGTTTTCGGTTATAAACCCATTTACGGTCAAACACTAATTAACAGATTTACAAAATATTATAATGATGCATTATGTTTCTCATACGCAAATAGACATTTCTAGACTTTTGGTAGCTAAATCATACCATCCATCCAAACGGCAAAATGCGTCCACGAACATCCACCATTTGAGCGCGTCAATGGTTACATTTGTTCGGGCTCAGTTACTTCGTAGTGATAAATTGATAATTAAGTATCTTTAGAAAAGTGTGTCTTCTGTATTTATAATTAATCTGTGCCCCGTTTCTGAATATCGAATATGTTTACACGCTGCACCCCCATTGATTATGAACACATTCATAAGCCGAATTCCGTTTCTACATGCATAATAAATTGCTAATATTAGTTAGTTGGTTATATTAGCTATAATGTGAAATAATTTATTCAGTAATAACTAATAACAGTCGTACATTAAGTATATAAACAAGATAGACATTTGCATATGTACATGTTTATTGGAAAACATTACGTAAATACAAATAGGAAGTGCATAAATAATTGAAATCATAACAGTTTCTAGTAGGTATAAATCCATTCGTGCCATTAAGGCCAAGCTTACAGATCTGCAGAGCGTATGCACATATCCACGCACGCATACGTCACACAAGCGGTGTGGCATCTCCTATTAAGATTCATACTAGACAACGCGTACGTCGATGTAGACGCATTCGGTACTATGTCTGTAACGAAAAACTGTCTCGAAGAAATGCGAGGATGGTATTTATAATGGAAACGTAAATGCGATTGACTTTTTGCGTTCTAAACTTACCTTTGAGGATTCGTAGTCTAATATAAATATTTTTTTCTACTCCAGTACTTTTTTCTGTCATTTATATAGTTACTAACTCTAATATAAAGACATAAATTATGAAAGTCTGTAAAAGTCTATACTCTACTGCCCAAAAAAGCACTGCTAAACGATGTTATAATGTCGCCAAAAAAGCATCACTTAGTACCACAGATTACAAGATAAACAGCTGCATTCACACAATTTGCAATAAAAAAAAAATATAATTATATTGTACTAAGGCATTGCTGCCAACTTAAAAAAAAAGATTTATCTTCAGTGCATGAATGTTTAGTATAGTGAAGTATACCTTTATGTATGAGTTTATATTTTTTTGACAGATGTTTAGTATAGTGAACGTATACCTTTATGCATAAGTTCATATTTTTTTTGACAGATGGACGTCAATAAAAAAAAAGTTTATCAGAGACTATTTTTTTTTAATTTTGTTGATTTTGAGCGGGAACATGCAATTATTTTCTTTGTTGTTTATTTGCATTTTATTTATGAAATCTCGAGTCGTAGAAAAAGTATTGTATGCAACGTTGTATAAGTAGGTCAAAAAACGCTCGTGGCATCTTTCTTACGATGTTCGCTACGCTCACATCGTAACCCATGCCACTCGCGTTTTTTGCCCCCTCTTATACAACGGTTGCATAAAATACTAATTATGTTGTAGTCTTATGATGAGATCGATCTCGTCCGCGCAGACTTTTCGTAAAATAAGGTAGCCGCTTAGAATAAGTACGCATAGAACGAGAGTCTTCATACAACCAATTTGTGAAAGATGAAGCCACTTTTGGTTTCATGTGGGCGCGTCTACGAAGCTACGAACCAATCACAGAGACATTTTACTTGTGACAGATGCGCACGAAACTTAGCCCGTGGCAGCCGTGGTTAACCAAAACCGGCTTCACTATCATGCGCTAACTTATAGGTTTCTATTTATTCTAAGGGTTGCATGAGTAATGTACGAGTAATCTCAACTCACAGCACGTAAAAGAAGAACGTTTTCATTTTTTTTATGCGGAATATCACTAGGTGACTTGAGTCACACTCGTCAGAAGAGTGGGGGAAATAAAATCGCCCACGCTTCGTTACAAATGAGGTAAGCAGAGCGCACAGAAAACCATTGTACCTACGTGTGTGATAGATCCCAAATCATACGTCCAAATGATTCAAATGTTGCGTTCGCAAATCGTAAACAATTTTCGGACGTACTGCGGCCGGGCATCTATATATTGAAACTGAGTGGGCGACGTGTTGCTTGTGACCGCTCGCGTTCCTGAACATACCTTCCGGGAACGGTTTAAATTTCCGGCATGTCGACAGTATGTAGCAATACATTCGCAGCAAATTGATTTTATCAGATCCAACTTGTTTGAAGTGAAATTGACATTCAACTTTTTACCAGGTATTTTTTGCGATGGTATCAAATGGGAGGAAAAAAAAATAATAATTTTACAGTTACCACATTTTAAATTCTTTGAAAGAAATAAATAAACATTTATTGCCAGACCAAAAACTAAGATAGGTACAAGGAACAAGCAAGAACAGCTTATTCCGTGTGACAAAAGGAGCGTCCTCAGCATGTGCTGCGACAGCCAGTTGCTGCGCAGCGCTGGTTTTCAGGCCGTCCCTTTTCTCACTCTGAACCACATTGTCATATGTATATGCGGGTGTGACCAAGATATACATGCATGTATGTGCGTGCACATAACACACCCACACATACGTGCATGTACATGCGTACATGCCAAAAGTAACATCAAAACAATTGCTAAATTAAAAATAAAATAAAAAAAACACAAATACTTTAATAATTAAATGTTCCAAAATAACAGGATTTATTATTAAAACTATTGAGAGAATACCTAGTTAATTAATTAACATATCCCGATATTAAACATATCCCGATTAACATATCCCGATGGTTAAAGCTCGAAACTGTAACGTAAGGAACTAAAATGAATTATACACACGATATATGTTTTTAACCCCCGATAAGAAATGAGGGGTGTTATAAGTTTAACATGTGTGTCTGTCTGTGGCATCGTAGCTCTCAAACGGATGGACGAATTTGAGTGCGGTTTTCTTTAAATCGAAAGACTTGTCCGTCGATATGGTTCTTAGCTTGATGTTTGGTGGACTCATAATAATCGCAGAGAAATAATTATCAATTGTTATATGAAATTGACAGCTTGTCAATCGTGTTGCTCTCATTTGTTATTCTTATGTGTTAAGGATTGCTCCGCGGTCCATTACCATTCATACACACTAACAATGATAATAATACACAACATGAAATGATTGTCTCATAACATGGAAAAAATCGAAAATATTTACGTATTTTATGATGACGAAAATAACAAGGGCAACACAAATCAGGTCTTTGTATATTCTTCTGATTTAGTCCTTAACTGTAAAATTAAAATTGCGAAATAAACACACGCATGAGAGTTATGAGTATGAGTAATATGAATTGTATATTAAGCCCTCGTATGCGATGTCAAAAATTTGCTAATGAACTGAAAACTTACTGATATTTTAACGTGATGTTGAAATGTCCAGCTAGGATCCGTGTTTAAGTACCCTTCGTGGGTTTAATGATAATGACAATAATAGGCGCCCGGACAATTTTTTTTGAGGATGCCAATCGATTCTATATTTTATTGGGAAAAAATGTCTATATGGGACTACCGACACTTAGACAACTCTAAAAGTCAGAAATTACGCTCAAAGTTCAACATTCCGACAGAGCACTAAAACGCTCCATACAAATGGCCTACCAACATATGACTACATCTGTGGGTTGGGTACCAATATTTGTATGGAGACAATAAGTAATTTGCCATTTTCACCGTCAAAAACTGTGTTTAAGTTAATGGTCTACACTATGCTATATAATTCCATCATCATCGCATCCCCTATTATATCGGCGCCATAGCTCTAAAGTCATCAATTCACTGATCCGTTTCAGCTGTGGCAAATGCCTTTACATTTTTCTCCAAGATTTTTGTATCTCATAGCCGCGAGCTTGCTGTTGACTTCAAATTGTTCCTGTATATTTTTTGTGACACTTGAGACATCATGTAAAAAAAATTGCGGCTACCTAATTGCATATAATGTTGCAAAACTCCGCAAACTCTGCAAAGCTGAAAAACTCCGAAAAAATAACAAGTTGTTAATTTCTCTAATTGACTTCATTGCGTCTGAGTATCCTTTCGGATATCATCGAGACATCCTATATGAATTGTTTACGGAAGGAATACATTTTAAGATATTTTAGGGTGGGATGAATGCCAAAGAGTCTGAAACTTTCAGCACTTAGAGCTGCAACTTACGCATTTTTCATTCATCAGTGCCTCGTATCCAGTTACAAATGTACCGACCTCTAAGTTTTGAATAACAAATAAATTGGTGTCTTCCGTGAATCTGTCAACTCCATCCAGTTTTTTTTTAAATATTGGCTCCTCTTCGCCTGATGGTAAGCAAAAAGGGGAGCCCAAGTCGCAATGGCAACTGGCAACAACGGTGCCTTCTCAGTTGACACTGCCATGCTGGCCCGAGAGATGCTTCTTCACACTTCGTTCGGCAAAGAGTTCCATTTTTTTATAGTTCGTCTGATGAAGAGATTGCCAAACTTCTTGGTACGCGTGGGAATATTTTCGACGGTAAAGCGAAGACATCGCAAACCGGTACGTCTGGTTCTATGACGAAAAGGGGATGGTGGGATACGTGAAAATTGCTCTTTAGAGCACTCGCTATGGTATAGGCGATAGAAAACGCTTAGCGACCCAATGCCCCTACGTAATTGAAGGGGTTCGAGGAACCTAGTACTTTCTTTGTCACGTATGATGCGGCCCGAAGAGCATCGAGTAGATATTGGGTGGAATCATAGTAAAGATGCGAGCAGTACTCCACGCATGAACTTGAGTCTTATAAAAGGCCGGTTCGGCGTGAAGAACCATCGCACCCTGTTCAGGATCCCCAGCTTTTTCGATGCAGTGATAACCAAAGTGTTGATTTTCCTTTTTAATTAGCGGGCTATTAAAGTCTGGCCCCTCGTGGAGGCCGCGTCTGGCTAATTTCAGTTTCCTCAGGTGACAGTCGTAATGCGAGCCCGTAATAGCTGCACTGTCTGTAAAACAAGTTCTTTGACTCGCTCGGCTTGCAATCCAATTAGGGGTGTTACGTATCGATTGGGTTGGCCTCTTGTTTAAGACAGTACGGAGTTTATATTGCGATGGCTCAGAGCGAATCACATTCCAACTTTATTTTAGTGTGCTTTAGTCTAGTAGCGCTAATAGACATGGAATTTTATTTCGATATTTCGGTGTTGCCAGCGCCAACTACCTACCTGGGTCATTGTCAGTTCAAAAAACAAAATTCGTCCCTTAAGTGGCCAAATGTTAAGAGCTTGATGTATGAATCTAGGTTATGTTGCTATTACATCGGATTATAGTAGAGGAAACGTTCTTTATTTTCACAGGCATTTCATCAGAATATTAGGCTCTGGAATCGTTAATTTCGCAAAAGTCCACCGTAAAGACTCGAACCTAAATCTGACAATGACCCACCTCCATGTTTTGCAAGAGTTATTTTCTAAGAAATTATTGAACCAACAGTTTCCTTTTGTATGACATGTCATTGCGTAGGACAGGTTTTTGCAAACTTTCACGTCACTTCTTCGTCAAAATGGAGAGTAACTACGAGTAATCACACAGAAGAAAACTGACCAAGTGCTAGTGACTCGGGAACGGAGGTTCCGTACAAATATATACATATCCCATCTTAACGGGCCGGGTTAAGTTAAGTATGCGCCTGGTATGTAAAGCGCCTGATACAAATGAGGTGCAAAGTTAACGCAACCGATCACATTTTAAGGTCTTCGCACATTATAACAACTCAACGGCGACTCGATTCTATGCCAAATATTGAAATTTAAGCCCTATGTCATATTTACTAGGTTTAATTTCATAAATTGATATTAGTAGTGGACGACGAGAGGACGACGCGTCGTACATTTTTTGAAATTAAACCTAGTAAATATGACATAGGGCTTAAATTTCAATATTTGGCATAGAATCGAGTCGCCGTTGAGTTGTTATAATGTGCGAAGACCTTTATTGTGTTTTTAAATACATCATCTGTGAAATTTTCAAATGTCTATCACGGTTCATGAGATACAGCCTGGTGACAGACATATATACTGGGGGGGGGGGGGGGAATCACGTCAGATCACGTTGGGGGAGGGAGGGGTATAAGGGAACCTCACGTGTATTTTTCTAAGAAAATAATTTACCACATGAGTAGATACTTTTTCCTGGTTTCGTGAAATAAATCTTTACTTGATAAACACTTCAAAATAGCTTGTAATTTACGAAATTCTGGCTAAACAAAAAATACACGTGAAGTTGTGAGGGGGATGGGGGAGGAACAAAAACCTAGCGTTATTTGTGCACAAGCCCTGAACCAAATATTATAAACTCCCACTAGCTTGTCTATTTTGAGAAAAATTAAGCTTGAAGAGATTCTGATACACTAAGCCCGTGTGGGCGCCATTGGCGTGTCGAAGAATATTTTTGAGGCGGAGCATGGGTGGGGGCCAATCTAAATTATACAGGGTGCAATGGTTAAGTGTATTACTATTATTATATTTATTATTGTGAGCCCATGATGTCCCACTGCTGGGCAAAGGCCTCCCCACTCTTCTTCCATTGTTCCCGGTTTTGGGCAATTTCTGGCCATTCCTTTATAAAAGAGTCTAGCTCGTCCCGCCATCGCCGATGAGGTCTGCCACGTCTCCGTTTCTGGCTGCTGGGCTTCCACTCTGTAGCGGTCTTGGTCCACAGGTTAAGTGTAGCCAGGCAATAATTCCGTAAATATAGCAGATATCAGAAAACTTCAAATTGATATCGAGAATGAGTTACCCAATGAATTAAATTTAATTTTTTTTAATACAAGCAGGAATATCCCTAATATTAACTTCAAATCCCCCCATACATTTAGTACGACGACTTACAGCCTCCAAGAACGTCGGCGTCGTAAGAGATATAAATGCTTGAGATTCATTATTTGCACGAATAAACTGTAAGAAAATAATAAAACTACCGTTTATGGAATAATAATTGTACCTTTTTCTATTAAACACGGCTTATGATATTTCAATGCAAACTTTTTTTTTCTACTATGAACTTTAACGACACACACGGACCTGCTGCGGGGTGAAACTTCGTGCTTTATTAAACAATTGAAAATATCTAACTTTTGAATCCATTTAAAGCCGTCAGAAAAAAATAGATCAGTAGGTGTAACTACTTGAAAATTATAATTGATTGCTATGGATAACTGAATAAAAAAAAAAAAAAAAAAAAAACAATTTATGAATCATTCGATAATGGTGAAATGAGTAGAGAAAGTAGTAGAAGATACTTTAGTTTTCCAACGAACGGCGTAGGTTCTAAATGTATGGGAAGGTTTGAAGTTAATATTGAGGATATTTCTGCTTTTATGTAAAAAAAGTTATTAATGTAATTTTACTCATTGGATAGCTCACTTTCGATATCAATTTGAAGTTTTCTGATATCTGCTATATTTACGGAATTATCGCCTGGCCACACTTAACGATTACACCCTGTATAGAATTGTTTATTTCATTCAGTGATTGGACGTTCACTGATTTCATAAAAATACGCAGTTAGCAAACAATTTCCTGAGAGGGTCCGCTCTTCCCTAGGTTCCACGAGTCAATCGGGATATTCGGGATAACTAAATATTGAGGGTTAATACACAAATTAGGGTTTTGCTTATTTTCTAACCTCGTACTCTCACCCCCTCATTCTGTTCTAGGACCCGAAAAACGACACTGATTTTTTATTTATTTTTTTAATTCAGTTTTAGGGGTCGCTACCGGCAAGTAAAAAAATCTGAGAAAGATATGAATAAAAAAAGTTTTTTCTTTGTATCATGATACTTACAGAACGTACATAATTGTATAAAAAAAAAATATAGAAAAAAATTATCTAGTTCAATATGAACTACCAATTTTTTTTTCTAATACACAGAATAATTCACTTGATATATAACTAGATTGATACATTAGGTTATTCAAACAATATCACTGCTAAAAAATTAAAAAGAAAACTATGTGAACTGAGTTTCATTAACATTTATCTCGGATTTTTAATGGGCGGTAGCGACCCCTAAAACTGAATTTAAAAAAAAAAAAAACAGTGATGTTTTTTCGGGTCCTAGAACAAAATGAGGGGGTGAGAGTACGGGGTTAGAAAATAAGCAACACCCTAACACAAATGGACCCTAGTCCCAAACTACCTATAACCAAAGCTCGTACTATGGATACCAGACGACGATATACATTTATATTTGCTATTATAAAATTCTAGATTTGTATTTATAATCATGGAAAGGGGTCATGATTTCAGGAAAAATCTTAATAGCGTGATGTAGGATCTTCATTTGTTTTGTATGGGCGCGCGGCGCCATGCCAGCCTGACTTCAGTGCTTCTCCAAGCGCAGTAGCACGTCTGGCACCAGCAGTGCAAAGGGTCCGTCGGACCCGCAAGCTACCTCATCCTCCTAGCATTTGTCCCATTTTTTGAGAATGAATTCTCAATCGGGGTCGGCTACCTAAATCCCAAGATGTGGCGTAGGCACTAGTTTTTACGCAAGCGACTGCCATCTGACCTTCCAACCCAGAGGGGAAACTAGGCCTTATTGGGCTTAGGTGGTTTCCTCACGATGTTTTCCTTCACCGAAAAGCAAAAAAAAAAAGCCAGTTTTATCCCAACTAGGGTATAAAAAATACGCGTACGAAGTTGCGGGCGCTCTCTATAGTAATATATAAATACATATTTAAAATTTATAGGTAACATCCATGACCCAGGAACAAAAATTCGAGTTCATCACAAAAATATTTGCCCTGGCCGGGATTCGACATGACCGCCGGCTCAGTAGGCAGGTGCATTACAAACATCGCCAACCGCGTCAAATACAGATAAATCTGACACGTCATTGACACATGCAGTAACGGTCTGGACCGCGTGCGCGTGACCAGCGTGACGTCATACGTCAATGCAATCGCTGTCCGTTCAATACTGCCGACTTCAATGAGAATGACGATGCAGACATTAGTAGATGCTTAAGGGGACGGGTAATGCGAAACTAGCGCCACTTATTACGAATTTTGATTATATCTTCCAAAGCAGATCAATGTTCAGTAATTGCAAGATATTAGGAGCTGGAAAAACACCTTTAGTGTTTATTTAATCATTATACACAATTTCCTGTTCTTTAGTTGTCTCTAAAAACTTGCCCAAAACTATTGCGGCCGCTTTCGACGTGAACAACTTTTGTAAGGTGAACTACAGTGAACAAATTGTATATAGTGATTTAATAAATATTAAAGGTGTTTACCTAGCTCCTAGACTTCAGCTATTTCTAAAAAAATATCAGATTATGAAGGTAAAAGAAAAAAATCGAAAGTGGCGCTAGTTTCGCATTACCCGTCGCCTTAAGAGGAAAGGAAATGCTATCAGAGCTAATCGTTCCATACAAATCGAGATTTCATTCTCCTCTGTTTCGTCCTCCAAAACTTGACCGATCTTTACGAAATTTTACGAACTGAATAGGAAGAAATATTCTGTGTTTTCCGTTTCCATGTTTGCGCTTCTTATTATGAAATTTGTGTACTTAGGCGTCTGAAAAACTGCGCCGCAAACGGCCGCCTAGTAAACAAAGTCTATAATCATTTGGAGGAGGAAACATACGAGAACGAAATCTCGATTTGTATAAACCGGGTACCTTAAGTTTGGACCTCATTTGAATCCGACGCCATACTTACCATGTGCAAAATTTTAAGGTTAAAATATAGCCTGGGAAAATACACTCTTAATGTTCATAATTTTAAGTCTAGCTTTAGTCGGTGTAGCTGATGTAGTATCTAGCCGTCTCCATCTATCCCTATCCATAGCCACCTCCGTGATTTCCCTGTACCACATGACGTTTACCGTTTCTTTTATTTGTTTTATGTAGCTTATTCTTGGTCTTCCCCTGCTTCGCTTTCCTTCAACGTTTCCTTCGATGATGTTGCTTATAAAAGCGTCATGTCGTCCAAACATCTTCCCTCCCCTCTTCTCTATGTATAAATAAATATCAACAAATCGATGTAGTCCCAAATTAAGCTCAAGAAGGCTTGTGTTATGGGTACTAGACGACGATACACATACTTATATAGATAAATATATACTTAAATACATAGGTTCAACCATGACCCAAGCACAAATATTCGAGTTATAATAAAATCATCAATAATAAATAATCATCAATAATAAAATCAGTCCTCATAATTTAACAAAACAATAAATGTATGACAACCATGAACTTTTACACGGTGAAAATGGCAAATTACTTATTGTCTCCATAAAATATTGGTACCCATAACATATAATGACGTCACAACTCGGTGGCCATTGGGTGGGCGGGTGAGTAGGTATAGACTAGATAGTGATACGAAGCCGACAAGCCCTTTTCACGGCTAAGGCATGTATGTATAGTGCTTTTCTCAAACATTGCAATGAAAAAAAAATACACCACCCAAAAAAATATAATTCAGCTGTTTAGTCTGTTCATGAACACAGACGCCATGTTTAAAATACATTACTTCCCGGCCTAGGCCTTACATTTTGTATGAAATTTCTTTATAGTTATCTCGAGTTGTTCCGCCCGAAACGTGATACTTCGAAGCCTGTTATTCTGTTACGCACGTTTTGACAATATTTCATTGCATGTTTGAGAAAATAGTAGGTATTTTATGCAACCGTTGTATAAGAGAGGGCAAAAAACGCGATTGGCATGGGTTGGTGGGCATCGTAAGAAAGATGCCACAAGCGTTTTTTGACCTATTTATACAACGTTGCATACTAGTATTTTATGCAACCGTTGTATAAGAGGGGGCAAAAAACGCGAGTGGCATGGGTTACGATGTGAGCGCAGCGAACATCGTAAGAAAGATGCCACGAGCGTTTTTTGACCTACTTATACAACGTTGCATACAATACTTTTTCTACGACTCAACATTTCATAAATAAAATGCAAATAAACAACAAAGAAAATAATTACATGTTCCCGCTCGGAATCAACAAAATTAAAAAGAAAAATTGTCTCTGATAACATTTTTTTTAATTGACATCCATCTGTCAAAAAAATATTAACTTATACATAAAGGTTATACGATCACCATACTAAATATCTGTCAAAAAAATTAAACTTATACATAAAGGTATACGTTCACTATACTAAACATCCATGCACTGAATATAAAACTTTTTTTTTAAGTTGGCACCAATGCCTTAGTACAAAAGTTTTTTTTTTAATTTGCAAATTGTGTGAATGCAGCTGTTCATCATGTAATCTGAGGTACTAAGTGATGGTTTTTTGGCGACATTATAACATCGGTTAGCAGTGTGTTTTTGAGCAGTAGAGTATAGACTTTTACAGACTTTCATAATTTATGTCTTTATATTAGAGTTAGTAACTATATAAATGACAGAAAAAAGTACTGGAGTAGAAAATAGTATTTTATGCAACCGTTGTATAAGAGGGGGCAAAAAACGCGAGTGGCATGGGTTACGATGTGAGCGCAGCGAACATCGTAAGAAAGATGCCACGAGCGTTTTTTGACCTACTTATACAACGTTGCATACAATACTTTTTCTACGACTCGACATTTCATAAATAAAATGCAAATAAACAACAAAGAAAATAATTACATGTTCCCGCTCGGAATCAACAAAATTAAAAAGAAAAATTGTCTCTGATAAACTTTTTTTTTATTGACATCCATCTGTCAAAAAAATATTAACTTATACATAAAGGTATACGATCACCATACTAAACATCTGTCAAAAAAATTAAACTTATACATAAAGGTATACGTTCACTATACTAAACATCCATGCACTGAAGATAAAACTTTTTTTTTAAAATGGCACCAATGCCTTAGTACAAAAGTTTTTTTTTTAATTTGCAAATTGTGTGAATGCAGCTGTTCATCATGTAATCTGAGGTACTAAGTGATGGTTTTTTGGCGACATTATAACATCGGTTAGCAGTGTGTTTTTGAGCAGTAGAGTATAGACTTTTACAGACTTTCATAATTTATGTCTTTATATTAGAGTTAGTAACTATATAAATGACAGAAAAAAGTACTGGAGTAGAAAAAATACTTTTTCTACGACTCGACATTTCATACATAAAATGCAAATAAACAACAAAGAAAATAATTACATATTCCCGCTCGGAATAAACAAAATAAAAAAAAATATAGTCTGCTAAACTTTTCTTTATTGACGTCCATCTCTAAAAAAAATATGAACTTATACATAAAGGTATACGTTCACTATACTAAACATCCATGCACTGAAGATAAAACTTTTTATTAAAGTTGGCAGCAATGCCTTAGGTTTATCTTGTAATCTGTGGTAGGTACTAAGTGATGCTTTTTTGGCGACATTATAACATCATTTAGCAGTGTTTTTTTGGGCAATAGAGTATAGACTTTTACAGACTCATAATTTATGTCTTTATATTAGAGTTAGTAACTATATAAATTACAGAAAAAAATACTAGAGTAGTAAAATAATTTTTCGTCATGCCTATTTTATTGAATGCTGCCCACTCGTCAGCCTGTCGTGAGCGGGGTATTGTTGAAATCGAAACAAAAATACGTAATTAAAACGAAAGGGTATACTCGCTCTGGTAGATAGGTATTGATTGCATTGTATTGCAGTTATTGTGTCGGAGCGCAGCCCGCGTAGCGCATACGAAATCAACAGATTTTATACCAGTGATTTTTTATTGAGAATAATTAATCTTTTATTACAGTTGTATTTTTGAGGTTATTTTCACGGACCAAAAAGTTTGTATAGTACCTATCACTGAAAATGGCATTCACAAACATCGTGATTGGCTATTTAGGGGTTTTACAAAGTAATTTAAAACAATTTTACTTTGGTGTCTAGAGATTAAAAAGGAGCTTTACTCCCGCATAGAGACTAAAGTAACATTTTAAGAGCATGAAAAGTAAAAAAAAGGTTATTACGGCTTAAATCCTGCTCTTGGCTAGCTCAGTTTTCTCAGATATTTTACCTTCCTATTAAAAATAAAATAATATAAATATATTTTTCTACTCCAGTACTTTTTTCTGTCATTTATATAGTTACTAACTCTAATATAAAGACATAAATTATGAAAGTCTGTAAAAGTCTATACTCTACTGCTCAAAAACACACTGCTAACCGATGTTATAATGTCGCCAAAAAACCATAACAAAGTACCTCAGATTACATGATGAACAGATGCATTCACACAATTTGCAAATTAAAAAAAAACTTTTGTACTAAGGCATTGCTGCCAACTTAAAAAAAAAGTTTTATCTTCAGTGCATGGATGTTTAGTATAGTGAACGTATACCTTTATGTATAAGTTTAATTTTTTTGACAGATGTTTAGTATGGTGATCGTATACCTTTATGTATAAGTTAATATTTTTTTGACAGATGGATGTCAATAAAAAAAAGTTTATCAGAGACAATTTTTCTTTTTAATTTTGTTGATTCCGAGCGGGAACATGTAATTATTTTCTTTGTTGTTTATTTGCATTTTATTTATGAAATATGTCGAGTCGTAGAAAAAGTATTGTATGCAACGTTGTATAAGTAGGTCAAAAAACGCTCGTGGCATCTTTCTTACGATGTTCGCTGCGCTCACATCGTAACCCATGCCACTCGCGTTTTTTGCCCCCTCTTATACAACGGTTGCATAAAATACTATATAAATAGATTACGTAACGCTGTAAATATTTATAGTTGTAGGGGCGGCATCTTCAATAGGTTCTTGAAATATTCTTATTTAATTTGTTTCATGTTTATCCTTTACACGCGTCGCGGGGGTAAATACTAGACAGACACTTCTCCTATAATAATACT
Organism: Apotomis turbidana; assembly: GCA_905147355.2. Lineage (NCBI taxonomy): Eukaryota > Metazoa > Arthropoda > Insecta > Lepidoptera > Tortricidae > Apotomis > Apotomis turbidana. Next base: position 59,349,304 of record LR990280.1, on the reverse strand, counting down.
ACATTTTACTGAAAATATACATTAATTTTCAATACGAGAATATTTTAGAGAACATAATATCACTAAGTTTGCACGTGCGGGCCGCGGGCTATAAGTAAGTGACAAAGCATCCGTCACGTGGCAAAAGGCGAGTGTGAGTGACAGATGCTTCGTTATAGGCCCCCGCAACGCAACGGTACGCAACCATCATAGGCCCCTGGTAAATGGTTTCGGATACAAATGAGGTCCAAACTTAACATAAATTATTAGTCCGTTTGCGGTAGAATTTTGGACTGAAACGAACGTACAAATTTTATAATAAAAAGCGCAAAATTCAAAACGATCCTACACGGAACATATATATTTGAAAATAATTATTGAATAGTTCAAGATAATGTAGGGAATTCAAAGCGGCTGAAACGCGCCGTTTGTCGAGTGTGACGTCACAGTCTAGACGCGTGTCCACCGGCGGCTGACTAACGACACAACGACACGGATAATCGAGATTCAAATTTTTCACGACCATTCAGGATGTAACCTTTTTGTTAGAGCACGCCATAATGCAGGGCGTCAATTGAGTAAATCCATTTGATTTTTTTTTTATTCTTTTTAGTTTTTTGGTGCTGAACGTTATTTTACAGTATTATAACGATAGAAGGCATCATAAAATAATAGAAAAGGATCGAGTACCTGTCGACGCGGTTGCCTCGGTTTGTAGAGACCTGCCTACTGAGCCGGCGGTCCCGGGTGCTTGGGTCATGGTTGACCTATGTATTTAAGTATATATTTATCTATATACCTAAGTATGTATATCGTCGTCTTGTACCCATAACACCAGCCTGCTTGAGCTTAATTTGGGACTAGATCATTTGTGTAAGGTTGTCTGACATAAAAAAAAAAGTACAGTCCGTGAGATTGCGATTCGAGTTTGCTAACATGTCTTGCCGCGACTTCGCATGTACGACACAGCGTCACCTGTCGCGCTCGCATGATATCGAACGAAAAGTGACAGATAGTATTTTTCGCGTCACAGAGCCAGCGAGACAGGTATAAACCGCGAATCGCACTGACAGCTACACTGTACAAATTGCCTATTGCCGTGTACATGAAAATGTACTGAGCCACAGACCCGGAGTGCATGGGTTTAGAAAGTCAGCGGCGACCGTTAAGGCGCAGGTCACTATGCCGACTAATAAGGCCGAAACGCTTTGCAATATTTGCCATGAGTACCTAGTAGGTACTACCTACTGTATAAGTAGGGAATGCAACCCGGTAATTTTTTCTATGAAAATTACCGGTCATCTACAGGTAATCCGGTAATTTCCATAGAAAAGTTTACCGATTTGCACTCCCCATGTGTAAGCTATATAAAAGAAAATTGGGCAAGTGCGAGTCCGACTCGCGCATGAAGGGTTCCGTACCATAATCTATAACAAGTTTGTTATATGGGAGCCCCCCTTAAATATTTATTTTATTGTATTTTTAGTATTTGTTGTTATAGCGTCAATAGAAATACATCATCTGTGAAAATTTCAAGTGTCTAGCTATCACCGTGCTTGAGATACAGCCTGGTGACAGATGGACGGACAGCGAAGTCTCAGTAATAGGGTCCCGTTTTTACCCTTTGGGTACGGAACCCTAAAAAACATACAGTGAAACATAGAACCTGCTTGTTTTTAAGTCGGTTTAAAAAAAGTGTCCGCGCTGCGCGTCGACTTGTCTAATTCATTGTAGGTAAAGCCTGACCAGAAATATATGAGGATTGTCAAGAGGGCGCTATTTATAACATTTATATGGCAAGAATTTTGCAACCAATCGCAACCCACTATAATGACATTAGTTTAAGTACCTGTCAGTTCCACTATGTAAACCTCGTAATATCATTTAATGGAATGCACTTGGAATGCACTCTTTTCCTGACTGTTTGTCGTGTAGTAACGTGTGCACTTTATTTATAATCTTACGTTCACGGCTATGAATGGTTTTCGGCATTTTCTTTGGATACTTTTAAATATTTGTCTTTTAGACCGGGAGATAGTGACACAATTTACTTGGTCATTTGTAACAGTATGGCGGTTCTTCAGGGGTCTTAGTACGCAATGACAAAAAGAAAAATGATGGTCATAGCGCTGGTACCGGCGGCCCAATCGCGTGGGCGTTAGTCGAACTCGTCGGATAAATTACGAGTGTCAAACGATTTGTACCACAAAAATTTTAGTATTTTCCGATAGCCCAAAAAAACATGCCCGCCATACCGACGCCCATACGTTAATTAAAAAAAACACAATTCAACCATTTGTACCAGGCTAATTTTTGCACAGTTAATCATCGTCGTGCAGCCATTTACGAAAATCACTATGCCATACTTTTCCGACGGTTCTAAATGGCCGCCATACCACCGAAAATCAGCAAATTTTCTTTTTCGCCAAACGAATTGTACCACCCTAAATTTTTTTTTCAAAAGCTTCTGAATGATGATATAGAAGTGTGATAATGCCATACCTGTGGGAGGTGCCATACTGTAACAAATGATTTTATGTCTTGCACCTTGAAAACCCGTTGAAAAATCAAGTTTTTCAAGTATGTTGCCCCTTTTTCCCTCTATTAGAAGTATGGCAAATATAATAATGGTCCCATTGCATCATATAATTTCCAAAAATCCAAATGACTGGTACAAATCGACAATTATTTTTTTTTACGTCTTTGCTCAAATCTCACATTCGTCCGCCCCATGGTTACAATCCAGAATATTTTTTTGTAGGTAGAATTGTATCCAAACATACAGAATATAATGATCCCATGCTGTAAAAAAATATTTTACGTATTGTACAGTCGTATTTTTGAAACGTGTCGAATAAATAAGTTTTTCAAGTATGGCAGCACTTTTTCCCCCTACTATGAGTATGGCAAATATAATAACGGTCACATTTTATCAAATACTTTCCAAAAATCCAAATACTGTTACAAATCGTTTGGCCAAAAAAAATTTTGCTGATTTTCGGCGGTATGGCGGCCATTTAGAACCGTCGGAAAAGTATGGCATGGTGATTTTCGTAAATGGCTGCACGACGATAATTAACTGTGCAAAAATTAGCCTGGTACAAATGGTTGAATTTTTTTATTTTTAATTAACGCATTCGCGTCGGTATGGCGGGCTGTAAGTCACACCGGAGAAGTATGGCATGACACTACCGCCTACATGTTTTTTATGGGCTATCGGAAAATACTAAAATTTTTGTGGTACAAATCGTTTGACACTCGTAATTTATCCGACGAGTTCGACTAACGCCCACGCGATTAGGCCGCCGGTACCAGCGCTATGACCATTATTTTTCTTTTTGTCATTGCGTACTAAGACCCCTGAAGAACCGCCATACTGTTACAAATGACCAAGTCAATTATGTCACTATCTCCCGGTCTATTTTTAAGAAACCACCACGAATGACGTTGACATTGTTGAAAAACCATCATAAAATCATTGCCAGTGTAAGAAATTAGTTCCAGTGAAATTCCGCAATATGGCGCATCCTCATATATTTCTGGTCAGGCTTTAATTGATACTATTATAAAATTCTAGATTTGTATAGAAAATCCATTTTTATGGAGAGGGGTCACGATTTCAGGAAAGAACTTAATAGCGTGATGCAGGATCATTTGTTTTTGTATGGGCGCGCGGCGCCGTGATGCCACCCTGGCGCCATCTGTTGTTCATAATTTCCATTGTGTTCTCGTCACGCCGAAACGGCTGGACGGATTTTAACCAATTTTGGTACAGGGGTAGCTGGACATCCAGAGATGGTTATAGGATACTTTTTATCCGTCGTCAGGAAATAAAAGAATACACGGACGAAGTTGCGGCCACCTCCTAGTTTATTTCATAAAAAAACAATATAAATACAGGAGGAAAAAAAGCAAGAGGAGGACCCGCTTTCGGAAATAATACAAGAAAATGTGTGTCCTTTGAGACCCAATAAAGATTTTTTTTTTGTATTTGCGGGTGTTATTTTTATTTCTATGATGAAATTGATGAATGTGAACGAGCCGGACTGAAAAAAAGTAACCATATTTTTCTTTTAAAGACACGCCAATACACGAACGATTAGCAGAAAAACGCCAAAAAAATACATGAGAAAAATCTGTTTTCATTTCCACTTTTTGACCTTTATTTGGACTTGTTTTTCTGTAGTTCAAAAGACATCAACGCGTTCCATTAAATTTATTATCAGACTTTTCTTAGATAATAAATTAATGAAATTTAATTTTAATAAATATACAGGTGATCAATCCAAATGGGTCAGTAGGGAGAAAACGAAAACTATAAGAGATTAGACATATATGGATAACATGGATGTTATCTATATATGTATGTATATCGTCGTCTAGTACCACAGCCATAGTACAAGCTTTGCTTAGTTTGGGACTAGGTCGAATTTTGTAAGATTGTCCCTTAATACATTTTTATTTATTAAAAAAAAAAATATATATATATATATACAGGGTGTACTTTTTCAATTGCTTTAACTTTAAGGGGTAATTCTTTACGTCTTATTGAGTCAATTTCTCAAAGAAACCAAGTTCCTAACTCGCACCGTTTTCAAATTATTTAATATTCAAATTTAATCACTAATCTCAGTTTAACCAGTGTAAAATCTTCTTATAACCAAAGACTATTATCTGCTGGTTCGTATGTAAAGAGTTTTCAGTGTTCCTTATGTACGACAAGGTCTAAATCAATAAGTTCTTTTTTATTTTGCTCTCACTTGACTCGCATGTGTCACGTCAAATTGACAATAGTAATTTATTATTGTTGTTATTTACTTAATTTTTAATGAAATAATTGTGTTCACTTGCTTTGTGATGCCACGGATAAATTATACGGCCGAAGAAGAAGCCAATATGCACTTTGTTTACGGTTTCTGCAATGGATATGCGGCGGAAGCAGGAAGGGAGTACCGACGTCGATATCCCAATAAGAACTTGCATAATTTGGATTATTTCGATGATATTCCATTGGAAACACTGCGGACACACTGGATCCAGCATGACGGAGCACCCGCACATTTTGCTGGCCGTTTTAGACAATATTTGGATGTGCACTTTGCTGGGCGTTGGATTGGACGCGGCAGTCAAACTCTTGCGTGGCCCGCCTGCAGATCTCCGGACCGAACACCCTTAGACTTTAATGTCTGGGGTACTTTAAAAGAAAAGTCTACTCCAAACCTGTGGCTTCGAGGGAAGACCTACTGCAACGAATTCAGGAAGAAGTCGATGCCATGCGTGCCACCCCTGTCAAACTAAATCGCGAGATACGATTTCGGTTGAATATTTGTTTAGAAAATAATGGCGGGCACTTTGAAAACAAGTTGTAGTAAATTATTATTTTGGTTTAAATAAAAAATATTGAGTGTTAAATACTGATGAGGAGATCATTTTATTTTATTAGGCCAATATTGTTTATGTAATTAAATGTTTATACTTAAACTTAATTAGTTTCATTTGTGACTATACCATAACCCGAAAGAATTTAAATAAAGTGAATTAAAATTAAAATGGTTTAAACACATCGCAAAAATTGTTCTGAAATAAAAAATAAGCACAAAAAATTTAACTTTCACTGCCAATGAACAAAAATAAATACAAAAAGAAAATTCTTTACCGGGGTTTGAACCCAAGACCATCCACACGCATTCCACCTAGCTAAAGATTTTAACGAGCTCTCAATTCTGTCATCGATGAAGTTTTATCAGTGACGTTAAAATGACAACAAGTTGACTCTAACTATTGCCTAACTCAAAAGGACCTTTTACAATAGCCACCAATTAAATAATTAATTACTTTGTATGGGATACCAAAAAAAAATATTTTTCGAATATCATTAAACGGTTTAAGGGATGAGTTTACGTTAATGTTCCAAGCACTATGTCGAAGTTAAAGCAATTGTATAAAAACACGTTGTATATATATATGGTTGAAATTCGAACTACAGCGACCATGTACATATCAAGAGAAAATACCACAAATTTTTCCATACCATCAGTTTACGTTAAGTTTGCACCTTAGCGACCTCTATGTGAATACGTTAATATTAAAAATAATGATAAAAAAAATTATAAAAAAAATGTTGTTTATGTAGTAAAGTAAAAAGTGTATTTAATGACATGTTTCATAAATTTATATCAATATAAATGAAATAATATTATAATTCATGAAATGACTTAATTTCGTCACACAAAGGAAGCGATCGTGATTTTTTGTTAACTAAACTTTTAACTCAGTACCATTTTTTTGCAATCGACCCGTTGAATGCAGTTTTTATTGATTCTAAAATCTATGCCACTTAAGAACAAACATCTTTATCTCTTATAGTTTTTCCCTTATCCCTGACCCATTTGAATCGATCATCCTGTATATACATATAACTGTGTACGGGCCTTGACAAAGGAAATGCACGGAGCTCCCCGACGCGTCCGTCAAAGGGCTTCAGTGGATACCACGCGCCATAGACCTATAGTCTAAGATCCCGATATAGAACGACCTTCACCGAGATGTTTCTTTGATGAAATGTATTTTATATTTAATTTAATATGTCAATAAATATATTGCATATGGGTTGCCTAGCAAATTTTAGTCCAGGGTATGTTTAATTAATAAATAATGTAATAATCAAACCGGTGAAATGTTTAATTTTTTTGTTATTGAATTTTTTACAAAACATCGTTCTATATCGGGATCCTCTACTACTATATGAAACTAGACTTACTAGTCTATCAAAAGTGAAAAAAAAAATAAAAAAAAAGGCTTTTTAGTTCGCCATTTCGATGATACTATCGTGGCACACCATGCTAAATATCGTTTAATTCTGTGATATAGCATCAATATACATATAATTTTGTTGATTTTTATTATCAGATCATAAATCATAAGTGATCTTTTTTGTTATTGTTAAAAAATGCGGTTACTATTAAATTTATCTATGATTATGTTTTCATTCATTCAATTATCCCAAAATGCCTTAGAATATGTAACTATGATGAGAAATTAACAGTTTTAATCTCATTTTTTAATGAATTGGCTATGATTAACACCTTTGAGTTTCTTCCGCCCTTGCATGTTCAACCTATACCTCAGAATAATTTACATGTTTTTAAGACAATTAATCTTTATTATAATTCTTTAACTTCCAAAGATTTGATTAATACCCTTCACTATGTAACTTCGAAGTAGAAGTGTGTTTTTGCCATTATAAACTTTAAATTCAATTTTCTCAACTTGTGCCCAAAACCCATAAAAATGGGTAAAAATAGTTTTAATATTATATTGTATAATGGCGCACGTGAATCCCTACACCTACTCTTAACCATACGATTGGAGCAGGCGTAGTCCATAGACATAGGTCTATGTCACAAACAGAAAACTACTCAACAGCGTTATATACTGAACGGGCTAAAGTGCACGGATCAAACGATTGTACGTTCTATCGGTGATATTAAATCCCTGGTAATATCGCTTTCAATACTCAGGATCTGCATAAAAGGGACGAAGAGAAACCTTATAAAGGCTCCTATCAGTTCAAAAATGCTGATGTTCTAGAAATTTTTCACTATGATCAATAATCAATGTTACTATACTTAGAACAGGACTATTTGTGATTTATTGGTATGTATTTGAAACCTACAGTTTGAATTTTTCATTGATAATTTTTGTTTCAAGAACTAATCGAAATTGACAATACGCAAGAAATAGTTTTTTTAAGCTTTTTTTCGACTGCACGCAATAAAAGCATGAAATAGCTTTGTTACTTTCTAGAACTCACGGAATAGTGTTATTAATTTTAAAAAGTTAGTTGAAATTATCAATATGTTTATCATAATATTAAAAAAAATTCACTTTAAAGGAATAAGGTCTCGTTGGAGTTGTGTACGATCTACTCAAAGAAAACAGTACTATTGTGAGGTATTGTACATCACTATTGTCCGCCATAAATACTTAATAAGGTCCTGACAACATGACACCTGTCAAAACTCATTCATATATATGTATATTTTAATTGACTTTCACTTGTCGTTACCGTTTTTCGGTACAAGTCATTCGTGACGTCATCACAAAATCCTTACTGTGGAGAAAAATAATTAAACACGGATGAAAATAGTATCTTAAATTGGCCTATTTTTTACTATTTTTATTATTAACCATTATTTTTTTGGGATATTTATTTATTTATTGCCTTGCTAGGCTTTAAATTATAGTCTAACAAGCGTCGGTCCGGCCCAGGGATAGTGGCGCCACTAACAGCTTCCATATGGCAATAATGCGCATACGTCATATATTTGCATTATCAAACGTCAGAAGCGATTAGTTATCAACCAAATTCAAAACATTGGTTACCAAAATGCTGCTCAATCCTTCGTTCTTTTTGCGAAATAAATACTGAATCCTAACGAAAAATCTTTAAATTTCATGACTGTGGAATAGTTTTAGCTTTATTATGCAAAAAATACTTGAAACTGGCGGAATAAGTAAGTAGTCCTGTTTCCACTTCGTTTACATGTGACGTTCACTGACTTTCAACGTCATCCGAAAATGCATCGTTGCTAAATAATAAGTACTAAAAATAATTGATACCACTAAAAATCCGCAATAAGTGATACTTATTAAGTATGGCATGGTCTGAAAAAGACTCTGTTTTGCTATTCAATTGACAACACACCTGATGACTAAAAATAGATGAGAAGACACCGTTCAAAACCCCCAGTCCAGCAAAGCTAGCATTACATTAATAATTGGTTCTCAGTTACAAAACCACCCACAATCATCTGATTGCAGGAGCCAATCAAGCGAATGCGATCAATTTAATAATGGACACATTGGAGATGCCTAGAGGCTGTTGCTGCATCGGAGGAGCGAAAAACAATCCGCTTATTTAAATCGGCTTTATTCTGTGCCTCCATTTCCATTGAAAACGCGGTTGGCTCAGTTTGTAGAGACCTGCCTACTGATCCGGCGATCCCGGGTTCGAATTCCGGCCAGGGCAAATATTTGTGTGATGAACACGAATATTTGTGCTTGGGTCATGGTTGTTCTATGTATTTAAGTATAATTGTTATCTATATAAGTACGAGTATGTATATCGTCGTCTAGTACCCATAACACAAGCCTTCTTGAGCTTAATTTGGGACTAGATCGATTTGTGTGAGGTTGTCTAACATTTATTATTTATTTATTATTTCATTACCAGTTACCCGTTAATCCCTATCTCAATAGGATTAACAAATAGTTTCAAAAAGCTACAAATTCGAAATGTCCCGATTGTTTTTTCGAACTATGCACATTCGACGACGCGGTTGGCGCCGTTTGTGGTGCACCTGCCTACTGAGCAGGCGGTCCCGGGTTCGAATCCCGGCCAGGGCAAATATTTGTGTGATGAACTCGAATATTTGTTCCTGGGTCATGGATGTTATCTATTTATGTATTTATACAACGTGTTTTTATACAATTGCTTTAACTTCGACATAGTGCTTGGAACATTAACGTAAACTCATCCCTTAAACCGTTTAATGATATTCGAAAAATATTTTTTTTTGGTATCCCATACAAAGTAATTAATTATTTAATTGGTGGCTATTGTAAAAGGTCCTTTTGAGTTAGGCAATAGTTAGAGTCAACTTGTTGTCATTTTAACGTCACTGATAAAACTTCATCGATGACAGAATTGAGAGCTCGTTAAAAACTTTAGCTAGGTGGAATGCGTGTGGATGGTCTTGGGTTCAAACCCCGGTAAAGATTTTTCTTTTTGTATTTATTTTTGTTTATTGGCAGTGAAAGTTAAATTTTTTGTGCTTATTTTTTATTTCAGAACAATTTTTGCGATGTGTTTAAACCATTTTAATTTTAATTCACTTTATTTAAATTCTTTCGGGTTATGGTATAGTCACAAATGAAACTAATTAAGTTTAAGTATAAACATTTAATTACATAAACAATATTGGCCTAATAAAATAAAATGATCTCCTCATCAGTATTTAACACTCAATATTTTTTATTTAAACCAAAATAATAATTTACTACAACTTGTTTTCAAAGTGCCCGCCATTATTTTCTAAACAAATATTCAACCGAAATCGTATCTCACGATTTAGTTTGACAGGAGTGGCACGCATGGCATCGACTTCTTCCTGAATTCGTTGCAGTAGGTCTTCCCTCGAAGCCACAGGTTTGGAGTAGACTTTTCTTTTAAAGTACAACAACAATACAATACAACAATACTTTATTGCACACCAAAAAAGTTTACAAAAGGAAACAAGATAAATACAATTTATAAATAACGGTAGACAACAGGCGGTCTTATCTCTAAAGAGCGATCTCTTCCAGACAAGTACCCCAGACATTAAAGTCTAAGGGTGTTCGGTCCGGAGATCTGCAGGCGGGCCACGCAAGAGTTTGACTGCCGCGTCCAATCCAACGCCCAGCAAAGTGCACATCCAAATATTGTCTAAAACGGCCAGCAAAATGTGCGGGTGCTCCGTCATGCTGGATCCAGTGTGTCCGCAGTGTTTCCAATGGAATATCATCGAAATAATCCAAATTATGCAAGTTCTTATTGGGATATCGACGTCGGTACTCCCTTCCTGCTTCCGCCGCATATCCATTGCAGAAACCGTAAACAAAGTGCATATTGGCTTCTTCTTCGGCCGTATAATTTATCCGTGGCATCACAAAGCAAGTGAACACAATTATTTCATTAAAAATTAAGTAAATAACAACAATAATAAATTACTATTGTCAATTTGACGTGACACATGCGAGTCAAGTGAGAGCAAAATAAAAAAGAACTTATTGATTTAGACCTTGTCGTACATAAGGAACACTGAAAACTCTTTACATACGAACCAGCAGATAATAGTCTTTGGTTATAAGAAGATTTTACACTGGTTAAACTGAGATTAGTGATTAAATTTGAATATTAAATAATTTGAAAACGGTGCGAGTTAGGAACTTGGTTTCTTTGAGAAATTGACTCAATAAGACGTAAAGAATTACCCCTTAAAGTTAAAGCAATTGAAAAAGTACACCCTGTATATTATGTATATCCTCGTTTAAGTAAGTTGTACCTATAGAACAAGCTTTGCTTAGTTTGGGACTAGGTCGATTTGTGTAAGATCGTACCTTAATATTTATTTATTTACATCACTCGTAAAATTCGAAAAATATACATTATACAGGGTGACTTCTTAGTCGTGATAGGGACCAACTTTTACTACGGAGCCAACCATGAAATATGGTTTATTTGGACAGTACACTTGCAGCGTTATCGCTTTAAGAATGCCACCGTGACTTTGTGACGCACGGTAAACGTTATCTCTTCTTAGTATCGGAGAAAGCCCCCGTGACTCACTCCAAACAACACCTCTGAAGGGTAACGACAGGTAGTTTAATAACAAAGGAAACAAATTAAACTCCGTAAGAAGATTGTTATTGTATGAGCGAGCGACGCGACCGCGTTAAAATTAAGCCCGTAATTCTTAAGTATGTTCGGTATGTTTGGATGTTCAGATTTTCGGATGTTCTCGCCTAGACCTAGAGACTGAAATAGCAATTTGGAGCGGAGGTTCGTAAAGTATATATGTACTTAGATTTTGTTGTCGATCCTGTTTTTCGTTTTGTCTTTTCTTGTCTAGTAAAATGAGCTAACTTGAGGATTAAGCAGTTTCCCCCTAGGACCCATAATTCTTTCCAAACTGTATTAGTACAATTAACCCAAATCCAAACAGTAAGAACATATTATGTCACACAAGGCCCAAGTCGGCACAAGTGAAAAACCACCTAATGCTTATCAAACTAACATTATCAAGGCGTAAGTTTTTGTGTTTATGTGTATGATAGTTAGTTCTTCACGCTCAAACGGCTGGACAGATTTTGATAAATTTTGGTATGAAGTTAGGTGATTACCAAATCGGCTGCTTTTTATCTCGTTTTTTCTGCGTTCCCGTGGGTTGGTGGGATGAGCGGGGAGAGTCAGACCAAGCTTACTGTTCCAAGCAAAGGAACTGTCAAACATGTGTCAAACCGTACAAACTGACACACTTTGTATGGTTTGACAGTTCATAACTAACACCGAGGGGCGCAGTTAGTAAAATAACATAAAAGAGGTCTTTCACTTGTGCTATTTTGCCAGAATCTGTTCTCAGAATTTAAATACCTGTGGCGGTTGCCGAACCCTGAGTCAACGGCGCCGTGACGTCATCGTGCGCGCGCGCCGTTCCGGTATAGCCCCAGTGCCTTCATAGACTGAGTGCCGACGATCGGTAACCCTACCTGGTCTGTTACTATCAAGTATCGATACCACGTTAGTGTGAAAAATATAAATAAAAAATTTCAAACACTCCCGACAGAACTAGCTGGTAATCATGAGACCCTCACTCAATGAGTGATATAGAAAATGCTACTAAAACTGAACATAACTACAAAATTTGGAATTCTTAGCTTCAATATTGAACGAGATCTTATAACTTGTTTCAGTTAAAGCCGGCATATCTTGGAAACTACTGATCCAATTTCCACCAAACATAGCTAAGAAACACTTCGACGGACAAGATTTTCGATAAAAAAAACCGCATTGACCTTGGTCCATCGGTTTTGGAGCTACGATGCCTTAACTTATAACAACATATGACAAATTTTTATTTCAGTTCCGCAAAATCTACGAACCGTTTTATTCTAATTCAAAACCTTAACAAATACTCGTAAAAATCGCAAGACAACACGGTGTTTAATATCTGTCCATTGTGAACGTATGATGTCAGGATCCGCTGGTTTACGCTGCGCCTGCGCACGATGACGTCACGCGGCGCGTGAGTCACTTTCGGTAAACCCACAACACAACCTGTACCCTGTACCATGAGTTAATGTGACCGTACTCGCTAGCGACAGCGTAAATTTTATTACTTTTGTATATTTTGAGAATAGTACAGCGCCCCTAGAGATTACTTTGTAGAACTACAATCCTCCATACAAAGCGTTTTCGCAGTCAGTTGTCTAAGCGTAGCAATGTTATTAAGTTGAAATTGAAAGTGAGGTAAATTTGAATATTTTTGTTGTTTCCTCACAAGTGGGTTGAAAATCGTCGATTCATCATACCCTCATCTTTACTACATTGATGCTGCAAAAAGGCGCCGTGGTAATGACCAATATACCACACTCGTATTATACCTAATATAATTCCTCGCATTAGTCGTGAAAGCAATAAGTTTAGTCTCGGCTGAAAGTGCAATAGATGAACTCGTATAATCGAAGTTAATTCGTTAATCTATTGCTTGCTTTCGAGCCTCTCAAACAATGAATTATTTCCAGCCAAGATCTTCGATACGGAACAAAACATTTCAATAACGTGAGCCGGTGAAATAAGCTTGTTAGTGCTACAAGAAAGTTGTTGTTATTGGAGAAACCGCCCACCTCTCCTTACAAGGGACAGATGTAGTCTACCATTAGGGTTGCCAGATGGTCGGGATTTGGCGGGATTCTCCCGAATTTTTGTATGTCCTCCCGACTCCGGACAAACTTAATGTTATAAAACTATAATTTTAAAAGGAAATACCGCTGCTAATTTTTCCATAAGTACTATAAATAAATTACCTTATCAATTTTTTGTAGATTAGAGATGAAATAAAAATAATGAGAAAATCATTTTATGTTCTTTTTTTTGTACCTATTTATGTGGCCGTTTCTGTCGGCAGTGAACGACGTTATTTTTAATATATTTACTTTAATGTGATTTAATTTATGTATTTCCCGACCAAAGTTACAAAATACCGAAAAAAATGTTGTTTTCTCCCGATAATAGTGTCATTCGATCTGGCGACCCTAACTACAATGCAATAGTATTTTTGTTGGAGAAGTTCGTTTGTTCTTCGTTGGTTGGCATGTTCTTGAAAGAAGGAAATAAATTTTATTTATTGCTACAACTTACACAAACTGTTGCAAATCGCTACTACATATCACTTAAAAATAAATAAGGCGTAGCTTTTACGTTAAATTTTTATTTTCATAATAAGCCGAATATGTTTAAATTAGTTGACAAAAAATAACTAACACCGATAATAACAAGTTCACAACAACAAAGCACGGGCCTGCTAAGGGCAGTTCAAAATTAAAAAAAAAAAAAAAGTTTATTCGCACAGGCTAAAATATATTGTAACCGGTATAGTCAGATCTGTAGGACGCAGTTTGCATAGACGTGATTATTGTTGAAAAGAAAGATTTTAAGTGGTTCCAGATCCAAGTGGAAACTCCGTACTTATCTACACCTTCATATGATCGGCATAGGTCACTGCAAGGTGGTGAGGCGTGGTGAAATGAGATGAAAATGGGTGAGCTTAGCCGAAAAATGAACGATTAAAAAGATAATTCACCCGACATAGAGGTAGCTTTGGAATTTGGAGGAAATTTCCAACAATAAAAGTCAAACCTGCACTTTAAGTCAACAGAAAGTAAACTATATACTACTATGCTCCTAGCCTTAAATGCTATAAATGTTACGTATGGCGTTCCACGCGTAAATAATCCATGGTTGAGACCCACGAATGTCCCGATGGTTGGTCGCAGCCGTTGGTATCTGTCTTCAACCAAGCCGAGAGTTGCGCGCGGTAATAGAGCCGCTGGCAACAGCCTTCAGGCCAGCCGAACACCGCATTCAGAGTTGCTCGCCGAAATAGGGCGCAGGGCCTGAGATGACCAGCCCGTAACCGGAAGCTATGGAATATTTAAGAAGGTAAATACTAGTCCTTACAAGCAAACTGTTACGTCACTAAAGAACCAAATAGAATAATATGAAACTTACCCAGTCCAGGAGAGTGAACTGGCTTTAACGATCCGAAAACCCCCTTTTTAGAGAATAGTTGGAACCTAAAAAGAAATCACAAAATTTAAAATATAGGCCTACGAAAACGGATCACACAAGAAGAAATTGGAAGCGCAGTAGACGGCACAACTCACCTGAACACACCATCACAAGATATAGCATCTCCGGGTGGATATCCCAAATTACACGTTCATATTCCTCGCACAAACAACAGACGCTCATCAGCGCAACCACAGAATTAGTAAACAGACCGCTACACAGTCCAGAAACACTGATATTTAGCTCTTCAGGAGTAAACACACCATTTCACCATGAATCCAGAAACAGAATTGACGTCGTCAAAATTATCGATCCAAAATAAAACACGCTCTCAATATGAATTTTAAATAATAAAAAGAAAACCGCTGAACAAAAAGGATATAAAAAAACTCCTTGCATACCATCAGCTCACGTAACAGCAAGCCATGAGGGTTAATAACAACACCACCTGCACATCGTAGCCGAAACTACCAAGCGTGATATTAGCTCGTACCAAAAACATTATCTAGACCTGAAAAGACGTCAACACTTGCACAAGTTAATACCGACAAAATTGGCCAGATGACGGTTTAAGCAATAGCGGCTAGCTACAACAGTTTAGAATAAACATGTAGCGATTTTTAACGCTACAAAACATGGTATAGTACATTACTGCAGACGCCGGGAAATAAGGGGCTTACCGGGTGAGTAGGTATAGACGGATAGTGATACGAAGCCGGCAAGCCCTTTTCACGGCTAGGCATGTATAGTGCTTTTCTCAAACATATTCAATGAAATAACCAGACCCCGTTATCAGTGGTGAAAATTCATTAAAATCAAATCATAGGGTTGTCACACAATATTCATTAGTAGATTTGACATACTGGTATGAGTATCCCTAAAACAATTTAAAAGAATGCCGTTTATTGCACAGTTTTACTAAAATCAAGAACCATTTTTTCCGCGTCGCATTCGGTTTATTTCCAGGTTTGCCATTAGCTCCATTTTAAATTCATATTTTTGCTGAATATAAAATTAAGTATTTATATTACATCAAACATATATTGACAAATAAATGTCAATTCAGTACCTATTATTATAAAGTTCAACAACCAAATGAAACTTTTTCTAAGACAATTGGCTTCACATTATATATGTTGCAGTCAAAAGTGTGAACTGGTCAAAAGGACTTTTAACCGACAAAAACAGGCAAAATGACTGAGCGTGTTGGTCAAAAGTAGTTTTGTCTGATTTTGTCGGTTAAAAGTCCTTTTGAACAGTTCACACTTTTGGTTAGGGACATAAAAAAATACTAACGTAACCTAACCCGGCCGAGTCGGATTAAAATAATATCGAGATAAAGGGACGAATGTGCCTGCGGCCAAAAGTACTTTTGACTGATAGTAACAGTCAAAAGTACTATTAACCAATGATTTTCAGGCAAAAGTACTTTTGACCAACACGCTCAGTCAAAAGCAGCTTTGCCTGTTTTTGCCGGTTAAAAGTCCTTTTGACCAGTTCACACTTTTGACTGCGACATATATACCTATGAATAAAATGAGTAGGTATTATTGTTTATTATCAAATAATACACGTAAAAATATTAATGAAACGTTAACGTGTAGTGCCAGCCCTAGTAATTTCAATGTTTCTTCACCACTGATAACGGGGTCTGGAAATAACAAATACACAAACACTCAATAAAAAATATAATTCAGCTGTAATTAAGCCTGTCCCGAGCAGTGAACACAGACACCTTGTTTAAAAAAAAACCGGCCAAGTGCGAGTCGGACTCGCGCACCGAGGGTTCCGTACAAACACTTTCCATCCCTAAGTGGTTAAGTTAAGTTTGCACCTGGTATGTATAGCGCCCCATATAAATTAGGTGCAAAGTTAGGTATTAAAAAAAAAATTTATGGTTTTCGTAATTATTCCTTTATCTATGCTATAAGACGTTGCTTCGTACCAAATTTCAAGATTCTGAGTTCACGGGAAGCACCCTGTAGGTTTTGATTCCCTTGCAAGTGTCGAAAATTTGCGGCATAAACGGCTGTATCTTTTGATTGCGTTGGCTTAGAAGTTTGATCTTTTCACAGCTTCAAGGGACAGTAGACCTGAGTAATTGATATAAATTTCAGCTTCATACCTCCACGCGTTCCTGAGAAAAAGGGTCTTGACAGACGGACGGACAGACGGACAAACAAAGTGATCCTATAAGGGTTTTTTCCTTTTGAGGTACGGAACCCTAAAAAGAAATTATATCCCGGCCTAGGCCTTCAATTTTGTATCAAATTCCATTACGGTTCTCTCGAGTTGTTCCGCCCGAAACGTGATGCTTCGGACCCTGTTTTAATTATAACGAACTTTATGGCGACATTTCGTTGCACGATTGAGAAAAAGAAACCTATTAAACAGTGTTGGCATTAGGTTTGCAATTTGTAATTTCCCCGAGACTTCGTAACGTGATATTAATATGAGAAATAATAATAATCTAAGCTATAAAATGAATAAAGGAGATAATAATAATTGACACGACCATTTGCCAACAAATCCGGCGGATTAGGGGGTCCCTCTCAACCGCTTGGATTGACTATAAGAAGGCCTATGATTCGGTGCCTCATTCATGGCTGGAGAGGATCTTAGAGCTGTATAAAATCGATACAGCTCTAAGATCCCTCTTAGGCGCGGGTGTGAGGCAGTGGACCACAGTCCTTCGTCAACCAGGTGGCGGGGATGGCCCCCCTGGCCCGCGGGACTTGATAAGGATTGAGAGAGGTATTTTCCAGGGTGACAGTTTGAGTCCTCTGTGGTTCTGCCTAGCCCTGAATCCGCTCAGCACTCTGCTGAAGGATTCAAGACTAGGTTGCCGGCTTCGAAGAGGAGGTGAGGTCATTTCTCATCTGCTGTACATGGATGATCTTAAGCTGTATGCACCAAAACGCCAGGATCTGGTGGAACTACTGGAAGTAACTGAAACCTTCAGTAGTGCCATCAAAATGGAATTTGGCGTAGACAAGTGTGCGATCATGCATGTACAGCGGGGGAAAGTCGTAAATTCCGCGAACTTACAGCTTTCTGAGACAATGACCCTCAGGTCTATCTCCGAAGTTGAAACCTACAAGTACCTTGGTATGTCACAGTCATTGGGTATTGCGGACGGAGACATTAGACAGGCGTTGAAGGAGCGTTTCTTTTGTCGTTTGACAAAAGTACTTAACAGTCTTTTGTCCGGTGGCAATAAGGCACGCGCCTTCAACGCTTGGGTGATGCCTCTGCTCACTTACTCCTTTGGCATACTAAGGTGGACTCAGACTGAGCTGGACGCCCTGGATACGAGGGTCCGTCAGCTGCTCACTACATATCGCATGAGGCACCCACGCTCGTCAGTTATGAGAATGTACATCCCGCGTAAGTGTGGGGGCCGTGGCTTTTTAAACGCCAAGGACCTCCATAACCGCAAGGTGTGCAGTCTTAGGGAGTATTTCCTAAACAATGAGTGTGGGATTCATCGCGATGTAGTAGCAGTTGACAAAGGCCTCACCTCTCTCTCCTTAGCAAACGAGAACTGGCGCAGACCAAAGGTGCTTAGCACCGATGACCGCAGGGCTGTGTGGAAGAGCAAGGAGCTACATGGGCGGTTCTACAAGGCCCTTACGGGGCCCGATGTAGATCTGCTCGCGTCGGTGAACTGGCTACGCTTCGGGGATCTCTTCGGGGAAACCGAAGGTTTTGTCTGTGCAATTGCGGACGAAGTAATGATGACGAACAATTACCGGAGATATATCCTGAAGGACGGTACGGTCGACATTTGTCGGGCATGCCACCGTCCCGGTGAGTCACTCAGGCATATAATCTCCGGTTGTTCTCATCTTGCTAACGGCGAGTACTTGCACAGACATAACCAAGTAGCCAGGATCATTCACCAGCAACTTGCTCTTCAATACGGTCTTGTGGGGTCTGAGGTGCCGTACTATAAATAAGTACGCACCGATGCCATTTCTTGAGAATGGTCGTGCCACGCTCTATTGGGATCGATCTATCATCACGGACAGGACTATTGTAGCCAATAAGCCTGACATCGTTTTGGTAGATCGATCCAAGCGCCAGGCAGTGCTCGTCGACATCACCATCCCCCATGACGAGAACCTCGTGAAGGCCGAGAAGGACAAACTCAGCAAGTACCTTGACTTGGCTCACGAGGTGACCGCCATGTGGGATGTTGACTCGACGATCATTGTCCCGATAGTCGTTTCGGCGAACGGTCTTATAGCGAAGAGTCTCGACAAACATCTTAAGAGACTCTCGCTAGATGCTGGATCAAGGGTCAGATACAGAAGGCGGTACTCCTGGACACGGCGCGCATCGTCAGGAGGTTCCTCTCTCTGCAGCCCTAACCACCGGTAGCCTGGGCCCCGGCCTGCTGCCGGCGGCACCCTAGGTTAGGTTTTTTTTAGAATGTGTTTATATTTGTAATGTATTTTTTATATTTTACTTTTTATATAAATTTATTGTAAAAAAACGTAGCCTAAGTATAAAAATGAATAAAGGGAATAATAATAATAAAAAAATGGATGTGACTTAATCCCGGGATTATAATCGCTAAGCTAAAATCAAATATGTTTCGTTTCAAAATATTGCTCAGTTATGAAAAACGGTAAATACTTGTATTATTATACAGGCATCGATAATTTATTGTTTGCTGCACTTTTATCCGTAATTTTTAGGATTCCGTACCCAAAGGGTAAGACTCCGCTGGCCGTCCGTCTGTCTGTCCATCTGTCACCAGGCTGTATCTTATGAACCGTCACAGCTAGACAGTTGTAATTTTTACAGATGATATATTTCTGTTTCCGCTAATGCTAAAAACAGATTCAAATAAATATTTAAGTCGGGCTCCCATACAACAAACGTGATCGGTTGCGTTAACTTTCCACCCCATTTGTGTCCACCATACAAGGTGCAAACAACCCGACCACTTAAGATGGGATAAGTGTTTGTACGGAACCCTCGGTGCGCGAGTCCGACTCGCAGTTGTCCGGTTTTTACGACCTATGTTAATATTGTTAATTCAGAAACCATCAAAATAACTATTACATTACAGCGGTGGGTAAGTTTTTTTTATACTCGCGTACTTTAATCTGTCAATTATAATTACACAGACAAAATCACAATAACGCACTTTTTAATCCTGTACCTAAATTCTATACTCTATGGTACCCGCTACAGAACTTTAATATTCATAAGACATCTCTCTACTCAACTGTAATAATTTCAAAAAGAGAACATCAGCATATTTGATTTAAAAAAAGCACGCTACTGTTGCTGATTTGTTGAAATTATACTTGTCAAAAAATTTAACCAATCACGAGGCACCCTCCATGACCTTCGCGATCATGTTTTTTTTAATAGGTCAGTTTTAGTTGAACGAAAAAGGTTACATCAAAAATAAAAAATCATAGTGGGGAGTGACGATTAAAGTAAAAATGATTTTCTGATAAATATGAAAGGACATGCACGTCTCTACACCGACGAATCGGTAGCCAACCCTGCTGTGCTCGAAGGGAGTGGTCATATTTTCGCAATCCAAATAAATACCTGATACACACATTTTGTAGGCGCTCAAGCTTGTCAAGTAGTTCCTCCTTAAGATCCAGTAGAGCAATATCACCATTGTCTAGTAGAGGGAGCAAGAGAGATCTGGAAAAAGTGATCTTGGTGGAAATTGGCAGAAAGTTCTGCAGGCGCCTTAAGAGTCCGCAGCAAGGTCCGCTCAACTCCGCGTTGAGATCGCGCGCTTACGCTTTAAAATGTTGTTGTTTCACCTAGAGGAAGACAGGGCGCTAGCAGTAAAGCGAGAGCGCGCTAGCGGCGGGCGGTGCTTACCGCCGCCCCCCCGGACCGTTCCCCGCGCTAGAGTAATTCGCTGCAGTTTCGCAACAATTTTTTGTAATTTATTTTAAGGTTTTCGTAGTTACGCTCTCATTTTAAAACTACGAGATCAATTTTGATAAATCTTTTTTCTTATCAAACTGCATAGTTTAATCGACACCGGAAATAGGTTTTGACTTCAATCTAAACTATATTTTGGTCGTAGTATGCCGCCAAACTGAACAACTTTCTGGGGTCTAAAAATGCAAAACTTGTACTCGCTCTATTTTCTTTCTATTAACATTTCAAGAGTCATAAACTAGTTTTAGCCCTAGATATATCTTATCTCATTATATTTATAGAATTTCATGATAATGTGAATAAGGACGTAACTACGTTTGTATGAAGAATCGAGCTTGCTGCGGACTCTTAAAGAGTGGAGAGATGCACAGAGCTTCTGGCTAACTTGCGCTATGTGCGGTGCCCACGAAAGCGACTGGTCCATGGTGATACCCAAATTTCTAACTGTAGAGGAAAGGGGGATAGGAATCCCACCAAAAAGAATATCAGGTACCACCATTTCAGATAGTTTATTTACCAATAACAATTGCTTGCGACTTTTTTGCGTTTATGTTTAACCCGAAGTTATTTGCCCAGCTGTAAATAGACTCCAAATCCGCATTGATCATGAAGATCATATTAATAAGAGACGGCATATCCTCGAAACTAGGCGCTGCATAGATCTGCAGGTCATCTGCATAAAGATGGAACGAGGATCTTAAGCACTCGGTGATCCCACCAATAAATATTGAGTAGAGAAGTGGAGAGAACGCCCCCCTGAGGGACACCAGCGGAAATTTTACGCCATTCCGACAGTTTGTCGTCAACCCTAACCCGCTGGCGTCATTCTCCAATATGATTTTTTATTTTTGATGTTCCTTTTTCGTTCAACTAAAACGGACCTATTAAAAAAAAAAACATGATCGCGATGGCCATGGCGGATGCCTCGTGATTGGTGACCATCAAATAAGCTTATGTTCTCTTTTTGAAATTATTAGAGTTGTGTAGGAGATGTCTTATGAATATTAAAGTTCTGTAGCGGGTACCATAGAGTATAGAATTTTGTTACAGGGTAAAAAGTGCGTTATTGTGATTTTGTCTGTGAAATTATATTTGACAGATTAAAGTCTGCGAGTATAAAAAATACTATTATAATTGTTCCCACCCACATTGCGTAACCTTTGTATCAATATTCGAACAATTATTTGTCCTAATTGGCGGTGGCAGACAATAATCACGGAAATGTTTTGACGAAGCATTGAATTTATGCAATAAAAAATTTTTAAAATTGTTTTACATAGCCGACACAACTGAACTTGAAAGTGCTTGCATGGATAAGACATGGTAAGTCTGTTAAATTGAAGCACAAACTAATAATATTCCCTTCTATTTTCGCGGCCCTAATAGAGGCGGGTGGGTTGATATATCGCTGTGATCGGCTTTCTAAAAGTTGGTAATTAAGTAATTCCTCTCGTAAGATGACGAATGATGTGACATGACATAAAGAAAAAAAACTTTTTTTATATAATGTGATTTTAAAGGATTTTTTTTTTAATCCAAAAGATTTTTTTTTAAATCGTCATAAAAAAAAAATTAATATGATCCAAATTAAAAATAAATCGTCTGACGTCCTCAAATATTTTTTTTCCTCAATTATATATATCTGTTTAGCCAGCCAGGGCATTTAGTAAAACACAAATTATTATTATTGAGAGCCTCACTGCTGGCCAAGGATTTTGTGCAGTCTCTGGCTATTGCTTTAAAAAGGAGTCCAACTCATCCCGCCATCACCGGCGAAGTCTCCTTTTGGAGTTGTCAGGTGTCCACTCTATGGTAACCTTAACCCACAGCTCATGCGGTAGACATGATCAGCCCAGTCCCACTTTAAAGTTAAAGTGGCCAAGTGGCCGGCATTCGAACCACGTGGTATTCGGGACACTATTCTTGAAGCGTGCTTGAAGCAAACAATAATGTCAAATTACTTCGTTCGAATCGCACTGATGTATGTCAAAAGTGTGACTCTAACGTTTAACACATTTTAACTTGACAAAGTCACAGTGACATTCCGATGTTCCACAGTTTGTAACAGGCGTGCAGTCACAGCGATTGGAAAACTAGTGTTTCCCCGTGGCTACGTTAGCCATTTTAAAAGGATTATTGCGTGTACCGGGGATGTCGGCAAAGTGACCAGGACTCCTACAAAGGGATCCTTTTGAGGGATGTAAATTGAAATACTATGCTATGGAAATCCATTTAGAGTGCAGATACGTTTTGATGCGGATTGAGCTTGCTTCAGTGTTTCGAACCTCATTTATTAAAGGCACAGTATTATATTATAATAGATCGTTGTATGTATGCTGCATGTTAGCGTTCAACTGAAGAGACACTCGTTTTTGGATGTGGGTCGAAATAATACCTCATATTATAAAAATGTTAATAATAATGAATTATCTGTCACATTAAAGACATAAATAATAAATAAATAAATAATAAGTATCAGAAAACCTCACACAAATCGATCTAGTCCCAAATTAAGCTCAAGAAGGCTTGTAGATAAATATATACTTAAATACATAGAACATCCACGACCCAAGAACAAATATTCGAGTTCATCACACAAATATTTACCCCTGCCGGGATTCGAACCCGGGACCGCTGGCTCAGTCTACGAACTGTCTACGAACCGCGCCAAACGCGTCGTCAACATTGATAGACGATATCTTTGTTTAAAACTTTAAATCGTGTAGAAAATATCAGTTTAGATCAACAGGCAACGAGTAACAAAGAAACGCAAACATATCATCTTTTCGAAGTCACAACTCAGTCAGAAGCTTGCAATACTCTAAGTCGTTGGAATATGATACTTTGACACTGGAGCCGTATCGAGTCCAAAATTTACCTGAATTCCGGTTCCCATATTAAATTAACATATTCGAAAGATTTATTCCTTTGCAACAGCAAGTTCATGAGATACAGGTTGGTGACAGACAGATAAAGAAACAGACGGACAGCGGAGGCTTAAATAGGGTCCCGTTTTTACCCAAAGGGCAAGGAACCCTAAAAACAATAATTAGCTAAACGCACGGTCAAATCGGTCAATGCTATTTAATACACAATTAAAGATTAGTACGCAAGGCCGACGCGAAACAACCAAAAATAATTCTTAAATCGACGATAACTTCAATGTCGCTTGTCGATCGTTTGATCGTTGTCTGCAGCCAATCGGCGATCAGTTTTGGTGTAGTTTCCTTAAGTGTTAATAAACAAACCCAACAGATTAGCTAGCTAGGGGCTAGCATATTTTGCCGCGACTCTACGTCATCTGTTTTGCTCGCACGGTATTGAAAATGAAGTGACAGATAGTATTTGTAGCGCGAGAGAGACTCGCGTTTCGAGGAATAATAAATAAAATTAAAATAAAATAAAAAAGCCTATATTTCTCACAGAATTTCAGTGTACAGTGCTTTTCTTTTTTTTTCTTTATACATAAAATATAAAAGTTATTTAAAATATTTTTTTCTTTTTTCGGTTTTCTAATCTGCGAGAACCCCTCTGCAGGTAAAGGCCTCCTCCAAAGTTAGCCATTCTTCTCTGGACTGTGCTAATTGCATCCAGTTTGAACCGGTTGTCTTAACTATTTCGTCCTCCCATCTCTTGCGTGGTCTTCCCTTTTTTCTTTTTCCTACTGGACCCTTCCATGCTGTCACACTTTTTGTCCATCTCTGGTCTTGTAGACGAGCCACATGACCGGCCCATTTCCATTTTAGGGCAAGAGCTTTTGCTAGTCCATCTGTAACTTTTGTGACGTTTCTTATTTTTGTATGACGTATTTTTTGTATTTTTTTAATATTTAACATACTGCGCTCCATTCCACGCTGGCATGTAATAATTTTGTTTTTTATATTTTTATAGAATTTCCACGTCTGGCAAGCGTAGGTCAAACGTGGTATAAGGCAAGAGTTCATAACCTTGGTCTTCAGGTTTATTGGCATGTTACTCTTAAATATTTCCTTCAGGCTCCAGCATTTATTCCATGTTAGCTGGGCCCTGCGCTCGACTTCCTGGTAGTTGTTTTCTTTGTCGAAACTAATCTGTTTGCCTAGGTATATATATTTTTCAGTATATTGAAGAGGCTCGTTGCCGACGTATATGTTGACCTTGGTGCTGTTGGTCATTAGCATTGTTTTTGACAGGTTCATTTCTAAGCCAGCGAGCGTGCTAGCTTTATTTAGTGACTCTATCATGTATTGTAGTTCTGATCCTTTCTCTGCTATCAGTACCAGGTCGTCGGCGAAACGTAGGTGGCTCAGATATTTCATTTTTATTCTTATGCCGCGTTCTTTCCAGTCCAGCTTGCTTATTATCGACTCTAATGTGGCTATAAATAGTATAGGCGATAGCGGGTCCCCCTGCCTTACGCCTCTCTTAATAGGGAACCAGGGACCGGTTGTTTCCAGTTTGACTCTGCTTTTGCTGTTATTATATATGTTTTTTATAACTTGAATGTATTCGTTTTCCACATTCTATGATTTTAGAGTTTCCCAAATGTAGTTGTGAGACACGGAGTCGAATGTTTTTTTATAATTGATATATGCCAAGTAGAGCGGTCTGTTTCTCTCCTGATACTTCTCTATTAAAAGCTCGAGTGTGTGGATATGATCGACTGTTGAGAAGCCTTTTCTAAACCCTGCCTGTTCAATGGGTTGTCTCTTTTCTAATGTAGAGCTTATTTTTTTGTTGAGTATTGTGGAAGAAGCTTATATGTAGTCGGCAGTAAGCTTATCGGTCTATAGTTCTCTATATCGTTTGGGTCACCTTTTTTGTAAAGCAGAATTATGTTAGATTCAGACCATTGGGCGGGCGTTTTTCCGGTTTCAATGACGTAATTGAATAGGTTTCTAAACGGTATGGCGAGTATTGGGGCAGCAATTTTCAAAGTTTCGTTTTCTATGTTGTCCGAGCCGGGGCATTTGTCTAGTCTTAGTTTTGTCAATGCCTCAATGATTTCCCTTTCTTCTATTTGAGATCTGTGTGGTTTACTGCCCGCGTTGATGATGTATTGGTTTTCGATGTTGGTTTCTTTTTGCTCGTTTGCGCTGTACAGTTCCCTGTAAAACTCAGTCGCTATACTAATGACGTCGCTGCGATTGTTTCGTAATTTTTCACCTCGTTTCAGCCCGTCGATCCAAGTTTTATTAGGTGTCAGCTCCTTAAATGCCTTTTTGTGCTTCCGGTTTTGCCCAGGTGTTTTTCAATAGTGTTATATCTATATTTAGCGTAGTCTGTCTTAATATATTTGCTGCCAAGCTTGTAAAGGGCCGAAATTTCGTTTCTCGTTGCTCTAATTTTATTTTTAGTTTTTTGTAGTTCTTGGCCTTCTCTTTAAAAGTTTTTCTGAGAATTTTGTGTTTCTCTGGCGCTTTGTAGGCTTGAAGTGATGAGTTTGATTAAGTTGTCGTAATATTTTTGAACTGAATTAATATCCTGTACAAACATTTGATCTATCGAAATGCAAGAGGTTAGGTGTTCCTTGAACTTCATTATTTCTTCGTCGCTTTTAACTGTGGAATTTTGACTATTAGTATATTTTGCTCTGCTTTTCTTTGCCTGTGTGTCATGTAATATAGTGGCTCTCACTGGCCTATGATCTGACGGGTAGTTTATGGTCAGTACTTCTACGTTTTGGAACAACAATGGACGATTTGACAACATAAAGTCGATTTTGTTTTTGTAGGTCCCGTCCGATGATCGCCAAGTCCATTTGTTTTTTGCCTTTTTTTTGAAAAATGTATTCAAAATTGACAGATTATTTTCACTAGCAAAATCGATTAGTCACTGTCCTCTCTCATTTCTGTTTCCATATCCGTGTGCTTTCATGATTAAATGATCTTCTTTTTTTGGTAATCCAATTTTTGCGTTTAAGTCGCCCATCAGTATGTAGTCCTTGTATGCCAGCTCTATTGCTCTGTTTATCGTCGTGTAAAAGTTGTCGATTTCAGCGTCATCTGCTTTTGAGGTAGGGGCATAGACTTGTATGAGGGATAAGCAAGAGCTTTCGAATTTTAGGTTTAATATTGCCACTCTATCGGAGAGGCCGAGATAACTTTCTATATTATTTTTGAGGTATTTTTAGGAATAAGACATCGCAAAACATCATCCCTTTCATTGTACGTTTTTGGAACAACCCACGCTATTTTTATTAAAGCAGTAACGTCTGCTAACGTAAACCAAATGTTTACAGTGGTCCAAAGGTAGGACGCCCGTGTTGGCCCGGAAAACCGTTGGAAACGAGGTTCAAACCCTGCCTGAACCATAAAAAAATTTCGCTTCATTGTAAACATTTAACCCACACCACATTCGTCGTAAAAGAGGGCTATCCTCGGAGTTTCATTGAGCGACAGAATCAGAAATGACGATATCCACAGAAGAACCAACGTAACCGACATAGCTCACAGGATTGCACGGTTGAAGTAGCAATGTGCAGGTCATGTAGCCCGGAGAATGGACGGCCGTTGGGGCAGCAATGTCCTGGAGTAGCGACCACGTATAGGAAAGCGCAGCGTGGAGCAGCCTCCGACTAGATGAACGGATGACCTCGTGAGGATAGCGGGGAATCATTTGCAGCACTTTGTGGCGAGTCATGGTGAGGCCTATGTTCAGCAGTGGACGTCTGTAGCTGATAGATAGATAGATATTCGTCGTCGCTTTTTAGTGAATCTGGAAGTGCGTAGGCAGGCTAAAATGAAATGCATATCGGGATACGAGCTGCATGGAAAATCAGCCCGTGGTATGAATACAGAAGTTTGGGGGCTGTTGATAAGTTTATTAATTCGCCCTTTCACAAGGTGTACGTGATTTTTGCCCTTCCAGTTCTTAGAATAAATGTCAAACTTTGTTTTTTTTTTCTTTTAATTAAGGAGCATTGATCATTTTAACGAACATCAACTCCAGTAGGCCTAATACATGACATCATTCATCGTAAAAGTAGTTAGTATGTTTTTTATACATAGTTTATATAACATTTTGTACTAAAGTAACGGTTCAATTCGGTTGGATCCAGCCTATGCCAAGCGAAACACACCACGTTTTTTGACCTCAAGTCTAAGCCCAGTGTTGCACAACAGTCCCCAACACTAGTGTTAGGTAATTGCATTGTGTAGTGTCGACTAGCAGAACTATCTCGCCGCATAAATTAAAAGCACTTTCACACGATGCTGAGGATGTGAATCTTAAATGTTTACGTTCTGTCCAGTATATATACATATTCGTATTCAACAACTTTCAAAATATTATACAATTCTAAAATCATTAAAGGTCTTCATTGCGAGAGATTTCGGAAAAAGAGGAAAGAGGCTTTATTCCTTTAAAAAATTTTTTTTTAATATAATTACAAATTATTTCAACTAACTTTTTGAAATGAATAGTACTTTTATATGGAGCAATATCATGGTATCTGAACTTGTAACAATATGGATGAAAATAAACAATTCTAGAGTAAACGAACAAATCTAATTAGCGGAGCCAATCAGAGCATATCCTTGGATGAGCTCTCTATCGAAGCGATATTAAATTTTCATTGTAATATGCAGGAATTGCAGGATTAATTTGAAGTTAAATATAGATATTCCATGGAGTTCCAACGTGAAGTCACATATTAACTCGCGCGCAAAATAAGCAATGAACTATTGCATTTAAGGTATCTTGTAGCGCAAAATTAACCCGCAATATTACAGTGATTTTTCAGGGTAGTTCTAACTAGATTTAAGTCATTATTAAGAGGCCTTATTGCTTTTAAAAAAAAAAACATTTCATATTATGACAAATATGTAGATAATTTTAACCAAATTTTTGAAGTAAATAATACTTTTCCCCGAGTTCTAGGTAGTAACATAGCTATTTCATGCTTGCATTGCTTGCAGTCGAAAATAAGTTGTAAAAACTAATTTTCCGTGTTTTCGAGTAGCTTTTGAAACAAACTGCAAGTTTCAAATATTTAACAATACATCCCAATAGCCCTGTTCTTGGTAGTAAAATATGTTAAGAAACATGTTTGATCATAGAGAAAAATGACTAAAACAATCAGCATTTGAAAATGAATAATGCCTCTTAACTATTCCTTTAATACCTATGTATCAAACACACATCTCGTTATACGTTATGGGGCTAATTAGTTATATTGGTGGTCCAGTAGGTCCTTCGGTTGGTGGTGGGTACGATCTCATTAAAGAAAACAGTACTATTGTGTGGCTTTGTACCTCATTATCGTCCGTCATAAAAGAGAACCGTGTGTGATTCGTAGGCTACTAGCGCGGTCCGCGGCGCATATTAATCCAACACATATATTTTTTAAATATTAATAGGAATAAGATCCAAGTATAAGAACCAGATGAAAATATTTATATTTGTAATGGATAACGAAATATAAAATTATGATTTGTGGCAAATTTTCTATTTACAGTTTATTTTTAAATCTAGTTTCTAATTTTAGTTTTGATTTTTACTCTAGGTTTATTTGTTTTTTTTTTTCTAGTTTTATTTTCATATTGATTTTTGTTTATTACACTTGTTAAATAAATTTATTACAAATAAAAAAAAAACTTACAATATTATTACATTTGGTACTTCCAAATAGTACTGAATGTGAAAAAATAAAAAGAAGCTTATTAAAAAAAAGGCATACAATGTCAACTACGTAAAATCGTTGATTTAAATAACGATTTGAAAAAAAAAATAGATGTGTTTCTTAACTAAAAGTGAAATAGCATGAGTGTATTTTATTATAAAATCTTTTGTGATTGGTGATAGTAATTGTGTATTTTTTTGCTACTACTGGTAATTTATAATAAAATGAATGTCCTGTTCTCACTTCATCATAATTTATTTGCCACCATCACGCTGCCGAGCCCGCCATGCTATTTAATTAACCAGTTAATTAACCAGTTGTTCGAGTACTTATCTGTCGACTATCAGCAGCACATGTAACGTCGGCCACGGTCGAACTCGATTAATATTGACATACATGACATTATAATTATTACGGGATACTTCAATTTTATTATTAACCCCCGACTAAAAAAAGGGGAGTTATAAGTTTAAAATGCGTATCTGTGTATCTGTCTTGGCATCGTAGCTCCCAAACGGATGGACCTATTTGATTTTAATCGAAAAATTGTATTGAAAACCAATTTAATATAGAGAGGGAAAATTTCAGGAAAATTCGTAATAACGCCACATTGACATGGACATTGGTCACAAATTACAACGCCATCTTGATAGTAGGAACTGACGTCAAAACTGCCGGCCGGTTTTTAACCAATCTAGAAGTCAGGAACAGTGGAACAGCCAGAAGATGGTTATATAATTTCATTCCGACTTCGTTAATACTTGATCGAATCTAAAGGCTTTTTAATTCTTAAAAATTCTTCTTGAATTAAAACCACGGTAATAAAACACCTGACGGATGGATTATTTTCTTCGGAAAGAAATCTCGGCAACCACCCGACTCAGGGACAAAAGGGCACATATTACTAGTAAATTCACGTGATTTATGTCTTTCTCAAATTACTTTGCACTTCGACAATGTATAGGTCAGACCCGAAACGAACCTGACAATACGGTATAAGCGGCCGGTCACGCTTTCCAACTGAAAGCGAATAAGGCAATTATTCGATTAATTAATATCCATAAACAGCTATGTTCAGTTAACAACAATTTAGAAAGACATAGTTGTGCTGTGAGTAGCATTAACAAAATTTCATTTTTTATCCAGGGGTTTTCCCGATATAAACATATAAAGGCTAAAAAATTAAATTCATGATTAAAAAAACATTTTTTAAGTTCCTTATTCTAAAAGGCCGTAGGCGACAATTAATTGATCACAGCGCAGAAAATCTTACAGCCGGACTGTTACTAAGACGGATTTAATAAGGAAATTGAACCACTGTGCTTTTTGTAGTTCGCGACTGTCATTTATTCCACAAGGTGACGTCATTTGAGTGCTGATTCTTAGACTAAGGATTAACGCAACCGTTAAACGTTTAACGCAACCTTGTTGGAAGTCGCATTAGAAGTTTCACTTCAAAAAAACAAAATGGCTTCATCTGCACAGTTGGCTACACGTGGAAATTGTAACCCGCCGTCGGGACTTGACGACAAGCGGACCGATTACTTAACTGCACTTTATCACAACACGGCGACAGACTGAAATAGGGTCCGAGTATATATATCATATCTATTGATATATCATGACATACATCGAATATGAATATTAAGAGTCCGCAGCAAGCTCGATTCTTCATACAAACGTAGTTACGTCCTTATTTTAATATAACATGTCACATTATCATGAAATTCTATAAATATAATGAGATAAGATATATCTAGGGCTAAAACTAGTTTATGACTCTTGAAATGTTAATAGAAAGAAAATAGAGCGAGTACAAGTTTTGCATTTTTAGACCCCAGAAAGTTGTTCAGTTTGGCGGCATACTACGACCAAAATATTGTTTAGATTGAAGTCAAAACCTATTTCCGGTGTCGATTAAACTATGCAGTTTGATAAGAAAAAAGATTTATCAAAATTGATCTCGTAGTTTTAAAATGAGAGCGTAACTACGAAAACCTTAAAATAAATTACAAAAAATTGTTGCGAAACTGCAGCGAATTACTCTAGCGCGGGGAACGGTCCGGGGGGGCGGCGGTAAGCACCGCCCGCCGCTAGCGCGCTCTCGCTTTACTGCTAGCGCCCTGTCTTCCTCTAGGTGAAACAACAACATTTTAAAGCGTAAGCGCGCGATCTCAACGCGGAGTTGAGCGGACCTTGCTGCGGACTCTTAAGTGAAAATCTTACACAAATCGACCTAGTCTTGAACTAAGAGAATAGCAGAGCGCCACTAGCGGTTATTTTGTAGACATACAAACAAACAAATCGTTTACGCAGTCGCTAGCGAATACGGTCACCGTAAACTCACGGTCCCTTGTACTGTTGTGCTCCTAGACGGTCGGCACCGACGTCTAATCCGCACTTCCAGCGCAGAATACGTAATTAGTAATTACCTGTTGCTGGATAACAGACTCTAAACACCTACCTAAGGTTCGCTGCTACAACGGTATACGTTCACATAGAGTGGTTTACACCACCAAGTGCAGGAGCGCCAAAAAACCATCATATCTGTATATTTTGTACTATGAGGTGCCCGCGACTTCGTCCGCGTATTTTATTCTATACCGTAGTCAGATAAAAAGTATCCTATAATATAACCATCTTTGGATGTCTAGCTAACCCTGTACCGAAATCGGTTAAGAAAAATTGCCGTTTCGGCGTGATGCGAGGACAATGGAAATTATAGCCCTCAGATGGCGCATATAAAAAACAAAAAACTAATCTGCATCACGCTATTAAGATTTTTCCTGAAATCATGATCCCTCTCGATTAGATATGAGCGCCGCGCCGGCGCGCCGCCGTCGCCGCGGATTCGAGTCGGCGCGCCGCCGCCGTGTGAAATACGCGGCGCGCCGGCGCAACAAGTTGCGATTTGCTTTCTCGCTCGCACTCGTAACGTATCCCACCCGCGTCCGCGTTCGGTCGCACGATGGCTCAAGTATTTCACGATCGAGTCAAGTATTTTGCCGAGTGAACGCGTGTTGTTTTTTTTGAGCCGCGTCATCATATGAGTCTGACACGATGATGAGTTCTTAAAATGTGTTTAACGTACCTGGCGCCACCTAGCTTTTGAAATTGATTGTGTTGTGACTAAGAGATTGTGATTAAAAATTTGGTGATGTTAAAAAATATGCTCGTTAAGTTTTAATATTTAAATAAAACAATTTAAACGGATTAGATCGCGTATATTAATTATTTGAGCCTCCCTGACGTTTCAGTACCTTTACAGATACCGTTGTCAATGGTTGACTGAGAAAATCATAATTTTTCTCTGTCAAAGTTACATTTGTGCAAACTTTCCATTTTATAAATATTAATTTAAAAAATAAAGGTGTTCATACATGCTAGATGGGCCTAATGTGTAAAGACAGTTACACATGTGCCAGAAGGGTATCTATTCTTTTATTTAAAATATCTACCAGCGGTTCACTATAAGGCTTACTGAGGAGAAAGAACCGCCAAAGAAAACTGGTCTGCAGTAATATGATTATTTTTCTGGAAACGTAATCTTTAACTGATTTATATTTATACATTAAGACTTGTATTAAAAGATAGACACGTTTTTAAAGTGAAGATTGTGATGGTTTTATATGCTTTTTTAAATTTATTTTTATTTAAACTAGCCATGCATTTAACCTCGATTGCACCTGATGTTATGTGACAATAAGGCCTAAGATGGAGCATGCTTGGCTAGAAGATGCCTATTCACTCTTGACTTGAAGAGATCCAAGTTATATTTTTCAGGAAACAGGTGCGCAGGAAGAGAGTTCCATTCCTTAGCTGTCCTCATAAGGAAAGTAGACGCAAAGCGGTTCGTACGAATCAGTGGTATATCGACAACATAAGGGTGGAATCCAAGTCCGCACCGAGTACTGTATTGTCTGAACGGAGACGGTGGAATTAATTCATGCAGTCCTAGTGCACACTCACCAAAACCGATAAGCAGGCGACTTTCCTGCGGTGTTCGAGGTTTTGCAGCTTTTCCTGACCTAAGGCAGGGTCGCCAATGAGCTTCTTCGCACGCTTGTCAATTGAATCCAAGGCGGCCAGTTGGTATTTGGCGGACCCATCCCAAAGATGGCAGCAGTACTCCATGCATGATCGGACTTGCGCCTGATATAATTGAAGCAGCTGTCTCGGCGTGAAGTACCGCCTCACCCTAGATAGGATCCCAAGTTTTTTTGCTGCAGTTGTAGGCAAGGATTCAATGTAGGTATTGGCCGAAGTTCAGGTTGGATGATAAGGTCATCCCAAGAAGCTCTAGGTGGTCTGAAATCGGTACGGATACACCTTGGAAAGTGGGAGTCAGGTCAAAGGGACTCCGTTTAGCGGAAAACAGACACGCTTGAGTCTTGGTGGCATTGAATCCAACTAAATTGGCATCTCCCCACTCGGACACTGCCACGAGAGTTTAGTTCAATCGATCCACCATCGCCTCTCGACAAGACTGGATTTCGTCCCTCTTGGAATTTGCGCTGGATGTGTATCTGTCAACGACTGTGCTGTCATCAGCATACCCAAAGGTACCGGGCATAAGCATGTCGTTAATATGCAGCAGAAAAAGAGTTGCAGATAGAACAGACCCCTGAGGAACACCGGCGTCAATAGCCCTGGGATCCGAAGTGTAGCCATCAAGGACTACTCGGATCGAACGCTCACTCAGGAAATCAGCAATCCATTTGCAGAGACCTTCAGGGACCCCATACGCTGGAAGCTTTCCCACCAGGCTTGCGTGCCAGACCCTGTCAAAGGCTTTTGAAATATCGAGAGACACGGCGAGAGCCTCCCCGTGTCTCTCGATCGCCTCGCTCCATAGATGAGTGACATACACAAGAAGATCCCCAGTTGATCGCCCCGGACGGAATCCAAACTGGCAATCACTGAGCAAGTCGTTCACTTCTAGGTAGGCAAGGAGGCGTTTGTTCAGTACACGCTCCATAGTCTTACAGAGTATGGAGGTTACGGAAATTGGTCGGTAATTGACAGGGTCAGCCCGGCTTCCCTTCTTGGGGACAGGCTGCACATTTGCAAGCTTCCAAGACGTCGGGACAACTCCAGTCTCAAGTGAGAGACGGTACAGGCGTGTTAAGACCGGGGACAACTCAGCCGCACAGTTCCGCAAAACAACAGCAGGAATTCCGTAGGGACCACTAGCTTTATTCACATCAAGACTCCGCATGATTGCAAGAACCTCCTTCTGGCGTATATGGATTGGCTCCATGGTGGTTCCTACATGCGGCAGTATAGGTGGGCAACTACCTGCGGCGTCCAGATGCGAATTTTCCGCAAATAGAGAAGCAAATAGATTTGCTTTCTTCTGCATGTGCTAGAGATCCGTCAGGCTTTAGCAGGGGTGGCAACGAAGAGCGACAGAAGTTGGCTTCAACCGCTTTAGCCAGGGACCAGAATGCCTTACTTCCAGGTGGATATGAGGCAAGTTTGGTCCCAATGCGGCGTATATGATCGAAGCGTGCCTTGCGTAGCTGTTTCTTGCAAGATTTGGCGGCTTTATTAAATGCTTTTTTCAGCTGGGAAGTATTCGAGCATCAGCCCATGCACGGTAAGCTGACTCTTTAAGTGCCTCCGCACGATCACAGTCAGCATTATACCATGGGCGTGCTGCATAACCAGTCGAAACGTCTGAATATGGAATGAAATACTCCATACCCTGCCGAATGACGTCGGTTACATTGTTAGCGCAGCTTGACGAATCCCCCGAAGAGAAGCAGACCTCGCGCCAAGGGTAGGATGCAAAAAAGTGACGCATCTCGTCCCAATCTGCTGACTTGTATCGCCACACCCGTCTTTTACCACTAGGGCCCTAGGGCCACTAGGGTTATTACGATTATAAATCTGAGAATTTTCATTCAGTGTTATTTTTTGTTTTGTTTTGTTTGGTAATTAGTTATATTTGTGTGCAATTAAAAAAATATGATTGTTTACATACTTGGTTCCTTTATTAAAATAAATAATAGTCACAAAAACCAGGTTTTTTTTTCTCAAATTGCTCCCTCATAAAAATCTAAAGCTCAAGGTCACGCCGCCGACGCCGCCGCCGCCGCGGAATTTTGCCTATCACGCCGCCGCCGCGGAATTGGCCATCGGCGCTCATATCTACTCTCGATAGAAATATAAATCAAGAATTTTATAAGAGTATAGATGAACAATGCCACACTTTCACAGTTTAGTTTTTGAACGAAATATTAACCCGCAATTTAATTTAATCATATAAAACATCGTTTGTCTATCCAAATAAAAACTAAGACGATGTCGTGCGTGTTAAAATGAAAAATATACGTTTTTATACTCGCAGACTTTAATAAGTCAATTATAAGTTCACAGACAAAATCACAATAACGCACTTTTTAATCCTGTAACAATTCTATACTCTATGGTACCCGCTACATAACTTTAATATTCATAAGACATCTCTCTACACAACTCTTATAATTTCAAAAGGAGAACATAAGCTTATTTGATGCTAACTGGTTGATTGAAATTACTTGTCAAAAAAATTCACCAATCACGAGGCACCCGCCATGGCCATCGCGATCATGTTTTTTTTAATAGGTCAGTTTTAGTTAAACGAAAAAAGTTACACCAAAAATAAATAATCATACTGGAGAATAAGGATTAAAGTAAAAAATGTTTTTCTGAGTTTTGCTCGTATAAAAAGTATTGTATGCAATAGTTACACAATTAGGTCTTAAAGTCTCGTACCTTACATAGGCCACTCGGCAAGCCTCGTGACCTAAACGCGGTACTCGACTTTAAGAACCTCAATTGTGCAACGATTGCATAAAATACTATTATATCATTTTACATGCAGTAAATTACTTGTAAGTTAAAATATAATAACAACAAATACAGACGATTCACTCGGCTAAAAAACATAATATTTTTATATTCGCTACCTTACACAGATTTCATGTTCTATAATAATGCGAGGGAAGTTTGAATATACGAAAAAATGGCGGCGTTGTTAACAACACATCAATTTAAAGCCAAATGCTGCTCTACGAGTGTCGGTCAATTCCGAAGACCCCCCGGTAGAAATCGACACTGAATATTAAGGCTAAAATCACAAAGAGCGATGAATGAAACTAGTTATTTGCCCAAGTTTCAAACACTAGTTTCAAACTAATTTGATTGCAGCAGCTTCGTCGAGCCATTTAGCGAAGTCCGAATCCGGTGCAAATATTACTTTTGAAGCAACTTAAGCAATATAAAAGTGTCAGTAGCTGCACACGGAAAAAAAAATCTGGTAACTGTGACAAGAATTTGGTACACCCTACAATTTTTATTGTCATATATATGACAACTCTACAAATAGTAGACTCCACTATTCAATTCTAGTAAAAGTTATATTGTACAGATAAGTATATTTATAGTAAGCATTAGGATTCGAAATGTAAACTGTGAATTGTGTTATTGTTACCATAACTACAGTATTTTGTATTCGTTACGATACATATTATTATCTTAACTACACTGCTCAGTAACGTGTACTATAACTTAGTTTCAACTACAGTACCTTCTGGTATATACTACTTTACTTTTTAGTACCTACTACGTATTATTTGTAGTGCCTACTATATTACTTTGTACTACCTATCATAATGTTTTGTAGTACCTACTATGTTTTGTAGTAGCTACTATATTGGTTTGTCGTATCCACTATAATGTTTTATTGTGCTTACTATATTACTTTGTAGTACCTACCATGTTTTGTAGTGGCTACTATATTTTTTGTCGTATACACTATACTGTTTTATAGTGCTTACTATATTACTTTGTAGTACCTACTATGTTTTGTAGTGGCTACTATATTTTTTGTCGTATACACTATACTGTTTTGTAGTGCTTACTATATTACTTTGTAGTACCTACTATGTTTTGTAGTGGCTACTATATTTTTCTGTCGTATCCACTATACTGTTTTGTAGTGCTTACTATATTACTTTGTAGTACCTACTATGTTTTGTAGTGGCTACTATATTTTTTTGTCGTAACCACTATACTAATTTGTAGTGCTTACTATATTACTTTGTAGTACCTACTATGTTTTGTAGTGGCTACTATATTTTTTGTCGTATCCACTATACTGTTTTGTCGTATTTACTCTTCAGATTGTAACATTATTTTACGTTAATAATGTAATCATATATTTTTATGCGTTTTGTAACAAAATATAAATTGTTGATGATCTTCTAAGTACATCAACAATTTATATTTTGTTACAAAACGCATAAAAATATATGATTACATTGTTAATGTAAAATAATGTTACAATCTAAAGAGTAAATACGTTAGACAGGATAGTGGATACGACAAAAAAAAAAGTAGCCACTAACTTCATAATACGAGTATATACATTTTTGGACAAAGTATTAAATCTACACAGATAGGGTAGTAGGGTACAAGTTTATGTTTGTACTTCCACAATAACAACATCTGTAATACCATGGTTTCGCAATAAAGAATCTGAATCTGAATCATATATTTTATCATATATTTTTATGCGTTTTGTAACAAAATATAAATTGTTGATGATCTTCTAAGCACACACAATTTTGTTACAAAACGCATAAAAATATGTGATAAGTTATATGAGTAAATCTGTGTATTTTGTCCAAAAAAGTATATATTATGAAGTTAACAAAACAATTTTATCACAATTTGAAGAATAACAATTAAACATTACCTTTATTGGGAAACTTACTTCTAGCATAATAAAAACCTTAAAATGATTCAAAATGCTTTTATTTGTTTTTATAACTCTAGCTTAAGAGTATCTCCAATTTTTTTAAATAGTCTGGCTAATTAAATATTACCCAAATCTTTGGCGGGAAATCATAACCTAAATTCTTGAATTGAAAAATCTTGGCTGGTTAGGGTTTGGGTAATATTTTCGTAGCCAGACTCTATCCTCAATTATTATTAAACGAAACTTTGGTGCATAAGAGACCATCACATATATCTAGTCACAACAATATTTAGTATTTTGTTCCTTTTATAGAAACTTAACTAACTTAAAAAAGAGCTGAGATCTCCAGTTTAATGATTGTCTTATATTTTCATTGATACTAACATATCTATATCTATGTAAGAGAGTATCATACTATAATTTCGACCATGGTTGGGTACATGACATGCGTGGCCATACACCACAATAGTTATTACAGCATTCATAAAATTATACAAGTACAAAGAATCAATACCTTTTTATAAATGTTGTTATAGCAATTGTGGTCTGATCACATTAAAAACTAAATAATTGTTGCCGTATTATTCACACAGGAGATCTAAGAACAATTTTAGTCCTATTATTAGACGTTATTGACTTGGTATTTGGCATATAGCAATGAATTGAGTCATAATTATAAAAAGTTACATTTTCAGTCAGTTCTACGTCGTAACAATAGAGTCTCTCATCAAAAAACAATGTATTAAATAAACTTAATTCAAAAATAACAGTTTTTGTCTCTAAAATTATAAAAATACCCTCAATTAAACCAAACTTTGGTAAGAGACCATCACATATATCTAAATTCAAAACAATATTTTTAGAGTATTTTGTTCCTTTTATAGAAACCCAACTAACTTGAAAAAGAGCTGAGATCTTCAGTCTAATGATTGTCTCATCTTTTCATTAATACTAATATATCTACATGTATGTAAGCGAGTATCACAGTATAATTTCGACCATGGTTGGGTACATGGGTGGTCACACCACAATAGTTATTACATCATTCATAAAATGATACAAGTACAAAGAAACAATAACTTTTTATAAATGTTGTAATAGCAATTGTGGTCTGATCACATTAAAAACTTTAGTTTTTCTGTTTAGTTTGGTCTGATCACATTAAAAATTGTGATCAGACCACAATTGCTATTACAACCTTTATAAAAAGGTATTGTTTCTTTGTACTTGTATGATTTTATGAATGATGTAATATAATAACTATTGTAGTGTGACCACCCATGTACCCAACCATGGTCGAAATTATAGTATGATATTCGCTTACATAGATGTAGATATATTAGTATCAATGAAAAGATAAGACAATCATTAAACAGAAGATCTCAGCTCTTTTTTAATATTAAAGAATTCACAGAAACAAATTGTTTGTCATATGGCGTTTGCAAATCATATAAACCTTTTTGAATAAACCGCCAGGTTGAGGAGCATTCAATCGGATATGTACAATTTAATGCATGAAATATTTTGAAGCACACATCAACTGCTTTGATGATTGAATGAACCACATAAATTGTATCATTGATCACTACATAATACTTATTAATGTCAGTATAGTTACATCCTATGATTATAATGAAAGGTTGTAAAGTCACATTTAGTTTAGAGAATTTCTCTCGCCTGCTTGAAATTGCGGTCTGTAGCTCTCCTGCAGTAACAATATGAGTAATAAAACCTTCACTGCTTTCCTGTTTTGATGGACGCCAACTGCTTTTTTTTCACTTTTGCTAGGGGATTGCCTAACAACAGCGGTAGCACCATGAATGCTATTATTGTTTTCGCGTCATTGGTTCTTATATTGTCGATTTCTACTGTTTTTTATCAGACTGTTCACTATCAAATAAAAAAAAATAGAATCTGTCCACAATTGGCGGAGATATCGGTGAACATCCATAGACAAGAAATACATGTATGTATTTCCGTACGTATACGTTATTGAAGTCTGCTTAAAATTAGCTCACCTTCAGATAGATTTTCCAGTGTTTGAACGAGCTTCTTTAAGGACTCATCTCGCGTAGCTTTTTATTTTGCATAACTCAAAATTTTGTCTTTGTACAGACCAAATCTTTCGTACAATAAATTTTCTTTCTCTGGATAAAGTGTTTCGAAGTCCTCTACCAGCAGAGTATACCCAGCCGGATTTTTTAAAGCGGGAAACTCGCATCATGTTTTGTGCAATGGTTTGCTCCGTAGTGTTTAAACTTTTGTGCCTATGAGTGGCTGTTTCGCGCCACTTTTTCTGAACCATTTGCCACGGTTCCGTGGAGTTACGTAGCCAGATTATGTGTTGTTGTATATCTGAAATATAATTTAAAAGTATACATAAAAAATATAATAAAATACTAAAAATAACTGAATGATGATGACAAAAACATCGTGTGCAAAAACCCACTGAAAAGGGTTAAATAATGACCAGCATCAAAGGAATTGCTTTAACCTATTGACCGCCAAGCGGTCTAGCAATTTACCGTGCCACTGACGCAAGAGTAAAAAAAAAAAGATGTGCCCCAAAATCAACAGGGATTGAAAAATACTTGTAGCGGTTAGAATTACAAAGTTTTTGATCATTGAAATTTGGACGGCTGTGGCCGACGTGGCGTCAGGGGCACGATTTTTTGTTGACGGCCACAGCCGACTGTGGCGGTCAAAAGGTTAAGGTGGCTAATAGAAACAGCAGGGCTACGACGATGTTCGAAATTCGACCGTGGTATAGTGCCGTCCCGCTCACCCAAATATTATTTGACAGGAGATTAAGAGGGACGACAGACGGCACTATACGATTGTCGAATTTCTGGTCTTGAAAATAACAAGTATTCTTACCATCATCATCATCTTTGTCGGGGTCTTCTGATAATAGGTCTTCCACAATAATATTGCATATGTTCCTTCTGCTACTGCTCGACAACACTCCTTCTTCTTTGTGTAATTGCAGCAAGTTTCTACCCTTTGCAGATTTATTTAATAAGTTCAGCAGTGACTGTAACCAAATTCAATAGATCAACATTTAGGTATGTCAAGAATTTTGAAGTGTGTTCAAAATTCTTGACATAATTCAAACAAGATGCATGCAAACAAGTCCTCCCCGATCAAACCGCTATATGTATTTTATTTGAATTACCGAAAAGCAAAATAAAAACTGCACTACTTATACATGCCCAAGATAATAATTTAAGATGTTTTCAGTAAGGTAATGTAAGGTAAGGTATATAACAACTTTTGTATCGACTAAATGCATCGGTGTATAGGTACTCTAGGCCTTCAATATAATTTCTAAACACTTGCATTGAATAAAGGTTTAGACAATGCAAAAGTATGTATGCAACCGGGACTAGTATGTGACAATAGTGCAGTTCAACTTCTTCTGTGGGGTCATTCCGTAAAAATGCAAAAAAAAAACTGTTGTTTCATAGACCGATCCGTGTACAAATGTTGTAACAGCAAACAACAATTACAAAAAACATTAATGATAAATATTTATACTTGGAACACTTAAAAATCTTACTTGTTGTTTATCTGTTGTGGTTGTTGTTGTGTTGCTAGTAGAGGCCCTAGCCGGAGGGGTTGAATCTGTTTGATGTCGTAGGAGGTTGGAGATATCCTGTAGGTTTCTGTGTTTCTCACTCAACACATCAACATATTGATCTGTATCCTGATGATAAAAAATAATTTCAGTTAATGAGATAAGAAGATGCATGTAACCAGGACTAGCATGTTACAATGGTGCCTATGGCGGCTTAATCTGACACTGAATAACCCTTGTTCAAGAACAACTGCTTCAACCCAAATCAATCCTAAATCCATACTAATTATTATAAATGCGAAAGTGTGTCTGTTTGTTACATCTTGCCTCTTAAACCGATTTGGATGAAGTTTAGTATGGAAATAGTTTGAGTCCCGAAGAAAAGACCAATTTTGATGAAATTCGATATGGAAGTAGCTGACACCCTGGATTGATACATAGGCTACTGTTTCATATTCATATTATTTATTCAATGCATTTGTGAGTACAAAAAGGTCTTAAATATCTAAGATGTTCCAACACAAACCCTGTAAGGGCACTGCACTAGACATAACTATATAATATTTTAATTTATCTACTAATATCAAATTAGCAGGCATTAATAGTACAATACTAGTGGAAAGAAATGATAATTTTGTTTAACCGCAGGTACATTATTAAATTACTAGCTGTGCCC
This sequence comes from Apotomis turbidana, assembly GCA_905147355.2. Classification (NCBI taxonomy): domain Eukaryota; kingdom Metazoa; phylum Arthropoda; class Insecta; order Lepidoptera; family Tortricidae; genus Apotomis; species Apotomis turbidana. Next base: position 59,306,903 of record LR990280.1, on the reverse strand, counting down.
CGCGGTGTTACCCGCTCATCCCACGGGAACACTAAATTTATTCGGGATGAAAAGTATCCTATGTCCATTGTCCTTCCCCGGGACTTAAACTATCTATATACCAAATTTCATCTAAATCGGTTCAGCGGTTTTAGCGTGAAGAGGTAACAGACAGACAGACAGACAGACAGACAGACAGACACACTTTCGCATTTATAATATTAGTATGGATAGTATGGATGTAAAAATGTAAGTACTTACCTGAGGCAGTGGAAGTGCTTCAGAAATTTGCTTCCAAAGGGTAAGATTTTGCAAAAATCTGGCCCGGTCGCCTATAGGACCAATCAACTCCTTAATCATCGAATCATCGAGGATGTTTAATATATTTATATCTATTTTGTTTTCTGTAAAAGAAAAAAAATAATTAGGCACCTGTGTGTGTAGAAGACGTGTGCGCCGCGCCGGTCGTAATTAATTAATCGTAACGGTCGTAACGCTATTAATTGTATGTGTATAAATACAAAGTACACAACGCCACGCCGATTTCACGCCGCGGTGGCGTACACTGCCGGTACACAACCGGCGTGGCGCACACGTCTAGTGTGTATTTGTGTAGGTTAAACGTAGCCGGCAAACAACTTGAACCAAAATGGCGGATCTGTGCATGTAAATTTGTACGTAAATCGGCTACTGCGCAGTCAAGGTCACGCTCAAGTTGTTTGCCGGCTACTTGTACTAACAAGAAACAAGATGGCAGCGGAGGCACGTTCTAAGTGAAATGAATTTAAAGTTTATCCACACGTTGAAAATACAATCGAATTATTGTTATTTTTTACTATCCAGTAGAAGGCATTTAAGTTATGTGGTTGGATTTTTTGTTTTATCCAAAACAAATCTAAAAACCGATTAAAGAAGCCGAGCAAACAAAAACAAAGGATTAAATGTTTTAAAGAGACGTCCCGTTTCAATAGAAAAAATGGAGCAGAGATGCACCGTTACTTACCTTTGAAAACTTCAATGTACTCTTCCAAAGTCCAATTTTTTAATATTAATCTTGTTTCTTCGTCCATTATTTCCTTTGGGTGCGACTTCGCGCTGCGTTCCGTTCCGGTTGCAAATGGGCAGTGGCCAAGCGCAAGCAAGCGCCATATTGAAATATTCACCCGCCCGCGACCCGCGTCCCGCCGTATACCCATACGATTTGGTTGGGACAACTATTCGTATTGTAATATTCACCCGCCCGCATTGTGAGAGCGCTCCTAACTAACGGTCGGACATTCTAAAAAATAAAAAGTTCCGCGGTCTTGGCGTAAAAGTACTTTTTTGTAAACTATAACACAAAGAGCATTATGTCTTATAATTATTTTTTCACCTATTGGCCTTGTTGGTCAATAGATATCGGGTAAACATAACTATCCGGTAAACCCGTAAAACTCAGCCATACTTCTACAAACATTTCTACAAACTATTGTAACTTTTGTGTACAAGTTGAGGTCCTTTTTTAGATTTTATTACAAAGACGATATGTTTAAGTATAGCCATAACAAACAATATGTAGCTGTTTAGTATTTTAACGAATAATAATTGCCGTTTTATCATTCATGTATAATTAAACTAGAAAATCACGATTATAGAAAATGTGCCAAGCAATTCCAAGATACTAAGTATTACAAGTTACAAGTTAAAGCTAACTTTAATAAGCTGTAGTGTAAACTTGGCCGAATTTAGCCGAATTTTAGAAATATTTACATTTTAAGGTCATATTTCGATATCGCCTATGTAAAGTTTATAGCAATTTGTTTCTTAAGATTGCTATGGCAGCCGTATAAACATTCAGTTTTAACATAGTGATTTGATCCATTCGCTACTTTTACGGTCTGATCCAGTCATCTCCAGTACTTTAAAAAGGACAACCAAAAAACAAACTGTTGAAAGAAGCCCAGCCACCCATCAGTGAAACCGAGACCCAAGTATACAGTACGAATAACCTTTAGAATTTTCTTTTTCCTGAACCTTTTTCTTTAAACAGACAAACTATAAAAATATGACTTCATTCTTTAAAATAACAATAATATTATATTACTATTTCAACAGGGTGCCTTGTTTAAGTTAATAGCAATTTCTGTTGATGATATAATTTTTATTGCAGGCGTTATAAAAAATATGCCTTTTTGAGTGAACCCTAAGCACAGGACCAATAAAAAAGTTCCCTAGGGATATTTGCATGTGATCACAATAAAATACTATAGAAAATCGCGCAAATTTTTTTTTTTTTTTTTTTTATTATAAAATCGGCAGACTGTTCTCTTAAGCCTATTAATATATTGCTAAAAATGCACTATACTAGCATTTTGTTTTAATTTAGAGGCCATAATCCCGCGACACCCGCGACCATCGCCCCGCCGCATACCCATACAATTTGGTTGGGATGACTATGGGTATTGTAATATTCACCCGCCCGCGACGCCCGCGACCCGCACCCCGCCGCATACCCATACAATTTGGTTGGGACGACTATGCGTATCTATGCGTATTGTAAACGCAACGATACGATTGTAACTATCACTTACCTATTGTTGGCGTAACATTTAGACCGTAACCCTTACAAGCTTGCAAGTTACTAGAATTGATCATTGCCAGTTACAATTTAAATTGTAATCGTTACATGTAAAATAGTTGATCGTACAAAAAATGGTGGTATGCACTATTTTATATTGCTATGACAACAAATTTCCATGAACTATAATATTCTGGTCATTCTGGTAGTATAGTTAAAAATATTTTTTTCCGTGCACGTGCACTAGGATAGGAGCTCCAAAACGGGGCGCCTAGGTTATAGCGGCAACAGAAATACATCATCTGTCAAAATTTCAACTATCTCGCTATCACGGTTCATGAGAAACAGCCTGATAACAGACATACAGACGCACAGACAGTGGAGTAATAGGGTCAAATTTTTACCATTTGAGTACGGAACTCTAAAAATGCATTCAATTAAAACAGATCTTAAGATACCTAAACTAAACAGACTGGAAGATGCAAGACAATAGGCCGTTGGCACATGTGTTGCGCAAGAGTACTCGTTTGATGCGAGTCATAGCCTGACCCGGTTAAAGGAGCTACCACACCGACTCAAAATACGCCGACTGTGCATTTACCGAAGCTCAGAATACGCTGAAGGTGTGCAGTCATCATGTTTGCAAGCGCGAGGCGTACGCAATGTTAACTGCGGTGTGGTAGTGTTGTTTGTTATAAGAATTTTAATTGTTGACATACCTAGTTCTTATTGAAATTTTATCGATTATTATTGATTAGTACCTACCTGTTGGTACAATTATTATTATTCTAATAGATTTATATAGCAAGTTATTAAAATGTTGTGTTTGTACATAATTTGACCATCACCTTACAATCCGTAATTGTAAGCGAAGGTGTGATTTATATGTATTTATAAGAACATTGTAATATTGAGAATAATAAAACTATGTAAACAAAACGAATCATTCGACACGTAAAGTAAGGGTTATGCGCGCAATGCAACTTCTCATTTCTGACGTGTTATGTTATAGACACAAAAGTCGCGGTGTGCGCATATCCTTACGGCCTACGAATTTCAGCGACCAGAAAAACAAACCGATGTGTGAAGCATGCCACAAAACGGCGCCGCTCTAGCGTGGCGTAAGCGTGAGCGTGAGCGTCGCGTGAACGGATCGAGCGTTACACGGGGCATGCTTGCCAAGTTGCCACCCCGCGCGCCGCGCCCTCGCCGCATACTGAAGCGCGTGACTGAGTCGTTACGGCGTAACACACTGTCAGCGTATTTTTGATCACTTGATCAGCAACTTATTTAGTTTACACCTCATTCTGCACGCGACGTTCAAGCCACTAGGCGCAAATCCATTCGGCCGGGCAGTACAGAGATTTTAACAATGACATCAAGTCTTTCTAATTCTGAAAATCATGTATAGAGCTGAGTTAAATAAACCGAACGGTGAAAATTAGGTGTAAGTATTCTCAATCGAGAACGACCGTTCAACGACTCAGAGAAAAAATAACGGAAGTATTTCATCATCTCCAATAAGAACATAATATGGAAAAATCCGACAAGCCTACGCCGTGCATTGAAGTTCAAGGAGATGTGGAAAATAGTTATCGCAGGCGGATAAAGTGTTCCTCCCTGCACGGCTAGCATAACTTTGACATGCGACTCATTCTCGCGCGAGATATACTACCTGTCTCTATCTGTACAGTACTATGAGATAGTGACGGATGATGCTATCTCGCGCGACATGAGTCGCGTGTCAAAGTTATGCTAGACGTGCTGTTTGTCTTCATTTCACCCCGCTGACTTCGGCGCCCGTAGCCACGCGGGAGTGTCACGAATGAATTTACCAAGCTAATATATGTACACATTTTAGTACATAGTCCAATTCATGTGTTATTTGGCGATTTTGGCTTTCTGCGACGTACTTACGACGGACTTACGTCATGTAGACATTTTGCGACCCGGTCTGCCTTCTGACCCGTGAGCCAGCGTTTGTTCATCGCGAAGCCCCAGCGCGGGCGATGGGCGGCTTCGCCCACGTCCCTCTGTGAGTTAGCATCTGATATTTAATCTTATAGCTTTAGTAGCGGAATATATAGCTAAGAGGAAATTGCAGAATACCCACTGTATTAATCAATATTTTCGCTTTGTCTCGACAATATTAAAATTTCAATTATTACTTATTGTATTCAGCGGTTTACACTCACGTAAAATTGTCATTACGGCCCGACATGTCATGAAGCTCTACATCAGGTACTGCGACCCGTACAACGGCGCGGTAACTGATTTTTGAAGTTAACGCTCCGCTATGTAATGACAATTTAACGTGAGTGTAAACCGCTGAATGCAATAAGTAATACTTGAAAAAACAGAAGACCCGAATGAGGGGCTCAACCTAGAGGACCTGAGAATCTTTACGGACGGGTCAAAAACTGAGAAAGGAACGGGATGTGGTGTACTCTCGGAGGATTTGAGTATTCACATCTCTAAGCCCCTAGGTGTACGTACACAACACGGTATTCCAAGCTGAATGCGTAGGAATAATAGAAGCCTGCAACGCTATAAAAAGACGCCAGGTTGAGAACACAAACATACGAATACTTTCAGACAGAAAATCCGTACTACAAGCACTAAACAGTGAAATGTGTACCTCTGCTCTAATATACGAATGTCATCGCAGCATCAGAGACGTGTGCGATGACAAAAATACGGTAACATTACAATGGATAAAGGGACACAGCGGCTCGAGAGGCAATGACGCAGCGGATGAATTGGCCCGTAAGGGATCGGAGACACCACCATGCGGGCCAGAGCCAATAATACCCCTACCACAATCTTACATATACAACGTAATGAACCAACACATATTATACCAACACCAAAAATACTGGGAAGACATAGGAACGTGTAGATAAACAAAAGAAATACTTCCGAATAGGAACCACAAGCTCACCACCATCTTACTGAGAATCCACAGGATCCAACTACGCAAGATAGTAGGATTAATAACGGGACATAATACTCTGAACAAACACCTTTTTAATCTAGGTATAACAGACAGCCCAGTATGCAGAGCATGCATGGAGGCAGAAGAAACCACCAAACATATTCTACTAGATTGCAAACAGGTTAGAAGGATACAGGATGAAATACCTAGGATCTCCAATTACTTACCGTACACGAAGCCATAAGCAACATCAAGGCTTTGCTTAGGTTCGTGGAGGGGTTGGGGTGGTTGGAGTAGCGCTACCCCCTTTTCACGCAAAATAGGCACGTTGGATGTCGACTTGCGGAAAATGCCTAGCGCAACTAACTAACTAACTCCGCTGTACGGGTAGCTTAGTTACAACTTACAACAAAATAGCGTACTATGTTGTTCTGACTAAGCTTAATCGATTCCCAATAATGTCGTCTACCATATAGACGATCAAATATAGTTTTACGTATATTTATTAAGTTAGAAACAACGTAACCTTTGAAATATTTCGGTTTAGTTCAGTGACAATATGATAGAACAAAAAACAGCAAGATCAATAACGGATTTTTCTCCAAATCATAAGTAGTCAAAGTATGGCTGCTACAACATCAAAATACCTACAGAAAATAAAAGCTGTTTTGAGCTTACGTGCTTTTGCCGTGAGACGCTGTCCCCGTTGAATATTTAACTTATTTTTTATTTTCTGTAGGTATTTTGATGTTGTAGCGGCCATACTAATACACATTATGAATAATTCTTATTAAAAAATATCATTTGCCAGACAGAGAGCGGAGTCTTGTAATCATAAGGTCGTGTTAACCCCCTTTTTGTACGTTAACTTGACATCCTCTTCTTTTTTAACCCCCGACGAAAAAAGAGGGGTGTTACAAGTTTAACATGTGTATCTGTGTGTCTGTGGCATCATAGCTCCCAAACGGATGGACCAATTTGAGTGTAGTTTTTTTTATCGAAATAGGTACTGAGATGATGACCGCCGAGATAGTTCTTAGCTATGTTTTGCGGAAATAGGACCAGTACTTTCCAAGATATTCAGCTTTAATTGGAACAAGTGACGAAATCTTAGCAAATATTGAAGCTAACAATTCCAAATTTTGTAGTTACATTCAGTCTTAGTAGCATTTTCTATATCACTCATTCAATGTGGGTCTCATGATGACCAGCTACTAGTCGGGGATGTTTTAAATTATTAATTGAGGTTATTAAAGTCGGTGACAAATAGTTACCTCCACTTACACTATTTTAAAACGAACAAAACCAAGACAGCAGTAACGCTAGGTTCAACGCTCTGTCATTATATCAGCACCGTTGGTAGCGGCCGGAGCGCGAAAACCAGAACGGTAAAATGTGAGGTTATGCGTTGTCGTGCCCCAGTTTAGGTGAGCCTGTCACCTATACGCATTATCGTTATACCAAAACAGACGGAATTCAGTAAAGGGTAGACGATTTTTTTTATATAAAACATACTTTTTAGTATGAGAAAAAATACTCTTATTTTTTTTTTTTAATATTTTCCGCTAAAACGCCAACTTCTGTCATGGCGTCGCTATGACGTCGCCTTCCACCATACTTAGATATAGTATAATCCTTCCACTAAACAAGTTTTTTTTTGGGACAATCTTACACTAATAGACCTAGTCCCAAACTAAGCATAGCTTATACTATGAGTACACAAATATTTGCCCTGGCCGGGATTCGAACCCAGGACCGCCGGCTCAGTAGGCAGCAGCACTATAAAACCGAGCCAGCCGCGTCGTCAGATTGACTTTGGGCACAAGCCGCGCAAAGAAATCTTTTTTAGCAAATGTCGAAATGTTTCGAGATGTGTGACGTCACGCTCACGCGCTCTTATTGCTGTCGCGGTCACGTGATAACAAGGGTGTTTTTTTAAATAGTAAGTAGGCAAGTATATGAGGAGTGATAAATTCTCGATAATTTTACAGTTGCATAAACTACTATTTAGTTATTTTTGTCCTCCATCTCTTGGGGCTGCACACTTATCTACACTACCTTATCACTGTGTATGACTCAAAAAAGACAATTAATATGTACCCACTGTCGCTCACAGCGGTAACAAAGCGATTCACGCCCGGTCAACACGCCATTCCGCGGTTCAAGAAGGTCGTATTTTTTTTTTATGTCATAGGAGGCAAAAGAGTAAACGTATCGTCTGATGGAAAGCGATTACCGTCGCCCATAAACACCTGCAACACCAGAGGAGTCACAAGTGTTTGCCTACCCGGAGGACGAAGATAGAATGCCTCTATGCTAGTAATTTCACCGGCTATCTTACCCCCACACCGGAACACAACAATGCGAACATTGCTGTGTTCATTGTGTGCATCGTAGACACGGGTCTACTGAATAGACAGATACTACTTGACTGGCGGTATCTACTTTAAGAGATACTTGAAATAATTAGTCAGAAGTTTGTAAGAAAATATCGATCGTGAAAGACCTCACACAAATTGACCTTGTCCCAAAGTAAAGCTCTAGAAGGCTTGTGTTACATCGAACATAGAACATCGATGACCCAGGAACAAATCGTGTTCATCAGTCATCACACAAATATTTGCCCTTGCCGGGATTCGAACCTATGCCCGTTGGAAGCTGCACTACTAGCGACCGCATCGTCGTCATTCAGCATCATCATCATTGGTCTTTTACATCTGTAATAAACTGCGGCATTTACGAAGATGGCTGAGCCCGATACGAGAGCGACAGCCGCGGCCGCATAAATGACAAATAAACGTTGCGCCTATTGATGAAGCACTATCACAATCGTCGATATAACCTGTAAATCCTGTTATTAGCTTTTGTTTAACGGGGCGACCTTTCAAAGATTTAGTAAAGAGCCTAGGACAGCGAAATCGTCACATAGCAGCCTCCACCCGCCACCATAAATCCAAGAAAACCTACTTCACACCTTCCTCACCCTCCGTGAACTTGCCCCAAATGTATATTGTACACATTCGTGGGTGACGATGACATACGATCAGGTGGTATGTTACGTAAAAAAGGGTACATTTCCTACGACAGGTGCAGTTTTACTATCGCGAACATTATGCTTCGAGTGTTTAATAAAGTAAATTAAAATAAAGTGTTTAATAATTTGTATTTTTCTTGTTTTGTGATATACCTATTTTGTGACATAATTTTTAATTTAATCTTCTTCTTTGTGATGTAGTTTGATTTTCATGTAAAGCGCCAAGTTGTTAATTTATTGTTCTATTGTTAAGATGTAAATTAATTTGTATATATACCACTATTTCAAACACAATTTATATTGTTTATTGAATAAATGACTATGACTATGTGACACTTTCCATTCAATACCGTGCGAGCAAGATAAGACAGAGAATTCGCGGCAAGATTTATAGTACATTTTTTTTTAAACTAAGCTCATCCACTTACCTGCATTCACAACGGCATTGTGTCTAATATACAATCCTATCTACTTTTGTTCTCGTAAGCGCCAACCAGTTACTCACAAAAAAAGGTTAGAACTATACATTGCGTGTTGCACTTATTCCTTGTTGAATAGGTTTAAAATGGTTGATGATGAGAGTTCATAGTCCTTTTTAAAGAGAATACGTTCTTGTGGCGAGTCGGACGGTTGTAAAATTCCAAAAAAGTTATGATCACCATTATTCTGTTAGTGTACTTTGTAGTCAAATATCCAAGGAAATAGAGTCGATAATCTATATTAACCTTCCAAGGTGGTTACAATCTGCTTTTACTACGAGCTCGCTATCTTAATTTGTGGTTAACTACTCAATGGTATTCAGTTCTTAAGTGGATGAGCTTAGCTTAGAAAATTTGTACTATACTAGCCCTGCTGCTCGCACAAACAGAACATTTAACAACTACTAAGGTTTGTCGGGACCAGCGCGCCGACGGGTTAAGTACGCAGGCCATAAAAATATCGAAAAGTACATTTAACTATAGTTGCATGGTTGTAAGATGGCAGTAGTGTAACATTATCTGTACTTTTCGTTACTTCGAATTTTGAAGTTACGACAAGTACCTACAGATGTTCGGAGTTCGAAATGATAGCGCTTACCCCGTCGGCGGACTAGTCCCGGCTGTCCTTAGGAGTGGCTTAAAAAAGTCGCGAATAGTGAAACCGAGAGGAGTGAATCGCAAGCACGACATAGGTATATCCAGGAATGCGGCGCTCAAAAAATGGATATTGCCGACGCATGACCGTATCAAACTACAACACACGCCATTGATGTGACCATGTGTCGGTAGGTTCCATACTAATTGCACCGCGTAATTACGTGCGCATGTAACAGAATAAAATACCACAAGAAAGACATAACTTGAACTGTATCAGGGCTGTTTAACCATGTTTTAACCCTTACTACCAGTGAGTCGAATTTTTGTGTGTGAGTATAACCCGCTAATGCGATTATCCCCGCACCATAGGAGTGATGGTATGCGACCAGGAAACAGTGATATATACGGAGCACCTAAGTGCGCGCCTGTGCCCGTAGGCTATTCTCGCGTTTTTCGGCGCGTACTGAGTCTATTTTGGCGATGCCTGGCCGGTAAGAATGTCATTTTCCAACCGCGGGGTCACAGTATCGGAGGTCGTCACGCGCCGTTGACTCCACCTGCGTTTGCGCACCCCCTCCTCCGTTCTAAAACAGCCTAACTGCATATACTAGAGCGAGACTTAAGCCCTTTCTTACTAGCGAAACAATGGTAGATTGTACATGCTTTTAAGCATTACGAGGCAGATTTAAAGTCGAATTTGGGGGTTGCCGCGCAATAGTTGTGTCGTTTTGAAACTATAGCTAAATCTAAAAATTTACTGAGTGGGGTCTTTTAAGAGGCGTGCCACATCGACAAGTGCCTTTTGGGCGTATTGCATGTGAAATGTACAGGTAGATACCTGTACAAGTGTTTTTGTAGGTAGGAAAGTGTATTTAAGAAATGCATATCTTACTTTTCTAGTAAATATTGCAATAGAAGACTGCAATGTTTATCTTTTGATTTGTAATAGCTTTATAGACTGCCTTAAGAGAAATTGCTCATTCTGTTTTAAATAGGTAGAAATCAAAATATACCCTAAGTACTACGACAAAGATCAATAGTTTGATTCCTAGATGAGCTCTGCATTTGAACTGTTTTACTTGTTGACATTTTCTGCTTTAAGAATTCATTCACAATCCATTGCAAATTGATAAACATCTTATCAAGTAGTAATGTGAGTCACTTCAGAGCAGGGTAATTTGAAATTACCATGCAATGTATTTACCATGAACTAATTTCATTGCCATGTGGTATTTATTAAGGATTAAGCAAAACTTGCAGGATTAATGTGACAAAATCTATTCAATGTAGTTTTAGATAACTGAATTATAGTTTTAGTCAGTGACTATATGTATCCCTTCTTATATATTTAATTTGAGACCACAGAATCATTTCAGTAAGAGGTTTAGTCCATTGTTTTCTCAACTAGGCCAAAAGGAAATTAGGAATTTTAAACCTTTTAGATCAGATAAATACTTAATCATCTTATAACACACTAACATAAAAAAGAGTGATTAATAACACACTTAGATATGTGCATTCAGATTATTTTATTATACTATCAATGTCCTGTGTAGTGTACATTTTCATTTGAAATGGCTCAAACTATCATTTTAGAGTGGAACAAATTTATTAATTAGCATACATGAAAAATTATGTGTTCAGTTGTAACATAACACATATTTCTTCAAGCATGCTAATTTGCAATGTATGAGACAGGCAATGAGGATTCTTAAATGTTTGTTCCAAAATCACCATGGTAACTTATACAAAACAAGCTGTAAGCATGTTCGCAGGGCGATATAAATCGAGAGGCAGGCAATTTCTTCTCTGGGAAGGTCGGTATTATTGTGAGAAGCTATCGGTATGCCAACACTTATAAATCTGCATTGTATTCACCTGAAAAAAACTTTGCAAACGTTCGCTCTCTTTCGCACGGGCAACAACGCCGTCGGTGCGAACGAAATAAAACATCGTGTCAAGAATGTTAAAAGGCTTTTAACTTTTTCTAACACTGATAAACACACATTCAAGTGCAAGCAAAGGTGCTTAAGATAGTTGAAAGTATCTGGAAGCACTTAAAAGACGTTCGCGCGGCGTGAAGTTTGGAAACATAAATAAGTTTGTCAAAACCTTTCACGTTTAGTTTGTCAGCGAAAACTCTCTTTCTGCGCTTGAAATACATTTTTAAACAAATAAATGCAATGCAATGGCGCTAGGTAACATACCTGTGAGACTGCCGAGCGAGCTGCGCCCGCGTCGCCTACCAGTCAAGTCCGATTTCATTGCGAATAACATATTAAACATCCAAAAACTATTCCATTCCACAATTTTTCTTTAAACAACTAAAACATGTTTATATACACACACTCAACTTTGTCCCAGTAACACGAAATAAAGTGAATACAGAAATATTTCACTCGTAACTTGGTTAGAGAGGCGCTACGTCACCCCGGAGCGCTCATAGTAGACCGACTGACAGAAACAGAACAGAACGGACAACGGACGGGAAGGGAAAAGTTTGTCCGAGACGCGTGACGTGGGTGGTGGGTAGGTTATGCAGGAACACCGTAGTAAAAATCAAATATTCTACCACAATATTTGGTAGAATTGACTACTGCATACAATTAAATTTTATCATTTACTTTCATATTCATTAGAATGAAATTTGTATTTTGCCCAAATTACATTCTATTTGTCATATCTCATATATTTACTGAAAATAATGATGTCGTTTCATACCCTACAAGTAAGTGCATACTACAATACGTACTTTGTATTGTTAATATTTTTTTTAAAAAAAGATTATCATTTACTTCAAGCAAAGAACGAGTATTATTATTGAACAAATATATTTAGAAACCATTGATTTTCATTTATACGAGAAGAAATCAATAACTATTCCCAATTTCTGAATTAAGTACACTATAAAATAATTCAGAAAGTTGGTTAAATTTGTAAGGAGACTGATTTAAATAGTTTAAAAATTAGTCTCCTTACAAATTCTTATATACATAGCTGTAAGGAACATTCCTTGTAAAAGGAGTTTCGATAAAAAAAAAACTGAGAATTTGAATTCCTTATTTAGCCTGACCAGAAATATATGATTTTGCGCCATATTGCGGAATTTCACTGGAACTAATTTCTTACACTGGCAATGATTTTATGATCGTCTGTCAACAATGTCAATGTCATTCGAGAAGATTTCTTTAAAAGACAAATATTTAAAATTATTCATATAAAATGCCGAAAACCATTCACAGTCGTGAACGTAAGATCCATCCATACTAATCCATACTATGCTATGCTATAATATTATAAATGCGAAAGTGTGTCTGTCTGTCTGTCTGTCAGTTACCTCTTCACGCTTCAACCGCTGAACAGACTTAGATGAAATTTGGTATGGAGATAGTTTGAGACCCGGGAAAGGACATAGGATACTTTTCATCCCGAATAAATTTAGTGTTCCCGTGGGATGAGCGGGTACCACCGCGGGGCGCAGCTAGTTCTAAATAAAGCGTACATGTGTTTACTACACGAAAAACAGTCAGATTTCTGATCTGATCAGGCTTTAGCAATGTGTGGGACACGTATGTAGATAACTCCTTCGTATTGCTGCATCCCTCTCGTCAGTAACTAATTTAGGAAAGTGCATTAGCTGCAATAAAGCTACATTATATAAAATAAAACGCGCAAAAGGTGATAAAAACATAATTCACAAGTAAAAAATGATTTTCATGGTTACACAAAAAAAGTATAACCTGTGTTAACCCTTGTAATTTTTGGAGTTTACTCCTTAAGAATCGATTTTCATATATAAGCCCGGGGTATGAAAATTATGGGGTGTAAAATCGAACGTATCTGCCGTGCTAATTTAAAAAGTCGTATCTCAGTATACGATCGGGGTAAAAATACTTCTTAATTTAGCAGGTTATGCGTTACGTTAAGCGTTATAGACTAAGATCCCTATATAAAATGACCTTCACCGAGATGTTTATTTCATGAAATGTATTTTAAATGTACTTAGCAACGGGAAAACATAGCTCCCGTAAGATAAAATTAATATTAATTGTTCTCTGCCATTTATTTATTTTAAATTACCACAAGAGGCTTAACAAATAACATAGACAAGAAACATATTCATAATTTCTCCGCGGAGACTGCGGCGGCGGCCGGCGGCCTACACGGCGGCGCGTTGCTGCGCAAGTGCGCATCGGGCAGCTTGACTGACAGTTGTCAATCTACAACAGCTGAGAAATGTGTTTTTGTTTTCAAGTTTTTGCTAATATTTTGCGTGAATCTCTATCATGTTACGAGTGTGATTGCTATCAGTGCATGAGTACTATCTAGTTATATGTGCAATTATAAACCACCGCTTCCCCCAGGAACTTTATGGGGCAATTTGTATGCCGAAACTTGGAGCGGTTTTTTTAAATACTTTATTTGTTATCGTAGCCGTAAGTTTTTATCTATTGCGTTTTTTAATAGTTTACTTGATGAATCCTAATAGCACGGGCTCCTCTCAGAATGTCGCTTCCAGGTCTGTGTCGCTGTCGCTGGAGAATTCCGTACGGTGCCCACATTGCTCCCAGATTCGTTTCTTTAAAGGTCAGAAAGGACTTAATATACACATCAGTAGAACCCATGGCATTCGTGCTGGCGCAATTACGTCGCCACCAGGCAAACAATTCACAACCAAGTCAGATCAGGCCTTTTTCTGAAAAAATCAGTGAGCTTAAACATTCAATTCCAGTGGTCAAACGAATTCCTCGCAGCGCTCGAATTCAGGTTGCACAAAAAGTGTGCCTACCTTTTCGTTCTTGTTTGCAGCGCCCAACAGGGTACATAATGTGATACTTAAACTATTTACTTTCACCTGTATAATCATTATGTGCAATAAACGTATTGAGTATATATTTTATAAACGTTCTTAAGGCCAGGCGCGCACCAAGATTTTAGTCGCACGATAATTTTGTCGCATATATGCAAGATATGGGTTTATATGAGAGTGGGCGCACCACGATTTTCATAAACCCATAAGTACGCTTATTTCTGCGACAAAAAGTGGTGCGCGCCTGGCCTGAAGAGTAAACTCCAGTCATGCGTCGGAGCTGACACACACACTTTTTTTTTAATTTTCTCATTTCCAGAAGGCTTTTCTTATAATTTATTCGTACTTGTAAGCCGCATAATTTAATAATTTACTGTAAAATCTACTAAAAAGTATTTAATTTGCGGCTGGCAACATTAATTTCTTTTTAATAACGGAACTTTATCCATCTAGGCTACTACATTATGAATTATTCGGCCATATTCGAACGAAAAAGTCAAAATAAAATTAAAAGTTAGTTGAAATAACTAAAATAGTAATAGTTTCTTATTATTACTAGTGATGGTTTGAAAAACATAAAACATACAGTATTTCCAGTTTCGTACTATTTCATTTAGTAAGTATTTACTTTAATGAATGTATGATTTTTTATTAATTGAATTCTGAAGTATTAATTAATTTGCAAATTTTAAGGTTTTTGTGTAATATTTAATATTACAGTTTTCGTTTAGCGTTATTTATTTATTTTGACAATGTAAACGGAACGTATCAAAAATGCGAAAACGAAACGCTATTGATATTTTTCTTAAAAAATGGCAGCCTTTATGTCGTAAGCTTTTCTTTTCTATTAATGAAAAGTTTTACTAACAATCTATTGACGGTATATGATGCAAATTGAATCAAATCTGATGATCAATCGGTTTCACAAGAAAGACAAGTAGTTATTACAATTTGGAGTAGCCATGAGCAACATATATGTAGTAAGTATAATTACGTGGTTATGTTCTTTTCGCGAGCATAGCCTTCGCTGGGTCGAGTCGGCCGAGGCGCCGGTGGCGTGGCCCAGCATTTGACACGCGACGTTTAATATTGAATGTGTTTTCAGGAGGCGTAGACATCACGACATTTATGCAAATGTTAATCGGTTCCACCGAAGAACAAGCTAGTGGTTCCGTGCGAGCTTTAGAGGATAAACAGGAGATGAGCGAAAGCGCCGCGGGGGCGGGAGCAGGCTGCGAGGCGCGTGCTGAGGCCGGGGCCACGGCGAGCATGGAGGCCGAGCTGAACAGCACGCGGCGGCTACTCTGGGGCCAGCAGGTGAAGGAAGAAGTGTTCCGTCGCTGGGCGCAGGGTTTCACGTTCAGCGCAGACGAGCCCAGCGCGCTGACGCAGCAGGAGGGCGGGCCCTGCGCCGCCATCGCGCCTGTGCAAGGATTCCTACTGAAGATCCTGCTCTCCGAGACCCCAGGCCACAGCCTGCGTGACCTCACCTCGGAGAAGTGCAACTCTCTTCTAGTTAGGGCCGTGTGTACAATATTAAGCCAGTGTCTAGCTCCTAAGTATAATGTGGCTGTGTACCAACGCAAGAATGAAACTGAGGCAGAAACAAGTACGGCTAACACAGGGGAAGAGACATCTGAGACCTTAGATCAGTTTCATCAGCAAATCGAGATTCATTCCTTCCTAGGATTATCGGAAGTGGAGGCTTTCTACACAAGAAACATTCGTGTTTTGAAGGACAAGTATGGAGTGCTACTTCTGTTGTACAGTGTCATCCTGAGCAAGGGTGTGAGTGTTGTGGAAACAGAGCTGTCAGAGTTATCAGACCCACTCATACACTCCACGTATGGCTATGGTTCACAAGGACTGATTAATTTGATGCTCACGGGCCGTGCAGTAGCACATGTATGGGACCATGATCAGGTGGTTGGCGGGCTTAGGCTGCGAGGCATTGAGCGCCAGAATGACATTGGATTTCTTACAATAATGGAACACATGCAATACTGCACTGTCGGGTCATTCTACAAGAACCCAAAGCACCCAGTATGGGTGCTGGCATCTGAAACTCACTTAACAGTGCTGTTTTCATTTGAGAGAAGGCTGGCAGCGCCAGAGACCGCAGGTGAGTCGGCAGAGCGTATTTTCCGCTCCTTTGATCCAGAAGGCAACAATTTCATTCCGTCAGCCGCGCTACAGGATGTCCTATGCGCCGCTGAGCTTGTTTCAGAGCCAGAATATGTGGAGTTGATGCGCCGCAAGTTGGACGCCGAGAACCTGGGCATAATTCTGCTGAGCGCGTTCATGGATGAGTTTTTCCCGTCGTGTGATCGAGGCTGTCCCGACACGTTCACGCTGCACCACTACAACGGGTTGGCACGCAGCAACCCGGGCGGCCGCGTCACGTACCGTGCCGGCCGCGCCGCGTTGCTGGAGTGCCACATGCGGGCCGCCTCGGCCGACCCCATGCTCACCTGCCTGCAAACCAAGTGGCCCAGCATTGACCTCGTGTGGGATGAGGGCAGCTCGCCCTCACTGAATTGAGGCTGCAGCGTGCCACCTGGGCAGCTATAACTGAAGGACTGTGTCGTGACGGACGGGCCCCGTGTCAGTGATTCACCTTGAGCTACAGACCATAATTTATTTGTAAAATATAATTTTACAAGCTTATTGCCTTTATTCCGAAAGCAATTTAATTTTAATATTTGTAATCACATTTGTTTGCTGTAGACCAAGTGACCTGCAATCCGTGCTAGGAATTGACATGCAAATTTCATTTCGATATAGACATATTTACAATAAATATGGTATGATGGTTAAGGTTTTAGACATAAATATTTTTTTAATAAAATACTGTTCCGAAGTGTTGTTGAGGCGGGTTGTTGTACATGTTGTGCTACTCGCATAGTAATATTGATTTGTAACCGGTTGCTTATTACTATAGTCTAGCGGACACTGCTCCTAATGATATACACCAAGTAATACATTACACGTTGAGAGTAAATTTAATTTAGCCCTGCATAGAATTAGGTTGTATATAATTGTAATAGTGACTTATAGAATGATGGGACGTGTTGAAATTATATGAAGCTCCTGTGGCGTGGCATGCTTCGTGACTGACGCTTGCGGGCGAATGCGGCGGCAGCGGCGGCGGAATCAGACCCATCACTCGGCTCGTACAACACGCACTACTTCAGGAATATTCTCTGCACCCATAATGTGTAGAGAATCTCTCGTCAGAAGGGAGTCTGGTTCCGCCCTCGTCTCGTCGGAATGTGTCTTGCTCTGCGAATTGCCCCTGCCTGTGACACGCGTTGCGAGGAACGAGCCTTGAATTGTAATTGAATATTGACATGATTAAGTGCTCGGCTCACCATGATTGTAAAAATCTCTCCGGCGTTGATTGATAGAGCGCCTCGCAGCGCCTGCGAAACGGATGTTGATTTTATTGTTCTGAAACACATTAAAACGCGGATGGATTATTGTTTATTATATATTCATATTATTGTCGATACGTGTTATAATAGCGGTGCACATTTTAGTGTGACATTATAAAGATTATACCTATTGAAAGATATTTTCAGTTAGTTATAAAAGTGTAACATGCTTTCTTTCATTATATTCGGGTGGTTTTATTTTAAATATGTACCCAAGTTTCGACATTGCGATGTCCAACTACTTTGATGCTTAAGCTCGTAATGTTGGCTTCGGCCCGAAATGTGTGTAAATACTAAATGTTAACTACACGCGAAATGTCAATCAATATGAACATTATACAAAATGTACATGAACTAAAATGTATATCATGAATTCATGAATTCTTGATAAATGTACGGTACGCGGAATGTACAGCCGCCGAGTTAGGAAATATGTGATCATATGCCTTTAAGACTGCACCGAGCGAAATGTAAAAAAATAGGCAGTTGCCGTTAAGTAGATAACGTCAACACTAGTTGTTTAATCCATTCCTAAACTATATATGTACTTAGCACTTCGAAAAATGCGTTAACAAGTTCTCTGTGGAAAAATTATAAGATTATTAATATTTTACCCTAGAGAACTAGGTAAAGTTGGACGAAAATTGTAAAATCGTAAGCAGGCGTTAAGTGTTTTTTTTTTATACTTTAACAATGGAAATTTATTCAGATTTTCAGTTAAAAAAAAAGATGAATGTTTACATTACAATTTGTCAGAATCAAATATTTCAATTATTGTTTAGTATTAAAGATTTATTAAAAAGTGCTTTTCTCCATACATTTTTACTATGGCGGCCGCGCGCCGATCTAAATACGCATTCCCCGCGCTCTATGGTTCAGTCGCTAACGCTCGGCGCAGTCTTAACAATAGAGTATGAGTATGATAGTTCACATATTTGGTTGAAGAACAAAAAGTTTACTACCTTAACTCGTTTAATTAAAATTTGTACCAATTTTTCCATTGTACGACGACAAATTAACCATCGAATAATGTATCTTACGGTACTTTACTTGAGGTCCATTATTGTGTTGCTCATTTTTGTCGCACAATGGAACCTTTTTCGATCGCTTTTTTCTAAGGCTGAATTACGTCCAAATTTTTATCCTTACCCATTTTTGCTCATATAATATAAGCTCGACTGTACCACCAACGCAATACTGGCAAATAGTACAAACTTAATAATGACTATTATCACACTTTTCATAGCATGATAGGACGTTAGAGAACGATGGAGCCGACATAATGTAATGCATACTCATACTTATGAGTGTATTTCATTCGTATTTTGAATTTTATAGTTAAGGACAAAGTTAGAAGGTACGAGAGCCTGATTTGTGTAGGCATTGTTTTTTCGTCATCATTAAATATGGTAAATCATCATCATCATCATATCGGCCGACAGACGTCCACTGCTGGAGAAAGGCCTCTCCCAAAGTTCTCCACAGTGATCGGTCTTGCCCGCGATCCTAACAACGTCGTCGGTCCACCTTCTTGGGGCCCGCCCACGCTGCGTCTTCCGGTCCGCGGTCGTTAAATACGTAAATAATTGCGTAATTTTCCATATTTTCTGACTGATCGAATATCTAGTGACTACGAAAAGCATGCAAACGTCAATTCTTGTTAAATCTACGAGTATGTAATATTCTGGAAATTCTATTTTATTTATAATGTTAGTCATTTCATAATTGGGAATTTTATCCACAATAACCTTAACACTTTGAACACCGGGAACCCGCTCCGTGGGTACTGTGCTCGTAGCGAGTTTTCGCTACATACGCATTTCCCCATGTTATCGGCTACACGCATAGCGCTACGTAATCCTTGGTCGCCAAAGTGTTAAAGGCAATTTGGAATGTAATCAAATTAATAAGTATGTATTACATTTAATGTTAATATCGGCTCCATAGCTCTTTATCGTCCTAACCGTGGAACCTATACCTAGGAAGGGCCGATACAGACGTACAGCATTTTAACTGCAACCCAGCTGCAAAGTAGCAGTTCTGATGCAGTTTACACGAATTGCATCAAAACTGCAAACCGACTGTGCAGTCCTGTCAACCGCACACCTACTGCAAGCTGGCTGCACGGTCGTAGCAGTTGAAGCAACTGCAATACGACTGCAATAGAACTGTTCATCATGTGTGTATTTACTCAATCGATAAACTGAACTTAATAGATAACCGGGCTGAATTGAATAGATAGCATTGCAGTTATATTGCAGTCGTAGTATTATGACCGTGCAGCCAGCTTGCAGTTGGTGTGCGGTTGACAAGACTGCACGACAGCTGCAAGCGGACTGCAAAGTCAGTTTGCAGTTCTGATGCACTTGCACCAACTGCATCATAGCTGCCCTGGAACTGCCACTTTGCAGCTGGGTTGCAGTTGAAATGCTGCCCGTCTGTATCGGCCCTAACTATCTGCATACTGTACATTTGTCATTATGTATTAATGTCCATGTAAGTTAGCGTACGTACATTTTGCTTGTAGTTATCATTTTGCGTATTGTACATTTTCAGCCGAAGCCGTTATATTTAGTGACGAGTTGTTCTGCAACTTTAGTGGAAAACAATATTGGAATTTCCTGCCCAGCATAAAAGGTTTGCGTCTTATTAGGGTCTGTCACCAGGCTGTATTTCATAAACCGTGGTACAGTACTTTTATCTCACGAGCGCGGGTGAGCCATATTTGTGTGAATAATGTACATGCACATTGGCTCTGTGTGGGTGAGCCGGAACTGTTCGCTCCCGAGCTCACCCACACAGAGCCAATGTGCATGTACATCTACTCACACAAACATGGCTCACCCGCGCTCGTGAGATAAAAGTACTGTAGCTAGACAGTTGAAATTTTCACAGAGAATGTATTTCTGTTTCTGCTACTAAAAACAGAACATTAGTAGTAATAATAAGCCTCCATGATGCATTCAGGAGCCGCACGTTATGACAAATTTTACCCGGTAATGGCGGTAGGTAATAAAGTTTTCTGGCAGCTGTCATAGTTTTTTTTTTAAATTCGGAGACAAACTAGAGTCGGGCCAACTCTATCATATCGTTCGATACCTTACTTACGTGCGACATTTTGTCAAATTTGATTGCAAATTGACAATTCATTTTGAACTAAATGTCATCTCGACTGATATTATAATAGAGGTCAAATCAAATTACTTTGTATTTCAGAGATGTTCGAAATTTTAACGAATAATATTATCGGAATCGATGTTATTATATTTAGCAATACTAATAACATTTTTACAGATAAGAAATTTGTTCTAACATAACAGTCTATTTTTATGGTGGTCATAATGTGCGGTTCTTGAACGCATCATGGAGGGTTTATGATATTTGGATAGATAATAGTATTTTATGCAACCGTTGTATAAGAGGGGGCAAAAAACGCGAGTGGCATGGGTTACGATGTGAGCGCAGCGAACATCGTAAGAAAGATGCCACGAGCGTTTTTTGACCTACTTATACAACGTTGCATACAATACTTTTTCTACGACTCGACATTTCATAAATAAAATGCAAATAAACAACAAAGAAAATAATTACATGTTTCCGCTCGGAATCAACAAAATTAAAAAGAAACATTGTCTCTGATAAACTTTTTTTTTATTGACATCCATCTGTCAAAAAAATATTAACTTATACATAAAGGTATACGATCACCATACTAAACATCTGTCAAAAAAATTAAACTTATACATAAAGGTATACGTTCACTATACTAAACATCCATGCACTGAAGATAAAACTTTTTTTTTAAGTTGGCACCAATGCCTTAGTACAAAAGTTTTTTTTTAATTTGCAAATTGTGTGAATGCAGCTGTTCATCATGTAATCTGAGGTACTAAGTGATGGTTTTTTGGCGACATTATAACATCGGTTAGCAGTGTGTTTTTGAGCAGTAGAGTATAGACTTTTACAGACTTTCATAATTTATGTCTTTATATTAGAGTTAGTAACTATATAAATGACAGAAAAAAGTACTGGAGTAGAAAAAATATATTTTTACGTGGGGCTCCCATACAACAAACGTGATCGATTGCGTTAACTTTGCACCTCATTTGTATTCGTCGCCATACATACTAGCTGCAAACTTACCCGGCCAGTTAAGATGGGAAGTGTCTGTACGGAACCCTCGGTGCGCGAGTCCGAATCGCACTTGGCCGGTCTTTCTACGTCTTTCTTCTACTTTTTAACCATCCCTTCTGTTTTTTAAGAGGGAATACTACTGCTCATTTTTCCATAGAAATCGTGGTTTCGTTCTGGTCTGTTCCCTCCTCTAAAACTAAATCAATCTAGGTATACGAGATTTCAGGAACTGAACGGGAATTAAATGTTCTGTGTTAATTTTTAGGGTTCCGTACTCAAAGGGTAAAAACGGGACCCTATTACTGAGACTTCGCTGTCCGTCCGTCTGTCACCAGGCTGTATCTCAAGAACGGTGATAGCTAGACAGTTGACATTTTCACAGATGATGTATTTCTATTGCCGCTATAACAACAAATACTAAAAATAAAATAAAATAAATATTTAAGGGGGGCTCCCATACAACAAAATTGTTACAGATTATGGTACGGATCCCTTCATGCGCGACTCGGACTCGCACTTGCCCAATTTTTTCGATTTATCTATACTATACTATTATAAAATTCTAAATTTGTAATGAAGATCAATTTTCTATGGAGAGGGGTCATGATTTCAGGAAAAATCTCGATAGCGTGATGCAGGTGTACTTCCGTTTGGCAAATTATGTTTCCCAAATATGGCTTCCCAAATAACTTATCGCAATAGTTTCATTTCCCAAACGAATCTTTGGCTAAGTTACATTTCGCAACTTATTCATTTGGTCAAAATATCATTTGGCAAAGTTTCACTTCGTCAAGATTTTATTAAGCAAATGCTTATTAAGCAAATGTTTCATTTTCTCATAAATTATATGGCATTTTTTTTTTCCCAATTTTAACACTTCCCATGCTCAACTTATAGCAAGAGTTTGGCAAATGTTTTTAGGATTTAGATAAATAACGATAGGGGTGGTAGTAGTGGGTCAAAGTGGGTCCCAAAACCGAAAACTGTAGGTTAGGTTAGGTTTGTTTTGTGACCATGTATAGCGGAGCGAGCGAAGCGTCAAAATGGGTCCCAAAACCGAAAACTGTAGGTTAGGATTGGTATGTTATGCCAAACGATACATTTGCCGAAAAAAAAATTGGGAAAATAGAATATAACCATGTAATTATTTGCTAAACAATCATTTGCCAAAAAAGAGGTTTGCTGATTGTAAAATTGCGATAAGTTCTTTTGACAATTGAGTTTTTGCCAAATAAAAATTTGGGAAACAAAGTTTGTGATGTGATACTTTGGGAAACGTTTTTTGCCATACATTAGTAATCCCGTGATGCAGGATCGTCATTTGTTTTGTATGGGCGCGCGCCGCTATGCCACCCTGGCGCCATCTGGTGGTCATAATTTCCATTGTGTTCTCATCACGCCGAAACGGCTGGACGGATTTTAACCAATTTTGGTACAGGGACAGCTGCACATCCAAAGATGGTTATAGGATACTTTTCCAAAATATCGAAAAATAAAAAAAAAGTGGGGTGTACAACTTTAGAAAAAATGGCCCATCAATGGGTTAAATAATTTTAAAATTATTTAAAGTAGGAATATCCATGAGGCTTACATGTTCTTTCATAAGGGCAATTTTAATATTTATTTTTCATATTTTGACGGTTGCGTATGTGTACATATAACTCTTGTTATAAAGGAGAAACCGGTAAATTCACTGCCATTTCTTTTTACTTTTTGCAAACTGTGGGTTTTTTATTAGTGTTTTGACGCTCTTTTTGTGTGTCTGAACTCATAATTATTGTACGAATACTAAGCTTAGTTAAGTATTTTACGAGTATTTAAAGGAATATTCGGACATTTAATATATGTGAAATAAAAAAAACTTTTATAAGTCATTTAGTTAAGAAAATAAGGAAAAGATTTTTATAAATTATTTTTGACACATTTAGTTCACCATACAGAACCAAAATTCTCGTTTTAGTTAAAAAGCAAAATATCATGCATTTAAGGGTTAAAAATATATTTAATGCAAGCTCTAACTTTGTATCAAATTTAGCCATGTCGTAATCATAAGGAATTGCGATCGAGTAGTTTATTTAGTCATATTTATAGAAATACTACTAGGTACCCGCGACTTCGTCCGCGTAATATTTTTATTTTCGCAGTCGGAAAAAGTGTCCTATACTATCTGTCCAGTTATCCCTGTGTATTGGATAAAATCTGTGTGGGTGAGACAAAGAATTTTTGACCGGCAGGTGGCACTGTAGGTACGGCTAGCGACGCGCGCCAATAGTACAGTCGCCATCAGATATATCGCAGCATATAAGGCGTTCATAAATATCTGGACACGACACTTATTGACTGGGCGTTACAGTACATGTTCAGATATTTATGAACGCCCACAGACCATAAGAACTCCGTGTGAACGCCTTATATGCTGCGATATACATCTGATGGCAACTGTACGTATAGTTTTGTAAGAGCAAACACTTTGTCAATAATATCTGAACTCCACTAACCTCCCCTTTAAAACCGAAGATTAAGAATTGGAATAAAAATGTATAAAGAAGAAATACCGTGGTGGTTACGGCTAAAACTCTGGTTTTTCACACTAACTGGCTCCACACTACCTACGGTTTGTGTGGCCGCAACCATGGAATAAGAGCCCAGCCAATAAGAGTCGTGTTCAGATATTTATGAACGCCTTATATGCTGCGATATATCTGATGGCGACTGTAAATAGAATTACAACAAGAACTCAATGCCCGTCTTGAGCACTTTGTACCTACTTTTTGCTCTTAAAGAAAGACTTAATAAAATCTGGTCCGGCTTGCCTTAATACTTTACTACGCCGCTGATATCTATCCATATATGTCATCGTTTGATGAGGTAAGTGATCGATTACCGGTATCAGATTCAGGGCTGTAATTTATAAGGCAAGAGAGCAACTGCTTAGAGTAAAACCATGCTAACTCTTCCGAGCAAATGAACTGTCAAACCAAACAAACTGTCATTTGCTTGGAAGAGATAGCGTGGTTTGACTCTATTTCTCTGAAGGGTAAAAAATATGGACGTCCTGCATGTGAGTTCATCAGAATGCAAGAGTTGTTTCGTTGCGTTGTATTTTTATTGTTCCGAAAAATTGCCAACGCTATGCCGTAAGTTTTGTAGAAGGTATCTCTCGTGTATCTACGAGATGAACTAACCTTCTAATGAAGGCTTGTATTATGAGCGAATACTCGTTATTTTCAGAAGGGGTTCTCCTTTTGTAATCTAATATAATGAAAGCGTTTAAAAAGTAAGTATCAAATCAAAACAACTTCGTTTTGCGCTACACACGTACATGTAGTTAATTAAGGTGTCTAACTACTTACTTAAGATAGACATAATTACCACATCGTCTTCCTCTCGTCATAGTATAACTATAAAACCATGAAACTCATGAAAAAGAAACCATGATTTGAGCAACTTTGAATGAGGTGGCTGTTCAATCTAAAAGATTGGATGACCCTAATCAAGTCCGGGCTCGTATGTACGTTGTAAACATGTCATTCTGCGTAGTTAATAGTTTTGCTGGAGACTGCATTCAATAAATATTATGCTTGGTTACTGATGGTAGTGACGGTAATGTAAACACCGGTGAAGCTCGAGTTGGATACGCACACAAAAGGTTCCGTAGGTACGACCTAACCTAGGGGCGAAGCGCTTTTTATTGAAGCGGCCAATAGAAACATACATTAGGGTAAGTATTAATAAGTTTTTACCTATAAGTATTACTGTTGGGATCAGCTCTGCGACACACAGACAGGGTGCCTACCTACCAACCCCAAACCAGTAAAGGACAGAAGTTGATCACGTTCAAGGGAAATAAAATTAAAACAGTCTTTTACTGTCCGGATACGGATTCCTCATACGACATCATAACGAAGTAGTAATAATAATAATAAGACATTTATTCATTGTTTTTGTACATTTTTGGTTATTACATGTATAATAGCAGTTGTATAGTATACAAAACAATGAAGAGGTAGATGGCTCAGCTAATGCCAAAGTAGTAAAGTGACATCATATTTCCCAAGTAGGTATACTTACCTTTACCTTACTGCGTCATCTCCACTTAATGTATGTTAGCGATCAGAGAGGGAGCAGGTTAATATTCTTCAAACAACGGATAAATTATATATATTTATAATAAAACATAATATGAAACAAACAAAGGAACACACTAATAACTACAATTATGCACACACACGCACACCTCATGTTATCACTGCAAGGAACACCAGCCGAAAAAGCCTGGCGCTCTGGCGCAGCCCTTTTATTGATTCTCAATCCCCGCCGTTACACCGCCCGTGGTGGGACCCCGACTTCATCCTTGACGAGTAGATGGCGCCACTGGCGGCGGTGCAATGCTGATGATGTACTTGCACCCGCCGCCAACATGTATTGATTTATTATCGTCTTATACATTTATAATAAGTTGGTTTCAAGTCAAGGGCGGCATAGACACGAATAGACGGTAATTACAGAAGGCTCTCTCTCCTTTTTGATCTAAGAGAAAGTCGTGCAATAGCGTACGGGAGTACAGTCTGACCAAAAAGAGTAATAATAATAAATAAATATCAGACAACCTCACACAAATCAACCTAGTTCCAAATTAAGCTCAAGAAGGCTTGTGTTATGGGTACTAGGCGACGATATACATACTTATATAGATAAATAAATACTTAAATACATAGAACATCCATGACCCAGGCACAACTTTTTGGTCGCACTGTAAGAGGTTAATCAAAGCGGCGCTCAAAAAGCGCATATACATGGATTACATACAATGCAAATGAACGAAACGCAGCGGCCTCAAGGTTGAGGCCATTGGTAGAATATAAATACATACTGGGACGTGGCGTAGACGTATACGTATTAAACTGAGAAAGGGCTCAAGGAGCGACATCTGTCGCGACTTTTTTCGGCCTTGAAAAACAGAGTATGTTCAGAGTGTGAGTTGGTTTTGTGTCTTTATCGATATTTGTATGTTTGTTACTATTAAGATGGGTTTTCTCAAAATAACTTTCTAGCTTTTCCACGTGGCATCCCTCGCGTCGCGTCTTATTACATATCATCACTATAAATATATATAATTTTGTACATTGAAAGTTTTTGTAATAAATGTAAATTGTAGAAAATTGATATAAAGTGAATAGTAGAAAATTTACAGTGTTAAAAATTTATAAAACTGATAATAAATTCTACCCGTATTTTCCAGTAAATGAATAAATGATGCTAAGAACTGAATTATTTCTGGTATCGGTATCATTTAACAGAATCATTACGTACATCACTAAGGTGCATTGTTCATTTGACGTCAACATTTACTGTCACTGTCAAAATAAATTGCGTTAGAGGTTACGCGTTGTGTTTACAAATTAAAAAACCGCATATATGATTGATAATAAGATTACCAAATAGAAGAATTCCAATGTCACATGAAAAAAGTGAATTTCAAAGATATGCTAAAGAGTATGATCCTGTTAAAATTGGTTCAATCGATGGTGAGTTATAGGTTATATTGAATACAGTAAACTTATATGTAACTAAATATGAATTAATTTAGGTTCTAACTTTGGGTTCTAGTTTGAAGTAAAGATCGCAGTAAGTCTGAAAACTGTGATGAACTTAAAGTAACTTTATACTATATTTTAAATTACATATTTTTCGCTTGTATGGTAAGATTTTGCCTTAACAGACACTTTAATGTATTATTTTTATTGCGGAGTGTTTAGTAGTTAAATCAGGTCAGACGGCGTATGTGTATAATGTATCACCTTGTTTGATTTTCATTTGCCATATAAGTACTTTTTATTTCATAGTGTACTGTGTATGTCAAAATCAGTAGGTTAGGTTTGTTTTATAGCAATACTGAAAAGTAGGAACTTATAGAGAAAAAACTAATATTATGGCATATAATATTCGTGCAAAGTATAGAGAACTGTCTGTAACCACAATTATTTTTCTGGTAGAAGATTCATATTTTTTGTGACATGTAGTTTAATATTTAGCAATAATTGCTAAAGTCTAGTTCGAAAAATAAGAATAAAAAAATATGAGCTTAAACACTTGCTTAGTAGCTCATACGTGAATTAAGTATGTGACAAATCTGTGAATCTTGCTATCGATTTCTAACATTCAGTAAGCATGTCTCACTTCCGCTCCCATTCCTGAAGTTCTTAGTGTCCTAATCACATCCCTATACCTACGACCGAATAACAAAGCCGCCGCCAAAGTTTAGGTAAATAGTGATCCGAATTTCCAAACCCTGATTTTGAGTCTTATAAAAATCTAATTTATTTGGTGCAATAGATTTTGTGTTGCAAATTCCCAAATTTAAACTATTATTCAGTTACGTTTGTAATCCTTATACCCTGTGGTTATTGGCACACACATTATATGACGCCAACTGTTGGACTAGTTTTCCTTTTTTTTTTAAACCATTTGTTCACCGAAGATCATTTATACATTAAAGTTAATTAAAATTCACTGTATTTGATGTATGTTTATAAGGTACGGACACGAAGCCCCACGACCGCGCGATAGTGCGCGCGTTGTATTCCGAGTACACACCCAACAAGTCGGTGAAGGGTGACCCCGCACACACTGTCTTTGTGGGCCGGCTCCATCCTAAGACTACACAGGTAAAAATAGGCTGAAAAATTCAAAGTACATTTCATAGTACTTATTAATTAAATAAATAATAATAATAATAAATTTATTCAAAAAACATATTACAGCTGTGATGACTACGGACTAAACAGACTTATAACTAGACGATAATACTACGCGCCTGAACTAGGATAATCCTGTGTTTCAGGCTGAGAAAAGGACAAACAATGACAACTTATTCATATGCAAAAATTTAAACACTATTGAATGGTTATGTTAATAAATTAAGTAAATATATACTATGGGTTCCTACGGGAACAACATTTATGCGTCCCTAAAGTAAAAAGTATATAAACTATAATTAAAAATAATAAATCACTCACTTTAATACAATTAGTAACTTCTCTGTATCGTCATAAGACAGGTTTTGCAGGGCGACCTTAAGTGTTTTCTTACAGATCACGTAAGTAAGCGGGAAAAAATCTAACTTCGCATTAAGTCGGTTATATAGCAGTGGGCCTAGGAATTGAAAAAATCTTGAAGAGAATGCATGTCTGCAATGGATAGTTGGGCAAACAAAGTCTTTACGTCGCTTATTAGTATAGTCAGGGTTGTAAGGGAGTCTGGAATGTTGTTTTAGGACTGTGTTCAAGATATATAGTTGACGAACTGTCAGAATTTCACATGATTTGTATAAGAGGTTAGTAGGAAAACGAAAAGGACGGAAAGTGGAGACCTTGAGAATTGCTCTTTGTGCTCTTTCTAAATTCAGCAGAGTTGTTTTGGCAGTGCCACCCCAGGTAGTAATGCAGTAACTTAGCAGAGATTGACATAGCGCAAAGTACACTTTTTTGATTAATTGTGAGTCCGCGATAGAACGTAGTTTTTTGAAAATAAATATTAATTTACGGACTCTGCTGCATAAAGCTTCAATATGATATCTAAAGGAAAGAGACTCGTCGATTAGAATTCCTAGGTACTTTAATTTATTAGTTATAGCTATAGATGGACATAGACATTGATCGTCAGAGGGATCCTTACAGTTGTGCGCATACAGGGAATGGTCAGACACAGACGCGGTTAATTTCCGCATGGAAAATCTTATGTAATGTGTTTTTTCTGAATTCAATGTTAGTAAATGATGCTGAAGCCATTTGTTGACCTCGTTAAAACCACGTTGCGCGTGATCATAAACTTCTTCTGAAGATTTTCCAGAAAAAAGAAGGGCAGTGTCGTCAGCGTATGAAATAATTTTACCATTTTTTATTGTCAAATTACAGAGGTCATTTATATAAATCAGAAATAGGGTAGGACCGATTATACTCCCCTGGGGGATCCCAAAAGGGGTATTTTCACGATCAGAACTCACAAAATTGTCTATTTTTGTGCACTGTGAGCGTCCTTGCAGATAATGTGCAAATAGTTTAAGCTGTGTGCCTCTAATGCCTAATGCTTCGAGCTTGTGCAGAAGGATGGAAGTGGAAACCGTGTCAAAAGCTTTAGCAAGGTCCAGGAAGATTCCTATGGTCTGGTTACCCTTATCAAGTTCCTGAACTAAGTGATCAGTCAATTCATGAACAGCGTCGGCAGTTGACAGCTTTGGTCGAAAACCGAACTGACCTTCTGATAATAAGGATTGACTCTCTAAGTATTTTACTAGTCTGTTATTTATAATTTTTTCTAATATTTTGGATGTTGATGGTAATATCGAAATGGGCCTGTAATTGGATACTCGATCTTTATTTCCGGATTTGAAAACGGGAACTACGACGGCTTTTTTGAGGCATTTAGGGAAGATTCCATCAGAAAGACATTTTTGAAAAATAAATGTGAGAGGGGGAACAAATATGTGTCTAAATTGTTTAAGTATTTTGTTTGATATGCCATCCCAGCCAATTGCAGAATCGTTTTTTAGGCCCATAATAATCCGTTCAACCTCTTCCTCATCAGTATTTAGCAACACAAAAGATTTAGTTGTATTTTTGTTGGATAAGTAGTTACTGGGCGAAGGTAGTAGCGGCAAGTTGCTCTGGATATTTTCCGCTAGATTTTTTCCTATGTTTACGAAAAATTTATTGGCATGGTTAGCTGATGATAAAGGTGATGTATGTAGTCGTGACAAACTTGAACAAGATTCCCGCTGTTTGGTAGTGTACGTAACTTTTTTGATGCACTTCCAGATTTGTTTACTATTTGAACCGGCCCTCTCTAGTTCTTTTTTTTCGTAGTCAGCCTTAACTTTTTTTAGTAAATTGTTGCAGAAATTGCGATATCTTTTGTATGATGTTTGCAATATTAAATTGTCCGGGTTTGATTTAGCCTTTAAATGCAGTTTATCCCTGTGTCTCATACAGCGAATAAGACCCGGAGTAATCCACGGTTTAATATTATAATGTTTATTACTTACACGCACGTTTTCAGTGTTATGCAAAATTGCTTGGTGGACTGTTTGAATGAAGTATGTCATACTTGCGTCTGCGTCGGCAGAATTATAAACGAGGCCAAAATCGATGTTGCTTAAATCACGTTCAAGTTTGTTTATATTTAATTTAGAGATTATTTGCGTACGAGTGGTGTCAGGAGGTTTTCGAAATAAGGTCAGTAGGGCTGCTTTGTGATCTGTTAATGAGGAGTTAGTAACTATAGCTATAGCGGGGAGATTTGATTTCAGCATGACATGGTCTAAACAGGAGCCGCTCTGGTGAGTAGGAAGCGTGTGCGCGGGGAGCAAGCCATGGAAAGCGCATTGGTTTAAGTATCGCTGAGCTGCTGGATCCGTGCTTTCTGGATGAATGTTGATATTGATATCTCCAATTAGAATACGACTTTTAAATGATGATAGATTACGCAGCATTTTATCTAAGGAGTCAGTAAAAGTATCGATATTTCTAAAAGAAGGAGGTCTATACAAGGCCAAGATTGCAAATTCAGTTCCAATTTTGAGCAGAATTCGATTACAGTCTATTATATTAGGCTCTTCAAAGGTAAGTTTTAAATTATTTCTCGCATAGACGACAACACCGTCGTTTTGATTGTAATAGGATTTGGTAGCATACATAGTGTAACCCGGCATGTCAGGCAAATTGCGTTCTTCGTTTAACCAACACTCTGTAAGAACAATAACATCACAATCTATTCCAAGTCTCTGTTGGAAAATGCTAAAATTATCAAAATTTTTATAAATGCTGCGTATGTTTTGAGTTAGTATCGTTAAAGGGTCACGGTCGGCATAGATAAATTGTTTGCAGTTTTCTACATCACATGCTTTACATTCTGATATCGAGAAGTTATCGAGGTCATGAATTAAATTAGCACTCATAATGTAAATATGTCTACGTTAAAAAGCTAAAATGAAAATTAAAGGACGGCGCTCTCAGGCGCCTTCATAATCTATCGAGTTTATATACCGTTTTTCAGCTGATTTCCTTGCTGGGCATTCAGCATCGCCAGTCTCATGGTCATTCGGCTTGTTGAAGTGCTTGCATGTGGCGCATTTGGCAGGCTCGGTCTTCTTGGTACATTCCTTGATGGAGTGGCCTACGATGCCGCAATGACCACAGGTCTCGGCCTCACTTTTACACGATTTCGCCGCATGCCCGTATTGCTGACATTTATAGCATCTCGTCACCAGGGTGAAGTCTCTCACGGGGCACGAAGACCAGTTCACAAAGACTCTTTCGCCTGATATTAGTGCCTTTCTGATCGGAGCAGGGACTTCTATTACATAGTTGCAGGTCTCAGCGCCTTTTTTGCCTGACTTGTGGCTAAGCTTCGTCACGGTCAAAAATTTTTCCAAAGGCAGGTCAGACATTTTGTCGGCTAAATTTTGCTTATATATACATTTGAAAACGTCTAGTTCCTGCATGGCCAATTAACAATCATTACATGATTGTGTTTGAAATACATTTTCTATATGATGTCAACGAGTTACACTGCAATTTTACATTGATAACAGTATGCAGCAAATAAATTATACTAATTATTATATAATAAAATTAAGAAAAACTTAAACAATCACAAATTCAATAATGCTAGTCTATTACTCAATACAATCAAAATTAATTAATAAAATATAACCTCAAGAATACAAATCAAATATTTCTTCCACTCTGTTGGAACACCTTGAAAATCACCGGTTGCATACATGCTGGGACTTTTTTGCTCGCACTTGGCTCCCATTTCTGTAGAATTTTGTGTTTGTGTCTGTGCCAATAAATATTTCTTTTTTTCTACTTTGTAAATTACCCATAGACAAGATATTGATTTATTCAATTAGTTCATTCGCAATTACTTAATTCTCTAACCTGTCTTGGAAATGTCACTGAATTAAAGGTGTTAAATTAAGTTTATGATGGCTGCCAATAAACAAATAATACACGATGATTCTTAATCGGTGATCAGGAGTAGAAAAATATTAATATTTAGCTAAAATTATACTAAATAGGCGAGGTCTCGCGCAATTACAAATACAAATACAAAATGCTTTATTGCACACCAAAAAAGTTTACAAATTCAGTACAGAACAATAATTTTAATAACAGTAGACAACAACTACCTTACTGTTAAATTAATTAAAAGTTAAAGCATAATTAAAACTAATAACCACTAGATACATGGTCATCCTACATAAATTATTGAAATACGATACCTACGCCAAATGTCATCGCTTTGGCGGGAAATTTTACGAAATTTTCTACGACTTTGTTTATGTTGACAAGTTATTACTCATAAATTGTCAGTCATAAGGGTAGTAAGTAAGGGATTACTAACGAAGGAGTATTAGAAGCCCGATATTTCAAAATTTAATTTAATAATATTATTGCAAAATACACTTAAATAATTGTAAAACATAAATAGAATGCAGTAACATATACCGTATTAATTCAAATACACAATAAAATTTGCTGGTAGGCAAGTTTTATTGTGTGCAAGTTGATACAACAAAAAACCTTGGCTGGATTGAAACCTCCTTAGTCAGAAGTAATCTACGAGTGCGTACTATATATTTAAAACTAGCGACCCGCCCCGGCTTCGCACGGGTGCAATGCTGATAAATTATGCATGTATTATACATATAAACCTTCCTCTTGAATCACTCTATCTATTAAAAAGACCGCATCAATCCGTTGCGTAGTTATAAAGATTTAAGCATACAAAGGGACATAGAAAGCGACTTTGTTTTATACTATGTAGTGACTAAAACCATAACTCCCGCGGGAACTATATAGGCCTTTGTCCTTCAGTACACCTGCATGTAATACCACCTTTTACGAGCAAATGTGATGAAAAATTATTAAAGAGGTTGTAAGCTCACCGATACAGATTAGAATTTAAGACAAAATTGGTTTCAAAATAAAAATTATCATCCATACTATCCATACTAATATTATAAATGCGAAAGTGTGTCTGTCTGTCTGTTACCTCTTCACGCTTAAACCGCTGAACCGACTTGGATGATATTTGGTACGGAGATAGTTTGAGACCCGGGAAAGGACATAGGATACTTTTCATCCCGAATAAATTTAGTGTTCCCGTTGGATGATCGGGTAACACCGCGGGGCAGAGCTAGTAGAAAAATAAAAGTTTGTTTTCATGTAATTGCGACTTCAACGTGACCGCCATCAATTACAGAGTTAGAAAAGTTGGTACCTGATCACCGATTAAAAATCATCGGTATATTTTTTTATAATAATAATAATTGATTTTTTTAACCAGGCTTTTTTCCGGTAATTTCAAATAAAGGATAAAAATGCAATATTACCACATTGTTACATTTTCAAAAATACTCCAATTTCTGGTTAAAATATTCATTCCAAAAGTTCCCCTTTCTAAAAGTGACAAGTAATTGGTCACAGTATAGAAAATCATACAGTAGGATTACCACTTATACTAAGGCGGATTCAATCTGGAAATGGTACCGCTGTTCCCCGCGTGCGTTGTGACTGTCAACTTTTCCACAAGGTGACGTGAACTTTGATAGCAAATTTAGGACCTTTGACATGTTTCTGAATATTTTATAAACTAATTGGTCACGTGCCTTTTCATTCATCATAGGATTTTAAATACACTATTATTTTAGTTGATAATGTCTTAATTTATTAACCCACCAAATAGCAATAACACTGTTATAGATTTCTTGATAATTATGTCCGCCAATAAATCAATTCATCAATAATTAATGTAACCGTTTTGACTTTTCGTTAGGTTTACATTTTGATACAACTTGTAAATTAAAAGCTGTCAATCGTTTTCTTCAGGACACCCTTATCTCGGAATTCTCCGATTGTGGAAAGATCGTACGCTGTCGTCTCGTCAGAGACATAGTCACTGGAAAGTCGAGACAGTATGCCTTTATAGAGTTCGAGCACGGCTCTGGCGTGGACCGGGCCCTTAACAAACACAGAGAGTACGTGGATAGCGTTGAGGTTATAGTTGAAAGAGAGGCTGAGAGGGTTATGAAGGGATGGAAGCCGAGAAGGCTGGGCGGAGGCTTCGGGGGAAACAAGGCGTCTGGACAGCTTCGGTTTGGATGCAGGGAGAGACCATTCAAGAAGCCGATCGTGGTTGCCGGATTTGGTGATGGTGATAGAGGCCGAGAGAGTTACTAAAGAGGGGAAGACTCGTCGAGAGGAGAGGGAGGTGAGTTATGGCTGGGATCCAGAGGATACATTCGATTTGATTTAGTTACTGTTGACTTTATTCAATATTGTGAATGAACGAGACAATTTGTTTTATTGTTTTGTTTCTTTGTCGTTTCATATTACAAAGGAGTTTATTGATTTAGATTTTTAATAATATAGTTTACTTTCTCCTTATTCTGGAGCCCTGGAGGATAAACGGTAGACTTACGCCACGCGGGCAATTGTTTTGTGCGTCATGAAATTTGATAAATACATAAGCGATGACACTTTCTTAAGGCAATGCAAGATGCAACTGATTGAAAAATTCAGGGACTCTCGCGTCGGGTCAGTGGTCCAATAGGTAGGACGCCCGTGTTGACCCGGAAGGCCATTGGAACCGCGGATATCCTGCTAAATCCATTAAATTTTTCGATTCTGTGTAAACAAAACTTTTTCACCTCACCAGCTCAAACATGGCGGCTTTGCTGCGAGATAACAGTGAACAAAATGCGATTTTGTTTCGAGCGTGAGTAGAAAGTAGCTTTTTAATATTTTAAATTTTTGACTACGAATTGTCATTTCTCAGCCACAGGTTAATTATAAAATTTGAATCATTCGAATGTTGATACACTCTGTCTCTTTCATATCTATATGAAAAAGAGAGTGATAAAGACATATCGATTCGAAATTCGATTTTTGAATCCGATTTCGAATAAGAACACGTTCCGATCGACGCGTTGTGCCAAAAAAAAAAAAAAAAAACCCGAAGAAGTTTTTATTATAAATAAGTATAAGTTTTTATTACAAAATACTGTTTTGAACAACCGAATGTTTAAATAATTGTGTCTTTTATATAAATCAAATAGATTATTATTTAAATAAGTTAAGATTTTTCAACTTTATACTGTAAATACCTGTAGAAATAATTTATGACTTCACCAATTTATAATAGACGCAGTTTGGAATCATACTTTAAAAAATATTGAGTTCGAATTGTTATTTTCTTTCGTATTCATTTTGTTTAGTGCTTTACGAGTAAAAATATTAATTAAACTATAAACAAAATCTCGTATAAAATAAATAAACACGTAATGTATCTGCTCAATCTTCCAATTTGATCAAATAATGACAACCATGGTGGTCGTGAGGGACTGAGCACAGTTTTGGAACGTATTATTTCAATTTATTTAGATTTTTATTTCATTTCAAGCATCGGGTATCTATTTTCTAATTAATAATGTCATTGAAATCAGCAACAAAGACAATACCTACACATACCTACACCTGAATGGTTGGAAGAAAAGGTACAAAAAGTCGAACCTATGTTCTCGCTGTCGAGGTGAAAAGTTGTGTGTGCTACACGAGAGCAAAGTTTTTTGCATCTCGTGCTGTTGAGTCCCTCGCTACACTCAGGATTCTAAATTAGAATCACTCGCTACGCTTGTGATTCAAACATAGAATCCTTCGCTTGTTCGGGACTCAAAATCAGCACTCACAACAAAAAACAACTTTGCTCTCTTGTTGCACAAATAACTATTTCGTCACGACTCCTCGTCCTCACGACCTTTGCTTTGGTGTGATTTTTTGTTTGAAACAAATGAAAAGAATGCGTGTAACATTTTTATAATGAAAACATTTTACAATAAAAAAATAACAGATACACAAATTGTTTTCGCATCTGTAACGTTTCGCCAAATTTACATTTGTCCGAAAGCCATTATTTTCCAAAATAGTAAATTTTGTAGAAAAATTATAAAGCTACCCTAACCTTACCTAATGGGTTCTTTAAAGAGATGTTTATAAAATCCTGAAAATATAGGATCCCAGGGAAAACCACTTTCAGACAAAAGATTGGAAACGATGTTTCAGATTAAAAATACCCAGGAAACTACCCAATTTAACAATCGGACAGTGCTAATTCCGATTTATCGATTATCATTCTCTCGTTTCAGCCCGGAGTTATGTCATTAATCTACACGGCCGCGCTCTAACCATGCGCAAACATGCCAAACGGTTGCGCCAAGTGCTGGGCAGAATTTAAAGGATGGCTGAAAGCGTTCACTCCGTTGGAAACCTTCCTGACCCTCCTAGAGGCCATCCTCCTAATATTATTTCTAATATTACTAATATTTGTAGTCTCACATTTGCTGACGTGTCGCGAAGATTTAACTTACCCGGACATCGAGTCGACAACTGCAGCTCCGATTGAATCTGATGAAGAAAAAGCCCCGAGTACTAAGAAAACACGAGTTACCTGCACGTATACACCTCAGCCTATCGAAACTATCAAATTATCAAGCTTAAACGCAACTAGACCTATAGGAAACGTGGTGACAGTTGATCCGCTGGAAACCTTTGACGGAGATACATCCGTGGAGAATGATGATGTGATATCCCCGGATGAGACGGATGGGGAACTCGCTGATGATGATGAGAAGAGTGTGGTGCTGGCGCTGGTGAAGGTCAGGCCGGGGGGGTTGACCTTCGGCTGCATCTTGACCGTGGTGTCAGAGTACTGGACTGTCACGGCTGTCAGCTGCATAGAATCTATTGAGGAGGTATTTGGATTATTTTAACTTTTAGCTAAAATAAGTACGTTTTTTTTTTGAGAATTAAATTAATAATATTTATAATCAATACGCCTAAAAGTTAAACTACGATTATAAACAAAAGAGTTATAAGAAACGCTAAAACTATTTAAAAATATTAAAACAGGCTTAAGAGATCGGGCCCCTTTGGCACATGGCCCCGTAAACGCTGGCTACATTCCGCTGTATCGCAAGCTTCCAGCTCTTCGGCCCCCTATGGCGTTAATTTAATTTAATATGTTTAACTGCTTAGTATAGGTAGGTTTGTGGTAGATTATTAAACATCTTTAATAAATCAAGAGATTGACAGCTCTCGTATTTTATCCAAAATAAGTCCATAGTGAGTCCTGCCTTCGTGTTAGCTTGAATAGCGACGAAAAACGTTGTATTCGTTTATTAGGCACATCGCATATGTAGTGAATAACAGACTTAAAAAATGTTTTTTTCATTGGAATGTGTTTCTATCTAAACCGCTTTCACATTTTTTTTATATTCCAAAAACTAATCGGTATTATAATAAAAAATACTTTTGGGTTACGTGATAATAAATTAATTAAATTAGTTCAAACTGAACACTATTTGAAGATTCGAAATGTTGTCAGGTGGACACACTGGACAACTTCGTGATCCTGGACAACTACGGCGAGTCCACCGCGGGCCGCTCGCACGCCGTGGCCGACGTGCGCGTGCACCCGCTGTACGAGGGCCGCAACAGGTCGTTCGACCTGGCGCTCGTGAAGGCCGAGGACAGGCTCAATAGGCAGCCGGTCAACTTGCCGTCGATGCTGGACTACTTTAAGATGACTGTGGGCGAGAGGGCGGAGATACTCGGCTTCGGGCACTTCAGGTGAGACAACACCCTACTGCTCTAGCGCAACTGTGATCCGCGAATCTTTCTCAAGCGAGATATTTACCTATCTCTTTTTGTGCAGTACTGTGAGAGAGTGACAGGTGACGCTATGTCGCGCGACAAGAGTTGCGAAGCATAGTTGTGCTAGATAGGCTGCTATACATACGCCTGCTGTACGAAGGTAACAAGGTCGTTTGACCTGGCATACAAAGTGTTCAATAACAATGTCATCATTGTCATCAACCAAATTCAAAATATTTTTTACCGGAATGCTACTCAATCCTTCGTTCCTCTGAAATAGATACGGAATCGTATTGAAAAAACTTTATTTAAATCACAGTGGATACTTTTGGCTTTTTTTATCCAAAAATATTTAGTCCTGTTTCCTCTTTGTTTACATCAGTAATATTTACTGACTTTCATTTCAACTTCAGTTACCAAAAAATTGTCGTTGCTAGTAAAATAAATGAGTAGGTACCACTAAAAATCCGAAATATGACGTGGGCTGAAAATCAACTGAGCTTATGCACTTAAACATACAATACCTACCCATTCATCCCAACCTGCGGTCAGTTGATATTACCACAATATAGTACCTATAAGAAAATTGGAAAGTTAATTAAGTTAACATATCCACCAAAATCAAAAAATTCAATTCAAAAAAAGTTTTTTTTGAATTTTTTGATTTTTTTTTTTGAATTTTTTTGAAAAGCAAAATCCTAGACTAAAACCAACTTGTCGAATACCACCAGCTCAATATTTTTCTATTGTTCCAGATTGATAGACAACAGCGCAAGCGGTAAGCGGGTCTACTCGGCCACCGTTCACGTTCTACCCGTGAAACACTGCACGCCGCCAGAGTTCGCTGAGCGGCTTCTTCTACCCATAGAACCTGTGACACACGGTCGCTGTGGCCTCGCCCCCTTGTGCCTAGGGGTGCTATACTCTAGGGGTACGCCGTGTAACTTCTGCGCGGGCTCGCCGCTGATGCGAGGCTCGACCCTGATGGGTGTCATGGCGGACAACTATCAGTGTGGCGCGGCGTGTGAGCCAGCGTTTTACGCCAATTTGGCCGCGGTTCGGAGTTGGCTTGTGCAGGTCATCGCTGCGTGATAATGAACTGTCTGTAATAAATGTGTGTAACTCTTCCTTGTGTTTTTATTGCTGCCTAAAAGTAACCTTATTTCTAAATATTGATACCTTTTCGGAAAAAGTCGTTGCAATCAGGACGTTAGTGGACAACTCTGTGGTTTAAACTTCATTGAAAAATAATAATTGGTAATTAGTACGAGTGTGAACTAAGGTATCGATATACTAATAATTAGGCATCAAACTTTCAGAAGTAGCACGGTAGGATGTTATAGACATATGGAACTATATACAAAGGTACTCTGTGTATGGAACCGATATTAATTTAAAAATACAATTCGTACTCAATCATCTATTTCATTCCAAACTGCCTTTATGATTATTGCGGTTAATTCCCTAGCATTAATGTACAGTACCCATTACAAAGTCTTAGATGTAACTATATTAATTGACGATTTCACGCATTTTTTAATCATAACTAATTTTTTATATTCGGTCAATATGTAGAACCCAATTTACTCCTGGAAGCATGGAAAATGACGCAATTATTTACATATTTTAAGATTACGAAAAAACATTGCCGAAGCAAATCAGGTATATGTATATTCTTCTGACTTTGTCCTTGACCTATTCTTCGATTTTTGAACAGTCATAATACTATTTACTCGATATTGTGTATGTGCTGTTGGTGTGTCTTATAAATAAATAAATGTATATAATATAAAAATAAAACCACACGCGACTTACATTAAATATTTATTGAACTGTCATTGTCAACTAATTAATCGTATTAATACAAAATCGCCCGAAGCGCTAAATCATAATCATAACACAAACATACAAATGTCATATACTGCACAACATTATATACTACGCATTGGCAAGTATGGCGCAAGGCCTGCTCTCAAGCACACCGAATAATGTTGCATAAACGAGAATTAACTATAATGCCAGCTTAAGGACCATGATGTGGAAGAAGCAAGTTGCACGCGTCCTTTCCTGTTAAGAAAATATTGACTCTTCAATGGCAGTAAAATTAACTTACAACTCTATACTTCAACTGGTCAATGTAATTTACTGTGACTGTGAGCTATTTGGTCAAGGGGCTTTACTTAGCCAAACACATGAGTCATTTTTCCTAACTCGAATGCACAATGGGCAGTCAAATGCACCTACCATATCGAATCGAGAAAAACAGATGTTTTACCACTAACACCACGCAACTAGGTACTATAGTTACTTGTTCGTAAGATGCCGTTATCCATCTATACCAAAAGTATATAGTTGCTTGTTTGTAAGATGGTGTTATCCATCTATACTTTTAGTATAGATGCATCTGTACTTTTAGATATGGTAGTTGCGCCTTTTCCGCTGGCGGACTTATCCCGACAGACCTTATAGAGCTACGTAATTCTGCCTATCGTCTGTTGACAACCAAAACTCTTTAAGTAACAAATACCTACTTAAAACAATGCTCGTATCTCGGTATCAATTTACAATCTAGATACGAGGTTTTGAAAAGTAGGGACAGTTTTTAGTGAGTTTCGGTTGTCACCAGTCGTTATGAAGCATCAGCTCTTATCAAATTCCTTTGACACCTTAAAACAATTTTTGCTAGAATACAGTCTACATTCAAGGTACTCACCGAAGTACTTCATCTTACCGTAGCTACACTACTCGCGAAGTTGGCCGAACTATGGGTTTCTGCATGTTTCATATTCGCCCAACCTCGGCCGACGAGCAGTGTGGAGCTAGGGTTAGTAAGGAATAGTAGTGCGACATTGAGAACGTGTCAATCATACAATTAAAGTGAAAACTTATAAAATATGAACGATGACTTAAATATTAACTGTTAGCTGGGTCATTGTCAGATTTAGGTTCGAGTCTATCCGGTGGACATTTGCGAAATTAAGGATTCCAGGGCCTAATTTTCTGATATAACGCCTGTGAAAATAAAGAACGTTCCCTCTTCTATAATCCGATGTAATAGCAACATAACCTAGATGCATACAAGCTCTTAACTTTAGACCACCAGAGGGACGAATTTTATTTTTTGAACTGACAATGACTCGCACTTTTTAATTCTGCTCAAAGCATCTGCCGAGTAAGCAGCCTGACATATCACCTGTCTCTCACACTGTACGGAATGGACAGAGATAGGTACAATTTGTCGCCTGTCACAATTGAGTTAGAAGAATTAATCATTAAGTAACGCCAAGCCCTAATAAAAATAACTAGTATCGCTATAATTTTTTAGATCTCCACGACTCGTCAGTTGTAAGAATATTCAACCAAGTTGCTCCTCCGAGAGATCGTTGCAACGCGACCGAAGCGTCGAGGTATTGGTGTGCGTGAGAGCCCTAGTAACATATGACACTCTTAAAGCGTGCCTAACCTAACTTAACTAAGTAGATTCAATGAAAACTGACTCCTAAGTAAAACTAAGTACATAAACGATTTGCATGAACGAGACCTCTGGATTTAGGTAGGTATATTTGGGGGCTGAATTAAAGTTAAAACAAGATCATATACAATTTTACATTGAACACCTTTTAAGGTAGTGATACACGAATAACTTCATAAAAACAATTTAAATATGAAATAGAAACAATGAAATAATAATAAACGATATGAAAATTAACATAATTGGCGTCTATTAAGCATAATAATTAATTCCCTATTTTCCCCATTAAGTTTTTTTTCCAAATAGTTGCTTTCTTGATTGTTTATCAGCGAATAAGTTATACCCACCTAAGTCAGATTATCCCTCCACGTAGTGACCATCGTCAGGAGGGTTCACCCTCTGCTTTCTGAACCACTGGTTTGGGTTGAGCCTTGCGTCACTGCACACTAAGTTCTTATGTTAGGGGTCCTCCCGTATACTCTTCGACCCACTAGGGACATTTTGTGTTATTATTACCCGGGAAAAGCACAATGTGTATAGGTTTTTATGATTGATTCTGAAAATATAAAGAGTATTGTAACTGAATTTCCTTTAAAATGTTCACGTACCACGTAATTCACCAAAATTCATAATGTATCACTACGCTTTAAAGGTGTAACAAATCGGCATTTTAGTCTTACTCTGTCCAATCAAAGTCAGATGCCTCGTTATATCGTGTACACGCTAGCTAAAGCTATGACTTGTATAATAAAAATAGGCCACATTGAAAACGGTAGGCGCGTCAAGTCAATATTAACATCATTGCCATACAAATAATTCTAGTAATAGTTATACTTATGTTATAACCAGCTTTTATATAGGTTGTGGATAACGGTATCGCTCGCAGACACGGCTGTCTCCAAATTACTTTGCTAACACATCCGCAGCTGATATATTAAACTAGATACGTAAATACTTAAGCAATTTTAAGGCCCTGTTGTTTTCAGGCGCGTTTGGAAGGGGAGGGAACATGACCCCCCCCCCCCAATCGTACACTTCCATCCGAAATTTCAGGCGGCGACCTTGTGTCCGATGTTCTTTAATGGTAATTTGATGGTAGTTTTTGTCGTCTTTGTACGTATAATATACTTGATATGCTATGTATATGCTTTACCCCCCTGGCATGAATGTAAGTAGGCATACTTTACATGTATGCTAGGGAGACATTTTTATACATCAGGCTGTACCAATAAAAAGACGATTGAAAAATAAGAGCGCCTACCGCCTAGGTACCCGAAGTTGTAGTTAACTTAAGGCACCACACGCAAAGGCCAAAAGCCTTCATTATCTTATTGCTAAGGCTTATTGCCTCTTTCAGTCTATATCTTAGATAAAGCATATGGATTCAAACACCTTATTAAGCATCGGATTTATGATAGCACGGACGTTAGAGAGCGATGGAGCCGATATTAACATTAGAATGTAATTTAAACTCATACTCATAAGTGTATTTATTTATTTCGCAATTTTATACTCAAGGGTAAGGTCGGAATACCAGGTGGGTCCTGTAACAATTATAACTATATAAATTAAAACGTAGATTCTACCCCTCAAACTGAACAACATTTATTAAACAACTTTTAAAAATAACTCATTTATAATGTAAACTTGTATAATAAAGTTTATTCAAAGAAGCAATGTATTGCGAAACATTTGATATTTAGTAAAGTGACAGCTATGTCAATGCTAAGGCGATGTCAATGTTGGACGGCGTACATTGAAAATGCTATTTACTTTGTTCGAAATAATGAGCATATGAGAACAGTATTTTTTTTTATAGTTTTCGAATAGATGTTGATCAGTTTGACGAGTAAAATCTATGTTTTAATTTTTTGCTCGTGTTACAGGACCCACCTAGTATGATTTGTGTAGTTGATTTTTTTTATTAATAATAAAATACTTACGTCAATAATTTCGACTTTTTAATGTTTCCCG
The DNA here is from genome assembly GCA_905147355.2 of Apotomis turbidana. NCBI lineage: Eukaryota > Metazoa > Arthropoda > Insecta > Lepidoptera > Tortricidae > Apotomis > Apotomis turbidana. Next base: position 59,262,783 of record LR990280.1, on the reverse strand, counting down.
GGGTGAATTGGGTCCTATATTGAATATCCAGCTATAACTAGAAAATGCATGAACTCGTCACCTAACATAGTTAAATCTAGGAGTTTCATATATTTTAGTTATTTAATTTTATTTATAACTTTAGTAATTTCATACTTGGAAATGTAAACAGCAATAACCATAAAGGCAGTTTGTAATGGAATAGATGAATGAATATGCGTACCCAAGTAAGCACTTATACTGTCTTTATACTGCTTAAATTGGAGTTATAATGGCTGGATAAACTGATATGGCTTGTTTGCTGACTGGGTATGAATTACATTCTAACAAAGTGTAAGACAGATACATTAATTTGTTTTTTTTTTTATATTCAACACTGTCCAGGTAATTTTAAAGAACCAATATGTTATCATTATGATTATAATTATTATACTTTTCAAGGCAGTTATCGCAGCGGTTCCCCTTTTCTTTTGACATTAAAACAAATGCGAATGGTTGTTCGGACATAAGAAGATCTCCAGCCTTAATATTAGAGTTTATATTTCTTAACTTATTCTTATTACTCATTCTGGTAACTTATTAAATAGATAACTGCTACACTAATATTTTAAATTCACTCGACGACAGCGCAAGCAGTCGAATGTAAATGTTGTAGGAATGTTACGTTATATTACACCGCGCCGTACTAAAGCCGAAAATATTAGTTGGCGAGTACCTGCAACTCAAATATAGTTCATTCGTTTATCAATTAACTGTGTACGTGTACTAACGTTAATATCGGCTCCATAGTTCTTTAACGTCCTACCGAACTGTCGGAAATCCGATGCCCACATAATAATGTGGTAAGAAATCATGAATAACGGTTGAGTGTTCCGATAACTTGACTATTACCGAATTAAGAAAATGTTCAATTAAAATATGAATAAAATTAATTCTTAGATACATAGTATACCAAGCATTTTATTTTTTTAATCATGATAATTGCGACTTTGAGAATCAGTTTGACAGTCTCAAAAAGTTGTTGACTCGTGCTATTTAACCCTTAAATGCACACAATTACACAAATTTTATTTCTGAAATGGCGTAATTAGCAATGAAATCCACGTCAGTTTGACATTTCGGGACAATCATCACAGTCTTTATTGTCAATATTCAGATTTTGACTTGTGTCATTTCAGTAACGTGTAGATATACATCATGCATTTAAGGGTTCAGTTATTCATTATTTAATTCATTTCAGATACAATATGCATCTAAGAGACATTATCTATAGTTATATTAAACTTTAATGACTTATGTAAATTCGGACACTCCCCAGTAGTCGATTTGGATGTATCTCCATTGAAGCGAGGCGGAGCTTAGACGTGCGGAGACCAATCACCTCAGTTGAAATCTGTATCTCAGCTCCACTCCACTTTTGTGATTGGTGGACTCCGCAAGTCTCCGCACCCCGCTTCGGTGGGCTCCCTTAGGCTGGCACACTGAAGCGGAGCGGAGAAAATAACTAATCTGGTCACGTCTTTGTGAAGCCTTAATGAACATTTAAATCTGAGAAATTTCATTGGTCCATTTTATACTTAGCTCCGCCCTGCTTCTGCTTATACACTGTATCAATGAAATAAAAAAAAATTACAGGACAAAGAAGAGTAGAAATTAAAAAGTGCCAATACTGTAGTGTCGTCCCCGTTTTCAAAAAGGTTTCGAAAGGGAAGACACTACAGTATCGCCACTTTTTAGTTTCTAGTCTTTTTGTCAGACTGTAATTGTCAGTGTATAAGCAACATTTTACGCTAAAAACGGACTAATTAATAAAATAACAAGCCAGCTTCATTAAATCTATCTCATACAGTAATAAATGCGCCTCTTTGTACAGGCTTAAAAGGCTTTGGCCTCCCGCCGCCAACGGCGTCCCCTAAATAGGGCCCCGCGAGAGGGGCTTTATAGAAAACTTTAATCTTATAATCAGATATATACATTCTACAAATTTTAACCACAATAAAACCTCCGTTTGACAGTTTTGCCCTTGTGCTTAAAAATAATAGGTCGTTCCCGTATTTTTACATAAATATAGACCATTATAATTTATGACGAATAATATCTATGCTTAACCCAAAAATGCATGCGGTGCCAAAAATGATGCTACATATTATTTCAGAAATGACTGATGATGAATAAAAATGAATAACATGTCAATTGACAGTCTGAGTCAATTGACTCATTTTGACAAAGTTTCAATTGACATTGAGTTGCTTTCCACAGTTTTTTATCGTTTTTGACACTTCATGCACCTAAATGCCTTAGGGTTAAAGAACAAAAAAGTTTAATATTACAAATGAAAGTTTTCTATAATTGATAATATCCGTTGGCAGCGATACCCACATATAATGTAGGTTATAAAGACTTTTAATGACTTATCTAAACCGCAAGCAGACCGTATATCATGGACTTTACTTTTACCTTAATAAAGAGAGCATTGGGTCATTTCATGTGTACTGGTTTAAAGATGGTTGGCGAAACTCAGGAAAGTTTTAAATAATAATTATTATCTCCTTTATGTGACTAACTATAACATTTCAAGGGTGACAATCCACCAAGTTTATTGTGTTGTGACAATTAGATATATTTTTCATAGGTTTATAATTAAAAACGATTAAAATTTCGAACGATCATTCATATTTTCCGGTCTTATATAGTAAATAAATATAACATCAAATTACACATTTTAATATTTTATATTTTGCGTGTCTCTGTACACGAATAGCAATTTTTTTGGCATTTTGAAATTGCTTTACCTAAGCCATGCTTTTAAAAGTGACTGAATGAATGAATTTGTCAAATTATCCCTTTGATTATAGTTTTATATCTAAGTCATTATATGTTAATATATATAAATAGTCGCAAATAGTACTTTAAAGGTCGTGTATAATCATGGCGTTTTATCAATGAGGTACTTGGGAGTACTGCGGACGCTTTGACATTGAGCATCATGGATCCTCCAGGAGTTAGGGGAAGATTATACGTAGCCAATAGTCATCATCATCATTTTAATGAACTACCGTGTATCAGACATATTAAAAATCTACAGATCTTACAGTTCGTGCAACTATCAAAGGCACTGAAAATGTAATTTAGAAATAAAGTACCACATGATACAATTTTACAAGTTTATTTACTGACCGCGTAAAGGACCCGCTATCGACATTTTTTGTCCGACCGCCTCCTAAGACTGGCTCAAACTGAAGCTTAATAGCAAGCTCAAAACAGTTATGAAATTCCCGATCCAAGTCAGGTTTTTTTAAATCTCAAAAATTTACCGACCGATTTTGGGAACTCAAATTGCACTTTGAAGCCCTCCGGCAGACGAACATTTTGACATATGACCCCACCGCGTACCTCTCATAACAGCGAAACTAGAGACAAAACTCACAATTTCATAAATCGGGGCACTTTACGCGATCAGGAAAACAAACCGTTTAAAGGGTATACATACGATTCGGTACGCGATTCATCATATTGCTATTTTCGATAGTCATCATGTCTAGGTAAGCGTGAACATAGTCGAAACCCCTTCCATTCTGCCCTTCTGGCACATGTGTCTTTACGCATTATAAAAAAATAATTATTTCATATATTTTAACTCGATATGACCTGCCTTGACTTTGGCCTTCAGACGGTCCAAAATGAGTTGCACGCTGCACTGTGGTCCTGCGGTATGTTGTGCCGATTACGTACGATCGCTTTCTTCAGAGTATCCATACTGGCATGCTTTCTTATCCTCTCCTTGCTCTCCAAAATTGCCCAGATAGAAATGAATTGTAAAAAGAAAAACAAATGCGAATTTTTGTTACTGGAAATTTTGCCAGTGTTAATTTGGTAACACTTCATATCATTTACCCTGTACACGTTTATTTAAAATTTTAATTCACATTTATAAAACGGAGAGTCTGCATAAATGTAACTTCGACAGAGAACAATTGTGTTCTCAGTCAACCCTTGACAACGGTAGCTGGAAAATTGCCGAAACGGATGGAGGCTCAAATAACTAATATACGCGGTATAATACGGTTAAATTGTTTTATTTCAATAAGCTCATCCACTACATAGCAGGTGGGACCGAATCCACGACCGCTGACGTTACGCACGCCGCGCCAAATTAAGCATAGTCCGCCAAAGCGCCCTCAGTACCACTTTTTGTTTACATTCACCATACTTTTAGAATGTGTCTCTATTCTCAAGTGTGACACTTAAAAAGTGACGGCACATTTGTCTAGGACGCTAAAAGAGTTAAGTATATGGCAATTGTCACATTTCACTTTAATCAATAATTGATAGTACATCGATCAAATAAATACATAATTTCACAGTCACAATTGAACAATAATCATATTTCATTTTTTTATTTACTACACACAAGTGTCCCTATATTATATGAATGCATGACAGTCTTAAAACGAGTGACGTTCGTCTCGCTCACACTCGCAGGCACGAGTGAGAGGTAAATATCGAGTAGAATCTCGGAATGAATAGGAATGCATTATTAAACGATCAGTCAAGTCCTCAATAGCTGAGGGTATCAGTCATATTTTTTAATTAATTCAACTGACCAGCGGCCGTAGTCGCTTGTCAAAGCAAGGATTAAATTACGAAACTTGTGATGTGATGCCTTTCTGATGTCAGACATTACTAGTGAGTACTGGGAACTGAGAGGACGCAATTCCTGTCAGTAGCCATCAGATATATCGCAACATATAAGGCGTTCATAAATATCTGAACACGACACTTATTGACTGGGCCTTACAGTACATGTTCAGATATTTATGAACGCCTTATATGCTGCGATATATCTGATGGCGACTGTACAATCGGACAAATGTACTAGTTCGGTTTTTTAGCTCGCCACGGTTGAGATCTACGCATAAATTACATTAGAATTAGTTATTGAACACTGCACTTTTGCAATAGTATTGTATAACCACAACATTATTGGTGACTAAAGTCAGGAATATAAGACGTGTTAGTGTTTAAGTACATTCAAAAATATTAATTTCTGTTTGTATATTGTTACAGTATATGATATAAAAATATAAGTGACTTGAATTACAATGACTTGAACAAATTTTTGACGATGTTCAAGTTAAATTACATTATTTTTAATCGTATAAAAAAATTGCATTCCCTGGTATTTTTTTAATTTTAAAGTCCTACAGCAGACAATTATAAGTCGGCTTTTCAATTCGGCAGACTAGCCTGAATGCTCATAAGCATTTCAAAACGTTTATTATAAATAAGATTGATTAACTTAGTTACGATTTTGGCTTAAAACACATTTCACAAATATCTACAGTCGAGTTCATTTACATCTACACGCTTACGAGAACAAAAATATCTAAACACGATTTTATGCTCCTGACAATAGGGTCGTGTTTAGATATTTTTGTTCTCGTAAGTGTGTAGATGTAAATGAACTCGACTGTACATAATCTGAAAAAGATATAACGTATAAAATACCCGTTATAATTCAGTGAAACGGCAAGAACAAAAATGTATGAAATATCATTATAGTCCACCGAATTAGATAACAATTCATCCACAGATATTTTTGATCACTATGCCGTTAATAATAGATGCGGGTACGCAAATTTTAGCTCACAAATTTTTAAACTCGACTGTACATAAAATCAGCTCCATACATAAAGGGACTTTCTTAACTTTTCAACCGATCAAATATTACAGTCATCGTATTTGTCGGGTAAAGTCCTTTTAATATTTCCATGTCAACTTTTTCACCGAATTTGATAGAGAAAACACGCTAAAACCAACTTTTCCGGTTAAATACGATGGACAACTATTATTATGATGAGTCAAATTTATGGTTGAAGAGTCAAACTAGCAATATAGTTGAAATTTTTTAAGCTGTCCGAATTCTACTTGAATGTTTATCTCGTCAACATGACCACACAAAGTGATTGTTTCACACCTGTACAGAAGCTCACTTTGGGACAAAGGGAAGTTAGGTAACAAAAAAAGGCAAACAAGTATATTCTTGTTTCAAATGTCTTTTCTAGGCCACAAAGTGGAAAAATATCCTTTCATTGGAATAAGATACTCTGACACTAAAGCTTTGGTCTTGGGAAGTGTCCCGCTTCCTTCAATTTCAACCTTGTGACTTACAAAAGATGATATACATTTGTTTGCATTGTTTTTGTTACTTGCTTCCATTTGTCCTCGGACAATGGCTTTCGTGGTCACGTTTACGAGATATGCTCTTTATGACCGTTTGGACGTTTAAAAAAATCCAACTATACTAATGTCTTAACGTTTAATACACATACAAATATCCAAAATGTTCTCAAAGTGGTAAACCAAAATGGTCCTAGACAATTACAAAAGCTCATAGAAGAATTGAGTACAAATTCATATAAAAAGTATAACATTAAGTACACACGTTCAGACTGTCGTCAAAATCGTATCAAAATAAGTATATCCACAGTACGCTTGCATGTTCATAGTTATCATTAAGTTACGGGAATGTTCATTATGTGTATCACACACTGATTGCTTCAGCTCCGGTTTTCTTCTGGAATTGAAAAAGGGTTATGCGTTATTACATGTTATGCATACATACGACATAATAACAAACGGTGTGTGTTGTTTTAAGTACTATTTCCACCAAACGGCCCGCAACGGATCGGATTGGAAATAATTTTATGGTCTTTAAACGACACTGAATCATAATATATGTACTGTTTTTAAGTGTACATTACCAAGTTGCACACAACAGCTTGACCGCGGGCGTCTACCGCGACATGCGAGCGTAACCGAAAGTATGCTGCGACATGCGAGCGTAACCGAAAGTATGCTGCGACATGCGAGCGTAACCGAAAGTATGCTGCAACATGCGATCGGCCCCGTTCGCTTGCGACCTTTCGGCTATCGATGCCGATGGTTGATGGTTGATAGTACTTTAAGCAGCCATTAACAGAATAAATCAATACAATAATCACCTTTTCACGAATTCAAAAAGCGAAATAGTATTCCAAGGAGAAAGGCGGTAAAAAACATTTACGTCACTCTAGGCCGTGAGTGTCTTTCTGCCCACTACGCGGAGAGAAAATCTCAATTCTCAGGGCAAGGCGTAAAAATTTAGAGAAAACCAAGGGCGGTAAGCCGTAAAGCACCGGATCGCATATTTATACTGCTTCCCGGGACATTCACGAATTCACAGCCGCAGCAGGTAAAGCCTGACCAGAAATATATGAGGATTGTCAAGAGGGCGTTATTTATAAGATTTATATGGCAACAATTTTGCAACCAATCGCAATCCGCACTCTAATGACATTAGTTTAAGGGGCTCCCTACAGAAATCAGCCAACTTGATGATTTTTACATCGTATCTAGTTTGTGGATTATAGAGTTATAATGTCCTATTTAATATATATTGTAGTATGGTCTATGCTTAACACTTTGTAGTGACCCGAATTTTGATTTAACGACTGTGTATTTTATAAAAAAATATTCGGTGAAGGACCAAAAATACACTAATCTCGTTTCTACTTTTATCCCCGGTGTATATGTAGAAAATATCTTACATTTTATTGTTCTAAACCATATTCCACAAAATTTGTTGTGAAGCTTTTTCTATTTTTCTCAATACTTTTCGAGAAAAACGCAAAAAACCTTTCCACAACTTTTTCCCCGAAAAAATCGTAAACTTTGACGGCCTGTATCTCAAAGTCAGTGACATGTGAAAGGTACTTGATACGGTATTTTGTTGTGGAAAAACTATGTTATTATGATTAGCTATTTATAATAGGGAAAATCTATCGCAACAGATCGAAGGTCATTGAGAGCGGCGAGCCCCTTAAATATCTGTCAGTTCCTATGATCATAAAATCATTGCCAGTGTAAGAAATTAGTTCCAGCGAAATTCCGCAATATGGCGCATCCTCATATATTTCTGGTCAGGCTTTATGTGATATACTATTAGGATGCCGTTGCGATGCCGTACAAGGCAAAAAAGTTTTCACCTCTTTTTACCTACAGAAAAATCTGTAACTTTTTTCTATCTAGTAACAAAAAATCAGGTTTACCCTTGTTTAATCGGATTTTAATTTTATAGAAATATTTCATAGAAAGCATTTTTTTTTCTGAAACCATAGAATGTTTGGTAATGTTATAACACAAACCGAACGTAAGGATTAAGTTGATATTTTCCCGTTTTGTCTATGAAATGAAAATTCGGTGTAATTATTTATTATTTATAAAAGAGGATCCCAAAATTCAAGATGCTTTTTAAAATTTATTCGTTCCCATTAGAAAATGTTGGTCTACTAGTCTAACGAAAAATGTAGGAACTTACGCAAGAGTAGGTAAACACTGGTCTAATGAGAAATGTAGGGACTTAAGAGGCCTTATTCCTTTTAATTTTTTTTTCATGTCATGAGAAATATATGGATAATTTCAACCAACTTTTTGAAGTGAATAATAATTTTCCCCGAGTTCTAGGTAGTAACATAGCTATTTCATGCTTTCATTGCGTGAATTCGAAAATAAGTTGAAAAAAACTAATTTCTCGCGTGAATTTTGACAACAATGACAAGTATCGAGTAGTTTTTAAAACAAAAATAATCAATGAAAAATTCAAACTGTAGGTTTCAAATAGATACCAATAAATCCCAATAGCCCTGTTCTAGGTAGTAACATCAATAACATGTCAAGAAACATGTTTGATCATAGAGAAAAAATGTCTAAAACAATCAGCATTTTAAAAGGAATAAGGCATCTTACAGAAGAGCAGGTAAAGACTGGTCTAATGATAACGTAGGAACTCACAGAAGAGCAGGTAAAGACTGGTCTAATGATAACGTAGGAACTCACAGAAGAGCAGGTAAAGACTGGTCTAATGATAACGTAGGAACTCACAGAAGAGCAGGTAAAGACTGGTCTAATGATAACGTAGGAACTCACAGAAGAGCAGGTAAAGACTGGTCTAATGATAACGTAGGAACTCACAGAAGAGCAGGTAAAGACTGGTCTAATGATAACGTAGGAACTCACAGAAGAGCAGGTAAAGACTGGTCTAATGATAACGTAGGAACTCACAGAAGAGCAGGTAAAGACTGGTCTAATGATAACGTAGGAACTCACAGAAGAGCAGGTAAAGACTGGTCTAATGATAACGTAGGAACTCACAGAAGAGCAGGTAAAGACTGGTCTAATGATAACGTAGGAACTCACAGAAGAGCAGGTAAAGACTGGTCTAATGATAACGTAGGAACTCACAGAAGAGCAGGTAAAGACTGGTCTAATGATAACGTAGGAACTCACAGAAGAGCAGGTAAAGACTGGTCTAATGATAACGTAGGAACTCACAGAAGAGCAGGTAAAGACTGGTCTAATGATAACGTAGGAACTCACAGAAGAGCAGGTAAAGACTGGTCTAATGATAACGTAGGAACTCACAGAAGAGCAGGTAAAGACTGGTCTAATGATAACGTAGGAACTCACAGAAGAGCAGGTAAAGACTGGTCTAATGATAACGTAGGAACTCACAGAAGAGCAGGTAAAGACTGGTCTAATGATAACGTAGGAACTCACAGAAGAGCAGGTAAAGACTGGTCTAATGATAACGTAGGAACTCACAGAAGAGCAGGTAAAGACTGGTCTAATGATAACGTAGGAACTCACAGAAGAGCAGGTCGGTGGCGTGCGTGCGCGCCTCGCTCCAGGAGCGCGCGCAGTCCGCGGCGCACGGCCGCGCGTCCGACTCGTCCGCGGTCTCCACTGGGGAGGCCTCCGACTCCGCTGTGTACACAGTTATTATTATTAGCATTACTCAGCTCTTCGACGGAGAACTGTGTCCAACACGCCAAGCTGGCGGTAGATGGTATGACATTGTATAGCGGCTAATGACGACATGGCGTCCGTCGTCATTTGCCGCCTTTGGCACGCAAAAGGTTAAAAACTACAAAGTGCTCTCAACTAATTTTTTATATCATACTTAGTCGGGGAAAAAGTATCCTATAACCATCTTTGGATGTCCAGCTATCCCTGTACCAAAACTGGTTAAAATTTGTCCAGCCGTTTCGGCGTGATGCGAGGACAAAGAACAGATGGCGAAAGGCTGGCTTGTCATAGAAAGCAAAAGACAAAACGAATGGCATGGTATGGCATAGAAAACAAAAGAAAACAGAACGCTTCGAAGTATCACGTTTCGGAAGGAACAACTGAGAGAACTGTTAAGTAATTTCATACAAATTGAACGCCTATTTTTTTTTTCAAACATGGCGTCTGTATTCATTAACAGAGTAAACAACACAGTTTGAGAAAATCACTATACCTAGCCGTGAAAAGGGCTTGCCGGCTTCGTATCACTATGTACACCTACTCACCCGGCAAGCCCATCTTTCGCGGCGTCTGCACTATACCTGTGTGTTCGCGCCCCTCGTGGCGGGTGACGCCGAGCTGGAAGGCGTCGGCGAGGGTCTTGTGCGGCGTGTACCGGGACAGCGCGGCCGACGCTACGGACACAAGTTAGCTACGGTATACTAGCTGGGCTACTGTTGTGGCTACACTATGCAACATCCTACCGACTGCGCCAAACATTGGTCAGTGGTCACAGGGCTGCCATCTCTACATTCGCCGAAGCCGGACAAGGAGTTTAAACAACCCGGTCATTTTCCCCGGACGTTTAAACTTTATTGCACAAAAGAAAAACTTAACGTACAAAATAAATTTATGAAACATGTAATGTCTAATTTTTTTTGATGTGGGTACACACCACAATTTTTATACTAAATTATTTGATACAAAAATATCAAAACTCAAAGAAAAATTGAAATGAGTTACCTGGGGGGCGAGACCGGGAATCGAACCCGGTACCTCTGGATTGCCGGTCCGATGCGTTAACGCACAGGACCCACAGTCCCCCAGGTAACTCATTTCAATTTTTCTTTGAGCTTTGATATCTTTGTATCAATAGTTTAACGTACAAAAGCCGGACCTAATGCCATGGGGCTTTCTTTTTCATTCCCGTCCCACAAACTAGGACTAATCCGGGGAAACCCGATGACAGCCCTAAGTGATAATAGCAAGGATTCCATATTACTGCTCTATACTTAGGGTGTAACTTAGACGTAACTTTAGCTTAAGTTAAATAAGGAATATCATTAACATCTAGAACAAGCGAAGGCAACACTAGCTTCAATACTTTCGCAAAGGATATACATGATAGGACAATTTTATACGAATTACTTACAATAAGGATTACAAACGAAAAGGGATATTTACGCATTCCCTAAAAACATTATTCGCCATTCAGTTTCTAATGTAAATGAGAATCCATATTAAGATCTTATTAGTTTCAGCATACTCTTTCAGCTATTAATGACAAATGAAAATGATTTATTTGAATAAAAATTGTTACAGATGGCTTTATAGAATTGTCGAATTTCGAACATCGGAGTAACCCTTCTGGTCACTGGTCTGTCATACCGTCATACATCATTTCAATCGATTGGCTCATGAAACTCACCATTTCAATCGATTGGCTTAGGCTCATAAAACTCACTTTCCCAAAAATGTGCACTTTTTCTTATTATTATTATTTGTTACTTAGTAAGTTTTGGTTGTCAACAGACGACATACTTCGCTTATCGTGCGACATCACCCGTTCTCCGGTATGGAAGCTACGCGTAATGAACGCGACAAATAATAGCCTATTAGAGGCGCGTTTTTTAAAAGTCACGACTTGAACTGTATGGGCTGGTTAGCCCTCACTACCAGTCGGACTTTGTGTGGGAGTTTAACCCGCTAATGGGATTATCTTCGCGCCACAGGAGTATTTTGTGGGTTTGGAGTACAGGCGTGTTAAAGGTTCTGTTACAAGGGAATAGCGAAGCCTAGGCAAGCGGACAAGCGGGAACTTTGTGTCCGTCACACGAAGGTCTCGTCCGGCACCGGAGCCGGCGGCGCGAGCCGGACCACTACCGTCCGCACGCGGCGCTTCACCACTGGACAACAAAGTCAACAAGTGAACTAGCTTTCGCCCGCGAATCTGCATGGAAAGATGAAAAGTATCCTATTTCCTTCCCGCAAATCGACCGAAAACTGCCCACTGCACGAGAGGCAGGAACAGAAGAATGGCGTCGTGCCACACAACCCGAGTAAAACGCAGTCTGCATAAGCGTACATAGCTCTTAAAACTCAAGTTTAACATTTTCGGGACAGCACACTGACAGCGTGTGTCATAAACCTAGATAAACAAATACGTGTATAGACGTTGCTTACCCGAAAGTGTTATCCTGTATAAGCGCTTATACAGGATAACACTTTCGTACTCAGAAATTATTTCAGTTAATATCTTGTAAACTTCGAGTGGCGTAACTAACGAAAATAACGACCAGTGACAGATATGACAGTTAGTTATTGATTTTGCGGTAACTATTAGGTAATTAGATGTATGATTGTTTTGTTTTGGTTTTTATTTTTATTTTTTCGATGTCCGAGTGATGGAAGAGCGGGTCATTCTGGCACAAGCATATTTAATGCTTAATAGAATGTCCCAACCTTTACTGTGTTGTTAAACTGCAAAAACCGAAATGAACATTTTTCATTTTCATTTTTTCATTTTTTAATTAGAAAGAGGGAAGAAATATTCATTTGCAAACACACGAACACAGTAGTAGTACAAACAAAAACATTCAGATATTTGAGCCGTGTGTGCTAGCTATGTAAAGTCGTTGTGTGTAATTTACACATTGGGATTTTAATTATTTGTTTTCTTAGAAAAATAACGATAGTTAAAGGTAGCTAATTGTAAGAATTGACTTAATGCAATATATTATTTATCAATATTAACTGAGCCACAATCAAGTGTTCTGTATTACCAATTTTAAGTCACCCATAACTCTTAAAACTCAAGTTTAATCGGCATAAGGACCGTATAAGCGCTTATACAGTCTGTGTGCTACTCGGGAAGGAATGACAGCCACGACCACTCTGCCCAGAGTGTAAAGACAAACAAAGAAAGCATGCTAAAATATGCAAAATATATGTAACATACATACATACATAAACTGCTAAAACAATTGCAGCAGTTGGATAAAAATGAAGGAGTCTTTTCATGGGAATTTGGGAATTTAACTCGCAATAGGCTATAATAATAAGAAATAAACAAAGTATTCGCTTGACGGGCCAGTCGCGTTGCGGACATATTTGAAGTTTACACAAATAATGTATCAATAAACCATTTTGCTTATGGAACTTGGATCTCCAAGGTCTAATTTTTAATCCGAAACCATTTCATTTCTAGTGGAGAAGAGAGTCGCAGGCAGTTATAAGAGTTGTTTTTAGAAACGTGTATATTAAACGCTTAGTAAAAAAAATAAAAAATAAACTGCGATCGACTTGCTTAATTGATTCTTTGCGTAGGAATTAATTAAGTTTAGTTTGAATTAGCCCTTAAGTAAGTAAGTAGGTGTTTTTTTAAAAACGACTCTTATGTATACAGTTTTATTTAATTACTGACACATAATTTTACGCAAAATAGAAAAAATCGCATTGCAAATAAAATTCATACGATAACACATCATACCGAAAGATTCCGTCCAAATTCAGTTAACCTAACGTGGTCATAGATGGTGTGTTATTGTTATAACTTATCCTGATTTCATTAACTACTCTTATGCTAATTCAAAATAAGCTGTCTACTTACACAAAGTAATTAAATCTCGATAAGTAATTGATAAATCGATTTGACATTGGAAAGAGTTGCCTATGAAAGTATACTGCTAGATAAAAAAGAAGGAGGAGAAGTCACAAGCTTCAAGATACTTATAGGAAAATCTGTTTTTAGGGACCATGGCATGGCAATTTGAATGCAGTTTTGACGCCATGGTACCTAAGAACAGATTTCCCTATCTCTTATAGTTTTCGTCTCCTCTCTACTGACCCATTTGGATCGATCATCGTGGATGTATACCTATCTATCATTCACTTTGAAAAGTCGACGAACGAAGGGTTTGCACTTGATGAATATGTACCTATATGAGTGTTGGCGGCGAGGGCGGCCTGGTGGACGCCTGGCGGAGCGGGCGTGGGCGCGGGGGCGGGAGCGGGAGCGGAAGCGGGGGCGACGGGCGACGCGGCGGGATCTTCGCACAGCGAAGTCTCCGAGGGGTACTCGAACGTGCGCGTTAGCGAGTCGTCGAACTGTATCTTCAGCTGAAACGACAACATTGACACGTTAGGAAGTTCTAGAAAAAAAGAGTACTTACTTAAAACAACTTAAAAAAAATCACGGGTCTATATTGACTTGAAACGGAGACGTGGCAGACCTCATCGGTGATGGCGAGACGAGCTAGACTACTTTATAAGGGAATGGCCAGAAATAGCCCAAACCGGGAGCAATGGAAGAAGAGTGGGGAGGCCTTCGCCCAGCTGTGGGACATCATGGGCTCACAATAATAATAATAATAATGGCTCACAATAATATATTGACTAATAGAATAGAATAGAATAGAATAGTTTATTTAACAACAGAAAATGATTACAAACAGAGTATCGATATCCGGTAAGTACCAAACTAGGCTAAGCCTGTATCTTGGCACTCACGAGTCGGTTTACAGATAACACACAGGTTGATAACTGGTTACACTAAGGACTTCAACTTAATATTATAGTAAAACTATTGATATAAAAAAAAGAGGGAAACAATTTGCTCATTACATTTTAAATTTACAAAACTATTGGATTACAAAAAGAGGAAAACAATTTGCACATTAAATTTAAAATTTAAGAAAGAAAGAAAGAAAAAAAGTAATGTAAAAGGTTACGAGTGGGTGTGTGCGCGCACGCGCGCTTGTGTGTGTGCGTTTGTGTGTGAGTGTGTGTGTGTGTGTGTGTGTGTGTGTGAACCAGGTAAATGATTACTACTAACATGATCTAACTGATTTCATGGCCGTAGAATGTCTTCAGTATCATTATAAGAGAGAGTAGCAAACCATTTCTTGACAGCGCTTTTGGCTTTGTATGAGGTACTATATTTAAGATCACAGACCTTAGCCACCACATTGTACACAAATGGGTGCATGCAGAAAGCAGCGCGTTTTGCATGCACCGATTTCACGCTGGGAACTGGGACACGAAAGACACGACGATTGAAAATGCGATCCTTTTGTGGTACTGGTAATCTTTCAACGGTTTTATGGACCCTAATTACCGCATTGAGGATGAACAGCTGCCTGACGCTGAGGTAACCCGTTTCCTTATACAAAGTATCAGTCGGGAAACGAAGAGGCTTTTTTAACATGACTTTAATAACTGCACGTTGCGCACGCTCCAGTTCAAGCATTGCCGTCTTACCAGCGCTACCCCAAACCGCAATACAGTATTGAATTAGTGGCTGACACAACGCATGGTAGACACTGCGCAGAACATCCGGTGGTGCGCAGTCACGTAACCGTTTGACCAGATATATCACCTTCCTGACTTTCTTCGACATTGTACTTATGTGTGGTTTCCAAGAGAGATATTCGTCTACGATGACTCCCAGATATTTGACTGTTCTTTGTTTACGTATGGTCCCACAGGTGCAGCTTAATTTATTTGCTGTACAGGAGTGAATTTTAATTTCATTAGCGCAAGAGGCGGAGGAGACTGCAGTTTTTGAAAAAGGTATAAAGAGGCACTTATTTACATTCAGGGTGAGGAGATTATTGTCCAGCCAGCTTGCTACTTTTGTAAGACCATCCTCGGCTAGCAAATATGTTTCTTCCCATGAATTGCCGTTAAACAATACCACAGTATCGTCAGCGTAGCAAATAACCTCGGCATTTGGGATAGATAGCTCTAGGAGGTCATTAATGTAGGTAATAAAGGTAGGTAGGTAATAGAATTATTTTTCGTCGAATGATTCATTTGGCTGAAAATGATATCGTAGAAAGCATTTATCTTTTCAACCGTAAACTATTTGAGATAAACAAACCTAACATAATCAGTAGGATGATATTTGCAAGGATTACGAAAAATTTATGACTTCAGAGGCATAAAAATTCGAAGAAAAAATGAAACATTCGATGAAATAAGTTCTAAGAAACAAATGGCTCCCATTCTCACTTTACAAATTTATCAATTTTATCATTTTCATATACAAACTTTTAAATAACTGCGGAGGGAACATCACTTTTTCCCTTATCAAGATCATGCTGTATTTAAAAGAATCTAATACCATTATCAAAAATTACGTGACCTTTATATATTTTTAACAATAAATACATTTTATTCTTAATTGTGAATCATGTTATTGCCGACTGTAGTTTTCTTTTTCAATATCAATGAAATAATAGAGTCTGTTGAGTTGCGTTCCTTTAGATTAGCTCCATGTCAACTCAATCAGAAACCGAGTACTAAGTTGTAAAAGACAACTCTTCACAGTCAACTGCGAGTTCACACGCGCTTCGCGGGTCGCCGGGCCCGTCTATGTCCCAGAAGAGAAAAGAAGTAACTACGAACAAAAACCTACACCAACTGTCTTTTTGGATACGCACATCAGTATAAGTGTGATACACATTCTGTTTAGAAGATAAAGGTTATAGGAATGTATGAATCTCAGTCTCCATTGTCATTTCTGATTTGAGTTGTGTAATTGTAGTGTATGGTGCATTCCGGGCGTATGATATAACGGATAAGTGTATGGGGCATGGGGTCATGTTCAGGTTCAAGGGGCCATGACTTCTGTCCATGCATTGGTGAAGCACTTTTATAAATAATGTACGCATGGCTCCATAGAGTTATTTGAGGGGACACTTCATAATTGAAATCTCCGGCTTAATTTATTTGAATGGGTGTACCTACTATCGGAGAAGCGACCTCCAATTTCAATTAATTACTATGGCTAGTTAAAGAAGCTGCCCTCTTTCGTCACTGGGCAGTCAGGGCACGTGCCCATTTCCCCCGGTTCACGGTCCGCTATCACACGTTGCCCCGACAATTTCCGAAACATGATCACGTTTTTTTTCATCCTTTTGGGGCCCATAGTTATAGTGACTAGGGCCCTGCCAACTGCTATGGTTTACACGGTACAGATAAAAACGCTTTTCAAAAAATAAAGTGACGCGCCATAAACGTAATGAAATGTTAGAAGAAAACATGACGTCACCAAACGCAGCGTCAAGTTTGTCATCCTATTTTTAATCCCCGACAGAAAAAAAGAGGTAATATTACTTTAACAAGTGCATCTGTGTCTCGGTCTGCGGCGTAGCTCCTACCAAGTACGGATGGACCAATTTGAGTGCGTATTAATAGAAAAGACTTGTCCGTCGAGATGGTTCTCAGCTATGTTTGGTTGAAATAGGACCAGTAGATTCAAAGATAGCTTTAATTGGAACAAGTGACCAAATCTCGGCCAACATTAAAGCTAAGGATTCCAAATTTTGTAGTTATATTCAGTTTTCTATATGACTCATTGAATGAGCGTCTCATGATGACCAGCTACTTGTATCGGTTGAAATTATTAATTTAGATTATTTCGGTGGAAATGGCGGAGTAAAACGCCGATAACTGGCTAGACACATCACTAAATCTTCAGGAGTGGCGAAATCTTTTATCGGAGGTCAAGACTCACTTTGAGTCACTGAGTCATCGCAGTAAGTGAGTAAGTAAGGTTATTTCGAGTAATGTTTCAGTACTCACCCGGGCGGTCCGGCTCTTGTCCGGCTTGTGCGGCATGGAGGACTTGCCGTTGATGAGCACGTTGTCGTTGATGAACCGTACGGCGAGGGGCGAGGGCGGGCCGCAGTCGTCCGGCTCGTCCGAGTCCGAGTCCGAGTCGCGCGCCAGCGCCTCGGGCCGGAGCACCACTACGCCCGGGTCGGAGGCCTGGAATCAGTGGAAGACACCTTAATAATAATAACACAGTTTCCTACTCGTGGCAACAAACACAAAATAAAGAAGGCACGGTGAACTTTATCCACCTAAGACCCGATTTGCCAAATCCAGAAAGTGTATGCACACGGTAGAACCTAGGGTTTATAATAAGATCCCACTATTTAGAGCTAAAACAAGCCACTAGTGACGCAATTTTCAACAAAAAACTTAAAGCGTCTGATGCTCACTACTCAGTTGATGCCTTCTACGAGAGCTAACACTGCAGGTAGTATCGAATACGTAACTGGTTCGCTGGCTCAGCCTTCACTCTCAAATCTGTATGCTATTTTATTAATAAATGATTGAATTGAATTGAATATGGTCTTCATGCAACATACATAAAAATCTTCCAGACAGAAATAAAGACCAAATACCAAGCTACGTTGTGTTTAATCTTCACGGGGATTGAACGAAGAGGAACCACTTGAAAACACGTTGAAAATAGTGAAATTTGCCGAGTAGCCGCTTAACACATTCACAGTCCAATACATCGGTCACGACGAACTATCTCCACAAGTCCGTGCCCCGTACATGGGTCACTACAGCCGACCAGGTACGCACTCAAAACAATTTCATGATTGGCCCCATAGTAAAAGTTGATCAGTGTGACCCTCCCCAGCACCCCGTCGCACATCACGACTAAAAATCAACTTGTACAATGTAATAATTCGAGTGCGTACCTGGTCGTTTCATTAGTGACCCAAATGTTAGAGGACGGACGTGTGTGTGATGGAAGTAATTTGCTTGGATGTCCAAGAAAATTGAAACCCATTGTAAGGGGACTGTGAACGTGTTGAACTGTTCTAGTTATAATACCCGCGATAAATCCACCGGCCGATAAATGTAGTACCCTAGGGATCGACACGGTCGTAACGTGGGACAGACCGAGACAGAAGCCGATAGCATAAACAGTCTTGGCAATAGAGATGTAATGCATATCTTTAAGCACATTGGGTCGACTCAAGAACCTATGAAATATCAAAGATATGTCTCCCAAGTCATAACGAATCATCGGAACACGCACGGGACCGTGAACGCGGCTATATAAACGTGTTTAGAAGAAAGCCCGGCTAATTATTCCAAGTGTATCAGTTTCAAGTCACATATCTACGGTCCACACTCATTACAGGCATATGAAACGGCCGCAGCGCTAAAGGGGCAAAAAAAGAACCATTAAACCATAAACTAGTTCAAACTAGGTCCAAATCGGAACGGCGGCGGGCGAGCGCAGGAGGCAATGTCAAGTGCGGTGGTACTTTTTTTGAGCGGCAAGAATGCCCGGTCTCGACCGGTCTGACCGCTTGCAGAAGTCGAAAGAAAAACGAAGCTCCCACTTAAGAAACAAATACTTTCTTAATGCCTTATCGAACTGTGAAACGGCTTGGGTGACTCTACGGACTTTCATAAAAGGTTCCATGTAACTCAGGACGGAAATGGCGGGGTGGTTTTGTGAGAATACCCGTGCAGATTTATAATATATGACACATACTGCTGTGCTAATAAAGCTAGGGCTAGCATATCTTGATGTGACTTAGCTTGTCGACTAAGCGTTATCTATCTTCCTCGCACGGTATTGAAATAAAAATGACAGGTATATGTCGCGAGTCACTATTATGCTAGAAATTTATTACTATTCCAATATATTTGGTTCTACGCTACTATTTATTTGATGCTGATTGTTCTAGGGTCCAGAATGAACCCGTCTTGACATGATGCGGATAGCCCATCAGGGGCTTTTACAACCCACGCCATATTGCGGATTTTTAGAGGCACCAATTTATCTAACGGGCAACGACACATTTTTGGTAACTAACGATGAAAGTCAGTGGATGTCACTGATGTAAACAAATAGGAAACAGGACCATATATTCCTCAAATCTCAAGTAATTTTAGCATAATAAAGCCAAAACTATCCATAGTGATGATAGTCAAGTTTTATTTCGATAGGATTCAGTATTTATTTCGCAAGAAGAACGCAGGGTTGAGCAGCATTCCGGTAGTCAAGGTTTTGAATTTGGTAAATAACAAATCGCTATTGACGTTTAATAATGCAAATATATGACGTATGCACATTGCCGTATGAAAGCTGTTCGTAGCTCCACTATCCCTGGGCCGGACCGACGCTTGTTAGGCTACACCACAGATCTATATCTAAATGGGCACACCGTGCGTATCCTAAGATATCGTCTATTAGTAACAAATATATGACGTATGCACATTGCCGTATGAAAGCTGTTCGTAGCTCCACTATCCCTGGGCCGGACCGACGCTTGTTAGGCTACACCACAGATCTATATCTAAATGGGCACACCATGCGTATCCTAAGATATCGTCTATTAGTAACAAATATATGACGTATGCACATTGCCGTATGAAAGCTGTTCGTAGCTCCACTATCCCTGGGCCGGACCGACGCTTGTTAGGCTACACCACAGATCTATATCTAAATGGGCACACCGTGCGTATCCTAAGATATCGTCTATTAGTAACAAATATATGACGTATGCACATTGCCGTATGAAAGCTGTTCGTAGCTCCACTATCCCTGGGCCGGACCGACGCTTGTTAAGCTACACCACAGATCTATATCTAAATGGGCACACCGTGCGTATCCTAAGATATCGTCTATTAGTAACAAATATATGACGTATGCACATTGCCGTATGAAAGCTGTTCGTAGCTCCACTATCCCTGGGCCGGACCGACGCTTGTTAGGCTACACCACAGATCTATATCTAAATGGGCACACCATGCGCATCCTAAGATATCGTCTATTAGTAACAAATATATGACGTATGCACATTGCCGTATGAAAGCTGTTCGTAGCTCCACTATCCCTGGGCCGGACCGACGCTTGTTAGGCTACACCACAGATCTATATCTAAATGGGCACACCATGCGCATCCTAAGATATCGTCTATTAGTAACAAATATATGACGTATGCACATTGCCGTATGAAAGCTGTTCGTAGCTCCACTATCCCTGGGCCGGACCGACGCTTGTTAGGCTACACCACAGATCTATATCTAAATGGGCACACCGTGCGCATCCTAAGATATCGTCTATTAGTAACAAATATATGACGTATGCACATTGCCGTATGAAAGCTGTTCGTAGCTCCACTATCCCTGGGCCGGACCGACGCTTGTTAGGCTACACCACAGATCTATATCTAAATGGGCACACCGTGCGTATCCTAAGATATCGTCTATTAGTAACAAATATATGACGTATGCACATTGCCGTATGAAAGCTGTTCGTAGCTCCACTATCCCTGGGCCGGACCGACGCTTGTTAGGCTACACCACAGATCTATATCTAAATGGGCACACCATGCGTATCCTAAGATATCGTCTATTAGTAACAAATATATGACGTATGCACATTGCCGTATGAAAGCTGTTCGTAGCTCCACTATCCCTGGGCCGGACCGACGCTTGTTAGGCTACACCACAGATCTATATCTAAATGGGCACACCGTGCGTATCCTAAGATATCGTCTATTAGTAACAAATATATGACGTATGCACATTGCCGTATGAAAGCTGTTCGTAGCTCCACTATCCCTGGGCCGGACCGACGCTTGTTAGGCTACACCACAGATCTATATCTAAATGGGCACACCGTGCGCATCCTAAGATATCGTCTATTAGTAACAAATATATGACGTATGCACATTGCCGTATGAAAGCTGTTCGTAGCTCCACTATCCCTGGGCCGGACCGACGCTTGTTAGGCTACACCACAGATCTATATCTAAATGGGCACACCGTGCGTATCCTAAGATATCGTCTATTAGTAACAAATATATGACGTATGCACATTGCCGTATGAAAGCTGTTCGTAGCTCCACTATCCCTGGGCCGGACCGACGCTTGTTAGGCTACACCACAGATCTATATCTAAATGGGCACACCGTGCGCATCCTAAGATATCGTCTATTAGTAACAAATATATGACGTATGCACATTGCCGTATGAAAGCTGTTCGTAGCTCCACTATCCCTGGGCCGGACCGACGCTTGTTAGGCTACACCACAGATCTATATCTAAATGGGCACACCGTGCGCATCCTAAGATATCGTCTATTAGTAACAAATATATGACGTATGCACATTGCCGTATGAAAGCTGTTCGTAGCTCCACTATCCCTGGGCCGGACCGACGCTTGTTAGGCTACACCACAGATCTATATCTAAATGGGCACACCATGCGCATCCTAAGATATCGTCTATTAGTAACAAATATATGACGTATGCACATTGCCGTATGAAAGCTGTTCGTAGCTCCACTATCCCTGGGCCGGACCGACGCTTGTTAGGCTACACCACAGATCTATATCTAAATGGGCACACCGTGCGTATCCTAAGATATCGTCTATTAGTAACAAATATATGACGTATGCACATTGCCGTATGAAAGCTGTTCGTAGCTCCACTATCCCTGGGCCGGACCGACGCTTGTTAGGCTACACCACAGATCTATATCTAAATGGGCACACCATGCGTATCCTAAGATATCGTCTATTAGTAACAAATATATGACGTATGCACATTGCCGTATGAAAGCTGTTCGTAGCTCCACTATCCCTGGGCCGGACCGACGCTTGTTAAGCTACACCACAGATCTATATCTAAATGGGCACACCATGCGTATCCTAAGATATCGTCTATTAGTAACAAATATATGACGTATGCACATTGCCGTATGAAAGCTGTTCGTAGCTCCACTATCCCTGGGCCGGACCGACGCTTGTTAGGCTACACCACAGATCTATATCTAAATGGGCACACCGTGCGTATCCTAAGATATCGTCTATTAGTAACAAATATATGACGTATGCACATTGCCGTATGAAAGCTGTTCGTAGCTCCACTATCCCTGGGCCGGACCGACGCTTGTTAGGCTACACCACAGATCTATATCTAAATGGGCACACCATGCGCATCCTAAGATATCGTCTATTAGTAACAAATATCTACTTAAAACAAAGCTCGTATCACAGTGTCAATGTACCTACTTACTAGATACTTGATTAGGTACTTGAAGATCAGTGACAGAAATTTTAGTGAGTTTTGGTTGGCACCAGGCGATCTAGGTCTGTGGTGCGCAGTGCCAATGCCTACGTAGGTATAACAAAACACGCAGGTCAGCGAGTGGCTCACGCGCCCCGATAATACCACACGTGCATGTTATCGCTGATTACCTCAGCTAAGCCGAACAGCTGCCCAATACTAAATCTTACATGGCATTGTTATACAGAAATAAAGGGCAGTAACGATCTACCGATTCTGTAAGTGTCGTCGCGCCTGAGATTGAAATGAACGTTTTTAGGGTTCCGTACCCAAACCCCTATGCGCCCGTCTGCCCGTCTGTCGCCAGGCTGTATCTCATGAACCGTGAAATTTTGAAAGATGATGCCGCTATAACAACAAATACTATAAACAGAATGAAATAAATATTCAAGTATACAACAAATGTTATTTTTTTGCCATTCTTTTGCTCGATACTGTAACCAGGCTGTATCTCATGAACCGTGATAGCTAGACAGTTGAAATTTTCACAGATGATGTATATCTGTTGCCCTTATAACAACAAATACTAAAAACAGAATAAAATAAATATTTAAGTAGGGCTCCCATACAACAAACGTGATCGGTTGCGTTAACTTTGCACCTCATTTGTACGCGGCGCCATACATACCAGGTGCAAACTTAACTAAACCCGGCCAGTTAAGATGGGAAATGCTTGTACGGAACCGTCGGTGCGCGAATCAGATATTCATAGCAGCAGGCCCCGCTCTATACTTATAGTAGGACAGCCAAAGAGGGGATTTCGGGAGTACCTAAAGCGCGGCAGAACCCATTCATTGCCGAAGACGCGAATTCGCGTCATCGCTGAATAGAAATTTGAAGTGTCGGCAACGAATGTGTTAATATATAGGGGGATACCTTGTACCCAGTTAAGTACTTCCACCAAATATGAGCCTCATATGTATGGCCGCCCGTCAAATTTAAAAGATCAGATTAGTAAAAAAAAAATGTTTTTTGAAATTCTCGAGCGCGTCAAATTAAGGTAGGGTGAGTTAGTTACATGCTAAAACGTGTATATTCTTCTAATCTGACAATTTAAAGGTGACGTAAAGAAGGCGGAGGGCTACAAAGTTGTAAAAAGACTTCCGGTTTGTGACTTAAGATGGCCGCATGCGTTTAAGTTGCGTTGTTCATTATTTATTCATTTTTGTTGTTCAATGTGTAGTATTGATAGCGTATTGTGCAGTGATCTAACGTATGAGTGAATAGCTAATGAAGAATTCAACTTGAAGCGTTCATAGCCCTTCCTGGGTCAAGGCCCGATAGTCCGCGTGGTTTTTTGTAAATCGCTATCACTTTACAAAAAGCAAAACCTCACCGAACAACGGCATGCTCTACGAGCAAACTTGAAATTGGCGAAATCATCATTAACCCGATGGAAGCCATATTTTAAAATTAGATAGATTAGAAAGTTGTAAAAAAAAATAAAAATTTTATTTATTTAAAAGGGAATGAATCAATGATAACGGAAAATATATAATCTGACGATTTCCACTAGCCGAAGTAACAAAAAATCATCGTAAAGTTTAATGCGTTCAGTTACGTGATGCCTGGATTCCACTCTGGTTTCTGTTGCCATGATAGCCGATCATGTTGTTTACAACACTAAAGTTATTAAATATTTATAGTTGCCGGCAACTTTTAGAACAAGAATGGCGGATTTGCGCATGTACATTTGTACGTAAATCGGCTACTGCACAGTCAAGATTATGCTCTTAAAGTTTCCCGGCAGCTGTACTATGAGTGATATTAATATAAAGTGTGTATTTTGTGGTAAAACTACTTTACAAAAAACAATTAATTTTACATTAGAAACATAACAAAAATGTGTAAATATTTTAGAATATAGTCGGAGCGAACCGGTTCTCCGAAAATCCCGAACAACATACGATAATCTTGAACTTTCGAGAGAATCTTCATTAAATGAAGTTAATCACGCACAGTGCTATAAATTATTTATAGCAATAAAAATACCGCGAGTCGTATTTACAACAGCGGCAAAGTATTATGGAATATGACAGTGCATCGGAAGTTTCTGGGAATAGCTCCGAATCACATGCCCCTGCTTCTGGGGAGTGCTCCGAGTCACATTTTCCTGTTTCTGGAGAGTGCTCTGAGTCACAAGTTCCTGTTAATTTTTTCTATTGTCAGATTAGGCAAACCCCGCCAGATAATCGTCAGATTATGAGACAGCACGTCTAGGGCATAAAGATGAACCATATATATCTTAATCTGACGCGCTTGAGTATTTCAAAATGGCGAATTTTTTTGCACATTCTAATAATAACTGCGAGTTTGCGTCACATCTAAATCGTCAGATTATTATATAAGACCTTTTTTTTAGGTTCACTTAACATCCCCTTAGAAAAACTGACGCGCCCGATGAAAAAAATTTTTTTTTCATTTTCAACCCTCAAGTACGACCAACCCCATCATGGAAACAATCAGTTTAATATGCGTACATCTTTAAAAATGTGTAGGACATGGATGCTATCAATATCTGACGCGCTCGAGTATGTCCATGCAACAGTTTTTTTTTACATTTTTGAAACTCTGTAGCCGCTCCCCCCACCGATGAAAAGGTATATCTTATATGACATTTTTTTATTTTTATCATCTAAGCTTCGCAACGCAATAGGTCTTTATGACGCTCGAGTGAATCCCGATTTAGCATCGTGGCCTACCCTACTATTAAAAGCAGGATGCCCTCGTGGATTGGGAGTCTATTACTAAGACGGATTTAGTATGGAAATTGCACCACTGATCATTTTGTGAGTTGTGAGTGTTAAATTTTCCACAGGTTGACGTGACGCTTTTACCTACTTTTTAAACTAGTCGGTATAATGAAATAAAAATAATAAACTAATGAAATCAGTTTAAACTGAACACCATTTGAGAATTAAATGTTGTAAATTTTCTCCACTAACATTTTGCCGTATGTTCTAAATATGACTTCGAACGTTTTACATGCAAATTTATCCAGTGTAGGGGACTGTAGGAACGTATTTAGGCCGCTGTATAAACGTGTATGTAGGTAATCCCTGTCGGCCGTGCAGGATCACGCGCCAAACATTGGTATTATTGAAGGATTCGAGACACATTCAAATCCATTGAAACGGGTTTACTACATTCTAAAATAGTTCGACGCGTTTCGAATCGGTACGCGATTCATCATCAGGAGTTCCGATCAGGCGCAACGGCGGCCAACCGAGCACACGATTCAGAAGGATAGAATAGAATATTCTTCACACCTCAACAGGAAATAAATACAAACAAATACAGATTACACGTAACATTCAATAGAGGTAAACACCAGGCGATCTTATCGCTAAGGCGATCTCTTCCAGACAACCTTTGGCTAGTGAAATCAAATAAAAAAGGATTTCAATATGTTATGTATTTTTTCGATATTCCTTGCGATAAGGATGCAGATCATTCATTTTCCTTTGCCATGGTACTTCCGATTTTTTTTAAATTGACAATTTGACAGTTCTCAATAATAGT
Organism: Apotomis turbidana; assembly: GCA_905147355.2. Classification (NCBI taxonomy): domain Eukaryota; kingdom Metazoa; phylum Arthropoda; class Insecta; order Lepidoptera; family Tortricidae; genus Apotomis; species Apotomis turbidana. The sequence continues at coordinate 59,236,282 of LR990280.1, read as the reverse complement.
TTGACGACGCGTTTGGCTCGGTTTGTAGACACCTGCCTACTGAGCCGGCGGTCCCGGGTTCGAATCCCGGCCAGGGCAAATATTTGTGTGATGAACTCGAATATTAGTGCTTGGGTCATGGTTGTTCCTATGTATTTAAGTATATATTTATCTATATAAGTACGTATATCGTCCCCTAGTACCCATAACACAAGCCTTCTTGAGCTTAATTTGGGACTATGGATCTAGTAGTAAGTGTGACGTTGTCCGATATTTATTTATTATTATATGAAGGGATCTTTGCCTTCGAAATGTAATAAAAACGAAGTTTCACGCTTATTAATAAAACAGCCGTACAATATAGGTATCTTAACACACCTATAGCTGTAGAGGCGACGCAAAGGGTGTCGGGTATCGGCGGTGGCTCGTGTGTCACCAATGCACTTTAAAGGTACATTTGTACATATATGCACCTACTGACGGCACATGAAGGGACATATGTAGTAGGTACGCACTGGAAACAAACGCATGCACGTGAACTGCTGCGTATATTGAATTGTACTGCATTCTTCAGTCTGGTTTTATTTTACTCTTTTTTAAACGCTCGGTGCAAAACTTATGGCGTATTACGGTTCCATAGACCGCAATATATCCGTATAAGACCCGTACAAGGCGGGAAAAAAATATTATCATACATTCTTATTTCCTAAAAGCGTGGAAGGTCACCCATGAGATGGACCGACCAGATCAAATCGGCTGTGGGCGGACCTTTGCATGAGTACACCAGAATATCTGTGAATCGCGAGAAATGGCGTAATATCATAAACCGAACAATCTCTTCCTCTAGCAGTTGATCACGACTGCTCTGTAAAGAGATAAACGACTAAGAAGAAGAAGACAGTGAAACCTGTATTGGGATGAGGAGGGTTAAACCTGGTATATAAAAAATATTCAAGATTTTTGATAAACATTCATTCCCAATCATCCGAACAAAAGTAGAAGGTGGGAGCTATGCACCATGCACGCTATAACATCGGCTCGAGCGATTTTACCCTGTTTAGTGTAAAATATCCGTAACCCGCTGGTATTCAGAACATCCTGTGCCCTTACCATGAGTTAACGTGACCGTACTCGCTAGCGACTGCGTAAACGATTTGTATGGATGGAGGTACAGCGCCCAGAGCGGTTACTTTGTAGAACTGCAATTCTCCAAACAATTTATTTTTAGGGTACCGTACCCAAAGGGTAAAAACGGGACCCTATTACTGAGACTTCGCTGTCCGTCCGTCTGTCATCAGGCTGTATTTTAAGAACGGTAATAGAAAATTTTCAACTGTCTAGTTGAAATTTTCACAGATGATGTCGCTATAACAACAAATACTAAAAATAAAATAAAATAAATATTTAAGGGGGGCTCCCATACAACAAACTTGTTTTATGGTACGGAGCCTTTCATGCGCGAGTCGGACTCGCACTTGCCCAATTTTTACACATCATTACAGTAATAAAACCAAGGCACTGTGAACTACTTAAACTATAGTTAGATTTGAGCATTTCTCAAAAAGTTTGTACATAATTAAAACAGAAAATTAAAGTCAAATATAGATTTCCTATTTTGTTACCATTTTTTATTGTGATTTCCAATACATTGATATCAGATTATGTATAATTAAAAAAGTATAAGCATAACAGAACCTTAATTACCGAACATAACCATAACATTGATATAAAATTACTAAAATAATTGGTAACAAAATAGGAAAATTATATTGGACTTTAATTTTCCGTCTTAATTGTGTACAAACTTTTTGAGAAATGCTCTCTTAGTTGACACAACAGCGTGGCTCCGTTGCCTTGTCTGATCTGGTGTAGGATTCGGCAGATTGCCCCGAAACCGCCGAAACGAGACACCCTTCGGCCAAAAGTCTGCACTTACGTTGGTGTCCTGCACTTTGTACAACTACAATTCTCCATACAAATCATTGTCGCCAGCAAGTACGGTCACTGTATAAACTCATGGTAAGGGCAGATGGATGTCACCGCAAGTAGGTAGCGGCACGAGTTATTTATTAATACATTTGTTTTCCAGGAGGAAAATTTGCAGTTATTACACTTATTATTTCCCGCTAGGCGCGACAAACGCGGGACGATGATAATTGGCACCCGCTCTACTTTACACGACCTGTCGGACGTTTGTTTACTCTTTCTATAAGTCTGCATATAGTCTGACAAAAAAAGAGTAGAAATTAAAAAGTGGCAATGCTGTAGTGGCGTCCCTTTCTAATCAATCTAAGAAAACGGGCACGGCACTACAGTTAGTTTCTGCTCTTTTTTATCAGCCTGTAAGTCTGATTTAACCTAGGAGCATGTATGCCTGCTGGAGTTGACATGGTCATCATAATAAAATAATCTAAGCTCCTTAGTACAAATATAAAAAGAAAAAAAAAAAAAAACTAGGAGCAAAGGCGTTTTAGAGGAAATATTTAATTTTTTCATACAATCGAGGTCTCATTCTCGTCTGTTTCCTATAAAACTTAACCAACCTTTACGAAATTATTGGAACTGAATGAGAAGGAAATTGTTTTCGGAACGTTTAGATTGAATTTATTAAATATATAGATAGTCTAACATCAGTAAACAAAACAAATTAATAGTTGTCATAAATTAACCCGTAGTTTTTCCTGGTAATGGTCGTTTCCCGTCACTAAGCGATATGGTTGCTATTATTGCTCGAGTATCTATTGCACTTTGTCCTCATGACTAAGGAAATAACAATGTTCATAACAATACGATATTTGCCTGTAACCCGGATTATTTGAATTTATTCCAAGCACAAAATGCAAACAAACGATTGCCTTCGAAACAGATATTACTACATGTTGACGCCAATATGAATATAGATAACGGTCTCAGGAATGTGAACAGCTGTCTTATGAATAAATGATATCAAATCATTAAACAAGTGAATAAATCTATGAAAAAATACTGGGACATTCGGTTGTTAGGAAATCGGCTAAAGGATAAAAAATTAAATATTCTCTTCTTATTTAGGACGTATTTATTAAAAGTAGCTTGTAAAACAGTACAAATATCGAGAAGTAGCTTCCATGTTGTTGGTGTAGGCAACCCTAGGAGTATGTCACGCCCCACAGAAGCAACAACCAACAGCGTCGCACATCATTCAAAATTAACAATCAGATACTAGTACGCTAATTCCTGTGCAAAAGCGGCAAATAAGAAAAGAGTGCGGGGTCTGTAGTGTCTTTATTCTGTGCCACTGTTTTTATTTGTATTGCGACTGTCAAATTTTCCACAAGGTGACGTCATGTAGAGGGCCGATATTTAGATGAGGCTGCTTTCACAATTTCTTAACTTTTTTTAAAACTAGTCGGTATAATTAAATAAAAATAATAATTTTGGGTTCTGTTATAATAATTAAATTAATGAAATTCGTTTAAACTAGACAGTATTTGAATATTTGAAATGTTGCCAATTGTAACTGAAATTGCTGAGACTTTTATTCCACAGCAATAACAATTCTCAGCAGGGCACGTGCCGGCACACTTGTGCCATTGCGCAAGTCAACACATGTGTGCGATAGCGCTAAACACGATGTACATACATTTATGACCCCGAGTGTAGAACAGTTGGGAGTCTCGTCACAGTGTGAACTTCGCTTCATTTGAGGAGTGTCTTTACAAAAGGGCTTATTTGATACTCATACAAAAATAAGCCCTTTTGAGAAGATACTCCCTCATTTACTAATACGCTATGGATTGTATTTTATCCGAAATAAAATTTAATTCATTCATTCATTCATTTGTGGTGAGGGTGCCTACTGTCAAGCAGTCGACCTGATTGCAGGAGGGATTCTGGCCGAAAAGTGCTATTACTCAGTTGAGGAATATTGCGACCAAGCCTACACTGTTCAAATTTATATTAATGAGCTATTTACATGATTATAATTTTGATGTTTTTAGGGTTCCGTACCCTAAGGGTAAAAACAGGACCCTATTACTGATACTTCGCTGTCCGTCCGTCCGTCCGTCTGTCACCAGGCTGTATCTCAAGAACGGTGATAGCCAGACAGTTGAAATTTTCACAGATGATGTATTTCTATTGCCGCTATATCAAAAAATACAAAAAATAAAATTAAATAAATATTTAAGGGGGGCTACATACAAAAAACTTTTTATAGACCGTCCGTCCGTCTGTCACCAGGCTGTATCTCAAGAACGGTGATAGCTAGACAGTTGAAATTTATACAGATGATGTATTTTTATTGCCGCTATAACAACAAATACTAAAAATAAAATAAAATAAACATTTAAGGGGGGCTCCCATACAACAAACGGAATTGGTTGCGTTAACTTTGCACCTCATTTGTATGGGGAGCTATACATACCAGGTGCAAACTTAACTTAACCACTTAAGGATGGAAAGTGTTTGTACGGAACCCTCGGTGCGCGAGTCCGACTCGCACTTGACCGGTTTTTATTTTTCCTCTGTTTTGTTCATTTCATTTCAAGATGCATGGCGCGACCGAAATTACGCGACTCAAATTACGCTCGTCTGACTTCAAGTAAATGACAAAACTATCCGACACATTTCTGAAAGTACCTACTTACAAGTATATATTTGCTACTCGTAATCTATTACATTACGAGTGTACGCAATAAGGCCAATAAGTTACGAACACGAGAAGCAATGGCGTTCAAAAAGCATTGAAAGGACTTTAGACCCGTATCAATGTACTAAACTTATGACCTTTCCGTTCTGACAAACTCATAAACACATCATAAAAATAATTGCACGTATATCTCACGGATTAACGGATTTAGATACAGTTAGATAGGCAAATATATTGTATTTATAAATGATATACGCATCCGGTGTGTTCAGCGCGCTGTCATATTTGTAGGGAAATTTTAATTACACTAATACGAGGGCTGTTCCGAAAATAGTTAGTCAACGGCGTACTACTATTAATTGTATTCGTTTAATTTTACTGTAGCCTAAAGGCAAATTTCATTACGAACTCTTTCGCGTAAGAGTCACTGGCCAGTGACATTCAGTTATTTTTTTATGAAATCAGAAAAAAAACATGTCTGTCACTTTTTGTTCGCAAAAATGGAGCTAACGCGGGAAGCATTTCGTGCTATGATATATTATGATTATAAACGAGGGTTAACTTACAAGGATTCTCATGAAAATTTAACTAGTGTTTTTGGGGCCTTATCCCCATCTGTTGCCACTGTCAGTTACTGGTTCCGTGAATTTAAGCGTGGGCGGAGCGACATCAAAGATGAGCCTAGACCGGGGCGACCGCCAACGGCAGTCACTCTAGAAAATGTTATCAAGGTGGAATGGCTAATCAAGGAATCTCGAAACATTACCCACCGAGAGATTCAGGACGAACTGAATATTGGATCCCGGGCAGTTTCTACCATTTTGCATGACCACCTTCAAGTTCGGAAGGTTTCGTCTCGATGGATACCACATTTTCTCACACAGGAGCAAAAAGACATAAGTGTCGATTGGTGCAAATTTATGCTAAAAAAATTTGATAATGGTAATTCACAACAAGTGAGCTACATTGTGACATCCGACGAATCTTGGATATATAGCTACGACCCATTTACAAAACAGCAATCAACACAATGGGTCTTTGAAGAAGATGATTTACCTACTAAAGTAGTTCGCGGTCGAAGCGTCAACAAAAAAATGGTTGCTGTTTTTTTTCGACGTAGTGGACCTGTAGCCGTAATTCCACTTGAAGATCGGAAAACAGTTACCAGCCAATGGTACACTGAAGTTTGCTTACCACAGGCCTTCCAGGAGCTGAACGTCAGTCGTCCAAGTACTGGAGCTCGGGGCATCATTTTTCATCAAGATAATGCTCCGGCCCACACGGCTGCCAGAACCACGGAATATATTAGCAAATCAGGAGTGCAATTGCTACCACACCCTGCATACAGCCCTGACCTGGCTCCGTGCGATTTTTTTCTGTTCCCCACGTTAAAAAAATCATTACGTGGGCGACGATTTTCGACGGCGGATGAAGCAGTGGACGAATTCAGGCGACTTTTTTTTGACCTTCCGCAAGAACAGTTTTTCTCCTGTTTTGAAAGTTGGTTCAGTCGTATGCATAAGTGCATAAAGGCAGCAGGGGAATACTTTGAAAAGTTGTAAATAAAGTTTTATTATATTCCTTATAGTTTTTGTTTAACTAAAAAATTTCGGAACAGCCCTCGTATTATAAAGGCGAAACTTTGTGCGTGTGTTTATGTGTATGATTGTTACTTCTTCACGCTCAAATGGCTGGACCAATTTTGATAAATTTGGGTATGAATGAAACTACTTTTTATGCCAAATGTTGTGTTCCTGTGGGCTAAGCGGGTAACATCGCGCGGTGCAGCTAGTTATACATAACTACATTGTCCCGGATAAAAAAGCTCCGAAAACTATCGTATATTTGCTATACAGGGCGTGGCCTGTAAAAAGAGCTATAAATTAAAACATAGATTCTACTCTTCAAACTGAACAACATTTGTTCGGTAACAAAAAAAAAAGACAGGTTTCAGAAATCAATTTTTTGAAACAAATTAAATAGTATGTTCAATATTGACATTGCCTGAGCATTGACATAGCTGTCACACTACTAATATCGAACATTTCGCAATACATTGCTTCTTCGTCTAAACATTATTCTAAAAAATATCATTTAGTACACATTATTTTCAGAAGTTGCTAAACAAATGTTGTACAAATCAAGGGAAGAATCTGTGTTTTAATTTATTGCTCCTATTACAGGCAACACCCGGTATTATCAAGATACCAGCGTAAGGAAACATAATTTTATTCTATTATACTTGTAATATAAGCATGGCGGGAGAGCTCGTATAAATAGAACATGCAGAAGACAATTTTTGCATACCGGGTGGTAAGAAGTTACTAGAGTCGAGAGATACCGTTTATGGTACACTAGCTGCACCTCCGCTACCCGCTCATCCGACGGGATTTCGGGATAAAAAGTAGCCTATGTGTTAATCCAGGGTGTCTGCTACCTTCATACCAAAATTTATCAAAATTGGTCCAGCCGTTTGAGCGTTAAGAAGTAACAAACATACACATAAACACATTCACAAACTTTCGCCTTAATAATACTAGTGTGACTACATACTGGTGGTGAATTCGTGAGCGATATGGGGACTTTACGAATTACCGCCCGTGGTTTGTGTAAAGTTTTAAGTCTTGCCTTGGTCAGGAACTGAGATTTCTCTCTGACAGTACAGTAAATCCCACTTGCCCCACTTGCAGCCTAGTGTGACGTAAAGGATTAAACGTACCATTTATGGTGTGAAGTTTCGGGAACTTCCAGGACTAGCATAGTTAAATTTTTCGGGTACACTAGTACAAATTAAATAATTGAATGACCACTTTTTACAAAAAAATACCGACTTCAATGAGCGAAATGGGCATAAACAATATTTAATTAATGAAATTCTTACTATTTTTGGTAAATATTATATGAGACCACCTCTGAAGAATGATCTAGTAAACGAAAAATAATTATCAAAATAGATTCATAATTTGCGGAATTATCGCGTAACATATATACCTATAAAAAAAACACTAGGGTAATTCCGGGGTAGATGGCCATAAGGGAGAGATGGCCCGTCGAAATAATTCCTGAACTGTTGGCTAGACGGCACTTGTGATAGTTTAGTTCGCTTGGCGACGCGCGTAGAAGCAAGGGTACGTGCCACTTTACGTGAAATTGTTATTTTTGTTTCTATAGTTTTAAAGTTGATTGATTAAAGTTTAATCACAAATAAAGATTTCTATAATAATGTGTAAGATTTTTATTTAACAGCATTTAAGAAAAACTATGGCCAACTACCCCGGACTTACCCTATATAGTGGAATTAAGAACATCTTTTTTTAGTGAAGTCGGTTGAAAATAAAGAATAATATTTATATCATTTGACCGCGCATTTGTATAGAGAATGACCGGTAATAAGCCAATCCTGATCAAAATGAAGGAACACCTTCGTTAAAGTCGGTTTAAAATTATACGGTCGTTTTGCCATACTCCAAGAAAAATGTAGAAACTATTATACTAACTATTAATGTGAGTGACACAAGTCAAATGGGTCACATTTAGCACTGCTGTCAAATTCGTCACACGCGGTTTGTTCTACTCGCCGCACTTGAGTACACGTACTATTCAAATGCCTATAAATATGTGTCAATGAAATAACAAGGCAGCGATTTATACGTACACGATTTTCACACATTAAATAACAAAATGGGACTTAATTCAGTTTAAAAATAGTTCATTTAATTATCTCGGCGTTTCGTTTCTCTATTTTTTATTAGGATCAAATGTCTATATGGGACTAACTGCACTTAGACTGCTCTAAAAGTTAGAAATAACTGTCAAAGTTTAACATTCCTACGGAGCGCTAAAAACAATGATTCTATGGACGGACCAGAATTACCGGCAAAGAATTTCTCAAATTAAGTAGCAATGGGTAGGACACATTCCTCGTAGACCGTGTTCTTGAGTGGGAACTACCCACGCAACTTGGTCCCCATAAAATAGACATCAGTCTAGCTGACCTAGTGAAGGTCGTTTGAGTTCATTGAGGGAGGGACTCTTTTCTATGATAGCTATAGAATAATAATGTGATGCCTATTGCCTATTACATTGCTTTTTTTTCGCGAGCTTGGAGCCCTGTCCAAAAGCGTTGATTGACACGCGACGCTCCGGGCTGCGGGTTACCCGAATGCTTTAATTTCACCAGCTTGCTCCAATGAGTCAGTCTTAAACGTGCGTGACTTTTAATGGTACGTGAAAGTGAGTGTTTTGAGTTGCGCCCTATACTAATGGATACACGTACCTTAATTACGTTTAGAGAGGTGGCAAGGTGCTCCTCAACTTGAATACAATCAAGGTTAAAGATATTTTTCACTTCATACGCTCGGAAAAACTCCGTTTATAGCGCGAAGCCAAAAATCTGCGTGCAAAAGTCTAGTCTATCCGCTAGCGTGCAAAAGTCATTTTAATTTCGAACACGATTAGAGATGTGCCTTTTTGATTGTGATTCTCTTTGATGCATATAACTTTTATATATGTTTGCTTTTATCTTGTTTATTTGGTTTAGATTTGTGTGTGTTATGTCTTGAATGTTATTTATGTTTAATAAAGGGCAAGGTTAAATGTGATTATTTTTATATTTTTTCACTTCTCATGCTCTTAAAATGTTACTTTAGTCTCTGCATATCGGGACTAAAGCTCCTTATTAATCTCTAGGGATTAAAGTAAAATTGTTTTAATTTACTTTGGAAACCCCTAAACAGCCAATCACGATGTTTGTGAATAGAGGTTTGTAGCCATTTTCAGTGATATAGGTATACAAACTTTTTGGTGCGTGGAAATAACCTCAAAATTACAACTGCTCAAAAATATAAAAATAAAAGATTATATTTCATGAAACACGATTAATTCAGGAATGCGAATTTATTCAATAATATTAAAGATGAATTAATTTTATAATGCCGTCCGTCCGTAAGTCCATATTAGTCTAAATAAAATAGTTTTTAAGTTTGAATCTGTTGGCTAAATATGCGACCATTTAAAACGTCACTTTATTAAAAAGAAAAGAAACACGGAATATTTTAATTTTCTATTAGAATTTTGAATGATAATTACCATTAATCGTATTAAACTTGAATTGTAATCACCAATTAGACCAATTAATTGTGTCACTATAAATTACGAACCAAATAAGTTATCATCATCTTCCAGTGAAGAAGAATTAAAGCTGAAGGCTATGTGTATAGAAGAGTCAATCCAAAATAAATACAATATTTATCGAAGGAATATATTGAAGGAATTAAAATATCCTCAAAACAGAAATCACAACCAACATTTGACCCACGCCCATCAACATCGCGGGTTGAGAATGAGCCTAATGAACAAATAACCATTGGCAGCCTTTTTGAGGAAAGGTCTGCGTCTCTACTATACTCTCCATTCTGTCCAACTTTTACTTCGATTTCGAGTGAAAATATTGAACATACTTCTCAACCGTTTGTACCACACCGACCCAGCTTAATTTTCAGGGGAAAACTATACATTTAAATGTAAAGAATTGTACAAATTGCCCTTTGAATTTTTCTGAGGTTGGATTAACGACTGTAGGTACTACGTAATTGTAAGAAACTATGTTATAATAAATATTGTAATTTTATATTGAACGTCGTTTCTTTTCCTCGCATTCAAAGTGAAAAGTAGAGTGTTTAACGCGAAACTAAACAACCATAATGACACTCGAACTATTAGCCACCCTCGCTTAGCTCGGGTGGCTAAAACATCTCGTGTCATTATGGCTTGTTTTAGTCCCTTGTTGAACAATCTACTATTCTTGCATCTCGCATTTTCCTAGCTGTAGTGAGGTGAAAAGTTGTTCCGCACGGCTGCAAAATGATTTAGCTTCTCGTGTCTTGAAAGCCTCGCTACGCTCAGGAATCTATCTTTGAACCATTCGTTTCGTTCATGGTTCAATCTTAAATTCCTTGCCTCGTTCAGCTATCAATATCAACGCTCGCGCTATATCACAATTTTGCAGCCTTGCATAACAAATCACTATTATTCTGCGGGTTTATGATGGTCGTATTTATCGCGCGATAGATCTTTGTCCTTTTATCACGCCGCGGCTGGACAAATTTTAACCAAATTTGGTACAGAGATAGCTGGACATTCAAAGATAGTTATAGGATACTTTTTACCGGTAAAACAGAAATATGAGACCCAAGTTGACAGGCCACTGTTAGCTTGCAATTCTAAGGTTCTACTGCGGATGTCCTAATACAAGTACTCTTTATTACACACCTCAAGAACTTACAGAAATTACAATTAGAGGTAAACAACAGGCGGTCCTTATTTCTAAATCTATCACGCAGCGATCTATCATTCCCTTTTCATTGTACATTCTAGTTTCATGTCAAAACACGTGTTAAAACTAAATACGAGTTTGTTTGAAGCGTATGACTGTGTCAAATGCACACGTATATCCGAAATGGCCTTTACCCTGTCACGGTGGGCGGGGCAGGATGCTCACGCGCAACTCTTTCCGCTCTGATTGTGACAGTTCGCCGTCTCGCTTGCACGCGCGCGCTCGCGCACGAGTGAGCGGGACGGCGATCGTGGTCTTTAACTTTGACTTGTCTGCTTTGGGGGTAATGATAGATGCCGAAGCGTGGAAAATCGCAGATGCATAATGAATCATATATACGTTTTTATGTATCTGCAAGAAGGAAGAAGTGTTAAACGCGTTACTTTATGTATCCATCTAGTTTCTTGTACCTCGAATGTCAACATTAAATAACCGGGCAATATGTATAGGTCAGCGTTTAATAAAAAGGACAAGTACACATATTTCTTATTTAGAATTAGAATCGTTCGTCTTTGCGAAATTCGATTCATATACCTGACTGAAAAATGGTTTTCTTTTTCTATGAACGCGGTAATCTAAAAATATACTTTTCAATTTAAAAACTTTTGGGCACCTTTTAAATTAAAAACTATTCTGAGTAAAATGAACTCTTAACCCAATATTCTGAAAAACAGTACAGCTATAGTAAAACATATCTAAACTAAGCTCATCCACTTACCTGCATTCACAATGGCATTGTGTCTAATACAATCCTATCTGCTTTTGTTCTCGTAACCGCCAACCAGTTACTTACAAGAAAAGGTTAGAACTACATTGCGTGGATATTGAATTTTCAACCTTGATGATGAGAATTCAGTCGTTTTTCTAGAGAGTACGTTCTTGCTGAGAGTCGGGCGGTTGTAAAATTCCAAAAAAGTTACGATCACCATTATTCTGTTAGTGTATTTTGTAGTCTAATGTCCAAGGAAATATAGTCGATAATCTATATTAACCTTCCAAGGTGGTTACAATCTGCTTTTACTACGAGCTCCTTATCTTAATTTGTGGTTAACCACTCAATGGTATTGAGTTCTTAAGTGGATGAGCTTAGTTTAGATAATTTTTACTATACACTTGTATTGGTAGAACGTCCACATGTCTGAATTGTACGTTTGTAGTAATGAAGTCCTAAAAAGATGATGAATCTTTCGTAATGCTATCAATACAAAAATTAATAATATTCCCAGTATTCGCAGACATTCCCACATCGAAATATAATGAATCGAAGTAAAATGGGCGATTATTTCAGTTAAAATAACCGTCTCATTAATATGTCCACAATATTGGCCTATCCTAAAAGCAATCGACATCATGTAAAAATCCGCGACGTCAAAGCAACCGAAAATGGCGCCTCAGTTTATACGGAGGTCGTCGGCATTGAGGACATTAACGAGGCTGCTAAAACACTCAAATAATCACCCAGATAGCTAATTCCTAATAATAATTGTATTTAAATTAAATACGTGAACTGTTACGTGCACGTATCACTCGTATCAGATAGGAGCGACGTGACAGATTGCGACGATCGATCTATTTTGTGGGCGTTTAGACCACGACCGGTAGCCGTGAACAGTCAAACGTGGCAGCTTATAGGGTAATCGTAATCATACTTGCTCTTTTTTATGATAAAGGAGACAAACGACCTTACGGGTCAAGTGACCATCGCCCATAGAATCCTGCAACTGCAAAAGAGTATAAAAGTGCGTTGCCGGCCTTTCAGGTGAGAGACGATCTTTTCATGACGGATTACAGAACCAGAAAGGACGAAAGACAAAATGCACGATTCTTATGCAATATTGCAATTCAGTTAAATAAATCTGAAAGATTCAACATTTGGCGCATATGCTTAAAAATATGTCTTCGGGAAATATTCTACGATTTGCAAAGATGTTAAGGCGATTTGGACAGCTATTTATTACATTTTGATAAGATATTTAACGTTAATTGCATATGTCGAGCGTGAACGATCCTTGTACTTATTTCAGGCGGAACCAAATAATACGGTTAGCATCAAAAGTGAATGACAATTCACCACTAGCTTATGTGAAATCACCTTCTAAAATTGTCAGCTTCTGACTGTGCTATTGTATAATCCGACTGAAAGAAAAACATATAGGCATTAGATATATGATATCACTTTCGTTATTTGAACTGATAACTTGACGGATGTCAACTTTTAAATGTAAATAAATAGAAAACGTCACTAATGTAGACGTATCTCGGATACGCGGTAGAAACGTGGCATTCAGTTTTATAGTTATATTAATATTATTGTTTTTATCCAAATATAATCTATGCCAAGCCGCCGTATTTCATTCTCCACGAGAGTCGCAGCGCGCTCAATGCCACCCTTATCTCCGATACGGCTATCGCCAGATATATTATCAATTAATGTACTTCTGGCTTCTAATTCACCCGATACAATACCGGTGGAGAACAACCCAATTAATTTTTCACTTAAAGTATAACGCCAAAACCTTGAACTGCAGACTTGGCATGTTTGTGGTCAGAAATACTCGCACATTTATTCCTTAGTGCAGTAGGCTGTTTATCAGAGACATGGCGTCAAACATATTGCCGACCGAATTCGACTGACTGATTATAGAGAACTACAAGATAAAAGAAAGGTACGGATCCTTGTCACGGCACCAACAGCCGTAATAATGTATGTATGTACGTAGTGATGTAGTTTTTAGGGTTAGTAACATTAGTAATTATTTTTTATCAAGCTGTTATTTTATTTTAATAGTAGTCGAAAAGGAGCTGGGGAGACGATGAGAAACGTAAAACATAAATAATACGTACTCGAAGAATTTATATTATTATCGCCATACCCAAGATTAAATTCTTGATTAAGCTTACGACCGAAACATTTTAATATGTTATTTCTATATGCTACGATTTAGGCGTAAGTGTCGACTTCTATATTTCGCAGCAGCGTTTCGTGGATAATCAGAGGCACGTGCATTATGATGGGAGTATTAGGGCCCTTCTAAAAATAAAAAGTTTTCGCATACCGACACCGACTCTTCGAAATGAGTTTTCATTTCGCCTGCAATCCGCCGTGCAACTTAATTTACTAATCTGTCCAATTTATTTTGTTCCATCGACTCAGATCTGATACATTTATCGGTGCCGGATATCGTGGCGATCACAACATTCACGTGGGCCTTATCAGCGGACAACAAATACGACGCTGCGAGAAATCGGATCGATTCCTGGCCCATACATTACCGCCGTATGTACCGTCGTGCGTATCTAGATGGAGACTTATCTTTTGAAGATCGGTCGAAAACCACTTATAAACGCTGCAGGACAAGGACATATAATAGCTGCAGATCGCGACGCAAAATGTAAAGTTTGCGAATGAATCTATGAATTTTCAAGACTTGAAGGTTTTTAAAAGGCTTCCAGACGCCGATCCCGCTGACCCAAATGTAATCAGATCAGATAAACAAAATAACGTTTTTTTAGATTAAATAAAATAAACTGTAGTTTAGCTTGTTTATATAAAAATTTATGTATCTCAACAAAGTTGTGTATATTTTTATAAATATTGATGTAGGTGTATGTATGTATGTAATTAAAACCGCAAACATAGCTTATTGTTTTTTATGGGCGTAGTGGCCGAGTACCATAACGCTTATGTTTCTTTTTTAATGGCTGAATGCTGTGATGTTGTGTCTAAAATTAACATTGAAACAAAAGATAGTCGCTTTCCAGGCGAGACGCCTGAAATGTTGGGTGAAATATTATTACATACTCGCTTCATGTCGACCCCTCGTCGCACCCGTAACTGAGACTTCCTATTGTGGAACAAAATGTCAACATTTCATCGCATATTTGAGAAAATGGTGTTGTGTTTATTTCAAAATAAACTATTTAGAGCCTAAATTAGATGTATATTAACCGCATATTACGTCAATGTGCTGAAACTACGAAAGTTTAGAAGTTATGCTGTAACAAAACGAACCGGAGTTGCCACTTGATCAATATTTTAATGGGCTTAGGTGGATGGCAACAAGGCGATTCTACGGCTTCCCGTGATTTACAGCAGACACTTTTAGTTTAAAGAAAAAATACTGAGGACGCTTGTTATTTTAACATTTCGATAGGACAAGGATCTCTTAGGTAACAACCAATTGATGTAAAATCTAATATAATTTTTATAATCCAGTTTATATAACAACTTAAAACGATACTTTACTTACAAAAATTTTGTAATCTCTGAGGTAAAAAGAGGATTTAACAAGTATACCTATGCTGTGTCAACTTGTGTCACTATAGCTCCCAAACGAACGGACCGATTTAAATCATAAGTTTTGGTTTTAGTGGAAATAAATCGCTTGGCTTGACGAACTTGTATATTTAATGACATGTGATCCAAAACGCAACTAATTCTACCAAGGAGCCACTCAGAGCAGCAGTATGTATGATTGTTAAATACACTCCAGAAAAAAAAATACGGCTCTTGGTGCCGTGACCAGGATCCGTATTGTTTTTTATCTTGTAGTTCTCTGTCACAGAATACTTTTAGTAGATGTTGGTAAATGTCTATGGGACTAAAAGACTGCTGTCTAGACATCTAGCCAGCTTACAACGGCCTAACAATAATGGATTAAGGGCGGCTTGTCTCAAACCGACTGTGAAAATGGGATATTATGTAGTAACATGCAGTTTTCTATACGTTAACAACAGACACTATGCATTAATCATTATCAATAATCGCAGGTTTCGCGGCACCGCCTGCAACAAATATCATTTGCATTTTATTACAACTTTTTTGGAATTTCCTTGTATTTGTCACAATCTGAGCGATAATTCCCGATGTCTAGTCATTGGTGTCTGTGCGAGTTTGGAGCGGCACAGACAAACGCTACCGACAAGTGACGTTTAGACAATAACCCCATGTACTATGGGAGCGGTTTTTAGGCGTATATTGTACGAGTTCTTGCGCCGCCATAGAAAGCTAATCACTGCGCAATTTTATGTAAGGTCTGCCGCAGACGTGCTCTCATCGCCGTCTTTTAGTGTGGGGGGACGTGAAAATATGTTGATAATTTGGCTAATTTGATAAGCGTTACATTTTTGCATGCCATTCTTCGACATGATGAGATTCGTCACGTCAAATTTAAGACAGAAAACAGCGGTCAGTAAACATCTCTTACTACTTACAGTCTGCGCACTGAGCGTCCATACTTAAAGCTAGATTAAAGCGCACAATTAAGTGGATACAGTTTCAAATATTTTGTTGATTCATTGAGTAAATAAGAAAACAAATAAAGATCATCTCACAAAAAAAGGGACAGTCAACCGCCAGCAAAAGCAGATGATAGCATATGGAACACCGTGGCCAAGGGGAGGCTACCAGCGACAGCAACCCAAGCCTGCTTTTGCTGCGTTAATGTTGCTATAGGTAACACATGTAAGACAATCGCATTTGGTCTGGGTCGCGCGACGTATGCATCACATAGTAATCGATTGAAAGCAGTGGGTCGCGATCGCCACAATCCGAATGCCTTAAGAATTCGGCTTACCGAAAACGCAAATGTCACAATATCACTATTATTAAGACCTTTATATTCGTCTACATCCAGTCGACTGTGCCGGGCCTAATCTAACCGTCAAAGTCCGAATGGCATCTCGAGATTCGGCATTCTGCAAACACATCTCGTAATAATGGATGCAACTATTAAGGCCGTATATTCTCATTCCAGTCGACTGCGTGCGCGCGGCCTAACCCACTTCCGCGCTGGAATCGTCCGCTTTACATTATTACGTAAAGCGGTTTTGTTGTATTGTTGTTTAATTACACACTATGGCTAAGAAACTATGCTTATGATAGGTTTCCGGCTGGTACGGAAATTGCTGTTAACATACAACCTGTATTATGGACGAGCATCGCGCATCGGTAACTATTGTACGAGTTGCGAAAAAATATGAAATATTACCTAAATTCACAATTTGAAATACCCCCATAAAATGCTACTAAACCTGAACATAACAACAAAATTTGGTATTCTTAGCTCTAATATTGGCTCGCATCCTGTCACTTGTCCCAATCGAAGCTAAATATCTTGTAACGATTGCAGTTATTTTTACCCAAACGGATGGACCAATTGAGTGCGTTTTTTTTTTAAATCGAAATACTTATTCGTCGAGATGGTTATTTGCTATCTTTGATGTAAATAAGACCAGGAGTTTCCAAGATATTTAGCATTAATTGAAACAAATGACAACCTCTCAACTAATGTTGATGCTGAGAATTTCAAATTTTGTAGTTATGTTTTAGTAACATTTTTTATATCACTCATTGAATGAGGGTCTCATGTCATGATGAGTTACTCGTGTCGGGGGTGTATTAAATTTTTAATTTTGGGTTTTTAACTGAAAGTTCTAACTACACTGCTGGGTATAGGCCTCCTGTGCCCCATCCAGCGAACCCCAGCAACCTTCACGGGACTCATCAGCGAACGTCGTTAGGGCCTCACGATTAGAGATATGCCGTTCTCATGAACATTTCCCGATTTTAATGGAGAAAGAACGTTCTCGACAACAGCATATCTACTCACGATGTGTCTCCCTGTGTGTGCCCAAGAGGCCATCGATCCTGCGAGCCATATGCCGTGCCTATTGCTACTTTAGTTGTTCTGTTTACCTACGTATACATGTATGAAGTAACAGTTCCTAAAATTCAGAATCGTCACAATATACCGATAAATAATAGATAATAAGAGTGACTCAGGCAAGTGACTTTCCCTAGATATACGGAACAGGGCTGTGTCATTGTCATTATCAGTTTTATTGGCGGTGATTTCGATGGCCTTCAATCTTACATCCTTATGGTGGCTGACGTGTAAGTAAACACGAAAAAATTCGTCTATCTGGGGGCACAGTAGTGCCCCCGCCAAGACGAGCATCGTATATACTAGTTAGCAACATTTATTAAAATCCGCGTAGGTATACCAAGTTTTTTAAATAAAGACCTAAAATCTTACATCAAATTGGTCACTATCAGTGGATTTAGGCATAACCCAACAGGGTGCAACAACACACGCCATATAGCGGATTTTTAGTGGCACTAATTTATTTTACTGGCATCGACAACTTTATGGTAAATGACCTGGACCGGACAGGGTATACGTTATCATCAGACCGCTATAGCGGATTTGATTAAATTCCATCCCATTTAAAAAGAGGAATTTTGCAGTTTTGTCGCATACATTTTGATAAGAGATAGCATTGATTACAATGCCATATGAATCAAGAGACAAAATGCGTTGCGCTGTTAATGCTTTTCTTGTATAATCAACCCATTCCCGTTGAAAACAGTATTTCATTGCAATTTTATAACAGTTAAAACAAGCAGGCAGAAAAAATCGTGCAACTTCTACTGTTTGTACCCCGATAACTCGTTACTGATGCATATTCAAATGCATTCAAACCCTCATACACATATAGTGCCCCTACACAGCCCTAACAATCTACCCCCCTGCCGGACTGCACGCAAATTGCATCGTTCGAACCCGGTGTCATTCCATCCAGCTCACTCATATAGCGTACAACTGTAGAGAGAGAGGAATAGGGCGAACTAAACTTCGAATTCTGAACTTCTGTGGCCTGCACCCCTCGTCGACATCTAGATTCACGAATGTATATAACTGTCTGGGAATTTAAGGGATACGGAATTATAGATTTTTGTATTGGATACTCGTGTGTAGTGTTTGTAGGCAGCGTATTTTGTTAATACCCGACGAAAAAAGAGAGGTATGTTATTAGTTAAACATGTGTATCTGTGTGTCTCTCTGTGGCGGTGGATGGACCAATTTGAGTCCAGTTTTTTTTTCGAAGGATTGGCCGTCGAGTTGGTTCTTAGCTATGTTTGGTGGAAATAGGACCAGTTTCTAAGATATTCAGCTTTAATTTGCACACGCGACGAGATCTCAGCCAATATTGAACCTAAGAATTCCAAATTTATAAATTCCATAAATTCCAAACGTAGATGTTCAGCTTTAGTAGCATTTTCTAAATCACTCATTGAATGAGGGTCTCGTGATGACCAGCAACTTATAAAAAAAAAAAACACCGTTTAACAGCATTGTCAGTCTCCGCATGGTCTCTACGTTCGAGTGCTCTGTATGTGAAGATTGTGGCGGCAAGTTGGTCGCACTATACACTACACAGTAGGTACATAACCACCATATTGGAGACCGGAACACACCGGCCGTTTACGTGCCAATCGTTGATTGCATTAAAACCGCATTTGAAAGTCAAGGCTGGCTTACATTCTACTTTGATAATTATCGCCGATTCCACGTTGAAAGGACCTAAGTCCGTTCTCGAATGATAAATTCACTTTGTACAGTCACCAGCAGAAGCTACGCACGCACTCAAAATTGCACACGGACTCTAGGTGAGTTTCATAAAGGGATCACACGAGTGTTTTAAGACCTCGTTATGTACAGTTGCATACTTTATCTACACACTTATTCATAATAATTATCATAGATTTCTTTTATGAAAATCTAAATTGATACTGTTATGGTGACCTCGCGGTGGCTACGGTTTTGTTATGAAATTACATCTCTGATTATGGTCGCTGCCAATTATTGTAGGTCCTTACTTATAATATCTGAACTTGTTATAGGCATTTAACAAGACGGGTGTAGATACAATGACTATACAGTCCGACGCGGGAGCGACAGTGACGTAAAATTGTTATTTCAATAGGGGGTCGTTTGATGATTGGGTTGGTGAAGCGACCCTTCTCTCATTTTGGTGTCTCCTCTCGTGTTTCCCACGACCAGAGCCTGAAACCCTTCCGTCATGACCCTTACACAGCCTTCGGTTAGAGATGCTCTCCATTTACTACGCTCGTTAGCTAAAGTAGCGGTGTTGACTGATGTTGAATTATAGCACATACCTACTCTTAGTTATATGAATCAATGTCATGAACCAAAAGGAAAACAAAGGTTCTTTTCTGTACTAATTTAACAAAACAATTGTATGACAGCCATGAATTAAATTTTTTTCCCGGTGAAAATGGCTAATTACTTATTGTCTCCATTCAAATATTGGTACCCAACCCACGGGATGGCGTTACAATGTAGGTCACATTTGTATGGAGCGTTTTTAGTCCTTTGTAGGGATGTTGAACTTTGACGGTAATTTCTGACTTTAGGAGCAGTCTGAGTGTAGTTAGTCCCATATAGACATTTGATCCCAATAAAAAATAGAATCTAATGACATCCTAAAAAAAATGTCTTCACGCCGATTAGCAGGGCTGATGCCAAACGTAAGCATGTTGCGATTTGTGCAGTCCTTAAAGCGTAACACAGGCCTCCATGAGAAGAGTACGGATGCCCATGTTACACTGATATCTTCAAGAGAATAAGGCTTGTACAGATTGTGAGTGTAATATTCTGCTTAGCCACTTCTGCTGCCGACTGTAATTCGCGGCCGATTATGAGAATGTCACTTGTACGGTCGCTATTATAATAAGCATACCCCGGGGATTTCGTCGCACGATTGATTTGTCGCCTACTGTCGGGCTAGTGTTATCATCAGGGTTCGGAAATTCGGATAGATATTTACCTAAACTTTGGCGGCGGCTTTGTCGTTCATTTGTAGGTATAGGCGGCTTTGATTGAGGTCTGAGAGAGATAGAATAGGATTTTGGCAACTTTAGGTAAATATCAATCCGAATTTCCGTTGCCTGGTTCATTCATGCACCGAAAACCCAGGGGTTGGTTCATTAGTCACCGAAATATAAGTATAAGTAAATAAACAAGCGTTTAGACAAAATATATTTGACGTTATCAAGGAAAAGGTGCCATTTTGTCGCGCAAAGTTTTGGTACTTTTGGTTGAAAACTATGTATAACTTAAATTGTACATATCAAGCTGGGAACAGGGCAGATGCCGTCTCCAAAAAAGAAATAAAACCTGTCAGTCGAGACACGCACCTGTCATGGCCACTTAGCCCCAAGGACAAATCCCATGGGGTCCGTAAAGACGTATGCAACCGGCGTGTGGGGCTACATATCACATTTTGTAATTAAGACTAATTGCATTTATTAGTGTAGACTGCATGTGCCAGTGAGTCCCCAGAGTTGCAAAATAGATAATTGAAACGATATACCTATATTTTAGCGTCGACCATGCAATAGAAAACTTTTTTTCGAAAACCCTACAACATTTACAATAAAATATATATATATATATCTAATGTTAATCACGCAACAGTATGCCTAGGATACGATCTTACTGCTATCTGTTAAGAATAGCCATAAGAAACACTACATACATTGCCTAGGTGACATTTTATTATTAGAATGTTTAAACATGTAAAACAACTTGTTTGCGACGTACACGCTCACTCTTTATCTTTTGATAGGATAGGGCACAAAGTAATCAATTTTCTCCAAGAACATAAAAATTCCATGCTGAATTTTAGCCGTTTTATTTTCTTATCCAAATCATATACAGTCGCCACTAATAGAAAGTGATGGCGTCAAAACGACATGGCTCTAAGAGTGCACGACCTTTTATATAATTTTATATAATCTATTTTGGTTTGATATACCATTGCTTTGTATAATGTAACGAATGATATAATTCCGTTTTAGATAATTTCAAAATTATATAAATGTAACAAGACATAGGTATTTTATAATGAGTTAAGTGCTAAAGAGCTATAAACCCAATTACTACTTGTTTGCTAGGTTAGGTTCGTTAGGTACATTCGAGTCCTCCAGAGCGGAAATAGAAGCCTCGCGAAGCGGGGATTCGTCGATTTGCTCCCGTTATTTAACATTAAAACTTGTATACCAATTAATAATAAGATTACGAATATGGTTTTATCAAACGTTACGTTATTTATTAAACGACTATACGTCATATTATTGTATATCAAGAGTATGTTAATTTTACTGTAATTATATAAAATATACGGACCCGGTTCTATAGTGTCCTTATTAATCATAATAAATGCTTCGTTAAACGCAAACGAATAGCCATGTCATCGAACGTAATCCCGAGATTTTACGTAACGTTCTTTGACCACATTCAATGGCTCATCGCATCGGAGAAAGATCGCTTAGGAATGCGACGAAATTCGTACGAAAACGAAAGTTAGGGGTCAAGTGCGGCTGCCGGTGTGTGTGGTGGGGGGAGGGGGCGGGGCTGTTGTAGTAACAATCAATCAAAGTGATTTATCAAGTTGGGAAAGTTTCGCTTTTGGATGTGTAAGATGAACACACGCATTTTTTGGGTTCCGTTGATTGGGCTTAAACATGGTGTGAATAAAAAAATTACAATACATTGAAATAAAACAATTTAAGAGCATTTCTCGGAAAGTTTATACAAAAGACGTCAATTAAAGTTCAATATATATATATACTTCCTATTTTCTTAAGTGCTAAAATAATTGCAAAATACCTATGTAAAGTAATTGAAAGCGCCGAATTTGGCTTCCGATTTGTATGGTAATTTATATGAACAGAATCTGCGCATACTATGAATATAAACAGATGAAGCTAGTAAGTTATGCTTTTCCTATTTCGCTTATATAATGTCGAGTTTAATTTCGCGGTCGATCGCTTCCCTGTTTCACTCAGCCACTCGCTGACCGACGGGTCATACTCTGAGAAACCACAGAAATAATAAACTAAATTGAAAATTTAAAACAACCCCAACACAAGCTGTTCATCGCGAGATCCCCCATTCAACAAGTGACATAGAAAATGCGACTGAAACTGAACATAAATTAAAACAACAATATTGCTTTTGCTAATCCGCGGTATAATAACGTGCCAATTAGTGTTAGGAAAGCAATATTGTTGTTTAATTAATATGGATTTCCGCAACGCATGATTAAATTAATTATTTAAAACTGAACATAACTTCATGGAGTTATTAACATCAATATTGGCTGAGATCTTGTCACTTGCTCAAATTAATGCTGAATATCTTGGAAACTACACGTCGCATTTCCACCAAGCTAAGAACCATCTCGACGAACAAGTCTTTCGATTAAAGGAAAACGCACTCTAATTGGTTCATCCGTTTGAGGGCTATGACGCCACAGACAGACCCAGATACACAAATACACATATTAAACTTATAACACTCTTATTTTCTAGTTGGGGGTTAAAAATGAGCAGTGATATATCTATTAACAACCAAAACTCACTAAGTAACAAATATCTACTTAAAACAAAACTCGTATCTCAGTATCTATCCACTTACTAGATACGAGGTTTTGAAGAGTACTGACAGAACTTTTAGTGAATTTTGTTTGTCACCAGGCGATAGCCCGCAGCTGCCTACTGAGCCGGCGGTCCTGGGTTCGAATCCCGGTTAGGGTAAATATTTGTGTGATGAACTCGAATATCTGTGCCTGGGTCATGGAACTATTTATCTATATAAGTATGTTTATCATCGTCTAGTGCCCATAACGCAAGCCTACTAGAGCTTACTGTGGGACTAGATCGATTTGTGAGAGGTTGTCCGATATTTATTTATTACTAGCTGTGCCCGCGGCTCCGCTCGCGTGGAATTCGGTCTGTGTCAAATGCTAATACCTCACCGTTTAAACCGTACCTGGACTACGACAAACATTTCAAAACCAAAATCAGCTTAGTCTGCCCAGCCGTTCTCGAGTTTAAGCGAGACAAACGAACAGCAATTGATTCTTATAAATGGTGGAACGGATCGAGGGACGTGTAGGCAAACAGGGAATTGTTCAGACTGAGTACTTCATTTTTCACCAATGAACTATGTAAATATTTCTATCCATTTTTGAGACACAGTTTGTTAAACATTAGTGTAAATATCTGCACATATCAACCCTAGCATATTTCGAACATCGCTTAAGTTAAAGACAGGAGTGTAATTAAAAATGTAAATAAAACCTTTGAATTAGTAGGGTTGTCACTGATATTAAAATATTTTATTTTGATGACTTTTTTTACTTTTAAATCCAGTTTTACAATTATAATAGGTCGATTGTTGAATCACTCAGATCAGATGACACTATCCTGTCAGCCCAGTCTTTAGAAATGTTCCACCCTGTATATATAGATTTATCCTCTTACAGTAGGTTCATAATCATAAATTACCATACAAATCGGAAGCCAAGTTCGGCGCTTCCATTGACTTTACATAGGTAACTATACCATGACCATGAGGCATGGTTCAGGGCACTAGCAACCAAATTTGCCAAAAGACCATGAGTTTGCAGTGACAGTACTCGTTAGCGACTGCGTTAACAATCTCCGGAGGACAGAGTCTGTTTCAGATCGTATTTTTCCGGTCCGCCTCGGGCCATCTCCGTCTAATTACGATTCGGCGCGCGCAGGGACGGCCAATTTCACCGATACCTACACTTTCACCCGATAGAAAACATTTATACACCATTTGCATGGTTGTGCAATGCCCGCATAATGCGTGATCTCGTAAAGACATAAGAGGCGCGTTTTGGAAACGGTGTATCTCTAAATGTGTCCCGTTTTTTACGTCTTACCGTACTTTTACGTCTGGCATTAACTGTGATAGCGGCTCCACACTACTCGAAGTTGGGCGAATATGGTAGTGAGGGGAGGCACCTAGCTGCGGAAATCCATACTGCGGCCAACTTTGGTCAACTTCGCGAGTACCTACTGTGGAGCCGAAATGTCGCGACACAAATACTACCAGCCCGTGTAGCACAAGTATTCTTCGCGGCTATTGTCGCGCGACGTAGCTCTACCAGTCACCCTCCCACATTACAGCACAGAAAGAGACAAGCAAGTATCTCTCGCGAGAAATAGTCGGTTGTAACAGTTGTGCTGGAGGTGCTGTCACTTTCCTTTTAATACCGTGCGAGCAAGACATGTAATGCTCTGTCGTGCGACAAGCGAGTCGCGGCAAGTTATGCAAGCCCCCGCTGGAGCAGTATTTTTTCTGTACATTGCAAAGTCGGCTTGACGGCTTGCTTTAGCTTAAATAAAAATAAACACATTTTCACAAAAAATTACCGCCTTCAACGAGGAGATATTGTATTCACGAGAACAAGTGCATCAGTTACTATTATCATACTACTAACGGTCATAACCTACCTATAATATTTAGATTTATTTTCCTCTAAATCAGGATATTACATAGTTTCAAATAAAAAATAATATACAGAATCGGTCCACAATCGGAGGAACGATCGCGTAAGATACATACAAAAAAATACCCAACATGCAGTGGCCTTGAGAACCTCCTCCTTTTTTAAAGTTGGTTAAGTATCCAAATTGTTTAAGTACCAATTTGTTATAATGCAACCCGACAAAAAGTAATTTTACTCATAGCATATTTGGGCTCCATTACATGACTAATATAAAACCATATCAATATCAACTGCGAGTATAATTTCACAACAGATCAACGGACGTCCTTCCCATTGACTCATAAACCGGTCAACCTAGACCAGTCAACAGAGGCGTTCAACCCAATCATTTTACCATCCGTCCTTATGTGGAGTTTATATTACGCTACTAACACATTTTCAGTAGGTATATTGTAGATATCAATTAGTACAGAGTTATTTCAAATAATAATTGATACACTATTAACGCCAAACGCGTAGTGGAGGGTCGCAAGTTATGTGATGAGACCTGGTTCGCGGCACTCACTGACAATGAGACAAAGGCTCTAGTAGGCTTGTGTTATGGGTACTAGACGACGATATAAGTACTTATATAGATAAATATATACTTTAATACATATAGAACAACCATGACCCAAGCACAAATATTCGAGTTCATCACACAAATATTTGCCGTGGCCGGGATTCGAACCCGGGACCGCCGGCTCAGTAGGCAGGTAGACAAGCCGAGCCAAACGCGTCGTCGAAAGTATTGACATTTACAGTAGCGGAAAAAAAAACTATCATATTGGTGTATGTAGTACGAAAGTTGCCCAACTTTTACAATTGTAAACGGTAATGTAACGAAGTACTGACCTGAGATTTCTTTTTTAACCAATAAAACATCTATATTTTTCTGTACAAATTGTTATTTAAAAAACGTTTTCGACATCCTGCGTCTTATAAAAAAAACACGTTTTTACACTAGTTTGCCGTTCAGTTAATATTTGCAACTACGCTAATAAAATACGTATGTTGTTATTTGTTACACACTTACTGTACTACAAGTTACTTATTACGCTACTGGCAATATTCATTCGGATCTTATCCTTGGGTCCAAATCGACTTAAAGTTAAAATATTTCAATATGATAGATTTTTTGCCGCTACTGTACCTATAATGGGATCCGTGAAGATAACAGAACTCCTAAACTTTTGTTGAAAGCATTGAAAAAATATACACCTTGGAAAACGACGATTCGTTGAAATCGGGTTTTTCGCAGTTCTGTTTTGAATTATACAACAGTTACCGGTGTCATAAACATGAATGACGTTATTTACTTGTTTAAAATCGAAGTGTGACTCGTAGTATAAACATATGGCACCCAAAGGAGAATGTTTAATAACACTCAATGTTTACAATAATATTCAGTATGCTGACATATTACATTAACTTGTTTGATTATATTTTATCATATGACTAAACTGACTGAAACGTGGTCGCTCACAGTGGGCTTCATAAGAAGTTTCAAAGTTACTCCAACGGTAATGGAGCTAGCTATGCTCGGAGTTTCCTTGCGGGATCGAATCCGAAATGATGATACGCAAGAGAACCAAGGTTTGAGATATTATGAATGCTCACTCTCACAATCACATACATTTTTTTGTTTAGTTACATTTATTATTATACCTTTTATTAGTTAAAAGGCAAGTTAGTATTTTGTTTTAAAACCTTTCGCGATGGTATAAAGTGAAAAGTGTGGCGTCTTTCATACAAAATACACATGAATAATGGCCTTTTTCGCCACTACTGTTCGTGTAGACGATGCTTAATCATTTATCTATCGTTTCGTAATCGCAACCCTCATAGGCCTGGAGCCCACCGTAGATTAAAGACAAGGGTAGTTACGGACACCCAATCGAAATCTGCCAACATTACCGAAACCTAGTTCCAGATTCTCGGTCATCATTTGCGTAACGTGTTATCCAATGCATACGCATGCGCTGTGCGTAAACAGTTGGCCGAGATCATCGCGGAACGACAGGGTAGTAATGTACTTTTACTCGCACTAGGCCGGCAATTGTGGGCCAAGAAAACTGATTCGGTCACCTCCAAACGTTCGGCGTCGTGACTGATCACAACGGGATTAGTAGATAAGGACGAGAGGGAATAACAGAGGAGGCCTTATCCCAGATAAGATATTTTAAGATTTAACGTATCACATAAAAAATTGGGATATACCAAAAAATAAACACCTCATTTTAGAGTAAAAATCGTAAAATACAGACCAATTCAAGAATTATTCTCCATAGTAAGCATTTTGTGAGGACGTCACGATTGGCTTGACTTCTACAGCAAAATGGCAAGGACAAGTAAAAGTAAAAAAAAAATATATATATTTTTCTCTGGTGTCATATTGTCACAACCTAATTGTTTATTGCGGTATAAGAGCCCTAGGAAATGGTTATTGCTTGTTTGTTAGGAGAAGAGGAAGAACATGACAAAAAATCTAGAAAAAGGAAACGACGTCATCGGCACGCATCGCAAAAGTTGCCTGTCGGAGCATCGGTGTCGGTATTGCCGATGAGTGATGTGTACGGCGCGGACCAGTGGACGCTCTTGTACGAGTTTCTATACAAAGCATACCAAAATCCGATACGTGCGATGCGTCTGTTGCCGGCCTGTAGACGCTTAGCTTAAAGCGACTTAGTGCGACATCTAAACGGCACGGAGGCGTAACAACTCTAGCTGTTGCGTCCTGACGGAGCGCACGCGCACATTGAGCGGAAAGATGGTGGATCAACTTGCTAGGCCGAGATCCCTCTGCAATGTACTGCTAGGACAACACATTTTTATTTTATGTTGGGGCAAACGAGCAAACGGATCGCCTGATGGTAGGCGATTACCGTCGCCCATAGACACCTGCTACACCAGAGGCGTCACAAGTGCGTTGCCGGTCTTATCTACGCCACGAACGCGGAGACATACCCGTTAGTGGGTTAGAAGTTAGAACTCAAAAACAAAGTCCGAGTCACAGTGAGACCTAACGCCTCTAGCACTACTATGCTTTGTGACTCTTCTCGCGCGACATAGCATCGCCGGTCACTCTCTCACAGTACTGCACAGAAGGAGATGCGCAATATATCTCGCGCGGTCGCGTGTCACAGTTGTGCTAGAGGTGCAGGTCTGATACAGTTAAAAACATGTCAAAACGAGCGGTTTATTAAGTCATGTATGTATTATGTGGGTTAATATTATATGTAACGTCGTCTAATGAGAAGAAAAGCATTGTTATCCAGGTAGGTACTAGATAGTATTAACAATAAAGTGCTTTTATTGTCCAAAATACCTAGGTATTTTATAAGAACATATTTTAACATTGAAACACATGAATCGTCTATAAATAGATCAGTGACTATAAGTCCGCCGTTACATAACGCGGCAATCTTTCAGTGTATTGGGTTGCCAGCACCATGAAGCAGATTCCGAAATAAGGCTACAATAAACGAAACAATGAGTGACAGAAAATGCATCGGGATCTCAACCTATACCGCTTACTAATGTCACAACGGTAACTAAGCAAATAATACATTACAGTACATCAGCGACGGTTTAAAACTACCGCTGAATTATCACAGTATAACGGGACTTATCGTGCAGTTCTGATATAAAAAAAACAAGGTATGACACTACGAAATGACAGGTAGACTTTCGACGTCTTCACACTATGATTGGTCAGTTGGTTCTGTAGATCCGTTTGTGTTGCCATCGCCAGTGGTGTATCATAATACTTCCCTATTCCCTTGTAACCCGTATGAATCCATACTAATATTATAAATGCGAAAGTGTGTCTGTCTGCCTGTTACCTCTTCACGCTTAAACCGCTGAACCGACTTAGATGAAATTTGGTATGGAGATAGTTTGAGACCCGGGAAAGGACATAGGATACTTTTCATCCCGAATAAATTTAGTGTTTCCGTGAAACCGCGGGGCACAGCTAGTATCATAATAATTAGGCATCGGATAATCGGATGATTGATACCTGAACTTTGGCGGCGGCTTTGTTGTTCAGTTGTAGGTATAGGCGGCTTTGTTTGAGGTATGAGTGAGATAGCAATAGAATTTTGTCAACTTTAGGTAAATATCCACCTGAATTTCCGAACTCTAATAATAACAGTGAGTGTTTTAAATCAATTATTACGACTAAATATTTTTTTGTCAAAGAACGTGACAACTTTAATGCGTAAACGCAAAATGTATGCTTTTAGCGGGATTTAAACCCCCACGGCTTTCCGGGCCCTCGACGTTTGTAACGTGATGTTACGTTCATGATCTCTAAGGGACACATGGTCTTCGAAACGTCGGGGTATTTAAATAAACACTTTTTGAACGCGATTAAGTTTCAGGGTGGGCGACACGCTGTCGAGACCGCACCCGATCACAGCAGGGGTGCCCCAAGGCTCGACCCTGTCCCCCACCCTGTACATCTTATATACTAATGACATCCCGCGTAATATCCCGTCAGTGAGATTGGCTTTGTTCGCCGATGATACAGCGCTCTACACAACCACGAATAAACTTTCAGTACTACGGCGCGACCTCCAGAGTGCAATCACCGATCTAGATCGCTGGTTCAAGCTCTGGAGGATCGAAACAAATGCTGACAAATCGCAAGCCATTCTTTTCACCCGCACCAAAAATAAGTTAGAAGTTAAAATAAAGCCAATCTCACTGGCGGGAACTGACATCCAGTGGACGCGCCAAGTCAAATATCTGGGCGTAACTCTGGACAGCAAACTCACCTTTCGCCCGCATGCCAGGGCAGTCCGTGGCAAAGCACTGTTTGTCCAGAATAGACTGGGCCCTATGCTGAACAAACGGAGCAAGCTGTCGATTAAAAACAAACTCAGGCTTTACACCACCTGCATTAGGCCAGTGATGACATATGCCTGTCCGGTGTTCGCCCACATACAGCCGTCCATTTTATATTCGCTTCAAATTATACAAAATAAGTTCCTCAGAAGGGTATTTGGCGCCCCCTATTACCAATCAAACCTTAGTCTACATTACGACGCCAAGATTCCCACCCTATTGAAGTTTATCAACACCAACGCCAGACGTTTCATCGGAAACCTCTCTCACCATGAGAACCCACTCATAGCCAATATACCCAAATACACAGTTCCGTCAGCGCCCGATGAAGCTGGCGTTGGTACTGATAAAACATCCACCAGTAGTGGTCCAAGAAATCGCCCATCAAACCCGGACGTAAATGGGGAAGGCCTTGTCCCCAGCCCTTCTAATAATCTTGCTACTTGCCCCCCCCCTCTATCTAGACACGACAAGCTTAAACTGACCAGACGCCCTAAGCATATTCTGACTGACCCGGACGACGCGATCACTGTAACCATCGAAAAGTGGAACTCGGTGATCCCGCCGCCCTTCGACGAATCGATTTTGGACTCTGACCCGACGCTTTTGAAGGTCGTTTTGCGGCCTCCAAGCTAACGACACTAAAAACTCATTATGACAACACTTTACATGGCGAGGTAATATATTACCTCGCCGGCTCCTACACTACACTTCACACCAACACTATACATTGTTTTCGTTAGTTCACACACACACATTTTAATATATCCGCGGGTTCGTGGGTCTTCTACCCCCCCCGCAAGTAAGGACAAATGCAGTTGGAGGCAAAATTGTCTACTGCCCACTCAAGGGAGGAAAAAAAAAAAAAAAAAAAAAAACGCGATTAAGTCCCGCTTTTTTTATAATAATCGGTAAAACAGTTTAGCTGTGAAGAGGTAACATGCAGGAATTACTTTCGCGTTCATAATATTAGTATGTACGAGTATTTATGCCGCGTGATGGAATCGCTATAAAGAATTGTTATAAATAATTCGTAATAGCAATCAGATTACGTGAGTTTAAATAAATATTGATTTATTCAGATTTTGGAGGAAAGTGGTGTCGTTATGTTGGTGTCTGTTGACCCGAGTGTATTAATTAAGTATAATTTATATTATGTTAAGACCAGCTGTTCGTAAGATTTGTGTCCGGTGATGTCCTGGGGTCACTCTTTAAAACTACTATATTCGGCGGCAATATTCAACAAAAAATTGTAATTGCAGCAGTTCCTATTGCCCATTCTTACTTAGCTTAGAATATGTCTAGAAAATACCAATATTATAAATTATCAACAGTTTTCTAAGAAGTTCAATCACCATTGTCTCCTGGGTGACGGGACAGAATAACAACAAGAAAAGTTAATCCACCCACATGAATAATACAAATATAAGGCTTGTTAGATAAATTTCACAAAAACAGTAGCGAATTTTCACATCGCGTTTTTCCATGATCGCAAATTTAATTATGCGTCTTTCTTCGTGTAGCGATTTATTATGTTAGTCCTGTTTGCTCTTTGTTTACATCAGTGACATTCACCGACCGTGTTACCAAAACTTTGCCGTTGCCAGGTTAGATAAATTAGTACCACTGATAATCCGCAATATGGCGTGTGTTGTATAACCCCCTGTTGAGCTATATATCTAACTAACTATTTAAATTACGTGTTGAAAAGAATATTTATCAAATATGATTCAACAGAGCGATGCCTTTTGTAGGTCGCGCGGAAGTAACGCTGATAATACTGTTCTGTGTCCATCTAATGTTACACGCATTCTCTTAAATAATGTATTTACAACGTAATTATGACAAAATAACCTAACCACTACCTACAACTTCTAAAGCAAAGCGACTGTAAAAAGGCGTCCTAATTACTGTCGACATTTTCACTGCCTAATTATATCAAAATATCAAAAGACTGCTAGACAAAAGGGACTTCCCTCAACAAAGCTAGGAAGTGAAAACCTGAGACACCCTATATACAATAATATTATTAAAACTACCGTGAGACATCTTTAATATTTGTAAAAACAATTTAAACTCACATAAATATTGTCAGGAACGGCCCGACATGTTTCCAACTCATATGGAACTCTTCATCAGGGGCATCTATCCGTGCTGCTACGCTGAGTGGGCCGCGAGTCGCGTAGCAGCACGGATAGCTGCCATCAGGGGCCCATATGAGTTCGGAACGTTTAGGGCCGTTCCTGACAATTTTTATGTCAGTAAAAAGACATTCGCATTCGCAATGACTTTAAGAGTCAAACGTAGCTGTTCACTCATGTGTCGCGGCAATGCAGATATGCAAAAACAATTTAATCGGTTCAAAGTGACGTGGTGTAATGAACTAAAAGTATGGACTCACCTTGATTTTGTCCCGCTTGTTCCTTAGTATGATCCCGTCGTTCTCGATGTAATCGGGCACCTCCTTCCTCGCGGAGAAGTTGAACACCACGGAGGTGGCCCCGGGCGCCGGGACCCGGCCCCGCCGCGCCGCCGCCGGGCTGCCGCCGCGCATCCACGACTTCGCCTCACCGTTCTCCTTATTCTCCACATCCACACTCTTCCAAGTCTTCAGGCCTTTCTTCACTGGCTCCACGTGACCGTTCAATTCAGGCTTTATCTCAGCTTTCTCGGTCTTTATCTCGGGTTTGGTTTCGATGTCGACTTTCGCCTCGATTCTGTTTATTTCGGGTTTCGTGTCAATTTTTATCTCTTTCGGCTCCGGCCTCGGCTCAGGGGTGAGCTCGAGAGGAGGCGTTAGATTCCGTATGACCTCCTTGAAATCCTCCGGCAGAGAGCGGGGTATCGGTTCGACCAGCGCCGATGGCGTTTCTTTCTTTTCTTTAGGCGGAGTTTCGGGTTCGGCTACGGGAGACGGCGGAGGGGTCACTATGCGAGGCATTTCAGGGATTTTCTCAACTGCGTCTTCCGGAAGCGGGGCGGGAGTGGATACGGAGCGCTCGAGCGTCGGAGCCGGCATAGGTCTGATGACGCCCACGCGGCGCGGCGAGGCGGAGAGCCGCGTGCGACCGAGCAGCACTGGGTTTGACGCGGACACCAGCGGCAAGTGCGAGCCGCGTTTGGGAGCCTCGAACGAGTACCGCACCGTGGAACCAGCGAGGGCGATTCCGTCCAGAGCCGCGCGGGACACTGTCTTGGTTTCGGTCGACAGGCATGGACCTTCTGGCTCGTCGATAACAGAGATATCAGCGGCAGGCGGGCTTGGCGAGCGATCCCTCGGCTCGGGCGTGGAGCTGCGCGTCTGACCCGACTCCAACCCTCGAAGGACAGCTGACACGCGAGCCGCCGGCGCCGTGCGGCGAGTCGGCGCCGATTCGAACTTCCTCAGAGTGGATTTGACGACGTCCGGCGGCGGGCGCTCCGTGTCACGGAGGAGCGGGGCGGGGCGGCGCGGCGGGCGAGCGGCGCGGATGGTCGGCGGGCGCGGCGCGATCGGCGGCGCGGGCGGCGTCGGCGGCGGCGGCGGGGGAGACGGCGGCGGCTCCTCGCGCGCCTCGAGGCGGCTGAGGGCGTCGACGGAGCGCGCGCGCTTCACGGAGTCCCTGCGCGGCGGGAGCGCGGACGCGGGGCACGGCGGCGCCAGCGACACGGGCCGCTGGCGCTGCGGGCGCGGCGCGGGCGGCGGCCTCTCATCCAGCAGATGCTCTAACGACGCCGCCCGACGGAGCACCGAGGGTCTCCGTCGGGGGGCGTCTCTCAGAGCTAGGGATAAGTATCTGGACTTGAGTCGTTTGACGATGCCCGGGCCGTAGCGGAGCTCCTCGTCCTCCTCGGGTGGTGGCGGCGGAGGGGGCGCGGGCGGCGCGGGGGGAGCGGAGGGCGGCGGACGCGAGCGCGCCGCGCGCCGCTGCAACAGCTCGCGCTTCCATTGAGGGAGCACCCCGTTGGACATGCCTGAGTGGAACAATTTAACGGTCATTATCAGCGACATAATCAACCAACTTTAAAAAAGCAGGATCCCTCAAATCAAGGTTTTCTTAATGAGGTGTCTATTTAGCCGCTTTTCATCAGGTGAAAGATTTGGTCCACGCCATTTAAACAAAGCTCAGTTCTTAATGCTGTTAACGTTGTTTGTACAAGTTTGATCTTATGACATTTAGTTGACATTTAGCAAACTAACTAAACCTCTTAAAATACTTACAGAGCTATCAGAAAACTAAGATTTTAGGGTGTTAGCTAGTAAAGCCGTGTGTACCTACATATTTGTGTTAATTGTGCAAACATAAAGACGACTATTCAACGCTTGTGACATATTTCATCACATAACTAACTATAACTTGGAAAATCGCTTTGGCTTTACATCGAATGCGTGTGAAGGTTCGCGATCAATGATGATCAATATCATCATTCCTTTGCCGTTAACCCATTTAATAGGGGTCGGCGCAGCATGTCTTTTTCTCCTATTCTTCCCTATCCATCGTTTCGTCTATCAATGCCTTCTTCTCCATATCATATCATCTCCCACACGGTCCATCCATATTTTCTTTGGTCTTCCTCTTCTATTTCCCTCCACATTCATCTTTAACGCTCCGTGACCAATCGATATGAACCTTAGGGCCCTTGGACACTGCGTTTTATTTAACGCACTGTCGACGCGCGTTTCAAGAGCAAGCGTTTTTCATTAGACGTAGCGGTTTGTTTGCGTTTGTCGCGATACTAACGCGCTTTTGCATCGATACAAGCGCGCGTGCCCTGTGCGTCTTTTTACCGCGCACAGGCATCGATGCAAATGCGCGTTTGTATCGCTACAAACGCGCCGGACAGACGTGCAGCAGGGCGCGCAATGCGTGTTGATGACTCGTGTTGTCATGTCTGCCGGGGTTTTCCCCTGGATGAATGAGGTGCGGGCGCGGAGCCACATTACGTTATTGCGTTAGCACCGCGTCTGAATCGCTACAATCGCGCGTTTAACATCGCGTCTGTCTGCATCGATGTAGGTGAGCAAAGGTCTACAACGTGTTTTTATACAATTGCTTTAACTTCGACATAGTGCTTGGAACATTAACGTAAACTCATCCCTTAAACCGTTTAATGATATTCGAAAAATATTTTTTTTTGGTATCCCATACAAAGTAATTAATTATTTAATTGGTGGCTATTGTAAAAGGTCCTTTTGAGTTAGGCAATAGTTAGAGTCAACTTGTTGTCATTTTAACGTCACTGATAAAACTTCATCGATGACAGAATTGAGAGCTCGTTAAAAACTTTAGCTAGGTGGAATGCGTGTGGATGGTCTTGGGTTCAAACCCCGGTAAAGAATTTTCTTTTTGTATTTATTTTTGTTCATTGGCAGTGAAAGTTAAATTTTTTGTGCTTATTTTTTATTTCAGAACAATTTTTGCGGTGTGTTTAATCCATTTTAATTTTAATTCACTTTATTTAAATTCTTTCGGGTTATGGTATAGTCACAAATGAAACTAATTAAGTTTAAGTATAAACATTTAATTACATAAACAATATTGGCCTAATAAAATAAAATGATCTCCTCATCAGTATTTAACACTCAATATTTTTTATTTAAACCAAAATAATAATTTACTACATCTTGTTTTCAAAGTGCCCGCCATTATTTTCTAAACAAATATTCAACCGAAATCGTATCTCGCGATTTAGTTTGACAGGAGTGGCACGCATGGCATCGGCTTCTTCCTGAATTCGTTGCAGTAGGTCTTCCCTCGAAGCCACAGGTTTGGAGTAGACTTTTCTTTTAAAGTACCCCAGACATTAAAGTCTAAGGGTGTTCGGTCCGGAGATCTGCATGGCGGGCCACGCAAGAGTTTGACTGCCGCGTGTCTAATCCAACGCCCAGCAAAGTGCACATCCAAATACTGTCTAAAACGGCCAGCAAAATGTGCGGGTGCTTCGTCATGCTGGATCCAGTGTGTCCGCAGTGTTTCCAATGGAATATCATCGAAATAATCCAAATTATGCAAGTTCTTATTGGGATATCGACGTCGGTACTCCCTTGCTGCTTCCGCCGCATATCCATTGCAGAAACCGTAAACAAAGTGCATATTGGCTTCTTCTTCGGCCGTATAATTTATCCGTGGCATCACAAAGCAAGTGAACACAATTATTTCATTAAAAATTAAGTAAATAACAACAATAATAAATTACTATTGTCAATTTGACGTGACACATGCGAGTCAAGTGAGAGCAAAATAAAAAAGAACTTATTGATTTAGACCTTGTCGTACATAAGGAACACTGAAAACTCTACATACGAACCAGCAGATAATAGTCTTTGGTTATAAGAAGATTTTACACTGGTTAAACTGAGATTAGTGATTAAATTTGAATATTAAATAATTTGAAAACGGTGCGAGTTAGGAACTTGGTTTCTTTGAGAAATTGACTCAATAAGACGTAAAGAATTACCCCTTAAAGTTAAAGCAATTGAAAAAGTACACCCTGTACAAGCTGCGTCTAACTTGCGTGCGAACGTCGTTGCGTTAAAAAAAACGCGGTGTGCATAGGCCCTTAATTGTCGATGGGTTGTGAACAAACAAGTGTCATGTTGTGCCAATGACTTGGAAGTGAAATCTGTTAATAGCGTGCACACAGCGTGCATGTGTCAACATTGCCAATTGACAACTTTACCGTCACAAACGAAAGCCTCTACAGTTTCAACAAATTGGCATTTAGCATCTAAATGTACCGTGTAAAGGCGAAAGGCAGCATTGATGTAAATAAGAAAAGTATGAAGCTTAAATGTATATTTTATTACACTATTGTATCATTAGGTTCGAATCCCGGTGTGGACCACGTAGAGTCGGACCCCAATAACTCTTCCAAGCTAATAAACTGTCAAACACATAAATGGACAAATTTTAATTTTGTTGTCGAACTCAATGGAGAAAAATTTGTAGGACATATCGTGAAATTGGGCTTACAATGGTTAGAAGAATCAAAATTACTAACTCACCAAATTTTATTGAAATGTGGGAAAAAAATAAATCGACAACAAAATAAAAATTTGCCCAAAAACTAAGTATGGCAATATTAACTAAAGAGTAACCAACAATCTTAGTAGGTACTTGCACATAATATTTTTATTTCTTTACCCATACAATTTGTTATCTTGTTTTAATCTTCTTAGAGCCCTTAGAGTAAGTATGACAATAAACGCTGAAGTTACTGTTTTGAATTACAGTATGTAAACTCACTAAATACAGTACAGAAGTCCACCGAAATATCTCTTATAAAATTTATGTAAAAAAAAAACAATTACAATACTGAAAGCATAACATACCAAGATGATATTTTATTATATGAAATTTGCTAGAATCTAATACTAGTTTAAAGATTAAGAATAATATACAAGTATCAAGACTAATTAGTGCCCTATCTTCAGTGTTGTCATATACCGATTTACAGATAAAAAACTAAAATTGCTGGGGCAAAGATATTTTAGCCTGAATATATGAGCGCATTAACATTTTTCTTTGTATCTATATAGCAATAAATGAAATGTGGTGTTAATTTACTACATAAAAAAAACAAATGTGTTTAGAAATAAAATATAAATAAAAACTTGTGAAAAGGGGTTCTAGCCTATTTAAAAGGCTTGACTTACCGAAGTCCTGTGAGGAGTCCAGGATGGTCTCCACCATCATCTTGAGACGGCCCCGGGCGACCACTGCGTGACAAGCGGAAAAAATAATATAAGCGGAAGCAAATAAAAACGGAACTGCGAACTCCGGCGCGCATAACATCATATAAATGCATAAACAGATAGGTGTCATGTGTAGTGGGGTCTCTGCCTATATCAGCAAATTGGTAACGATTGTGCAATGGAATGTAGGGATGTAATTTTATTGTATATTACTAGCAATATTTTTGTAGGTGATTCAGAAGCATATTA
Source organism: Apotomis turbidana (assembly GCA_905147355.2). NCBI lineage: Eukaryota > Metazoa > Arthropoda > Insecta > Lepidoptera > Tortricidae > Apotomis > Apotomis turbidana. The sequence goes on along the minus strand of LR990280.1, from coordinate 59,198,392 downwards.
CATCTTTAGACAGCGATTACTAAGTCTGGCGTCAGTTTGTGCACCTGCCTACTGAGCCGGTCCTGGGTTCGAATCCCGGCCGGGGCAAATATTTGTGTGACGAACTCGAATATTTGTTCCTGGGTCATGGATGTTCTCTATGTATGACTGTATGTATTTATATGTTACGTATAATTTCGTCTAGTATCCATAGTACAGCTTTGCTTAGTTTAGTTCTAGGTTGATTTCTGTAAGATTGTCCCTTAATATTTTATTAATTTAGTTCCGTCCACCAGTCTGGTCACAATTTGTTTGGAAGAGATATTTAGCTTTAAGACCGACTATTGTCTACCATTGTAAAACTAAGGTGTCGATTGTAATATCTCTCTTGTTGCTGTGTAAAAGGAATTGTCGTATTTTATTGTAAACTGACATTCCAGTGATGAACAGAACTGACACTCGAATGAGTAACCGTCTTACATTGTTGTTATTGATTGAGCAAACGAAGTGAGCTATGTGTCTCTGCTTCAGCATCGCCAAAACCTAATTTATATGTCTGGATTTCTGGCTACTCTCACCTAGAGACCGCACTTCAACCGCAATTCTCATGAAATTATTTTAGTAGTTGATTCACTTTATTGAAATTTTTCAGTGTGTTGTAGTCATATTATTTAATTATATTTGAAATTAGTAATATTGTATAAAGTATTACTAGAGTAAATATGTCTTTTAATTTATTACGGAACACTGTCAGTCATCATTCTTCCTTAATCGATTCTAGTAGTTTATTGTAAAGTCTTCTTCCAATCACTCCAGGCATCTTTACATACATGGCTAGTTTACGTAGGCTTAAACAGAGGTTGTTCGATTGGATACCTTCTCTGTTCTGATCGTGTAGAGGATACCTTCTTTCAAAAATTGTGAATATTTTACAAGCTTTTACTTTCACCTGTCCCGTTATAATGGAATTTTGCAACCCACTTTCTTGTTTCCGATTGAGCTGAAATTTTGCAAATTGGGCGACAATACAATATTATAATGATGTGGAGCTGTTCTGATGATGGAGCTGGAAGGTGGCCATAGGGACTCCGTAATAAATAAAGCAATCATATCAGGTTTGGGCTCTTTAGAATCGTCTCTGTGAGCAATTGATGGATGTTCAAAGAAAAGTACAGTCGGCTATAAACCTTGTCACCAAAATGAGATTTTTGCCAGAAACTTATTCTCTTACTAAAATTATTAGGTGTGGAATATGTATTAGATTTTTTTTTTATTTATCAGTTTTATCACGCAACTTGGCGAGAAAGAGGGGACGCGGTTGCGCAGCAGTGCAGTTCAATTATTTAAATGTAATTGGTTTGCAAAATAAATGTATCTTTTTCTTCTTCTTCAGTGGGACACAAACATACAGGCTAGAAAAAAAAACATAAAAGAAACGAAACTTAGGTGGTATGTAAAACAATTATATGCCGCTAAACTGAGGACAGTTTGTTGGCCTATACATTTGTATTAATTATAAGGATAATTTAGAATAATTACAATAATAATAAAGATATTTTAGACTAATGCAGACTGCTGGTTGGGAACCACTGCTGTAAAGCATCCCAATAAAAGCAGGAAGAACTGACATGGGTTAATATTATACGATGTAAATAAAATAAGTATTAGTACCTTAGTGAGTATAACATTGTAAACAGGCAATTTATTTATCCTTAAGTATAAATTCAGAACTTAAGGTTAGCTGTTGCTGTGTGTGTTTTGATATATATTGAGACCAACATTTGTGAATAATCTACACAGGAAGGGAGTAGTTTGATTTAACAATTAGAAAAGGTCTCAACCATAGCAAGCCCGTAATTCTTTGTTTGAATCAATCATCTATTTATTACTTTGCCTGCAAACATACCACTCATGATCATTTAATACCAGTATTACAACCCACTTCGCGGGATAAAAGTAGTAAGTTCATACATACTGGCTTTAAAAATGACGACCAACTGGTCACAGGACTGACGATGACAAAGATTAGAAATGGCCAAACAGCACAGGGACACCAGTTCTCAAACCGGAACGGAATCTATACAAGAATCCTATTGAGTTATGAGCAGGGTTCCGGTAGTCATCTGCGTACAAAATACTGGCAATCAAATCAATTACAGTTTTTCGCTTATTATTCCACATTTATATACATTAGTAAGCTAATTTCAAAGTTCTATATTGATACCTAAATTATATTAAAGCATTTGAAATAAAAAATCAGAAGTGAATATTTAAATTTAAAATAAATACCGATAACAATCTGTGGTTAGGAGGACATGTGATACAAGGTTTTTCAAAGTAGTCATTGAATGATCATACATTGTTCTGTTTGGTAAACAAACAGCGCATTTCTATGATTTGTATTTCTTAAATTCCATTTAATGTGATGGGAAATTAATATATTCATAATATGTGTCTTATATGAAATAATAATCAGTCAGATTAGTATACCAAATTGAAAAATAAATTAATCAGTGAGTAAGATTAGGACCTCTAGGAAACCTGCTACTTAACAATAACAGTCCAAATGTAGAATAAGGCTACATTTAACCAAACTATTATTCCACGAAAAAATGGTTACTATTGGATAGGAATGTCAAACTAATATGGGGTTTAATATTATACATTACTATCACAGAATAAGTGTTATTCCTGGAATTATACTTCTGTTACATCCAGCCTAAAGAGATGAAAATGTTTAGATTTACTTGATATTAAAATATAAAAAAATACATCTGCTAGGCTTATACATAAATACAATAAGAAATGTAATAAAATAAGAAATGTGGTATCACCACATAGAAAAATTGGATCACAATTGAATCTGTTCAATAACTGCCAAAACATCATAAAATATGCAGTTTCCATATATTGTATTTAATTGTTAACAAAGCAGTTTTAGAATAGAACTGAGTAATAGGATTGCAATAAAAATTTAAGAAAAGTCCATATAATTTAATCACAATTTCTCCAACGATAAAAAAATCGTAAATAAATACACAGGCAGGCAAATTATTCACATCGCATGTAGAATAAAAATCAAAAGGCAAATATAAACAGCTGATTCGCAAAGTATTATTAATAAACTTAATAATTAAGGCTGCGTCGTTGACCGTCGCGTCTAACTGTATCAGAGTTCACCCATCGCCGCGTGCGAACTACCGACCGGCACACAATAAAAAAATAATATAAATAACTACCTTTTAAATTTCCATCGATTCTCCAAATAAAGCACGGCGATCGCGCCTCACCTAGGTGTCATTTAGTCGCGAAAACGAAAGTATCGGCACCGGAGGAAAGCAAAAAAATGCGTCCAAACTAGACTCCACAACACGCACTCACTGGCGGCGCGACCAAAGTCATTTAAATCGATTCTAACACGACCCACAGCTAGCCAGCTACAATATTGCACGTCAACTCACTATAAACATTTACTTTAAACATAAACACGTTGTAAATAGTTAACCGTTACTACTTAATTGGCTTTATTGTCGAGCGCTAATATAATCTAACCGGACAATCCCACTACAACGCAAGCAGTGACAGAAGGAGAAGACTGAATTGAATGGGAACTTGGGATTGGGAACGTTGAGTGCACTGAATGGAACGAACGACAGCACAGCACACAGATACGGTACCATTCATGTATGAATGAATAACGTAAAAAGTGTGAACTGAAGTAAAATTATTTTGTTATTTGGATAATCCTACGGATTTCTATATTACCTTATAAGTAATAATTTTAATATAATCAAATTTAAATTGAAAATGCTATGTAGTAATTTTTTGCTATATATTGGCAATACTTGAAGAAACTTCAAGAAAATTATTTGTCATGGTAACATTAAACCTTCGTCAAGCTAGAATCAGATTAACATATTGTGGTCCCGTAGAAAATATAATTAGCATTCAAGTTCGCTTTTGAAATTTTACCTTAAAATTAATTTTAGAAAATAGCAAACTCGATGTTTGTCAAGCGTCTACATGATCGCCCTCATCAGTTTGTTCTAAATTTATTACCATTTTAGTAGCCTCTTTAAAGTGAAACATGAACTTAAGGGTCTCAGATATGTAAAAAACGGAACCCTTCTAACTAAATAATACACGTCATATATGCTGAGTTGAGTCTGCCTGCTAAGCTAAGTGTCAAACGACCACACGCCACAGAGCAAGCGCGGTGACGGTGGTGACGATTTTATCCTGCAAAACTAATTCATTTACTTAACATCCTCAACCCCGTTTTATTTTCGCACACGTCGCTACCGCGCGACTTTACCGTACATAACCTTTGTCTGAAGCGGACGTAACCAAGTACAATGAGCGGTGAGGAAGTGAAATTGTTCACCAGGGAGGAGCTGAAGTCCCGGAACACGCGTGAAGATGCGGTCTTGATCATTCACAATGGTGTCTATGACGTCACACATTTCCTTGACGAGGTAAGTTTCCGTTTTTTTTTACTGTTACACGCGCCGCCCCAAAATAATATTCTAGAACATTGATCATTAGAAAAAATCACAATGTCTTTGGTTTTTATAACATACGTACGTGATCACTGATCAAAGTCCTATCCAATTATTTCATTTGCTTAATAGTTTTTGCTGTAGAAATTGCGGGCTTTGTTATCTTATCATCTTAGTTTCTTTTATAAACCAAGTTTAATTAGTATATGGAGCTGCAAAGTTTATCTTCATCTTATTGTATTGGAAAGTATTTTTTTTCCTGATAACATCTTTTCTTCCTAGGAGGGTAGAGTTATTTAAATGTGGGAAATTTGCTGAAATGTTAATATTGTTTTATAGAATGCCCAATGTGTCTATGTGTACCATATAATATGTTATTTGAAGCTAGTTGAATTTGCAATCCATTTCTTCTCAACTAACTATAATTTGAAGTTAGGATTGCCAGGTGTCTAGATAAAGCCGGCTAGGTAAGCTTTTGAGTTTTCTGTATGGCCAAAATAAACAGTGTCCGGCTTGTCTGGCTTTTGTTAGGTGTTTACATTTTGCTTTGTTATACCTATTAATACTGAGTCACAAATTGTGGGTGAGTCACAAACAATGTCAAGCCATTTTACCCAAATGTTCAGCCAAGCTGGTTGATCTGTCTGGCTATTACGTTTGGCAACTTGGCAACCTCATTTGGAGTGATTCTCTGCATGTTCACATGGCTATCACCATAGCTCGGACTAATCATCGCTAAACAAGAATTAAAATAAAATCTAATGTAAATACTAACAAACTTTTGGCCAATTTTGGGTTATATTTGGACATATATAAGTGCAATGTGCAACTCTTACTTCTAAAAAATGTTATGTTTATACCTTCTAAAAAAATTGTTATGTCATTAGTTTGTAGTGCTTACCGTTTAAAGGTTTATGTATTGTGAAGTCTAGCATTGTAGGCGCTTGGTAAAAACTGTAAGCCTGCCATGTATTTATTTAAATAAATAAATAAATAAATATAAATTATATTATATAAATTGGCCAAAAGTTTGTGAGTATTTCCATTATGTTTTTTTCTTAATTCTTGTTTTGCGATGATTAGTCCGAGCTATGGCTATCACTATCTTGTTACATATTTTAACACTTATGATCAGGCAAGATGGGTAACAGCACCCCATAAACTAACAGAGCCTCCAAGGCAAGCCTGTTCATAACTACCGTTGCGTTACCTTTGCAAAAATTATGAGCACCTAGTAGACGGGTTAGCAGTGGGCAGTCGGCAGCATGCACGGCATGGTCCACACAGCATATTACCACACTGAGTAGAAACAGATATATGACTGTGATCCTCAATGGTGAGGGAACAACGGAGAAGATAAGACAGGTTGTCGTAAGGTTTAAGTAGTTATTATTTACGAAAAAAATACTGTTGAGTTTCTTTCGGCTTTCTTCTCAACAGCGGTGTCTGGAAAATGCGGGTAGAATGAAGAGAGTGCCGGTTTTTTCAATATGGCGGCGGGCGCGGAGGGTGGGGAATTGTGCATTTTGCATTTTAAACACTGACTAACCATCCTAGACAACATATCAAAAATTCAAAACTACCGGACCGTTTGTAAGGTCACACATAGTACTTTAGTCTCTATTCACCGTATTATTCGTTGATTATGATATGAATGTGCTAATGAAATTAGTCATAATAATGTAACGTAAATTGGGCATAAAATCTCAATTTATTATCTCACTTTTTAGGATTATTATGTTGCAGCTACTTCATGGCACCTATTGTGTATTGTTTTATCAATACTTCATTATTATTTAAGCTTGTTTCTTCAAGCGATAACATTATCAACACTGATAAGTATGGGTGGGTTACGATTTTTATTTTAATTTATAAACAATATCATATCTCAAGATGCCTTTTAAATTTTTTTGTTTTTATATATTCCTTGCCAATGCAATTTTACCTTATTGCGTTCAGATAAATCAATTATTATCATACCCTGGGGGTTTTCGGTGTACAAATGATTTGATGCCTAATGTCAGCCAAGTGTTTAATGATCCATGCCCCCAATACCCTGGGGTATTATTATTATATCTCAATAAGACTGCCACACTACCAATGGAAACTGCTAGCTAGTGGGTGCCAGTTGCTCACAGGTTAGCAGGAAGAGATCCCTAACATGAATAAGTTCGCCTTTGTACACAATGTATTATTATGGTTAAAGAGATACAAAAATTATTAAAGAGATACACACACATATAACATAAAATAAGCAAGTAAAGTACAATGTGGGTACGCAGAGATTTATCTGTACGGTAAATTTATAAAACATCTTCATTTATGTTTACTTATAATGTGCTTCAAATAAAATTTTAAGGTAGGTAAATGCTCAATGACATCCTTATCAGTCGCCTTTTGTATACGATGCAGAACTCCCAGGACCGGATTTAGACGTTGTTAATTACATGGTCTCTCAGTTTTCGTTTAAATATATCAAATATTTTACATTCCTTTATTTGTTTTGGTAATTGGTTGTAGAATAATACTCCTTGGAACCCTATGTGTTTCTCACCAGTTTTAGTACGCGCTGATTTGAGACATTATTGAGAGAGATTACATGAGAGATTATTAGCGTTCCGCAACGGGCGTATTCCCATTTCACTCTTAGTTTTAATTTGTATTAAAACTAAGGGTATGGATTTTCTTATCTTATATTTTTCTTATTACTAAACAATTATTATTGTAATGTAGTTGATTTAGGGTCATAATTTTAGTTTCTGAGTATTTTTTTTGGCTGGAAGTAAGATAATTGTACCGAAAAAGTGTCTTTATAATTTTATTTTGAGCAATTTGTAAATTTTTGAGCGTTGTTTTATTAGTACTACCCCATATCTCTATGAGGTAGTTTAGATGGGACTTCACAAGTGAGTTATAAATGGTATATCGCCCTTGGCGAGGAAAACATTGTGCAGTGTTATAAAGACATCCACGTAGTGATGATTATTACTGTTTTTATAACCCATTATCGTGTACAATAAATTGTTTAAATACATGCTACCATTGCTGTCAATGCTTGTGTAAGATCCAGATCGCAGGTGTTTGTAGCGTGTAGGTGAAGGCCGACTTCAAATCTCGCGTGGTCGTGCCAGGAAGCACGACCACAGCGACTGTGTTGAATTGGCGAAACTAAGGGTAATTTTTTTTTGTAAAAGTATAGTACAAGAAAGTACAACAATATTTATGAATTTGTACTGTGATAGAATTCAAAAAATCCGCCGTGGTCGTGACAGGAAGCATCACACCCCTAGCCCCGGCAGGAAAAAGGGGCCAACAAGTAACGCAGGCAAAGCCACGGGGAAAGCGCTATTCACGTAGTATACACTAAGATATTTTAGTGACGATCTCTGCTTCGCCCGACGTCACACACGAAGGTCGCTTGCGCACCTCTGACCCGTGCAACCAGTTTAAGCGATTTTTAAAGTAAATACCTACGGTATCTATTGTGAATTTGTGACAGTTCATTTTAACAGCTTTTTTATTTATCGTTCAAACGGCTGAGTTAAAGAGATTTTGAAATGAAGTTGCTATTCATTTACTGAGCGAGCGTAGTCATCGTTATAGCTTGGACTAAAATTATTTCGTGTCCGGTTGACCGGATTTCCTTTTGTTCTCGCGTAGGATCGCCTTTCTCAACCGATTCTCATCAATACTACAGGGTGGTTTTTGATAAACTGTACATATTAAAAGGGGTGAAATTTCTGCCAATTTTATCGGTGAAACTGTTTTTAATTTTTGTTTTTAGCCATTGGTTTCTTTTTTACAGATTTTTCTACTTTTTAGTAAATTTTTGGTTAGTACACCTGGATGGTATAACTTTTGATCTAATTCTTTAATAGATAAAAACTAAGAAATCATGATTTAATAAATTACAAGGATGCTTACCTAGTGCCTGGCGTTTTGCAATGATTGAAAATTGATTCAATTAGAAGAATTAAAAAATACATAAGTCCTTAATTCGTTATTCTAATGTGCGTTAGTTCGATGTCTAAGTAAACAAAGAAATATGAAATAAATATAGTAATGTTCTGTACCTATTTCAAGTGTTTTCCTTCGGTGCGGTTTTCCCCTTAAGTTAGAGTAATCTGTCTTTGTACACATGCCAGGTTCAATGGAATGTCTTAGAGGAAAAAAATACATGTTTCCATAATAACAAAACTTACGGAATTTATTCTGTTTTTGTCTGTGTCTTTATGAAGTACTAGCGACCGCCCGTGACTTCGTCCGCGTAGATTTTGATGATGACAAAGATATTAAAATAGGTAGGTTAGGAATTTTATTCTTAGTTAATTCACCCCCTTAGGGGCAGAATTTTTTAAAACGCTGAAATTACTTTTTTGTATTTCATTACGTAAGCTTTCCACAAAGTTTCAAGTCTCTAGTTCAAAAAATAAAGCTTCTCCCATATAAACATTGCACCCCTATTTAACCCCTTAAGGGGTGGAATTTTCTAAAACACTTAAAGTACTTTTTGTGTTTTTTAATAAGTAATCTTTCACAAAGTTTCAAGTCTTTAGCTCCAAAAAAAGTTCCTCCCATACAAACGTTGCACCTCTATTTCACCCCCTTAGGGGCAGAATTTTTTAAAACGCTGAAATAACTTTTTTTTTTGTATTTGATTAAGTAATCTTTCTACAAAGTTTCAAGTCTCTAGCTCAAAAAAAAGTTTCCCCCATACAAACTTTGCACCCCTATTTAACTCTCTTAGGGGAGATATTTCCGAAAATCCCTTCTTATCCCTAGCCCACGTTATAAAAGTCACCTACTGCGCAAAAATCAACTCTCTAACATTAGTATTTTCGGCTGTGCGTTGATGAGTCAGTCAGGACTTCTTCTTTTATATATATAGATTACTTAACTATACGTACTAACGTTTAAGCTTGGCTTTTATACTAACTAGTAGGTATTTAAAGAAAATACTGACTAATAAAAAAAAAACGGAGGTCTCCATTTTGATGCGACATAAAATAATGAAGTGTACCGTAAAACTACCCAGCTATAGTCCAATCATCCAACTATGGTCCAAAACAAAACTCAAATATATTTTTATCAAATTCTATATCCTATCAGTGATTTTTTAAGTTTTTATTTAAGTTTGTTTAATTATGTTGTTCACCTTGAGTTTATTCGTAATAATTGTCATAAAACTAATCAGTAATTTTCGGATTAAATTGGACCCATAGTTGTAAGGACTGGACTATAGTCGGGTAGTTTTACGGTACCTAATAAGAAGATATCTCAATAGCTATGATATACATTTATTTTAATTGTGAGAAAATACACTGATATCAGAACCTCATCATAATAAAAATGTTAATAGTACCAATTATGTCGCAATCAACATGCGACTTGCAGGCCGCGGTCACAATTCTCATCAGTTTCAAGGCGGTTAAAAATAATCACTTCTGAATGATGTGCCGTGGTCGAGCACGTTTCCCAATTTGTATGGGGGAAAGAACGTCCCGTCCTCGAGAACAGCACATTTCTGCTGAACTTAAAACAGACTTCAATCAAAGAATATATATAAGAAACGACAGCGACATTTGTGTGCAGTAACAAAACTCGCGGCTATGTGTGCGTGTCGAGGGGTGAGCGCGGGACGCGTGAGGTGGGGAAAGGCATTCACGTGAATGCCTTGTCGAAGGATTCGGCATTACAAGGTCACCGACGGCCGAGTTACACCGATAGGCCGCTGTCGCCCCTGTGCTTGAATTAAAATAAATCCTATTCCAGAGAGCTATGTTAGTATCACCTGTCTTGCTCGCACGGTATGAAAAAGAAATTGTTGCGTATCGAAGAATCTCTCACAGTTATGGTAGAGGTGCTGGTATGAAATACATGGGCATATTCAACAATATTTCTTATTCCAAAAAAAAATTATACACTTGAACTCCTAATATGGCTCAAATGGATTTATATTTTCCATTTCTTGAATGGCGAGCCCAAAAAAAAGTTATAAGTAAATTCTCGAATCAAGTCAGCGAAAAAATTTAGAAAATCTCAAAAACCTCCCGACCGATTTTGGATTCGGCGGACACACATTATGACATATTATAGCCCATCCGCGTACCTCTCATATCTGCGAAACTATAAGCAACTGTGATAATTCATCAGTCATCAACCACTCATCGGGTCTCGATCAGGAAAACATAAACATTTTAAATGCATAAAATTCCCGGGTATCAGCTTTATTCATCCCATTCGCTTTTCGTTTAATTCTTATTTCGTCTCATTCTGCATTCGTAACTCATTCTTGTTTCGTCTTGTTCGCTATCTGTCCCTATCTTTCTAAGTCCAAATCAGTAACTTGTCTCATTCTTATTAAGTCTTATTCGTTGTTCGTCACCGTCTTCCTTGGACTCATTCTTCATTATTCCTTTTAGTTTTTCGGCTCATGAGACGAAATATAAATTGAACGAAAAGCGAATGGGACGAATAAAGCTGATACCAATTCCCGGTATACTGCAAACTCTAATTCAAACCTCATCAAATCTCTTGTATGTACAAGAGAAATAGTGTCTCTCTTTGCGTTCTCCATTCAAAACGATTTTGCTTTTATTCGCGTTCCCTCCCCTTCAGATTCTAAACTGAAAACCGCATTAGAGTAAAAGTAGGGCACAGCGCTCTACGTCAATAACAGATAAAAGCTTAGATGAATGTATGTCTATAGTTATAGAATATAGCCTTATCTTGCAAAGCGGGCACGGCTAGGAATTTCATTAGACGGCGCTGCTGCGGAATGCTAAGCATCCTGGGTGAACACCCTGGGCGAACCGATGTGGGTGTACCGAACGATCACTTGGATCGATGCAGACTGCAAAATATTACATTCATAGCAATTGACAACTTTTAATATTTTTAGGACTATAATTTTATAACTTTTCTGTATTCCGCTTAGAAATAGGACGTAATCACGTAGATTTTTTTATATTTTTCTGGGAATTACTAATTTTATTATTCATTTATTTATTAATTATTATAATTTACTCATTATAAAAAGTAATAAATCCAAAACTATGGCATTAAAGGCAAGGTAACTTTAGTCTGGTGCCTAATAAAAAAAAAGAATGGCATTGAGTTTGGCACTATTGACAGCTTACTTTTTTTCGCGGATAGGTCGAAGACTACAACCCTATGCAGGCATAGTTGTCGTAGATTTCGGGTGTTTTATGTATTTCTTGCAAAGCCGGCACGGCTCGAAATTTAATTAGACGCCTCGGCTGTGGAATGCTTAGCATCCTGGGTGAACACCCTGGGCGAACCGATGTGAGTGTACAGTACGATCACTTCAGACTCAAAATGGTACATATAGCAATTGATTTATCAAGACAATGCAAAGATACAATACAAATCCACTTTATTGCACACATCAAATACACAGGGATACAAAATATGGGAGATGTACAGTAAAAAATACCGGCCAAGTGCGAATCAGACTCGCGCACCGAGGGTTTCGTACAAACATGCCTTAACTAGCCGTCTTAAGTTTGCACCTGGTATGTAAGGCGCCGGATAGGTGCAAAGTTAACGCAACCGATCACAATTGTTGTATGGGAGACAGGCGGTTTTATCGCTAAATAGTGATCTCTTCAGACAACCTTTAGGTAGTGGAGTAGACCAGCAAAAGAATATTGAACCGACCGAAAGATCTCAAGGCGACTATTTATAGAATAATTTATTTATCAGACAGCTCGGATCCTTCTAATGGTCGATTGGAAATGAGTGTTGTTAGGAGTTAGGATCCATAAAGGTTTGTCGGAACTCCTCATTTCCGTGCTTCAATACATGCGAATCTTTTTAGTTTCGTGGAAGTAGTTTTGAAGATTGGAGAATGAGATTATTATTGACAAACGATCTAATAAGGATTTTAAAATTGCCGATTTATCAATAGGTAGGTATGGTCTTTTTTTCGTCTATTTTTTTTATATATATGAGGACTTAGGCCTCGGATTTGTTGAGAAACTCTTATTTAGAAATTGGATAAAAACATTCTTGTCTAAGTAGGTATCAGAATTTGTTATTCCATGCAAATGTGCAATTGCACGCCATAATGCTAAGCTACGGAGTACAATAGAGTTAATCTTTCGAATTTTCAATGAGTTTATCTTTTGTGTGTTAGACAGTAACTTAGAATAAATACCTGTAGAAACCTAGTCAGCGCTTTTTAGTGATCTGCGGCCTGTCATGGGCTCAGATTCGTCCGTGTGCGCATCTGTCACATTGTCAATAACAATAACACAAGCAAAACGTCTCTATTGATTGGTTCCTAGACATGCCCACGTAAAACCAAAAACGGCTATCCTTCGCAAATCTGTTGTAAAGGAAGACTATCGTTCTAGGCGTATTTATTCTAAGGGACAGTATTGAAACAGCTAAGTTTCTCTTACGCAACCACCATACTCAGTTTTTCTTCTTCTCATTTTACATAAAGATTTATTAACAAAGTAATGTTGTCCTTCGATATATCGATATGAAAATGCTCGAAAACTATATTCTTATTGTTAATTTTAAATAAAGGTTTCTTTACAAAGTATAATTACCCTTAAAAATTTCATCGCACATTGTTGCACATTGGACGTTCTCGAAAATTACCAGTCAGTTAGAAGCGTTATTATTTAAAGAAAGCCAAAGGTTGTCTTGTGATCATATCTTCCATTGAGAATGAGATGGAGTATAATTTATTCGGTTTTAGTTACAGTGGTAGCACATACTTAAGGTCGTGACATGTTTCTTATGCCAAGTTACAATGGGTTGTGAATGTATTTGTTACATTCAAATACAATACAAATATTACCTTGTTGCTAAGCAATAGTACATTACATTACATCAGAGGCCGGGAAAATGAGGATTTCCGGCCAAGTAGGTATATTACGGTATGTCTACGTTGAACGTATCTTGAGATCCGATCCATTACGGGCTTCCAGGGTTCATCATCAGGTAAATTTTATGATAATCACTAAGTGGTGATTCAGGATGAGTCAAAAAGTGAAAATGGTTTGCTTGTATTCAATTAATTAGCTCAAAACTAAATATCAAAGGAAGTGGTCCACCGAGCTCGTATATTCCCGGGAACAATGGGAATTTACTTGGAATATCCCCAAATGGGAATTTACCGGTAACGGGAATTTCTCAACTACACAACGTTGCAACACGTTCGCGTGTCATGATGAGCAACTACGAAAAAACTACGTTTTCTTGAACGACCATTTTTTGATATTTCTGTTAACTTAAACACCCTGGAGCTCCCAAAGTATTGATCGTAGAGTAAAAATGAATATGACCAAATTTGTAGGGAATTTTATGTGAAAACTTTTGTCCGAAGTACTCATAATGCTATTTCTACAAATATTTGAGATATGAGCGAAAATCTGAATAAAGGTACCTTCAACCCCCCCTACTCCCTTAGCACAGCCCCCACCCTCGAGGACTTTTAGTATGTTCATCTAGACACCATAGGGTATAACTGTACCAATTTTCAAAACTACACGAATTATTTCCCCTGATTGCCCATATTCGGCTTAATTTGCTTGAGCTAATGTTATTTAAATGAAACGGACTGCAGTAGTGAGGTCAATTATTTTATAATATAAAAAAATTGACAGGAACCAAACGTTATCTTATAAACAACCCTTTTAATGGTTTGTTTACATTCTCTTAAATAGCTAAAAGTACAGAGTATAGGTACATAAAAATCTGCTTATAGCTGTTGCAATTGCGAAGTTTTAGCTAAATATAGCTGCCATAAATAATTTTTAACAAAAAAAGAACCGACTTCAGTAAAACTAAAAAACTAGATCTGTGGTGTTCATCATCAGTTTCCTTACATCAAATCCTATTTACTGAATGTAAATTCTTGACTTTATCAATAAATTACCGAAAGCGCCGTACATGTCCCTATAACATTTGAAGAGTTCCCTCGATTTCTCCAAGATTCCATCATCAGATCCCGACTTAGTGCCAACGGGACCAACTCGGAGTTATACCCTTTCGATAAAAAAAAAATCGGTTCACGGTTCTCGGAGATATCGAGTAACATATATACAAAAAAAAATTAGTTCGATAGAGAACCTCCTCCTTTTTTTGAAGTCGGTTAAAAATCAGTTTTAAAAATGAACAAATTTGTATGACAGTGAACGAATATATGCGTTGCTGGCAGTAAATGCGATAATCCACTACGTCATCCAGGTTATTGGATATAATCCAATATTTTTGGCACTTGTAAGGAGAAATTTCAACATCACCCAAGAATTATCCATCTCTGTGAAAATTGTGTAGGGCCTACAGGGGTCGAAGTTTCTAGCATTGATATCGCTAACTTGTTTTGAACGGGTTTGATTCTACGTGCATTCGAAAGCTACTTGAAAGTCCCACTTTGATTTGCATGTCGATAATGTAACTTTATTGGAAACTGGAAAACGTTCGCAAATTTGTTCGCGGGGACCGTATGTCCGATCGCTAACTTCACGTAACGAAAGGAAGAAAACGTTATAACTCTCTTTTTTTTTATAGTATCCTCCAATCTGAGTGAATGCCCTACAACTTCATGATAATCAGAAATAGTCTTAAAAATGTTTCAGTGGTCATCAAATACCTAATTGATCTGTTTCGATGTGTCGTGTGAAAGTGTCTTCACAACATTGTATAAGATCGTCTGTAATAGACTAAACTGATCGACTCAATGTTACTCTTCAGTCAGGAACAAAAGTAGCTAAGCATTATATTATAACACATTCATAATGATCTGTACTACCCTTATTTCTAGATAACAGGGTCGGCGCGTCGTGCATGTTTGAGCATTTGATTGTACATACTAGTATGTATGTAGTATGTGTATCGGATAGAATTGACAACATTTCATTTTATTAACCAGGATTTTTTATCGACATTATCAAATGAAAGATAAAAAATTAAGTATTACCACATTATTTATTACGTTTCCCAAAATATCCCAATTAGTGATTGCAAAATTCATTTGAAAATTTCCTCATTCTAAAAGAGCGGAGGCGACCAGAAATTGGTCACAGCGCAGAAAATCATACAGTCGGATTATTACTTAGGCTGATTTAGTGTGGAAATTCGACCAGTTTTTTTTTTGCGTGTTGTGACTGTCTTTATCACAAAGTGACGTCATGTACCTCTAAATAACCGATTGTAAGACAATCCAAAAAGAAAGTAGTCGGTATTCTCAAATAAAAATAATACTTTTGGGTGCATGTGATAATAAATTAATAAAATTAGTTTAAGCTGAATACACCATTTGAAATGTTGTTAGTTACCAACTTTCATATCTGTTTCTATATAGATAAGAGAGATGTGTTGAATTACGAAGCCTAGATTAATATTCACGTTATCACAGGTTATTCACCCTCTAGACCATTATTTATATCATGTATTAATAAACTGGTTCTTAGTTTATGTCAGTCGTGCGTCGTGCAGATCTTTAAATGAATAGCTATCGTTCTACCGCGTTCGCGGTTGGTATTGCAGTGCAGCTGCCTACTGAGCCGACGGTCCCGGGTTCGAATCCCGGCAAGGGCAAATATTTGTGTGATTTACTCGAATATTTCTTCCTGGGTCATAGATTAGATTAGATTCATTTATTTCATGTGAAAATAACTGTATACATTTGCATTAAATATTCAAAAATATAAGTATTCACATCATGATCGTCAAAATAAAAATATAATAATAAAACTAAGAATAACAATGTCAAGCACAAGAAATGATAACCATAATAATAATGAAGGCGTAGGATGTGACGACCCCATCGCCCGCTGGTATTACCAGCGCAATCAGTCACGCAGGGCAGCTTATGGCGAGCTGTTGGGGGGTAGCGACCCCACGTACCTGAGTGCTCCTGTGGGGGATCCTGACAGGGGGTGATGGGTCGGGGCCTCCGCCTCTGTCTTGCCTTAACCGGCCGGCCAGAGTGGAGTCGCGAGAGTTGCAGCTCGGGGGCGGATGTGGAAACGTAAGGGGTTAGTTGGCTTCGGGTTAAAGATACCTCTCCGCCCTTAGCCTTCCGCACCGGTGTTGCCCTTAGGCCACTCTATGTGTCACTATTTTATGGGGGCCCATCTAGTGGGAGGCGAGTCATCGTCTACCAGTACAATTACACATGAGACTTTTTTTTTCTGGTAGACGCCCGATAGTCTCGACCCATAGCCCAATTATCCAAACCTCAATTTCATCCCCATAGCCCATTTATTTAGATTCCATATATCCATCAATAGTTCTTGCACCTAGCGGGCGCTGTCTCTGTGGGCGTCCCATGACACGGATAGGGACAGCATCCGCTCGATGTACACCTTGCATTTCATTAAATTGTCGAACGGGCCTCTACGCGTTGGCTTCGGCTCCGTGCACGCCTCCCAAAGGTCGGGACACTATTGTCCCGTGAGCGGGTGGGACATACAGGAATAATAATGATCTATCATTGCGGATAGGACTATTGTAGCCAATAAGCCTGATATCGTGTTGGTAGATCGATCCAAGCGCCAGGCATGACGAGAACCTCGTGAAAGCCGAGAAGGACAAACTCAGCAAGTACCTTGACTTGGCTCACGAGGTGACCGCAATGTGGGATGTTGACTCGACGATCATTGTCCCGATAGTCGTTTCGGCGAACGGTCTTATACCGAAGAGTCTCGACAATCATCTTAAGGGCCTTATCACACTTGCGATTTGAAAGCGTTTTTTGTATGAAGGCGTACGCGCAGCGTGTTCGCCGCGTCGCTTATTTGTATAGAAAAACGCTCGCAAATCGCAAGTGTGATAAGGCCCTAAGAGACTCTCGCTAGATGCTGGATCAAGGGTCAGATACAGAAGGCGGTACTCCTGGACACGGCGCGCATCGTCAGGAGGTTCCTCTCTCTGCAGCCCTAACCACCGGTAGCCTGGGCCCCGCCCCGCTGCCGGCGGCACCCTAGGTTAGGTTTTTTATAATGTATCTATATTTTTAACCGACTTCAAAAAAAGGAGGGGGTTCTCAGTTCGGTTGTGTGTTTTTTTTTTTTTTTTTTTTTAATGTTTGTTACCTCATAACTCCGTCATTTATGATTCGATTTGGAAAATTCTTTTAAGGTTCCTGAAAAGACATCTCAAGGTTGGTCCCATAAAATTTTGGTGAAGATCGGATGACGAGATCCATGAGGAATCGAAGGAATTCCTGAAATTTTATAGGCACTCATAATATTTTTCATGTATTTTCTAAAACTATTTAAGTATTTGCATATGGTAGTCATCATCTTCCAATGCTGAACTGATGATGGAAGGTACAACTCCTTAACGGTTAGGAGTTAGGAGATAATTCAAACGAGATGCATGCCTTCAAGACCTCCCTGATCACCCCGCCATAAGTATTTTACATGAATCACTAAAAAGCGAAAAAAAAAATTTTTAACAAAAAAAAGAACCGACTTCAGTAAAACTAAAAAGCCAATAATAACCCGTTCAAGTACAGATTACATTTGACTCACCCTTTGAAGTCGGTGCCAAACCTCACGTAAACTTTAATATATAAATATAATAACTGAGTGGTTTGGGATCGATTTCAAAGGGTGAGTCAAATGTAATCTGTACTTGAACGGGTTATTATTGGCTTTTTAGTTTTACTGAAGTCGGTTCTTTTTTTTGTTAAAAATTTTGTAATTACGTTGTTGTATTTTACTTTTTAACCGCCTTCAAAAAAGGAGGAGGTTCTCAATTCGAACTATTTTTTTTTTTTTTTTCTATGTATGTTACTCGATACCTCCGAGAATCGTGAACCGATTTTCAATTTTTTTTTTAATCGAAAGGGTATAACTCCGAGTTGGTCCCGTTGGCACTAAGTCGGGATCTGATGATGGAATCTTGGAGAAATCGAGGGAACTCTTCAAATGTTATAGGGACATGTACGGCGCATTCGGTAATTTATTGATAAAGTCAAGAATTTACATTCAGTAAATAGGATTTGGTGGACTAAAAAGCAAAAAAAAAAAATTTAACAAAAAAAAGAACCGACTTCAGAAAACTAAAAAGCCAACAATAACCCGTTCAAGTACAGATTACATTTGACTCACCCTTCGAAGTCGGTGCCAAACCTCGCGTAAACTATAATGTATAAATATAAGAACTGAGTGGTTTGGGATCCACTTTGGGGTTGGGGTGTCCAGTGATCGGCGTATCAGCGCATTTGTTTACACAGCAGAAATTATTTTTCCCGCCCTCCTATACCACAATTGGTTGTCTTAGATTTTTGTAATATATAGATATTAGATTAGATATCTTTATAGTAACTCACCTTAGCAGAATCAATTATTTTCTGGAAACCAATTTTAAATTTATTTGGTGTTTCGGTGCCCTAATTTTGCTGAGACAATGTCAGTTATGATATGACGTCATCAAATGGCTGCCGCTTTATGGAAAAATTTAACAATGCAATTTACATGTACAGTCGCCATCAGATATATATCGCAGCAAATAAGGCGTTCATAAATATCAGAACACGACTCTTATTGACTGGGCGTTACAGTACATGTTCATATATTTATGAACGCCTTATATGCTGCGATATATCTGATGGCCACTGTACGTGAGTAAATGAACCAACTGAAATACATATCAATACCTGAATGATCCTACACATAACGGTTACGCTTTGTTTTTTTCTAGGGTAATGGCAAATGCGCCTTAGCATTTTTAAGAACATATGGCGCAGAGGGCGCTCTTGTAGCGTAGAATTAAGGAATCGAAGATTGGGTGTGACGTAACGATCTAGTAGCCCAGTTGGGAGACCACGGAAACGTAGGGTCGCAGGTTTGAGTCCTGACAATATTTATTTATCTGTGTTCTTGTTGCAGCATCCCGGGGGCGAAGAGGTGCTGCTGGAGCAGGCTGGCAAGGACGCCACCGAGCCATTCGAAGACGTCAGCCATAGCTCGGACGCCAGGTAAACATAAAATTAACAAAAAGAAAAAACATTTATCTTTACTGATGGCTCTAACTTTAAGGCTCCTTATCCGTTCAAAAATGCTGATTGTTTTAGACATTTTTCTCTATGACCAAACATGTTTCTTAACATATTATCAATGTTACTACTTAGAACAAGGCCATTGCGATTTATTGGCATATATGTATATATAATACCTACCGTTTGAATTTTTCATTGATAATTTTTGTTTCTAAAACTATTAGAAATTGACAGGGAAATGGGGAAATGTATTATTCACTTGAAAAAGTTGGTTGAAATTATCAATATATTTGTTATTTACATAAATACTTAATTGTTATGAATTTGAAGGATGACATTCTGTGCCATGCGAGGGTTAATCTGGTCCCTACACTAGGCGGAGCCTGTCCCGTAGGAAACCATAACACAATCTAGTTACAATACGGTATTTGGCTATAGTGAATATAAATTGCTTTTTATGACGTCACATGTCTGTAATGTCTGTATCACCATAGAAGCTTCATACTAACAGATCGTTTTTGACATTTCATAAAGAAGTAGCTGATTTTGAGTTGTCATCAAATACCGTATTGGCGCGAGTTATTAACCACAGTTACATAAATTTATTACTTTCATTATTATCTGAAGCAATTATTAAACGGATAAAAAGAAAATAAAGAGGAGCGGATCATGAGAAAATACCGTGTGTATGTGTCTGTGTATGTGGGTATGTGTGTGTTAATCATATACATAAAGTGTCGTTCTCAGAAAGTTTTCCGATTTTCTGAATGAGAACGTTTACGAGAATATTTCCCATACAAGATGAGGAAATTTTCTGGAAATTCTCAAGAACAGCACTTCACTAGGTAAACAATACGGAGCGACAACGCGACGCCATTTTATTTGCTAGCGAGTGTCTAATTGCGCCACGATTTCATAATGCCTTGCTTTTTATTAGCTTTTAACTTGCAATTTATGTAGGTATGTATATAAATACATGTATATCTGAGGACTGTGATTGGTCCTTGGACAGCAGTGGATCGTATACAATTTTGGCTTCTTATTTATCGTTTGTATCGGGTGTTGCCTGTAATAGGAGCAATAAATTGAAACATAGATTTTACTCCTCAAACTGAACAACATGGAGTCGATTAGTGTAAGATTGTCCCTTATTATTTATTCATTTATACATTTAATTGCGTCGCCGTTATTTGTTTATTTCTGTGCCACTATCATCTTATATACTTATGCGTTATGCTTAACTTTATCTATACTTTAACTCCACGTATAAGGATAAACCCGCTAATCAAAATGATGATGTGTTTAACATCGGTTTGTGCAGCTGTCAACGGAGTTATTGGTTGGGTTTGATTTCTGGGAAGCACGTAATTGACACGCATGTAAGTGTGTGGATGGGCAGGCTAAACGGACGAATGAAATCTTGAATGAATCAGCTACTTATTCACCGATATATTATAAGTAGATAGGTTACTAACGCTCCAAAAATGAAGCACTCAGGGTGA
The DNA here is from genome assembly GCA_905147355.2 of Apotomis turbidana. Taxonomy (NCBI): domain Eukaryota; kingdom Metazoa; phylum Arthropoda; class Insecta; order Lepidoptera; family Tortricidae; genus Apotomis; species Apotomis turbidana. The sequence continues at coordinate 59,177,423 of LR990280.1, read as the reverse complement.
ACCAGGCGGTCGTATGTTTTTCAGTTTTGAGTCGCATAATTTCGGTCGCGTCATACTTAGTGTGACTCGATCCTGATCACGTGACATGATGTATGGCTCAACCGAAAATACGCAGAACTCAGTCAAGAAGTAAATATTACAGCTGTCATGTTAGTGTATAACATATGTATTATAAAACATCATTGCCGATATCGTAGTAACGTCCTTACAGAAGTTAAGCATATATCGGCTGGTGACAAAGCTCACTAAAATGTCTGTCACTGCTCTTCAAAACCTCGTATCTAGGAAGTAGGTTGACACTGAGATACGAGCTTTGTTTTAAGTAGTTATTTGTCACTTAGTGAGTTTTGATTGTCAAGAGATGATATGCTACCGAGAAGCTATTAGAACAATCACTCGAACCCATTTATAATGCGCCTGCAAATGAGATCGGGTCGTAGATAACGCTGACACAGACGGTTACCTAAATTGTATTACAATTTCAAATTAATTTTGTTAGAAAGGTATTTTTAATTTAGGGACGCATACGGCGACTTTGTGCTACGACACAGTCGCGATGCTGTTGTTGGTTATTCATAATACCCTCGCATCGTGTTTATATCACGATTCTGAATTGCTAGTATCGCGATACAGTCGCAATTGAGCATTGATACAGTCGCAATTCAGCATTGATACAGTCGCAATTGAGCTGAAACAGTCGCAATTCAGCTTTGATACAGTCGCAATTGAGCATGGCAACAGTCGCAATTCAGCATTGATACACTCGTAATTCAGCATTGATCCAGTTGCAATTGAACATTGATACAATCGCAATTGAACATTGATACAATCGCAATTCAGCATTGATACAGTCACAATTCAGGATTGATTTGTTCTGAAAGCTATATTACGAACGATAACGAAAAGCTGATTCCAAATATATATCATACTAGTTTTTGCCCGCGGCTTCGCTCGCTTTGAAATCAGTGAAATCTTTTGACGGGATAATAAGTAGCCTAGGTATGTGTTAACACTGTTAACCTCTTTATTCCTAGGCACGTTATGCTTAGGCACGGATCCGTGCGGGACATTTGAACCATACATCATTTTTGACATAGCCTACGAGGGATTAGATTAGGGTATTTAAACTATCTCTGTTCCAAATTTCATGCATTTCGTCCAGCCGTTTCGGCGCGAGGAAATGACAAACATTAGTTTTTATTATATTAGTGAGATTACTATAGCTACTATACTTGTTTATAATACCAATGTATCGATAAGTTAGTAGCAGACATAAAAAACACGCTTTGTCCACAGGGCCCTGATGAAGAAGTACAAGATCGGCGAGCTCGTGGAAGCGGACCGCGTGCAAACCAAGGGGGCCTACGCGCCGACCTGGAGCAACGATCAGCCGCAGGAGCAGGGCAAGTGCGTGATCGCGTAGTTACAATCATGCGACACTTGTATCATTACTACATTACCCACAGACCTGTATCATCACTAAATTACCCATAGACCTGTATCACGACCAAATTATCCATAGACCTGTGTCATAACTAAATTACCTTTCAATGTGTCGCACGACACCTATGTAACCAAGTGGTGTACTGACAGCCACTACCACTACTACATTACTCACAGACCTGTATCATGACTAAATTACCCATCAATATTTCACCTGTACGATATATATATAACTAAGCGATTGACCTGCAGCCCCTAATATCTCGTGTACATCACACACCTGTATCATTTCTACATGTAATTTATACAACGCAACCATAAATATCATGCGACATTTGTCGCTACATTACGAGACACAGTTAAATTAAATGTTTTTGATCTATCCCGTGACCTCATGCTGTTTATATAATTAACACCAAATTTACATCTGTATCATATTCAAGTATAGTTCCCATTCGCGTAGATTTCATGGTAGCATTGCCTATGTATGTATATATAATGTTCTGTATCATAATTAACTAGCCGGGAAATAATGCTGCATCATGTCATGACATAACCAAAAACTGTATACCAAACGTGATGTAATGCAGATTTTTAATAGTATTGTTTGTCATATTTTGAGTACTTAAATAATCCGATATGTAAGTTTAGTGAGTGGATTGTAGATATAGTAAAATAAAATAACGATCAGATATCGGACATGCGGCCAAAATGGTGACGACCGTCCGTCGCTCCCCTAATATTTATTTAGGTTAAGGCCGCTGACCCCCACGACCAGTTAACGTGGGACCATATTCGAAACAACGGATTTGATTTTTCTTTGTTTTTATCAATGACACTGTTAGGCACATTTTAAAACGCTTCGCGTGGGGTAAATGAATTCAAAGTATACACAAAAATTGGTTAGCTTCAAAACGTACCTATCTATACGGACCAAATAAACAGGGTTTTCAAAACTTGTTTTCTATCACGCACCGTTTACATATCGTAACCAAGAATAATCTCACCAAACGGCTATTTGTTACTTATCTATCCAGAAACATACACATAATACTAATTTAAATACTTAAGTCATTTTCAAATGTTCATATCCAAGCTGGGTAGCGTGTATTTGGTTTGACGTGTATAGACGTCTGTTGACGCACCGAAGCTTTGCACTGCTGATTTCAAATATACACATATATTAAGGCTTATTATAACATCACAAATAAGATTAAATAAGGATAACTGTAATGTGTAAGACAATTAAAAAAAAAAATGTTAAAATATATTATACTATTTCTCGAATGCAATTTATAGAGATGCGCAAAGATACTTATATTAAAATACTTGTTTGGTTTAAAACAATGTATTTATTCCGATAACTGTGATTTTTCGATCTGATTTAACGCAACTAGCTCGTTAGTGTATAATATATTTACAGATTTATATATTAGCTGTTTATAAACTTAGTGATGGCTCGTGCTTATTAGATAGATATTTAAATACAGCTCGAGAACACGTGTCGAGTGTAGAAATTTCGATAATATAAACTACGAATTTTCGTCGTCACATGACGTCTAGTCAATAATTTGACGTCTACAAACGTTCAGTGACGTTCCGACGGAATGCAAGAGCGCTTTAATACTTAAGATACGTGCTTTATTTAGTTTAGTGTACTTGTCTGAGTGTATTCAGACAGTCACTCTCTTTTTAAACTCGCTCAAGCATAATATTAGAATTACAAAACCGGGTGTTACAGCGTATAACATTTATATGAACATCAGTTATTCGTTTTTTAAGTCTCAAGTTTTCAATAAAAAGGTATATTTTATACGGGTTTATACTTGATATACTTATTTTATAATCCTATTGTAATCATATCTTTATTATGCACACAGCAAATAGCAATTTGAATCGATCACTGCACGTGTTTTAAACACAATCAAATTCCCTAGATAGCAAACAGGCTGTATATGAGCGTATTTAGCCATTAAAACTCTAACTTAAGCTGCCCGTGTGCTTACTTGGGTTCATGTAGAACGAAACCCATTAACCATTACGCCCGCTTTGTAACTAGGTGCTTCATAGTTATTCTTCGGATATAGATAGCGCAGTGACTAATATTGTATAGAACCGTCAGTAATATTCGAGAAATCAGGATGTTCATTATGTTTAACCATTTAATTTTAGAACACCTTATCTGCATATTTTTGACAGGCGCAAACAAAGATAACAGAACTGTCGATTCAAAATAATTTAAGTTTGGTATTAGATTATTCACATATGTAAATCACATAAGTAATAAAATAATTATGCGTATATTATACCTAAATGGGATCGGACTTTTTGATGCAAATAAGCAAATTACATAAATAATTAGGCAAATGGCATAAAGAATTAGGCAGATTGAATTACATCAAATTCCGTTTGTCACAAGGCAATCTAGAATTATTTCTGTACGCATTTAGTAATCTATAAGAAAGCTTTTTAACTGGCATATTACTTATTTGTTGATTTATTTCAACGTACAGTTAAACAGACCTAAGACTCAGTGGAGTAGTTATCACTAGGTACTCTTACCATGAGTTTACAGTCACTGTAATCAGTAGCGACTGCGTAAACGATTTGTATGGAGAATTGTAGTTCTAGAACGCAACCGCTTGGCGCGCTGTATTCTCCATACAATTCGTTTACGCTGTCTCTAGCGAGTACGGTCACGTTAACTGATGGCAAGGGTACTGTATCCACAAGTCGGGGCCCTGTGACTTGGGGGCCCCGTGTCTTTGATACGGCTGGAGTAAGGGCCGTTCAGTTTCGAATAAAAATGTGGCCGTTAAAGCCATATGAACCTGAAGCCTAGACTGTCTGAATTTATAACCCGCTCATCCGTCGGGAACACTACATTATTTTCGGTATAAAAAGTAGCATATGTGTTAATCCAAGGCGTCAGCTACCTTCACACACTCACAAACTTTCGCCTTTATAATATTAGTGTGATAAGTTTATACATTTATATTTACAGTTTAGCAAAAAACAGAGCCAATATATATTCACGCGCCTTAATCTTATCTTTTATTATCCGGTCAATTCATAACGACAATCACTAAACATATCCAAAAATTAGGTTACTTTTAGCCTGTTTTTATTTTAGGATAGGATGTATTGATGAATTTGTGATTTTGGCGCCATCTTTGATTAGCTTTCGTTTTTGTTCCATTTCACAATTGTTACCAATGTTTGTTTGTTTGCGTCATTAGCCGATCGTTAGTCAAATAGTGCACAAATGTAATCGTAGTTAGTAAACTGTTGGTGCTTTGTTTTTTATTAGCTATAATGAATTAATTATATATTGTAAACGTTATAATAAACTGTGTAATCACATATCGAAGTTTAAATTTGCACCCGCACTAATACCTTTTTATTTTATATTATAATCTTGATGTTTTTTTAATCGCATTGAAGGTTTTTTTTTATATTACAACATACAAGCAGGCTTCTAGCCGTACTTAATTTTATTTCATGACATTTTTTTTGTCACTAATTTGCACCATTTTGAAGACATCAATTTTTATTCTGGCATAGCTATTAAAAATTATTGTCGATAAAAATAATTCAGCAACAACAAGAAAATGGCTGAAGACGTATAATCAGATACAAATGAAGAGGACAAGGGGAGGGAGGAAAAGGGGAAGAAATGGCTAAATCATTTTTGCAAAATTTTACATTGTATACAAGTCGAGTTGAAATCATTAATGTACGTAATTTTACATAAAATCGGGATCTTATGATTTATGTTATGATCAACTGGGTAATTTTAACATTTGTAGCAGCAGACTAAAATAAAACAATATGAACAAAGAAATGATTTCGCCTGTTTTTTTTTCCGTAGCCCTTCCAATAATAACTAAAACAGAATTGTGAAAGTTTAACCAAGAATAAAAGAGTACCTAATTATTTATATCAAATCCACTTCGTCGAAAATTTACTTGTTGCGCACATTTTTGTTTTTTTAAATTCATGATCAAGCTATTTTTAATACAATTTGTTATTTTATTTTAAAAGACTTATGCTATGTTGTATGTTTGAAATTAGCAGTATTGTAGGCAGCTTATGCTTTAGGTACTTATTTTTGGCTTTAACAGTATTTCTCTAAAAAAACTTCTTTTTTTACTAAGTATTAGATTTTTATGGTTTGTCGTAGTCAAATTGTTTATATACTGGTGCAAACTTATACCTTGTGTGGGTCAACGTTTTTTCGCTATTATTCTGCCCCGTGACCCAGGAGACAATAGTGATTAAACTTCTTAGAGCGGTGTTGAGCCCGCATGCGGGGTGCGGAAGATTTCCATAACGCATGCCGTAGGGTTGGAGGGTCAGTTTTATAGCCCTGCTAGGGGATTTACAACACACGCCATTTTGCGGATTTTCAGTGGTACTAAATTGTTTTACTGGCAACGACACATTTTTGGTAACTGACGTTGAAAGTCGGCGAATGTCACTGATGTAAACAAAGAGGGAACAGGACTAAATATTCCGCAAATTTCAAGTAATTTTTGCATAATAAAGCCAAAACTATCCACAGTGATGAACGTCAACTTTTTTCAATAGGATTCAGTATTAATTCGCAAGAAGAACAAAGGATTGAGCAACATTCCGGTAAACAATGTTTTGAATTTTGATAATGACAAATCCTTGATAGACGTTTATTAATACAAGTATGACGTATGCACATTATTGCCATATGGAAGCTGTTTTCAGCGCCACTATCCCTGGGCCGGACCGACGCTTGCTAGGCTATACTAGTCGTTATACCGCCTGCGTGAGACTCACCGCACGCACCATATCGACTGAGTTATCTTATTATTTATACCGCATGCTGTATCATCCATTGAGTTGTCGACCAATGATACTAAGCCACAAAGACTAGACACGTGTCTGATATCACCAGGGATCGCAAAATGCGAGCAAAATCCATAGAAATGACGTATGACGACCAGTGATATTTTGCTGACTGTGGTCTTATATAGTGGATCAGCTGTTTCTTGTTGTTGTACTCTCCCGTGGTCCAGGGGACAATAGTGATTAAACTTCTTAGGACAGCGTTGATAATTTTATATTACTGGTATTGTCAGGAAACTACATAAGAATGGGCTTATAACTGTTGCAATTACAAAGTTTTGGGTAAATATATTATTTTTAGAGTGGCCCAGGACATCACAATGGCAACGAGCAACAAAAAAAAATTGACCCACCTATTGTTTCTATGAAAAATAAATAATCATTCAAAAGTATAGAGGTGAAATAGTGCGGGCAAAAAAAAATTGATTCACCCTAACGGAAATGCCACGACTGAGTGGCCAGCGGCGCGGCGAGCGGTCGAGTGAGAGATACGAGCCCGGTGGCCATACGAGTGAGCGAGACGTAGGTACATACCGCGCACCGCTGTCGCGCAAAGTCATGACATCTTCGTTATAGATTACTGTCCGCCCAAATTCTGGGTCATTCCACTAACGAAGTGGTCGGTTCCTGCAACGTGATTCCTCTGTTCCTCTGTTAGAGGACCTGGTCCCTCTGGGGTTAAATACAAATGGTAACCGACTCGATGTTTATACCTTAATTTTTATAATTGACGGCATGTATGCATTTCAAATTAAAAAAGGAATTGGCGGAGAAATCGGTGGACATACCTACTTAAAAAAATGCATATAGTGAAACATAGAGCCTCCTTTCTTGAATTCGGTTAAAAATGAAATAATTAAAGTTTATATTTATTGCGACGTGTACGTATGGCCCATTGGCCCATTTACATCGGTCTGTATGGGAAAGTCTGAAACTTTAAGACATACGAAGATCTGTTCTTAGGAACCATGTCATCGATTTTAATAACAAGAAAAACTGCATTCATACATTTAAAAAAAACCCGGGCTAAAAATACTCAGCCCGGGAATCGAACCCGGACGTTTTGAGAAGTAACACTAACATAATGTCTACTTAGATATCAATTGTGTAGGTCTTAAGCAGTGAGTTTTACTATGATTATTGATTTATTGTTTCCATATTCTTTAATCTATTTTAGTACTTGAGTTTTCGAAATGACCACGTTTTTACAATACAATATTCAACAAGTTTAGGTGCGTAAAATTGTTTCTATGGTTGTTTGTAGCTCTTTGCTGGTGTCGCAACTCGTTACATGATGAAGTGTACAAAACAAGTTACGATACCGTTGAAGACCTCGAGTTAAGATCGTTACCTAAACGTGTTGAATATTGTATTGAAAATGGCGGTGGTCAGATCGAACAATTGCTTAAATAATTTAAGGAATATGAAAACAATGCATTTTATTCATTAATAGTAAGGCCTACACAATTGATATCTAGGAAGAAATAATGTTAGTTTTATTTTACTCGTCCGGGATCTTTTTAATGCATGGATGCAGTTTTTCTTGTTACCAAAATCAATGGCATGGTTCCTAAGAACAGATCTTCGTATGTCTTATAGTTTCAGATTCCCATACAGACCGATCTAAATGGGCCACCCTGTATATCGTCTGTTGACGACCAAAACTCACTAAGCAACAAAAAAATGGGCAAGTGCGAGTCCGACTCGCGCATGAAGGGTTCCATACCATAATCTATAACAAGTTTGTTGTATGGGAGCCCCCCTTAAATATTTGTTTTATTTTATTTTTAGTATTTGTTGTTATAGCGGCGATAGAAATACATCATTTGTGATAATTTCAACTGTCTAGCTATCACCGTTCTTGAGATACAGCCTGGTGACAGACGGACGGACGGACAGCGAAGTCTCAGTAATAGGGTCCCGTTTTTACCCTTTGGGTACGGAACTCTAAAAATACCTATTTACTCAAAACAGAGCTCGCTCTCAGTATCAATTTTGACGACGCGGTTGGCGCAGTTTATAGAGACCTGCCTACTGAGCCGGCGGTCCCGGGTTCGAATCTCGGCCAGGGCAAATATTTGTGTGATGAACTCGAATATTTGTGCTTGGGTCATGGTTGTTATATGTATATAAGTATATATTTATATATTTAAGTATGTTTATCGTCGTCTAGTACCCATAAGACAAGCCTTCTTGAGTTTAACCTTTGACCGTCAAAGACGGCAAGTCACGTCATCGGAAATTCGTGCCACTAACGCCAACGACGCCTATTGACGTCAAAATTTCAATGGTCAAAAACATGCCAATTCAAACTACTATGTGTTTTTCAACGTCTATTGTTTTGGGAGCACCTTTTTAGGGTTCCGTATCCGAAGTGTAAAAACGGGATTATTACTGAGACTTCGCAGTCCGTCCGTCCGTCTGTCACCAGGCTGTATCTCAAGAACGGTGATAGCTAGACCGTTGAAATTTTCACAGATGATGTATATCTGTTGCCGCTATAGCAACAAATACTATTCATGATAAAACAATAATAATTAAGGGGGGCTCCCATACAAAAATAGGGCTTCTTGCATGACATTTCGTTCAACGGGCATTTTCTCATGAACCGTTATAGGTAGACAGTTGAAATTTTCACAGAATGAATATTTTTGTTACCGCTTTAACAACAAATAATAAAAATATAAAATAAGTAAAAATTAAAGGAGGACCCCATACAAAGAATGTGTTTTTTGTTAAATATTGGTACGGAACCCTTCGTGCGCGAGTCCGACTCGCACTTGGCCGGGTTTTTTTTGCGTTGGCTTCAGTGGCACGGTGAATTGCTTTACCTTTGCTTGGCCTTCAAAAGGTTAATTTGGGAATAGATCGATTTGTGTGAGATTTTTTTTTTAAAAAGTTACTGAATAGATATTGGTGTGATTTGGTTGGCACGCCGCGATATCTTCGTCTTCTCTTTTGGCAGGTCTTCCAAATCGATATTTAGGTATCATATAATATATTCCTCAATAGCACCTGGATCGTCGACAACTACGCGGAAGACAGCTGATTATAGGTTTTTTGAGATTTTATGATTCGGCTGCAGAGGTCTTTAAGCTACGGCTTATTTTCTTGTAAGTTGTATGTATACACTTCACTATACAGTCGAGTTCATTTACATCTACACACTTACGAGAACAAAAACATCTGAACACGACTTTACGCTCCTGACAATAGGGTCGTGTTCAGATATTTTTGTTCTCGTAAGTGTGTAGATGTAAATGAACTCGACTGTACAATCTTTCTCTTTTACAAAGATCTAGGAACGAACCTAATGAAATGCAATTGTGCAATTTCTGCGCATAGGTACACACTGTATCAAACATACAAAGTAGCAACTGTTAAATGCCATTCGTATGTAGTACCTAATACTGTATCCGCTGCAACTGCCCACCGGCTCTAAATAACTCGTGACCGTTATTATCAAGAGAGTAGGTAAGGCACGTGAATGAATTACAGTGCAATAGGTTCTTTGAGTGCTAGAATAGTTATTTACGATACAAGTGTGTAAGGTAGGTGATTTCAGACGAGTGTGATTTTAGTCACGAGCGAGTGATTAAACAAACACGAGTCGGAAATCATCTTACACACGAGTTTCGTACAAAACTTTACTATGCATGCACGAGAAAATAGAAAATACTTTCATACTCACAAATACTGTTTTTGCATTGGAATAAAGTGTTTTGATTTGATTTATCCAACAAGAGGCCGTTGTTATCATTTTTTACTTCTTCAATAACGTTTTACGGGTTTAAATTTCCTCCTTTATCTCGGAATTATTTCAGCAGATTTTCACAAATAAACTTCGAAATAAACTAGTCATTTATAAAAAATGGCGGGGTTATTAGTAAACCGCGCTTGACATATCTACTACTGCGCATGTGCAAAAGTATTTTTTTAATATTCGTCTTATGTCAAAATGGCACAAGCGCGTGTACATGCAGCCAAATGTATTTAATGAATAACGCTTTAAAGTTCGTTTATTAATCAAATTTTATATCTAATGTAATTAATGACGTGTTAAATGAATGAATTAATGACGTATTTGGTTTTATTGTACTTTTATATGTAATAATAATCGGTATTTGACTAATTTATCAAACTTTTTGTAAATAATAAAACCTCTTTGTTTCAGGCTGTCAGATACAGCTAGAAATTAAAAAAAAATTGAAGTTAAAAGCACTAGTGCGGAAAAGTAGTACTTTCCGCACAGTTTGGATGCCTAGAATACCTACGCTCTTTTCGAGCACATGCATTGTAAAACTTATTTCGTCGAATGTTCCATTCCGCCGAGAAATCATTTCGCAGAATTTTATTCCTCTGTAGTCCTGTATAGTTTGTGCATGTGTGTATGTTTGTTACTTCTTCACGCTCAAACGGGTGGACCAATTTTGATACGTTTTGGTATTAAGGCAGCTGACACCCTGGATTGACACATGGACTACGTTTTATCCCGAAAAATTTTGTGTTCCCGTGGGATAAGCGGTAACACAGCTATTTTCTCACCTATTGATTCGGTTAGGTTAGGTTTGATTTATAACAATCTCATAGTGTGCGATTGCAGAGAAGAATGCATTCTATAAGAAATGATTTTTCGGCGAAATTAACATGCGACGAAAAATAATCCTACGAGTAAATATAAACCCTGAGCTCGAAGCTATGTTACACGTATTTCTTATTCGGAATACTAAAATGTCCGATACTTATTCCGCTGAATAAGTTTCGCATAATTTAATTCTGTCGATGTGCCGTATCTAAATACGCATAATGGTATTGCCGAATTTCAGTAAGCTGCAAATATCGCTAATAATACCATATAGTCTCGGGCACCGCTGGGGAGACGTGGCGGAGGTGGATCTGCATAAGCTTCAAGCCGGAAATTGGCAAGAAACTGCGCAGGATCGGGATAAGTGGCGTACTCTCGTCTCGGAGGCTAAGATCCTGTTTGGGTCACTGAGCCAAAATAGTTCGTTTCGATGACGTCGACCCAATGCAAGAACTTTGTCTATTATGGGATCTGATATGGCTGGCTAAGCCAAATTTAGTTTTACACTCTCTTGCACGTGTGGCAGTAGAGTTGGCCAGTGGAATTGTAGGTGTACGCGTAGGAGGGTAACTGGCGTTTTACGTCTAAACTTGTGAGACGATTCTCTCCAGTTTTGATACGCTCAAGGATGGTATCTATAACCATGAATAACTGCTGCAAGAAAAGAAGGTTAGGTTGGAAGTTGGAACTGCGATCCCGAATGGAAAAAAGCTACTGCCGTAAAAGTAGGTTTTTGTTGTATAAAGTTATGCCTACAAACTTATTCGGCATAAACACCCACCCACTCTAACTTTTTAATGTATGCTGATGACACGAAATTCTTGATATCCGTAAACCTTCTCATTGTCTAAATCTCCAGGCTGATCTAGACCGACTATCTGAGTATTATATTAATAACAGAATCAAGACAAACGTACAAAAATTTCAACTCATATCCTTCACTCGTAAACGTAATATCTTACTATTCCCTTATGTCATTCAAGGATCACCTATTGAAAAAACACATGCCGTTCGTGATCTGGGAGTTCATCTTGATAGTAAACTTACCATGAAAGATCACATCGATATTGTAGTGAGTAAGGCATATAAAAGTCTGGGATCGTCATTAGAGTCTGTCGTCCCATTACAGACATGACATGCATTAAAACAAATTACTTTGCTTATGTTCGCAGCATACTCGAATACGCTTGCTCAGTTTGGTCACCCCAGTACATCACTTATATACACAGAATAGAACACATTCAAGATAAATTTATCAAATATTTGAATTACCGCACACGTAAAAGGTTTGACACATATGAAGATAGCTGCGGATATCGTAACATTACCCCTCTCAATGCCCGTAGGACCTTGACAGACATGATGTTCCTCTACGACGTGCTGAATGGTCGCTTAGATTGTCCGACACTGCTGTCGCAGCTCGGGCTCCGTGCCCCTCCTCGACGCCTTCGCAATACTCGACTATTTCACGTCCCACTACATCGTACTAATTACGGTCAAATCAAAACTCTATTCTAACCAGAATTTTACGCAGTTTTAATAAATCATTTCACGATACAGATCCATTCTCATCTTCAAGAATCCTATTCAAGTCGTCTATTATAAAAGGGCTTCCCTGATTATCGCATACATACACCCCCACACCCACGTACACTCTCACACACACACACATACACACACGCACACACACACACACACACACACAAACACACACACACGCACACACACACACACACACACACACACACACACACGCACACACACACACACACACACACACACACACACACACACACACACACACACACACACACACACACACACACACACACACACACACACACACACACACACACACGCGCGCACGCACGCACGCACGCATCTGGTAGTAGCTCTCCTTCGCTCACATCTAATCATATGTCATTAAAAAAAGAAATAGTCGTTTTCTTTTTTCTTACTACAAAATCATTGTTGATAGCATATTCAATAGTTTGCGTGCCTTAAGCACGCTCATTTCGTGTCCTCACTCACTCTTGTTTGTATAATCTAGGGAGTTCTGTTATTGGCTATATATAATGTATAATTATTAAGCTCGTGATTTAATGTAAACGCTGTTGAACTTCTTAAATAAATAAATAAAGAAATTATGCTTTCAGCCAATTGTGACAGTAAGTCATACAGTTGGACTATTATTAAAGCGGATTTAACATGGACATGTACCACTGTTCTTTTTGTGTGTTGTGACTGTGAAATTTTCCACAAGGTGACGTCATTTGAGTGCTAAGAACCAGCACGCCTTTCACCATTTTTTTATTTTTCAAAACTAGTCCGTATAAATAAAGTCGTGAAAGATGATTTGTGTGAGGTTGTCTGATATTTATTATTTATTTATTTATTAGCTTGGAAGTTTTTTTTTCTTGCGTGTTTTGACTCCGCAAATGCGTGAACATTGTTGCAGCTCTTGGACCTCTTGGCTGGCGCCGCTGCTCCTGGGGATCGGTGCCACCATCCTCTACCGGTACCTGTTCGCGTAACCCGGCAACCCACAGTCGGACATTGGTGACGGATTTATCTGAGCTGGCTACAGAAAAGTATTGAAGACCATTTTATTTTATAAGCTAATTATTTTTAGGTAGCAATTAGGATAATAGACCCGTTTTTGGAATATATATGGAATGGTTAATAATCTTACAAACACTAAAAAAATGAGTTGTATTTTTTATTGAGGTAGAACGCTAAATTGTATTAGTTTTAAATAGAACGCAGTCCGCCATTTTTGTCTTTAGCTCTGTCGCGTGACGTAAGCGATCCCGTAAATAAAGACCAGTAATACTCTCTTATCTATGATGCAAATGACGTTTTTTAGTTTTTTTCACTGGTTTGGTGACGTCACCAAGACTTAAAATGGCGGACAGCGTTTCAAAATACAGAAAAAACCTCATTGACTCTAAATGAACCACAGTTTGACAGTTCATTTGCTTGGAAGAGTTAACGTTGTTTGACGCTATTCAATTTCAATTTGTTCAGCCATCTTCTACTTGTATGAACTGAAAAACATATTTAGGCCTATGTCAAATACTATACGAAACAAACATGAGTTTAATGCAATTTAACACAAGTCAACTAGCCTATTGTATTAAATATTAATGTCCCTCTAGCATTGTGTAGTGGGTGTGCGTGTGGTGCAAATAGAAATACCTAAGAAAACCAATATTGTCAATTCCAAAGATTTAGAAAGAGAAGAGACATTCCTTCGTCTTTCAGATGCCTTGTAACGAATGTCTCACAAGTTTTTTTATTTCTTTTTATACTTTCTGTGTGCCTGAACCTTATATTAGTTATCAGCAAATTCTTGACAGAGGTATCTGAAAGGTTAAGTTTTTTTACTTATTTAAACAGCAGTCCAAATGAAAACTAGTTTAACTGTATTTTTTTCTTTTTACTTTAAAGTAGTTAGGAAAAAGTGTATATTTCTGTGACACGACTAGCTCAGACAAATCTGATACACGATAAGAAAAAAAAAATTATTTACGAAATGAATTATTATACCAATGGTGCATCACTAATAGCTACGCGTCGCAACATTTTGATATGTCGTACACTAACGATTATATGATATTTAAAACCCGCTCCAGACCTTCCGATCCGATCGGATTTATCGAAAGAAATGTCCTAACAATTGCACTACACATTATCCGATGTCTTCCGATAAATCGGATCGGATCGGAAGGTCTGGAGCGGGTTTAATCTAACACGATTTATATAATTTCTCTTTTATTTCTGTATAAGTACCTACTTATGCAGTCTGAGTGCTACTTGGTTTGGAAACATGTTGCGACGCGAAGCTTATAAAGTTTCCTCACAAACCAACATTGATACATTTACAATTAAGTTAAGGTGTGATAAGATAAAGGTTGGGTTTATTTTATAATATTTATTACCTAAGCTTAAAAGTATTTTAATTTGGGTGAATATAATGGGTATGTAACTAAGATAAGGAATATTTTGAACCGATTGTATCTTTTGCCAGTTTTTTACCGCATTCTCTACCACGAACGCATATGTGCGTTAGCTGCCATTTTACCCAGTGCCTTGAACGCATGTGAATTAAATTTTGGCTAGTTTGTATATTTACAAAAAATATCTAGGGAAAGGTGTACGAGTTGATCCCAAGAGGTGAGGCGATCCTTTTCGATTCCACGCAAGCAGTTGACGTCATCACAATTCAATTCACATTTTATTGGGACTCGTTAGCTTTCTATGTAATTTTCGAAATACGATTGTGGCGCCATCAACTTTGTATTACTAGCTTCGTCCCGCGGTTTTTTAAAGATAGAGCTCCCTAACATTTCTTTTGGGTCATCTTAGCCGTGTACATTATAAACCGTGTAATATATAATTATAATACCTATGTATTCAATACAAAGCTATACAGGGCAAATTATACGATATTTTTAAAAGCTTTTATTTAACTTGCATTGTATGTATGTATGTATCTAAGTATGTTTGTTCGGGTGAAATCTTGCAAGTAAATTTTGAAGCAGATATCGTCAACCGATTGAGCTGAAATTTTGCATACTTACTTGACTTTGATGACAATACAATAATATGTTACCATGGGGCTGATCTGTTGATGGAGCCGGAAGGTGGCCATAGGAACTCTATAATAGAAAAAGCAATCCTACCTAGCTTGGGCTCTATAGAATCGTCTCAGTGAGCATTTGATGGATATCCAAAGAAAAGTACAGTCGGCTATAAAAGCTTGCCACTAAAATGTAATTTTTGACAGAAACTTATTTATGCTTATAGGTATGCGAACTTGGATGAAGTACCTATGGATTCGGCATATGCGTATACCCGAAAGGGACAGCAGCAAAGTACATGACTAACACAGGGTTACCAGGTTCCAAATAATTCTCCCGTTTTTCCAGTGCTAGTTGTTAGGCTAACAACTAGCTAACAATGTTAGCGGTGTGAATTAGTTTTAATGTATTATTATATTGTATGGGACAAATTATAAAATAATTACAATAAAACTTTACAAAAAAAAAACTGTCAAAATGTAATGGTAAAATATATTTATTTACATAAATTTAGCGCAGCAAGATAGCCCATAGGAGGCATGAGGCAAGATGTTTACTGTCCTTTAAATTGTCGTGAACATATACAAGCATTTTTGGTTGGTTCCCAATTCGATCGTCCTATTGCACGTATCCAACATTGGAGTAAAGCCGGATCATATATTTGGAAATCTAAAACAAAAAAAAAATATTTGTAAAACTCCATGAGTTAAGGGTAATTTACCAATTCTTATACTGGTATCCCTTAAAATCGAATAAAGCAGACAAATTAAAAAGCAGTAAACAACGCGGCGGAACGTCAAGTAAAGGTGAAGACAAAGAGTAAAGACTACTGACACTGACAAGACGTAAAGACTATTGAATTTGTGGGGGTAATACCTAAAAATAAGATATTACAAAATGAGATTTTAAGCAGATTTCTGATGTTTTGATATGATTTTGCTGTGCTGTTTATCGTATAAATAATTATTAAATATATATTTGCAGAAATCAAGCAAAAGCAAAGTCGAAACATCGCACTTACCTATGAAAGCTTATATTTTCACTTTTTTGGCCTGTGTCGCTTTTACAGCCAATTATGGAGCAACGCACCATTGTTTTACAAATCTATAGCTAATAGCACTCACTATTATTCACATATAAACTTTCGAAATGTAAAATTATACACAATATTCGTTGTTTTATAGTAGGCTACAACGTACATTTGAATTGCCCGGCAGTATTTAGCGGAGCTCTGTCAATTTGACAATCATCCGCTAAACAAAAAAAAGCGGAACTCTGATAAGGACAAAACATCTTGTCTATGTCTCTGTCGCTCTTAACGGTTTCTGTAAATAGTTGTCCCGTTCCCTCCTGGTATTATTATTCGCTTGTCATGTCCAGAGGTTACTTAGTCCATGGTATGCGAATTATAAGCTGATATAATTATGTTTATGTGCATAGTTTGCATTGATGATAAAAAGGTTGAGTACTGCAAACTGTGTACATTAAGCGTTTCGGATGCTCGAAATTCGACCGTCGTATAGTGCCGTCCCGCTCACCCAAATATACTTTGACACGAGATCGAGAGGGACTATACTATTGTCGGATTTCGAACATCGGAGTAGCCCTGCGCTCCACCAAATGTGAGAGATAGCGGATAAACGATAATACGTGGTGAATCTGTGACATGTGCGTGCTTTGCAAGCTATTTAAGACATATGTTGCTCACATTTATGTATGTAAAAAACTATGGAGTGTAGAGGGAAGGAGCAGCATCTTCATATGTCCAAAAGTGTCCACTGAAAGGTGTTAAATTGGTGGCGCTAGTGTAACAAGAGAGCTAGACTAGTTTCCTGTTCCCGACAGATCAAATCAGCTACTTTTTACTAAAGTCAAAACGCTGGAATATTTAGCACGAAATTTATGCGAGGAACGCACATGGTGGAAGGACGTTGATCAGTTATCCCCATTTTTCTTCTAATTTAAACATTTTCAAAATAATAATAACATAATAATCAATCACAGAGTTGAAATAGCTCAGCCGTACATAACCTCAACGGTTTAATATCCTGCAGTTTATGAACGGTAGACAGTTTCACTTACTCCAGCGCCACTTGTGGAGCCTTTTGGAACTACATATTATTTACTCAGATTTAAATGCATTTATTTCGGGCTTCACATAGGACTTCGAACATAGTCATCCTATCATGACTGTTTGGGTCACCTGGATAATATCATACTATTGTGTTTACGCGGCGTGCTATATGAAGGTTAATTATATTTTAAGTGATTGGTGGTGGTTAATGTCCTATGTCCCCTGGATGGGGCAGAGGGCGTCCACAGTACGTCGCCATCCCGAACGGTCTTGGGTTTCGCACTTCACTTCGCTCCAGGTCATTCCTATCGCCTTCGCTTCTGCAGTGATCGTCCGCCGCCAGGTTTGTTTAGGGCGACCACGTTTCCGCTTTCCTTGGGGATTCCAGTCTAGGGCTTGCCTTGGAATGTGATCAGGGTCCATTCGGAGCGTGTGGCCGATCCAGTTCCACTTGCGGCGTTTGATCTGCTGGTCGATCGGAGTCTCACCACAGCGTTCCCACAGGTCTACGTTGGATATTGACTCGGGCCAGTATACACCAAGAATTCGGCGAAGACAGCGGTTGATGAAGACCTGGAACCGGTGCGTGATGTCTTTAGTGACCTTCCACGTCTCACATCCGTACAGCAACACATATTTTAAGTACAGCAAAAATATATATTACGCGAATAAAAACCAGCAGCGCCTAGGTCCTGGGACTCCTGGGCACACCATAATTTAGGGGGCCCATTGTTAATATTTAACGACCAGTTAAAAAAATTATAACTACCTTAGAAACCGTCAGGTAGGCGTAACCCCATTCCACCCCATGAGCTGACCGCCGCGAGCTGTACCCTACGGAGAACAGTGCAGTGCCCCTACCGGTTAATTTGTAGAACAACAATTCTGCATACAAATCCTTTACGCAGCCACTAGCGAGTACGGTTGCTGTAAACTCATGGTAAGTTGTTGGTCGTGAGTTAAAACAAGTCATCCATGTAAGATTGTCCTCGTGTGGTGTAAAAAACGCAAACTATGACATCCGCCCCGTTTTTGGTAATACGGTATGATTATAACTATAGTGAAACTTAATTATGTCATTGAAACCATTAAACACACATTCAAAAATACACGTAACCAAATAAACTACCACTAACTTTTGGACATTTTGCTACTTTTAATCGGACAAAAATTAAAAAGAAGACGTGTTTTGACTAGTTATATTTATGACGTCACAAGCCAGTATTCTCATAGAAAGTTCATACTAAGTAGAGTAGCTGATTTGAGCTGTCATCAAATACCGTTTTCTAAAATACTGAAATAGGCGAAAATTATTTTAATATCGATTTTCGATGATTATTTTATATTTGATGGTCGTGTTATGGTAATTAATTTGTATTGTCTTCATGTATGTCGAAACCCAAGATTTTTTATGTAACATTTGACCCTTCTAGCATTGTTGTACCTATCGCCTCGCCTGGTGACGACCAAAACTCACTAAAATTTCTGTCAGTACTCTTCAAAACCTCGTATCTAGTTTGTGGATTGATACTGAGATACGAGCTTTGTTTTGAGTACGTATTTGTTACTTAACGAGTTATGGTTATCTACAGACGAATGTAAATTAACGTTTCTCGCAGCACCGCTCTCTATCGCGCACATACGACAGAAAGAGACAAAAATTCTGCCGTCATTACTAAAAGGCAGTCTTATACAGTGCGGCCAAAGAGTAGAAATTAAAAAGTGGTAATACTGTAGTGTCATCCCCGTTTTCTTAGATTGATTAGAAAGGGAGGACACTACAGTATTGCCACTTTTTAATTTCTACTCTTTTTGGTCGGTCTGTAAATAGACATTGTATGCAGAAGGCCGTCTTTTAAAAAATCACGGCATAAATGTCTTCATACACGATACATCTTAGGCGGCCTGTTAAGAAATAGCTCAAGGTTCATAGAATAAAACAAACATAGTAATATTACAAGTATATTTCGTCGTTGCATGCATTTTACATTATATTTGTGTGTTGTCCACTGTCCAATTTTATTTGTCGATTTGTTAAGAATTTTATATGAATAAAAAATTAAGTTATAATGATCATGTGTTTCTATTTCTATTACCCATAATTAGACGACGAGCGGGCGTCACTATACAAGGTGCCCTATGATTTTTTTTACAAGTTAAATCAGCTGCGATGAAAAAAAAAAGAAGACCAGGTGCCCCTGAGGGTTGCTTTTATCACGCTATAAATAAGTGGCAAAGCATCCGTCACGTTTTAACAAAATGAGTGTGAGTGACAGATGCTTTGTCACCTGTTAAACGCAACCATCATAGGCCCCCAAAGCGGCCAATGGGAATATCGGGGGTTAGAAGTTTGTCCATTAAATACAGATCGTCTATAACAAACGAAACGCCGTTACAGACGATCTTATGAAACGCTATAGAATACAGGACACCATGTATAATGACGCATTTCCGTCCGATAAATAACATAAAGGTTCCTATCTATCTATATCTTATAATTAGTATATAGACGGGAAAAAGCGGAAACGCTGTAAACGCCAAGGTTTCCGCTTTTTGCCGTCTATATTATTAGCCATTGTATTAATTAAAGTCAAAGTCTAACTAACTTTTTTTTATTTTTTATTAAGTCGCATTTAATATTGTTCTACCATATGTTTGTATTTCTTTTTTTCTGTATAACAACAATTCTCAATGTTAACCGACTCACAGGGTCCCAAGATACAGGCTCAGCCTAGTTTGGGGCCTGCTGGATATCTCATGATGTATTATGCCCTAAGTTTCAATAAATATATTTCATATATATTATAGATTGTTTATAACAGTCCAAATTTACTAGACAAGAAACAAAAGCATTAAAAAAGTAGCACGGCCCCTGAACATTTTTTTATAAAAAACAACTGCATGACTCAATATTAATTATTATACTAGTAAAATTAGCTAGTTCGGTCATAATATTATTTAGCTAATAAATCCGCAGTATTGACTATGTAATGAAAACAAGCACGCAATAACAAAATTTAAATATTACAAATATATAACAAATACAAAAACTGTGATATAAAGTTATCTATAAAAATTGGAACACAACACCCGATGGTACTAAAAAGACCCTAGTTTCGCCGAAAGCAGGCAGAGTTTCACATTACACTCAAGTTACTTTGAAAAAAATTAGCGCAGGTCGCTTTCGGCATAACTAGTCAATTATAGTATTAAATCATCGACCAGTTGAGCATCAATTCGATTCAATTTATGGCTACTGTCCATTGCGACAATTCAGAAGTTGGGCGTTGCACAGTGGGACGAAAATCGGCTTTCATAGACATAGAAATCAAAGTTGTGATATTCGAGTTTTTTTTATTGGAATCGCTTTTACCTGTTGTTTAATTACTAAAATATGATTTTGGGACAATTTGGTTGGAAAATTAATGAGTTATAATTTTTTTCCGAAAAACTTGTATGGAGCTGATACGAAAAATCTAAATATCTCGGGAACCGCAGGATTAACCGTTATATCCTCGCATATGGTTATACAATGAATTATTACTGATTTTTTGGCATACTACATATATCGGTCACAGCTGCGGTTTTTTTTTTTAAATCGTTTTATGTATTTTTCGTTCGAGGCGTCTAAATTAGTAAATAAAAGTACTTATTATGAGTCTATCTGTCTAATTTACTGAAATTATGAAATAAGAGAACATTAAAAAAATATACATGCGATAAAAAAGGCATCGGCGAACAATATATACCTACGTACGTTAATACCACTTATTCAGCCAACAGAGCCAATATAAATAACATAAATCCGTATATTTCAAATCAGTTACAGTAAAAAAGTCAAACATTATGATATAAAACTACTTAACTATATACATAACTACTTAACTAACCATTAAGTTCTGTTACAGCCTCTTGTGGCGGTTCTTAATACTTAATCAAAGCCACCGTTTCGGTAAAAAATTCTTGTCTTTTCTTTTCATCCAAGCTAGGTCTTGTAGCCGTTATATGGGGATCGGAGGATAATAGAAGCATATGTAAAATGTCCTCATTGGTAGCTTGCCTACTTTTCTTCCTTGAATTATGTTCCCTGAACCTTCTAAATTCTTTGTTTCTGGCTTCAAATGCTTTTTCTGACAGATTTCTATAGGGACGATGGCATTGCTGGCGACGATGTCTGCTCCATGGATCAATAGCTAATATACAGTTGATGGCATATAGTACTAGTTGTATAAATCAACATACTTTTGAGCAGTATTATAAGCATATTCTTTAAATTTAGGCACATCAATCTCTTCTTCAGATGTTATGGCTTGAAGTATTACAGCACGAAACTGAACTTCAATGGGCGACAATATGAAGGCGAACAAGGTTTCGGATTGGTCCATACAACGAAACCATCAGTCTACTCATTCCAGAACTACTCCAGGATTCTGCGTGTTCTCAGGCTTTGGAATCGTCAACTAGTGCTGACTTTACCTCTTCGGATTGTTCAACTTCAACATCTTCAATTTCAAATGCAACAATGACGAAGCAACCAAGGAAAAACTGAAAACCTGTCAACTAAGCAAAAGGAGAGAAGATCTGAATCATTTGCAGGAGAAGATGCAACTGAATTAGCTTTTGCTGCAGCAAATCTCTTTAAAGAAGATGGCCGTGATGATATAGCTTCCGTGATTGAATACATGCTCAAGAATCCAGAAGGTTGAGGGAACAAAATTCAAGGAAGAAAAGTAGGCAAGCTACAAGACCTAGCTTGGATGAAAAGAAAAGACAAGATTTTTTTACCGAAACGGTGGCTTTGTTTAAGTATTAAGAACCGCCACAAGAGGCTGTAACAGAGTTTAATGGTTAGTTATGTAGTTAGTTAAGTAGTTTTATATCATAATGTTTGACTTTTTTACTGTAACTGATTTGAAATATACGGATTTATGTTATTTATATTGGCTCTGTTGGCTGAATAAGTGGTATTAACGTACGTAGGTATATATTGTTCGCCGATGCCCTTTTTGTCGCATGTATTTTTTTTTAAATGTTCTCTTATTTCATAATTTCAGTAAATTAGACAGATAGACTCATAATAAGTACTTTTATTTGCTAATTTAGACGCCTCGAACGAAAAATACATAAAACGATTTAAAAAAAAAAAACCGCAGCTGTGACCGATATATGTAGTATGCCAAAAAATCAGTAATAATTCATTGTATAACCATCTGCGAGGATATAACGGTTAATCTTGCGGTTCCCGAGATATTTAGATTTTTCGTATCAGCTCCATACAAGTTTTTCGGAAAAAAATTATAACTCATTAATTTTCCAACCAAATTGTCCCAAAATCATATTTTAGTAATTAAACAACAGGTAAAAGCGATTCCAATAAAAAAAACTCGAATATCACAACTTTGATTTCTATGTCTATGAAAGCCGATTTTCGTCCCACTGTGCGTTGGACGTCAGTGTGCTATTCCACCGGCGAGGCGAGGCCAAAGTATAACCTGCCATAAATAGCTATTGCGAGCCTGGCATACAAATTGCAACTGTGCAGTACAAAAAAATTAAATATTCTTGTATTTTATATCTGGTGTAAAAAAAATGTGACAACTTATCTAGCAAATCAGTCAATCATTTATTTATCAATAACTAAATTCGAGTCTTAAATAAATCTAGAGTATGAAAATCTAATAACATTCAGGTATCGGCAACTATCATATATGATATCGGTAGCTGGCGGACCGCTCCGTAACATGAATAGAGATAATGACCGATGTATAACAATTTAAAATGTATCTACAACTTAACTATAACAGGAAACGCATATTTCCGACCCTTCAGACCTGAAAATAAAATAAAAAGGTCTACTGAATTACAATATATTTGGCACTCTTATAACAATAAGAACAAGTCTTTGATCCTATATACAAAAAAAATTGCCACAAACTAAAAAAAATATATATATAAATACTACCTATTTTCCTATACTCGGAAATTGAGAGTAAACTTTTACAAGTTTACGACCAAACACGGTTGGCGCAATTTGTAAGCACCTGCCTACTGAACCGGCGGTCCCGGGTTCGAATCCCGGCCAGGGCAAATATTTGTGTGATGAACTCGAATATTTATGCTTGGGTTACGGGTTGTTCTTATGTATTTAAGTATATATTTATCTATATAAGTACGTATATCGTCGTCTAGTACCCATAACACAAGCCTTCCTAAACTTATGTGGGACTAGATGGATTTGTGTGAGATTGTCTGGTATTTATTTATTATTATTTTTAAAACAAAAAAAATTACACCGCAGAAACCAATAGAGCCCGCCAGATAGCTACAGGCCAGCGGGGAGATGGGTGTGGCATCAGAGCAAAAGTCACGAAAGCCTGCTGGGCGGGTTGTTGGTAGTTGGATTTAGAATTTTACTTACCCAATGAGTGAGCAGTGTGAACAGTAATGTAGATGGCAGCGCTCGCAGGGGTGTTGGCAGCTGTCACAGAGGGTCTTCTCGCAGTATGAGCACTGGTCGTCTGCCAAGGCCCCGCATGGACATTTCTGTGCTGTCTGCTTTGTCTAGAATAGTGATGGACATTCACAATATTTTAAAATCCAGTATCATTAAAACTAAATACCATAAAAATTGTGATTTAAATGGCATGTATAAAAATCATAGAAATCAGTTTCCAAGACTGTCACACATTTAAATAAAACAATTGAAATGGATTATATCCCGTATATTAATTATTTTAGTCTCCCTGATGTTTTGGTAGCTTTCTACTTACTGTTGTCAAAGGTTGATGAGAAAAACACAATTCTTTCTGTCAAAGTTACAGCCGTCTCCTCTTGCGAAATGCCGGTAGATTCATAATCTGACTTGTAAAAGTGCCGTTGTGGTCTACTTACTGAATAAATTATTTCATTTCATTACATTTGTGCAAACTACCCATTTTATAAATTGATACCTTAGAACACAATCGTACTAACTTTTCGGAAAAAGTAATTGCAATTATGACGTTAGTGCACAACTCTATGTGGTTTCAATTTCATTGGCTGAATAATTGTAATTAGTATGAGTGTGAACTAAGGTATCGAAATACGAATTAGAAATAATGGTGCTAATTGCAATTATTTTGCCATGAAATTTAAACTACATAGAGTTGATCAATATATGCCAGATGGGCATGGCATCTGTAACCTCCCTAAACCCCCTCCCTTTATTTAATACTATATATCACCTATACTTGCCTACACTCACACCTAATGTCTGAATAACTGTTGCTACTGAAAACCAGGAAGAGAAAACTTACCTAACTTTATTCCTGCCTAATTTGTAACTTGTTCTAACTTGGCCAGTGATTCATCTAGAGTTTCGGATCCCTTCGTTGTGTTGTGTAGTACCAAATTCTTTTCAAATGAGAGGAGATTCAGAGCTACTTGAATTAAAACCAACATATAAAGTGAGCAAAATGTTTATTGAATAAAATAATTACATTTTGCAAGTATGCCTGAAGGGCATTTACTGACTCTACCGGCATTTCGCAAGAGGAGACCACTGTTGAGAAGAAACGCCGAAAGAAACTCAACAGTAAGTCATTTTTTCAAAATTCTAACTTATAATTATTACAATAATAAAACTTAATCTAAACTTAATTTAAAAGAAGCAAACATATTAAGGGTGAATGTTTTCGGCTACTCTTAAGTACCTAAGGTAAAGTACAACAGAATTACGTGAAATATGAGATGCATCTGAGCCTGAAGTACACAATAATTTAAGTCTAAGACCCCATAAAGCCACTATCGAATCGATAGAATGCAAAATCACTTTTGATATGACTGAAGACATTTGTATTTTAGCATGTACACGATTTTCCTGATGGCTAAAAGCATGGTTTCACCTTTCGCCTTGGCGTATGGCTTAACCCTCGGCTCGTAAGACGAGTTGCAGCCTTAATGCAATAATACAAAATAAAATTCAACATTGTCCTGAATCAATTAGCTCCTTAAAGCATGTGAAAATATTCAACATTCCATGATCGGATACGATACTCCATAGAGCAATTAGTTATTGGAATCTTCCAATGTTAGTATTATTTAATACTAAAGTGGCTCAACAGATAAATGAGACAATCTCAAACACATCCCATAGGTTGGAACAATGATAGTAAACTAGCCAAACAATTGGAAAACATGAATTATGAGTTGCATTCGAGTCTGATAATAAATAATCATTCAAAAATGTGAAGATCCCATAAAGCCATAATCCAATCGTAGTTTGTGAAAGTGGACTCGTAAGTCAAATCATGCTTTATTAATGCAAAATAAGATTCAACATTTTCCTGAATCAATTAGCTCCTTATAGCATATGAAGAATATTCAACATTTCACTTCATTTCATTTCACTATAGAACTCTGAACTCCATAGACTCTAGTTCTCATATTGATATCATAGAAAGTACTATTTTAGTACGAATGCAATTCATATTTCCAGTCATATAGACACTAGAACTGAGGATTTCTCAATATAAACGTATAAATCAAATTGTTGTATTAATTATTATAGGTAGAGATAGGAATGTTTATCCAACCAATAATAATCTATTAACATTGAAAGCATATAAACATGTTGCCTTAGCTGACTAATTGAATTATCTTCATATTTAAACATCTGTCAAATAAGAAAAGAATCATTATTTATCTGGCTATAATTAGCAAAAACTAATGACATTGCTCAGAATCCTATAAGAACACACTCAAGAAATAAATAATTTGACAAAAAGTTCAATAAAGCGCACAAATAATCAGTTGATAAAGCTCAGAATTCAATCCATTCTCAAGAAATAAACATAAAATAAAGTTAGTCACAACTAAAATCAATTCACATTCGCACATTAGCTATTTCGTCATATTTAAAAAAAAATATATATATAATTAAATTCATATTTGAAAGATTTCATTATTAATTGATAACTCACCAATCCAAGAAGCTAAGGAAGAATATTTGTTTATTCACACTCATAGAATTTAGACATAAAACAGCAAATAATCACAAAATCCAACACCGCAAATTGCTAGCAAAGCACAGTTAGAATTTCACCAGGAAAAAGAAACAAACAAATTTAGAAATAAAAAGGAAGGTAAAACTATATATAAAGATATCTCACCAATCCGTCGTGTGGCTATATTAAAAAATAAACATTATTTAAAAATAAACTATTAAAAATGTGCAACTCTCACCAATCACATTACCATACTCTGTGGCAGGAAGCTCGGTCCGAAGCGCTCCGTAGGCCTCCCGCTTGCACTCGCCTGGCGTCCTCGGCGACGTCTTCAGCCTCTTGCAGGCCCGCTGCACTCGTCAGGTCTTCCTCGGCGACCGACTGCTGGTCCTGGAGTCTTCTTGCTTCTTCTACTTCTTGAGGTGTTCTTCCCGGGAGCTCTTCTGATGACTGACTAACCCCTCATACTAATCTCAGCGCCTTATATACCCCTTTTTCCGAGTCCAAGTTTGAAATAATGTTCTTATTTCAAATTTGCCATGCGTATTGCGAAATTCCTTCATAGGGTTCCACAGCTGGCTGCTTACAATTACGTTTAAAAATAATAATAGAAATGTTTGATGCTAATTTCGGTCCGCTTCTAATTTTTTACTGTTGACGCTAATTTACTCAATGTTACTTTCTAGTTTTTGAAGATTTATTGAAATAATGAAAAGTGTGGATTACGTGTTGATAATAGAAACATTTCAATTCTTAAATACGTATTATTATACATAATGTAAAATATCAGTTCCACATCCCGATGCAGTCATCTTATAGTTTTCCAGTAATAAAATATAAAATACTAATCTGTCGATCAAGTACAGTCGTGATCGTTACACATCTCAGTCTTCCATGGATGTCCAATTTTTTTTAACTACTACTCTAAATTATATAATATTTTTCAAATAATAGTTCGGTAAATAGAGACTAAAGTACTATGGGTGACCTTACAAACGGTCCGGTAGTTTTGAATTTTTGATATGTCGTCTAGGATGGTTAGTCAGTGTTTAAAATGCAAAATCCCCCCCCCCCCCCCAAAATACAGGAAACAAAGAGGAAAGAAATTCTAAATTCAGCCATGCAATACTATAAAAACCTTTACTCAAGCCAAGACAGCAGCCAAGACAACCATAAAGCGGGGGAGTTATGTGAAAAGAATAAGGGACATACCACGCATACTCATAGAAGAAGTACACAGAGCCATTATAACTCGCAAAAACTTGAAAAGTCCCCAGGCCCAGACAATGTACCAAATGAGCTGTTGAGAGGCACAGTAGAAGATTTAAGTCCAATACTGACAAAACTGTTCAACGAGATTCTCGAAACGGGTACCATTCCCAGCCAGTGGGGAGAATCGCACATCATTCTTCTACACAAAAAAGGCGCTAAAGAGGACATAGACAACTATAGGCCAATAAGCCTCATATCAAATGTGTACAAGGTTTTTGCCAAGGTAATATTAGATAGAATAACAAGAACACTAGATGAACACCAACCGATAGAGCAAGCAGGCTTCAGAAAGAACTATAGCACAATTGACCACATTCACACTATTAATCAAGTTCTAGAAAAATACAACGAATATCACAAGCCAGTATACATCGCATTTATACACTATTCCAAGGCTTTTGACAGTCTATATCATAACCACATCTGGGAAAGCCTAAGCCAACAAGGAGTAGGCAGTATCTACATCAACATAATTAGAAACATCTACAACAAAAGCCAAAGCCGCGTGAAACTAGAATCAGAAAGAGCGAACCATTCCCTATAGACAGAGGGGTAAGACAAGGAGACCCCTTGTCTGCCAAGCTGTTCACTGCAGTGCTGGAAAACATCTTTAGGAAGCTGGACTGGCAGCAGTATGGGCTGAATATAAATGGGAGCTACCTTAATCATCTAAGATTCGCTGACAATATAGTGCTACTAGAAGAAGACCCTAAAAACCTTCAGACAATGATACAAAACTTAGCCGCAGAAAGCAAAGCAGTTGGCTTATCAATGAATACGGACAAAACCAAGATGATGACCAACAGCACCGAGATGGCTATCATGATAGATGGAAACAAGCTGGATTATGTCAACGAATACACCTACTTAGGACAAATTATTGCTCCCAATGACATAATGTCAAAGGAAATAAATAAAAGAGTTGCATGCAGATGGAAAAAATATTGGTCCTTAAAGGAAATAATGTAAAGCAAAGACCTCAGTATCAACATCAAAAAGAAAACTTTTAATACCTGTGTACTTCCCTGTCTGACATATGGTTGCGAGACATGGTCCCTTACTAAGACTCATAGAGAAACATTAGCAAGGTGTCAGCGTGTAATGGAGAGAAGCATGTTGGGGATAAAATTAAAAGATAAGGTTAGCAAAAATCTAATAAGAAACAAAACCAAACTGGCTGACATCCTGGTTCGCATTGATCACCAAAAATGGGGATGGGCAGGACACATGCTTCGCTGCCAAACAAATAAGTGGAGCCAACAGGTTACCTTATGGTACCCGAGAGATGGCACCAGAAGACAGGGAAGACCAATAAGAAGATGGGAGGATGACATTCATCTTACCCTTGGACCATATTGGACAAGAGTCGCAAACGATAGAGCTCAGTGGAGATCGTTGGAGGAGGCCTATGCCAAGAGGGACTCCGAAGTGAGGGATATAATTTAATAAATCAAACACAACACGAAATATTTGTTTTTAAGTTGGAAATTGAGATTTTTTACGTTTTTTTTTTAATGTGCATATTTCCGTAATTATCTGTCCTAGAAACAAAATTTAAAATATAGTAAATTTAACTCTCTATAATAAAGCTTTCTTCTAGCTAAAATTCTCCCAAAGGAAGATATGACCAAAAATATGAAGAGTGCCGGTTTTTTCAATATGGCGGCGGCGACGGGGGGGGGGGGATTGTGCATTTTAAACACTGACTAACCATTCTAGACAACATATCAAAAATTCAATACTACAGGACCATTTGTAAGGTCAAAACTCCTTTATTAACTGGATTATAATGCAAAAAACAGGTAACTAAAACTCAATGGAATAAGTTTATTGCATTACCATACAAAAAATATAATGAAAAATTACTCACTACAACACCACACTCCAACAAGTGTCCATCTTTCCCGAGGAACAACTGCTTGAAGCCATCTTTTTTAATAGCATTCAAATCGGCTGGCTCATCACTCGTGTCCTTTACAGGAGTCTTCTTAGCACCTCGGAACAACAACTGCAGAGTTTTCTCTGTATAATAAAAATAGAAAATTATAGTGTTTGGTTAATGAGGGTAGCAATTTTCTTGTACTCAACTGCATGAGTTCGTTAGTAACGTCTGCATGTGGAACACTAAAGGTGATATACATTATTATTCTCATGTGTCTAAAAATAAGCTAAACCCTGAAAATAGGACTATACTCAGGAAAAACCGTTTGAAGTTACTTACCGTACACTTTTTTGAGTCTATCCTCATTGTTATTGAATTGTTTGAATCCCACGTGAACTTTGCTTTGCTGTACGAAGTCTTCGATGAATGGATTAGACCGCTTTGCCATTTTATAGCTACACGATTAATATTTTAAGAAATAGTTAATTAATTAAATATTATGATTTTACGAAATAAACACGTACCAAAGACAAGACAAGACTTGCTTTTTTTACAGAGGTAACTTGTAAGTCATAGAGAATCTTGCGTTTTTTTTAAACAGGCTACAGCGTAAGGTGGTCTATTCACGACGATTTAAAAATCGATAGTAGCATTCTAAAAGCCAGAGAATCGATAGACGATAGTAAGCCAACTAGTAGACGACGCGGCTGGCGCAGTTTGCAGACACCTGCCTACTGAGCCGGCGGTCCTGGGTTCTAGGTCGATTTGTGTATGATAGTCCCGTAATATTTATTTATTATTATTTATAACTACCGATGATTACCATCAGGGGCTGCAGTCAAATATTGAAATGGAACTGTTCACGTCTTGAATTTCTTTTCCTCAGGTTATAATCTATCTATACAAGCAGTGAATGTATTTATTTGAACTAACACGGTTTCCACACATTGTTATAACAAACCTGGACTTAATCGCGTTTAAGTGTTTATTTATTTATCGTTGTCTCTACTGTTATAATAAACTGGAAACTGGTGAATGTGATTGTTGATTTAGGTCTAAAGCGTATACCGACCATGTACTTACCGATTTTCAGTTTTAATTTTCATAGTTTGGCATCAGATTCCCAACGGGGCTTAAATCTAATGACTAGTCAAGCTTAGTTCTAGAGTTAATCGATCTAAAATTCTAACCATCTGTAGTTATTCGAGATAGTTTCCAGACGTGGCTGATTTAATTGGCCTTGAATCTAATCAACAAAAGAACACAGTGTGAAAATAATGCGCCTGTCCTGCGCCCACGCAGTCAGAAATGATAATTGATCTTATCACATCAGGCAAAATTATCTTGTAGCTACTATTGATAGGTTTTTTGGAAGAATGATTATCTCCACTGTTTGGTCCTTACATTAGCAAGTGCTCATGCTCATATTCCGTATGTATATGTCAAATTTTTGATGTTATATTTAATGATTTTAACTTAATACAGATTAAATAATTATATTACTTCATATACACTTCAGGTTAATAAAAATAATTGATACATTGCCAATAGCAGAATAATACCACATTATAAATTCCTTCCACGTTTCCGCACGGTTTTCCAATCATGTCATGTCGTAACGAACATGGCTACACTGCCAACAGGGCACCTTCCCTGCGATCGATGGCTCTCTGTCAACAATGTACTTTCTTTCTCAAATATTTATGAAATAATCTAACAAACGCACCTATTTGCTTCTAAAGCGGAAAAAACTATCCAAAATACGGATACACGTCGCATTGTTTTTAAAGTTGATAGTGAAAGGTGTCCAGTGAAAGTGCAGTGCAAGTTGAAGAGTGACTCGGGGTTTTGTTTGAGGCAGCATATGCGTGCGGATTCCTCGCGAATGTTACGTAATTAAGGGCCATGTCGTGGGTGAAGAAGTCGGGAGGGCCACCGGCCGAACAGCCGGCCTACAACCCGCAGGTATATATCGCAACACTGACGTGTACGCAATTCGTATCATATGATTGAAAACAATTTTGTTATGGCTGCAGATAAGGGGTTTTTACTTATTTTGTATCTATAAAGTATATGTTTAGATTAGCTATGCTGATACTATAGCCTTTACATTACTTTCCATGGATATGTTATGAAAATTTCGTAAGTTACTAACCCATATTTCTTGTTTTTGTCATGCTTGTGTAGTTCTGATGACGATGCGCTATTACTTATTATTGACAAGCTGGCGTTTGGTTAGTATAAGCTATGTAACGTTTACATCATTATTTCTTACAATATGTACACAGTTACAACTTCACAGGGTTGTATGCACTTTGACGGTCCAATGAATTTGCAGGTCTAAAGTTTTGTCATCTTGTGTTGGATACGAAAAAAACTTAGTAGACTCTGTAAATATTCACAGATTTATATGCAAAATTTAGCAGTTACCTTGACCGAGTATTAAGTGATGATAATTTTTTATATCTTAGATATCTTAGATATCTCTTATGATATTTTGGGAATATTTTGACTGATCACAATAAATCTGCTCTCAAGTTACCAGTGATATTTATAGTTCCCTGTGTCCATTGAATGTGATTCCCGCCAGCTAGCCAGTTGCAGAAGAAATTGCCTATTGCATTAAAAAATGCCATGCCACTTTTCAGTCCTATCTACTTGCATGTGATGTAGTGAATAATTTTGTTCCATTATATTTTGTCATACTTACTGGAATACAATAGTAAAACTTTATTCAGCGGCGTTCTGCTGTGTTGATTTTGATTGTTAAATCTATCACTGTATTTACTAAGATTTAAATGCGTTTGCGTTATATGACGTTTTAAAATGAAATTTCAACCACATTTTAAGAAACTAAATGTGACTACTGTTAGCATTTATCATCGATTCGGATAATACTGATTGTTAATTTGTCAACAACTAAGAAGATTCTTATTTCTTGAATTGTGATTCATGCTTCTTCTTATGTCATATTCCTCATTGCTGAGGGTTGTGACGTCTTTCTCTCTTTGCGGATGATCACTCTCCACTTGTTTCAATCTACTGCATACCTCATGGTTTTGGGAAACTTCGTAATTGCTGCATCTCAAATCTGATTGGTCTTGGTGTGAGTACAGAAACTGTTAAATTAACATTTATATTAAAATAAAACAATTTAAACGAATTAATCCCATATATTCATTATTTACGCCTTCTATTCTAACTATTGTGTGACAGTCACGGAAACTAAAGAAAATATTAAGTTGATACTAATAATAATAATAATAATAAATTCTTTATTTCAGATATTAAATCCATAGTTATTAGTATTTCTTACATCTAGGTTACTAACAAAATTAATGGGGCAACAATAAGTAACATTAACAAAATTACATTAAGCTACTTTATATTACATATTGGGCTACGCCCTTTATTTGCCCTACCCAAAACCTAAAAATATCACTATCATACCTGCTAGCAATCTCCGCCAGTATGGTGTTGGCGCTATCTCTGACCCGATTCAGCAACGATGCAATTTTCTTTCTAATAATGGCCTCAAAAGTGTCAATGTTCGCCTTAGTGAACATTCCTGAGGCACTACACCTCCTAGGCAAACCCATCAACATTCTGAAGCCATTATTATATTGGACTTGTAGGGCGCTGTAGGCCCGTTTCGTGTAATTAACCCAAAGGCTGCCCGAGTAGAATGATTGACTGTAAGCTTTAAATAGAGTAATTTTTACGTCATTCGTACATCGGGCAAACCTACGTGTCAGCATATTACTACGAACCGCCAGCGCCCTACGCTCCCGCTCAATATCGACATCATCATTTAAGCCACTTGTCACAATGTGGCCAAGGTATTTCACCTTATCAACTACGTTTAGCGAAGAGCCATTGAGCTTAAGGGAGGGCACATAGTCTGGTTTAATTTTTCCCGCATTAAATATTAATACCTCACTTTTCTTCGGATTATAAACCAGCCCATGCGCTAAGGCATATGCCTCACACGTAGCTAACAGTTGTTCAAGAGCGCTGACAGCTGGGCTAAGCAGCACCATATCATCGGCATAGCTAATGTTATTTACGCAAGTGCTGCCAACATAGCAACCAGCATGCATGCTGCTAAGCCCACCTATCAGCTCATTAATATAAAGGTTGAACAACCTTGGAGACGTGATTCCACCCTGTCTCACACCACATTCCAATTTAAACTCACTAGATAGAGTGCCGGCCCATCGTACCTGATTAATCTGACCACCGTACCAGAACCTAAATATGTCCACACACTCTACAGGTACACCTGTCTCCCTGAGTTTCTTCCAAAGCAGATCATAGTTTACGCGATCAAATGCTTTTGATAGG
This sequence comes from Apotomis turbidana, assembly GCA_905147355.2. Lineage (NCBI taxonomy): Eukaryota > Metazoa > Arthropoda > Insecta > Lepidoptera > Tortricidae > Apotomis > Apotomis turbidana. The sequence goes on along the minus strand of LR990280.1, from coordinate 59,143,375 downwards.
TCCAGGAAACAGGCGTATACTGGAGTTTTTCTTTTAGTGTAATACCCGACAGTATGCTTCAAGCAGAGTATCGCACTTTCAGTAGACAGCCCAGCCCTGAACCCGAACTGGGCGTCATGCAACTTCAAGTGCTTTACAAGTATACTATCAAGCATACTGTCCAGTATTTTAGCCACAGTAGTGGCAAGAGAGATGGGACGGTAGTTAGAAGAATCAGACAGATCACCCGTCTTATTCTTTACCACAGGCACAACAACGGTCCTCATGAGGTCTATAGGTAGATAAGAGTGACACACGCATAGGTTGAATAGCATAGAGAGCACTCGAGGTAAGTGAACCCCTGCATACTTGAAATGCTCTATACTTAGGCCGTCATGACCAGGCGACCTACCACTCTGCATTTTATCTATAACAGACTTAACGTCCTTCGCCACAAAATGGGTATTTCGCCTGTCCCTTACGGTCCCCTCATCATGCCCCAACCCTGGCGTGCATCCCCCAGGTAAAAGCGACTTTACACCAAAATTATTTTTGAAAAGCTCCGCTATATCCCTGGGCTTACTAATATGAATATGATGAATTTATAACAATTCTGCCGTGGGTGACCTTTTAGTATGGAGCTTCATACATAAAGGTTGACTAATACCTTAGCACGGCAGAATTATTTATACTCCATAGATCAACACAACTATTAGTTTCTTCATATAAATCTTTGAGTATAGACATGTGCTTCACTAAACGGGCTACAACAAAATTTGGATAATAAACAATATTTTTATATTGTACTGAAAGTTCCAGTACTTATTAACCCTTCCTTAGGCAGGCTGAATATTATTTCCCACCATAATAAACCATTACATCTGTAATATTGAACAGAATCAATTTTGATCCTATTTTTTGTGTGGTGATACCACAAATATTTATATATAAATACAAAAGATAAAAAATATCGGCCAAGTGCAAGTGGGACACGCTCACGAAGGGTTCCGTATCATTATCTGTAAGTTTGTTGTATGGGGCTCCCATATCCTTAATTTTATTTTTATTTTTAGTATTTATTGTTATAGCGGGAATAGAAATACATCATCTGTGAAAATTTCTACTGTCTAGCTATTACCGTTCTTGAGATACAGCCTTGTGACAGACGGACGGACGGACAGCGAAGTCTCAGTAATACCATTTTTACCCTTTGGGTACGGAATCCTAATAAAAAACCAAATACAGAGGGCACTTTCAAAAGCGGAATGAGAAGGTATCATGTCACGGGGTTCGTAAATTGCGAGCAGAATTAATTGAAGTGCTAGGAGCATCACTCTTCGTCGTCATTTCAACTGATTTTGCTCGCATTTTATGATCCCTGGTTATAACCATATATATTTAACGATTCATAAATTTTCGCGTAATTTAAGAAGCATAGTGTACTTTTTTTTAAATTATATTTGCTATGAATGTTGTCTACCCAGAGATTTCTTCTAAAAAACATACGATTAAATTAAATGCTGTTGTAATAGAATTATTCAAATGCGAGTTTATGACGTAACATTTTTGCATAAGTATTAAGACGGCACCGAGCCAAATTTTAAAATATAGTCAGTTGCCGTTATGTAGATAACGTCAACACTAGTTGTTTAATCCATTTCTAAACTATATATTTAGCACTTCGAAGAATGTGTTAACAACTTCTCAGTGGAAAAATTATAAGATTATTAATATTTTACCCTAGAGCTCTAAGTAAAGTTGGACGAAAATTGTAAAATCGTAAGCAGGCGTTAAGTGTTTTTTTATACTTTAACAATGGAAATCTATTCTGATTTTCAGTTCAATAAAAATATGAATGTTTACATTACAATTTGTCCGCATCAAATATTTCAATTATTGTTTGTTATTAAAGGTCCAGATTTATCAAAAAGTGCTTTTAATTCCCCATACATTTTTACTATGGCGGCCGCACGCCGTTCGAAATACGCATTCCCCGCGCTTTATGGTTCAGTCGCTAACGCTCGGCGCCCTCTTAATAATGCCGGCGAACGCATTGCTTCATCTGCAGTAATGTCTACAGCAGCAGTTGTAGACTAAGCTAATTTTTTTTTATATACAGCCATTGACCAGAAAAAAAAAATTGCTCAACCAGACAGTCCAGTTAACCTTAGCTGTTAGTTGAGTGTGTCAATCGCGTAAGTCCTCTCAAAGCCTCATAATGGAGACACGAGTTGTGCGACAGCGGTAGCGGTGGAGGTACCTACGTGTGTCTCGCTCATTCGTTATGCCGCCGCGCTCGGTTCTCTCGCTCTACCGCACGCCGCGCCGCTGCTTGCGCAAAGTCGTGGCATATCTGTAATGCAGCCAATTTTTATTCATATATGTACTTTATCTTTTTTATTTAGAACTCACTAGAAACAACCACTTAAGTAAAGATACAGTGTTGACTGTAGGATTTGACAGTATTATTTTTGTTACAGCAATTCAGTAACCAACCAAACATGTATCCAAACTACGCCGGCGCTCCGCCGCAGATTTGGCCCCAGCAACAACAACAACCACCACCACAACAACAGCCACCACCACCACAACAACAGTTCAAGCCCAGCTATCCCCCAACTTACCCGCAGGAGTACGCTCCAAACGCGAACCAGCTGTACCAACAACAGCAGCAGTTTAATCAGAACTATCCGCAGGGCTACAGCCAGCCAGGCTACCAACAGTACTACCCAAACCAGCCTGCACCGGGGCAACAGCCAGGGCAGCCCAACACCGACAGCTGGGAAGATAACTGGGACTGGGGCTGGGAGGAGTCCGCCAAGCAAGCCCAGCTAGCCGCACAAAACGCAGCCCCTCAGCAGCCCTTCAACAATGCCAACGTAATCGAAGAGAGCTTCGCTTCCACCGATACGTGGAACTGGTCGATGGAAGACAAGAAAGAAGCGCAGAAACCTCCAACGGAACCGGAAACCAAGCCGGAACCGAAAGCCAGGCCGTCGTCCCAAGCGGACGACGTGAAAACGCTCAATGACAAGGAGGTTAAAGAGCGTCTCCCGAACCTCGCGCTAGGGAGACGCTTCAATTCCGACAACCTGACCCCGCAGTGGTCCATCGAGTCCCAGATGTCCCAGGAGTCGAGCGAAGGCCCGCACACCCACTCCGAGAGCACGTACCGGAGTGAGAACCAGTCCAGGAACTCCGCCAAGAGCAGCCCCGGACTGAACACCGACACGTCGACCTTCAACTTCTCCCAGGGGCACGACGAGCCTCTGCCCTCGATCGACTGGCCGGCGCCCACCGCGGAGGAGATGATGCAGATGGAGCGAAGGGAGAGTCGCAAGAGCCATGACGAGCTGACATCCTCACTGCAAGAGATGAGCATCGCGAACGAGGAACCGGCTTCTTTACAGGATAAAGAGACTAGGAGCGCGCAGGAAGCGCCTTCGCCGTCGAAGTCGCCCGCTGCCTCCATGCCGCCGGCGCCGCCCGTCTCCGCCCCGGCCAGCCTGCCTCCCCCGCCGACGGCCGTTCTGCCGCCTCCTACGAACTTCCCTCCGAGCGGACAGAACCCGTTCAAGAATACGGGCTCGTTCTCGCACAAGAGCACGCCCAGCAAGTCTAACACTCCCAGCCAACCGTTCCCCGGCATGTCTACCTTGACATCACCAGCAGCGGTGAACAAAGTGCAGCACAGAACACCGGTAGGGTTCGGCGCGAATTTAGAGACGACTCCAGATAACTCCGAGCGGCCCGATCAGCCGCAAGTGCCGTTCCGGCCGCTGCAGATGCCGCCGCCCGTGCCCGACAACCTGGAAGTGGCCCCGCAGAACGACAGGAACGAGTATCTGCAGACGGCGCATCTGTCCACCGGCGACTACGGCGAGAACACAGACTTCAGCAGAAGCATGCCGCCGCCGCCAGGGTTACGTCGGATGGTACTGGGACAGCATGAGTCCGAGTACGGGCAAGCGAGCACCGAGGAGCCGCCGCCGGGGCTGGCTCGCATGGTGCCCGGCCAGCAGACAGAAGCCGACAACTCCTACATCCAACAGAGCGACAACTATATGGACAGGCAGATAGATGGGCAACCGACGGACGAGAACCCCCGCCCGTACCGGCAGGCGGACGGGCAGCAGACGTCCGACAGCTACACCCAGCCGAACAGGGCCGCCGAGAGACGACCCGTCGGCCTCGACAGGATGGTGCCCGGCGAGCCGAGCAACGACGAGTACTCGCAGTACCAGGCCGGGTACGCGGTCAACGAGCAGCGCGTCGTCACCGGCCTCGACCACGACTACCCGGGCGACGCCGGCCCCACCGACATCAGGGAGCAGAACGTCGACGGCTCCGACTACACCGAAAACGCGCCCCGGAACCCGTTCGCGAACGTCCGCGGCAGCTCCAACGACGTGTCGGTTGAATACAACGGCCCGCCCGCGGAGCAACAGAGGGAAGTCATGATGGAAGGCGAGAACCTTCAGGATCTCAGCGCTATAGCGCCCGCGGATATGACGTACACCAGAGAGGAGGCGTTGGACGGCGCCGATATGGACGGCACGGACCCTGGCACAGACAGAAAGACCGATCTGTCGGAGAACGATCATCCTATCTCAAGTTCGCGGCGTCAGTCGATAAACCGCGTAACGTCGGGCGAGGATTCGGAAAGGGACAGATTCAAAAACTCTCCAAGGAGGGATAGAGATAAACACAAGTCGTCTAGAGATAAGGACAGAGACGACGGGAGGTATTCGAGGGATTCTCGCGGGAAGTATGACAGGGAGGAGCGGCGGTCGGGGAGAAGGGAGAGGGACGACAAGGAGCGGAGGGATAGAAGGGAGGGGAGGGATACGGAGGAGAGTCCGGAGAGCAGGAAGCATCGGCGAAGCACGAGGAGCCGCCGGTACGAGACTGAAGATACGGACTATTACAGCGACCGAGAGAGGGACCGCAGGTAATGATAATGTCACTAATTGTTAATTCAATAATTCATTCATTCATAACTTTGCTCTTGCTGGTGGGGTTATCATTATCACCACTCTTCTCTATTTCCCTGTTAGATTTTTGGTGTCCTACTTTTGGGGCCTACTTTCTCATTCACTTGATTAAAATACATAAGTCAATACTGGTCTTTCTCCGCCGCAAGAAAAGATCGTGTCGCATCACGTGTCCGAACATCTTTCCTCTTTTATTCTGTATCAGTTAGCACTCTGTAAAGGCTATTGACCCATTTTTGAAATATATTTAAAATGGTTAATAATATAATGATTAATATATATTGTATTTTAATTTGTATTGTATTGTACGTTGTGTTTTTTATTGAGCTAGAAAGCCAAAAACAGACAGAAACGCCGTCCGCCATTTTGTTTTTAGCTTATCTGTGGCGTCACGTAGGCGAACCTGTAAATAAAGACCAGTAAATACACTTTTTGACGTTTTAAGTTTTTTTTTACTGGATTGGTGACGTCACTATCAAGCTGTCTGCCGTTTTAAGCATTTCAAAATACAGAATAAAATGATTTACAATTTCAATTTGTTCAGCCATTATCTTCTTTTATGAACTTAAATATATATATTTATTTAGGTTTCCCATGTCAAATACTATAAGAAATAAACATTAGTTTAATACAATTGAACATGAGTCAACTAGCCTATTCTTGCTATTTTACACGGAAGTGCCACTGGAAACACTGTAAAAGAGTACTAAAGACACGATCAATCTGTCCGTTACAATCCCTCAAATTTTCAGGCGATATCGGGAAGGGTCGTACTCTTCCAAGCCGCCCCGCCCTGACGACTACCGTCGCTACGACGACCGCCGCCGCTACAACACGATCGAGCGCGACCGCCGCTACGACGACGACGACCGCCGACGCTACGGCCGCTACAGGGACATCGACCCGACACGGAAGTACGGCAGCGTGCGAGACGAGAGTAGAAGAGGTATGTGTGTGCTTCGATGCCGTCTCAGTCGACTATCGCCATGACCACCATCGTCAGTCATCACGAACGAGCGACCGTCACTGCGACCACGACCACCGCTGCTACGACTACGACCTAAGAGGTATGTTTGTTTAGAGTTAAGATACATGTCTGGAAGTTTTTACTAAAATGACGAAAATGACAACGGCACTATGTTTAAGGAAGTCAATGAAAAAGAAAATACAATACAGTCCGTGAGCTCTCTTGCGATTCGGGTTTGGGTAAAAATTGAGAGGTTCTTATCAGGATCGCGTAAGAGTGAGCAAGACATGTATAAAACTCGAACTGCATTCTCTATGATTATACAATCTTGCAATGACACTAAGAAATATAAGCATATACTCGTATAGTTTTTTTTGGCTTTATTTGATATCTTTAACATATTAAGCACCAGTTAATAGGATAATCAAAAAAAATACTACCACTCGACTATATCTACTTAATTAACTTTTAATCATTTGTTAATTTGTAATCCCTATACATATTCGTTGATAAATACGCCATTATCTATTAGCAATGCTTGTCTACTTGTAGTTCGCCACTATAACACGTAGTTGAAAAAGGGAAATCAATCGGAAGCTAGTAGTAAATAACTATACCGTTGTTATCGTGTTTTTTTACTGGCTATTCTTTTAACCTCGTGAGGCCCAACCTCAAAAACGACAATTAGGCCTAAACTCTCAATGTACAGTCGCCATCAGTTATATCGCAACATATAAGGCGTTCATAAATATCTGCACACGACTCTTATTGACAGGGCGTTACAGTACATGTTCAGATATTTATGAACGCCTTATATGCTGCGACATATCTGATGGCGACTGTACCTCGCAAAGTACACTTTCTTTCTTTCTTTAAACTGTCTGGGGTTTAGTTACAAGTGATACTTTGTACTTTGTGAGGTACATTGGGCCTCACGAGGTTAATTAAGATATTATATTATATTTTTATATTTTATATTATTATTTTATATATATATATATATATTTTTTTTTGATATTATATTTTTTATTGTGTATATTAGGCTAAATTTCCATTCCAATTTTAATTCGCATATTTAATAGATCACTTACTATTTTTATTATTTTAACGAAAACCTATTGTCAATTCGTAATAAGTTTGAACGATAAGTTTATCTGAGAAGATATGTAGGTATCTATCAGATCTTTGCGTAATATAAACATGATAAGAGCCTCGAGTGTAGCACGTTGTGTGTGCAATCTTGTTCACTTCGGGGAAACATTACTGAAGAGTTCGATGAGAGAATGATACGCACGAGGCACCATGATTTATTGTTAGTCTTGATTGACCGACTTTAAAAAGAGAAGGTCCTCAGTTACTCCCGAGTAACAACTAATGTTTCATAGTGTTTAGCTAAAAATGTTTTTAATGTAGGTACGTTCCTCGATTGCTCAAAGACTTATAGAATGATTTTCTTGTTTGAGTATAATATATACTTTCGGATAGGTGTATTGATGGGATCATTTAGTATCTTGTATTTTTTTTATATCCGCGAATAACCTTATAATTTAAAACGGCCCTGACACAAGTGGCTGGTCATCATAAGATACTCATTCAATGAGTGAGATAGAAAATACCACTAAAACTGACCATAACTACTAAATTTGGAATTCTTAGCTTCAATATTGGCTGACATCTTGTCACTAGTTCCATTTAAAGCTGAATATCTAGGAAACTGGTTCTATTTCCGCCAAAGAAGCATCTCGACGGACAAGTATTTCGACTTAAAAAACCGGACTCAAATTAGTCCATCCGTTTGGGAGCTACGATGCCACAGACAGATACACAAATACACAGATACACATGTTAAACTTATAACACCTCTCTTTTTAATTGGGGGTTAATTATCTCATGATATTAAAGTAGGAAAGTTCCGCTCGCTTTTCCGCATTACTGTATTATAGAAAGGGACGCAGAATATGATCTCTTTCTTTTGTCTTTGCAGTCGTCACTTTTTCGGGCGACGTGAAAGACCCCGATAGCACGAAAGGTACATTTGTGCGGCCGTGCATGTGTGAACTCATTATCATGTCCCGGGGTGTTCGGTGCTCGAATGATTTGACGCCTACTGTGCATCGAAAGCCCCGGGGTATGCTCATTAACCATTCAAATTTCAACTAGCGGTTCTTTGAGCTGTACACCTCGTAAGTTTATTTCGAAACGGTTGAAAATTGTGCTTATTTCCGCCATTTTGAATTTAGAAAGACAAAAAATATTTATACACCTACTCACAAAATTTCTCTTTGGTTGATAAATGCGACCTTTTGTCGAGAACAGCTGGAAATCCGGACAAACGGACATCCAAACATCCGGACATACGAAATAATTTTAGGCCAAGCTGAAACTGAGATGCATTGCTCGGTCTACTCGGTTGGTCAAAAATTGCACAAACATGTAAATTGAGTAAAGAAGTTAAAACCGTACTTACTCCTGTCGCAATTAATAAAAATAAAAAGGGTTTTTTTTCACCCTTAGAAACATTGATGTTTAAAAAAACATTAAACATTGGGTTGTAAAATAAGCTGTATGCTTCGCTACATGGCATTTGATGTAATTACGAGTATATGAAATTTGTGAATGTAAATGGAAATTTGGCTTTTTACGCGGTTATTTTATTTTACTTGTATAGTGAAGTTAATCAATTAGATGATGAAACAATCCATTAAAGTCAGGAGGAAAGGGAAAGTTATCGGCAACTTTCAGTATACAGTAGAACACTACTATTCAAAACGTCTGGCTTGCTTCGACGTGTACATTATACATGGGTAACCACATTTTTTACATTTTTTAACCTGACATTGAATTGAATTTGCCGTCAAGATTTTCGCTGCGCCGCCATGTCTTCATTTTGCAACATCCAGAGGATATAACTGCTCCTTTTCCTGTGCAATCAGGTTACGTTAAATTTGCACCTGATAACTATCGCGTCGCATACAAATGAGGTCCAAACTTAACGTAACAGGGTTATTCGAATCCAGGTTTCGTTCTCGTATGTTTTCTCCTTTAAAACTTACAATCTTTACGAAATTTGAGGAACTAAATGGGAAGGGAATGCTCTTCGCGGCGTCTGCAGTAATGTACTATTAACTATTAAATGGGTCAATCAACTTTTCTCTGTTCCTTGTTGCCATGGTTGTGTCCCCTGGGTTAAAACTAAAACTACGATTGTCGGCGGCAATATTCAAGAAAAATGTTGTAATTACAGCAGTTATAGAGCCCATTCTTACAGAATATCTCTTGAAAATACCAATATTATAAATTATCAACACTTTTCTAAGAAGTTTAATCACCATTGCCTCCTGGGCGACGGGACAGAATAACAAGAAAAAGTTGATCCACCCATAAATTACGCGGTATTTCCTTCCTATTCAGTTCCGAAAATTTCGTAAGGATTGGATAATTTTTGGAAGAGAAACAGACATGATTAACGGAACCTCGATTTGTATGAAAAATGAACAATGGTATTTCCTCTCTAGCAAATGCATAACTAACAATGGCCATGTCTTTTCCAATTAAAATTATGTAATCGTGTTCAAAGATTTTAATAACCCGCCTTTAGCTCTCTCGCATAATTGTAATTTTTTTACTGGGCTTTTTTCCGATATTTTTAAATAAAGGATAAAAAATTAAATATGATCACATATTTACATTTTTGAAAATATCCCAATTTGTGATTGAAATAATAATTTGAAAATATCCTCATTCTAAAGGAGCGTGGGCCACCAGTGATTGGTCAAATTAGTTTAAACTAAACACTATATGAAAATATGAAATGTTCTGGATTATATTGCTGTCGCTGTCGCACAGTGGCAGTGGCTGCCAGCATCACACAGCGACAACAATATCATTATGCGCTTATCTCTCTGTGTCAATGAAAACATGGTACATTTTATACTTTGAGCTCGATCAACCAAAAACAGCCATAGCATAAAAACAACAGTTATCCAAAACCTCGTGACCTTGTGAATTAAATAGTGTTGTTCATTCTAGGCGACCTGTACTCACCATCCAGGGAATCCCGCGACGCCGGCCCCACGGATGATGAGCTGAACGACACGATGGCGTCGACGGACTCACGTCGCCGTTCCGACAGGGACAGGGAAAGGGACAGGCACAGGCGGCGGCACAAGCGCCCCGACGCGTACTACGATGGTGAGTCGGAAACGACACGTTGGCGTTGATGGATACTCGACGCTGTTTCGTCAGGGACAGGCACAGGCGGCGGCACAAGCGCCCTGAGGCGTACTACGATGGTGAGTCGGAAACGACACGTTGGCGTCGATGGATACTCGGCGCTGTTTCGTCAGGGACAGGCACAGGCGGCGCCACAAGCGCCCCGACGCGTACTACGATGGTGAGTCGGAAACGACACGTTGGCGTTGATGGATACTCGACGCTGTTTCGTCAGGGACAGGCACAGGCGGCGGCACAAGCGCCCCGAGGCGTACTACGATGGTGAGTCGGAAACGACACGTTGGCGTCGATGGATACTCGACGCTGTTTCGACAGGGACAGGCACAGGCGGCGGCACAAGCGCCCCGACGCGTACTACGATGGTGAGTCGGAAACGACACGTTGGCGTTGATGGATACTCGACGCTGTTTCGACAGGGACAGGCACAGGCGGCGGCACAAGCGCCCCGAGGCGTACTACGATGGTGAGTCGGAAACGACACGTTGGCGTTGATGGATACTCGACGCTGTTTCGTCAGGGACAGGCACAGGCGGCGGCACAAGCGCCCCGAGGTGTACTACGATGGTGAGTCAGAAACGACATGTTGGCTTCGATGGATACTCGACGCCGTTCCTGACGGTACACAGGTTTCGTGTTAAGAAGTTCGAAATAAGTTGGTAGACAAAACAGGCTTTTTTTTTAATTTATAGCTATGTATGCACATTTGGATACATACGTTAAACTTATTGGCCGGGTGCAGAGGTCGCGTAGGGAAAGCGAAAATGATCGCAGCGCTTGATGTGGCCAAAAGTGGTAACTTTGGCCTCTCTGTTTCTGTCAAACGTCATACTTTTCAGTTATAATGCTTACGTTTTGTACTATAAAATAAGAAACTGAAATAAGTAAAATGGGTCACGATAGGTGTAATTGTGTGGTAAACTGCAATAATACAGGACGAAATAGCAATTGCAAATGTTATGCTTTCCTACACCGAGTTGGAAACAAGATCAGAAAATGAATTGGATCGCTGTTGCTAGAAAAATAAAGTAAGTGTATTAAACTGAACATATTTCTATCTATTTTGTGCAATAATATTATTATGATAGAATTATTACAATGTTTCATAAATATGAAATGTAAAATTACTTATAATTTGTAAATGTTACTTATTGTTTGTTTATTAATGTGCCAAAACTAACAGCTTCCCTTTACTCTCGGTTTGAGGCTGAAACCTTATGTTCTGACCGATGCTTTGGAAGTTAGTTTAGAAAATAGTAGTAATTCTTCAATCATCTGAAAATAAACATAATAAAACATTATTTTTTTCCCTTAATTTGTAAGGAAACAACAAAGAAGTAAATTGACATAATAATATTAAACACATATATAATAATTACTTTCTTCAATAAAGCTAAGAACCAAATGTGTTTCACATTAAAAACAAACAGATTTTGCACTTGTTAGGTGCTCTACAATCAATATTTTCAATTGTTTACCTTAATTTTATTGCGTCCATTATTTAACACTTTTGACAGACCCCCTCCAAAGTTGTGAACGCTAGGTGGCGCTAACGTCATGCACCCGGCCAATAAGTTACTGGCTGCGTACCTCGGTGTTACCTGCGTTCGGAATGAAAAGTCTATGTGATAATCCAGGATTTCAGCTACCTCTGTACCGAATTTCGTCAAAATTGGTTACCTGGTGGAAGAAACCGGGAATCGAGCCCGGTACCTCTAGATTGCCGGTTCAGCATGTTAACCATTTCGCCACCCTAACTCCCAAGCCTATCCAATTATTATTTACGCTTTGTGTGTCGATCTTTGCATTGTTTATTTGAAAGGATTAATTTAGCGACCTCTATGTGAATACGTTAATATTCACATCTTACCGCACTACTGTACAGCAGTGAACGAGCAAGCGAGAGTGGGCGCTGTTATTTTTTTAATCTTTGATATTTGTATTTATGGTTTAACTCATTTAAATTGTTCTTTAAGCTTTGATCTTTATATGAACGGTTTAACTCATTACAATTTTTCTTTAAGCTTTGTATCAATACTTTAATCCAAGTATTTTCTTCCAGGCTACGGCAGCGTATACTCCGACCCTTACGCGCTCCAACGCCAACAATACCAGTACTACGAGCACCTCCGCCTCACCAACCCGACCCGCTACATGGAGATCTACAAGCAGATCATGGCGGGCCAGCCGCCGCCGCCGCCGCCTCCGGAGTACCTCGCCGCCGCCAGCAAGATCACCGCTCTGGAAGGTGAGTTGGGCAAGGGTGAGCAGGACCCATGGTGAGTGTGTGGGGCAAGTCGTGTCCGTGTTTCGTGTAACACGGCTACGGACATCCGGACCATTCGGCACGTGTAATTAGGCTCCGCTTAACCCTTAAATGCATGGTGATGTATATATACACGTTACTGAAATGACACATGTCAAAACCTGTATATAGTCAATATAAACTTTGTCAAGATTGTCCCTAAGTCTCAAACTGACGTGGATTTCATTGGTAATTACGTCATTTCAGAAATAAAATTAGTGTAATTGTATGCATTTAAGGGTTAATTAAGATACGTAGCTCCGTGTTACGCGGTGCCGTCTAGGACCGCTGCGGCCGAGTTCAACGCACAGGCACACCCTACACCTACACTATAGGTACGCCTTTGAGAGGATGAATATTTGGGCGTTTCAACCATCTCATTAATATGTCCATAATATTGGCCAATAGGTATGAGGACGGATGTTAAATTCAACAGCGTACTGTAGTTACATGAATCAAATTTGCTCCATACCATGTAATGAAGCTAAGATTTTTTTTTAAATATGTGACTTCAAACGTACGCTACGCATAACATAATTCAAATGAAATTTTGAGATTGTTTCCAGAATGCTCATAATTTAACAAAACAATAATTATTAACAAAATAATAATTCACGGTGGAAATGGCAAATTACTTATTGTATTTATGCAAATATTGGCATTTTAGCGTTCCGCATGAATATTGAACTCATTTCTGAATTTTATTCTTTCGGATGTTAGTCCCATATAGATATTATATCCCGATAAGAAAAATAATCGAATGACATACTAAAAAAAAAAAAAAAACAATTTTGTCATGCCTTATTACCGCCCTAGGTGTGTAATGTACTATTTCATCACATTTGCTCGTAAAAGATGGTATTACATGTAGGTGTACTGACGGACTAAGGCCTATATTGTTCCCGCGGGAGTTATAAATTGTTATAACTCCCGAGGGAGTTATGGTTTTAGTTTTAAAAATATAGTACACACTCGCAGTTTACTTCAGACTAAGGAGGTTTCAATCCAGCCAAGGTTTTTTGTTGTACGACCAAAACTTGCCTACCATCAAATTTTATGGTGTATTGAATTAATACGGTACATGTAACTGCATTAATATTTATGTTTTACAAATATTTAAGTGTATTTTGCAATAATTTTATTAAATTAAATTTTGAATTATCGTTACAATCTGGCAGTATGGCTTGTCATGTTTCTAAATTAAACGCAGTTCTTACCATTATCTGTGGTAGAAAACACAAAAAAAGGGGAAAAAGTTATAAAATTATTGGTTAGGTACTATTTAGTTTTGTAACAAAATTACTGTTCGTATTTTAGTTTTATAATATATTACGGTGATAAATTATTCCTGCATAATATTGTTAATCGTTATTTGTTAAATGATAGATGGTAAGATTCTGTGTATATTTGTTTTCTGTTTTAAGCTGATGGCCGTTTTGCCAGTGCTTATAGTAAATTAAAAAAATATATGCAGAAAAAAGTTGGTTGTCAATCGTTATCGTTTAATTAGTTAAATATTTATTTGTGTCTTATGTATTTGTTATTTACTCCCAAATGTGATGAAAAATATTGTGTGTATGGCGGGTAGTAAGGGGATTACAAACTCAGGACATTAAAAGCCCTCCGCCTCCGGCGTCGGGCTTCTAATAGACCTTCGTTAGTAATCCCTTACTTACTGCCCTTATGACACAATATACTATTTCATCACATTTGCTCGTAAAAGATGGTATTACATGTAGGTGTACTGAAGGACTAAGGCCTATATTGTTCCCGCGGGAGTTATAAATTGTTATAACTCCCGAGGGAGTTATGGTTTTAGTTTTAAAAATATAGTACGCACTCGCAGTTTACTTCAGACTAAGGAGGTTTCAATCCAGCCAAGGTTTTTTGTTGTACGAACAAAACTTGCCTACCAGCAAATTTTATTGTGTATTGAATTAATACGGTACATGTACTGCATTAATATTTATGTTTTACAATTATTTAAGTGTAATTTGCAATAATTTTATTAAAATTATTTTTGAATTATCGTTACAATCTGGCAGTATGGCTTGTCATGTTTCTAAACTAAACGCAGTTCTTAGCATTATCTGTGGTAGACGACACAAAAACAGAAAAAAGTTATAAAATTATTGGTTAGGTACTATTTAGTTTTGTAACAAAATTACTGTTCGTATTTAAGTTTTATAATATATTACGGTGTTAATTATTCCTGCATAATATTGTTAATTGTTATTTGTTTAATGATAGATGGTAAGATTCTGTGTATATTTGTTTTCTGTTTTAAGCCGTTTTGCCAGTGCTTATAGTAAATTAAAAAAATATATGCAGAAAAAAATTAGCTGTCAATCGTTATCGTTTAATTAGTTTAATGTTTATTTTTGTCTTATGTATTTGTTATTTACTCCCAAATGTGATGAAAAATATTGTGTGTATGGCGGGAAGTAAGGGGATTACAAACTCAGGACATTAAAAGCCCTCCGCCTTCGGCGTCGGGCTTCTAATAGACCTTCGTTAGTAATCCCTTACTTACTACCCTTATGACACAATATACTATTAAATACACTATTCTTCCAGGCTATGGTCCGTTAGGCTACGACGCCAGGGCGGAGGAGCGCGGCAGCGTCCACTCCGGCCGCTCGAGCGCCAACGGGCTCAAGGGAACCGACACGTAAGTAACACTGCGTGTATTGCTACCTAGCCGTCACTCTCTCACGATACTGTACAGAAAGGGATAGGTAGCATATCTCGCGCGAGAATGAGTTGCGTGTCAATGTTGTGCTAGAGGTGTTGGTCTCCGAGCATAACTGTGACAATACTTCCTGTCACTTTCCTTTCGATACCGTGCAAGCGAGGCAGCCGCGACAAGTGAAGTCGCGGTAAGATATTTTAGCCTTCCTATTTCACGACCCAAGTGACCACCACCGAGGCTGCATAAATGTTTATACAGCCTTTATGTATGCAGCTTCAACTAGTTGTATTAGGCTTTATAAGCGCGTACAGCTTGTGTGCTTGGGGAAGCTCCAACTTACAAAATACTACCCAAGCTGTAAAAGCACTGACTCATTTTCAAAATACATGTACATAGTTAAAGGCTTAATAAAAACAAAATTACGATCGCTTCTTTTGTGTTACGAAAGTTACTCATACAAAAGATATGGGTAACTATCGTCACACAAAGGAATCTATACAGTTTTGTTTTAATTAAAGCCCTTAACTGTACATGTATTTTGAAAATGATTCTTAAACGGCCCTTAACCCCTCGTATGCGATGTCCATAATTTGCTAATCAAATTGAAATTAACTGATACTTTAACGTAAGGTTCAAATGTCCCGCACGGATCCGTGTCTAAGCATACGAAGGGTTAAACAACTAATTTAAGCTGCAAAAAGGCTGCATATACGCTTATGCAACCTCTGTACTACTTGGGAAGCGGAAGTCTGTTCTTTGTATATATGAAGCTGAAAAGAGACTTCCACCGGGGGCTATCTTGACGAGACTTCGCGTGTCGCGCGATTTAGCGTCACCTGTCTTTTTCGCACAGTATTGACAGGAAAGTGACAGGTAGCATATGTTGCGCGACAGAGAGTCGGTGTCAATGTTATGCTACGTGCTGGCCTGGGTTTTGAAGGATATAACGGGAGGCACGGCTTAAGAAACTGTTTCGAGCGTTGGATCACTTACCGTTTTGATTGTGTGTTGCATATCGAGAGACAGCTGTCGCAAGTTTCTAGATTGACATTGAATACCTGTCGAAAACATACGTAGATGAAATGTATCGAGAAAAATTACGCTTTTACCTTTTGAGCGGCACTGTCAAAATTCGTGCCATTGTCACTAAACAGTGACAGATGATGTGTGGTTTTTTGCCTGGCATCTGAGGAACTGTTTTCTATCAGTGGGAGTGGTTCAAATGGTATCAAAAGGTTGACGATAATTAATCCCTAACAGTCTAGTCTTGATAGAAGTTTGCGACGGTAATCCAATTTCATGCTATTACATCTGCTGTACATCACTCGCTCGGTCACATTTCTACCCAAGAACACAATATTTATAAGAGTTTTTGCACTTCTTATGGCCATAGACAAGGACACGAAGATTTTATACCAAAAAAAAACTGGTTGCCTGTAAAGTCGGTTTACGGACAATAATTTTACGTGATAACGCCATAAAAAAAATTGCATACTTATATGAATTGAATGCCGGCCGATGGAGTGAAAGAGAGATAGATGCGTCACAAGCCGAACGCTTAGGCCGATCGTGCTTCTCTATCGCTTGTTCCGCGCTCTCGCTTGCACGCTCGGCTCAGGCGGAACGTGACAATGTGTCATGCTTTTTCGTGCGCGCAGCCGGCGTTCATCGATTTATAGGACGTTATCACGTCAAAAATGTGGCTATTTTTGACACCGCTACAAGGCGATTTTTTTAAATGAAATGAAGTGTCCGAGTGATCATCATTTGCCGAGATGGGTATAGTTTATGGTCATCCTCAAACTAGCCTTCTAATGGCTGTGTAAACTCTTATACAGCTTGTGTGCTGGGTTAGTGGTTTGCACTCACGATAACAAAACACGCATTTGTGATACTAATTAGGGGGGCTCCCCTTTTATATAGACAAAAGTTTCATAGCATATTTCAATTGAGAGATTTTTTTTCCTTTGTATTTTTTTTCATAAGTCTTGAAAATGACATCCTATTAGGTTAGGTTTGTTTTGTAACAATACAAAATATATATGGTTTTAGAGAAAAATGCTTTCTATGTAATGATACGTCTATGAAATGAAACATTCTATGAATCGTTTGTCTTTAAAAGAAGGATAAACCTAATTAGGGCTTTCAAGGGTTTAGTTTTATATGAGGTAAAAAAGTTAGCTTTCGTTTTTTACT
This sequence comes from Apotomis turbidana, assembly GCA_905147355.2. NCBI lineage: Eukaryota > Metazoa > Arthropoda > Insecta > Lepidoptera > Tortricidae > Apotomis > Apotomis turbidana. The sequence goes on along the minus strand of LR990280.1, from coordinate 59,126,012 downwards.
ATAAACTACTACGATATACATCACATCACTGTCGAATGTTCTAGTCACTACAATCTACTGCATTTGTTCCGCTAAAAGTAGTCACATTTCAAAATTAGCCACATAACAAAATTTGCCTCATTACAAAATGTGCCACATCACAAAACTAGCCACATTACAAAGCTAGCTACATTACAAAACTAGCCACATTACATAATTTGCCACGTTACAAAATTAACCACATTACAAAACTAGCCACATTACAACATTTACCACATTACAACATTTACCACATTACAACATTTGCCACATTACAACATTGGCCACGTTACATTAGCCACAATACAAAATAAGCCACATCACAAAACTAGCCACGTCACAAAATCCGCCACATTACAACATTTGCCACGCCGCGACCGAGTGGAGTGCTGTCCTACGGACCCCGCACTTTAGCCAGCTGTTCTTAGGTACTACGGGTACCGGCACGACGCCTCTCTCCGGGACGCGCCCTCGCTACGCACCGACTTGTCTGACAGGTAAGTAAGCCAACGACGTCGTATTATTGCCACTACTTTGGCAATAACTCTTACCTTTTCACTCCAAGTATCTGCATAAGACGGTATAAACTGCCTATTTCCCGAGGTCGGTTTCTGATACAAAGTTTTTTTTTTTTTCAGTTTAGTGACGATATAATTGTGTGCCTTTCACATATGTTCGACCTGTACAAATTGGGAAACGTTCTTAAATAAAATAAAAAATACGAAGTTTCTTTCGGCTGCCTTCTGAAAAGCGGTCTCTTGGACAATGCCCAAGTCCCTTACTGAATAAACTGTTTCATTTCATTTCCATTACGGTAGAACTTTAGTCTGAACCAGTATTCGATGCTGAGTGATCACGGACTGACTGTATTGGGGATCGTACCTATTACAATAAAAAAAAATATCAATCCGGTAATATAATTTGCGGCTATTGATAAAGTAACAAATGCCCAACTACACCATGCACTATTAATGGCAGATTTCTGCGAAAAGGTCATGTCACTGACACAAACCTAGATTTGTATAACTCGGTTGCGTTAAGTTTGGAACTCATCCGACGCCATAGTTATCAGGTGTAACTTTACGTAAACTGATAGGACGGGGAAAGGAGCAGATATATATCCTCTTAATATTGCAACTTGAATTCATTTTATATGGGAAACCTAACCGGGATCGTTGCCATGTCCCGGTGTGGCAGAGCTCTAAATGTTTATTCACCGAGACATTTGTCACTTCACCACACCGCTTGTCGGCTTGTCATTATCCACATTGGTTTGCATTCATACACTTTGTTTGATCATTGAGCATGGGTTTTTTCAGTACTAAAACTAAACAGGCTTTTATATATTTACGTAGGGCCGTAAGTGAGATTTTCTGCACCGTACCGTAGAAAATCTCACCACCAAGGCAAGACGTAAAAAATTACGGGTGCTAATTTGCAAAGCCAAAGACAGCTTATTTATGAGCCTCAACTTCGGTTCAGGCCACAAGCACCTAGACGAGACGTAAATAAGGTCGCTCGTGATACGGGACAACTTTTGTGGACGACGACTTTTATATTCATGAAACTACCAATATGTCTACAACCGAACAAGATTTTAAGATGATGAAAGACTTTCCTTCCTTGTATGAAGATTGATTTTTAATTTTACTCAGTAAGTACAAAAAAAACTATGGACTGTCCACTCATCCGGGTTCTGAGCTCCAAAATCCTGGGTTTTCACGTTTCTTGTCCTGGTAGCCAGGTTTAAGAGATGGCAACCCTATACAGGGCGTCCCAATACTATGGGACATCAAAGAAAAGTGCCTTAAATATCTTAGATAGGATATTTTGCTGAAAGAAGACTTTATGTTATTTTTAAAAGTTAGTAATTTTGCATTTAAAGATTTTCTAAGAATTACTTGCTTTGTCCGGGAATCGAACGGACTAAATGTAAAAAAGAAATAACCCTATTTTTATGATGCCAATCGAAATAATGGACAAAGAATAATAATTCTTCCTAAGTAACATAGTATCTTAAAAGAAAGGAACAACGTAAAATGTTAAAGTCAAATTTCAAGAAAATTATTTATTGCCGACGACGTATAATTAAGCAAGTAATACTTAGAAAATCTTTAAATGCAGAATTACTAACTTTTAAAAATAACATAAAGTCTTCTTTTAGCAAAATATCCTATCTACGATATTTAGGGTACTTTCCCTTGATGTCCCATAGTCTTGGGACGCCCGGTATAAAAGTATGTTTCTTTAGGGAGCTGAATACGGACGCGTCTCTCAACCTCCACCTGGAAGAGTCCACCGTTCGCTCGGAGCGGATGACGCCGTTCAAATTCTCCACAGCACACGTTAAGGTAAGCTACGATCTGGTCCTCCAATCTCACTTAGGTAGCAAAAGTAGGTAGGCATTATAGCACGCTCACAATAGGGTTGTTGACTGATATTGAATTATACAACATACTCTACTTATATGAATAAAATTTGCTCCGTATGTCATGATCATGAAACAAAAAGAAAAATTAAAAAAAAAAAACTTTTCTTTGAAATATGCGATTTCAAATATATGCAAATGTAATGTTTTTTTTTTTTTTCAACCAAAACAAATTTGATTTTTTTTTCGGAATCCTCGTAATTTAACAAAAAATAATTGTATGGCAGGCATGAACTTAAACGTAATCTTTTACGGTGAAAATGGCAATTTATTAATTGTCCCCATACAAATATTGCTATCCAGCCCACAGAATGACCTCACAATGTAGGTGACCATTTGTATGGAGCGTTTTTAGCGCTTTCTTCTTAGAGCAGTTTAATAGTCCCTTCCTTAATGTTATTAAAACTATCGTGAGTATCTTATCTTATATCGTATCGTATCTTTAATAATTATAAAAAAACGGCTTGAACTCAAGGAAAAATTGCAGTAAAAAGTGCAGTGGCTCACGAGTCGCGTAGCAGCACGGATAGCTACCCCTGATGAAGAGCTCCAAATGAGTTCGAAATATGTCGGGCCGTTCCTGACAATTTTTACGAGAGTTTAAACCGTTTTTTATGATTATTAGTCCCTTCCATCTTTGTAGTCGATCCCTAAAGGTTTTGGTCAAATCCGATATTACTATTTCATTGCGACACATACACTTGTCGCGAATGCGGCCGAGGCAGTCCCGGATAGGACTAATCACGAGCGCAAGTGTTGTCGCGATGCTGCTTAAATTATCTGTCATATATGACAAGGCCTATATTATTATCGTTTAACAGGGCAACATCTCGTCCCGTCACGTGGTCGTCGTCCGTCCGTCGTACCCCGTGGACGGACTGCCCGCCACCGTGCAGATAATGTCGCTGTCCGCCGCCCTCGCGGCCGACCCTCAAGTGCAGGAACTGGTCCAGTACCCCGGGCCGCTGGTGAAAGGTGAGACCACTGCAATGAAAATGAAATAGTACATTACTGCAGAGGCCGTGAAGTAAGGGATTGCTGGACGAGTTTGGGGTAGATGGCCGAGTCGAAGACGAGGCCAGATAGAACGAGTCCTGCAATCCCTGTTCCGGCCGAAGCTTGTATAGTGCTTTTCTCAAACGATGTGAGGAAATATTAAAATTAAAATAACTATTAGATAATCAAGTAAACAAAACAAAATATGCCACGGGAAAAAAGTAAAAACTATTTTTCGTTTTTACTTTTTTCCCGTAGCATATTTTGCATGACTAAATTTTCCTCCTCATAAAGTTCCCCGTCATCCTTTGTTCATAAGTTCCCCGTCACTCTCATCACTAGAAGTAATTTTTATGTCTGTTAAAATTATTTTATAATCACTACGAAATACGAATAAGCAGAAAAAAAGATTTTCAATGTGCCACCTTTTTTATTTTTTAAATATGTTATTTGATCCAGCTATTTGAGCACCATGTTTAACCGCACATAAATATAGTACCATGGATTTTTTGTGTCGCAATTATGCTAACAGATTGTGGAGGTGGTTGGCTGTATGTAATTTTTCCTTTGCCAATTTAATTTTAGTATAGAAATTTAAAAAAATAGAGCAGCGGACAAAAATGGATTTTCATACTAACTTTTGTGGCCTAAGGCCAAGAAGTAATGTAGGGAGCCATAAACGAGAAACTTCATGTCCTCATATCGGGACATTAACGCATGCATTTCCGAGCATGTTTGAGAAAAATGATTTATTTCTTTACTAAGTAGTACATTATTTTACATGTGCTGGTGTCCCCTGCAATAGTACATTACGTAACAACGGTGGTAAACGAGGAATTCCAAACGAGTGTCTATTGGAAGGGGCTTTAATGACACGAGTTTGGAATTCCTTTACCACCAGAGTCACGTACGACGTTTTTCATCACACTTTGGAGGAAATAAAACAAAAGTAGTAGTAGTCAATACAAAATTACTTACCGCTCTAGGGCGTAATATACGACTTACCGCCCGGTTTTCTAGCATGTACACCCTGAAAGTGTGATAAAAATTACTTACGGCCCTAGGGCGTAATTTACCGACCGCTTTTCTAGCGTGTAAACCCTTGTTTGTGTGTTGAATAATATGTACTGGCTACATAGTTATCGTCGGGGATAGTGCAATACCGCGTAAATAACAGCTGTCGACAAAGTTCACATTTCAATAAAATACTTAGCATTTGTTTGAATATTGATTCGTATCTACACTTGTTACTTACGCGGTATTGCACTGTCCCCGACGATATTAAATTAATCATATTACACGTGACTAGGCATCGGATAATCGGATGCTTTTATACGTAAACTTTGGCGGCGGCTTTGTTGTTCAGTTGTAGGTATAGGCGGCTTTGTTTGAGGTATGAGTGAGATAGCAAATAGGATTTTGTCAACTTTAGGTAAGTATCCACCTGAATTTCCGATCCCTACACATGACAAGCTTGTCATTGAATAAATTAATTGTTTTTGTGACAGACTTCGTAGAAGTCGGATGTCAAATGTTGTAAAACCAGAATATAGCACTATCAACCACGCCACTCTAGCTGTTATTGTGTTTTTCCTTTACAAAACTAACAAAGTTTCGTCAAAATTTCGTTTTTAGGGTTTCGTGCCCTTAAGGGCAAAAACGGGACCCTATTACTAAGTCCGCTGTCCGTCCGTCTGTCTGTCTGTCCGTTCGTCACCAGGCTGTATCTCATGAACCGTGATAATTAGACCGTTGAAATTTTCACTGATGATGTATTTCTGTTGCCATCAAATACTGAATACTAAAAATATATATTTAAGTGGGGCTCTCATACAACAAACGTGATCGGTTGCGTTAAGTTTACACCTCATTTGTATCCGGCGCCATACATACCAGATGCAAACTTAACGGCCAGTTAAGATGGGATAAGCATTTGTACGGAACCCTCGGTGCGCGAGTCAAGACTCGCACTAGGCCGGTTTTTTTTTTGTACCTGTACCGGTGCCTGTAATCAAACTTACAAGTAATATTTGAACCACTTCGCGGTGAGGTGTTTGATGCACCTCTGTAACTTGTACTGCTGACTGTACAAGAGATATATTATTTTGTGTCCAGGTGTAACTCATAAGAAGAGCGTGATTGAGTACTGCGCGGCGCGAGTGCGGAACGCGAACGGGCGTAGTGACGTCATCGGATACGCGCTCCTGTGGGAGCTACTCGCGCTGCTACTACGACAGAACGGGGCAAGTATACGATTGGCCTGAGGCTTCCTTGTCATCTAGTGTCTCCAGGTGTGACTCACAAGAGCGTGATTGAGTACTGCGCGGCGCGAGTGCGGAACGCGAACGGGCGTAGTGACGTCATCGGATACGCGCTCCTGTGGGAGCTACTCGCGCTGCTACTACGCCAGAACGGGGCAAGTATACGATTGGCCTGAGGCTTCCTTGTCATCTGTTATCTCCAGGTGTGACTCACAAGAGCGTGATTGAGTACTGCGCGGCGCGAGTGCGGAACGCGAACGGGCGTAGTGACGTCATCGGATACGCGCTCCTGTGGGAGCTACTCGCGCTGCTACTACGCCAGAACGGGGCAAGTATACGATTGGCCTGAGGCTTCCTTGTCATCTGTTATCTCCAGGTGTGACTCACAAGAGCGTGATTGAGTACTGCGCGGCGCGAGTGCGGAACGCGAACGGGCGTAGTGACGTCATCGGATACGCGCTCCTGTGGGAGCTACTCGCGCTGCTACTACGCCAGAACGGGGCAAGTATACGATTGGCCTGAGGCTTCCTTGTCATCTAGTGTCTCCAGGTGTGACTCACAAGAGCGTGATTGAGTACTGCGCGGCGCGAGTGCGGAACGCGAACGGGCGTAGTGACGTCATCGGATACGCGCTCCTGTGGGAGCTACTCGCGCTGCTACTACGACAGAACGGGGCAAGTATACGATTGGCCTGAGGCTTCCTTGTCATCTGTTATCTCCAGGTGTGACTCACAAGAGCGTGATTGAGTACTGCGCGGCGCGAGTGCGGAACGCGAACGGGCGTAGTGACGTCATCGGATACGCGCTCCTGTGGGAGCTACTCGCGCTGCTACTACGCCAGAACGGGGCAAGTATACGATTGGCCTGAGGCTTCCTTGTCATCTAGTGTCTCCAGGTGTGACTCACAAGAGCGTGATTGAGTACTGCGCGGCGCGAGTGCGGAACGCGAACGGGCGTAGTGACGTCATCGGATACGCGCTCCTGTGGGAGCTACTCGCGCTGCTACTACGACAGAACGGGGCAAGTATACGATTGGCCTGAGGCTTCCTTGTCATCTGTTATCTCCAGGTGTGACTCACAAGAGCGTGATTGAGTACTGCGCGGCGCGAGTGCGGAACGCGAACGGGCGTAGTGACGTCATCGGATACGCGCTCCTGTGGGAGCTACTCGCGCTGCTACTACGACAGAACGGGGCAAGTATACGATTGGCCTGAGGCTTCCTTGTCATCTGTTATCTCCAGGTGTGACTCACAAGAGCGTGATTGAGTACTGCGCGGCGCGAGTGCGGAACGCGAACGGGCGTAGTGACGTCATCGGATACGCGCTCCTGTGGGAGCTACTCGCGCTGCTACTACGACAGAACGGGGCAAGTATACGATTGGCCTGAGGCTTCCTTGACATCTGTTATCTCCAGGTGTGACTCACAAGAGCGTGATTGAGTACTGCGCGGCGCGAGTGCGGAACGCGAACGGGCGTAGTGACGTCATCGGATAGATCAACCATATTTGATAAAGAGCGCACACTCGCATATATCCGTATCTATTAATTTCCAAGTCAATATAACATATTTTTAAGTATATTATAATATAAGTGCAACTTAGAATAGATACGCCTAGAAACCTAGTCAGCGTTTGAAAGTGAAGCCAGTTTCGGTTAGCCGCGGGCTAAGTTGCGTCCGCGTGCGCATCTGTCACCACGTCACGCTCACAAGCAAAACGTCTCTATGATTGGTTCGTAGACACGCACACAAAACCAAAACCGGCTTCATCTGTCGTATGAAGACTCTCGTTCAAAGAATTTGACACTAATATGTCATGTGTCACTTATCTACTTATAAAATGTCACTTATCACTTATTTATGTAACTTATTTAATGGTAATTTGTTTAACAGGTGGTAGTTGGCACCGACATCGCTGAGCTGCTGATGAAGAACAAACGGGATTTCGAGTACAGTTCAACCTCGAAAACCGCGCAACCGAATGGTGAGTATACCATTTTCGGCCGACTTCTGCAAAGGAGGATTTCAATTCGACCGTATGCTTTTTTATATGTATTTTATTATTATACGCGATCATTCCGCCAATTATGATTTAAATGCCTCTTTTTTTCGGCCCTATAAAATTTTATCGAAATTGTATGAGCGCTTATTGATAAAATCACTCATTGAAGTCGTTTAAGTCTTCTTCCTAGGTTAGGTTTAACCGACCAAATATGGCAAAAATGTTATTTTTAACGAATTAAATAAAACACTCGTTATAGTTTTCCTTTCTACATCTTCCACTAAGAAAATTCCGAAGTATTTAATTAACATTTTATAACGGCGATACAAAGCACAAAAAAAAGAAAATATCACACTTCCTGGCCAAAGGCAAACTTTAGATATACCACGGGCGGTAATTCTTAGAACCCTTGTCTCACCCTCACCCCCTCACCTTCGGTTAGGCACAAGCACATGGGATCTGGGACATTCACGAATTCACCTCCCTAGATATGTAATGTAATGTTATGTACTATTAAAGTATTTGTCTCCCTTCATAGCAGCGGAGGGGCGAGGGTCCAGCGTCTCCGAAGAAGACGCGAGCGCGTCCCCCGCCTCTGACCTCACACGTGAGTAATACATATACTAATATTATTAATCCTTTCCGCCCTAGACATGTAATGTGCAATGCCTTTAATTGTTTCCTGATCAACCCTATTGCATATTTTAATTAATGTATGAATATTTTATTTGCATTAATCATGTTAACTATTATTATGTTATTAACTTAAAACTAGAATATGGTTATGACTATACACATTATACACAATTGCACAAATTACTTATACTAAAATACTCTTACAAAATTGTTTATGTCAAACAAAACTTGTTCTTTTGCAAAGCACTATAGTGTAACAAGTGTCGGTCCTGCCCTGGGAGAGAGACGCTACAAATAGCATTCATATGACTATAATGTTTTTGTTTGCATTATTAAACGTCAGAAGCGATTTGTCACTAACCCAATTCGAAACATTGTTTACCGGAATGCTGCTCAATCCTTCGTTCTTCTTGCGAAATAAATACTGAATCCTATTTGTAACAAACTTGACTTTCATCGCTGTGGATAGTTTTGGCTTTATTATGCAAAAAATACATGAAAATTACGGAATATTTAGTCTTATTTTCTCTTTGTATACATCAGTGAGATTCGCCGACTTTCAACGTAAGTTACCAAAATGTGTCGTTACCAGTAAAATAAATTAGTAGCACTGAAAAATACCCAGTTGGGCTATACTTTATTATATATCGTTTCTTGTTTCATATTTGCACTGTTGCGAATTATAAATGTTTTTAATTATATATGAACTGGCTTTGCTATTTGCTTTATGTGTACCGTTATTTAAAACATGTGTTTGCTTTGTTTCTTTCTGTAAAATTTTATTGGTGTGCAATAAAGTATTGTATAAGAAGCGAGGATTTACGCAGAAGAATCAAAGTAACCGATATAGCTCACATGATTGCACGGTTGAAGTGGCAATGGGCCCGGAGAACGGATGGCCGTTGGGGCAGCAAAGTTGGAGTGGTGACCACGTATAGGAAAGCGCAGCGTGGACTTCACTGGCTGATAAATAGAAAGTGTAGTGTCTTGACGTAAATAAAAGATGATTGAGGAGACACTCATATATTTTAGTTTTCTTATATTAATGTTTTACAGCACATCTTAATCTTACTTCAAGCTGGGCCGGGCAGAGAGAGAGACATTCTAATTTATTTTTTAATATATCGTGATGCGCTCGGAAACGCCTACTACAAAGTTTGAATGTTCGGATACACACTACAGAAAGTATTGTAACTATTGTATTGTATTGTTTCATAGATGGCCATGCGGACATAGAAAAGGTTATAGTTTGCAAAATAACTTTTAGAACGCGTTTATATAATGTTTAATGTCGTTTACGTTAGTACGGGAAACGATAAAGTAATCAAAACATTTCATCACTATCACTACAAAGTATAAAACTAAGTCGGTTCCTGCTGCCTGTCCCTATGTATGCTTAGATCTTTGAAACTACGCAACGGATTTTGATGCGTTTTAGTGATTCAAGAGGATGGTTATTTTTTTTTTTTTTAATAAATAAATAAATATTATGGGACAATCTTACACAAATCGACCTAGTCCCAAACTAAGCAAAGCTTGTACTATGGGTACTAGACGACGATATACATAATATATAAATACATATATAGATAACATCCATGACCCAAGAACAAATATTTTGCACAAATATTTGCCCCCGCCGGGATTCGAACCCGGGACCGCCGACTCAGTAGGCAGGTGTCTACAAACCGAGCCAAACGCGTCGTCGAAACGGCGTGGTTTATATGTAAAATACATGCATAGTATAATTAGTATCAGCATTGCACCCGTGCGAAACCGGGGTGGGTCGCTAGTTGGGTTATAACTTACGCTTGCTTCGGTTTTTGTATTGCCATGCGAATGAAGTGTAACTTAGTAGAGGCAGCCAGCATAAGCGAGTGTTATCCAAATAAAGTGATCTATTTCATACAAAATTATCAAGAAAATAAGGCTGCCTTTCCACCAGAGCTAAGCTATAGAGAAGCGATGTGCGAGTTAAAGGTGGTCGGCGCAGTGGTAAAGCGGCTGCCTACTGAGCCGGCGGTCCCGGGTTTGAATCCCGGCTAGGGAAAATATTTGTGTGATGAACTCGAATATTTGTGCTTGGGTCATGGTTGTTCCTATGTATTTAAGTATATGCCTATTTATCTATATAAGTATGTATTTGTACATCGTCGTCTAGTACCCATAACACAAGCCATCTTGAGCTTAATTTGGGACTAGATCAATTTGTTTCAACTTGTCTGATATTTATTTATTGTTTGTTATCGTGGAGGTCGCTCATCGTTGCGTGGCTCAAATACCTGCGCTGATCGCAGGACATTCACGAATTACCGCCCTTGGCATGTAATGTACTTATTTTGTTACAGCCGGCGAAGACACCAGTTATCCCCGGCAGAGCGGCATCGACGACAAGACCGCTCTAGACCAGCTCAGGGAATACTTGACCTACGGCAATAGGCAGGAGGCCATCGGTAAGTTTATATAATTCACCTGCTCTTCAAAACCTCGTATCTAGTTTGTAGATTGATACTGACATACGAGCTTTGTTTGAAGTAGGGGAGAGCCAGGCTAAAAGTGCCGATTTGCATATATGTAATACAAAATTAGGCTATTCATAGCTTACAGAGTTAATAAATTGTGTGGTTTGCTAGGAGGCTGATTATTTGGGATTGGAGATTGATTATTTGGGCTTTTGGATAGTGATATTATTTTGTGCAACGGTAAGCAGCTTTTTACCAGTTTTTTTTACTAGAGACCCGTTGCGGCGTCGAACCGCCGCTAGAATATGGAAATCTGGTAGTGTTACAGAAAATAACTACTTTATCGATAAGTGAGATAAGAAGTTTTTGGGGAACGAAGAATAAATTAATAGTGTAAAAAAACACATTAAAATTATGTTTTAAAAACGTTAAAACATGCCAGGCTAGAGGCAGGCCTGATAGCCAACTGCCAGCTTCATCGTGACAATTTTTTCAACTCTTTTGTAAAAATAACTTGTGCGTTAATGACATGTGATCTGCTGATCTGTTTCACAAATAAAATCCATATTATTCGATTTATGGAAAAATATAATTCATGACAATAGTCCCATATCTTAAAAAAATAATTGACATATATTCATAGGACCGAACATAAGATTGGTAGAATTTTAATTTGTTGTTCTTTCTTCAGGACATAAATTTATCGATTTGATCGATTTTTATCAATTTCCAGAATAGCACATGAATCGAAACGACAGATTTGGTCACTCACTACGCAGGTTTTAAAAAGGAAATCATGGAGTGCGTAACTGTTTATGTATTCATTTATAATCGTAAATATTTCACAATATTGATAATAAAAAATGTTACAAAAACTCAATTGTATGAAATAGAGAGTAAAAAATCGTGCAAATTTTCTTAATATGGGTGCTGCCATGTCATCATCATTAATCATTTATTCAATAACAATTACACATTGTGTTTGAAATTCTTACGCTAGTTATACTTAATCAAACCCTACTTACTAATCTAAATAAATTACTGACCAACAATACTCCAACATAAAAAAAAGAATGTGTCAGATATATTCTTTTCAATAAATATAGAGCTGCAGGACTAATACCCGAATTCCAAATTCAAACTTTCGTGTCTTTCCTCTCATTGAAATAGTGTCTGACAGAAGAGTGAGGGAGATGCTATCTATACTCTCAAGTCTTTAATATAAACCTAATTTTAGGGTTCCTTACCATATTCGGTAAAAACGGAAGCCTTATAAAATCAATTTGTTTTGTTGACAGCAGAATTTGACAAATTTTATTGTGAATGAGAATAAGAATGATCAGCCAGACATCATTAATTCAAATACGATTTAATCTTGAGCGCGTCGATTTTTTGAATTTTGCATCATATGTAGGTTATTTCGCATGTTAGGGTAACATGTTAATTATTCCACATTGCCAACTCGTCCACAATGTCAGCTCGTCTATATTCCCATCTGGGTCACAATGCCAACTTGTCCATACACCCAACACATCCACATTGCCAACTCGTTCATTCATCCAACTCTTCTGCATTGCCAACTCGTCTATATTACCAATTCGTCTCCATTGAAAACTCGTCCATATTCCCAATTAGTCCACAATGCCACCTCGTCCATATTACCAACTCGTCCACAATTCCAACGCGTCCATATTCCCACCTCGTCCACAATGCCAAGTCGTCCACATTACCAACTCGTCCATACACCAAACTCATCTACATTGCCAACTCGTCTTCATTTCCAACTCATGAACAATGCCAACTCGTCCATATTGCTAACTCGTCCACAAATACAACTCGTCCACATTTCCAACTTGTCCATATGCCCAACTCATCCACAATTCCAAGTCGTCCACATTGCCGACTCATCCACATTTCTAACTCGTCCATATTCCCAACTCGACGATACACCCAACTCGTCTACAATACAAACTCGTCCTTATCATCAGCTCGTCTTTATTGCCAACTCGTCCATATTCCCAACTTGTTCATTTTGACAACTCATCTACATTTCCAACTCGTCCATATTCTCAACTTGTCCACGTTGACAACTCGTCCGTATTACCAAGTCGTCTTCATTGCCCACTCGTCCGTGTTCCCAACTTGTTCATTTTGCCAACTCATCCACATTCCCAACTCGTCCATATTCCCAACTCGTCCACATTGACAACTTGTCCATAATACCAACTTGTCCGTATTACCAACTCGTCTTCATTGCCAACTCGTCCATAGTACGAACTCGTCCACATTGCCCCCTTGTCCATGTTCTCAACTTGTAAATTTTACCAACTCATTCACATTGCCAACTCATCCACATTTCCAACTCGTCCATATTCCCAACTCGACGATACACCCAACTCGTTTACAATACCAACTTGTCCTTATTATCAGCTCGTCTTTATTGCCAAATCTTCCATATCATACCACCAACTCGTCCGTATTACCAAGTCGTCTTCATTGCCAACTCGTCCATATTCTCAACTCGTCCACATTACCCACTCGTCCGTGTTCCCAACTTGTTCAATTTGCCAACTCATCCACATTCCCAACTCGTCCACATTTTCAACTCGTCCACATTGCCCACTCGTCCGTGTTCCCAACTTGTTTATTTTGCCAACTCATCCACATTCCCAACTCGTCCATATTCCCAACTCGTCTATATTACCAACTTGACAATTTTACCAACTCATCCACATTCCCAACTCGTCCATATTCCCAACTCGTCCACATTTCCAACTCGTCCATTTTACCAACTCATCCATATTACCAATGTAGATACATTCCCAACTTAGCTACATTGTCAAGTCGTCCATATTCTCAACTCGACCACATTTCCCATCCCGTCGATATACAAGCGGAAGGACTAAGTTTCTTCTTGTAAAATACCATTTAATTTACCATAACTCATGCCATTTTCCTTGGAATAATTTTTTTGATGGACTTATATAATCATATTTATAATAATCTACCATAAATTTACTTATTTGAATGACGTTAAAATTAGTTTTACTAATTTTGTTTCTGCTTTGATTTAGATTTAGTAAAACTCGCATATAGAAATAATCTATTCTTGAATGACGGTCAGTTTTTCTAGTCTTTCGAGCACCCGTCCAACTCGCTCTTAACCGGCTTTTTTCTCCACATTTTTAACAGGTATGTGAAAAAAGTTTCCATATCAACATTTTAAAAAGAAAAACAACCTGGCAATTTAGAGCATTGACATAATAGCCCCCAATAAAAAAGACATTAAAAGTTGTCAGAATATGGTTACTGTTATTCATTGTCAACAAACTGTAAAATTATTTTTGCATATTCGTACATGTTTTAAGTGTTGCGGATATTATGTTGCCGACTCAAAAATAATATTTCATCATGCTGAACAACTTACTACAGGTTTGTAAGCAAATCATGCTTATTATTATTTGGTCATCTTATGTCAAAATAGGGATCACAGGTCACGTGGTCAAAGTCACGTGGTTAGCGCACAGTAGTTTTTTCAAATCCATTTTTCAGCACCTTTTCAAGAAAAAATTAAAATTCCAAGAGTTTTATGCACCTCTCCAGCATGAGACGAATCTAATGACATATCATTTATCAAAATCGGACCATAACTGTAGATCTGATGGGATGTACAAAAATCGGCCTCGCGTAATATATATATAGATGAGATCGGTCCGAACGGAACAAATAACTGTGCAATGGGGCTGGTCGCTGGCCGTCGATAAAAATTCTAACTTATCCTTTGCAGATTAAAAACTTCGTTCACACGCGCTAAAAGAGTGTTTTACTGTTCGTCGATACATGGGGTTATTTTTGTGTAATATTCAACATTTTATAAAAAATCAAAAGTAAAAATTCAATTATTTAGTGAGGCTAGTTGTACCGTTGTTTTTGATTTTTCCCCATAACTACCATTCTACAATAATGGAAGCAAAAACGTCTCCTGCATCGGCATATTGGCCTTACGTTTCGTAACAAACATCAAACGGATCGCTCCATTGTTACCTTTTCGCAACAGAATAACTTACCCCCGGCACGCTTAGCCCCGCTCTCCCCTAGGTATTTGTTACCTAACATACACCTATACAGCGTGTATAATTGATACAACCGCATATTGTAGCCAGACGGAGATTTTAGTGCTATAATCTGATATTTATAACAATTATTAACTTAGCGTTAACTGACATAGCGTAATTAATTTATGAAAATTTTCTGAGCAGCAATGTATGGCGTAATTATTACTAGTGACAGTTTTGACATCACGATGTTATGAGTCAACAAACAAGTACATTGCTTGCTGATTTATTTTATATGAAAAAAAAAAAATGTTCGATTTTTTATTATAATTTATGGATAAATATATTGATAAGTGCCTATACTAAGCCCCCGTAGAGTATGCGGTTATATCGTACGTTGGCTGGTAAGCTAGATGCACCATTGCTAAAGCATTGGAACAGCCTACATGTGGCAGCAACAGATGTCGAGAAATGGTGCATCTAGAAAAACAAAAAGCTAGTGTGAGCAAAGTGTAAGTGCTGTTTATTATAGTTCATTATTTATTATGTCAATATTTCATTGTGTGTGTACTAACCTTATGTTAAGCTGTATTTACTAAAAATATATGGATCTTTTTCCGAAATAAATAATTTGAATTTGAATATCAAATATACACACTGTATGACTTCCTCTCCACCAGAATGGGCGATGTCGCACAACCTGTGGGGCCACGCGTTCCAGTTGTGCGCACACGCCGACAAGCGGGCGCGCGCCGCCGTGGCCGCGCGCTTCCTGGCCGGCGTGCCGCGCGCCGACCCGCTGCACACCCTGTATAACACGCTCGCGGGCCGCCAGCCGCCCGTCGCTACGGTCAGTCATTATAGCTGTTGTTATATATAGCACTAGCGGCCGCCCGCGACTTCGTCCGCGTGGATTTTTGATAATGGCAAAGATATTAAAATACAATACAAACTTTTAACCCTTTTTTACCACCTTAGGGGGTGAATTTTCAAAAACGCTGAAATTCGTTTTCTTCCATTTTATTTTAATAACTTTTTACAAAGTTTCAAGTTCCTAGCATAAAAAAAAACTTGTACCCCATACAAACTTTGCACCCCTATTTAACCCTCTTAGGGGAGGTATTTCCAAGAATCCCTTCTTATCCCTAGCCCACGTTATAAAAATAACCTACTGTGCAAAAATCAACTCTCTAACATTGGTAGTTTCGGCTGTGCGTTGATGAGTCAGTCAGGACTTCTTCTTTTATATATATAGCATTAGAGTGTTGGGGGTCCCGACTGACCAGTTAGCGACCTTCATGAAGGAAGAATTCTGGCCGAAAGGTGTTTTATTCCGGCGTTTCCGCGGTCGGCTACCCAACACCACGGACTTACGAAACACATCGTGACCTAGTTGTTTAGTGTTTTATTATTTAATATGTATGCTAGATTGTAAGGTATTTATCTATGGGCCTTTGATGCCTGAAATAAACGAATTATTATTATTATTTTATTATAGCACACACAGCAAGATTCCACAGGGGACATAGACATTCAAGTGAAAATGGAAGTGTCTGTGTCCGTCCTGCGAGGTCTAAGCTTCTAAAAAACGTGGGAACGGAATTGTACATTATTGCAGACGCCGGAAAAGAAGGGCTTGCGGATAGTGATACGAAGCCTAGAAGCCCTTTTCACCGCTAAGGCAGCTTGCTTTTCTCAAAAATATGCAATGAAATAATAGAATACAAAACTCAAAAAAAAAACACACAGTTTTTTAACGTGTCCATGAACACAGACGATATGTTTAATAAAAGCTACTTCCCGGCCTAGGCCTTAAATGCATACAATTACACAAATTTTATTTCTGAAATGACGTAATTACCAATGAAATCCACGTCAGTTTGAGACTTAGGGACAATCTTGACAAAGTTTATATTGACTATATACAGGTTTTGACATGTGTCATTTTAGTAACGTGTATATATACATCATCATGCATTTAAGGGTTAAATTTTGGGGAAATTCTTTTACAATTCTCTTGAGTTGTTCCGCCCGAAACGTGTTACTTCGAAGCCTGTTATAACACAGGTTATGGCGACGTTTCATTGTATGTTTGAGAAGTAAAATGTCCACTCTTTCAGCCTGTAATGTTCACGTCACTTGGGAGCATTGATCTTGGGCTCCAACCTCAGTGCAATAATTTATCGTTTGAGCACTAGTGAATTAATGAAGTGCTTGTTTCAGTGTGCATCGGACGAGCGCTGGGGCGACTGGCGCGCGCACGCCGCCATAATACTGTCCAATTCATCCACCAAGCCCGAGAACGAGACTAGGACTCTCACACAACTAGGTAGGTCCGCTGTTCTGATAACATTCAACACAGTAGAAGGATCAAGCGGAAGTTTTCTGGTAACGCAAACAGGCCACAAAGGCACTTTTACGAGTCAGATTGTGAATCTACTGGCACTTCGCAAGTGGAGACCTTAATTTCGTTGCAATAGGGGTGTAGACTGATGTTGAATTACAAAAAAGAAAAAAAAAATTGTTTGAGAACTGTGAAATCAAAGGTACGCAAATTTTGCAAAAGTGGAAATTGTTTTCAGCATCCTCATAATTTAACAATACAATAATAAAATTTTATGGCAACCATGAACTTTAACCCACTTTTTCACGGTGATAGTGGCAAATTACTTATTGCCTCCATACAAATATTGGTATACTACTAACCTTTTTTAATTTTTTATTTTTATTTTTTTATCTCATGCAATGCTTACATTTGGTACATTTATTTTACTTTCGCCAAACATACGTTTATTGGCGAATGCTGTGCTCACTTTTATATAACTACGTTTGTCTACAAATGTACCTAACTAATTATATAATAATTATAGTGTTCTCTCTCATGTATAGTTTGACCTTAGTAATATTACAAAGGTCAAACTATATACAGATTTTAAAATAACTATATAGTTATGGGGTATTTATTATCAACTGATCCAGTAGAAACTTCTTTAACTTATCTTTAAAAACATTTTGACTGCTACATTCATTCTCTAGAATAATCTTATTAAATATTCGAGGTACCAAATAACTGCGTGTCCGCCGTCCGTAGTAGTTATTGGCTTCGGGCTCCACGTACTGTCGTCGCGTCGAGCAGCCTAACCCAACCCTCAGATGTTCTCAGATGTTTTCACAGGCCATTTGTACGTTTTTAGCGCTCTGTAGGAATGTTGAACTTTTCCGGTCATTTCTGACTTTTAAAGCAGTCTAAGTGTTGGTAATCCCATATAGACATTTGATCCCAATAAAAACTTCAATCGATTGACATCCTCAAAAAAAAGTTGTCCGCACACCTATTGTATTACATCATTAACGTTGTCCTCAGGCGACACGCTCTCCGGCCGCGGCCTCCTCTACTCCGCCCAGTTCTGCTACATCTCCGCCGGCCTCCGCTTCTCGCGACACCCCCTCGCCCCGCTCGCCCCGCCGCCCACCGTGCCGACCTCGCCGCCCCGCCTCGCTCTCCTCCTCGCCGACTCTAGAGCGGACTCGCTCAAGGAACTGGCCACGAATGAGGCGATATTCGCCACGGAGATTTACGAATACGCTCTGAGCCTGAGCCAGGATTATTCTATTGGCGAGTTGCAGGTCAGTTTCGGCTATGGATTAATTTGTATATTAGACCAGTTACGCTCATTAATACACTATGTTTCGATTATTGAACTGAATATTGTTAGAAATAGTTTTATTCTATAATTTCTTTTTTGACTAATGCGAGTGATGTGTGATAATGTTTTCGAAAAGTCTGTGTTTACACACACGATCCCCAATCCCCATTCCTAGGGTATGGCTAATGCGCATAAGCATTTCAAAAACATATATGACGCAGAGGGCGCTCCAGTGGCGTAAAGAATTAAGGGATGAAAGATTTGTTGTGATTGACGTAGCGGTCGGATAGCTCAGTTGGGAGGGCAATGCGCCGGAAACGCAGAGGTCGCGGGTTCAAACCCCGCTTCGATTGTAGTAGATCGCATTCAATTTTTCTTTCTTAATTTACCTTTGTGTCATTTTTATAAAAATAAAATGTGGTATTACCACATAAAAAAAAAATAAGAATCGATAAAAAAGATTCTATACAAATATCTGTGTTTAGATGCTTGAAAAAATATGGATGTAATTCTATAACTCGGTGGAAATATTACATACAGTTGCTGAGAAACTTCTTGACCCAAAATGGCGGATCTGCGGATGCATATTTGTACGTAAATCGGCTACTGCGCAGTCAAGGTTAGGCTCAAGAAGTTTCTCGGCAACTGTACCTAAATATTATACTAAATGTGATCTTTCGTTCGAATGTATCTTCGCTCAGCTGACTGCTCTGCTATAATCTATATAATAATTATTTTTTTCTCAAAAATGGTTGGGAATATTGACCTTATTGATAACAACTAAAGACGCAAACTGCATAGTCCAAAAAAAACCTTGCCGGGTCGGTTTGCTCGACAACAATGTTGTATGAAATTCCTATATTTGCTGAGTTTCAAACTCTTTAAAAAGTTAAAACGGCGACATAAAACAGGTCCTAAACAGCCAGAACGGAAGATCAGTAGCTATACGACTTATCGCTACTTTTTTGCAAGAATTCCGTTTTGACACAAGTATAGTGGCTAATATAACTTATCTGTACTTATTTTGCATTCTTGCACCATTTTTGAGTAAAGCACTATACAGGGTGATTCAGGAGTAATGAACAGGAGTTATAGGGGTTATAGGGATTACATTGAGCAACTTTCACTATGGAGCCAACCACAAAATCGCGAAACAAAAAACTGCCGTTCCATTTCGGATAGTAAGCGATGAACTAGCAATCAACTTCTAAAAAACACGATTTCGTGGCTGGTTATTTGTAAAAATTGCTGAGCTAGGCCCTTCCGATCACCCCTATCACGCCTGCTCATGATCACGACTCTTGAATCATCCTGTATGTGTCTCAGCCGGAAGGGCAATTGCTGGCTCCGTATTAAATTAATACTCAGCCAGCAACCCTTAGCTTCGACAATAATGTACTATTTTTATGATTTTTTTTATTAATTTCCAGTCATATTTTTATCTTGAATAAAAATCCGGCAACAAGCGAAATTTCATAAGTGAATGCGTCAGCTATCATTGCTACAAAATTTTGCTTTCAGTGACGTCAAGCATTATCATAATTTATCAACGAGCGCTGCCGCGATTTGTTGTAATCATTTTATTTCTATCATAAAATTCTAGATTCGTATTAAAATTACTTTTCTACGGAGAAGGGTCATGATATCAGGAAAAATCTTAATAGCGTGATGCAGTACCGTCATTTGTTTTGTATGCCCATTCATACGCCGTGCCAGCCTGGCGCCATCTGTTTTCATAATTTCCAATGTCCTCTCACCACGACGAAACGGCTGGACGGATTGGAACCAATTTCGGTACGGAGTTATCTGGACATCCAAAGATGGTTATAAGATATTTTTTACCCGACCACGGTTTAAAAATAATGCGCGTGCGAATTTGAAGGCACCACGGTGTTTTAAATAAAACAATTTAAACGGATTACATCGCGTATATATTAATTATTTGAGCATCCCTGAAATAATTAATATAAACAATATAATCCGTTTAAATTGTTTAATTTAAATGTGTGACAGAGGAAACTGCTTTTTGCCCAATAGATGGTTTATCTTAAGCGAAATATTCTTCACCTTTTCTGTTTGTTATTTTAAGCGTATTATGCGAATTCACTAGTTATACATTTTACATGTCATACAAGAAAAGAGGAGTCCCAAATTTTTTTATGATAACAAATTTTAGTGACGTACCATTAACTAATTCAAATACCTAAATAAAATCATACAAAAACTTGCCGATCTGAAATGGACATTTCGGGACACTTTTTTTGATTAAGATGTATAGACGATTTTGAATAAGATGAGCTTTAAAATATTTTTTCTAAATAATTTGTCCATTTATTTATTTTATTTATTTATTCAAATTAGTTGCACAGCATTACAGTGATTAAACTAAGGCACTGTGTACTACAAAATTTCATGTACCTTAACACACAAATAACCTATTGTAACATTGTTTTTCAATAAAGACGTTTTAAAAACAAACCAACTAACGTTGGAAACGCAGGTTCGAAGTCTGCCTAAACCATAACATTTTCGCTGACAAACATTTGACCTGTCTAATCTTCGCAAAGTGAGCATATCTAATTGTTATTTATTACCTGGAGTGTAAACTTCGTTGTACCTCATGTTACATGTGAATAAAATATATATATAGGCCTTGCTTAGCATATTTATAAAGTTAAAAGTGGGTAAATAACTCGGCAAACTAAGTGATGTGCATGATTTAACAATTTAGGATTAATATGAACACTAAATATGTAAATAACCTATACATTACATACATTTTAAAAACAAACAAACAAACTGCCTGAACCATTAAATTTTTCGCAGACAAACATTTGACCTGTCTAATCGTTTCATGAACATAATATTTGACATGTCCTAACCATGTATTCCAGGCTTACAAGTTCCTCCTGGCGTGTCGGTTGGTCGACGCAGGCGAATACGAGAGAGCGCTGGCCTACACGGAGGTGCTGGCCAGGGCGGTGACGCGGGCGCCGCGCGACTACCCGCAGCAGCTGGTCACTCAGCTGGCGTTGTTGGCAGACAGGTTAGTTACACACTACACACAAGTTCCTCTATGTCGACTGGTTGAATGGGTATTTGGTAACACGATTTAAGCCAGACCTGCATGAGTGCTTCTACAGCCCTTATACAGCTAATTTAAGTTGTATAAGGGCGGTATAAGCGGTTGTGCAGACTGTCTGCTACTTGGGAAGCGATGACGCTAGCGTTACTAGCAGACAGGTAAGTAACTAACTAATTACAACAAAAACCCCATGTGGATCTTGGCTTCCGACATTATAGCCCATAATGTTATAAAACTCTTTGCGTCTTTCGATCCTAAATGAGTCTTAACGGTGATACTTGTCAGATATCAAAGTTGTTATTTGGCGCTAGTGTTGAAATTGAAAGCTGAACGAGCGAAGGTATCTAAAATTGAACCATGAGTAAAGCGAATGATTCAAATATAGATTCCTGAGCGTAGCGAGGCTTTCAAGACACGAGAAGCCAAATATTTTTTGAGATGCGCGGAACACACAACTTTTTACCTCACTAGGCGAGCAAGATGCAAGAAAAGCAATAAAATAAATAAATATTAAGGGACAATCATACACAAATCGACCTAGTGCCAAACTAAGCAAAGCTTGTACTATGGGTACTAGACGACGATATACATAATATATAAATACATATATAGATAACATCCATGACCCAAGAACAAATATTCGAGTTAATCACACAAATATTTGCCCCGGCCGGGATTCGAACCCGGGACGGCCGGCTCAGTAGGCAGGTGTCTGTAAACTGCGCCAACCGCAAAATAATCATATTTAATTTTGCTCTCTGTTTGATATATCAAATTTAAGATATAAAACACTCAGTGAATAACCAAATAAACAAGAGAAAAACATATTAAACATTAAAAAATCTTATTGGAACTTCATTGTGTTGGAGAATCACAATCATTCCGTTCGAAATTCAAATTGATACAAAATTTTGCGCGCACTTTTCGCGCGATAATCGCAGGTTTTCCGAGCGATTCAGGTGAAAAATACATTTTCGTTGTTCCAGGCTCAAATACCATGACCCGGCCTTGAACGAAGACCCGCCCCTGATGGAAGAGGGCGGCGAGAGCAGCGAGCCCTCGCCCCGCCACCAGCAGTGGCTCGACGACGTGGCGAGCGTGGCGCAGGTGCTGTCGGTAAGTGGCGGGGCCTGCCAACTTGATCAGATCGTCGGTGGTGAAGCGCACAATACGCTGTTGGTGAATATAAATTCCAGCATTGAAACCACTAAACACACATTAAAAAATATGCGAAATCACTAACTTTTGGACATTATACTATTTTTATTTTGTTCAATAACTAAAAAGAAGACGTGTTTTGGCTACTGATTTTTATAACGTCACATGCTTGTATCATCATAGAAGCTTCATACTAACAGATCGTTTTTGACGTTTCATAAAGGGTAGCTGATTTTAGCTGTCATCAAATACCGTATAGACATTTTTTTTACGTTTTATTGTCTAATAAATCGATGAACGCCGGCTGCACGCCCGAAAAAGCATGACTCGTTCCGCCTGAGCCGAGCGTGCAAGCGAGAGACGCACGATCGGCCTAAGCGTTCGGCTTGTGACGCATCTATCTCTCTTCCACTCCATCGGCATTCAATTCATAAAACTATGCAATTTTCATCAATGTTTCTTATGCCGTTATCACGTAAAATTATCGTCCGTAAACGGACTTTACAACCAATTTTTAACCAGGCTTTTTATCGATATTATCAAATCGACAATATATACCACTGCGCCAACCTCGTCAATATCATTTCGCTGTTGTTTTCCAGGCCGAGGCGGAGGCATCCAAGCAGGCGACGCCGGCGCACGCCGCGCAACCGCCCGTGGAGTTGTACGCGCCGCAACAGTTCGGGTGGGAACAACAGCCCGTGCAACACCCACCACCCGAGCTCTATAACACGGTGCGTAGTAAAAAAAAAAAAAAAAAAGTAAAAAGTATTTATTTTCTCCACCACATAGTATACAGTTTATATACAGTAAGTTATGGTATTTTTCTTATGAATAGGTATACAACTAGTGCGGTGGAGACTGGTGCCCGAACTAGGGGGAACCTGTATGTAGTCAACCATTAAACTTTTGAACGCCGAAGACGGCAAATTACGTCGACGGAAAAGCAGTGCCTAGGGTTGCCAACTTTTATGACAAGAAATAAAGTACATTTAGGTCTTAAAAAAAAATAAAACATTATTTTTGAAAAATTCACGGTATTAGTTTTTTTTTAATTTAAATTCATATTTCTAGGGCTTGCCGCACAATTTATCAATTTAGCGAGGTTTCTAAAAACTTTGTAAGCCTCAACACAATCTCGTCCCTCTCGGGATGTAACAGACAAATGGCTATGGAGCCAAGTCAAGTCTTGATATTGATTACAACCCAAGTAAAATGAAAGCATTGAGTATGTCGCATGTCCTTGTATCTAAAAATTTAAGGGCAAAGAACTTGGCGCCCATATAGATCTCAATTCTTTTGTCGGCGAAGTGCACGCGATATTGAACTTGGCTCTCATTTAACATTTATATTTTTGATGGGATAGATATATTACTATCTAGAACTGAGGGAAAAGTATTATTCACTTTAAAAAGTTGGTAATAGTAATATATCTATCCTAAATAATCTAATAAATTTACTATCTTATTAGTTTAGGATTAACTCGATTTGTGTAAGATTATCCCTTAATATTTATCTACAATTTCAACAGAAACCCCTGCAATCAGCGTACCCGGAGCCCTACCAGCCGGAGGAGGCCTACTACCCGCGCCAGGACGAATACACGGAGCCCGAGTGGCGCAAGGAGGAGTATTGGCCACAAGAACAGTATCAGTACGAGGTAAGCCTATGATCTGTATTAACGGTGTGAAAAAATGGTGCGACGATTCAATACAATGGTTGGGAAACACCCAAGAAGCACAGACCGCATAAGCACGTGGGTGAATCAACTTTTAAGTGCACCTTGTTGCTATGGTTACGCAAAATTTGTCCCTCGGACAACCTAAGCATTTTTGTATGAAACAGTATGAAGATGTCACTTGGACAACGGGGATAGAGTAAACAACACAAAAAAGTTGATTCACCCACTTATACAGCTGTTATACAGCTTAAATTAGAGTTATAATGGCTGTTTAAGCTCGTAGTCAGTCTGTTTGCTACTTGGACATTACCCTTGTATACTATACTTGTAGACGCATATTTTTTGTTATAATTCTACGTAGCCTAGAACAATTTTTGAGACACATTTGAAATGGTTATTAATCACAAAATAAATTTTATTAATTGAAAATAGACATTTCATTTACAGACGAAAAGTCCGTCCGCCATTTTTGTCTTGAGGTTATCTGTGGAGTGGCGTAGGTGATCCCGCAAATAAAGACCAGCTCTTTTCTATAATTTCAATGACGTTTTTAAAGCCTGACCGTAAATATATGAGGATTGTCAAGAGGGCGCTATTTATAAGATTTATATGGCAACAATTTTGCAACCAATCGCAATTCACTGTAATGACATTAGTTTAAATACCTGTCAGTTCCACTATGTTAACCTCGTAATATAATTTAATGGAATGCACTCTTTTCCTGACTGTTTTTCGTGTACATATTAAACACGTGTACACTTTATTTATAATTTTACGTTCACGACTATAATTTTTATTGTTTTCGGCATTTTCTTTGGATAATTTTAAATATTTGTCTTTTAAAGAAAGCACCACCAATGACATTGCCATTGTTGACAAACCATCATAAAACCATTGCCAGTGTAAGAAATTAGTTCCAGTGAAATTCCGCAATATGGCGCATCCTCATATATTTCTGGTCAGGCTTCAGTTGAAAGTTTTTTTTACTGGGTTGGTGACGTCACTATGAAGGGTGAAAATGGCGGACAGCGTTTTAAGCGTTTCAAAATACAGAATAAAAAAATCATATGTTCAATTTCGATCACTATATATTTAGGTTGCGTATGTCAAATACTGAACGAATTAAACATTAGTGACAGTCTATTTAGGGCACTAACAAACGGACAGAAACAACAGAGCTGGGTTGGAACTCAGTTACTGTCCGTCTGTCTGTGTCGACCCTCAATTTTAGACAGTTTTAAAACTGTTTTACAACAAAATGGGATTTTTATCGTGAAGAATCTCTTGAACGTGGCGTTGTTAACATGGAAGAATCGATAATTTTATTAATGGCCGTCCTGTTAGATGATTATTGCCAACGCAACGTATTCAAGTTAGTAATTTATAAGTGATCCTGATTGAATCCCTATTTGTTATGATCATGTGAATCATAAATTAACTTCTAACATTATTTTTTGTGCGATATCCTGAAATGGACGACGACGAAAAGTTTCCTATGCGAAAAAAATAAAAAATGGATTTCATTAAAACGTTATTTATTGTCAATGGTGTGTTGATTTCCGTGTTCGTATTCTCATCCGTCCATTTGTGAGTAAGCTCTTTGAGATTGTTGTTGTACTTATTATAAATTTTGTACATTTCATTTCGCTGCCAGGAGGATAAGGTATAATTCCACTACATCTTTTAGTGTTTGAATGCTAAAGCAGTGAATAATTTAATTACAATCGTAATAGTAGTATTTGAGTTCACATATGCTAATTTACATACAATTGTAGGTACAGTTCGTCCATATCTATATCAGTAATAGGGTAAATCAATTACTGGCCACCGTTCAATAACTGGCCACCTCATACTAAAAATGAACTCTGTTCACCTACAAACAGAATTTATTTTAGTGTAAGGTGTCAATTACTGGTCATCCTTCAATAACTGGCCACGTTATACTAAAATAAATTCAGTTTGTAGGTGAACAGAGATAACTTTTAGTATGATGTGGCCAGTTATTGAAAGGTTGCCAATAATTGACGATTTACCCTATACAGTGTATATTTTTATGATAAGGCAAATCGATCTGACATCAACGCCCAGTCAGCACATTGAAAATTGTCGCTGTTTAAGAATATAAAATAAAGTTTTATGAGTTAATTCATAAGAGTTTGTCATTATCACATTAAATAAATAGATATTAAGGGACCATCTTACACAAATTGACCTAGTCCCAAACTAAGCAAAACTTCTACTATGGGTACTAGACGACGATATACATAATATATAAATACATTACATTGTTTGTGTCGATGCAACTAAATACGAATGGTGACGAACAATAAAGTTACAATAACAAAAACTTTTTTCAAGTTCTCCACTACCCAAAGGTTGTCTGGAGGAGATCGCTGTTTAGCGATAAGACTGCCTATTGTTTACCTCTAATTGTAATTTCTTGCGTTGTATTTCTCCTGTATGTTTTACGAGGTGTGCAATAAAGAGTACTTGTATTGTTATAAAACTTCTCGGTAGATGGCTGCACAAGCCCACCTACGAAGCATAGGAAAGCTACTTATTCAGTAATCCTATCACTTTCATATGGTTAATTTTTCATAACGCCCGGTATTGTGTATTCGTCGTCTGTTGTTGGCCAAAATTCCGCGGCAAACGGACGCCTAGTACACCAATTCTATGATGATTTGCGCGAAAATGTAAACGGTCTGAGACATACATTTCCTTCCTATTTTTGGAAAATTAGGAGTTGTATTTCCCCTCAACTCTCTCTCTACGTAATTTTTTGTTTAATTAACAAAATAAAACGCATTTTAAAAGGGGTGTCTATCATTTTATCGAAATTTCTTACATCGATTTTCATTTCATCGAAAACTATTCCACGAATGTCTTTTCATTTTTTTTTCGAATCACATAATCATCAATTCATTGCTTTTCGAATCATCGATCAACTATTCAACGTAAATTGTTTCGAATTTGTCTCAAATCGTAGCTTAACTATTCATCGAATTTACCTTTCATCGAAACATGATTCACAGATGGCACGTCCCATTTATACAAAAAAATTAACCTAAACCTAACCCAACCAGGTCGGATCTAGCCAAGTCGGGTTTCAGGTCATAAAAAAAAATAACCTAAACCTAACCCAACCAGGTCGGATCTAGCCAAGTCGGGTTTCAGGTCATAAAAAAAAATTACCCAAACCTAACCCAACCAGGTCGGATCTAGCCAAGTCTGCTTTCAGGTCATAAAAAAAAATAACCTAAACCTAACCCAACCAGGTCGGATCTAGCCAAGTCGGGTTTCAGGTCATAAAAAAAAATAACCTAAACCTAACCCAACCAGGTCGGATCTAGCCAAGTCGGGTTTCAGGTCATAAAAAAAAAATAACCTAAACCTAACCCAACCAGGTCGGATCTAGCCAAGTCGGGTTTCAGGTCATAAAAAAAAATAACCTAAACCTTACCCAACCAGGTCGGATCTAGCCAAGTCGGGTTGCCAGTATGGCCTATGGTCTTAGCCTGTCCGGAAGGACGAATGAACGAAAAAAAAAACACGTTTCGATGAGCGACTACGTCGATGAACAAATAAAATAATGAAGTGAAATTCGATGAATTGATTCTTGTGTGAAAGATAATTCGAGCAAATGTACAAGCGATGTAACGAAGTTCGATGAATGATTCCTAAGTTGTAACAAAATTCTGCGAATAGTGTTATGGGAAACGATAATCGATGAAACGTTTTTCGATAAAGTGATGGATTACCTGTTAAAAGACACGGTCTGGTCATATTTCTATGTAAAACACATGTGTTCAATTTTTTTTTAATAACTCATGTAGTTTCACTTTGGGGAATCACGATCAGTGTAAAGTAATGGTGTAATTATTCGCAAAAGCAATAAGTAATTTACGCCCAACACTGGTTAATATTTAATACAACATTGTCTAATATAAATGTATTTATTGACTATAACTTATACAAATATGTCTTCCATATTTACCGACATATTACCAGAACTGTTTTCAATTATGAACCGATAAATAAATAATAAAATAAATGGCTAGTCCATTGGTTTATTATCTGCATTCAATAGAATGGCTAAATGATGCCTAGCCGCGAGCTATCTTTAGCCACCTAGTAAAATATAGCTTAACTTTCATTCTACGAGACTGGTGGTTATGTTAGTTACCTTGCGTTCCTAAATGGAGAAATAGAAGCCCGCATGGAGATTCGTCGACTGGCTCTATACAAGTCAAATAACACCACGATATGCCTAGGCATTCAAATGAATGTCGGCATTAGATTAACTAGGTACCTATCCATTTAGTTGACTGGCTAATCTAATAAGTTTGCGTCGACAATATTTTATTAATTAAATACACTTATGAGCAGAGCCCGTACTTTTCATGTCGATGACATTAATTTAACGTGACGCACGCTGCATATAGGATGCTCCCAAATCTCTCTCAATATGTTTAGTTGTTTGTATTTGTGTTGTGACTTTGCTAATTTTTGATGTTATATTTTGGTCACAATAAGAACAATAAACGTTTTAGTCGTTTACGATTAAAAACGGATATCTCTAGCATAACTCGTGTAAAGGTGGCATTTTGACTATTTACATTTTTTCAACAATACCTAACAAATATATTAACAATAATTAAAACAATTTTAAACTGACAGCTGCAGTTATTTAGTTGAGTAACAATAAGATAAAAGTCAGTTAGACATAATCGTACTGATTATTTCAAGTATCGATATCGGTTATCTACAGAGGTTTTCCAATGATTAAATATAATTAATCATAACAATACATCAATGTAAAACCTATACTCCATCCGGATAGGGCTTTAACTAAATGTAAACAAACCTTGGCTGTCAAAGTTGACATATTCAGGTGTAATCAACATTTTATCAATTGTAAAATTTTAATTCTTACTTTCGATTATTCTTTTGATAGTCAGACTCTGATCAAGGTTCGGCAAAGCAGAAAAATAATTAAATGGCCTTTGCCAAGTCATACACGTAAAATAAATGAATACACAGATATTATGTATGAATAGACATTCAATATTTTAAATTTAATTTTTCTGTACTGCTCACAAACACGTAGGTATGTAAACTTATCGTTACGTTAATTCTAAAATAAAAAGTTCGTTAAAGAGTTACATTTTTTACCTTTGGGACACATTATTATTAAATAAAAGAGTTCAGTATGTAAGTGTAATCCTAGTTTAATTTGAACTGTCACTATTGCTGTCTAATTTTGATGATACCAAGGATTATGAGGAAGCATCACCAGCATTAATAATGAACCGTTCTTTTGTGTCATCCATCCGAGCTAGCCCGGCTTGTACCTAGTACAGGTTCGTTCATTTTCAGCAGAAAAACAATAACTAACACGATAATAACAACCAATTAATAACACTAATAATGAACAGAACAAATGACATAATTAACAATATTTTGATCAATAACAAAACAAACTAACAAGAAAACTAATGCAAGCGAAAATCGCGATTAGTATAGGTAGTATGTGAAAACGAATACACGAGAAGTGTCAAGTGTCATGTTATTTGAAAAAAAAAAAGGTTGCAGATTCCTAGGTTTTTAGGTTCTTTATTGTGCAAAATTTGTAAATATTTGGTGGCATGTTGAAATTATTATCAAATTAATGTACTTAGGGAATAATTACATATGCTTGATTGGGTATCGTATGGTTTATTCTATAACTTGATATATTAAAGCAAAATAAATATTATATTTTTTATTAAAGTCATATTATTAAATACAAATTTTACCAACCAATGTCAGCCTGATATAGCACCTAATTTATGGTTTGTTTACGTTTAGTTAAATACCTATCCGGATAGAGTATAGACCGAATCATGTTGTATGTAGCGTGTCGTCATTTATCTGTCATCAGCATCAAATACGGGCTCTGCTCATGAGTATGAGTATGAATTGTATTCTAATGTTAATATCGGCTCCACAGCTCTCTTAAGTCTTACCGCTGTCAGTAGTCCGATGTCTAGTCATAATCTTCCTAATTTCGAGTCCTTAAGGCTAAGTACCCTGAAACACGAACACATACTAATATTTAACACTAGAGATAAGACAGCTAAGTTATTATACATAGTTCTAACTAGAGTATAAGTTCGGATCTTTGTCAATCGGCTTCGCAACGTTCAAGTTATTAACTGGATTTTCAATGTGTGTTTATGTGAAAAAAACAATTCTTACATAGTCTCGAATGGCAATTGATTGATTGATGATTCCTTATTGTTATTAGGTACCAGTTTTTAAATACTACTATATAAGCGATTCAAAACTGTTTAATTGAACATAAAATTGATAATTTGGGCGTTTTGTATAAATAAAAAATGCCAGTGTTTGAGATTCATGTACTAATTTCACAAACACACTGACGGTCCTTTTTCATTTCGATAGCATATTTCATTTGGATACAAGATTTTGTGTCCAAAGCTACCTTCGTTTCGTTTCACTATATAAAAAGAACTGTTAACCTTAGAACCGTGTCGTATTTATAGCTTTTTACACTTTTTGCATGAAATCGTTCACATGCTAGGTATATCAGATCGGTTAAAAGGTTAACAAATTCGTATATGATGTTTTCACGTTCAATACAAGTGCTTAAACAAGCATCTATTGCGTAGCCGGTAGCCAAAGCCCTTGTCCCTGGTCCAATGTCCTTATAAAACTGTTTGTGTCCGGTGTCCGCGCGCCGCAGCCGTCCGAGCGCGTAAGTAGCCGCCGCGCCCCCACCGCCCGCGTCCCGCCCCGCACGCTTAACACCCACACACTGCCCGCGTTCGACGAGTCGCTAGAGATGATCGAGTACCATCGCTCCCCCGGCCTCAGGAAACGCATACACCCCAAGAACAAAACCGTCAATGTAGGGTTCACAGAGCCGAGGCACTCGCCGGGTCGCATGCGGAGTATCTCGCGCGGTAGCAGCGTTGAGAGCGACAGTAAGAAAAAGCAACCGCTTTCCGACTTGGATATACAAATCGCTCATAGCCCGCAACTAGGCGTATCCGCTAATGAACCAACTAAGTCCCAAATGTTCGAGGCGAACAGACGAGAACGGTACGGGAAAGTTATAAGCAATACCGTAGACACCTGGGCGAGGCAGACTGTTCACATTAGAGACGGAACGTACAAACCACTCATTTTCGGCGGCACGTATCCAATAGAAGTCCCCACTTCGCCCCCAGGGGAACAGAAACCTCAAAAGCCTAGCGAGAAACCTGTGCCGGTGGCAGAAATCAAAGCTACCATAGACCCGGTGGCGCATAGGCGCGAGCTGAAGAAGACTATCGAGCGAAGCCTGGATCGATTCGAAGCTATACTCGCCAAAAGGGACCCCGCCAGCAAAAGACAGGCGTTCTCGAAACGGGTGGTCAACACTTTCGATATAGATGAGCCCGTCCATCTGGGTGACACGAGGGACTTGGTGAAAGACAAGGACGCGAGATACTACGTCTCCGGGCCGAAGACTTTCAACATTGATGAGCCGGTGTCGTTTATTTGAAGACCGCTTTTGAGTACATCGAGCATTTAGGGTGTATATGTTTCTATGGAAGCGGAAAATTGTATGCTTTGAGCGGTATTTAAACCCACGTTCCAACGGCTTTCTGGGCCAGACGGGTGCATTACCAATACGGTATTTGACAGTAAAAATAAATTGTATCATTGAAACCATTACAGAGCATTTCTCAAAAAGTTTGTACACAATTAAGACAAGTCCAATATTATTTTCGTATTAGGTTACCGATTATTTTAGTAATTTTATATCAATGTTATGGCTATATGTTCGATAAGCTTCTGTTATTCTGATACTTTTTTAATTATATGTAATCTGATATTAATGTATTGGAAATCACAAAGAAAATTGGTAACAATATCGGAAAATTCTGTTGGACTTTAATTTTCTATCTTAATTGTGCACAAACTTTTTGAGAAATGCTCAAAACACATTCAAATATATACGGAATCAAATAAACTACCACTAAGTTTTGGACGTTATACTATTTTTAATTGGATAAAAACTAAAAACAAGACGTGTTTTGATTACTGATTTTATGACGTCACAAGCCAGTATCTTCATAAAGACGTCACGCTGACGAATAGTTTTTG
Source organism: Apotomis turbidana (assembly GCA_905147355.2). NCBI lineage: Eukaryota > Metazoa > Arthropoda > Insecta > Lepidoptera > Tortricidae > Apotomis > Apotomis turbidana. Next base: position 59,093,428 of record LR990280.1, on the reverse strand, counting down.
ACATTTCATAAAGAGTAGCTGATTTGAGCTGTTATCAAATCCACTAGCTAAAGCATCGATTTTTTCTACCAGTTGCTTAAGTTTTACGACCCTTAGGGCATCGTAGCGCAAATTTTTAAATTTTTCGCTTCCATAGAAACATTTAGTACTTATAGACGTTTCTGCTTTACTAAGAAATCATTTAGGGCTAGTAAAAAATAGAATAAAAATGCCTAAAGTCAAGACTAATATATGTCATCGCTCGTGAATTTTATGTTTCAAAACAAGCGGGAGTATTTTGACGCATAGCGGCCATCACTACTCCGTACAGTCCGGTATAGAAACATTGCTATAAAACGATAAATAGATCTGAAACTATATTAATTGTTGCTGTTGTCCAGAAATCAGTATGAAAAGTTAGATTCATTTAAATGAACTCCGTCTTAATTAGTAGTTAAATTATGGGTTTAAATTTGAACAGTTGTACCGAAATTACATTATTTCAGTAAGCACATCAAATTATTTGCATCTTGCTCTAGCGTAGGATGTCAGAGAAGGACGGCTATAGTTGCCGGCCACAAATTGCATTGAATTATTTTATGGCTCGTTTCATAATATATGAAGCCTCATTTTTCACTTATACCCAAGATCTCGCCAGTATATGACTACTTTGACGATACCTTAATCCAAAATGGTAAGTTTCGTCACTAACGTGGAAACTTAGAATATATCTCAACACTTGAACTGTAAAACTAATCGTCGATCAGTTGCTTTGACGTTGATTGTACAATCCACATACGCGGCTTGTTCAATGAAATTGCCATATTATTTTATAAAATCATGTCGCATTTATTGTATTAGTACAATTTAAAAACTAATATTTAAATCTAATACATTTTGTTTACATGTTGATTAGTTTTAAAACGAATTTATACACAGCTGTTCACTCTTTACGTATTATTTGTGACCTTTTACATGTATTTTATAAGTAGATCGTTAATCGTGTGCTATTAAATCTAGTGAGCTTTTTATATAACTTGTATAAGAAACCTTTTCTCAAACATGCTCGGAAATGCATGCGTTAATGTCCCGATATGAGGACATGAAGTTTCTCGTTTATGGCTCCCTACATTACTTCTTGGCCTTAGGCCACAAAAGTTAGTATGAAAATCCATTTTTGTCCGCTGCTCTAATTTTTTAAATTTCTATACTAAAATTAAATTGGCAAAGGAAAAATTACATACAGCCAACCACCTCCACAATCTGTAAGCATAATTGCGACACAAAAAATCCATGGTACTATATTTATGTGCGGTTAAACATGGTGCTCCAATAGCTGGTTCAAATAACATATTTAAAAAATAAAAAAGGTGGCACATTGAAAATCTTTTTTTCTGCTTATTCGTATTTCGTAGTGATTATAAAATAATTTTAACACACATAAAAATTACTTCTAGTGATGAGAGTGACGGGGAACTTATGAACAAAGGATGACGGGGAACTTTATGAGGAGGAAAATTTAGTCATGCAAAATATGCTACGGGAAAAAAGTAAAAACGAAAAATAGTTTTTACTTTTTTCCCGTAGCATATTTTGTTTTGTTTACTTGATTATCTAATAGTTATTTTAATTTTAATATTTCCTCACATCGTTTGAGAAAAGCACTATACAAGCTTCGGCCGGAACAGGGATTGCAGGACTCGTTCTATCTGGCCTCGTCTTCGACTCGGCCATCTACCCCAAACTCGTCCAGCAATCCCTTACTTCACGGCCTCTGCAGTAATGTACTATTATTTTATATTACCAAATATGTGTAGAGGAAATTGCTTAATATGAACTGCCGGCGCATATTTATTTACTAGTCAAAATTTCAACGGTTTTACATTCAGAATTGCCAACCATCCATTTTTTTGTTAAGGTTCGAAGGCAAATATCCTTTCAGTCACTATTATTGAAAACTGTCAAATTGTCAATTTAAAAGACATTTCGGAAAAACCATGAGCTTGTAGATTATTACAGTAAGGATTTACGAAAGAAAAAATATAAATGGGCCATATTTTCTGTAGTTGTACACCACACTTTTTTTTTTGAATTTTCGATATTTTGGGTATTTTCTACTCAGAATCACGAGCTCTTTTGATCTAATTAGGTGAAAAAAACTATCCCTAGTTTTTTCGTTCCATTACGTTACCGTTCCCATATAACATTGATGTATTCGCGGACAGTATTGGTTGATTTTGTAGAAATTGCATTGAATTTTTAAATGTTGTTCTAAATGTAAATGTATAGTTTTATTTGTATTTTGAAATTTGACATTTGACTTTTTATATTATTATTATTGGATTATTTAATGGGCTTTTTAATTTTTTATCAATGTATTATTTATTTGAGTTTGTATTGTTTTTTTAATTAATTAATTAATTAATTTTTTTAATGTGATTTTTTTTTTATGAGTTGGCAGCCATTTATTTATTTCTAAGAGGAACATGAAGCTATGATCAATGTTTTGCCTGTGTTCTTTTGTTGTATTTTTATGTGTTGTTGTTTTAATTATTATTATTTTTGATTTGTATAATGTTAAATTTTAATTACAAGTAAGCGATTTGGTGTATACTGTGAGCTTATTTTTGACTTGAATAAATAAATAAATAAATAAATAACCTACTACAGTGGTAACGGAATGGAAAAACAAAAAGATTATGAATATTTTGCATTGAGGTATTATTTATTATAGAGCCACAGACCCGAACAAAAGTGTCAAATAAAGTGGCACCGTTGTCATGTTCAAGTAGATGCCAATAACGCTTATTTATAAATTTGCAGCAACATATTGACTTCGTACAAAAGAACTCTTTATTTAAACGTTTAAGTGTCAAATTGACTTAATTACTTATTACCACAAATATTTTACGTGTAAATTAACTTTTTTAGCGTATTCTGACGTAAGTCTCTTGTCAAACTTGGAACATGGCACGAATGGATCAGATTTTAATATTTTTACATACTAAAAATATTTTCACCATTATTTTATTTAGGTATTAAAATATATTTTTTGTTTGAACCAAATAAACTCGTAAATTGTTAATAACTAATTTAGTTACGTTTTTATTGTACCTAAATTGTTAATAACAAATTTAGTTACGTTTTTATTTAACAACTGCATAAAAAGTTTCCGATAGAAGGGATCAGTAATAATGACATTATTTCTCCTTGTTCCAGTATGTGAAATGAGAGTAAGACAAGTGCAAAATATTGACATTATTAACCCTTTAAAGTTTGATCTTATTTGTCGGTGGCGTGGTATGCACGGCAGCACACGTCGCCGTCGCCTTTATGTGTTCTTGGCGTTCAAAGGTTTATACTGACAGTGTCTAGACTCTGTGACAAAATACGAGTAAAACAATAACAACAGAGCTATTTTTTGTAATTTATGAATGTCACCATTTTACGCTTCTGTTGATTAACATAAAAAAAACATGATTATGCCGAACACACGAGAGACGAATTATTTGGCTTCAATTATTCTTCGCGTTTGTCTCTTGCTAAATGTGATCTCCATTTTTACGTTGTTGAGAATGGGAGTCTTGAATAAAAAAAATAGGATAATTATTTATTGCACTCCTTAATTTATTAATAAAATATAAAACTATAGCGACTCCTTCGATTTTTGTTCTGTGTTGAGGTGCATTTTGTAGGGACAAAGTTAATAATTCTAATACAAAAATTGCTATGATTTTACATAGGATTCGTTAATTATCAATAGAACTTAAGTAAAAAAGAATATTCCGTCCTGTTCCTTTATTTTATAGTTGTTATTTCTGTAATTTTTCACTGAAAATTAAGTCACTTTTGAGACCCGTCACGTGTCATGGTCTAAACGAGACTGATCGCCCAACTAATGCGATTTGTGATTTTGCATTAGTTGGGAGGGTGCCATTTTTTCCGTCTGATTGTGTGTCCATGTAATTATTACGTCAATGATATTTTGGGACAGTTTTTTTCTCCTAATTAGATCGAAAGAGCTCGTGATTCTCAGTAGAAAATACTCAAAGTATCGAAAAAAAAAAGTGGGGTGTACAACTTTAGAAAAAATGGCCCATTTAAAGGTCTTCGAAAAATTGTACCAAGCCTTTTAATATACAAACTACCAGATTTTGCAATAACATCACTCGCTCAGTAATTCTCATAGAATTACTAACGTGCACGTGAAATAAAGAAATATGACAAAATGATATAAATCTATTGCATTCTATTACCGTTACGTTTTCTTTATTTTTCTTTCTGTATCCTCTACACATAGGATAAAGTTAGAGTTTCAACCACTGTTCCCCAGCGTTACCAATAATGTGCTCTCTAAACCGCAATTCTCATTTTAGGCCCTATATATGCCTTACTGAATTTATGAATCTACATTTTGATCAAATCTTTCCTCAGAATTATTTGTATAGTGTTTTTTAATTATATTATTTTTATACGAATGATACTTACATGTCAGCATTGTAACTTGTAAAAACTAAGTTACCTTATAATGGCACTATCATATAGAATAATTTTTATTTTATTTAATAATTTACTAGTGGTGTTTAAGCTCTTTTATTTTGTATTTATTTTGATTATACACAATCGAGAAATTTAAAATCGTCCGTGTTGTGACTTAAAGTTAACAGATTATATTATTAGGTAATGTTTTTATCACAAAGAGAGGCGATTAAGGGCTCCATTCAAGTCTAAGGTCATGAAATCTTTAACTTTCTGCCCACGAGGGACAGGCGAGCATTTAAATTGTGGTCCTTGAGCATCATAGTTACGCAATAATGTGGAAGAGCGGTTGGTACTTTTAAATATCAAATAGTAACCGAATACTGAGTATCCGCGTAATTATATATTAATCATTTAACACTTTAATATTATTGTTGAATTGAATTTAGATTTTTGTCTTAATGGCACTAACCACATAATAAATGTAAATGTGATACTGTTTTAATGTTTATAATTGTATTTTAATGTGTTATGAGATTTTCGAATTGTATTGTCATTGTCAATAGTTAGGTGCAATGTAGAAAAAGAATTAAATATTAAATGTTCACTATGATTACTTGGTTTGTAATTTCATGTACCCGTGTGACAAAACGGTTGATATAAAAAAGGTGTATTGCAAGTGGCCTGAGCTATTTCAAATTGAGACTCAAAACCAAAGGGCAACACATACATACACACGCACACATACACAATTATGCACACATCATTCCCATGACGCTACCATTCCCCGCATGAATAAATGTTGTAGTGTATATGTTTTCGCTGTTAGTTATGTGATTATGTGTATCGATGTTAAATATACTACGTTGCATTGCTTTTTTGTTGACTAAGCAATAGCGTGCTTAATGTCTAAGAGAAAAAGAGTGTTCATACTCTCTAAAATAGGCATGCTGGTAGGAATCGTTCTATGGACGACACGCACTTGCTATGTACATAGCTGTTAGGCCGCCTGTCCACAGAATCGGGCGGAGCGGAGATGTGTAAAATAAACCAATCACATTGCTTTGATTTCAATGCTCTTCCGGGCTTCACAAAGACGCTGATGAACCAGTCAGGGTTCTTATTAAAACTTTCGTGAGACATATTTAATTATTGCTCTAAGCGCTCTTTAGCGATAAGACCGCCTGTTGTCTACCGTTTTTAATTAGTTTATATGTGAAGTTTGTGTAAATGTTTTTTGGTCTGCAATAAAGCGTACTTGTATTAAATACAAATACAAATACAAATGTCTTTATTTGCATAAAATGTGGTATTAAATGATATTACATTTCAAATTAAATAGACACACACATTTTACCAGCAACTGGCATGCAAAAATATAAAGGAAATTGATTAAAAAAAAGTTAACACTAACAAACATTACCTTATAGAGACAACATCTTTAGCTTATGAAATAATACATTAATTTATTCAATTACGACGTAGCTATTTAAACCTAATGAAATGTCATGTAGTATGTGCATAAAATGTCCATAATTTTTTATAATAATCAAAATATTCGTCCACAGAATAAAAACATTGTTGTACAAGCCAGTTTATAAGTTTATTACTGTGAAACACCCACTGGTGCATTATACGTTTATCCCTTATGTTACTTTTAAGTAACTCAGGAGAAAATGTGGGTCAAAGTATAGCGATCGACTAACACACACTCAATGTAGTTTTAATGGTTACATATATTTAAATGCATAAAAAAATTGCGCATGTTTTTACAAGAGAATTAAATATATAAAACAAAAAGGGAAATTCCGCAACTAGGCGTTCGTAAATGGGTATGGCCGGACAGCGTTTAATCGTCTTTTCCCGTGCGTTAATAAATATTCAGATAACATAAAATAAATGGAGAAGCCTTTGAGGAATGTAGATACAATACTAGTGGATCTTCTAATTCTCATTGCACTTGCTATCGTATATATGAATATTTGGTAACGCAAGAGAAAGGGCGGTTAAAATGCTTTAATACTAGCACAGTACGCTTATTTTCTGCACATTGTAGTGTTAACATCTCGACCGTATTATTTAACTGCAATAGTGGCAACATAACTTTCCCTTACGTTTATTTTTAAAATTTCCAATGAACTTTGTATGCGCTTAAAGTTACCATTATTATTTACGAGTATTTAGTGATCGTGGCATTAAAAGGACTCGATATAGATAGAATAGGGCTTTTCGAACGCAATGTTATATATATGTAAACCTCATTACACATACATTCCGTGAGTTGTTAAAATGACCTACATACAAGTTATAAGCGGAAGTCTCTTACTAATATAAGAAATTGAAAAGGGACTTCCGTCGAAATGGGCCCCTGGACTCGCTAATTTGTTTGGGGTCGATTTGAATTTAGTAATATTGAAAATGAGGGAACCGACAATTTGAGCTACGTTTTCACCCGAAGGCTATTCCTAGAGCGCACGGATTGTATGGACGTCTGTTCCAAGAGCAGAGTTTTACACTGACTATTCTATCTATACCAAATGCTTTGGAATGACATCGTATGCATATCGGCGAGAAATCGTTGCAATAGTATAATAAGTGGTTTACAAGTATAAAAGCATCTGTTCATGATCACAAAGATGCAACTATATGACTTATAAGCGGAAAATTTTCAACTGATCATAGTGAGACGCGATTGTAGCCTTTAACATTCGGAAGAATGTGTTTTTTTTTACTTAAACATAATACATATAATATATATCAGTATAGGCCATAGAGGGACATATATTATTTATCCCCGAATTTTACACAAATTCCGAGAAAAATTATTGAAGCCACAGATAAAGTATATGCAATATGAATGAAAATAGTTACGCATCTTTGTGTTATGTAACTATGCCTTTCGTACTTCTTACTGTGTATTATGTTTTGCGGCCGTTCGAGAGAGTACTTAAATATATGTTAACACCGTTTCATATTCATTGTCATCACATTATCATCTTCATATATAAAAAGCAAATTGAATGAAATAATTTTATCTATCGGGGAGGGAGTAAGTAATAATAAATCGTGGATCTTTTTGAAGTAATTAAAATATTAATGACACAGCTAAAGAAACGGCATTTAATATTAAAGAATATTGGTGCAATTGAGACCTAAAAAAACGAACGTTTCCTTAATGTAAATGTCAGGTACAAGATCCACGCATTACTAGAGTATCACCCGGGACCGCAAAACCGATTTTAATGATTAAAACTGGTTCACAACCGGTTATACTAAGAGAAACACCGATTCGGCTGCTTCCGACATCATTTCATTTAGCGAGCATGCATATTCCTTACCGAAATGCTGTCTACGTTCATAATAATCTTTGCCAGGGATGTGTCTTTAAAACTTGAATTTATTTACAAAACTTATCGAGACCTAATGCTAAAGTATCTGTTTAGGTATTGGTATATAGCTGGAAGTAAACAACATAAGTTTTGTGTTCAATCTGTAATAGATACCATAGGGTGATGATACTTACATACGTATGTAATTAAAAACAAAACGACTTCATCGAGACAAAATCGTATTTCAGAGAACAACTAAACGAGTTAAAAAAAAAAACACTGAAAAAGCCGTAGATGTACCTATAATATTTGAGGAGTTAGTTGGATTCCTTATGTCGCCGAAGATAACGTCAAATACCTAAACACATATTATAGTTGTTTTGTAGTATAATATTAATCTCTGAAAATCTTTTGGGGGAGATTACAATCAGTCACCAAGCACTTACACAAACACTTCACACGTACTCTATCGAACGTTCGTCGTTTGCGTTGCGTATTCGGTGCGTGTGTGGCACAGGCGCCGGCGGAGGCGGGCGCGGGAGCGGACGCGGCCATGCAGGCGGGCACGGGCAGCCTGGACGAGCTGGACGAGCCAAGACCGCAGATCACCATGCCCGGAGCGCCGACAACGAGGCCTTCGCTCTATAATGACTATGAGGACGATCGACCGCCGAGCGCTGATGTGAGTACAGATCTGTACCCTTACCATGAGTATACAGTGATCGTACTCGCTAGCGACTAGAGAATTGTAGTTCTACAAAGTAACCGCTACGGGCGCCGTACTATTCTCCATACAAATCATTTACGCTGTCGCTAGCGAGTACGGTCACGTTAACTTATGGTAAGGGTACTGCAAGTAAGTTTCCAATAAGGGAAAGTTCTTGGAAATTTCACATTTTACTTGGACTAATTTGTAAAATCATTTAGGTATTTTCATGTCGAAAGTAGCAGTAGATGTGAGCTTAAAATTACGAGGGTTTTATAAAACAAAATATAACCGCCGCGGCGTAAGCACTAATAAAGAGCTACGAGAGCGGTTTTCAAAAAAAACTCGAACACTTTTTTATTCTTTGCATTGAAAATGCTATAAATTCTGAGTGAAATGAACCCAAAAACGTTATGTTGTGGAAGAAACAGGGATTCGGGATTCCCTATCACTTAAAATCACACGATTACTTTAAAAAGAGCTTGTAGGTATCGAAGGTAGCCGGAATAATACCAAATCTTACATAACGTGACACAGACACAGTTCGTATTTTATTTTATTAGTCCACATTTAGGGCGCTACAATTTCCGTGGTCGTAGTTGGAAAGTTTACCTTTAATCGCGAATGCTTAGACCTAATTCTCTGTAGCATCGAAGAAGACACCGTTAAATGCTAACATGAGCCCATTTATGCATTTGGCATGTGAATTTTTGTCCTTGTTATCGCTTGAAACAGAAAATTCGAGTTTGTATTACCTCGCACCTCCACCAAATGTAAGGGGTGGAATGGTGGAATCTCATGGAAACACATAACTTGTTAATTTTGGATAATTAGACAGAAGTGGCGACTTCTAAAGGAATCACATAATATTTTATTATATCGTTCACTCGACAGAGACAGAATCTACATTTAAACCAAAATCGTAAATACTTCTTTATAACCGGCCTACATCCTTACGATACATGTATTATCTAAAAAGCAGGGATCGTAAAATGCGAGCAGAATTGATTGAAATGACGCATGGCAACCACCCAGGTAGCAAATAGGCTACCTAAGACCTTATGCAGCCTGTGTGCTATTTGGACAGTGACGGCCCTAGTAGCCCACTTCAATGAATTTTCCTCGCATTTTACGAACCCTGCTAATAAGAGACATATATCTTAATTAATATATTTTTTTTTTACAAACAGACCGATCGTGAGACCGACACGCCCAAGCCGGCAAAGAAGTCCGAGCCGAAGGGCAAGGAGCCGCAGAAGAAGACGGGCGGCTGGCTAGGCGGCATCTTCACCAAGCTGACGCTGCGGCCGCCCAACCAGATGATCCTGCCCGACGACAAGAACCCCTCCGTGAGTAAAGGACGCCGCAAACGGGAGATGCCCACTCTGCTCTAACGTCAACCTCTGCTCTAACGTCAGCAACAAACTGACAGTTGGACAAACTGCTAAACCAGGGGGTCTGTAATTATAGCGTTTATCACGTGATAAATAGGTGACGGTCCATCTGTAACTCACACTCAAGAGCGTACTCCCACCTGTACCCTTACTATGAGTTACCGTGACCGTACTCGCTAGCGACAGTGTGAATGAGTAAACTCGTGGTAAGGGTACCGAACGTGCATTTTCACGAAAAGTGATACAGTTAACTGTGACTTAATAATTGACATAAATTTACAACATTTCATGGAGAAAAAAGACAGGTTACTTTAGTCTAATTCTAATTAAAAAAAAAAAATGACGTGAGCTTGACTTTATTGACAGCTTATTTTTTTCTTTCGCGGATTCGTCGAACACATGGTTGCTATGCTTAGAGCTGCCATCTCTAAATTCGCCGAAGCCGGACAGTTTTTTTTTTAACACCGTAAAACGAAAAAAAATTTAGGGTTTCCATCTGTTAAAAATATTAAATGTTGTCAATTATGTTAATGATGTTCCACTGCGTTACTATTTCTAAGACTTTCAATGCGAAAATGTTGGTAACAAAATGGAATGTTATCATAATAATGTTTCTTAATTCTAACATAATTAAGTGAAATCACTTCTCGTGAAAATGCCTGAATGTAGGATGACAAATATAAACAAATTATTCGTCTAAGTTTTCGCAATCTTTCAGAAGTAGGTACAGTATTTCGGAATTAGACGCGGTGTTTTTAGTTTTTACATTCGAGTGTCTTGTTTTAGTTTTTCTGCCGTTTATAGTGTAATGTTTTTATGATCAAACATTGGTAACAGTTGCACTAATGTTTCTTTGTTTTTTGATTGAGATTAGTGTTGTATTATTTTTATTCGTCTAATTAGTACCAAATATTGTCGGTCTTATTAATCTTATAATGATGACTTGGTACAGTAACTTTTTGTTCTTAGATGGGACTAATAACCTTTGGCCGTATTCCCATTTTGTCACCTTCATAGGTCATAGAAAAAATACAAACTGAATACATTTGAAAAAATTAATATACCCATTTAAGTAATGGAGCGTAGAGAAAGTGGGCATACTCTGACGAGGTAGGTAGTTGGAAAATTCTGCCGTCATAACAAAAAAGGGCACATCTAACATTTTTTGTGAAAATTTAAAAAATATATAGACAGATGCGCCTTTTTTTCCTCTTTCCGAATATGTATCTAACTCAATTTACCAAAAAATGTTAGATGTGCCCTTTTTCGTTATGACGGCAGAATTGCGAATGTTAACCGAAAGTTCTTTCGTAGACCTCTTTCACTACGGCGATAGCATCCCTCATATCATTTTCAAGTGTCCATGTGTAAGGGTAAAATTGTCGTAATATTGTTTAAAATCCCTTCGTTATCTTATTATATTTCCGTTTTATTATTATATGTATGTTTATGTATTTATTTACTACATGATAGATAATAGCCTATGGTTTCTTTGCTCCTTATGTTTCTTCTACAATGCTTTTTCAATAAACTAATTATTCACTTATGGCCTTTTAATACTCTCCCGCACACAAGCCTATGCGTTTTTTGCAAATTTTCCGAATTTTGTAATAAATTATATTTTATGTATATATTTATATATTCTGTTTTTGTTTATTATTATGACTTGCGCAGTCAAGAGTAATTATGACAAGGTAAATCCAGCAAGGGATTTTTCTCATAGAAATCCTCGACCCACTTCAAAAGAGAGTAATGATATAAATAACGTAGATATTCCGTTTCCGTTTCTTTTTTTTTTTGTTTTTTTTTTTTGGCTATACGACATGAGTTTATCTCATATAAGTAAAGCACGTGACAGTAATCGACCTGTCAATAGGAAAATGTGCAGTGTGAAGTAGATATGTGTTTAGATAGTGTAAAGTTCAACTACTGGCCTTAATTGACCTATTACTGGTACACCTACCACGTTGTGGGACTTATTTATCGTTGATTACATAATATGAAAACAGCACCAGAAAGAGCCGACGAAACCTTTGTTTTTTTTTTATAATCTCAAACAGTTGAACAGATATCTTGAATCCCCACTAAGAATACTATAATTCGAGTTACCTATGAAATTTAAATCTAAATACATAGACGCAGCAAAAGAAACCTAGAAAATGTATCAACTGAGTTACGGTCACCGGAGTATTTTTTGTCCACACAAAGCCCAACTCACTTAATCATTATACATTGGAAGTCATGTCTAAAATACCTAATGTGCCTCAGCACGAATGACAAGTCGTGGATCTGTGTCTTAGCGCAGAGGTCATGACGAGAACAACATAGATTTTAACCTACCATACTAGCACAACTCGCTGCTTCGCTTGTTGTATCAGCTGGCTGAATCAATTATATTAGACTCAAACTTTAACGTCCATGGCATTACCGAAAATGTCTCTTGAGTCACCTAAAATCGGGTTTCTAATCGGATATTATTCTGTTTGTTAGGTTTAACACACGGGATATGGATCGTTTTAACGTACACAATAAATTTAAACGAAATTCGGACTCAGGCGAGCGTTCAGGCGTTTTGCGGATGCCACATAAATCTGTCAAGTGGCAATTTTGCGATGGATAAGAAGAATTGACACCAAGAGCGTGAAGATAATTTACGGTTACATGACGATGTTTCGTATGCATTTTTGGGTTATCTGCGGTTGCTAAAATTGTTACTTCCGAGTAAAATATTTTCAAACAAATTTTAATCCTGGTCACGGCACCCTTCTTGTAAAATTACTTGGTGATCATATTATAAAAAAAAAATAACAAAGGCTGGTTTTCTCTGTATGGGAAGGAAAGAGACAGCTGTATAAATAACGCACGAGTCACATTGCTCGAGGGGTTTAAGCAATATGAATGTTGTGCACAGATCGTGTGGGACGCGGCGAGCAAGCGCTGGAAGAACCTGGACACGGACGAGGAGGAGACGGCGTCCGCGCCGCCGCCGCCGCCCAAGACCGCCGACATACCCGCCATGAGGTACGTCTCTTGTATGCAAAGGTTGCAAATGATAAGTTTAATCTACTTTAAACTACAATTATCAATTGACAACATTTAATTTTTTTTACCAGGATTTTTTCCGATATAAAGATAAAAAAAAATAATGTAACCACATTTCTACATTTTTGAAATATCCCAATGTATGATTAATAAATTTATTATAAAAGTACACAGCGCAGTAAATCATACAGTCGGACTATTAATAAGACGGATTTAGTATGAAAATGGTACCTACTGTTCTTTTTGTAGATTGCAACTGTAATCTTTTCCACTAGGTGACGTCATTTGAGTGCTGAATCTTAGACGACGCTGCTTTCACCATTTTTTTAAATATTTTAAAATATTTCGTATTATTAAATAAAAATAATAGTTTTGGGTTGTATGATAATAAAGCAATGAAACTAGTTTAATCTTAACACTATTTGAAAATTTTAATTGTTGTCAATTGGAGAGTTTCTTGACATCTGATTTATAAAAGAAATACAAAGTATAACGTTACTATGCGTGCAAAGTCGTGGACTTGACATTTATTTGCATTTTTAATTTTTAAAATAATTGACAGTAAAGCATTGTTTTTTTGAAAATATATGTATTTTAGATTGGTGTTGATTAATGTATATTAACTCCTGGAAACTACCTCGGCTCTGGCGAGGAAAACATACGAGCATTCGGCAAATAACCTACATCATCATCATTATCAGCCCGTATCAGTCCACTGCTGGACGTAGGCCTCACCCGTGGCACGCCCCTGAGCTCGATTATCAGCTCTCCTCCTCCAGGACCTTGTTATAGAGCGTCTTACACTACGTTTACCGATGAACGATTTAATGACCTATATAACAATGTACAATGAAAAATGTAACTGTATGGTTGTTTCCAGTGCACCGCCGGCGCTGCAGCCGCCGTCCGCCGGCGCGGGGCTGCCACCTACCGCGCCCGTATCTAACATATTCAAAATGCAGAAGGGAAGACGTAAGTATCTCGTTCATCTAGTTTATTTCTTTCTACTTTTACCGCCATTTTTGCTTTAAATTTAATGACCGTGTTCAATGATATTTGTATGTAAAATGTTATAAATTTGTTGTTGCTTAAAGTTTTGTGTACATGGTAATAATGCATTGGAAAAGAAAAGTTTCGTAAACGGATTGTGGAAATTTGTATGTAAAATGTTAAACATTTTTTGTTATAGTTTTAAGAAAATGGTAACGCAATGGTAATTACCTGATATTCATAAATACCACTGCGTTACCGATTTTAATAGGAAACGTGCATGAAGTTGTAATTCCTAATTATTTTAGTTGTACCATCGCATTTAGCAATATTTGCATGGATACAATAAGTTATTTGCCATTATCACCGTGAAAAAGTGTGTTTAAGTTTATGGTTGTCATACAATTATTGTTTTGATAAATTATGAGGATTCTGAAAACAATTTTGTATCGAGATAATTTTATTCATATAATTGCTGCATGCTGTAGAATTTATCATCAGTCGTTATCCCTATTGTATAGATGTTTGAAAGTAAACCATATAAATAAATAATAAATAAATACTAAGGGACCATCATTACTCAAATCGACCTAGTCCCAAACTAAACAAAGCTTGTACTATGGGTACTAGACGACGACGTACATAATAGATAAATACATATATAGATAACATATTCGAGTTCATCACACATATATTTGCCCTGGCCGGCATTCGAACCCAGGACCGCCGGTCAGTAAACAGGTGCTCTACAAACTACGCCGACCGCAACCTATCGTAACTTATGTTTATCCAGACATAAAGCAGTCCTACGTGGACGTGTTCAACCCCAGCGGAGCGCCGACGCGGCCTCTGCCGCCTGCCGCCGAGGTGCTCGGGCCTTCGCTGGCGCCCGCGCCCACCCCGCACTTCATGGTGCCCCAGCAGGTAACACATTAGCTTAAGCAACCACCCACGTCATTCTCGAATGTCCTGGTGTGACCAAATACCACAACACCTCGGGTCTCCGAGGTCACGCCCAGAAGTCGTCGGCAACATCAGGGGACTGCTAGACTTTCTGGTAGAGTTGGGTTGACTTCACTTCTGTTCCTTAACTTCAGTTTAGTAGCAAACTACTAAACTTCTAGCTTCCTGATAAATTGAGATATACCAATTTTTACGACCTATGTTAATTCTGAAACCATTTCCGTGAACAAGGCTCTTATACCGCAATAAACAATTAGATTGTGATTTTGTGACGATATGACACCGGAATAATTTTTTGAGTGAGTGAGTGGGGGGGCTCTTTTTGAGGCATGTAAGTTTAGAAATAGCTCTTAGAAGTATCATTCTGGCCCGAATCTTGTTATAATTTTTTTGTGTATTTTCGCTGCTAGGAGGCAGATGCCGTGAACGGTTACTGACAGGTATAGATTTAGTTAAGGTTAAGCCTACCCAAGTAGCACAACTGGGTCTAAATAGCTCGTATATCATATCTAATTAGATGCTTAAGTTAAATTTACCACCATGACTAAGTGCTATATAGGTGGCAAGAACCCTTATGCCACCAGTATTAGTAGTTTGGAGTAGTAGGGCCTCGTGCAGGGTCCGTCCGGATTGTTACTACCATCTTGCCTGCTAACCCACCGCCAAACAGCAATGTTCGCATTGTTGTGTTCCGGTGTGGGGGTAAGATAGCCGGTGAAATTACTAGCATAGAGGCATTCTATCTTCGTCCTCCGGGTAGGCAAGCACTTGTGACTCCTCTGGTGTCGCAGGTGTTTATGGGCGACGGTAATCGCTTTCCATCAGGCGATACGTTTGCTCGTTTGCCCCCTATGACATAAAAAAAAAAAAAAAAAAAAAAAAATAGAACCAAAAGGAGAAAAATTGCAGCCTATTTTTGGTGCTAAATAGAATCCATAAGAGACCTCACAAATACCTTAAGTGGTAATTAGAACTATGGGTGAAAGTTATGCCCAGTGAAGCCAGTGAACGAATGAAAACAATTTCAGTTCGGTCAATGAGTGATAAATGAGTCGCCAAAGTATCTGAGTGGCGTGGCAACTGTCAAAGTTTTATATGTGAAAATTAATATGTGATCTGCCATATTAATTTTGGATGAGTGATTAAAACTTCACGTTATACAGGCATTGAAATAAGCACAAAATTCTTGCGAATGTTTTGTTACTGTGAAACTATGGTATGGTTTCTTAGTAAATTTCGATGCGCCTTTGATTTGATCAGGAATATTAAAAAAGAGAGTGCTAAATCAAATAAGGAATAGATACTGATAAGAAATAAAACTGTTAAAAACCTGACCTAATGATTGTAGGTTACGTACAATGTTAAAGTAACATCGTCACAACTATCAAAAGTCTGTGATTTAGTCTAAGATCCCTTTAAGAACGACCTTCACCGAGATGTTTATTTGATGAAATGTATTTTATATTTAGCTTAATATGTCAATAAATATATTGCATATGGGTTGCCTAACAAATTTTAGTCCAGGGTATGTTTAACTAATGATTAAAAAAATTTTTTTTTTAAACATTTGATTATTAGATAAATTCTATACCAATCGAAAGTATGAAGCCCATAGAATATGCAAACGTTAGGTTGCCTATTCTTTTCCCATCACAACTATCGGGTAGCCAGGTTTAAACTGGTAAATCTATACTAGCATTTTGCAACGGTCTGATTATTGAATTGAAATTAAATAACATTAAAGATTATTTTATTATGAACACGGTGGTATAGGGTTGCCTGCGAAAAATCAGTCCAGAATTCCGGTTGTCGAATTTTGAAAAGTAAAATATTGCAGCGAGTGAATGTGTGCGACTGAGAGGTCCCAACCAAAACCATCCCATACGATAGAAGAGGACACAGCATAGCAGCTGTTTGAAGTCCGCCCATTTAAAAAAAGAGAGTGCGCATGCTATTTGTGCTTGAAAATGAAAAGGATAGCGATAGACTCGTATATGCTGTACATTATTTTGGAGTAGTTTATTATTAAAATAGAGAAATAGTTATTTAACTTTTTTTTTGATCAATTAATTAATGAAATAATGAACTTTATTCAGCAAGTAGGCCACAAGGGCACTTTTACATGTCTGAGTCTATCGACATTTCACAAGAGGGGACCACTGTTGAGAAGAAACTCCGAAAGATTAGATATATTAGATTTGTTTTATTCTACTACCTATGTTTCTACTTGAATCACTTAAAATTAATGCCGTTTAAATACTTTTCACCATTGGTTAAAATTCTCCAACATTTAAAAGTATGAGAATCTCTGAACACCATGATGACGTAGGCTTGTGGCAGTCACGTGGTTCGCGAGTCTCGGAAGAGAGTACCAGGCGGAGTAAATTATTATACCATGAATTTTATTTTATCTATAGCGACAATCTACTCCAAAATAATGCACAGCATATACGAGTCTATCGCTATCCTTTTCATTTTCAAGCACAAATAGCATGCGCACTCTCTTTTTTTAAATGGGCGGACTTCAAACAGCTGCTATGCTGTGTCCTCTTCTATCGTATGGGATGGTTTTGGTTGGGACCTCTCAGTCGCACACATTCACTCGCTGCAATATTTTACTTTTCAAAATTCGACAACCGGAATTCTGGACTGATTTTTCGCAGGCAACCCTATACCACCGTGTTCATAATAAAATAAACTTTAATGTTATTTAATTTCAATTCAATAATCAGACCGTTGCAAAATGCTAGTATAGATTTACCAGTTTAAACCTGGCTACCCGATAGTTGTGACGGGAAAAGAATAGGCAACCTAACGTTTGCATATTCTATGGGCTTCATACTTTCGATTGGAATAGAATTTATCTAATAATCAAATGTTTAAAAAAAATTTTTTTTTAATCATTAAATAAACATACCCTGGACTAAAATTTGTTAGGCAACCCATATGTAATATATTTATTGACATATTAAATTAAATATAAAATACATTTCATCAAATAAACATCTCGGTGAAGGTCGTTCTTAAAGGGATCCTCTACTATTATGCGTGAGTGTGATAAAATTCTGGTTAAAATAATTAATTTTCATAGGCTTCCATTTGTAAACATGGCGAAACAAAAAAGATCCTACAGTGTTTATTTTCACTTATTTGCTCCTTATTTGGAACTATCAGGTCTAATAATCACTTATTTGTATCTTGCGAGTGGAAAGCAGTGAATGCTATTACCAATAGTAATTATTTGCTCTTTTGTAGACTATTAAACAAGCAAGACTATTAAATATATTTTGACAAGGCGCAATAGGAACAATAATAGAACTTTTAGTTCGTTAGTGGTTTGAAATAAGTGAAAATAACTGCTTTTGGTTCCAAGAACCTCCTATTGAGACTTATTTATGCGTTGGAGTGGCAATAAGGTACTTCTTAGGCCTTAAAGTTGCAATAATTTTTGGTTCCAAAAGAGCTGTAAAATTATCCCTTTAGCCACTTTTGGTGATATAATTCGCTATTGTACTAGTCATTTGGAACTTTTAGTTCCAAATAAGGGTATGTTCCCACTTATATGTAAAAGTTGCTTATAAGTTATTTTAAGCCCTGATATAGCACTATTGCTTCTTATTGAGTGACTATTTGAACCTGCATGCAACTTTAAGTAGCAAAATCGACTTTATCCCACCATAAGTAATAACGTAGTAACAAAAAACGTTCCTATGCAACTACAAGTGATAGGATGAACTCATATACAGTTTTGAGTTGTGTTTAAAGCTATAAGTTGTATCAAACACTGTTAAACCACTCATTTAGAACTTAAAGCTATAAGATAAGCTGCAAAATTCACTAATGTGCTGCTTGGGTATACTTAATTTTAATATTTTATTAAACTTCATAAAATCCAACCATAAATCCTCAGTAAGTGGGACTTTCTGCCCGCTACGGAGATAAAATCTCGCTTCCTGACCGAGGCAAGACGTTAAACTTCATACAAAACACGGGCAATTCATAAAGTCCCAGATCGCATATTTTTGGTACGTATTTGGGCATCCCCATATGGTTATAAGATGCTTCTTACTTACCCTACAACGGAGAAACATAACCCACTCTTATTCCGCGCGGACGTAGTTCCTTCATATGTCAGGAGTATTCTTATTCTTTTAAAATATATATATATATATAATATGGCAAATATATTTATAATTTCAACCTTTTTGAAGTGACGAATACTTTTCCCTGTGTTCTAGAAAGTAATATAGATATTTCATGTTTTCATTACGTGCCGTCGAAATTATGTTAAAAAACATTTTTTGCGTGAATTTTGCCATTTCGAGTAGATTTTGAAACAAAAATTATCAATGAAAAATTCAAAATGTAGGTTTGAAATATATACCAATAAATAGCAATGACCCTGTTCTAGGTAGTAACATTGATAATATGTTAAGAAACATGTGAGATCACAATGATAAATGTCCAAAACAATATAAGCAGCCTACATATTTTTTTTCACAGACCTACGACCCAACGCAATCGGAGGACGCCTACTCCGGCTACTGACCGACCCGTACTGCCGGTGCGGCCACATTCGCAACTGCAACAATATAGCCCCGTGATATTTCATCTCTCCGTCTGAATCTGCACATCTCTAGTCCTATAGACTAAAATTTCCGGGAATTCGCGGGAAGGGGATGCGCAGTTCCCGCTAATTTCTGGACTGTTTCTCTTCTTTTGTAAGGAAAGTGTCCAGATATTTTCGGAAACGGCACATCACTAATACGGACTCGCTTCTGAACGTTACGGCCCAAGACCAATTTATATCAAAACAACTCCGAAACTGGATAAGCACCCGTTTTTAACGGACGGCTAAACAATATAATAATTTATCAATGAAAGCGCCTCCAACGGCTTACCGAATTTGAAATAATGCTGTTTAAAAGGTTAATTTTAAATACATTACTTAGGGGCATTTTAGTGAGAAAAAAGTGCACTTAATTATGACATAATTAAAAAATGTAAATGATGTTCCATTTTGTAACCGTCATTTTCATGTCAAGTAATATGTGGCTTCTGGAGATTTATACGTAACAAATCTCATACTTAATTTGGCTATTCTGTCCATTTTGTTACTAACTTAGAAATAGTAACAAAGTGGAATGTTATTAACTTCTCTTAATGTATGCCAATTATGTCACAGTTGAATGCATCCCTGCACCTCCAGCATAACTGTCATACGCGACTATTTCTCTCGCGTCTCTTTCTGTTCAGTAATGTGAGAGAGTGACGGGAAGCGCTATGTCGCGCGACAAGAGGCTGCTAACTGAAATGTCAAAATGCCTTTATGTCATACTTAATAAATATTTAGTAAACGTAAATATTAGTAAACACATTAGTGGCGCGTTCATTTATAAATTAATTTATCTCTTATACTTCAATATTCTTTATCGTCAACGCGCATACATGAATAACCGGTACAGCCAGCATCAAGAGTAGCTGTCTGTTGTAGTATGCAATTTGACAAGCTTGTAGTAAAATTGCTATCTACATTTGACGCTGACCGTAGTACAGAATATACTTCCGCATTCGCTTAATTTCCTTCTACCATGACTACGTAACGTCGGGTTACTTTAGCCCTGAGGGGTAACATTGCCCGCCCGTCAAAATCCATTTCAATGAATTGGATAAGGCTTCCGATACCAGGATGTTTTGTATGAGGAATCCCAGGTATTCCCCATTACAAGAATTGGAAGCTCCGATTGAAATAATCTTAAAAAGAGCATCAGAGATCTCCTAAAAGTTGTTTCGTCGTATGATATAGTTTTTTAGAATTCATGAATGGAATAACCTTGTTTTTAATGGGCAATGTTACCCCCTAGGGCTAAAGTAGCCCGACCTTTTTCGCATGTGTGGCATTAACGAATGTGACGTCAGGAGCTGAGTCTTAAACAACACCAACATAACGCCAGTCAGACAATACGATTTTTATATATACATATATACAGTAGTGATGGCAGACGTATGCAATATGTGAGGAGTTTGGGCCTTCGACATCTGCAATAATTAGACATACTATTAAACATTTATCGATACGTGTCCGAATTCCACTTGAGAGCTTATCTCGTAAATATGACCCCACAAAGCCATTGTTTTACTCATGTATAGAAGCTCACATTGGGACAAATGGAAGCAGGCAACAAAAAATGTAAACGGACATTTTCTAGTTTCAAATGTCTTTTCTAAGTCACATCGTTGAAAAATATCGTAACTCATTGGAATAAGGTACTTTGACACTGAAGTGTCGTTTCCCAAGAGCTATTCCAATTTCAACATTGTGACTTGGAAAAGATGGTATAAATTTATAAATTTACGAAACATGTAAATGTCTCATTTTTAGTTACAACACATTTTTTTTAGTTAAAACATTGATATAAATATCGTAGCGTAGAAAGAAAAATTTAAAAATGAGTTACCTGGTGGAAGTGGTTAACGCGCTGGACCGGCAATCCAGAGGTACCGGGTTCGATTCCCGGACTCTTCCATCAGGTAACTTTCTTTACGCTTTGATCTTTGATCAGTGGTTTTTTTGTTATAGTACATTTTTTTTAACTAAGCTCATCCACTTACCTGCATTCACAATGGCATTGTGTCTAATACAACCCTATCTGCTTTTGTTCTCGTAACCGCCAACCAGTTACTTACAAAAAAAGGTTAGAACTACATTGCGTGGATATTGAATTTTCAACCTTATTCCTTGTTGAAAAGGTTTAAAACGGTTGATGATGAGAGTTCATAGTCCTTTTTCAGGAGAATACGTTCTTGTGTAAAATTCCAATAAAGTTATGATCACCATTATTCTGTTAGTGTATTTTGTAGTCTAATGTCCAAGGAAATGGTTACAATCTGCTTTTACTACGACCTAGCTATCTTAATTTGTGGTTAACCACTCAATGGTATGGAGCTCTTAAGTGGATGAGCTTAGCTTAGAAAATTTGTACTATATACTCGCTTCCATTTGTCCTCGGACAATGGCTTTCTATGGTCATGTTTACAAGATAAACTCTTTATGACTATTCAGACATCTTAAACAATTTCAACTATACTTAGCTCATTCAAACGGTTCAAATAACATTTAAACGATTTTTCCTTGTTACATAGACAAACTTTTCATCGAATTTTCATTTCACAGAAACATTTCAACGAAAGTATTTTTTTTCTGAATTCAGAAAATATTTTGGAATGTTGAAGAAGAATGTATATTGTATAGGTTGTCATTTTCAGGATTTTTAAAAAAGTATGACTTTCGGGGAAAAATTGTCTATGAAATGTTTTTCGGTGATGTGTTTGCCCCATTTAAACTTATGTATCTATGACAGATCTAAAGCGTTTATATTTATTATCTTTTCATTCAACAATTGACACAATTGCATGCGTGGTGGTCCGAAAACATCACTAACTATATAAGTTTAAATATGTGTACAAATTGTAACGGAAGAGTGTTATTCAGCTCTTGTTCCTTGGCAATCCACTCTGTGTAAGAGTACTCCCTCACTGCGATAATTCGCCTGTAATTGTAACAAAAAAAGAAAATATTTTGTTACATTGCTGACGATTGCTCACGGTGAGCTAATAAAAATATAAAGGAACGTGTATTTTCGTTTCGCTTCACTTAAAAGTTGTATCGAATTTCAACACATTTACGAAACAATTATGTTTTAGTATTATTTGGTTAATGGTTTTATAGGTACTATCCAAATGAATGATATATTTGTTGTTGACATTTTCAATGTATATTTTGCAAATCTTGTTTTATGGAAATTTTAAAAATAAATTGTATTGCTTATAAGATAATTTTATTCCTGTTCGCGAATGCGACGGCTTCAGTCCCGAGGTACAGTATGTATGAAGTGCGTTATGAGTAATCTACGAAGGCGCGCTTTTCTATCGCGATTCGCTCCCGTATGATCTAAAGAAGCCTTCTGTACTTTTATTATTCTGTGCTATCATCTGTCTATTGATACATAACTGTCTGTTAATACAGCAAGTTGTCTGTTGTAAGTGAAACGAAACGATTTATCCTTATTCGATATATAATTCTATAATGTAGGTTAATATGGAGGTTTAAGGGGAAGATCTGAGTAAAAGTTGTGAAATCACTGTGGCTGTATGGCTAAAGTTAAAATATAGTAATACAAAACAACGGGACAAACCGAGTTTTATCATCGCTTTAGATGATCGTATGATGAAATTGGAAGTTTTGTGGCCCTAAACTAAAAAAAAACACGATTGAAAAAAAAACTTAGAGCCAGTTTTTCCTCTCTCCTTTCGTATGAAACCTAACTTGTAACCTGGACCATGCTGAGTCATTAGAAGACCAAGCGAAATAAAAATCTTACTCGATCTTTTAATAAAACAATAAAATAATTTAAAACCATAGATCTTCCTTTATGAATACAATCAAGGATTACATAGAAGGTCTGAGCTCCGTAGTTAGTTTCCATTTTACATAATAATTCCCATATTTTTAGCAATTTGAATCCATACATTGTAATGGAAGTTTGTATATTGTAGTTTATAATGAATGTGGATACAAGCAATAGCAGTACTAATTTGTGTCAAAGAGAATACGTACGACAGAAGTATGACTGAGAAGGGTTAGGACCTTCACTAAAGTACCTTGGCGATAGTGTGAATTTATTTGTATAAATAGGTGGTATGTGTATATGTAAAAATTGGTAGACGTAATAGAGACAATTAAGTGACTATTACGGTAAATAGTCACTCAATAGTCTTCTAATTTGGTTGTACAAGTTGCTTTCGTGTGTGCATTCTACCGCCTGAAGTCAAACTTCTGTTTTCGTTATTCGGTGGCGATCCTGGTCACGGCACCAAATTGTGCTACTCCGTGTACATAAGGGATTAACTAACGTAATATAACTACTTAGTAACGTTCTTTTTTGTACAGTCGAGTTCATTTACATCTACACACTTACGAGAACAAAAATATCTGAACACGATTTTATGCTCCTGACAATAGGGTCGTGTTCAGATATTTTTGTTCTCGTAAGTGTGTAGATGTAAATGAACTCGACTGTAACATGACCTATTACACTATCAGTCTCAATGACGAGCTTAAACGCAACTAGGATTGGATGGTAACGCATCTCCTACATAATCACTAGTTGCGACCCGGTGTAACAGCACCTTTACGCTTGCCTTTCCAACTCAGTGTATGGGGCTCCTAAGTTAGGAAATCTACTGTAGGTTTGTGATGACTGAAATGAAATCAGATGACTGTGAGTGCCGTAATAATTATGTTAAATAATCTAATTTCAATATTAATTATGTCGTTTAGCACGAGCTCGGCAATCACACAAATTGCCACACAATTACCAGAACACACAACAGTCACGAATATATTATTTTATACTTTGATTTCCTACTTTTTAGCACTTTTATCCGCCGCATCACAAATCCGCAGTCTCTAAGATTAGTATACGATTAGTCGATTATGGAACCGATATCTATTAAATGGGTCAATCAACTTTTTCTGTCGGCTGTTGTCCTTTGGGTCACTCTTTAAAACTTATATTTTCGCCGTCTGTATGTACAGTCGCCATCAAATATATCGCAGCATATAATGCGTTCATAAATATCTGAACACGACTCTTATTTACTGGGCGTTACAGTACATGTTCAGATATTTATGGACGCCTTATATGGTGCGATATATCTGATGGCGACTGTACCAAAAAGTGTCGGTTCTGCCCAGGGTTAGTGGCGCTACAAACAGCTTTCATATGGCAATGATGATGATGATAATGATGGCAATAATGTGCAATATTTGAATTATTTAATATAAGCAGCGATTTTTCAAAAAAAAATATTCCACTAAATTCAAAACATTGTTTACCGGAATGCTGATCATGTTAAATAATATAAAACCGTGTGTTTCGTATCGAAATATATTAGACAGTAAAAAATTAAAAGGAATGACAGTTCTATATAAAATTCAAATTAAACAAGTATTAGAACCTCTTCTTAACATTCCCTCCCTTCTTCACTGGAGGCTCATCAGCTCTGTGAGGTAGAGCAGCCTCGGTTTGTATAGCGGCTTCGTCAACATATCCGCCAAGTTCTCAACAGAAGCAACTTTACTTGCCACTAAGTTGTTATCCAGGATACATTCTCTCAAAAAGAAATGTCTTCTTTTGACGTGCATGTGCTTGGTTTGATGATGGTTCTCTATAGGGTTCTTGCTAAGTTTCAGCGCGGACTCGTTATCAGCGAGTCCGCGCCCACAACGTGAGCAACTCCACTTTTCCAACATCAGTAGCTATGTCGTTAACCTTTTAAGCGCCACAGTCTGCTGTGGCCGTCAACAAAAAATCGTGCCCCTGACGCCACGTCGGCCACAGCCGTCCAAATTTCAATGATCAAAAACTTTGTAATTCTAACTAATACGGTGAATAGAGACTAAAGTACTATGTGTGACCTTACAAACGGTCCGGTAGTTTTGAATTTTTGATATGTTGTCTAGGATGGTTAGTCAGTGCTTAAAATGCAAAATGCACAATTCCCCCCCCTCCGCGCCCGCCGCCATTTTGAAAAAACCGGCACTCTCTTCATATTTTTGCTCATATCTTCCTTTAGGAGCATTTTAGCTAGAAGAAAGCTTCGACAATGTTATAGAGAGTTAAATTTACTTGAGTGAGAGTGCCGGTTTTTTTCAATATGGCGGCGGGCGCGGAGGGGGGGGAATTGTGCATTTTGCATTTTAAGCACTGACTAACCATCCTAGACAACATATCAAAAATTCAAAACTACCGGACCGTTTGTAAGGTCAAAATCCTTTATTCACTGAATTAAACCGATATAAGTATTTTTCAATCCCTGTTGATTTTGGGGCACATCTTTTTTTTTTTACTCTGGCGTCTGTGGCACGGTAAATTGCTAGACCGCTTGGCGGTCAATAGGTTAATTATTCTCTTTAGCCACAGGATTTCTCTAGCAGCTTCGCTGGCCGCTACGATTTCTGCTTCTGTTGAAGAGAGTGCCACAGTTTTCTGGCGATTGCTCCGCCAAGAGATAGCGCCACCTGAGTATAGGCAAATCATGCCAGATGTTGATCTTCCTGTGGTAGGGTCACCTCCGTGATCAGCATCTGTGTACATAATTATATCTTTATGCTTGCCTGTGTATGTGATGCCACTGATGCCATAGTCGAGAGTCCCTGGATATACCGAAATATTCTTTTGACTCTTATGACGTCTTCATTACTCGGGTTTTGTAAAGTTCTAGACACCACACCCACAGCAAATGCTATGTCTGGTCGTGTGCCAACCATTAAATAGGACAGAGCACCAACTGCTTCGCGATACGGGAATTGTTCTTCGCTATCGGTACTTTTTCGCGACGACGCGGTTGGCGCAGTGGTTAAGCAACTGCCTACTGAGCCGACGGTCCCGGGTTCGAATCCCGGCAAGGGCAAATATTTGTGTGATGAACACGAATATTTGTGCCTGGGTCATGGATGTTCTATGTATTTAAGTATTTATTTATCTATATAAGTAATGTATATCGTCGCCTAGTACCCATAACACAAGCCTTCTTGAGCTTAATTTGGGACTAGGTTGATTTGTGTGAGGTTGTCTGATATTTATTTATTTTTCCTGTCGGCGGATACTTCACAATTGGCGTCGGTGCCGGCTTGCAGTTTGTCATACCAAAACGTTGTAGTATTTTTCTTGCATAGGCCTTTTGATCTATTGTGATAGATCCGTCATTAGAGGTTTTAATCTCTATGCCGAGAAAATAAGACGCGGGCTTAGTTGTGACCTTTAATCTTTTTCTTAACTCTATGTAAAGATTCTCGACGTCATTTTTATCAGTCGCAGCCACTAGTCCATCATCGACATATAGAGCGATTACGACTTTCTTATCGCCTCTTTTCCTGATGAACAAGCATGGATCCGCAGAACTTTGCTCAAAGCCAATCTGAATAATATAGTCTGTGATACATTTGTTCCAACATCTAGGTGCTTGTTTCAGTCCGTAAAGACTTTTCTTGAGTTTACAGTTCACGCTCTGCTACCATGTTAAATAATATAAAACCGTGTGTTTTGTATCGAAATATATTAGACAGTAAAAAATTAAAAGGAATGACAGTTCTATATAAAATTCAAATTAAACAAGTATTAGAACCTCTTCTTAACAGATCAATCCTTCGTCTTGCGAAATAAATACTGGATCCTATTGAATAAAATTTGGCTTTCATCACTGTGTTTTGCCTTTATTATGCAAAAAAATATTTGAACATTTCGGAATATTTAGTCCTGTTTCCTCTTTTTTTACATCATTGACTTTCAACGTCAGTTACCAAAAATTAGTCGATGCCAGTAAAATAAACTTTTCACCTCACCAGCTCAAACATGGCGATTTTGCTGTCAGATAACAGTGAACAAAATGCGATTTTGTTTCGAGCGTGAGTAGAAAGTAGCTTTTTAATTTTTTCAATATCTGACCACGAATTGTCATTCTTCAGCCAAAGGTTAATTATAATATAAAATTCTAATCATTTGAATCTCGATGCACTCTGTTTCTTTCATAATAATTATGTATATAAAAGAGAGGGATAGAAACTTATCAATTTGAAATTCGATTTTCGAATCCGACCTCGATTGAGAACAGTTCGGATACGCGTTATACCAAAAAAATCATTAAAAACACCCGAAAAAGTTTTAATTGCAACGTATTTTTTTTTCTTTATTATATTTTTATTTAACAACCGAATATTAAATTGATTGTGCCTTTTATATAAAACACTTGATCATTGCTCAAATATAATAAGATTATTCACCTTAATACTTATTGTAAATTATATTTACTTATTGTAAAATATAATTTATATTTTCGCCATTTTAGTACAGTTGTTAGTCCGCTGTTTTCTAACAAAATTGTGCGCATCGGGTTACAAGCATAAAATTTCTACCACAGATAGAGTGTTCCACGGTGATTATTTTCAGATGTGGAGGGAAGTCAGATTCGTCCCCTGTGAGGCGGGAGAGCGGAGTGAATACGGCCAAGTATCCCTCTTTTCTTTCTTTATTGCTGGTCAGTTAAGTCTACCAGGACGTGTTTGGTATCGTTTTCGTGTACAGCAAATATCAGAAATTCATTTTATATGTTATTTTTGTATAGTTCTATATAAAAATATGGGTGTAATGGCCGAAAAGGCAAAAATCACAACAAGATTTTTTATTCAGTGAGGTAAATAAGTTCAATTTCGTGAACATTTTCAAGTTATTATTATTATGTCAAAAAGTTCATTTAATCTGGTTTCTAAAAATATATGCATATTGGGCACTTCTCATACAAACAGTAGCTTAAAATATATCTTTACGTCGGCGTAACCAACGTAAATCTCCGAACGCATCCTATTTCGCTTCATTAAATACATTAAATAATGATTATTAACATGCTTTTACATATAATATTTACTATTTACGTCCTATAAAAACAAATTAATGTAATTAAAACAAAATATTTTTTTGCTAATGTATCACGACCACACGGGCTAATCTCAACATCAACAATTTATTTAAGTTACTGTTTGTATAAAGAGTGCCCAATATTTTTAGAAACTAGATTAAATTTTCTATTTTGCAATATTTTTCTTAGTTGTAAATATTCAGGAAATATAACTAATTTATCTCCCTGAATAAAAAAAACTTGTTGTGATTTTTACAATTTCGGAAATACAACCATATTTTTATATCGTACTATGAATAAATAACATGAAAAATGAATTCCTGATATCTGTTTTACACGAAAACGATACCACACAAGTCCTACTAGCGTTATCCGATCAGTAATATAAAAAGAAAAAGAGGACTCCTTTCTCCTATTCACCCCGCTTTCCCGCCGCACAGGGGACGAATCTGACTTTTCTCCACATCTTAAAATAATCGCCGCAGAATACTCTATCTGTGGTAGAAATTTCGTGGTTGTATCCCGATGTACACAATTTCGCGACTTAGCAAAATGTACTAGAACACGCAGGCTAAGCTTTACATCAACATTTTTTTCAAGGTCCTTTTTGTATGAGATGTGCCCAATATGTTTACATTTTTAAAAACAAGATTAAATTTTCTGTTTAGTAATATTTTTTTAAATTGTAAATATTCAGGATAGATAACTAATTTATCGTTTTGAATAAAAAAAACTTGTGATTTTTACCTTTTCGGCAATAAACCCAAATTTTTATATGATACTATTCTTAAATAACATGAAAAATTAATAGCTGATATCTATTTTACACGAAAACGATGTCGCACAAGCCCTAATAGCCTTAACTGATCAGTAATAAAAAAAAGAAAAAGAACAGTACTTGGTCCTCTTCACCCCGCTCTCCCACCACACAGGGGACGAATCTGACTTCCCTCTACATCTGAAAATAATCGCCGTGGAACGCTCTATGTGTGGTAGAAATTTCATGCTTGTAACCCGATGCGCACAATTTCGCGGCTTAGCAACTCTACTATTTATCATAGATGCATATTCGAAACGTACCTTAAAAAACCGGCCAAGTGCGAGTCGGACTCGCGCACCGAGGGTTCCGTACAAACACTTTCCATCCCTAAGTGGTTAAGTTAAGTTTGCACCTGGTATGTATAGCGCCCCATATAAATTAGGTGCAAAGTTAGGTATTAAAAAAAAATATGGTTTTGGGTCGTTCTCAAAATATTTGCACCGCCACCTGTTAACAGGTTTGACTTAGAAGAAGTTTTTTACACCGCATTATTTTAAATATCCAATTATCAACACATATCGATAGACACTTTTTACATAGAGGCCAAATGCTTTTAATTAAAACTAAAGTATATTTATAGACAAAAAAACGATTTAAAACTAGGTTTTGTCGGTCACTTGCCGTGTCCCAACGCGAGGTACTCATGTTTCGTTGTAATAAAAACATATACATTACCGACTTAGCTTAAGTTCAGTACTCCATTTTATTTTCATATATAATGAGGATTGAATACTACCATATCGAATACTAATACTATGCCTATGTTGCGAATTATTTGCAATTTAAGTTTGTCCACGCTATTTTTTGTCGTTCACTTGTCATGAGACAAACATTACAATTGTGCGACTACTATTTTGTTTCCCCTGCCTCACACCGCATAAATCGAGACCTTCAGTTGCCACCTAACACTGTCCCGAGTGACACGTCGTCAGTGTGCTCCACTAAAAAAATATGATACATACACTTACGCGAACGGGAGTTTGTAATGGGTATGTAGTCTATATTCTGCCTTCCATATTTTGGTTGACGTGTGTACTATTGCATTTATTTTAACTTATAACGCGTAAAGTATGGTCTACTTTTATGTGTATAAATATGCAGTTCATCAATGAAATACTTTATTTGTTTTGATGAAATAACTGTCATTTTGTCCATCTCCTGTATGTCGTTCACTTGTCTATAAAAAAACAGGCGAACGACACATACGGCAGGCGAACGACAATTATTTAAACACTTATACAAAATTATTTAAAAACCAGGTTTTATCGGTCACTCGCCGTGTCTGAACTCATGTTTCGTTGTTATAAAAACATATATATTACCGAAATAGCTTAGTTTGAGTATTCCATTTTACTTTCAAGCTGTCTTAGGAATCGTTAGCAGGTGGCGCCCGCGCCAGATTTTGAAAGCATCAATCCTCTGCCTGTCAGCGGCTTTGACCGTCCAGGTCTCAGCCCCATAAAGAAATATAGAGAAGACAAGTGCACAGACGAGGTGCATGTTAGTCCGGTTAGGGATATTTCTATTTTTCTATATTTTGGCCGAGTTGGTTCATCGCTGTTTTGGCTATTCCGATTCGTCTGCGAATCTCTGGTTTACATGTGCCTCTATTTGTGACAATGGAGCCAAGGTACTGGAAGTGATCAACAGTTTCGAACTCTTGAAGCAGGTTAGTACTTTGTCAACTAGTAAATGGTCGACTATCATCAGCTCGTTCTTTTGTTTAATTAATATCCAGACCCATTCTGAGGCTGGTTGTTTTGACTCATTCCAAAAGTTGGGCCACTTCTGCTTCGGGTGATGCAAAATAGGCGATGTCTACAACGTACCTTCAAGGGCTCCATATCTGTTAAATAGTGTTGGGGATATGATGCATCCCTTTCGTACGCCTTTCCGGAACTTAAAGTTCTTGTATGTGACATCTCCTACCGTCACCATTCCGTATCCAGACTCGTAAAGGCTTTATAAAGTGTTACCAGATATGCTGGCAGCTTCAGACAATACCTCCCATAGCTTATCCTACCTAACGCAGCCGAAGGCTTTCTGGTAATCAGATGTGAAGGAAATCCTCGAAGATGACGAAAACAGCAGTAGGTAACTCAGCGGGTAAGAATATCTCAAAAGAGGCAGCATTAGGATGCGGAAACGTTATTTAAATGATTCGCTGTTGAACCTTCATAAGAAATTTATAAAATCATGTCAATCATACCCAATGCTTGAGTTTTGCATCTTTTTGCCGGTTATGACCTTTCTGGATTGTACAGGTTTCAAAAAACCTCCTGAAAAATGTCCTATGAGATGAGAATTAAATGCTTGTTTTCTTTATGCAAATTACTAACATAAGGAAAAAATAAAAATAAAACACAATCAAAAAAGCACTAGTTAACAGTTCAACGTAGGTTTTATTTAAAATGTCATTTACCTGCAACCGTCGTCGTTAACCTGCTAACAAATTCAGTTAAGTTGGAAAATATTTGTCGCAAACCTGCACCCATTGTCGATAACCTGGTAACAAATGTCGTTTACCTGACATCGATGTCTTTCACCTGTCGACCTAAAATTTCAAACACCTATATCTTCTAAGATATTCAATTTAACTACTTCCCTCGACGTGATATCAATTGTCTGAATATATTTCTAGCGATCCTATGAAAAATAAAAGAAGAAATCGCAACTTTAAAAAAAAATGCAAAATTAACGCAGCGGTGCAAATATTTTGAGAACGACCCTTTTCGTAATTTTTCCTTTATCTATGCTATAAGACGTTGCTTCGTACCAAATTTCAAGATTCTGAGTTCACGGGAAGCACCCTGTAGGTTTTGATTCCCTTGCAAGTGTCGAAAATTTGCGGCATAAACGGCTGTATCTTTTGATTGCGTTGGCTTAGAAGTTTGATTTTTTCACAGCTTCAAGGGACAGTAGACCTGAGTAATTGATATAAATTTCAGCTTCATACCTCCACGCGTTCCTGAGAAAAAGGGTCTTGACAGACGGACGGACGGACGGACAGACGGACAACAAAGTGATCCTATAAGGGTTCCGTTTTTTCCTTTTGAGGTACGGAACCCTAAAAATATCGAGTTCATATTGTAATTGTTATTTTCTTTTGCATATATTTTGTTTGGTGTTTATGGAGTAAAAATATTAATCAATGTATAAACAAAAAAAAATTTTAACAAAAAAAAGAACCGACTTCAGTAAAACTAAAAATCCAAAAATAACCCGTTCAAGTACAGATTACATTTGACTCACCCTTTGAAGTCGATCCCAAACCACTGTTATTATATTTATATATTAAAGTTTACGTGAGGTTTGGCACCGACTTCAAAGGGTGAGTCAAATGTAATCTGTACTTGAACGGGTTATTTTTGGATTTTTAGTTTTACTGAAGTCGGTTCTTTTTTTTGTTAAAATTTTTTTTTTTTTCGCTTTTTAGTGATTCATATGAAATACTTATGGCGGGGTGATCAGGGAGGTCTTGAAGGAATGCATGTCGTTTTAATTATCTCCTAACTCCTAACCGTTAAGGAGTTGTACCTTCCATCATCAGTTCAGCATTGGAAGATGATGACTACCATATGCAAATACTTAAATATTTTTAGAAAATATATGAAAAATATTATGACTGCCTATAAAATTTCAGGAATTCCTTCGATTCCTCATGGATCTCGTCATCCGATCTTCACCAAAATTTTATGGGACCAACCTTAAAATGTCTCTTCATGAACCTAAAAAGAATTTTCCAAATCGACTCATAAATGACGGAGTTATGAGGTAACAAACATTAAAAAAAAAAAAAAAAAAAAAAAAAAAACATACAACCGAACTGAGAACCCCCTCCTTTTTTTGAAGTCGGTTAAAAATCTCGTAATATAATAATGTATTTATAAATAAACACGTCATGTATCTGCTAAATCTTCCAATTTGATCAAATAATGACAATAACCGTGTTGGTTGGTTGATTATAATTGCAATTAAATTACATTGTTATTCCTTTTTAAGCAGCACTTATCTATTTTCTGATTAATAATATTATTGAAATCAGCAACAAAGACTATAAACATACGTTGGAAGAAAAAACACAAAATGTCGAATATGTTCTCGCTGATGAGGTGAAAAGTTGTGTGTGCTACTCGAGAGCAAAGTTTTTTGCATCTCGTGCTGTTGAGTCCCTCGCTACACTCAGGATTCTACTCGCTACGCTCGTGATTCAAACGTAGAATCCTTTGCTTGCTCGGGACTCAAAATCAGCACTCATAACAAAAAACAACTTTGCTCTCTTGTTGCACAAATAACTATAGTACTTACCACTAAAAATCCGCAATAAGGCGTGGGCTAAAAAATAACCTGGTGGGTTTTTGCAACAGTGATAAGCCCATTCTTATGTAGACTCTCCCCCACAAGACAACCCCCACTAGACGGAGCATGTAAGGCGACCCGCGCGAACCAACGATATGGTACGGCAGAACATTAAAGTATCAACACGGCGGCCACCGTTTAGTTGCGTCCATGCTTTACCTTCGGTTTCAATTCGATATACAGGAGATTGTATGTCAGTTAGTGTGTTTTAGTGCCGAGCTTTTGCCTGAACGCTCATATGCTCACTCTTAATGTTTTATAGTACCATGTTCCGTTGTGTTGACTTAAATAGGAAAAGAAATTAAGCTATGGAAGTGGCACTATGAGGAAAATGGACGACGTGTCTAAATATTGCATGTTTACTTTTGAAGGTCTTTTAATAACTCGAAAAGCAAGTGTATGTAAGGTTACTTATGCTACTCTATTATTATACTCATCGTATGGTTTTAAATGAATATTATTTATTAGGAAAAGAACGTTTAAAACGATGCGCCAGAATTGAAATAAAAAAGAGAACTAGTCTTTGCTCTATAATGGATCTTTGTTTATCTAGGTGCTTTACTCTATTCCGCTTTAAAATATTATAATTATAATCAATTGGAATTGAACAAAGTCCTTCAGATATCTGTTCCCAACCGATGTTAGTCTACGCTATAAAATTGACTCGAAGTGTCGCTTCTATATTTTAGTTTATAAATCGTCTGTTGAAATCTAAAACTCACTACCTACGTAACAAATACCTACTTAAAACAGCTCGTATGTTAGTATCATTCTACAAAATAGATACGAGGTTTTCAAGAGCAGTGACAGTTTTAGTGAGTGTTGGTCGTCACCAGGCGAAATAGTAATGATGTTAATATTTTTTTGCTCTTAGAGAATTATTTACAGTTCCGATATTATTAATGTTTACGTGTAATATTGTATTCAAATTGTTTAACTTTATTAAAGTTGTGGTTTTGCGTAGTTTGGTTGACGCAAAGCGTTTTTATTGAAGCAAAACCCCCTTCTATTATAAACGGTATGGCGTTGTTAAACAGGGCTAAATAGCTACCAAGAAAAGCATTTTGAAAAAAAAAATATACATTATGATTTATGTTATAGTTTTTTTAAGAAATGAAATGTGTCAATCAACTATTTTCTGCCCCTCGTTGCCATGGTGATGCCCCTGGGTCACTTTATAAAACTACGATTTTCCGTGGTTATATTTAGCAAAAGCTTTGTAATTAAATTGAGTTATCAAGACCCTTCGCTTACGGCCGGAGTACAGGCGGCCGGTGTCTCGCACGATTGGATATCGACGCGTAATTATACCCACCAATTTTGTTATTTCTATGCTTATACAATTAAAATAGATAAAAATGGCCAAAAACTGTGCAGCTTGCTGTAAAACAATGACAACTTCGCAAAGTATGCATTGCACTAAATGCGAAAGTGCATATCACTATGCATGTGTCAACATACCCGACCCCCGCAAGCTTACTGATAACGTTAAAAATGAATGGATGTGCCCTGCATGTCAGAGCAAGCTGCCTAAGAAAGGCAATTCAAACACTCCAATACGGCCGTCCGCACCAGCTGACAATACACTAAGTAGTAATAGCGCAACTACAAATGTCACCCTTCGCCCCCAAAACCGAAAAGTTTCCTCGCCTTTGGTGTCCCACGAAGTTAGCACAGACCCTGATGTACTAACATCATTCACAAATGAGGTCAAATTAATGCGGCAGGAAATGAGCAAAATGAGCGAGCACATGAAAACTCTCACCAGGTCTTTCGCGCAGTGCAATGCGCGCCTTGATGGTTACGATAACCGTTTCAGCGAGCTCACCAAGCGGATACAGGTTCTCGAAGATCGGGAAATAGAAAATGAAGTACTCCGTCAGAAGGTTGCTGAGCTAGAGGAGCAGCTGAACACCCAAGCACAATCTCGGCTGAGCAACGAAATCGAAATCATAGGTGTGAACGAATGCTCTAACGAGAGTAAAATGCACATAGTGCTTACCACCGCGCAAAAGATGGGAGTACCACTATCGGAGAATAACATAGACCACGTGAGCAGGGCTGGCCCTAAAAGGTCGTCAGGTGAGGACAGCATGCCACGGCCATTGGTGGTTAAATTTGTTCGACGGGCCAAGAGGAACGAATTCCTTAAAGCAGCAAAGAGCAGGCGCAATGTAACCACTGCATCAATCAACGTAGATGGCCCTGCGAGGAAGTTGTACATCAATGAGAGATTGACGAAGGCAAACCGCCTGTTATTTCGTGAGGCACGGGTGCGGTCAAGCAAGGCCGGGTTCAAGTTCTGCTGGACAAGAATGGTTCCATCCTCATCCGCAAGAAGACGGGCTGCCCGGAATTCGTCATCAGGAGTACTGCAGACCTCGACAGATGCCACAGCACAAATAGCCCAGTCGAAGATGTACCTGAACCTGAACCCGAACCCGCCGAGCAGCCCATGGATCCCGGCACACCCCAGGCCCAGGAGTAAACTAGAACTAAGTAGTCTTTCAGCATATTATTATTCCCTGTCATGCATAAAATTACTATTTCTATGCTCACTTAGCCTAATTGTATATTACACACAACGCAAATTTTACACACACCCTAATATCACATAAATACTCTAAAATTCCTCATACACAACACATACACCTTTCTCGACTTACAAGAATGGGGTCCCCCGCGGAATATGAAAGTCACCTGGTTAAATGGATGGCTAAAGTTCTTGAGAAATTTATGACTGCCCTTTATTGTGTAAATAATTGTACCTCTCTCTTCCACGAAGATGGCATTACATGATCTTGTAAATAGAATAGACAAATCCTTCGCGATTGAGTGTCATAAATTTGATACGTTAGACCAATGTAAGACAATTTTTACCACTCAGTACAAATTTAAAATCCTCACAATAAATATAAGAAGTATGCAACGTAACTTTGATACTTTTTTGGTAGCCTTAAAGCGTATGGATGTGGACATCGATGCCATTATACTTACCGAGTGCTGGTCTAGGGATGGATCGATCATTGACCAACTGCCCGGCTATAACTCGTTTAATACATCTAAAGTTATCAATAAGAATGGTGGGGTTGTTGTCTATGTAAAGGAGAGTCTAGGAGCCACAGCTGCAGAACTTCCATTCGAGGATGCTAACTGTATTACAGTAACTATATCTGATCAAATTATACTTCACGGAATATATCGATCACCTTCAGTTACAAACCTTGAATTTTTTTTTTTAATTCTTTAGATCACATTTTACGCCAAGGTAAAGATAGTCACCATATAATAGTGGCCGGTGACATAAATATCGATCTGCTGCGCGACTCAACCCACAACCAATCAAAATACGTCTGCCTTATGGCCTCTCATGGGCTTCTCCCGTCGATAACCAAACCCACTAGGTACGAAGCATGTCTTGACCACATTTTTATTAAATACAGTCAAAAGTCCGTAGGTGCCGTTTGTTCTTGCTCTGTGTCAGATCACGATATCGCCATGGCTGGCCTATTGGACTATGAGCCAGTGAAACGTAATCGTTGTGTTCTCAAAACTAACTATGGGAAAGTTGCAGATGAGTTGAAGGCTGCTGATTGGTCAATTGTTACCAGAGCTAGAGACGTGAACGTGGCAGCTGCAAATTTTAATGACTTGGTAACAAAGTCAGTCCAGAATAATACGAGGGCTGTTAGGGTCAGTCGTTCCAAATTCACCATCAAGCCTTGGATAACGCCGGGATTGATCAGATGCATGAGGCATAGGGACAGGTTACACTTACAAGTAAGAAAGTCACCAGACAATCAGATCCATCGTCTAATCTATAGCAAGTACAGGAACTACTTAGATAATTTGTTATTCAATCTTAAAAAAGAATATCATAATAAGCAACTTATCGAAAATAAAAATAACCCAAGTAAACTCTGGCAATCCATTAAAAGCATCTGTCAAAATCCTAATCGTAATAACGACGCAGAGGAGCTTATAGCATTAAGCGATAAGCCTGCCCTTGAATCAATTAACGATTGTAACAAATATTTTTCTAACAATGGTAAGACCCTTGCTGACAAGATTTTATCCAAAATTTCGGAGACGGAAGCATCCTTAGCCGAAAAATTCAGGCCCCAGCGGACGGTCTCCAACTCGATCTTTCTGTACCCAACCGACACTGACGAGGTGGGTAGAATCATAACCCAGCTCAAGAATGACAGTGCACCTGGTCCTGACAACATAAAGCCGCTACTTGTGAAAGACTTGAGACAAGTTATTTTGGAGCCACTGACCTTCATCTGTAACCTCAGTATGAGTTCTGGCTGCTTCCCCGATTGCTGGAAGCTTGCCTGTGTCTCACCTATTTACAAAACCGGACCGAAAAACTCACCAATCAATTTTAGACCGATTGCACTTCTATCAGTTTTTTCTAAAATATTGGAGAAAATAATTAAGGTTAGGCTAACAGGTTTTATCGAGAGCAACCGTTTAATCTCAGATCACCAATTCGGTTTCAGGACTGGTATGTCAACCGAGGACGCAGCCGTCCTGCTAACCAACCTCATTTCTGGTAGCCTAGACGGTGGCAAGAAGTGCATCGGAATTTTTCTTGACCTTGCCAAAGCGTTTGACACCGTTTCGGTAGCCATACTGTTAAAAAAGCTGGAACACTTAGGGATTAGAGGAGTGGCTCTTGACTGGTTCACTAGTTATCTTACGGATCGTGTACAAATGGTGAAAATTGGTGAACTGGTAAGTGAACAGCTTCCAGTGAGGTTCGGGGTCCCTCAGGGGAGTGTACTTGGCCCATCTTTGTTCACACTCTATATCAATGATATCTTTGACATAGCCTTGCCGAACGCAAACCTTATTTGCTACGCGGATGACACTGTCATTCTGGTGAATGGTAAGTCATGGGATGACACCTTCCCCGAAGCTGAAAGTGCGCTTAGAATGGTTGGTTCGTGGCTGAACAAGAGCCTTCTGACACTGAATGTCGAGAAGACTAATTTTATAGCTTTTTCCAAATCTACAGTTGCTTCGCCTTCAGCAGAAAGAAGTATTAAATTTCACTCCTGTTCGCTCAACAGCTCAACAGTTGGGTCCGACTCAGTTCCCTTGTGTGACTGTCAGGCTATAAAACGGCAAACCGTTGTCAAATACTTAGGCCTCTTATTTGACCAACACCTCTCTTTTGCACAACACATCACCGCTCTCGCTGCAAGAGTTAGAAAAATCATTTATGTAATGAAGAGACTGCGGAACTGTGCCACGCAAGAAATACTTACACTTGTTTACCATGCGCTGTGCCAATCCATCCTGCAGAATGGAGCTGCTGTATGGGGCGGTGCTGCCAAGAGTCATATGCTGCTTTTGGAGCGTGCACAGAGAGCTGTGCTCAAAGTAATGCTCAAAAAACCATATAGGTATTCCACAAATTTGCTGTACCATGAAACCAAACTACTAAGGGTAAGGCATCTCTTTATTGTTAAAGCCGTAACTCGTACACACACTGAAATCCTCAGTAGTACGGATCTACACGAGGAAACTCTTCGTAAACGTCACTACAAGTTACCGCTCCCTCTATGTAGGTCCGCCCTTGCTAGGAAATCACCCGCTTATTCACATTGCTGTATTTACATTTACAACTACATATGCAATTATTGTGACATAAAACGTCTCACAGTTCCCAATGCACTGAGAATAGTGAAAAGATGGTTAATCACGCTGAGTTACAGTGACACCGAAGACATTATTAAAACTATTAAGATAAAATAAACCCCTACCGTAAAACAAACACAAGGTATCCATTTCATGCCAGTGGAGTATTAGGTGTATGTTTTGTGTGTGTAGACATATAGCCATACACACATACACACACACAACACGAACACACACACACACACACACACACACACAGGCGCGCGCGCGCATATACATACACAAACACACGTACCCACATATTTGTTTGAACCTTGTATTGTATAGCTCGCTTTCGTATAGTTTCGTTATCTCTTTCGCTCTTGTATTGTATAGTTTCGTTTGTTTTTCATTTCTTTTTAATGTATCGACACAATTAGTTAGTAACATAGTTACACATAGTTTCCTAAGATCAAATTTAAGTAACTGTTATATTCATTATTATTGTCAAACCGCACTCGCAGACGGCCAAGATACAGGCTCAGCCTAGTTTGGTCTCTGACGGATAGCTTCATTTATGTAAGGTATTGTTTTTTGTCAAATAAATTATTTTGTATTTTTTGTATTTTTTTTTTGTAAAGCAGTTATAAGCACATTCTTATGACTCCATTCTCCTGACAATACCAGTAATATCAATTATCAACACTTTTCTTAGAAATTTAATCACTATTGTCCCCTGGGTCACGGACAGAATAACAGCAAGAAAAAGTTGATTCACCCAAATTTATTATTACAAATTTTGTTGATTGTGTGCATTACGATTAGACCTTTCAACATTCGAGTCCCGGCCAATGATACGCAGAGCGAGGGAGACACCACGATAAAAAAACGATTTTAGAACTTGGGAGTGACCCAAACGGTCTGCATGTTCCAATTGTAAATTACCAAAATTTTATAATATCATTATATTTTATTGTAAAGACGATCATGACAAATCATTTTCAATCACTCCGTTAATTATTATTTCAGTCGAAAGACAAAGGCCTTCTGGATCTCCATGATTTATTATAATCATCAAAATGGCCTAAAGTATAAAATTGTAATATGAATGAGAAGGTTTAATTTATGTGTGCATGTATATAATTTAATGAATTAATTAATTTAATAATTAACTAATAAAATTAATTAATTAATTATATTTGATAAATAATTAATTAAATTAATAACTTAATTATATTATAACATATTTATTTATAGGGTAAGCTATATTCAAAGTATCGAATATAAAGTAGTAGTAGTAATGCCCGTCCTATGTAGATAAAGGCTGGATTTTTATGAAGTTGATATAGTTCAATTTAAATATATTCTACGATCTTAAATCTTAATGAAAAGTATTTGGCCCTGTTTCACATCGATGTACTGTAATGCCCCTTATATCTTAGCATAGTAGGGTTATTTGTTTGTATTTCTCTAAAGTGTACAGTCGACGGCAATAATACTTTATTTCATCGTTGTACTCCATCTTTATCCATAAATAACTAGCGACTTTGTCAGCTGTAGTTCACAAAAAATCTTGCGAATGGTTTTGGAAATATTTCGAGAAAAAGAATAAATGCATAAAAAACCGAACCCGCTAACATTTTATGAGATTTGGTTGGTAACATGTAAATGTGGTTATATAGGTGATTGATTCCGGACTGTGAGGTTTGTCTTATTGTGTGATTTGTCAAAAACAGGCTCAGTTCGTCGGAGACTTCTTTTGCTTTTCCTTCTTTTTATGTATGTTTCCTGATTTCTCGTAAACGGTTGGACCGATTTGGAAAATTCTTTTTTTTGCTTCAAAGATTATACTTTCTAGATGATCCCACTGTCATATGACAATATCATATGTTATATACTTCTTCGTTTCGTTGGCGTAAGTTATATTTTTGTTAAACAGTGATATGAGTACATAATGTTATTGACGTCGACTGTACGCTTTCTTTCTCACTCTAATCTCGAACGTTTTTCGGTGCGAGAGTAATTTTTAACCAACTTCCAAAAAGGAGGAGGTTATATTTAGTTTTATTGTTTGATTTGTTTCGGGTTGTTTTAATAATCGGTGCAATAATTCTAATGTCATTTTCGCGAGGGGCCTGGGTTTGCGGCCTTTATACTATAAGAGTATGTCCACTGAGTCGGAGCGGAGTTACTTTCAAATCGCGTGGTGGCCGCCTCAGTTGAAACGCGCCCTAAAGCTATTAAAGATAAAGATACGATAATTTATTGACAAAAAGAATACAAACAATCAGTAAAAGTCCCTGCCTTCAGAGCTAGGAAAAAACCCGTGTTTAAATTACTATTATAGTTACCAACACCACGAGGCATTTACTAAGATTGTAGAGAAGTCGCGTGGTAAATAGAACTGTTTTAATGCTAGATACAGGAGCCATGAACACAGTCCCCTATAATATTAATTTATTGATTTAGTCAGAGACAAAAGTGGCTTGTTTTTATCACTTTGAATACTTTGGCAGGGTTCGTCCAATGTGAGCATGACTCGGACCTTGAACTGCGACAGCATTGAAGTACTAAAATTACTGGCTACTTTTATAGTTTTATTGTCCAATTGCACTAGCGGACTTTAAATTTAGTTATCGTTCGTGCAAATGATTACACAAGCGGTACAGATTTTGATATAGGATCTGTGACTGTACAGAAAACGTCACATTCACAAGGCGCTCAAAAATATGTAAACAGCTTGGTTAGAGGCAACTTTTTCTATTAGCAATTGCGAGATACTGTAACGATAAATCTATATCTCTGTAAGAGAGGTGACACATTATTACAATCGAAAAAGGTTTTACAACAAAATATTAACCTGCCATTTCACTTTTAGCAAATAAGACGTCCATTTTTCGGGCGTGTTTTGAAGAAATAGGCCGTTTTATCATCTGACATTCAGTACTATTTGGAAGTTCCAATAATTTGGAACTAACAGTTATAGGGGAGACCGGGGTCAATTGAAACGTTTTTCGAAAAAACGGCCATAGTGCTTACATTTTCTATCAATACTGGTTTGTGAAAGGTTTCGACTACAGCTAGATTATCTGGCTTTAAAGTTGCTATGTTGTTTTTTATCCATAGGTATCAGATACCGACTCACAAGTGTTTTAGAAATCCTCGAAAATTGTTTTATTTGACCCTGGTTGCGGGTCAATTGAAACAATGAATGGGGTCTATTGAAACACCTAGAAATAAAATATTTATTTATGGTAATAATCATATAATTTTTTTTTAGTCATAACTAAATCACATAATCTCAGTATTTGATTAGAACATAGTAAGAGGTAGTTTCTACCATCAACTTAACGAAAAAGAAAATAACATTTATTGTTATTAACTTAACAAAATTTTCATATGGTACTTCTTGCTTTATCATTTAGAATATTTAAATATTTATAAGTAATAAGATCAACTATTACTAATTTAGAAATATAATCAACATTTAATGAAGAAAGAGCAACCATTTTTATACATCTTAACTAGGGTTAAGGTGATTGACGTAATTAACTCTTTGTAAAATCCCACGTGTGCCCACCACACAGAGAACACTTTATTGTGGGGAGAATAACCCATCTTTACAGGTTCTGAGGATTCTTCATTGCAACTGTCTCGTCTTTTCTTGTATCTGAGCAATGATGTTAAATTAACGTCATACATTTCGGCAGCTTGTCTAAGTGTTATTCCCTTGGATTTGATGTCTTCGTAAGCTTTTTTATACAAATCTATACTGCACTTTCCGCGATTAGTAGTTTTCGGACGGTTTTGCGGCATCTAAAAACAAAAAAGAAGTGTTAGGTGCAAAAAAAGCTTAAAACCACATGTTTCAATTGACCCGGTAAATTTTGTTTCAATTGACCCAGCAACGTCATGGTGAATATTTAAAATCGTAGAAAAATAACGGTAGACGATAGGTATACATAAACCACTACAAATTCAACAAGAATAACCATACCAACAGAAAGTTAAATAGTATTAAAGTACAGCTGTACCAGACCCAGCACATCATCAACATTCTATCCTGAAGCTGCTTCAAAAAAAATATCTCCATACAATCCTGTTGGGATCTTCAATACTTATGATAAGGCTCCATTTTGTATTAAACTCTAAAGTTTATGGTTAAAAATCCATTTATTCATATAGTTATGTTTTGTAATAAATATCTCATTTTTCATTTAACTGCAACTCTTGGTTCTTCCGAATTTAAACATACATTATATAGGAAGCCTTCTTGGCTTTATTGGCCGGCAGCACAGGAATTGTGATTCTTATGAATGGATCTTGGAGAATTTTCTTTGTTGACAACTCATTGTATTCATATAAATGTTGTATAGGCATTCATTGTGTTCTTTGCTTCGTACTGAAATGCGAACAATGTATGGGTTAGGATTAAAGTATCAATTATAATTATATAAATATGTAACACGGTACTGACGGTACAGAAATTAATACTTATAGGACAACCAATGTTATTGTTGTTAGGTTATCCAATACAATTATCAAAAAATGTTTCGGCTGTGCCATAGAAAAGGGTTAAGTACTTATAGTAATTACTTACCGAGCAGATCTCTTATTTGCAATTACTCAAACAAGGTTAGATATATTATGGTATCGTATATTAATATGAAAGCACTA
Organism: Apotomis turbidana; assembly: GCA_905147355.2. Taxonomy (NCBI): domain Eukaryota; kingdom Metazoa; phylum Arthropoda; class Insecta; order Lepidoptera; family Tortricidae; genus Apotomis; species Apotomis turbidana. The sequence goes on along the minus strand of LR990280.1, from coordinate 59,049,586 downwards.
GCTTTTGCCCGCGGCTTCGCACGCGTAAACACAATATCATACGTTCAGTACACTTATTGCGAGGCCAAAGGCCGAGCTCCGCGTAGCACCGAAGGTGCGGAGCGTCCTAAGGAAGTCGCCCACCCACTTAATATAAGTTGAAGTAACCTAATGCGAGGCCGAAGGCCGAGCTCCGCGTAGCACCGTAGGTGCGGAGCGTCTCAAGAAAGCCGCCCACCCACTTAATATAAGTTGAAGTAACTTAATGCGAGGCCGAAGGCCGAGCTCCGCGTAGCACCGCAGGTGCGGAGCGTCCCAAGGAAGCCGCCCACCCACTTAATATAATTTGAAGTAACTTAATGCGAGGCCGAAGGCCGAGCTCCGCGTAGCACCGCAGGTGCGGAGCGTCCCAAGAAAGCCGCCCACCCACTTAATATAAGTCGAAGTAACTTAACGCGAGGCCGAAGGCCGAGCTCCGCGCCGCACCGTAGGTGCGGAGCGTCCCAAGAAAGCCGCCCACCCACTTAATATAAGTTGAAGTTACTTAATGCGAGGCCGCAGGCCGAGCTCCGCGTAGCACCGAAGGTGCGGAGCGTCGCAAAGAAGCCGCCCACCTACTTAATATAAGCCGAAGTAACTTAATGCGAGGCCGAAGGCCGAGCTCCGCGTAGAACCGTAGGTGCGGAGTGTCTCAAGAAAGCCGCCCGCTCACTTAATATAAGTTGAAGTAATTTAATGCGAGGCCGCAGGCCGAGCTCCGCATAGCAACGAAGGTGCGGAGCGTCGCAAAGATGCCGCCCGCCCACTTAATATAAGTTGAAGTAACTTAATGCGAGGCCGAAGGCCGAGCTCCGCGTAGCACCGCAGGTGCGGAGCGTCCCAAGAAAGCCGCCCACCCACTTAATATAAGTCGAACTAACTTAATGCGAAGCCGAAGGCTGAGCTCCGCGTAGCACCGCAGGTGCGGAGCGTCTCAAGAAAGCCGCCCACCCACTTAATATAAGTCAAAGTAACTTAATGCGAGGCCGAAGGCCGAGCTCCGCGTAGCACCGTAGGTGCGGAGCGTCTCAAGAAAGCCGCCCACCCACTTAATATAAGTTGAAGTAATGTAATGAGAGGCCGCAGGCCGAGCTCCGCGTAGCACCGAAGGTGCGGAGCGTCGCAAAGATGCCGCCTACCCACTAAATAAAAATTGAAGTAACTTAATGCGAGGCCGAAGGCCGAGCTCCGCGTAGCACCGCAGGTGCGGAGCGTCCCAAGGAAGCCGCCCACCCACTTAATATAAGTCGAAGTAACTTAATACGAGGCCGAAGGCCGAGCCCCGCTTAGCACCGCAGGTGCGGAGCGTCTCAAGAAAGCCGCCCACCCACTTAATATAAGTTGAAGTAATTTAATGCGAGGCCGAAGGCTGAGCTCCGCGTAGCACCGCAGGTGCGGAGCGTCCCAAGGAAGCCGCCCACCCACTTAATATAAGTCGAAGTAACTTAATGCGAGGCCGAAGGCTGAGCTCCGCGTAGCACCGCAGGTGCGGAGCGTCTCAAGAAAGCCGCCCACCCACTTAATATAAGTCAAAGTAACTTAATGCGAGGCCGAAGGCCGAGCTCCGCGTAGCACCGTAGGTGCGGAGCGTCTCAAGAAAGCCGCTCACCCACTTAATATAAGTTGAAGTAATCTAATGCAAGGCCGCAGGCCGAGCTCCGCGTAGCACCGAAGGTGCGGAGCGTCGCAAAGATGCCGCCCACCCACTTAATAAAAGTTGAAGTAACTTAATGCGAGGCCGAAGGCCGAGCTCCGCGTAGCACCGCAGGTGCGGAGCGTCCCAAGGAAGCCGCCCACCCACTTAATATAAGTCGAAGTAACTTAATGCGAGGCCGAAGGCCGAGCCCCGCTTAGCACCGCAGGTGCGGAGCGTCTTAAGAAAGCCGCCCACCCACTTAATATAAGTTGAAGTTTCTTAATGCGAGGCCACAGGCCGAGCTCCGCGTAGCACCGAAGGTGCGGAGCGTCGCAAAGAAGCCACCTACTTACTTAATATAAGTTGAAGTAAATTAATGTGAGGCCGAAGGCCGAGCTCTGCGTAGCACCGTAGGTGCGGAGCGTCCCAAGAACGCCGCCCACCCACTTAATATAAATCGAAGTAACTTAATGCGAGGCCGAAGGCCGACCTCCGCGTAGCACCGTAGGTGCGAAGCGTCCCAGGGAAGATGCCCACCCACTTAAAATATGTTCAAATAACTTAATGCGAGGCTGCCCACCCACTTAATATAAGTTTAAATGTATGAGCGGCTTTCCTGGGACGCTCTGCACCTTCGGTGCTATGTGAAGCTCGGCCTACGGCCTCGCATTAAGTTACTACTTATATTAGTGGGTGGGCGCCTTCCCTAGGACGCCCCGCACCTGCGGTGCTACGCTTGTGAACATGATCTTGGTTTAATTAAAATTGAGGCAAGACTTATGTTTAAAAAATTGTTTTGAATATTTATTGTTTATTGTAGATTTAAATAACTAAATGCGAGGCCGCCCCCCTACTTAATATAATTTGAAGTTTGTGAGCGGCTTCCCTGGGACGCTCTGCACCTTCGGTGCTACGTGGAGCTCGGCCTACGGCCTCGCATTAAGTTACTACTTAAATTAGTGGGTGGGCGACTTCCCTGGAACGCTCCGCACCTTCGGTGCTACGCTTGTGAAGATCATCTTGGTTTAATTAAAATTGAGTCAAGACGTAGGTAAGTTTAAAAGATCGTTTTTGATATTTATTGTCTATTGTAGATTTAAAAAACTTAATGCGAGGCCGCCCACTCACTTAATATAAGCTTAAATGTGTGAGCGGCATCCCTGGGACGCTCTGCACCTTCGGTGCTACGTAGAGCTCGGCCTACGGCCTCGCATTAAGTTACTACTTAAATTAGTGGGTGGGCGACTTCCCTAGAACGCTCCGCACCTTCGGTGCTACGCTTGTGAAGATCATCTTGGTTTAATTAAAATTGAGTCAAGACGTAGGTAAGTTTAAAAGATCGTTTTTGATATTTATTGTCTATTTTAGATTTAAAAAACTTAATGCGAGGCCGCCCACACACTTAATATAAGCTTAAATGTGTGAGCGGCATCCCTGGGACGCTCTGCTGAACATATATTAATCTTCTTCTTTCGTGTCGAGGTTCCTCAAATATGTGATGCCCAAAAAGCAGCGGCGTCAACAGCCCTGACCGTCGCATCCCTCAGGTCAAGGAGCGAACAGGAATATGGGCATGCCGGACAAACCAGCAGATGCGCCATCGTTTGTGGTGCTGAGTTACAGACGCATTGAGTTGACTGGTCCCGAAGCAGACCCCATCGAGCCATGCTTTCCCTGCAGCGGCCAACTTGGGACCTGAGCCGGTTTAGTGTCCTCCAGATTGGCCATGGTTCGTTTTGGCCAGGCGGTAATTGCTCTAAGGCTGGCACATATCCATCAGGTGGGGGACACGTGTTTTGCCACAGCAAACGACGCGCACCAGCTGGGCAGCCCAGCAGGGGACTGGTGCGCCGCATGAAGCTCTTGCGACTTTTGAGCCGGACAGGCGGCGGTTCGTGGCCGTGCAGTGGATGGCGTGGGTCATTCTCCTGGTTGCGTTTTTCGACAGCGCATGCGACTTCTCTACGGACATCTGGGGGAGCAATGCCCGCAAGTGGGTATAGCTTGTTAAGAGGGGTCGGCTTGAGGCATCCGGTGATGGTACGACAGGTTTCGTTAAGCGCCGTTGTTACCAGGCTAGCGTTTGCGGACCTATGCCAAACTGGACACGCGAATTCTCCTGCAGAAAAGCATAGCGCTAATCCGGTGGTGCGTATACGCCATAAGATTCAGGTGCCAACTTAACTCAATCGAGCGTACGTCAATAATGGCGACAGCACCGCTGAACGGATACGTGATGGCCTCACTGTTTTGTTATCCGTGGTATAATGAATAAGGAAGCAAAGGAAAATGCATGAGATGACACAGTTATTATTTCAGTAGGTTCTGGGTTCAAATCTCGGCTAGGTGAAATCCTTTCTACATTGTAAATGTAATAATTTTGTCTTGTCTCAAATCATGGTTGTTTTTCATACAAAATGCATACATTTTCGAGCAGCAAATGATATATTTTACTTTGAATAAATTTTATATATAAAAAAAACTGCATAGATGCAAAATTGTGGCTAAATATATCGTATACTTATCGTTTATTATACATTTCGCTACCTTATTAGTAAGTTACGCCAAACACAAACAATACAAAAAATTTCGCCTAATGTTCTAAATGTTGGTTGGTAAAACATATTAAAAAATGTATTTAATATACTTAAATTGATTCGAAATACTTTTATTTCCATTTCACTCGATAAAATGGCATTAAAAAATCTGTTTTATTCATTAACATTTTTTATTGCGTCTCCGGGCTTTTTTATGGTCAATACTTACAAACTACAGAACAATATAATTGCATATTCAATAAAAGAGCATTAATTAGTTCCTATTGTAGCAAATTGTGTTTTTAAAGAAATGTATGTTTTTTTTTGCATGAGCCAATTTACAACGAACATTGCACTCATATTTTCGTCTGTGTTGGTCGACAATTGGCGCCATCTTTTTTATCTATCTAACTAACACGGTTTCCGTAACTCAACACCTCAAACAACCTTAACCTTATTGTTAATACCGGTGAGCCGCACAGAGGTATTATGTCGAATTCATACTTTTTAGTTTTTGTTCACGTAAGAGCCACGCGGGGGTCGCGTCGTTCTAAATTCAAAATCACAAACGCTGTCAATATAAGGTTACACATTGTAAGGAAAATATTTCATGGAATTCATGTTTTCAGAGATAAATTTTAATCATAATAAAAAGTATCCTATAACCATCTTTGGATGTTCAGCTATTCCTGTACCAAAATTGGTAACTTTTTATCCAGCCGTTTCAGCGTGATGCGAGGACAAAGGTTTTTTTGAAAACAGATGGCGCCAGGCTGGCATGGCATCGCGCGCCCATACGAAACAAATGACGATCCTGCATCACGCTATCGAGATTTTTCCTGAAATCATGACCTCCCTCCATAGAAAATTAATTTTCAATACAAATTTAGGATTTTATAATAGTATAGAATAGATAGAATAGATGTCAAACTAAGTACCGGTAATTTTGTAAATTCATTGTCACTATTAAGTGACAATGAATTTACAAAATTACCGGAGAATTCCGATCTGTTTTACTTCGAAAATATTATTCGTACTAAAAACAATCTGAGCATTGCATTATTGCAGTAATGTCGTTTTTAATATGCTACGATAATCCTTCGCTATCTAAGGGTGGTTTAATAGGCGTCAAAATTTCAAAATGGTCGTAGCGAGCTGAAATTTGGTATGTAGGGGGCTTTGGGCCCCCTGATTACAAAAAACTTTTTTTTTGTAGCATAAAAAAAAATGTATGGGGATTTTTTTTAAGAGGCCCGTATCTCGTAAACGGTTGGCTCAGGTGGGAGGTGCTCGACCAAATGTCATAGGGGGCCTCCACCCGAGTACAGTCGTGAAAAAAAATCGAAATGGCGACTTTTTTTTCTAAATTTCAAGTTGGTGCTACGGGGCTGAAACTCGATATCGGGGGGCATTTGGGGCTCACAAATATGAATCTGGAATCGGTGTCCGAAAGTTCGGTCAAATTCGGAAAATATCGGAAAAACAAGATTTGTATGGAGAAAATTTCATATTGGTCCGAGGAGGCTGAAATTCGGTATCAGGCGGTTTTTCCCTCGAGTCGGAATCTGAAATCAAATTTAAAAAATTCGGTCAAATTCAGAAAATATCGGACAACAAACTTTAATATTTTAGTTCGACCGAGGGCCGCAGGCTTAAGGGCGAACGGCCCCCCACGAGGCCGCAGGCCGAGCTCCGTGTAGCACCAAAGGTGCGGAGCGTCCCAGAGACGGCGTAGCGCGCGAGCCCAAGGGCCCGCAGGGCGAGCCCACCTTGAACATTGCTACCCGCCTAAGTAATCGTAGTAGTAGTAGCAATCGTAGAACCGAAGTTAGGAGATAACTCAAACGAGATGTATGCCTTTAAGATCTCCCAGATCACCCCGCCATAAGTATTTTATATTATGAATCACTAAAAACTAAAAAATATACTTATATAATATAAAAATATAATAAATGAGTGGTTTGGCATCGTCTTCAAAACGTGATTCAAACGTAATCTGTACTTAAATGGGTTATTTTTAGCTTTTTAGTTTTTTTCGGTTCGGTTTTTTCTTTGCTTTTTATTTCGCCATATACTTAGTAACCGTTAGTACAGTAATAAAAAGTATTGCGTAGTCTTGCATTGGTAACACAGAGTTATACAGGTAGTTAATAAAATAACGGTATACTTACAGTTTTACCTCCCTAATTAATTTATGGTACCCTACAAATAACCACTTTTTTTATATCATCATAAATGTGTTCATGTCCACGTACATCAGAATATGTTTTTTGTTTGTTTTGTTTTTAAGTATGACTTAACGAAGTTTGTCATTTATCAAATCAAATTAACTGTTACGGGATTGCTGCGTTCTGTTAAAATAACAGGAGCCAAAAGTGTGTTATTGCTGGCATAGTAGCTAACATTCACTATATTTATTTATATTCCATAGGTATATAAAATAAATTCTAGCAGTGCCAGCCAATATACATTTTTAGACTTTAATTTTTTTTTTCATTTTTTTATATGAATATCGGACAACCTCACACAAATCAATCTAGTCCCAAATTAAGCTCAAGAAGGCTTGTGTTATACTAGACGACGATATACGTACTTATATAGATAAATATAGTATCTAGCGACAAGGAGATAGATACTCGGATAGGCAGAGCATCAACTGTTTTTGGGAAGCTTTTTGCACGCGTGTGGAGGAACAGTAAGCTCACTACGCATACCAAAGTCCTTGTACACCAGACCTGCGTCCTAAGTGTATTGCTGTATGCGTCAGAAACTTGGACTACATATGCGAAACAAGAACGCAAACTCAACGCCTTCCACATGCGCTGCCTGAGGACTACTCGGAGTCACTTGGCAAGACAAAATCAGCAACGAGGTAGTACTCTCAAGAACGCATTGTTGCAGCATAACTGCTATGCTAAAGCAGAGAAGACTACGCTGGCTAGGTCACGTTCATCGCATGGACTCGGAGAGACTACCACGCCAAGTAATGCTGGGTCAGATAGCGGACGCAAAAAGACCTGTTGGGCGTCCAACTTTAAGAGGGCGCCAACGCGTTGGCTAGCTCTCTCTCTCACTGAGCGTAAGCGGGAGCGAGATAGAAGTGCGTGCTCGGAAGCGCGGAAATCATATTTTTGAGTTGTGTCATAAACGTGTGCATTTTATATTGAAAATAGTTTTACAGTTTTTGAGAACTTATAATTGTGCATCTATTAAGCTAAAAAACATTGTTAAAAACGCAAGGGTTTTGAAGATCCAACCGAAAATATCTAAAAAAAGGGTTATGTTTGAAAGATAAAAGTATCGAGAAAATTATTACCAATCGTGTTTTCACGTTGACAAGATTGAAGAAAAACTGTTTAAGTTTCTTATTTCCAAGGGACAGATTTTTAATCACTATGGATGTTGAGATCTAGGATCATTCACCTGACGAATTGTGCATGGGGATTCAAGGACTCCTGCAAGCGGGACATGAATAGTTTCGGTATTCGGACAGACGGGTGGGAAAAACGCGCCGAGATGAGACCTGAATGGCGACATGACATTAAAGTCGGAACATCAAAGCATGACGATGACTGGCTGGAGACCCTTAAGCAGAAAAGTCTTCGTCGTGCTCTTCCACCTCCTGCGGACTCGCGTTTTGTGTGCGATCGATGTGGCAAGAAATGCCGCGCTGCTATAGGACTCTATAGTCATCAACGGCGATGTGGGAACCCGTAAACCCACAAGTGCTGCAACAAACATCTACAACAGATGCTGTGGCCAATGATGATGATGATGATAGATAAATATATACTTAAATACATAGAACAACCATGACCCAAGCACAAATATTCGAGTTCATCATACAAATATTTGCCCCGGCCGGGATTCGAACCCGGGACCGCCGGCTCAGTAGGCAGGTGTCTACAAACCGAGCCAAACTTGTAATAAAATGGAGTAAGGATGAGTCCCTCTTTATTGCTAAATATTTGGTTACCCCAGCAGAGTGGGACAAACTGCCCCCTTGGCGGCTTTCTTACTTGGATCGTTCGAACGAAGCAATGAGCAGTCCAGGTATGCTATACTAATTCTAATTTTAAAATATGGCTTCCATCAGTTAATGATGATTTCGCCAATTTCAAGTTTGCTCGTAGAGCTTGCCGTTGTTCGGTGAGGTTTTGCTTTTTGTAAAGTGATAGCGATTTACAAAAAACCACGCGGACTACCGGGCCTTGACCCAGGAAGGGCTATGAACGCTTCAAGTTGAATTCTTCATTAGCTATTCACTCATACGTTAGATCACTGCACAATACGCTATCAATACTACACATTGAACAACAAAAATGAATAAATAATGAACAACGCAACTTAAACGCATGCGGCCATCTTGAGACACGAACCGGAACCCTCCAGGTATACTATAGTACATACTAGGTCCATGGGTATATGTCGATCTCGTCAAAGTGACAGTTCTGCGTTTAGTTATTGTCAATTATGAGGCGTTAATTCACGTGCTGAAAATTATGATGAAGATTTCCAAATATATATATATCAACAGTTAGTTCTAATGATGCATGAATATTGTTATATTATTATATTGTTCTCATTATAAGTACTGAAAATAATGAACAACTTAAAGTTGCGAGCACAGAGCAGCACAAAAAAATATAGCTATGCCGTCGTTGTCAGTGAAAAAGGGTGAGGTGAGGTGAGTGAGTCTACGTCTAGTCTGGCAGCACCAGCCACCACTCGCCGCTGCCAAACCTGCCATTTTATCTCGGCTGAGTTTTGTTGTCATAATATTTTAATGAAATTAAAAATAACTTAACATAATATCTTCAATAGTACAATGTGACATAGCGTGCTAGTTTAATTTATTATTTACAAGTTTTAATTCAGGATATTTGTTAAAAAAATGTCTACATATCCCGTTAAGTAGTTCATTGTTTGAAGGATACAATCGAAAAGAAAGAGGTCTCAGCCTCTAGCAAGCGGCTCGTGATGTCATGAATTGGTGAGTAAATAATCTTATAACGGATTTAGCTTCACTATTGTACGTCCCCGCTGCACTCGGTATTCGCGCGACATCCTTCTCTTCAATTGATTTTAATTACTTTTCTCGTGAGTGCAATGAGCATGGACCAGTGCCAAGTCTCCCGTATAACGTAACAAACTGAGAGTGCGTAATTCTAGTGATCTGTTGTGATAAAACTATGCAGTTTTTAAGAACTGCTTGTTATCTCAGCTTTTAAGTGATGTTTGGTTTGTGATTAGTCAATCAATTGAAAAATAACATGTATCAGAATTATTCTCTTTTGTGTGCGTGTTGAGAGATAAAGTGGTATGATTCATTTTTTATTATTAATTATTTTCATTGCAAGGATATCAGCTGGTTTTTGGTACCTATCTAGCCTATCATCTTTGTTTCTAAGCTCTTAGAAGATTTAACATAATATTCATGTTAAACTGATGTAAAACATTTAAATCTAGTAGCTAGATTACTAGATTTAAATGTTCTAGTCACAAATTTAGCCCAAAATTTGGCTGGTTTCCATGACAATGTTAGTGAAGACACAAGGTTGTCCGATATTTATTTATTTATTTATTACCCTTAGTTTGTTGACATCACTGTGATGCAGCTCTTAGAATACAGTATCCAAAAAATGCTTACCGCAATGATTATTTCTCAACAAGCTGGCTATGCATTATGAATTTTATGGTCCAGGTTTACTCATGGCATTTAATCCACATTTGAACACACTAGGCGTCAAATCATTCATGCACCGAAAACTCCGGGGTATGATAACTTTTTAATTTAAGCTATTTAACTTTAAGCTTTAAAATTCTTCCTACTGATAATGCAGAAGCGAATGTATACTCTACCAGTTTATATATACTTTGCATAAATACAAATTGCAGACTTAATTTTACTGTGGTGCGGTTGCTTAGGAAGCTGGCACTCCTGGGTTCAAATCCCAAGACAAGTATTTGCGTAAAGATCATGAATGTTTTCTATGTATGTATGTTATGTATATTGTATTTAGTAACCATAGTACAAGCAATGCTTAGTTTCAGACTAGATAGATTTATGCAAAATTGCCTCTATGATATTTATATTTAATGTTTAAGTTTACTCGTACTTCTAGCAATGACGCGATTGAGACAGTTTGTAATGCAGCTGCTTACTGACCCGGCTGTCCTGGGTTCGACTTTTCTGAATAAATGCCTGTGAGAATAAAGAACGTTCCCTCTTCTATAATCCGATGTAATAGCATCATAACCTAGATTCATACAAGCTCTTAACTTTTGACCACCGAAGGGACGAATTTTATTTTTTGAACTGACAATACAAATACAAATACAAATACAAATCATTTATTTCGGACTTTATATCCATAGTGTTAGTGGTACAAACTTAGGGCTATGGTTAGTATTATTACTATAATTAAGCTAAATAAGACTAAATCAAATTAAAGCAACACAATGACCCAAGTAAGTATATTGTATATCGTCATCTAGTACCCATATTACAAGCATTGCTTAGTTTGGGACTAGGTTGATTTCTGTAAGATTGTCCCTAATTAATTAATAATTATTTATCCTAGGTAAGAATTATTTTTCCTTGAAGATAACAAAACAATATTCAAAAGATTTTTTTCCGGTTTTCTATGAAAAACAACTTCCATTCTCTAAACTGTAGCTACAGAGAATACGGTATTTGATGACAGCTCAAGTCAGTTACTCTTTATGAAATGTCAAAAACGATTTTTTTGTATTAATTTTCTATGAAGATACTGGCTTGTGACGTCATAAAAATTAGTAGTCAAACACGTCTTCTTTTTAGTTTTTGTCTAATCAAAAATAGTATAATGTCCAAAAGTTAGTGATAGTTTATTTAGTTCTGCATATTTTTGACTGTACTGGTTTCAATGATATAATTTATTTTCACTATTGTCAAATACCAAACTTATCAAACTTGTGTTATCTGGGTGAATCAACTTTTTTGTGTTGTTTACTCTGTCCCCGTTGTCCAAGTGACATCTTCATACTGTTTCATAGAAAAATGCTTAGGTTGTCCGAGGGACATATTTTGCATAACCATAGCAACAAGGTGCACTTAAAAGTTGATTCACCCATCTGCAAAGGTGGAATTTTGGGTCACTAACAATATGGGAAGTAAATGATCCATTTTCAAATACATTTTTACCCACTTCCAGTTGTCTTCAATTATGATCATACCTGTGCTAACTCGGGGCAACGATACTAAAGTAATGTAGCAAAATATTTTATCGACAAATTAATATATCGATGTTGCTGTCAACATCTAAATGTTAATCAACATAAAAATATATTTTTTCTTTTCATTTCAGAATGAAAACAATAAAAAAATTAAAGTGTGTATTTGTTTGTTTATTTTTAATAATTTTCATAGTAAGTATACAATCATTTTTTTTTACCATATTCGTCGGTATTAAAGATTGCTGTCTTGATGAAAATATCCACTTCATTAGACGTGATATCGCACCGTTTTATAGTAATCGAGAACTTTCAATGAGACATGTATTTATATATATCGACATCTTTTTTATCGATATCAAATCCCTAGAGCGTGCCCCGAGTTAGCACAGGTATGATTATGATAGATAGATAGATCATTATTGCTCTCAAATAGTATACAGAAACAGCTTAATATCTAATAAAGTTCTGTTAAATAATATCAAGAAGAAGAATATAGTACATGCAAAGAAATGTTTGTGTAGAAATAATTAGAAATATTTTAAAATGTATGACATATTTAAAGTTTATCAGTTTATATAACACTGAACTCTTGAAATTTTACACTGTAACATAGTTCCCATAATAATAAATGTTTGAACCATTGATAAAAAAGTAAAAATAATGGAACAATACATGTTCCATAAACTTATTTATAGGAGCAAAACACAGAAAATCATTTTTTACTTTTATCGTCATTCCCCACTATGAATTTTTATCTTTGATCATTGAGGTCTTTGATGCAACCTTTTTCGTTCAACTAAAACTGACCTATTAAAAAAAAACATGATCGCGATGGTCATGGCGGGTGCCTCAATTTTTGGACAAGTAATTTCAACCAATCAGTGAACGCGTGCTTTTTTTTTAAATCAAATATTCTGACATTCTCTTTTTGAAATTATTAGAGTTGAGTAGAGAGATGTCTTATGAATATTAAAGTTCTGTAGCGGGTACCATAGAGTATAGAATTTTGGTACAGGATTAAAAAGTGCGTTATTGTGCTTTTGTCTGTGAAATTATAATTGACAGATTAAATTACGCGTAAAAACTTATAATACTATGGTTACTATGGCTACTTAATACTAACAACAAGAAACAAACAGTATTACAAAAACATGCAATACTCGCAATACGAAAAATACACAAAAAAGTTCATTAACCTCACAGTATTAACTGTGACTGACGAGTCAAATGTAAACCTCATGTAAACATACCTTATCCCAATGCAGTAAGAAACATGGTATAGGTGCTAATTTGACAGTAAGATCTCTGTAATAGTACTAATTGTCATATGACCTCCTTTCTAATTGACTAACTGTTTTTTACACCCACACTAAATCTAGCACCATATTTTGAATAAAACTACGTAAGACATATGTGATATGAGGCATCGGACTTCACATAGTACGGGATTTATTGGTATATTTGAGATTTAAGAATTTGTCATTGAAAATTTTTGTTTGAATAACTACTCGAAATTGACAAAATTTACGAGGAAAATTAGTTTTTTCAACTTATTTTCGACTGCACGCAATGAAATTCATGCTTTCATTGCGTGCAGTCTAAAATAGTTACTACCTAGAACTCGGAGAAAAATATTATTCACTTCAAAAACTTGGTTGAAATTATTATCAGTATATTTGTCATAATATGAAAAAAAAATTTTTTAAAAGGAATGAGGGAGTTTTTACCAATTTTCTTTGTGATTTCCAATATATTGGACCTTAATTTCTGTCTTAATTGTAGGCAAATTTTTTGAGAAATGCTCATATGGCCTCTTAAACAGAAGACAGATAATTCATAATAGTTTTCTAAGAAAAATGTGACTAATTAAGTAACAATCCTCAGTATTTATTTATTTATTTAAACTTTATTGCACAAAATACATAAGTAAAGTACAAATGGCGGACTTAATGCCATGAGGCATTCTCTACCAGTCAACCACAAGGTCAAGCAGAGACATTATAGGTGCGGGAAGGGTGTACAACAATACGTGTATACACACGATGCAAATATCGAAACAAAAAAAAAACACTAGTTACGTTGATAAATACATAATTATGGGAATATATATATATATTTATATATACTATATATATATATGAGTATGAATATATATGAATATGGATTATATATATAGGGTACCTGCTGTTAAATGAATACGACGAGATTTACCTAATTTTGAAGATTCTCCAAAAGGTGCTTGCGCACCAAGCGCTTGAAAGAGAGCTTGTTCTCAGCTTGACGTATACAGAGGGGAAGGGCATTCCAGAGATGAATTGCCTGCACTGTGAACGAATTGCCCATGGCACCAGAGCGATGGGGAGGAACAGAGAGTAGTAGTTTACGGGAGGTACGGAGCTCGCCGCCTGGCCGGGCACTTACGAACTGAAACTTTGATCTGAGGTAATCTGGTGCCACAGGGTCATAAAGAATAGAGAAGAGAGTACACAAAATCCTTAGCGACCTATCGGAAGCCACTGCAGCTGTCGACGATACGCGGAGACATGATCATATTTGCGTAGCCCAAAAATAAAACGGATACAGTTGTTCAGGAGCCGGTCTAGTCTGTCCAAAAGTCCTTGGGTTACATTAGTGTAGCACACATCACCATAATCTTGCCAGCACAACTTGCAAGTTGAGTTATGTTATGATTATGACTCATTAGTCACAGTAAGGATAATTCGTCACCTAATTTAACAACCAATTAATATTATCCTAATCCCGAAATTGGTTTGTCTTAAAACTTGCGTTGCATTATGTGTATCAATTACCCAGTTATGTATAATATAATTGTAATAGTTTTAAGTATATAACTAGCGACCCACCCCGGCTTCGCACGGGTGCAATGTTGATAAATTATGCATGTATTATACATATAAACCTTCCACTTGAATCACTTTATCTATTAAAAAAACCGCATCAAAATCCGTTGCGTAGTTTTAAAGATCTAAACATAAATAGGGACAGACAGACAGACAGACAGACAGCAGGGCTACTTTGTTTTATACTATGTAGTGATTTACCATGTTGAAATTATTAAAATGACAATGTTGAGTTTCTTTCGGGTTTCTTCTCAACAACAGTGAAATGCCGGTAGATTCAGACCTGTAAAAAGTGCCCTTGTGGCTCTTACAGAATTAAACATTTTGATTCTGGTTTGCAATATGACACTTAGTACTCTCGCAGTTTGTAGGTACACGTAGTTATAAAATGTATAAATTAACATATTATAACTGGCTATCGCGAAATTCCTTATATTCATATGAAGGTTCATAATGTAACGTTTCGGCGGGGTTCCACGCGCCGTGGTCTCAGATGTAGCATAGTACTACATGTCTTAAAACTTAACCGCCTAGCCAAAATTTTTAGCGTTTTTAGGGTTCTGTATCCAAGGGGTAAAAACGGGACCGTATTATTAAGCCTCCGCTGCCCGCCCGTCTGTCTGTCTCTGAAACGTGATTTTTTGCCGTGTTTTGCTCGATACTGAAACTTCTCATGAAACGTGATAGCTAGACAGTTGACATTGTCACAGATGATGTATTTCAGTTGCCACTATAACAACAAATACTAAAAATAGAATAAATTTAATATTTAAGGGCATGTATTTAAATCGATATCTGTATATTCCCTTTTTTCGATTTCGGATATATTTGAAAGTTTCACCAAAAAATACTGACTTGCACACTAATTATGTACACTAAATAATGCGAATTCAATATACTATTTAAAGGTATTTGCAAAACTGTTTTACTGGACATAAAAAAAAAACTAACCTAACCTAACCCGGCCGAGTCGGATCTTAGTGTGCAGTGCGAGGATAATTAGTGCGCAAGTCAGTATTTTTGGTGAAACTTTCAAATATATCCGATGTACGAACCATATTTTTGGTGTGAATTCGGTTAAAAAGGTCATCTCGTTTTGTATGATGTTTAAGTTTTTTTTGTAGGACATGTTCAGTTAATCAATTGTTTTTTTGCACAGCATAAGTTTTTCTGGTATGCATTCAGTTAATTAGTTGGGTTACCTAGT
Organism: Apotomis turbidana; assembly: GCA_905147355.2. Lineage (NCBI taxonomy): Eukaryota > Metazoa > Arthropoda > Insecta > Lepidoptera > Tortricidae > Apotomis > Apotomis turbidana. The sequence goes on along the minus strand of LR990280.1, from coordinate 59,034,109 downwards.
GTACTGAAAAATTATATAGATGTGCAATTAAATATATCCCATATTTAAGTGGGTCTCTCATACAACAAACGTGAATTTTTGCCGTTTTTTGCTCTATACTGTCACCAGGTTTTATCTCATGAAACGTGATAGCTAGACAGTTTATATTTTCACAGATGATGTATTTTATGTATTTATGTGTATGTCCTATCTGTCTTTAATATTTTGTATGACATTATTTATTACTTGTCAAATTACTTATGTTCTTATTTCACCACCTACTATTTTCTGCTTAATTTTGTTTTCTCCGCTACCCAAAGGTTGTCCGGAAGAGATCGCTGTTTAGCGATAAGACCGCCTATTGTCTACCATTGTTTAATTTAAGATTTCTCATGTAATATTTTTCTTGTTGGTGTGCAATAAAGTATTGTTGTATTGTATTGTATTGTATTTCTCTAGCCGCTATAACAACGAGAACAGAAAACAAAAAAGTTAAAAAAATATTTAGTTGTACGGAACCTTCGATGCGCGAACCCGATTCGCAATTGGCCGGTTTTTTCTATTGCCGGCGACGTCACGACGCATCTTTAAGCTTGCGTGTAGATAATTGTTCACTTGGTATTTTGGCATTGATTACGAGTAATAATTCAAGGCGAGACTGCATCATGTATTGCAAAATGTATACTTTTATAGATCTCAAGAACTTGCTAATGAAGAATAACCTAAATTAAACATTTTAAACACCGTCGACACAAGTTGCTGGTCATCATAAGACCCTCATTCAATAGTGATATAGAAAACGCTACTAAAACTGAACATAACTACAAAATTCGGAGTTCTCAGCTTCAATATTGTCTGAGATCTTGTCACTTGTTCCAATTACAGCTGAATATCTTGGAAACTACTGGTCCTATTTCCATCAAACATAACTAAGGACCATCTCGACGGGCAAATCTTTCGATAAAAAATACCGCACTCAAATTGGTCTATCCGTTTGGCAGCTATTATGCCGTACAGACAGACACACAGATACACGTTAAACTTATAACGCCCCTTTTTTCGTCGGGGTCCAGATAAATGACATAATTTTAGTCGGAGAAATAATTCATTACTGCAGAAGCCGGGAAAGAAGAGCTTGCTGGGTGAGTAGGTATTCATCATCATCATCATCATCAGCCCGGAGTCGTCCACTGCAGTACATAGGCCTTCCCCAGTTCGCGCCACCATACCCGGTCCTCAGCTTTGTAGGTATTGACGGATAGTAATACGAAGCCGACAAGCCATTTTCTCGGCTAAGGCATGTACCTAATAGCACTTTTCTCAAACATATGCAATGAAATACAAAATACACCACTCAATAATTCAGCTGTTTAGCCTGTTCAAGAACATAGACGACACGTTAAAAAAAAATACTTCCCGGCGTAGGCCTTCAATTTTGAATGAAATTCCTTTACAGTTTCCTCTCAGAGTGATTAAAACGCATTTTATGACGAAATTTCATTACATGCTTAAGAAAAAGAGATTTGTAATTTTCTTCTGTTGGACGAAGCGGCTTCTAGTACGTTCCTAAACTCGTAAAAGGTCATATCCCTACTAGAACAGACAAGAATGAGAGAGTTAATCGTAAACTCCGTCTTACGGATAAGCTGTCTAGACTAGCGCAGTCTAACACTCATGAAATCTTAGCATTACCCGGTCAAGTTAAGCATGCAACTCGACTCTACCCGATTCCATAGATACGGGTACAAAGTTACCTCAACCGGGTTGGACGAGACGATAGTCGGTTAGGTCGTTTGGGGTGTGAAGGGTTTTAAGTGGTTCAAGTGAGTCTGTATTGACTGGGGATTTCGCTTCGATGTTTATCGAGGGAATATTAGGTATATTGTGGAGTAGTTTTATGGAGACTGCCCTTCGCAGCCAACACTTACAGTTATTTTATTTATCTTCTATCTACCTAGGTATATCGGCGGGGATAGTGCAATACCGCGTAAGTAACAAGTGTAGATACGAATCAATATTCAAACAAATGCTAAGTATTTTATTGAAATGTCAACTTTATCGACAGCTGTTATTTACGCGGTATTGCACTATCCCCGCCGATATTGCACATGCATCATATATTATGTACATTTAAGTTTTAACGCATTTGCGCTGAGCGAAATGCCTGCGAGGTCTTATTTATATTATATATGATCTTATTACAAGCTTTTATTTAACTTGCAATGTATGTATGTAACTAAGTATGTTTGTTCGGGTGGAATCTTGCAACTCAATTTTGAAGCAGATATCGTCAACCGATTGAGCTGAAATTTTGCATACTTACATAACTTTGATGACAATACAATAATATGGTACCATGGGGCTGATCTGATGATGGAGCCGGAAGGTAGCCATAGGAACTCTATAATAGAAAAAGCAATCCTAACGAGTTTGGGCTCTTTAGAATCGTCTCAGTGAGCATTTGATGGATATCCAAAGAAAAGTACAGTCGGCTATAAAAGCTTGTCACCAAAATGATTTTTTTGACAGAAACTTATTGAAGTATGTGAGATAATTATGGCGATGACGTCCATGGTCTTTTTTTTTTAACGCGATTTAGTCCCATTTTGTTATAATAAGCGTGATGTCAACAGCTTTAGTTTATCCGTCCTATCCTATTTGTCCGCCTGTCACCAGGCAGTATCTCATGAACTGCGATGGCTAAACAGGTGAAATTTTCACAGACGACATATTTCTGTTGCCGCTATAACACCACATACTAAATAACAGAAGAAAATAAATATTTCAGTTTGGGCTCCAATACAACCAACGTGATGGGATGCGTTGCGTTAACTTTGCAGCTCAATTGTATCCGGCATATTACATACCAGGTGCAAACTTAACTTAACCCGGCCAGTTAAGATGGGATAAGCATACGGTACCCTAGTTGCGCTAGTCAGACTCGTATTTGGTCTCAAATACTAATTCGATCGAATTTTCCAGAACGATGCGACAATGTCCAAGGTGCTAAGCGCTCTCAACGGGGCGTTGCCGGACGAGCGGCCATTGCTATCGCTGCAGATTGTGGAGACTGTCGCCAAATGCCCGGCCGGCTATGTCGCCGTCAGCAAGACCTATGATGAGGACGCCGACGCGGGGCTGCTGCGTCAGAACGGGCTGTTCGGCAAGAAGCCGAGCCACTACATCTGTTTGTCAAAGTCCGAAGGTAAGGCCATTGCTATCGCTGCAGATTGTGGAGACTGTCGCCAAATGCCCGGCCGGCTATGTCGCCGTCAGCAAGACCTATGATGAGGACGCCGATGCGGGGCTGCTGCGTCAGAACGGGCTGTTCGGCATGAAGCCGAGCCACTACATCTGTTTGTCAAATTCCGAAGGTAAGGCCATTGCTATCGCTGCAGATTGTGGAGACTGTCGCCAAATGCCCGGCCGGCTATGTCGCCGTCAGCAAGACCTATGATGAGGACGCCGACGCGGGGCTGCTGCGTCAGAACGGGCTGTTCGGCAAGAAGCCGAGCCACTACATCTGTTTGTCAAAGTCTGAAGGTAAGGCCATTCCTATCAATGCAGATTGTCGAGACTCTAGCCAAGTCAAATCTTGATATTCAATTACACCCCAAATAAAATAAATGCATTGAGTATGTATGTATGACATCCATGACCCACGTCGTATGTCGGATGTCCTTGTATCTAAACATTTTAGGGCAAAGAACTTGGCGCCAATATAGATCTCAATTCTTTTGTCGGCGAAGTCGACAATGTTGCACGCGATATTGAACTTGGCTCTCATTTAACATTTATGTTTTTAATGGGATATCATTACTTTTTGTACAGAAATTATTATGATGCGTAAATTACTTAATTATTAATTGTTAATTACTTCTGTGTGTGCCATTCTAGTACATCTTTTACACAAACAAAGAATTTTCCAAATAGGTTAGTACTTGTGTGTGAGAGAGAGATAAAGAGAGTGTGTGTGCTATGCTAGTACATCTTTAAAACATAGAAAGAATTTTCCAAATTGGTTTATAAATGACGGAGTTCAGAGGCAAAGCATAAATAATAATTATTATTATAAAAGTAAAAAAAAACACTGTTTTAGATTTTTTTATGTCTACACACACAATCGCCAAGCTGAATTTGTACATTGCGTTGTAGTGTACAGTGGGCCTTACGAGGTTAAAGCCCGTCAAAATAAACCAAAATGAGAAAAATATCAAAATAATTTAGTTCCACTTAGGTAATAAAATAACATGAAGGTTTTATTTTTTTTTCAGTACCTCATCTAATGTAACGTACATGACTTATGCGCTTAGCAACACATTTAATGATTAATTTCTAGGATTCCGTACCCAAAGGGTAAAAACGGGACCCTATCACTGAGACTTCGCTGTCCGTCCGTCCGTCCGTCCGTCCGTCTGTCACCAGGCTGTATCTCAAGAACGGTGATAGCTAGAATGTTGAAATTTTCTCAGATGATGTATTTCTATTGCCGATATAACAACAAATACTAATATATATATAATTAAAGGGGGGCTCCCATACAACAAACTTGTTCCATGGTACGGAACCCTTCATGCGCGAGGCGGACTCGCACTTGCCCAATTTTTATGGAGATAGATAGATTTGTGTGTAAAACTTTGAGTTCATTCATCCCCGCCGCTATCGGCGCTATCGCAGATTAGGTATGGACATATTTACATTTTATTGAATAGGAGAACACAAAATACGAGATAAGATAACTTAGCCATTACTCAGATGCCTTAGCGATGATGACTAATGTTAAATTCTACAGTATACTGTAAGAAATAATTCAAAAAAAGATATATTATTTGTGAAAATATGCGTCTTCAAAGGTCCGCAATTTTTATGTTTTTTTTATCCAATAGAAATATTGAAATTGTTTTCCGAGTCCTCATAATTTAACAAAACAATAATTGCATGACAACCCATTTTTTCACGGTTAAAACTGGCAAATTATACTTGTTGGCTCGATTAGGTGGTCATCTGCTCATTTGTATATAACGTTTTTAGCGCTCCGTAGAAATGATAAACTTTGACGATAATTTCTGACTTTTAGAGCAGACTAAATGTAGTTAGTCCCATATTAGACATTTGATGCCAATAAAAAATAAAATCGATTGTTATATCAAAAAAACAGCTTACCTATTCTTGTTAGCTTGGCTAACGTCAGATAGGTTAGTTATTGTTGGACTGTACAAACAAATTAAGGAAAATTAACTGCGAGTATGACGTGATGTCATAGCTTTGAAAATATTTAATTTAAAAGTAGCCTACGGGACGATATGTACAGTCGAGTTATTTTTATGAGTAAAAATGTCTTCTTTCTTCTAGACTAGTATAGTACCTACGGCTCTTCCCAGGTGAATTTTTCGCTTCAAGCCCTAATCTTTCAAACAAAGGCCATTGTCTCTAATATCGCAAAGCCGCTAGCTACCGAGTTAGCACGTGCCACTACAACATTCATATTGAAAAACAAACGGTCGTCATAGTATTAAGTTTCAAATTTTATGTCACTGATATTCTAGATATTACTAGATATTATAATCTCATTTAAGTACTTAGGGTCGGCCTCATCGTCCGCATCCTCCACTGAGCACGATTTTGTACGGCGTTTGTAATACAAACTTTGTATCAATTTGAGCTTCTTTGAGGTCTTTTTTGACGACGCGGTTTGCGCAGTTTGTAGTGCACCAGTCTACTGAGCCGGCGGTCCCGGGTTTGAATCCCGGCCGGGGCAAATATTTGTGTGATGAACTCGGATATTTGTGCCTGGGTCATGGATGTTTTCTACTGGTATATACATATTTATGTCGTCGTCTAGTACCCATGGTACAAGCTTTGCTTGGTTTGGGACTAGGTCGATTTGTGTGTAAGATTGTTCATTAATATTTATTATTTATGACCACATAATTCAGTTAAAATATTCCCGTAATAAACGCAGAGAAAAAGCTGCTAAATGAACTTAGATCAATCTTTTGATGAATGCCCATAACCAGCGTTCGTTAAATGCGACCTAAATTCATTGAAGGGCTGTCACTGTTGTGACACGTCATTTCAATCGATTTTGTTCGCATTTTACGATGCTGAATTAGATTGTATATAATTTTTTCAAGTTAGTTGTTTATATTCCAAAGACACAGATACCTACTCTAATTACGTATGCCATTAGCCTTCTATATAATGAACCATTCAATTAGCTTACCTCATTATAGATTTCTCCAAACTTGGTCCGACTACATACAAGTCAATACTTTGATAAGAGCTTCCGATAAGCTATTTGCCTATTACACCCAAATGTCACAAAAATCTACTTGGACACTCGATTCCCGTCTCAATGGGTATAGTGTTTGAGTTGTATTTATTTTGATATTCTGCGGCAGATACGTCCATATTTGTACTTGTGATAAGTTGAGTTCATGGGTTGCGCTGGGAAACGATAATGAACGAAGTAATCCTCTTAATTTACAGTTTTTACGAATAATTTTATAACAGGAAATAGAAAAAACTTATGATTAAATGTCTGCGAGAAACAAGTTTATTTATTTATTTCGAAAAGTTGGGCATATTTAAGTAAAATACAATATTATGGCACCACTAGGATTCATCGTGATTAGGTACTTACTTACTTAATTTAGTAGTACTACAAATTAAGTGGGAAAACTCGCTTTTTCTCTATCACCAAATTTATTAACGTCGAAGGTACATTAATCGGTAATGAAAATGGACCACAACAAGAAAAAGTTCTTCAATAAGATGTGATAAACCAGGGTTCGTGACTATCGTGAGTACCGCGTTTGTCGTGAATAGGTTGTTTAAATTGTTTGTTTTGAAATAGTATTGATAAATATTGTGCTGCGCTGAAACCTCTCGGTATTTATGTAATTCGACACCTGCCGTTTGTTAGACCACGATTCGTGGTATACACTACTACTGAAAACCGTTCAAATATAGTTCAATGGAGGCCTCCGGCTGGTGCATAATAAAAAATGTTTTTCTCCAACATGCTTGGAAATGTTCCCATTAATGTAGTAAAACTGGACCGCGAAATCGTTCGTTATATTTAGAAGGCGTTAATAAAAATAAAAATAAATATATATTATTGGCCTTAGCCGGGAAATCAATATTATTTAAATAAGACGATTAAGTAAAAAACACACCTTCCGTTTATAACGTCTCATACAAATGAGGGTAATTTTAATTTGGCCGGTTACTGCATTTTTACTTTTAATTTTTTCAAAGACTTTGATAATTCACCATACAGCCAATTGTCCACTAAATTAAAAAATAAAAACTATTATAAACTTTTTAATTGTTCTCTGCGTTTAGTTCTTGCACTGAATTTTTTTTTGCTTTGCTACTGTCAATGTATTTGAAATGTCGACAAATTTCGAATAACGGACAAACAATTTAAATAATAATCTTATATGCGGTTAATTTATTTTCGTGATTCTTAGTTATTTATTCGAGATTTCTCACGAAAGTTTTAATTTTAATAATATGATGATATTTAATGAGTGAGTTGAAAATTAATAAGTGTACCAAACGTAAACAAATAAAAAATAAAACAGAAATGATTGTGTCCAAATCAATATAAAAGTTATTTTGAACTTATGAACTTCTCCGAATGATAAATATGGTATGATTTCTAAAAAAAACAGTGTGTTTAGAAGTTGTTAATTTAACTAAAATGTATAATTGCCTATGTGCATATTTTTTGTTATTGTGTTTTCATATATATTTAATTCTTATTCATATATTTTGTTTTAAATCAAACATATGATTCGGACCCGAAATTTTATTCCTATTCCGAAAAAAAATAAGTACCAAAATAAACTTCATGGTACTGATATATTAAATTAAAATGTAGATTGGTGATTCTTTCCAAGCATATTTGGAGAAAAGCACTATACAAGCCTCGGCGGGAATGTCAGTTCGCAGATTCGTATTATTGAAGGACTCGGCTACGCCTCGTCCTTCAAAATCATACTCATCCACGAACTGACTTTTCCCGGCCTCGGCAGTAATATACTATTACGATCCTTAATTCTCGAGCAATTGACTTAGAGAGACGACATTAGTAATCGACATTAGAACCTTTTTCTTTGGCCCCAGGTGTTCCAGGCTACGTGATGGACGGGATAGCGGTAGTTGGCGAGCGGGAAGCGGCGCCCCCCGGCTACAGCGTGGCGGGGCGCGCGGGCAAAAGACGCTTGTGCACCAGGGTGTCCAGGGGGGCCGCCGAGCCGCGCGCGCCCCCTGTAACAGATGTGATCGTGTGCTCGCGGATGAGACAGGCGCCAAGAGGGTTCATACTCGCTGGGTGAGTTATCCATCCAGTATCAGCTAAACAGATGCATGCTGGGAGCGTTACAGTTTGGGGCCGTGACCATGATTGAGATCGTCCGTGTTTACACAATAAGCGCGCCTGGATTGCCAGGAGGTCGCAGAGCCGCGTGCGCCCTCTGTAATGGATGTGATCGTGCTTTCGCGGATGGCACAGCCGCCAAGAGGGTTCATACTTGCTGGCTGAGTCCATCCAGTATCAACTAAAAACAGAGTTTCAAGAGCTTTACTTACCCTATTGTTAATTTTAAAGTAATGTGGGGTAAGGACTAGCTAGCAGTCTTCCCTCGGTGATATCAACGAGGGAAGACTGCTAGATAGCTTGCGAACGATATTTTGGCGAAATGTGAGGTCAAATATTAAATACGGGCATAATTTTTCAGAGAGATCAACGGCAAGATGGTGTGCTACAAGATTGGCGGCGGCAGCGTCGAGACGTCGCCGACGCACACACAGAACGAGTACGAGAACATTGTCTCGAACACAACTCCCGAAGCGACTAGAAGGTGAGTTTCCAGATACATCTGTTTGTTAACCCCTATGCGGCAACCAATTCAGAATTTGACACTCCGGTGCGGCCACGTTACGTCATTGTATGCTGCCCGCTTCAAATTTTAGAACGTATCCGTGCTTAGGCAGTTCATGAACTGGTACGGATACGTGTCTAAGCATACGAGGGGCTAATGCCATAAATACTTAGGCATACCGACCCACGAATTCTCTTTTCTCTGAAACGAGGGCCCAGATCCTGCGCAGTTTCGCGCGCATGCGACGATCGATGATGCGATGTCGCTGCAAAACTATTGGGTTGTATGTAGTTCTATGAAATATTACTTGTAATTAGCGACACCAAGTTAGCGACGACAGTAACTGCAGGCCAGTAGTGCACTCGGACGGAACCAACTGGATACGGGCGTGCCGTGGGCGTAGGGCTCGATCATAAGTATCGCGTCATGTCGCTGTGCCACGTCGTCTGATGCTGCTGTTTGCGGTCGGTCACGAATCGATACCTTAAAATAGCGTTGTCGTAATTTAAATTGCCCCTCTTCCTTTTTTAAGACAACGCTCAACGTCAAATGTTTAATAAGGAAATCGTTTCGCTCTCACGATTCTATTGTTGATTCAAATCGTAGAACTGTATTTCAATTGCCCGTTGAAGATTATTCACAGTTGACATTGTACGGGCAATATCCGTTTCATGCTTCATTTCTTAGGACCTGAATTCAATACGGTATTTGATGACAGCTCAAATCAGCTACTCTTTATGAAATGTCAAAAACGACCTGTTAGTATAAAGTTTCTATGCAGATACTGGCTTGTGACGTTATAAAAATCAGTAGTCACAATCACGACTTCTTTTTCAATTAAAAATACATAGTATAATGTCTGAAAGTTAGTGGTAGTTTGACGACGCGGTTGGCGCAGTGGTTAAGCAACTGCCTACTGACCCGACGGTCCCGGGTTCGAATCCCGGCAAGGGCAAATATTTGTGTGATGAACTCGAATATTTGTGCCTGGGTCATGGATGTTATTTGTATTTAAGTATGTATTTATCTATATACGTATGTTTATCGTCGTCTAGTGTCCATAACACAAGCCTACTTGAGCTTATTGTGGGACTAGATTGATTTGTGTGAGGTTGCCGATATATTTATTTAGTTTATTTAGCTAGTTGCGCTGGGCATTTTCCGCAAGTCGGCATCCAACGTGCCTATTTACGTACCTATTTATTTAGTGTATTTGGTTCCCAGTTTTTGTAACCCCCGATGAAAAAGAGGGGTAAGTATTTATAAGTTTAACATGTGTAGGTATTTCTGTCTCGGTGTGTCTATCGGGATGGACCAATTTGAGTGCGTATTTTTTTTATAGACAGACTTTTCTGTCGACATGGTTCTTAGCTGTATTGGTGAAAATAGGACCAGTAGTTTCCAAGATATTCCTTTAACTGGAACAAGAGAGATCACAGCCAAATATTGAAGCTTAGAGTTCCAAATTTTGTAGTTATGTTCAGTTTTTATTTTCTATATCACTTTTATTATATTATCTGCTATTTATCTATGTATTATATTATCATGTATTGTTTATTTTCAGTTCTATATCTTCGAAACTATATCACGACATCTTACTCTGGACACATAGGTATTGTTTCTTTTCGTGTGTGTTTGTGTTTGCATTCATTTCCCCCTGTTTTCATAATGTTGGTAATTCTGCTCATAAACGTCACATTAATATTATAAAGGCGAAGTTTGTGAGTGTGTTTATGTGTATGTTTGTTACTTCTTCACGCTCAAACGGCTGGACAAATTTTTATTAAAATTTGGTATGGAGGTAGCTGACACCCTGGATTAACGCATAGGATACTTTTTATCCCGAAAAATGTAGTGTTCCCGTGGGACGAGCAGGAAACACCGCGCAGCGCAGTTAGTAATCACTAATCAATAATTCCAATAAGTTTCATTTTTACCTGTTTTAAATGTTTTACGCTGATACACTTATATGTACTTATTGTCCGTGACCTCTCAAATTGCGATTCGGGTTTGGGTGGGAACTGAGAGGTTCTTATCTGGATCCCGTAAGAGCGAACGAGACAGGTATAATACACGAATCGCATTTTGACAGCTCACACACTGTAAGTAGTTCTAATCTGAATAAGGATCGTAAAAAATACATATTAAACGCTAATCTACTAAAAAATTCATTAAAATTGATTTGCTGAAAATATATGAAAAGCTAGTTACATTTAAACACTGGAAAGGAAAATGATAGACCAGCCCGTTTAGCACAACTATGCTTCGCGACTCTTGTCGCGCGAGATAGCGCTACCTGTCACTCTCTCACATTACTACACAAAAAGAGACGAGTAATTATCTAGCGCGTGAAATAGTCTCGTATGACAGCTAAGCTAGAGGTGCAGGGAGCTTATGATGGTTGCGTTTATCACGTGATAAAGTGACAAAACATGTGTCACTTACACTCGCATTTTGTCAAAGCGTGACGGATGCTTTGTCACATATTTATCGCGTGTTAAAAGCAACCATCATAGGCCCACATAATTACTCAAACTCAAGAAATGAAATGCACAGAACCTAGGATGTTACGAATTCTTGGATAGAGTGTACAGAAAGAGGAGAAACGGGAACTAACATTATGAATTTTACATGGCAATCGAATCTTAGACACCTCGCTTTAAAAAAAAAAACAGACATTTGCCGTTATACTTAAATCAATTTTCAGTGCGTTACATACAAAAACCGCAAGGTACAGTCGCCATCAGATCTATCACAGCATATAAGGCGTTCATAAATATCTGAACACGACTCTTGTTGACTGGGCGTTACAGTACATGTTCAGATATTTATGAACGCCTTATATGCTGCGATATATCTGATGGCGACTGTATATGTATAAAATAATGTCAAAACGAGGTAAAACTGCACATAGGTACATACTTCCACAATGGAAATTATAATTCATATTATTCGATGTTGTCACCGGCAAAAAGCCCCATATCGGCTTACCAAAAGTCACAGAACGTGTGTGTCCGCTATGAAGGGTATCTTGTACTAGCGACCCGCCCCGGCTGCAATGCTGATAAATTATGCACGTATTATACATATAAAAATCCTCTTGAATCATTCCATCTGTTAAAAAAAAACCGCATCAAAATCCGTTGCGTAGTTTTAAAGATCTAAGCATACATAGGGACAGACTGAAGGAAGCGACTTTGTTTTATACTATGTAGTGATTTAATATTAAATTATTACATATTTTAATACTCCCTCTAAGTAATTAGTCTCCGACACAAAATCTATCTATATATGAATATACATACATGTGTAGGATATTCATTTATCTTAAAATAACTGTCAAAAATCATAAAATAGCACTGGCACGCCCTCAAATCCGACGACTCTCTTTCCGCACAGTCTATAATATTAGTCATATCATAATATGTCCATTTTCCTTGTTCACATTGTATTGTTAACGTTACCAGTTAGTTAGTAACTAACTATTTAATTACCGCAAACCTCGAATGATTCACTATGTCCAGAGATCGCACGGGTGCGCGTCAATGCGCCCAAAAATTACGATATGAATGAGGAAGGAACCCAACTTCTTGCCACCGTCGGCGTATTTCTTTTCTTTACAGTATTCCGGTAAAAAGTATCGTATAACTTAAGTAATTACTTATATTATAATCCTTCGATATCCAGCTATCCCTGTACCGAAATGGGCTATTTGTCCAACCTTTTGGGCGCAATGAGAGGACATAGATATTATGAATGACCAAAAGATGGCGCAAGGCATTCATGGCGCATCCAAAACAAAAGACGACCCCACATCAGCCTCTCCATAGAATGTTTATTTGTGTGTCTGTCTGTGGCATCGTAGCTTCGAAACGGATGGGCCAATTTGAATAAAAGGGATTATTAAAAGCGCCTAAGTAAATGTAAAAGCAATTGTGCTTTTGGTCTAATCATTACATTTCCTACAGGGTCATCAATGTTATTATAAATTAGTTACTCACTTATCAATCTTTTTAGGGATAATTTCCAGGATGAAAACTATCCTATGTCCTTCCTGGGATCTTAAACTATCTCCATGCCAATTTTCATCAAAATCGATTCAGCGGTTTAAGCGTGAAGAGGTAACAGACAGACAGACACTCTTTCGCATTTATAATATTAGCAACGACTATTAGTATGGATGAATTAAGTAATTAAGTTTCGATAGAATACCACTTGAAATCTACCACGAGTTTACCCTTAATTTCACGATGCCAGATATTCATATTTTTGACCAACTTTTTGTATTCATTATTAACACAGAATTTATTAGCGACCCGCCCGGCTTCGCACGGGTGCAATGCTACCTATATTATGCATGTATTATACATATAAACCTTCCTCTTGAATCACTCTATCTATTAAAAACCGCATCAAAATCCGTTGCGTAGTTTTAAATATCTAAGTATACGTAGGGACAGACAGCACGAAGCGACTTTGTTTTATACTATGTAGTGATTAACAGCACCGAGGTTTGAACCTGGGTTTCGTTTTTTATTTTGCGACGTTAACGTTTAGGTTTAAGTAAATTTTCCGTTTTGTTTTAGACTGCGTGCAGCCCCCGAGCGGCCCCCAAAGCTGTCCCCAATCATCTCAGATATGAACAGTCTGAACGTGAGCGGCGCGTACCCACATATCGAGGACTTCAACACCAGTCACGACTACGAGGCGCTCAGTCCCTCGTACAACATCAAGCCTGCGAGGCCGGCGCCCAGGTATGAGACCGAATACACTGCGACATGGGGATGACTGATGCACGTCTAGCGTAATGTGAGCGGCGCGTACCCACACGTTGAGAACTTCAACACCAGTCACGACTACGAGGCGCTCAGTCCCTCGTACAACATCAAGCCTGCGAGGCCGGCGCCCAGGTATGAGACCGAATACACTGCGACATGGGGATGACTGATGCACGTCTAGCGTAATGTGAGCGGCGCGTACCCACACGTTGAGAACTTCAACACCAGTCACGACTACGAGGCGCTCAGTCCCTCGTACAACATCAAGCCTGCGAGGCCGGCGCCCAGGTATGAGACCGAATACACTGCGACATGGGGATGACTGATGCACCTCTAGCGTAATGTGAGCGGCGCGTACCCACACATCGAGGACTTCAACACCAGTCGCGACTACGAGGCGCTCAGTCCCTCGTACAACACCAAGACTGCGAGGCCGGCGCCCAGGTATGAGACCGAATATTCTGCGAAACTAGTGGTTCCTGTAAGTTGTAGAACTCGCCAGTATAGTAGTCCATCCGTCATCTCGGGGACGCGTGGAGGTAAATTAAAACCATGTACTCAAGTCTACAGTCCCTTGAAAATGTGACAGAAACAAATGAGTCATATAGAACTAAAGTCAGCAACATCCAATTTTTTTAATGTAGCAACTTGAACTTGAACTTAGTATGGTTGGTATAGTTAGAATAACATACGATTTTCAACCATATTGGATGTTGCTGACTTTGCTTCTATATGACTCAAATATGCGATCTGGGGCTTTACGAATTACCACCCGGAGCGGACTTTATGAAACCTAAATTCCTAGCTAAACTTATAAAACCTAGATTAGTCGTGGGCTCAGTTTCGTTCGTGTGTGCATCTGTCACAACGTCAAGTTTAAAGGCAACCTCTGTGTTCCTCTGCTCCGCGGACTGACTGGCAGGACTGAGTGTTTCATATCTTCATAAAAGAAAATCTATGATAATAAATATACAGTGTGCAGATAAAGTAGTGTATGCAACTGTACATACCTAGTCTTAAAACACTTGTGTGATCCTATTATGAAACGAGCCGAACACACTCGTGTTTTAAGACCTCTCATTATGTAGCAGTTATATAATAGTATCTTATGCAACCGTTGTATAAGAGGGGGTAAAAAACGCGAGTGGCATGGGTTACGATGTGAGCGTAGCGAACATCGTAAGAAAGATGCCACGAGCGTTTTTTGACCTACTTATATAACGTTGCATACAATACTTTTTAATAAAATGCAAATAAACAACAAAGAAATTAATTACATGTTCCCACTTGGAATCAACAAAATTAAAAAAAAAAAAACAAAGTCTTTGATAAACAATTTTTTTATTGACGTCCATCTGTCAAAAAAATATGAACTTATACATAAAGGTATACGTTCACTATACTAGACATCCATGCACTGAAGATAAAACTTTTTTTGTTAGTTGGCAGCAGTGCCTTAGTACAATAAGCTTTTTTTTAAATTGCAAATTGTGTCAATGCAGCTGTTTATCTTGTAATCTGTGGTACTAAGTGATGCAGTGTTTTTTTGGCCAATAGAGTGTAGACTTTTACAGACTTTCATAATTGATGTCTTTATATTAGAGTTAGTAACTATATAAATGACAGAAAAAAGTACTGGAGTAGAAAAACTACAATGTACGTCTCCCCCAGGCCTCCATCGTGCAACTCCCCGGCCCCCGCGACCTCGCCCCCCGCCCCCGCGCGCAGGAAGGGTCCCGCGCCGCTGCCGCGGAACGCCAACTACCAAACGCTGGGGGGCTACAACGGGCTGGAGGGCGTCCCTTTTGTACTGAACCCTAAGCTGCGGGGCCTGCCCAATGACAACATCGTGAGTCATTGTTTTTTATAGGCATATCTCCGAATATACGGAGAAAAATTTAATCCCTTTTGTACTGAACCCTAAGCTGCGGGGTCTGCCCAATGACAACATCGTGAGTCATTATTTTTACAAGCTTTTATTTAGCTTGCATGGTATGTTTAAAGTATGTTTGTTCGGGTGAAATCTTGCAACTCAATTTTGCATGCTTACCTAACTTTGATGACAATACAATAATATGGTACCATGGGGCTGATCTGATGATGGAACCGGAAGGTGGCCATAGGAACTCTATAAATAAAAAATAAAATAAAATATGTTTATTTCAGACCTAGATCCATATTGTGTTAGTTACAAAGAACTTAATTACCTATGTTAGTATATACAAAACAAAAACAACTACACTATTTAGCCCTGCCTGATGTCACCTCAATCCAGTATTTAGTGAGATGACAATCAAGACGTTCGGATAATGTCCTTAGGAGGCCGTTGCTGCTGCCTCGCACGCGGGCAAGCAAAGACGCAATTCTTTTACGTCTAATGGCGTAAAAGTCGTCTGTTCTCGCCTCCGCGAACATGCCCGATGCACTACAGTGCTTCGGCAACCTCAACAGCATCCTCAGGACATTATTGTACTGGACTCTTAGAGAGTTATAGGCCCTCTGGGTGAATTTCGCCCACAGACTGCACGTGTAGAAAGTTTGACAAAATGCTTTAAAAAGCGTCAGTTTTACTTGGGTGTTACAACGTGCAAATCTGCGGGCAACCATATTCCCCCTCACGGCCATAGCTCTCCTTTCCCTTTCCAAATCCATGTCATCCTTCAAATCACTGGTGAGAAAATGCCCCAGGTACTTGAAACTCTCCACTACCCCAAGGGGCACCCCCCCCAGCATGATCGTAGGCGCAGTCGATCTCGAATTATATTTTGGAGCCTTAAATATCATTAGCTCACTTTTTCTTGCGTTGTACCTTAGACCATGCTGAATGGCGTACCCCTCACATATAGCGATGAGTTTCTTAAGGGAGCTTACTGATGGCGCCAGCAGCGCCATGTCGTCCGCGTAGCTAATATTGTTAAAGCACGTTCCCCAAATATGGCAACCGACACGCGCGCTGCTGAGCCCCTCAATAAGCTCGTTGACATAAAGGTTAAACAAAATGGGAGATGTTAACCCCCCTTGCCTAACCCCACATTCAAGCTTATATTCGTCTGAATACTCCCCACCCCATCTCACTTGATTGACCTGATTGTTATACCAATACCTTAACAACTGTATACACTCGGCAGGAATACCAGCTTTGGCTAGTTTGTCCCACAGTATATGGTAAACAACCAGGTCAAAAGCCTTCGAAAGGTCCAGGAAACACGCGTACACAGGTGTGTTCCTGTCCCTGTAATAAGAGACAGCTTGCTTAAGGCACAAAATCGCACTCTCCGTAGACAGACCCGGCCTAAAGCCGAATTGTGCGTCGTGCAATTTTATATGCTTTTGAAGTTGTGCATTAAGCAAACTGTCCAGCACCTTTGCCATTATAGTTGCAAGTGAGATGGGTCTATAATTACCTAATTCAGACAGGTCACCCGTTCTATTTTTAGCAAGCGGCACCACAACGGTGCGCGTGAGGCGCTCAGGCAGATACTCGTGCCTTAAACATAGCGTAAAAAACATTGCTAGAACGCGCGGCACGTGTACGCCTGCATACCTGAGATGCTCAATACTGAGACCGTCATAACCTGGAGATTTTCCCTTCTGCATGTTTTTTATGGTGGCTTCAACTTCTTTAGCCCTAAATGTAACAGTCGGCCCACCCCCCACTCTCTCAGTATCCAGCACCTCCGGCGTCGACTTAATTAACGGACTCACAGTAAAAGCAGTCTTAAAGTTATTTGCAATAGATTTTTTATCGCACTCGCCTCCGACGCTAACAGGAATACTTGGCCGCGCACTAAACTTACTTGTATTTTTCCAGAAGGATTTAAAGTCCTGATTAGCCTGATTTGATAGTAATAATATAGTATACTATAATAGAAAAAGGAATCCTACCGAGCTTGGGCTCTTTAGAATCGTCTCAGTGAGCATTTGATGGACATCCAAAGAAAAGTACAGTCGGCTATAAAAGCATGCCATTAAAATTTCATTTTTGACAGAAACTTATTTATAGGCATATCTCCGAATATACGGAGATTTTTTTTATAACATCTGCTGGGGGTAGGGGTGTGCCTATAACGATTAACCCAATTATCGATGCTTTTCCCATATACTAGTGATCGCTTCAAGTTGGCAGCTGTCATTAAATCAGTGCCTCCAGTGAAGAACGGAATAAGACGAGTTATTCCCTTTGGATTTTATTGCACCATTGGAATCAGCTCTTCAAACTACATAACATATCAAAAGGACGTATCTCTAGCTGTCTCCTAACCTAGTTTTTTCGATGAGCTAAAGGGTATAAGTCGAGGTTCAAAAAGGTATAAGTTACTCTTATTTTGCATTGCAGACGTTAACAAGGGAATAAATGATGTCGAACCAAAATTACGCATGAACCCAAGGAAATATTTACACTTATATTTTTGAATTTGGACATAAACACATCTATGCCATGATTCTAACATAAGCATAAAGGAATAACTCGTTTAGTGCCACCGGACCAAGTAGCGCCATTTTGACATAAACACATTTATGTAATTTTTCTAACATGCTCATAAAGGAATAACTCGTTTAGTGCCACCGGACCAAGTAACGCCATAGGACAGTTTCACTACCAATACCGTCTTGCTATTGGTCTATTTGCGTACCGCAGTTATTTCATTAATTAACCTTTGAAGTTTTAATAAAACCCCCCTCTCGATTTTAATTTTTTTAAGTTATAAAAGTCTTAAACTCAATGGATGAAAGAAATTGGCAGCAGTTTTACCAGTGAGAAGAAATTGTAGTGGAAAAAAGTTTTCCACTACAATTTCCACATAGCATATGTATATTTTTTACTATATCTTTCACTTCTAGCTGTTTTTACATAGCACCTTTATGCATGTCACAGTCGCAAATGTGTATTATTTTAATTTTTAGAGAAGAAAGAAAGAGTTATGTTGAAATTAAATCACATTATCATTTTTATAACGTTTATTTACGCGGGTACTTGCGTTAACTGGGTGTTAGTTTTTGATGAAAATGTGACTAATTCATTGAAATTGGGCTAAGTTTTACTTATTTACATGCAAACTTTAACCATGAATGAAGTTATTCAAATTAATTATCTTTAAAATATACATATATTGCGTTGTATTTCTCCTGTATGTTTTAGTTATGAGGTGCCCAATAAAGAGAACGTACTCATGTATGGTATTGTATTGTACCTATATAATTATACATTCAACATATTATTACTGACATTGTCATGTATATTTCAATATCCTATCGAATCAGTTACAGTTTCTACTTAATTTTAGTTTTCTGACATGACTCTTTCATCCACTATTGAATTATGAATAAATATTTAACAAACTTTTAAATCGCACTGCATTATCTGAGTAACGTGAATAGGACAGGATGATACTTATGTTATATTTTTAAACTCAAAAATATACAAGTGGTAAGAAAGTTGAAAATTTTGTAAATTAATCCATGGAGAAAAGTATGGTGTCTATTTACTTTATTATAATTAATTCATCAGTTTGGACTTTGTCAACGACTCGTGATTTTCATTCTATTCGTGAAGTGTTTTATTAAGAGGATAGTTTATAAAAGTGGGCTAAGCTTGACGAAAAAAAAAATAACAAGCGGAATAATAATGGAGGAGGTATTAACACGTTCTTTATTAAAAGTTATTATTAATATTTACATATTGTATGTTAAAAAATATTTCAAGGAAGATTTAATTCACTTTCCGAGGACTTGAGCTGAAATTAGGTTTACATATACTTACATAACATACATAGTTTCAACTCAAGTCCTCGGAAATTTTTATGCAATAAGCATGGACCTGATCTGATGATGGGGCCAGAGATGGTGGGCATAGGCAAAACTCTGTAATAAAATAACGCAATCCTACTGAGTTTGGGCTTCTTAAATTCGTCTCGGTACTTGATGAATTGCAAAGAAAAATGTACGCTTTTAATTAAAAGGCATGGAAGATATGAAAATCTTCTTAGTATAACTTTAACAGACATTATCCGAAATTCCGTTACTGATATGTGTTGAGAAATCGGAGGATCCAAATAGAGCTGTTGCCATTCATTGACAGTGAGTAGAATGATATTTATGTTGATATTGATATATTTGATAATAGTAATAAACGAGAATTATTTATTTCATCCATGTTTTCTTATGATCATTCTATTACACAGCCACATTTGACTCCTTACGTAGCCAATTTCAAACTTGATAAGTCGTGTAATATCTAAAGTACCATATTAAAAATTGGTATAAGTCGTTTCGTTTCATTTATGCACGTCTTTCACATAGGTATAAGTCGTACTTTTTTCGTTTATGCACGTCGTTCACAATGGTATAAGTCGTGTTCATCTTTTATGCACGTCGTTCATAAGGGCATTAGTCATTTAATTGCTAAACAATCGCTAAAATTGGTCCATATAAATTGAGTTATGCCCTTAAATATTCGTGAACAAAAGGCATAAATACAAAAAACCTGAAAAAAACATATTTACAGGGCCAAATTATTAGTTCTTTATTCATAAAACGAATGCCTAACACCATAGCTTGTATAAAAATGCTTAAAAAGTGAAAGTTCTAAATATCTTCTATTAAAAAATCGTTTTTTGTCTCTCCTGAAAAGTGCCGTTTTTGAGTTATTCCCTTATTCACTGGAGGCACTGAAATTTTGCCCTTTATATTCCAAGGTATGATTATAGCATAACAAGCGTCGATCCTATTCAGGGATAACAGCTTTCATATGGGAATAATGAGCATACGTCACATATTTGCATTATTGAACGTCAATAGCGATTTGTCTTGTCTTAACGCTTTGACGACGCGGTTGGCGCAGTGGTTAAGCAACTGCCTACTGAGCCGACGGTCCCGGGTTCGAATCCCGGCAAGGGCAAATATTTGTGTGATGAACACGAATGTTTGTGCCTTGGTCATGGATGTTCTATGTATTTAAGTATTTATTTATCTATATAAGTATGTATATCGTCGCCTAGTACCCATAACACAAGCCTTCTTGTTCTTGAGCTTAATTTGGGACTAAGGTTGATTTGTGTGAGGTTGTCTGATATTTATTTATTATTTATTTATTATTATTTATTAATGCTGAATTACAACATTTTTGTTCAATATTACCGCCGAAAAACTTAGTTTTAAAAAGAAACCCAAGGCAACAAGCAACAGAAAAAGTTATTCACCCATTTTATTTAGGTTATTCCTTTTAAAATGCTAACCCTATTTATTTCCAGAGCCAGTTCCCGATGATAAAGAAGCGCACTCGCTTCGAGCTCGACCGCGACTACGCGTACTCCTTCACCGCCGAGCGACAGACGTGAGACTAGCGGACACTTCGGTCAAGTACGCCACGGACATGACATTAAGCAAGGTAGCTGGGGAATTCGAAATGATCCAAGGCAGGACGTAACACTACACAAGCAACGGGCGGTAATTCGATAAAGCCCCAGATATATTTAAATACATTAACGGGTTCACTCACGTCGTAGAAGTCGAATAACGCTCGACATGTTGACACGACGTGTTCGACATGTATTTTAATATATCCGAGACTCATGGAATCTCTATGTAAAAAAGCCCCAGATCGCGTATTTATGGCCCTCGCCTTCGGTTCGGGCCGCAAACGCCTGCGATCTAGGGCATTCGACGAATTAACCGCCTCAGGGTATGTAATGTACTATTAATTGTACCTGGGTACACTGAGTTCGATATGATTTTTACTTTTTATATATTTATGTTACATGAACACATGTATTTATGTATTTTTAACCGACTTCAAAAAAGGAGGAGGTTCTCAATTCATTATCACAAGACTTTTTAAACAGGACTTACATAATGGGGAATTTATGAAATATAAAAAATACCTTTTTTTTTTATCTCCAAAAATATCTGTATTTTTTTTCTAGGTATTATGGTTGCCTAAATACAAATATTCAAGTTTTTTTTTTTTTTTCATCCATTTTCCATTATTTATCATTCTAAACCATATAACTGTTTTTACATCGCGTACGTATGAAGGTTGTACAGTAGAAAGTTATCGAGTGACGAGTTAGGTTATGTTTTTGTAATACACCGATGACATATAAATGGCTAGTATACGTCGCGCCACGTAAAAAGACCGCTGGTTGTTCCTGCGCAGTCCAAATGACTACTGCGCAATAAGTTTGTCAGCGCTTTTTTTATGTGGCGCGACTTATATCCCAAATATTGCAAGTATCCTTTTACGCTTAGAGGATTTAAGTTTTTTCTCAATTCATGGATTATCGGAAAATTGTATGATTTAATAGGATATCGTTATTTCGGTGCATTATTAAAATCATAGTGTTAAATGGACATAGATGTACAGGAAGTATTGAATATTCGAATTGCCTTAATAGTGAGCATAATGTGTGTCATTTATTTTATTTTAATATATTAAATATGGTAATGATAATGCTGTTTATGTTATTTTATGTAAATGCTAGTAAAAATAACAGTACGAACTGAAACACCATGTAATGTATAGTGATTAATCTAATGAAATAAATAACTTGTTAAAAAAAATCCGTGCTGAAATAATTATAGGCTGACAAGTTGCGGTTTAGCCCTGCGATAGTGGCGCTACAAACAGCTTCCATATGGCAATAATGTACATACGATATATATGTGCTTTATAAAACGTCAGTAGCGATTTGTCAGTAACAAAGTCAAATTCATATCATTGATTACCGGAAACGGCTTCCGGCTTCGTTCTTCTGAAATAAGTTGAATATCTTATGAAAAAGAACTTGATTTTCTTCATTATGAATAGTTTTTGCTTTATTATGCGAAAATGACTTGAAATCCACTGAATATCTAGTCCTGTTTCCTCTTTGTTTACATCAGTGACATTCACTGACCTTCAACGACAGTTATCAAAATTTTGACGTTGCCAGTAAAATGAATTAGCACCAACAAAAAAACGCAATATGTCGTGGGCTACAGTCCGACCAAAAAGAGTAGAAATTAAAAAGTAAAAGCGGATCAGCAAAGCAATATTACCATTTTTAGTTAATATGTATTTCCGCAAAGTAACGCCTTATTCATTTAATTAAAAAGTGGCAATACTGTAGTGTCCTCCCTTTCTAATCGATATAAGAAAACGGGGACGACACTACAGTATTGCCACTTATTAATTTCTACTCTTTTTGGTCGCACTGTAAAAAGCAACATGTCGGGCTACAGTTGAAAGCATTAAGATTCTTCATGAGGTAACGCACCTATCACGCCACTATAGGCCATGTTTTGCTGCAATTTGTGCATCTTGCTCTAGAGTAAGGTGTCAAAGAAGGACAGCCATAGTTGCCGGCTACAAATTTCAGTTAAATATAGCCCGCCTAGATGCCCTATTCCATGGTAGTAGTTCAACATCTGTACTTTTCGATGTCGTCTGTTGACAACCAAAACTCACTAAAATGTCTGTCACTCTTCTAAACCTCGTATCTAGTTAGTAAATTGATACTGAGATAAGAGTTGTTTCAAGTACAGTTGCCGGCAAACTTTTTGAACAAATATGGCGGATCTGCGCATGTACTTTTGTTCGCAAGTCGGCTACTGCGCAGTCAAGGTTGTGCTCAAAAAGTTTGCCGGCAGCTGTACTTGAAACAACTCTTATCTCAGTATCAATTTACTAACTAGATACGAGGTTTTAAAGAGTGACAGACATTTTAGTGAGTTTTGGTTGTCACCAGGCGGGCATACTCCTCGATGTGTGGATCTCGATTTTATAGATAACTCTGGAATACTTAACCGTACCTAATTTTACATGTGCTATTGTTGAATTTTCTTACGACGTCCGAATGGTTACAAACAGCTTATCTTGTAAACATGAACCCAGTAAGACAAATACAAGCCAGTAATTAAAAATTGGGCAAGTGCTAGTCGGACTCGCGCATGAAGGGTTCCGTACCATAATCTATAACAAGTTTGTTGTATGTGAGCGCCCCTTAAATATTTATTTTATATTAGTTTTAGTATTTGTTGTTATAGCCGCATTAGAAATACATCATCTGTGAAAATTTCAACTGTCTAGCTATCACCGTTCTTGAGATACAGCCTGGTGACAGACGGACGGACGGACAGCGAAGTCTCAGTAATAGGGTCCCGTTTTTACCCTTTGGGTACGGAACCCTAAAAACGCAAACAAATTGATATCATTTCTAAAGTCACAAATTTGAAATTAGAATAGCTTACCTTCTGAGAAGCGGGACTCAGTTAGATTTTCGACCCTTTTGCGCTTGCGCACAAATCACGTGAGTTTTTCTCGGCTACTTTGAGGTGGATGCTTTATGCGGTGAATTAGAAAAGACATTTGAAACAAAAATATATTGTTTGCGTTTTGTTTTCGTTACCTGCTTCCATTTGTCCCAAAGTGAGGTTCAATGCAGAAGTAAAACAATACCTTTGTGCCCTTTGTGGGGTCATGTTTACAAGTGGAATTCGGACAGCTTAAACAATTTCAACTATACGAAAAGTATCATTCGTTTAGGCGATTATTATATCAATATCTTATTCTTGTAAGGAGGTTTAGAAGTCATATAATATAGAAAAATAACCAATTATTAGCCTCAGTATATTAATATAATATAACAGACGTCTTTCCTAAAAACTACGGTTTCGTATTAGTGGTCACATATTAAGTATTATACAATTTAAATATTTCAAGGTCAAGGTCTGGCGGGTCCAGTCAGCCGTTAGTAATTAACATCGCATGGTGAATTTGGGCCAGTCTCCCATTTATTTTAAATTAATTAATGAAACCTCGTAGGTTTGATGTTTTGTAAAGTCTGTAAAAGACTGAAAGACCTTTGATTGATATACAATTAATAATTTATTCACCTGAATATTATTTAAAACAGTACCAATTTAGGTGAAAGTAATATAGTAATATGTACGAGGAAGAACTTATTGAACTTTAATTGACGTCTCAATTTAGAACAAACTTTTTGAGAAATGCTCAACTATGCTACGCGACTCACCTGTCACTCTCTCACAGTACTCCACAGAAAGAGATAGATGAGTATCTCGCGCGAGACAGAGTCGCGGTCACAGTTGTGCTAGAAGGCAAGTCTACACTTATTATAGACGAAATTTCGTGTAAATTATTGAAGCAATACTAATCTACATAGAAACAAGTTGTGTGGAATACCATATCCTTATACAAATAGCTATAATTCTTTGCCTCGTCTCATTAGCGTTTTGTTTAATTCTTATTTCGTATTCGTGAGCAAAAATAAAGAAAAAAAAATAGGAAAACCCTTGACGAAATCAATTAAGACTTTTTCACCTCACTAGCTCGGAAAACCCAGTTTGTTTGTTTGATATCTATTGAGAAAATTGCTTTTTATCCACATGTGGAGAAAGAGTTTTGACATTTACACGCAACTTAAGTGAAATTTGACGTTTAACAAAACGTAAAACGTTAAAAGTGCTGAATTTTGAACATCACAATGACTGACTTGCATCGAGTAAAAAACACTAAATGCAGTCTTACAACTATCAAGTTCTAATTTATGAATTAAGATCACTTAATTCATAAATATCAGCATTCAACTTTACTCTTCATTTTTGTTGTAAACACGGATAAAATGATCTGACAGTTCAAGTAAGACAATGTGCGAACAAAACGCATTCGAAATTACAAAGAAAACTTTTGAGTCAACACTTTTCAAAATTTTCAATTACTTAAATAATTGGCAGTTCTTCTAGTTTGTATTGTTTTTAAAAAGTTATTAAAAATTAGTGATTCCAGTGACGAAGACATAATAACACCTGTGGAATTACGGGAAACCGTGCAAAATGCGGACATGAGCTTATGGCCTGAAAAATCCCGTTTAAAATACATGAAAGCTAATTAGACATTAGTTTTAATAAATGGCAATTTTTTTTTTTTTATTTTTTTTTTTCTTTTTTGGCACACTAAACAGATTACATTCATTTCAAAAAATAAAGATACAAAGGACAGGCATTACAGATAAATGTCATCCAAAATAAGCATGCACATCATGATTTTAACAATATAAGTACATTGAAAAAATATCCTAAAATAAAAATTATTATAAATGTAATATTATTATGATGCCTAAACTGTTTAATTTAACTTTTTATTTAAATACTTTATACATATTGAGCATTTTGAGATAGAATAACAAAACATTCAAAGATGTGTAAACGGAGATGGCGTTTAACGCGAAAGCAATTCTACAATCTGCCTCCTGAAAACCAAAAATCGTGGATTGAAAATGTCGATGTTATTATTTTTTGACACTAGGTCGTTGTACTGACGGCACATTCTTACGATAGGATTGTAATAAGAGGTGTTGTTCCTGTATACCTGCAGAGCAAACACTTTAGGGGCGCGCGATCTAAATCGTGGTGTGTTGAAGGTGATATGTGACAGAATATAGGGGGAGTCAATTTTAGAATGAAGGACCTTGTGTAAAATTGAATTGTAAAATTAAAATTGAATTGTTTGATTCTTGCAGATATTTTTCAAAGATAGTATAAACCCTTTTTTTTCCTCGCTGTAGTGAGGTGAAAAGTTTTGTGTTATACACGGGTGAAAAGTTATTTTACGTCTCGTGTATTGAAACACTCGCTACGCTCAGGATTCTATGTTGAGTCAATCATAGGATCCTTTCGCTAGCTCGTGTTTCAAATTAATACTCGCGGGTAATATACAACTTTCCCCCCTTGTATAACTAATAACTATTTATTAAGAAACCAGCTGCGTTGTGTTAGTTGCTCATTCCAAGGGAATACTACTTTTTTTCGGGATGAAAAGCAGCCTATGTGTTTATCTAGTGTCAGCTACCACCATACCAAATTATACATACCTATAGGAATTGATCCAGCTGTTTGATCGTGAATAAATAACAAACATACAATTACAAACACACAAACTGTCACCTTTATAATATTAGTGTGCATTTGACCAAAGACACTAATGTAACGAAATAAGAATTAAACAAATTGCTGAGACTTGC
Source organism: Apotomis turbidana (assembly GCA_905147355.2). Classification (NCBI taxonomy): domain Eukaryota; kingdom Metazoa; phylum Arthropoda; class Insecta; order Lepidoptera; family Tortricidae; genus Apotomis; species Apotomis turbidana. The sequence continues at coordinate 59,007,442 of LR990280.1, read as the reverse complement.
CAATATTATAATATAATAAACGTAGATAAGCAGGGTTTGCATATCTGTGGAATATCCAAGGGCTCTAATCGCACTTGCCATTTGCGAGCGAATGTTGTATGAAAGCGATCTCGCAGCGAGTTCTCGCGACGCGTATTTGTATTGAAAACTCGCTCGCAACTCGCTAGTGTCCAAAACAGATAGGTACAAAAATCGATCTACATACAAGCGCGCTCGAGCTAACGCACACATAGACATTGCTCACGGACGATATCTCGGACCAGTTCAGACCAGTGCGAGCGCGAGTGCCATCCGCTTGACGTGTCCGTGAGCAATGTCTATGTGTGCGTTTGCTCGAGCGCGCTTGTATGTAGATTTATTTCTGTACCTATCTGTTTTGTGCTTGAGTGATAAGACCGTAAGGGTGCGTCTCCACTGAAGACGTGCGGAAACGCGCGGAATAAACCAATCACCTGAGTTGAAATCTGTATCTCAGCTCCGCTTAACATTTGTGATTGGTTGATTCCGCCCGCCTCCGCTGCAGTGGAGTCGCACCCTAAATCTCTTACACGATTCCGTCACGTGTGATAGAAAGCCTGTAGTGCGTCAAATGCCTTAATTATTTTTCTTATTATCTTATTAATATGTAGGGTACGACATAGTAAAAATTATAGTAATACTGTAGTGTCGTCCATTTTTGTTAGATTGACTAGAAAGGGACACTACAGTATTGTCATCTTTTATGTCATACTGTAATAGCAGTAATAGTATATAAATACAGTGGCCTTTTGCTGTAGACTGATCGGGCTCACACCATACGTAATATGTTGTGAGCAAAACCCGTGGGTTTCGGTGCACGAATGCTTTGACGCCCGCTGTCGGCCTAGTGTGCACCGAAAATCCCGGGGTATGGTTCTGAGTAAAAGCGCAGAAAAATAAAGGTATGATTTAATTAGGTTATACATTATCATTACTACGATTTAAATTACATTACATTCATTCATTCGTTCGTTCATTCATTAATTCGATCATTCATTCATTGGGTTTATTACAATATTTGGAAGACGATTAATAGTTATTTGTGCAACAAGAGAGCAGTTGTTTTTTGTTACGAGTGCGGATTTTGAGTCCCGAGCAAGCGAAGGATTCTACGTTTGAATCACGAGCGTAGCGAGTGATTCTAAGTTAGAATCCTGAGTGTAGCGAGGGACTGAACAGCACGAGATGCAAAAAACTTTGCTCTCGTGTAGCACACACAACTTTTCACCTCATCAGCGAGAACATATTCGAAATTTTGTGATTTTTCTTCCAGCGTATGTTTATAGTCTTTGTTGCTGATTTCAATAATAATATTAATCAGAAAATAGATAAGAGCTGCTTAAAAAGTAATAACAATATAATTTAATTGAAATTATAATCAACCAACCACCACGGTTATTGTCATTATTTGATCAAATTGGAAGATTTAGCAGATACATGACGTGTTTATTTATAAATACATATTATATTACGAGATTTTGTTTATAAATTGATTAATATTTTTACTCGTAAAACACCAAACAAAATAAATGAAAAAGAAAATAACAATTACAATATGAACTCGATATTTTTTAAGGTATGATTCGAATATGCATCTTTGATAAATGGTGAAATTATAAACTAGTATTATATTTACAGTAAGTAATAAGTTGATAAATCTTATTTTATTTGAGCAATGATCTATTGTTTTATATAAAAGGCACAATAATATTAATATTCGATCATTAAATAAAAATATAATAAAGAAAAAATAATACGTTGCAACAAAAACTTTTTCGGGTGTTTTAAATGATTTTTTTGGTATAACGCGTATCCGAACTGTTCTCAATCGAGGTCGGATTCGAAAATCGAATTTCAAATTGATAAGTTTCTATCCCTCTCTTTTTATATACATATGAAAGGAACAGAGTGCATCGAGATTCAAATGATTAGAATTTTATAATTAACCTTTGGCTGAAGAATGACAATTCGTGGTCAGATATTGAAAAAATTAAAAAGCTACTTTCTACTCACGTTCGAAACAAAATCGCATTTTGTTCACTGTTATCTGACAGCAAAATCGCCATGTTTGAGCTGGTGAGGTGAAAATTATATTTTAATTCGATAGTCCTTGCTGTAATTATCTACGAATTGCAGGTTTTTCATTTTTATTTGCCACGGTTTTCCCGATATGTTTTTTTTTAATTGTCAATTTGACAGTTCTCAATAATAGTGGCTGAAGGTATCTTTACCTTCGAGACTTAATTTAAAAGTTAAGTGCTCATAATTATACAGGGTGCTGGGCGATCAATCCAAATGGGTCAGTAGGGAGAAGTCACAAAACTATAGGAGATAGGGAAATCTGTTCTTAGGAACCATCATGGCGTCGATTTTAGATTTAATAGCAACTACATTTTTTTTTAAATCTCATACCTACGTAACTGGGAATTGAACCTGGTTTAAATTCTTTGAGTAATTGCATGTCGTATGTAACATTCTTTACAGCAGTTTTGATCGGGTTATGTACGAGATTTATAAATAAAAAAACCGGCCAAGTGCGAGTGGGAGTACCATTATCTGTAAGTTTATTGTATGGGAGCCCCCTTAAATATTTGTTTTATTTTATTTTTAGTACCTATTTGTTGTTATAGCGGCAATAGAAATACATCATCTGTGAAAATTTCAACTGTCTAGCTATCACCGTTCTTGAGATACAGCCTGGTGACAGACGGATGGAACCCTAAAAACGTAGGTTTTAATAAAACTAAAATCGACGCCATGATGGTTCCTAAGAACAGATTTCCCTATCTCCTATAGTTTGTGACTTCTCCCTACTGACCGATTTGGATTGTCAAGCCGATATCTTTGTATCAGTGGTTCAAAACAAGGATAGAACAGATCATTGTAATGCGTATGTCAGATACATATATTTTGTTAAGCTTCTTTTTCTGCGGACTGTACTCTCACAATATTACAGTTATAGGTGTGGGCTCTAGCCAAAAGCAGTGCAATGCGCTTTATCGATGTTTAATTGTACCTATATCAATAGTAATTATCTAATATCATCAGGTAATCGCACTGTGATTGATATTCGTTGTGTAAATACGGTGTTTGACTATAGTAAAAATAAATTGTATCGTTGAATCCACTAAACGCATTCAAAAATACGCGGAACCACATAAAATACCACTAACTTATGGACATTATATTATTTTTAATTGTACATAAACTAAATACAAGACGTGTTTTGACTCCTATGACGTCACAAGCCAGTATCTCCATAGAGACATCATACTAACGGATCGTTTTTGACATTTCATAAAGAGTAGCTGATATGAGCTGTCATCAAATACCGTATAACTGTTATCGATCTGAAAGGTTACTCCGATGTTCGAAATTCGATCGACCTCCAGTGCCGTCCCGTCCATATCAATCTCCTCTATTTGGGTGAGTGGGACGGCGCTATACTACTATCGCACTTCGAACATCGGAGTAGTCCGATTCAAGTAAGTTTCCACTGAGGAAGAGAGGGCGCGATATCGACCAATCATGACCCACGATGCTCGGACCATGAAGTATGTGTCTCGCTGTTGCGATTGGACGATTCAGCATGTCTCCATTTCGCTTAGTGGAAACGCACTCTAAGTTAAAGTCTCTCCCTACCTTTGTTGCCGCTCCACACTACTCGCGAAGTTGAGCGAAGTCCGTTCCGCAGTGAAGTGCCTCGCCACACTATCATATCGTCTGTTCACATGACAACCAAAACTCACTAAGTAGGTAGCAAATATCTACTTAAAACAAAGCTCGTATTTCAGTGTCAATATAGAAACTAGATACGAGGTTTCGAAGAGTAGTGACAGAAATTTTAGTAATATTTGGTTTATTTCTCCTTATTAGTTCGAAAGACCTCGTGATTCTGAGTAGAAAATACCCAAAATATCGAAATATAAAAAAAAAGTGGTTTAGAAAAAATGGCCCATTTGCCCTAATTCGATCAACTTCGTGGTAGTGTAGACCAAGGTTCTAACTTTGCAGTCAATAATCCATTATTGGTCCTAATTATCGGAAACACGGATATAATTCAAGAAGACTGTTACCTTCTAATAAGGCTGCGTTTCCACCAGGCAAAAAGAGCATAGTTGGGGCAACCAACCGGTCGTCCAGGTACCGCTGGGGAGACGTGGTGGAGGTGGATCTGCGTAAGCTTCGAGCCGAAAACTGGGCAGGATCGGGACAGGTGGCGTACCTACTCGTTTCGGAGGCTAAGATCCTGTTTGGGTCACTGAGCCAAAATAGTTAGTTTTAGTTAGTTCCACCAGTGCGAGGATGCGTAGCGAGAGCGAGGGATGTGTTTTTGTTAACCAATAGAATCAGTTGCGCCGAGCGAGGATTAAGTAAATGACGTTATTCCGTTGGTTAACAAAAACAGATCCCTCGCTACGCATCCTCGCACAACTCTGGTGTGAAACCAACCTAATTTTGAATAATCTGCCCATGTGGAATGATTTTTGGAATGACAACTTTCTTCCATAGAATGTTGGTTGCCATCCGCGCCGTTATTTTGCTTTAGCTGATTAATTGTCCATTTGAATCTTTAATAAGGCTAAAATTCATTGTGCCAATAGCGAATTTATTTGAGCGAGTATTGGTAGTCTGTTTTTGATTGTAATGACTGTGTGATCGGGTTGTGAAAATAAAACCCTTAATTTGGCAAAAAAAAACGAGTATAGTTAAGGTTGAATAATGCTGACAATACGGTATTTGAATATAGTGAAAATAAATTGTGTCACTGAAACCGTGTAAGTCTAAACACACATTCAAAAAATACGCGGAAACAAATAAACTAACACTAACTTTTGGACATTGTACTTTAAAATATTGTAAAAAACTAACCACTCAATTGCTTCGAATTTTGAGTTGGACTCTATTTATATAATAAAATAAGAGCGGTGACAGGTAGCCGTAGTTACCAAAAGCAATCTAGTGGAAAGAAGACGTGTTTTGACTACTGTTTTTTGTGACGTCACAAGCCAGTATATTCATAGAAACTTCATACGAACAGATCGTTTTTGACATTTCATAAAGAGTAGCCGATTTGAGCTGTCATCAAATACCGTATTCTCCCGAAATAGTCGCGTATGACAATAACGCTGGTTCGAAAAAAATCATAGAAAAAGACTGTCAAAGAGTTTGTTCATGCAGCTTTTTTTCTAATCATGACTTGAACTGTATCAGTCTGCAGTCACTCCCAGTGAGTCGGACTTTGTGTGGGAGTATAACCCGCTAATGGGATTATCTCCGCGCCACAGTCGTGATTTCATCCGGTCATACATTGCCAAATTAAGGGTTTTTATAGGTTTCTGCTCAAATGAGTTTTTACTACCCGCTACCGGGCAAGGTGTTGCCAGCCAATACGACTAGTCAGTGCACTGAATATTACAAATGCTACAACTAAATCACATGAAAGGGCCTTAGAGTCCTGTTTAATCTAGATACACACAAATAGTGCTATATGCTTAGAAATATTATGTTAAGTTATTTTAATGATTTACTAATAAAATGTTAGAATAATATCACTTGTTCCCCCATACTTTTGTCAATTTATGTACATATCTTTAAATATAGGTTGCAGCGCATGTCCCAAACAGACATTCGAACGAAATTATCCCGCGGCCGTTATCGTTGTCAAGTTCGAAATTTGAAATTCATTTCGTCTCCCTCATTGAAATGTTGTTTAATAGGAGAGCGCGAGAGATGGCACATTGCGAAGTTTAAATTTCAATTGGAGCTACCCTTCTGAGATATAAACAAAGTTTCAATTTTTAAATTGTGTCATCTCATTTTAATATGAAGAGAGTGAATGTGACAGAATTATCAGAAAAATTGTTTTGAACTGTTTAGTTGCACGAAGATGTTAAAGTTAGTCTTCTACCGTGTATAAACAGACACGAATGAGTTATTAAAAAACTTATTAATATTCTTACAAAAAAACTTATGTCAACCAAAACTACATAAAGGTGTTTATTTAATCTCAAAGTTTCGGACGTGATTTCATTTCATGAACGTGAAATCACGATGAAATTCCCTTTAATAAATAAACGACATTAAAAAATAATCGGTTGTTATTATGTGAATCTTGGGTTCACTCCGCACCGCGGCTTGGCCTGTAATATAACAAAAAACAAATGAAGTTTTCATTTTTTTTATCACAGGCAAATGTTCACGGTGAGGCACCTTTTAGTTAAAAGCCAGCTTAGTCTAATATAAGGTTTTTATCGTACAAAACAAATATTAAGTTGTAAGTTCAGCTATATGCAAAATAGACTCGTAGACGCGGCGAATATGGAGTCAATAGTAAAGATACTTGTAATACTGTTTAAGAAAGCACGCCTTGGAAAATAGTACAATAGATGGCGTTAGTATCGTTGGTAGATACTTACTTCCACATTGATTGTATTGAGAATTTGAGTATTCCCATCAATGGTATAGTACTTTTATCTCACGAGCGCGGGTGAGCCATGTTTGTGCGAGTAGATGTACATGCACATTGGCTCTGTGTGGGTGAGCTCGGGAGCGAACAGTTCCGGCTCACCCACACAGAGCCAATGTGCATGTACATTACTCACACAAACATGGCTCACCCGTGCTCGTGAGATAAAAGTACTATATAGACCGTCTAAGCTGAAATGACGCGCCCCACTACTTACGCTAACTCTGCCAACCAAATGAACTGTCAAACCAAACAAACTAACTCACTTTGTATGGTTTGACAGTTCATTTGCTTGGAGGAGTTTTTTTTTTATGTCATAGGAGGCAAACGAGCAAACGTATCGCCTGATGGAAAGCGATTACCGTCGCCCATAAACACCTGCAACACCGGAGGAGTCACAAGTGGTTGCCTACCTACCCGGAGGACGAAGATAGAATGCCTCTATGCTAGTAATTTCGTGGTTTGACGCTAACGACACTTCATCTGAGTGGGAGCGTCGACTCGACTGTTCAGTGTACTACGAACTATGCGTACAAGACGACAGCTAGCCGGGTATAACGTTTAACTCCGACAGCGCTCTTTTTTTTTTTTTTTTTTTATTGAAAGGGCTTTGTCGCTGCGCGCCGACAGCGCTCTAATGCGGAGGTGGGGCGCGTCATTTCAGCTTATAGCCGTTCTACACCTTCCTTCTTCTACACCTTAATTATCGGATGAAATCGAATAATGTGTAGTGTAATTGTTAGGATCTATTGCACTACACATTATCCGATTTCATGCGATAATTCGGATCGGATCGGAAGGTCTGGAATGGGTTTTAGACGATGTCTAATGTCATTGATACAGATTCCTATAGAGACGTTATGTTTCTTAAGCGGTATCACTTTATTTCGCTGTAATTATAACGCCACTTTTACAGCATCAATATGTTAATTTAATTAGATTAATTTTATATTATTGTTAAATATCTCAAATTAAATGTAGAAAGTATCCAAAGTCGTATCGAAATTGTAAGTTAACGAATGTAGTAACCTCGGTGGTTGTATAAAGCTGATTCCAGTGCCGTTACCACAAGTTAACGTGGCCGTACTCGCTAGCGACAGGGTAAACAATTTGTATGGAGAATAGTACAACGCCCGTAGCGGTAACTTTGTAGAACTACAATTCTCCATACAAATCGTTTACGCACTCGCTAGCGAGTACGGTCAATGTAAACTCATGGTTAGGGTGCGGTACAGTAAAGTTCAAAAATATGTATCGAATTAATTGATCCCTTGTAAATATGTGCGAAAAATTTCGTGTATTTCGTCCATGGTTGACATGAAAGCGATGGGACATATTTTCCACTTGACTGTACCAAAGTTATGCAGCTATTACACTTTTCTAAATTAGTCCCTGACCAGAGGGATGCAGCGATATGTGAGACACCTATGTAGATAACTCCATCTCACTCCTTCGTATTGCTGCATCCCTCTCGTCGGTGACTAATTTAGGAAAGTGTATTAGCTACATTACTAAAGTCTATTTCACATAGCTCTGTGCGTGTGGCATCTGTCATCTCAGTACATTTTAATCGAATTTAGGTTATAAAATGTACTGGAGTGCAACTCCGAAAAACGAAATTCGAAAATGTCGTTGTCAAATGATATTCCCATCTCTTTCACTCTATATTAGAGAGACAGAGACGGGTATACCGTTTGCCAAATAAATTTTCGAATTTTGTTTTACGGAGTAAGGCCCCTGAGTAGGTACATCTGTTTTATGTATGTCTCACGGACAACACTATGTAAAATAGTTAAGTCTTCGAACATTGATTGATGGACAAGAGACATAGACTGAAAACAATTATCTTTATCCAACCACCAACAACCCTATTTAGAAATTGTGTAAATATTTTTGTATCGTATAAACCATTAGGAGAGCTTTTTTACCAATTAGTCGATTTGATTCATATGATTTTTATTTAGAGCAATAATTATTAATAAAATTTTAAATTATTGACTGATTTAAGTGAAGTTTTATTTGTAAGTTTCTCCTCTAGTTTTGTGATTTTACTTCGCCCGTTTGGCGAGGGCCTGTTATATAATACCATATACCTTTTTTTAAGGTTCCGTACCTAAAGGGTAAAAACGGGACCGTCCGCTGTCCGTCAGTCTGTCACCAGGCTGTGTCCCATGAACCGTGATAGCTAGACAGTTGAAATATTCACAGATCAAGCATCTCTTTTGCTGCTATAACAACAAATACTAAAAAAAGAAAAAAACTATATTTAAGTGGGGATGTATGGTATGGGAGCATACCTACAGCATGTTACGTCTGTTTTGCTCGATGCTGTCACCAGGCTGTATATCTGTATCTCATGAACCGTGATTAGAGAGAGAGAGATGTGTTGCTCTCGAGAACGATACATCTCTATCTGTGATAGTTATTAGAATATTACCGTACAGTAAAATATTATTACAGTAAATCGACAATCGTCATAAATCATTATTATTGAATAATAAAATATACAACTCCAACCATGTTCAATTAAATTGTGCTGTAAACGAGGTTACTTGGTCCATGGCTGTAAACGTCTCAGTCGAAACGATAATTTACCACCAATTGACCACCAAGTATGGTTTCCGCAGCGAAAAGTCTGACAAAAAAGAGTAGAAATGAAAAAGTGGCAATACTGTAGTGTGGTCCCAGTGTTATTGGATTGATTAGAAAGGGACTATACTACAGTAATGCCACTTTTTAATTTCTACTCTTTTTGTCAGACTGAAAGTGCCTCCCACATTTAAATCACGTATTTGCCCAACTTCGCGAGTAGTGTGAAGCCGCAATAATATTTCTGAACGAATTGGCATATGCTCACTACCTGTCAGTGTCAAACAACTGTCATTTATATCGATCCGATCCGTCCCCTCCCCCCTACCGCGTTCATGTCAAGACTCAAGCCTTACCATCCCATCCCATGCATATTTTCTTTTTCACGGCGTCACGGCAGGCATCGGTCGCCTGAGATTTAGTCCGTAAGTTCTTTCGTTAGTATTGTGTATATAACTTACATTTTCTATTAAAATATAATCATCTACCAAAAGGCCATCGGCCCTGCTATCGTCTGTGAGAGTTTCAACTGTAAATATCGCATAACGCGCAAGATGGAAACGGATGACAGCGACGTGTTCGTACATCGCTTGAAGGAGCTCACCGACGAAGAGAAGAAACGTTTAGAAGCGCAGAATTCTCGTCTAATCCCCGAAGCGAAGGCTTTAAGACTCGAGCGCGAAGCAAAGCGGCACTGGGATATATTCTACAAGAGGAATGAGACAAAATTCTTCCGCGATCGCCACTGGACCACGCGCGAGTTTCAAGAGCTGATAAACTTCGATCCGGAGCAGAAAATAGTGTTCCTAGAGCTCGGTTGCGGCGTCGGCAACATGCTATTTCCACTAGTTGAGGAGGGGTTCGATAATTTCTATTTCTACGCGTGTGATTTTTCACCGCGTGCCATAGAGTTCGTAAAGAGCAATAAACTTTATGATCCCAGCAAAATGACAGCTTTTTGCGCCGATTTGACTACTGACGATTTACTCGAGAACGTTCCGGAAGGCAGCGTGGATATCGCAAGCCTTATTTTCGTGTTGTCTGCCATCCAGCCGGCTTGTTGGGAACGTGTCGCTAAAAACGCATTTAGAGTGCTCCGTCCGGGTGGGATGCTCCTATTTAGAGACTACGGTCGATACGACATGGCTCAATTGAGGTTCAAACCGGGGCATAAGATAGCGGACAACTTTTATATGCGACAAGACGGCACTAGGTAATAATGGCTACATTTTCGTTGTCATATAGGCTATTAGACAGAAATTCTAAACTCTATATAACTACTCCTAGCACAATAGCTTCTAGGACAACTGTGAAAGACATTCATTAATCAAGGCAGTAAAATTAGTACTGGTTGTCTCCAGTAGACAATTATATTGCAATGTCTCTATTTACATTCTTACAATGTTAGATTGACTTTGTGTAAATCAGTCTTTGTTCCATTTTTGGATATTAGTCATCTCAAACCATACAGTACACTGCATTTATAGCATTAATTGAACCCCAGTTCTCATATAAAGTTATCTATAAGTCTTATCATTAACCATGACTTTAATTTCAGGAGCTATTATTTCACCGAGGAAGAACTAGCAGACTTATTCTCCAAAACTGGCTTCGAGGTGCTCACCAACAGCTATGTACAACGCAGAACTGTTAACTTCAAGGAGGGTGTTGACGTTCCTAGGATCTTTGTGCAGGGGAAATACAGAAAACCTAACAGTAAGTTTAATAGCAGCCTACACTACTCACGAAGTTGGCTGAGGTTGGAGAATATGATAGTGTGACGGGGCACTTTGCTGTGGAACTGTCTTGACCAACTTTGAGTCATGTGGAGCTAGGGTCCAATTGAAATTGGTTTCATATTGATTGGCCTATTTCTTTACATTCATTGATGTATATGCTGTTGTAGGTTAGTGGATTTTGTGTTAATGCAGCTCTTCTTACACTTTCCTAAGTCTCTGACCAGAGGGATGCGCAGCTATATGAAGGAGTGAGATGGAGTTATCTCCATACATGTCTCATATTTTGCTGCAATTTGTTGCTGGCCATTTTGCATTTTGCTCTAGCATAAGTTGTCAGATATGGACTACCATAGTTGCTGAACACACATTGCATTAAAATGTGGCCCACGTATTAGTGGTTTACCTTTCAGTGTGGGGAGTTGTGTGTTGCATTTACCTTGTTAAAAATGTTTTATGTGATTGATGTAAATTCAGAAGCATATCTGAAGGCTGTGACATTTTTCTTTTTGTCATTATTTTTTAATTTGTGGCTTTGTATGTAAAGATTATTTTGCTTAAGTTGTAACTTTTCATTGACAATACTGCCTTGAGCTAGTTCTCTTAAAGAGTTCATTAGTAATTATGATCTTGTTAGTTCATCATACATACCAGGCAATAAAAAGACTATAAATTTAATTTTATCATGATGAAAAGTGCTAACCATTGATGTACCTGATTTTGCATGTATATTAGCTCTATCTGAACAAACATAGTAAGTAAAGACAAATATTTCTATCTAGTACAATTATTGATGAAAGATGCTTGTTTCAGAATGAATGTTTCAGCGCAGACACCGTCGTGAGCTAGACAGCTTGGTGCGAAGGGTAAGAATCACTTTAACCTATTCTCTTTGTTGAAGAACAGTGGTGTAGCTAGGGCTGCCATCCGTCCAGGTTTCCCCGGATTTGTCCTAGTTTGGCCTTCCGGGGCAGGGGGTGTCCAGGGGCACTTTTTTTAAATAAAGAATAGAATAGAATATTCTTTATTGCACACCTCAACAGGAAATAAATACAAACAAATTCAGATAAATGAAATAAAGAGATTTTTTTTAATAAATTATTTTCGGATACGTCCAGGGAAAAAATGCTATTTATGCCAAATATCTGGTTTTTTTTTGAGCAAATTCAGAGATGGTAGCCCCAGGTGTAGCTAAGGTGATATGATATAGGTCTCCTGGGACGGGCACCATATAAAAAGCTTACTCTGCATTCCTTTGGCCAAGCTTGGTAAGTTGTTGGTTACCCTGGGGCATAGTCCTGATAGTCCATCCAACCTGGCCATCTGGTAGCTATGCTACTGTTCAAGAACATAGTCTCAAAACTTAATAAAATTTCTGTAAATGATCTTTGAAACCTCGTATCTAGTAAGTACATTGACACTGAGATACGAGCTTTGTTTTAATAGATGTGTTACTTCGTGAGTCGTGGCTGTCAACAGACCAATATGTACATACATTAGGCAACTTACGCGGAACCCCAGTAATGATGACAGCGCAGTGCAGCTGAGGGCTTCTCTTGCCTCACAAGATAGTTATCAGATTAGGGAACTTCAAAATTTTTGGTATTTTCTTTTCATTATTAGTATACTTTTGCTAGGCCACTTAGGCCTCCTAAATTGTAGATTAGGGCCGTTCTTGTGAGGAATGATGCACAACTTTTAGCATTATTGCATTCTGAACTGAGGTTTTAAATTTATTTTTTTGATAGCCTTTAACTTAATTTGGGATGAGTTGTGTGAGCTCGCCTGATATTTATTTATTAATTTTATTGATTTATCATTAATTGTTCTGTTCTTTTACAGGTACTAACTCTGTAATGGAATGATGGTGAGTATCTACTTTTTTGCTATGATGATATTAGCAGCATTCATATAATGAAAAATCTAATTTTCACTGTCTTTTCTATTACTTATTGTAGAAAAGTAATGCTGGCTTCCCCAGACATTTAATTTGACGCCTCACCGGTGATAGTCTGATAGTACATTGAGGAAACGAATTTAAATAAGGGATTTTGACCTCTGGCGAAGTGGTGTGAAGTTCACATGTGTATTTGTTTGTGTGTGGCATCATGGCTCCCAAACGGATGGACCAATATCAGTGCATTTTAAAGACTCATCTGTTGAGATCGCTATGTTTGGTGGAAATATAACCAGTAGTTTCCAAGATATTCATTTGGCTTTAATTGGAACAAGTGACAAGGTCTCTGCCAATATTGAAACTAAGAATCCCAAATTTTGTAATTATGTTTAGTTTTCTATATCACTCATCGATTGAAAGTCCCATGATGACCTTTTAAATTTTTAATTCATGTTATTTAGAGCATTCTAATGATGACTTCATAGTTCAGCTGAACACTTTGATGCATACAATGCTTTTGTCTTTCGCTCCTATCTGATAAATGTAATACAAGATTAATCTAATCATGCTCTTTATGGAAATTTCATTTGCGGATATGTCTTACAGGTGAATCTGGCACATGTGGAGGTCTTCAGAAGCTGGCCACATGACAGGTAAGCTTATACATACAACTATTGCCGGTCTGTGAGTTGTTACGTGGCGCTCCCTCTCTTTAGTGGTCGAAGTTTTTGGTAAATATAACCACGGAAAATAGTAGTTTTAAAAAGTGACTCGGGGACATCACCATGGCAACAAGCAACAGAAAAAAGTTGGTTGACCCATTTACACTACAATGCCATTCAAAGATGGCCTCGAAAATTTCCTGCCTTCCCCAACCACCTTTATGATGATTTTATAGTTCATCTGATCATTTTGATGTACACGCATTTTTGTCTTTCGCTCCTATCTGATTTAGAAATCGAATTGATCAAAGTTTACTTGCTAGTGATTGTTGGTAATAATGTATACTTTATTTACAGGTACATACATACCTACCTACGGATAGACGGACATCGGTATCAAATGACTTAGGTATGTATTTACAATTGATTTTTATTTACTACGTTGGTTTTTTTGCGTCAATGTTGACTATTAGCCTATATTTCTTTTCATTGTCAAATTTACCGCAAATTCTAGTTACGGATGGTTAAAAGACCAGAACTTCGTTTTTAGGGTTCCGTACCTCAAGAAAAAATCGGAACCCTTCTAAGATCACTTTGTTGTCCGTCTGTCTGTATCAAGATCCCTTATCTCAGGAACGCGTGGAGGTATCGAGTTCAAATTAAAACCATATACTCAGGTCTATAGTCCTTTGAAGCTGTGAATCAAAATGTATAGAGTATGTTCCGTTGACCTAGGACTATGTAATTTGGCAAGTAATACCGTAACTGTTAGTATAAAATAAAATCTGAAAACTACATTTGTAATCAAATCGTAAAAAATATAATCTTCATTTAAAGTACTTAAAACAGTTTTCCAATGGTTGTTTGTCGCGCAGTACAGTTTCTCTTCGTTAGAGCTATATGCACTATGCAGTGTTTTCATACTTCGTCCGAACCCTCGGTGCGCGAGTCCGACGCACTTGACCGGTTCTTTTATTTAAGCGCTCGCTACCGCGTAGACGCGAATTTATTGATCCATAGTGGTCAGTTGATTGGATCACGCGTAGTTAAAGATAGATTTTCTAAGATAATATTGGTAATAGTATAAAACAAAGTTGCTGCCGTCTGCCCCTATGTATGCTTAGATCTTTAAAACTACCCAACTGATTTTGATGCGGTTTTTTTTAATAGATTAAGATTCAAGAGAAAGGCTTATAATACATGCATAATTTATCAGCATTGCACGCGTGCGAAGGCGGGGCGGGTCGCTAGTTTAATTATAGAGACACTGTAAATAATCATAAAGACAGCGTTTCCAGAGACAAATATGTATGTAGTTAGCAGTTATTTTAGATAAGTTTTTTATGATGATTTTTGATAGGGACATCTGATTATGATGCTGTTAATATAACTATCCCTACTGATTTGTTTCTACATGACATATTAAAAGTTGTTTTAATCAGTAGATGCCTTATTGATCTTTATTGTTGCAGTCACTCTGGTCGCCCATCCAATGTGCCGCATTCGATACTGGTAAGTATTTGACAATATCACACAAATATTATAAAGGCGAAAGTTTGTGATTGTGAATGGCTGGACCAATTTTGATAAATTTTGGTATGAACGCAGCCGACACCCTGGACTAACACAGGGTACTTTTTATCCCGGAAAAAGTGTAGTGCGCGCCGCAGCTACAAGTTTCTAACTTCAGAATTTGTGTTACTTTATTAGATCCAACAGAAAAACTGCAAACCATCGGCAACGCAGGTTTCGTCCAATCACAAAATTCGCATCTTTCACGGGGTTCTTCAAAATTAACACTTTTTATAGAAGTGACATAATGTTGTACCAAATACATAGGTTTTTTTTTTGCAGCGGGTAATATGCATTTAGTAGGACGTTTTTTACGAAATAATACATTAAGGATGAATGGTCTACAATTCTATGGTGGATACGTGTAGCTCTAACATAATTATCATTTATTTAATTCCTTCTATTCTCTTCAAAATTATAATGATGACTTTTTGATAGGGACATCTGACATTATAATGCTGTTATCATAACTATCTCAACTGAATCCAAAGCAAATATTTGTTTTTATTTATCTTCACACGTGCAGTATGGTAAATTCTGCTTTTTTGTTGTAGAAGGCTGAAATGTAACTTGGCAGAAGGATGATTTCTCAGTGACATGGTAAGTGTTCTTTGTTATAATCTACAGAAGTCTACTGTTGCGATCTTATACGACAACAATACGTTAGAGGTTAGCTCGAATAATATTTCCGCATTTAAACGCCCAACAAATCGATACATTCTTTTTATTCAAACTTTATTGCACATTACAAATAAGTACATATTGTCTGTTGATAACCAAAACTCAATAAGTAACAAATTCCTACTTAAAACAAAGCTCGTATCTCAGTATCAATTTATTAACTAGATACGAGGTTTTGAAGAGTAGGGACAGAAATGTTAGTAAGTTTTTGCTGACGCTGACATTACTTTTTGTGTAACCTAGAAAATAGTAAAAAATTGGGCAAGTGCGAGTCCAACTCGCGCATGAAGGGTTCCGTACCATAAATATATATTTTATTTTATTTTTAGTATTTGTTGTTATAGCGGCAATAGAAAAACATCATCTGTGAAAATTTCAACTGTCTAGCTATCACCGTTCTTGAGATACAGACGGTGACAGACGGACGGACGGACAGCGAAGACTCAGTAATGGGGTCCCGTTTTTACCCTTTGGGTACGGAACCCTTAAAAAGATCCCAACTCTTCTATCATATACCTTTTATGATGACCTTGACCTTCAGGTCTCCCTCAACAGAGCGAACCCAAACAACCATGTTGACAACAACCACGTCTGATGTACCAACCAAATCTGTAGGTTATTGTTATGACTTTGTATTAGTGTTAACAGCTACTTTTTTATTATAGGTAATGGCCTGTTACGCGAATTAAGCTATATTCCAAGCTCTGGATGAGAAATGGAGGTAAGATCTTGTTTTGTATTTATTAATAAATCTGAACGCGTCATGTGTTTTCTCATGAATTACGCATCTGCCGCTTTTGCAAACTTAAAAATAGTCTTAAATTACACCCCTATTCAGTGTTGTAATACTTACAGAAAACAGATGTATACATACATTTTGTTAAAAAAATTTCAAACACGTTTGTCACTTGTTGATGTTTCTAGTGATGTAGCTAAGACATATTGTAAGGCAAATCTAACGATAATTAATCACGAGCCGTTGATGGAATCGATTTCACTGACGATATTTTTTTTACGACTTTTACCGACAATCCGTTTACAAGCTTGGGTCCTTTGTAGGCGATGTTATAGATACCATTTCCAAACTTACAATAAACGAGCTGTACAGTTGAGTTCATTTACATCTACACACTTACGAGAGCAAAAATATCTGAACACGACTTTATGCTCCTGACAATAGGGTCGTGTTCAGATATTTTTGTTCTCGTAAGCGTGTAGATGTAAATGAACTCGACTGTACATTCGATTTTTTTTTCTAGTCCTTAAATGATGACTTCGACCTTCAGGTCTCCCTCAACAGAGCGAACCCAAACAACCATGTTGACTACACTCACGTCTGATCGACTAACAAATATTAGTTTAATTTTTTAAATTTTCACTGGGATTTTGTATGAAATAGTCTTTATTTATTATAGATATTGGCGTAACGGATACTGTAACTTCTGGATAACTGGAATCGGAGGTAAGATATCTTTACGATTGTCTTAACTTATGACACCGACCCCCTGCGCAAATGTACTTGAGATTACAATTTTATTATACCTACCTACGAAAGATATTCAGTTTATAAGCATTTAAATGATGACCTTGACCTTCAGGTCTCCCTCAACAGAGCGAACCCAAACAACCATGTTGACACAACCACGTCTGATGTACTTTCACCAAGTTTTTCAGTATTCTTCACTAAGAATTGCTAGTAAAATCATTATTTTTACGTAGGAATTGCAATCACACGGAATGCATCGCCGTTCACCGGACTTCAATGCCACATTTGCGACTCGCCAAATGTATCGCACAATGTTCTCAAGATAACATATTCCTAATACAAAAACCGGATATCCAAACCAAGTTGGTTTATAACATACAAAAAATAATAGTGAAACGTGAAGAATAAGAGAATACTTATGTATTATATTATATAGGAAGTGGAGGAAGGGAATATAGGAATTTGGTGTGTTGGGAATGTGATATTTTGAGAACCGCGTATATTGAGGGTTTGGTGAACCGGAAATGTGGTATTTGGACGCAGCTTCGGGCGAAGACAAAAGTTAATGCTACGGAGGAGAGAAAGGTTCGTACTTTTGTATAATTTGTAAAATTTCAACCGTTATAGTTTTTGCATTGTTGCCTCTGTAATATTTTTGTATGTACTTAATGTATAGGAATTAAGGCGATACAAAATGCAACAGCTATAAGTTTTGACATTCATTTTAAGTTCATTCCGTACCGGAGAGGCATAAAGTAAGTGCCCCCATACCCAAGAAGCATAACATTAAGTTCATGTATAGCTCTTTTCATATTGCTTCTCAGGTATCCCATCCCTCTTCCCAAGTAGCACAGCCCTTACACAGCTGTAATAAGCTGAATAAGCTCTTATTCAGCATGTGTGCTACGTGGGTTGATCATGTGTAGAATTTCGAAGATCGGAGTAACTCGGGAGAACTCTGTGTTATGCTTGTCAGGTACGGGGCACAGACCACCCCCACTAGACGGAGCATGTAAGGCGACCCGTAGGCGACCCGCGCGCACCAACGATATGGTACGGCAGAACATTAAAGTATCAACACGGCGGCCACCGTTTAGTTGCGTCCATGTTTATGAGGTCTCTCTACACCACCTAACACTACAATTTACCATGTTATTTATTTAATTTCTTTTTTCGTTGACGTACGCATGGATCATAAAATTCATAAACAAGGACGCAACTAAACGGTGGCCGCCGTGTTGATACTTTAATGTTCTGCCGTACCATATCGTTGGTGCGCGCGGGTCGCCTTACATGCTTCGTCTAGTGGGGGTTGTCTGTGGGTACGGGGTTACTATTTGGATATTGTGACTACTTAAAAAAAAAGCTTCGTTTTAAGACTTAAATCAATTACTTGCTTGAAATAACAGGAATATAACTCAAGCCGAGCTGTTTTGAGTAGTAACAATATGATGAAAATCATTGCGAAATGACTCGGTAAGCTGTTAAAATAGCCCAGTCATATACGGTCCAGTTTCAAAGCAGCGTAGTAAGACACTCGATCCCAGAGGCTATTTTAACAACTAATGCCGGCTCCACATGTTTGACAAACAACGGCAAACCTACAGGACGCAGTTATATGTTAGAGTGAGCACGACGTAGTTCCGTCTCACTCTAACGTATAACTGCGTCCTGTAGATTTGCCGTTGTTCGCCAAGCATGCGGAGCCGGAATAACAGATGTAAAGGGCTAAACGAGCTATGTTTTGCTGCAATTTGTGTTGCAAGCCACTATGTTGTGCAGTTATAAAAAAAAATTGCATCCTGCTCTAGCGTAGGGTGTCAGAGAAGGACGGTACAAATTGCAGAAAATATGGCCCGTTTAAAAGCGGAAGGGAAGGGCTCATTCTTCTATCGCTTTTAATAATAATGGGCGAGCTTGTCAGACGCATTAACATGGTGATGGTTCATGGTGGCGACATACTAACACTGCTTATCATTACTAACAACTTAATCCTAAATCATCCGCTTATACTACTAATATAAACTTCTAGGGCTTTACTAACAACATAATCTTAAACCATTCGCTTATTCTACTAATACAAACTCCCATAAAGGGGTTACTTTGTCTACCAGTTATTTCATGTTGGGGTCTCTGACGGTTGATCCCACGATTAATAAATGACTAAGTATCCGTCACTTTCCATATGTGAGTGCGAGTGACCTATGCTTTTTCATTTGATAACGTGAGATTTGAAGATAAATTGAATTCTAAAACTGCCTTCTCACATTAACACTTACACCAGGTATAAAAACACTACCCCAGAAACCGCCGAGTCCGCCAGGTGGGCGCTATCCGTACGGCGAGCTGGGCCGCTAGCTGGGCAGAATTTACGAGCGCCCGCCCACACTAGGCGGGTTTCAAAAAAATCCCGAATTCCTGCTCCTTCCAGAACTTCCGTTTTTGGGTTCAGCTCGCTCAGAATCGATAGCATTTTCGATGTTAAGGTTAAATAAGTGTCCTAAAATTCTTTACGTTGCAAATCGTCCGGGATAGTGCAATACCGCGTAAATAACAGCTGTTGATAAAGTTCTCATTTCAATAAAATCCTTAGCATTTGTTTGAAAATTTATTCGTGCACTGTCCCCGACGATATGCTATCGATTCTGAGTGGGATGAATCAAGAGAATCAAGTTCTGGAAGAAACGGATTAGGGTTCTTATTTTAAAAACGATTGGTTTGTTAATGACTAACAGAGCATAAATTATGTTGGCCCTTACCTTATGCCCGTAACCTTTCCAAACCAGGCAGCCCCTGTCATATTCATAGGTTCAATAAAACATATGATGGAGTCAATGAATCATGAAGAAACCAGTAGGAATTTAAGAGGCCTTATTCCTATTCTTATTATTTTTTTATATTATGACATTGAATAACTTTTCCCTGAGTTCTAGATAACATGGCTTGTTTATGCTTTCATTGCGTGCAGTCGAAATTAAGTTGAAAAAAAAATGTTCTCTGAATGAATTTTGTCAATTTCGAGTAGTTCTTGAAACAAAAAATATCAATGAAAACTTTCTGTAGATTTCAAATATATACCAATAAACAGCAATGGCCCTGTTCTAAGCAGTAACATTGCTAATATGCTAATAAACATGTTTGATCATAGAGAAAAATGTCGAAAACCCTTACCTTCAGCCTTAATACCCCGCGTCAGTTGCCCCAGGTCCCGCCAACCATGCCCGTCTGACAAGGTCACTCAGTGTCCAGCTTCTGGACACTGTCTGTGAACCTTTGGGAGTACGGTTGCACTGGCCGCACGCCCTGTACCCAGACGGACAGCAACGTGGTCAAAACTGCCGTGCCGGCTGGCTGGTCGGTGCGGTTATATAGACACACGACAGATTTAAAATTAATTCTCAGTTTTTGCGTTTGATAGTAGATGTCACATAACATGAGTATTTAACCCTTTGACCGCCAAAGACGGCAAATCACTAAATTTTTGGTTTGGCGTCAGTGGCACGGTGAATTGCTTTGCCGCTTGGCGCTCAAAGGGTTAAAAAGAAATTGTTTTATAAAAAGTACAAATACTAAGAATGTTTGCACGTTCGAACCTCGGACAAGGAAGTGTCCCGAAATTTTCATTCATACTTGGTCACGTTAATGTATGTTTTTTTTAAATTATAAGACCGTTATTCTACAAATTTTGGAACATTTTCTTGTAGGTGGTTCCAATGTACAAAATATGAGTACGGATGTGCGTAAAAACTGCTTTCTGAGAAAAGTTCGTGTACACTTTTTTGAAAAACGGTTATGAGGCGCAAAGATAACGCGACCGGGATGTAAATATGTAATTGTTTTAAGCCATTGAAGACGTATGGACTCGCGTGGAATTTTCACTTCTAGCGAGTGGAAACCGGTGATTAACACTTTTTTTTCTTTTTCATAGAATACCGGTTTTCACTCCCTATTCAGCACCAATTAAGTGGTATTCTTCTCGCAGTACTTTACTGCATTTTCCGCTTGCCATAGAACTAAGTCGATCGTGAGAGGACTTGTTACTTATTAAGCAAAATAATTCACGAGCTTTCATACTAACATTCTGTATTCGGTTCTAATTATAAAATCGTTCTCAGAATTGTGACTGATTGTTTATTTTTGTTCGCAGATACGGAGCAAAGTTGGAAGACGCGACATTTTATTCAGATGTATTCTTAGAAAAGTTGCCAAATAAAGATGTAACAGTTGCATATTTTCAGTTTTTTTTCCCTTACCCAGTCCCACCTATTGTCATGGAAGATAACATCCAGAAGGAAAATCGTAGAACCCGACTGGGGTTCCGTACCCAAAGGGTAAAACGACGGGACCTATTGCCAAGACTCGCTGCCTGTCCGTCCGTCAAGCTGTAATTCTCATGAACCGTGATAGTTAACATTTTCAGACGGTTTATGGGTCGGTTGCAAAAAAAAAATACATAGTTAAGTTAACGCATTCACTAGCGCTACGGGCTACGCTCGTAGCCGATAACATGGGAAAAACCGTATGTAGCGAAAACTTGCTACGAGCAGAGCGCCCGGCTACCGGGTTGCTGGTGTCGAAAGTGTTAAGGGCTTTAATTAAAACAAAGTTAATTGATTCCTTTGTGTGACAAAAGCTCATCCATATAAATAACATCCATGACCCAAGAACAAATATTCGAGTTCACACAAATATTTGCCCCGGCCGGGATTCGAACCCGGGACCGAAGTAAAAAACGATCGAATTGAGAATCGGCTCTTATGGTTATGGGCTCCGTTTTCCGCACTTAGACCGTGTAGGTATATTCGGGCCGTTGTGCGTACAGATTTGCCAGCTACAGTACGATTAAAATCAGTTAACACTTCGGCTTTTCTCGGGTATCATCGCCTAAATCCGGAGACGGAAATGACACGAATACATTACCGCGATTTCTTTTAGGTAGCATTCAATTTGAAGTATCATAAACGCAATGTATAGCACCTGCCAAGATGACATTACTAACCGGTAGACCTAAGAAATTTATTATGCAGAAGCGACATGAATTTTAACATTCTTGTAGGTATACAATATATAAAAAACATATATTCGCTGGGTGCGCGATGACAGCGTCAACTAGCGGCTACATTTACGGCGGGCTTTTTTATGTCAAATGGCTGACTGTTTTTACGAATAGTAAGTAAACAAACAAATAATTTCAATGAAATATCGTAATTTTCTTTCATTTTTGTTAATCTATAGTGTCGATAAAACGTTGAACTTCTTTATTTCCCGTCTAAAATGGCAAAATCAATAACTTTCAAATGTAATTCACACGGACCTTTTCATGGCTGTCTTCACGAGAAGTAAGTTACAAAATAAACAAATTTAACCGAAAAACGCATTTCATGCATAATGCAACCGATCATTTATGACTGTATTTTCGTAATAATACAGATTATTTTGTTTTTTCAGTTAAACATGGCCAAATTAATTATCATAACTGGATTCTGCTCAATCAAACACAACATCGCTTTCAAATCCCAAACTAAAATAAAATGAGAAACAATTCGTTTTTGCTCAACATGCCCAAAATGTAAAAGAAAATAAACGCATAAACATGTTACTCCCTACAACATACAAGATATATATAATATTAAAAATGTTGTTCTATAGGTTTTACTAACTTTTTCCTCTTGATAGAGATTATCCATTTAATTCGTCGTTCTCGTTTCCAACTTGCTTGTGGAAATTTATTTATTTATGATTACTGTTTTTGCGACTGTTTTTGCATTTAACTACGCTGCAGGTTTCGTGGCGCATATTTATTTATTTTTAGATGCCCTAATTTCGCTAGTAAAAAGTGACAGTTGGCCTGACGAAAGTTCCTTTTTTGGCCACGGCGCGCGCTGCGATCGATTCGTGGTTCCCCCACCACCTACTTCGCACCCAGCGAATAAGTCAATATTTTACTGTTTGATGTAATTAGGTAGTACCTACCTACGATATTACGTCGGATTAATAATTAATGATAATCACCAAATAAAAAATTTAAAAACCGATTTCAACCGATTTTTGTTGATATTTCATAAACTGCTTTACCGATTTTGATAAAATTTACATGGGACCATCTCGGAAGTATAGGGTATACTTCCGAGATGGTGATCAAATACGAAAAGAATTTTGTCAGAATCATTCATATCTGTAAATTGATAACTCTATGTGAGAGATGAGGGATTCACGACAATTACCGAGGTTGGCCGAAGTTTTAACTGATTTTAATCGTATTGTAAGAGTCTAGCCAGCCGAACACCGTCCAGAAGCGCAGGATTCTCCAGGTATCTCCGTAGGCTTCTCGAAGTTACCTCGGTGCTTTGAGGATTTCAGCCCGTTGTTTAGAGTTAGGCTAGCTTCCTAGCAAATGAACTGTCAAACCGTACAGAGTTAGTCAGTTTATATGGTCTGACAGTTCATTTGCTTGGAAGACTTAGCGTAGTCGGACTCTAGCTACTGCATCGCATTCCAGGATCACGTAGCTGTTTCTTCGGCCGACAGGCATCCCCTACACAGGGGCAGAGAATCGGCTCTTTTTTGACGACGGTTGAAAAGTAAATGGTAACCAAAAAATCCAAAAACTCAAGTCGTCAAGATGCCTTCTTAGCATTCAAACGTTTCTTGTAAACAATAGTACATTACATCAGAGGCCGGGAAAATGAGGATTTCCGGCCAAGTAGGATAGTGATACGAGGCCGGGAATCCGTTTTCACGACGAGGCATATAGTGCTTTTCTCAAACATACAATGAAATAAAAAAATATACTTCAAAGAACAACATTTTATTAATTGACAAATAGGACATTTTAGTCTAACTACCAACCTTTAAAAACAGCCAGCTGTGTGAATGACCTTGTTGTTGAAACCAAAAAAAAGTTACTTTGCAGGCCTAGGCCTGAAAAGCAGTATGAAATCCCTTTACAGTCCTCTCGAGTTGTTGCGCCCAAAAAGCGATACCTACTTCCGAGCCTATTATAAGGAACGTAAAGAAAATATTTCATTGCATGTTTGAGAAAAATATTTTGTTTGGATCCGGCCATGACCGGCAGCCGGCGACGTTGCCATAGCAACCTCGCAGCCGACGCCGTTGCTATAGCGACCCGGCGAGGCACGAAGCTAGAAGTTTGCAGGCATTTATAGCGAAATCTCGCTAATCAAACACGTTTAATGTACTATACGCTTTACGATTAATAAAATTATGTCTCAAGGAGTGTTCAGTACCTACTTAGTTCGAAAATACATCCATGCTTGCATGCACACACATCACATGCTTTATTTTTTTATCCGATACATATGCAACCCGATCCGATGCACATGTTATTTTGGGTACAGTTACAAATTAAACCTCTTTAAAGAGGAGCAAATGAAAACGAATGCTTTTACAAAATAATAAATGAAACAAGCATGCATTACCTATACAATTATAATCTGTTATTCCACTTTTTCTGGAGCCTTCTCGTGGAGCCAACTGTTGATTTATAAATAGGTAACAATAACAACCCTCAGCAGTCCCGTTGCGCATGTCCAATTTCATTGATCTAGGCATGTAGGACACAAACATCGCGCCGAGAAGTCTAGAATCGTGTCACTCATCCTACTACGTCACAGGATAGTGAGGGATGACATGAGTTATTACTGTTCGATTTTAAATTGAGAATCAACCCTCTACGACGCAGGTGTGATTTTATCGAGTCTTTACTGTCCTGCCCACGCCAGCTTCCCAAGCCGGGCTGACCAGAAGCCAGTTTGAGAGAGTTCGTTGGATAGGCCGCTCGTTCCAGAGTACGATGAATTAAGTATATGTATAAATTACAAATTTATTATTAAATTTTTGATTAAATAATGGTTTTTACGAAATTTTTGACAAGCTCAAGTCTGATCACGACGAAGAGAGGCAGTTATTGGTAAGTTTGCAACTAGTTTAACAACACGGCAATTTAAAAAAAAACCGGCCAAGAGCATGTCGGGCCACGCTCAGTGTAGGGTTCCGTAGTTGCTCATCCTTTTCAATAAACTGCTTTATTAAGCCCAAGGTTTACGTTAAGAAAGATTTTAAGCTCTATAAAAAGGTCGTAAACGCCTTCCAGAAGTCAACTTACGACCTTTTAAAGAAAAAATATGAAATTTGGCGATAACTCAAAAACGGCTCGACCGATTTTGTTCAATATAGTTTTCATTGAAAGTACTTATAAGGCTTCATTAACATGAATTTTTCCGATTTTTTTCGACCCGTGGTTGAAAAGTTAGAGGGGGGGGGACACATTTTTTTTTGTTTTTGGAGCGAATATTTACAAAACTGCTGACTTTATCAAAAAATAATGTTAGAAGACCCCTATTATTTTTACAAGACCTATTCAACGACACCCCACACACCAGTGTTGAAAAGAAAAAAAAAATTCACCCCCACTTTAGGTGTTCGAGAGGTACCCGAAAAAAAAAAATTAATTTTTATTTTACCGTTCTGTCGGCGTTATACATACACATACTCATACCAAATTTCAGCTTTCTAGTACTAATGATCACGGAGCTAAGCCGCGGACGGACGGACGGACGGACGGACGGACGGACGGACAGACGGACATGGCGAAACTATAAGGGTTCCTAGTTGACTACGGAACCCTAACAATACCCAAGGACCGGAGCCGGTAGAATTTATGATTATTAAAGATTTCAAAGTTTTCAAAATAGAATGCGTAGGGTACTAAGTAAAGTATCCGGCATATAATTTTATACGTATTATTAGCAAACAGTTTATTAAGAAAATTCGTTGGCTAGGTTGCTCGTTCCAGAGTACGATAAATTAAGTCTAGGTATACATTATTACATATTAATTATTGAATTTATAATTAAATAATTATTTATAAAAATGATTTTTACGAAATTTACTCATCATGAGAAGCTCAACTTCGAACAAGACGAAGAGGTGACAGTTATTGGTAAGTTAAGTTTAAAAAACACGGCAATTTTAAAATCAATAACCCTAAATTAAAACAATAAACCCTAGGAAACATTAGAACTCGGCAGTGGCGAACTGTTTTCAGAATTTGCATAACATGGACCTTGTCACTAAATGGTAGATGTGGTGTAATTTAATAACTAATGAAACTAACTAATAATTGTTTATTAAGGATTTCCAACTTTTCAAAATAGAATGTTCTATATGCTTATGTAAAATTATATGGCACTAAGTATGCGGCATATAATTTCACAAGGACGCCGCCGGCCGTCGCGTTTTCTGCCTCTTACAACATGGTACCCTTCAAACGAAGCGTGAAGAAAGCATCTCTCGGGCCAGCATGGCAGTGTCAACTGACGTGCCACCGTTGGTTTCATGTCCGTTGCTCTGACTTGGGCTCCCCCCTTTTTGTTTGCAATCAGGCGAAGTGGCAAAGGCGATGGCCTAACTATTAAGTCTGTGGCCTAGGGGAGGGGAGAAAAGATTTTTTTGGATATCTAGTCAAGGGGTATGGCTCTTATTGGCGACGCCCTTGCAATCTAATACAAAAACAGTTGGATGCACTGCAAAGTGCGCGCGCACCTAACAGACTCCGACACGTGAGTGTGCAACAGATTTTCACAGCGGCGGATGTGCTGGTAGGTATGCACTTATACAGACTATCTACTAAGTATAGACATTCACTCTGTAATCTTTCGTGAACTGTTTTATCTTATTAATAAAATAAAATAACACTTTTTTTTTAATTCTAGTTTTTAAATTTAGTTGAAATTTTTAAAGGTTTATTTTAAGGACTGCTTAGTAGTTATTGCTTTTAATTTTCAATAATTTTATGCACATGTAAAATATATTAGGTAGGTAAGTTAAAATAAATTAAATAACACGTTTTTGGTTATTGCCAATTACATTCGAAGTTGAAACCGAAAGTTATTGATATATGATATGATGTTTTAGCGCTTTTTACAGAATTTATTATAATTACTGCGTCTGTTGACAACATTCATCTGATCTATGATTAATTTAATGGGAAAATATTAACACACCGAATTTTTACTCATCTATTGTATTTTGTTTTAGGTACGCTTTGGTCAACCTGTAACATCGAAATAAAGGTTCGTAAAAATGTTAATGCGTTAGTTTGGAACTGTACATTTATTGCTATGATGACCTTGATTGCCCTTGCAGTTCACAGAATCACACGTGTGTTGAGATAATCCGTCTGATCTATGTATTGATTGACTGAGCCATGTTTTATGCAGCGAAATTTTTGCTAATTGTAATTATTTGTTCAAGGTATGTGTTTGTCAACCTGTAAAATCAAGACATGGGTTCGTAAATTGTATATTAATTGACATTTAATTAAATTAACTTGTTTATGTTTGTCCTATAAGTATGATTTTATTATCCTATTTATCCCTAAATTTGTATCTTCAATGTGACAATTTTAGCAGAGTGTAAAATACTCGACATAGGGATATTTATAGTCCCTTTATTGATATGATGACCTTGATCCGACCTGACCACCAGAATTACAGTCTGTTGACAGCATTCATCTGATTCAGTGACGCACAAAAACTTGCCATTATATTTGAAACTGTTTGCTATATCATTATTTTTTGTTCCAGATATTTTTTAACGTGTACCTAAATTTATTGTAACATGACGAGAAAAATAAGAAAGGTTCGTAGGTACCTTTTCTATTGTTTATAATGTCGAATTGTTTTATTGGATCGGAATAATAAATAAATTAAAATATTTGTTTATTCAGGTATTAACCCATTGATTTTAACATTACCTAACATTAACATTAATACATTAATTCATTAATTACTATTAAATTGAAATAAGAATAATAAGATTTTCATATCGTAATTAAATTAAGTAGGTATGTACATTACATTTACATTTAGTATTAAATCTCAATGGATATTTTAAAAATTAAATAGTAATTCTAAATATTCAAGACTGACGCCTCACTCATAAAGTAACATGTTGCGCACACCACTTTCACTATAATAAATGGTTATTGATATGATACCCGTGACTTAGATCGCTTAATGAAACATCATGTTGAAACACTTTTGTGATCTAAGGACAACCAACATAGGATATATTTTAAACATGTATTTTGCTTAGAACGTGTTTTTTATAGATACCTACAATGTTGGCATGCTGTTAATCAATAAAAAGGTTTGTAAATTCTATATCTATCATTAATGAAAGCGGTCTTGCCAAGAACCCGTGTAAGATTCAAAGTAGGTACTGATAAATTAAGACTTGTGTAATATACTAAAATACATCTTTGTAGAGACCGTTGGAAAAGTCGTTTCATGTTTTCTTTTTATAGATTTTATTTTGATTGATTTATAAAATTTCTTCGATCATTATTATTGCAATTTATTTTATTACTTTTTACATACAATTTTGTCAATTCGTATAAATCATTGCGATAAGTGTCACAAAAGTTTATATATTATTTATCAAACGGAATGTTTTAAACCGTTTAAACCTATTTCTTTTTTATTTCAAGTTTCAAGAGTTTTGGAACCGTACTATTATTGATATGATGGCCTGCACCTTGATGGCAGTTGCATACAAAATGAATAGAAAAGAACAGAACACAATTGTTTGTTGATAACGTTTAGTTTGTCTGATCATAATCTATGATTGATTGACCGATGAATAATTTCTACAGCGAATATTAAGATTTTACAATTCTTTTTTCTTGATACTTTTGTGATGCTGAATCAATATTAGATCAGGTTCTTAAATTTTACATCAAGAATCATCTTTTATTTATTAATAGTGTTGTAGTTATGATATTCGTAACCTGTACCAACGAAGCGAACCTAGAGGCTAGCCAGAGAGCTCTAGGCTGTCACGTACCTTTACGTGTATATAGATATGATGACCTTGATAGCAGTTGCGTAAGGACCAAAAAGTTGAACGTGATTTAGGCGTAGTTAGCCGTACTTACAGAAAAAGCGATCGGAAAAAGTTCCATTGTGCGACAAAAATTAACGACACAATAATGAACCTCAAAACGGTACCTTAAGGTGCCTACATTATTCGATGGTTAATTTGTCGTCGTACTACAATGGAAAAATTGATTCAAATTTTAATTAAATGAGTCAAGGTAGTAAACTTTTTGGTCTTCGTCTTTACCCAGTTACATAGGTACAGAGGTAACGTTTGTTGAAAACTTGTCTGATCTATTCTATAGCTGCTTGCTCACTTTAAGGCTCTTTATCCGTTCAAAAATGCTGCTTGTTTTAGAAATTTTTCTCTATGATCAAACATGTTTCTGAACATATTATCGATGTAACTACTTAGAACAGGGCCATTGCGATTTATTACTATACTACTATTACTAGTGTAAGTACATATATTTGAAACCTACAATTTGAATTTTTTATTTATAATTTTCTGGTTCAAAAATTTGTCCAAATTCACGCAGGAAACTTTTTTTTTACTTATATTCGACTGCACGCAATTAAAGCATGAAATAGCTACGTGACTTTCTAGAACTCAGGGAAAAGTATTATTCACTTCAAAATGTTGGTTTTTTTTTTCTAAGTAAGTAGCTCCTTATCCTTTCTTTTATATTTATCTGTAGCTTTTAGTACTTATTGTAAATATACTCTGTCATAATATGAAAAAAAAAATTTTTTCGAAGGAATAAGGTCTAGCTCTCAACCGTGAAATTAATTAACAATAATTAAGGAAAACACCGTTATTGATATGATGTCCTACATCCCATACCTACAGCAGAATTACCATCTGTTGAATACATTCGTCTGATCTAAAAAACAGTAACTAGCCGTAATTTCTCAAGCGTATTTTGGCTATTAAACTTATTTGTTCTAGGTTCATTTACGTCCACCTGTCAAATGAAGAAGTGTGTGGAAGGTAATTACAATGAAAATAAACTTTCATTCCAATCATCACCCAAAAAATCATGAATCATTTATGAAGACAAGTTTTTACAGTAGTAGCACAGAATACTTAATAGTACTGCATACAGAATGAGCACCGAATCGAGTTACCTCACCCCGCAAGGGCACCGAGTTGGAACCGAGTTGGCTGCGTAGAATTTTTTTGACAGGGTTGTGTACCTACTGTGCTATAGGACTCGTATGATGGTGATGGTAATGGTGATGTTGGTGGTGACTGTCGGTGATGATGGTGATGATGATGATGAAGGTGGTGACTGGTGGTGGTGGTGGTGGTGATGATGATGATGGTGGTGGTGATAGTGTTGACGATGATGATGAATGATTTGATAGTGATGATGATAAATGATGATGATTAGTAATGATAATGATGATGGCGGTGTTGATTCCGATGGTCATGGTCATGGTGGTGATGATAATGATGATGATTGTAATGACGATGCCGATGTTGATGGTGATGATGACGATGATCACAAAATCACCGCAATCGGCATCAACACCACCAACACCATCACCACCACCACCACCACCACCACATTCACCACCACCACCGCCACCATCACCGCGATCGTCATCACCACTTTATTTGCAACTAAAACACCAACTAGGTACTTGTTGCAATGCGTCTGAGGCAGCCCTGTGCGTCTTACACACACACATTGACACTGACATTCAAGTTCAGTTTTTAATAGGTAGTAGTAGCAGCAATAACGTGCATACGTCATACATTGCATTATTAAGTATCAATATCAAACCTTTTTGTACGGGGGCTTGAACGGCATAGCATCGCCTCAATACGGGCATGTTTTAGCGAGAGTCGGCGGTTAGGTATAATTTCACTTAGGGCCGATTGTTCAATCACCAGATAAATTTATCTACCAGTTAAAATTATTGCTAACCTTTTCTCCCGTCACGTCATATAAAAGAAAAGTGACACCCAACATTTATCTGACAGATATGTTTTATCTGGTGATTGAACACTCGGCCCTTAGATAGGTACTTGTATTTATTGCTACTTGCTTGAAATTTTACACACATATTAAAAAATATGCACTTTTGGTAAAATCACTTATTGCACTTATAATCACTAATATAGTTATTTCACGCATTATACCTCTCTCTAAAGAAATAAAGAATTAACGTTACTACGAGAGATTGTCACTATTGTTCGATTTTTAAACATTAGTTTATAAATAAGAGTTATTGATATGATGACTGCCTTAAGGCCCGCGGAGCCTAAAACCTAATGAGGATAAAACTTTACTGATGCACTGAAAACCGAAAAGCCACTCTTCCTAGATGTATTTTTACTATTTCAGTATTTTTATCTGTTTTAGGTACTATTGGGAAGATATTAAGACTCAAAAAGGTTTGTTTTTTTACTTTAAACGCTCTCAGCTATTTTAACGGAGCCCTACTGCTGCGCACGGTCGAGCTACACACGTGGGTACAAAAACGCTTTGTATGAAAATGTAGGTAGATACTTCCACAGTAGTGCACGAGCACGCTGCGCACGAAATGACGTCACTGATACCAATATTATAACAATGTACCCACGTGGGCGACGTGTATAGCGTGTCCGTGCGTAGCGTGCGCAGCAATGGGGCTCCGGCCTTTTAGTTAATTGGCCCGGGAATATATTTGTGCCTAGTTATACTTTGCGGCTTTAGCTCTAAGTCATTGAATTTACGTTCCAATGTCAGGCTAATCAAGGGCTGCTTTAACTGGCGCAGTGTACAGACTAAATTAAATACTTTTTTTTTACAACGACACAACGTACAGGTCTGACACAAAAGGGTAGAAATTCAAAAGTGGAAATACTGTCATGTCGTCCCTTTCTAATCAATCTAAGAAAACGGGGACGTCAATACAGTATTGCCACTTTTTAATTTCTACTCCTTTGTGTCAGACTATAATGGCTCCACTTCGCCTGATCTGATGGTAAGCAAAAAGGGGCGCCCACTTGGTCTGAGGGCGCCCAAGTCGCAATGAAAACTGACAAAATTCAAAGGCTAAAAACTTAAGAGTCGGAATGACACCTTTTCAGCGTAGTGACTTTATTAATTAGATGCATTGAGGTATTATTTATATAGAGCCACAGACCCGAATAAAAGTGTCAAATAAAGTGGCACCGTTGTCATGTTCAAGTAGATGCCAATAACGCTTATTTATAATTTGCAGCAACATATTGACTTCGTACAAAAGAACTCTTTGTTTAAACGTCTAAGTGTCAAGTTGACTTAATTACTTATTACCACAAATATTTTACGTGTAAATTAACTTTTTTAGCGTATTCTGACTGAAGTCTCTTGTCAAACTTGGAACATGGCACGAATGGATCAGATTTTAATATTTTTACATACTGAAAATATTTTCACTATTATTTTATTTAGGTATTTAAATACTACATTTTTTATTTGAACTAAATAAACTCGTAAATTGTTAATAACTAATTAAGTTACGTTTTTATTGTAAATTGTTAATAAAAAAAATTGTTACGTTTTTATTTAACAACTGCATAAAAAGTTTCCGATAGAAGGGATCAGTAATAATGACATTATTTCTCCTTGTTCCAGTATGTGAAATGAGAGTAAGACAAGTGCAAAATATTGACATTATTAACCCTTTAAAGTTTGATCTTATTTGTCGGTGGCGTGGTATGCACGGCAGCACACGTCGCCGTCGCCTTATGTGCTCTTGGCGTTCAAAGTTTTAAACTGACAGTGTCTAGACTCTGTGACAAAATAAAACAATAACAACAGAGCAATTTTTTAGTAATTTATGAATGTCACCATTTTACGCTTCTGTTGATTAACATAAAAAAAACATGATTATGACGAACACACGAGAGACGAATTATTTGGCTTCAATTATTCTTCGCGTGTTTAGAAACCTCGATATCATTTTTGAAGATCTATCCACCCACACGTATGTGTTTGATGAAAAGATTTTTTTTGAGTTACAGTTCTAAGTATGGAGAGCCCCCAATATTTATTATTTTTTTTTATTTTTGCATCAAAATCTTAATGCATGCAGTTCACAGAATACATCTACCTACCAAGTATAGCTCTTATAGTTTCGGAAAAAAATGCCTGTGACATACGGACGGACAGACGGACAGACAGACATGACGAATCTATAAGGGTTCCGTTTTATGCCATTTGGCTACGGAACCCTAAAAATAGAATAATTATTTATTGCACTCCTTAGTTTATTAATCCATACTAATATTATAAATGCGAAAGTGTGTCTGTCTGTCTGTCTGTCTGTCTGTCTGTTACCTCTTCACGCTTAAACCGCTGAACCGACTTAGATGAAATTTGGTATGGAGATAGTTTGAGACCCGGGAAAGGACATAGGATACTTTTCATCCCGAATAAATTTAGTGTTCCCATGGGATGAGCGGGTAACACCGCGGGGCACAGCTAGTAAAATATAAAACTATAGCGACTCCTTCGATTTTTGTTCTGTGATGAGGTGCATTTTGTAGGGACAAAGTTAATAATTCTAATACAAAAATTTGCTATGAGTTTACATAGGATTCGTTAATTAATCAATAGAACTTAAGTAAAAAAGAATATTCCGTCCTGTTCCTTTATTTTATAGTTGTTGTTGTTATATCTGTAATTTTTCACTGAAAATTAAGTCACTTTTGAGACCCGTCACGTGTCATGGTCTAAACGAGACTGATCGCCCAACTAATGCGATTTGTGATTTTGCATTAGTTGGGAGGGTGCCATTTTTTCCGTCTGATTGTGTGTCCATGTAATTATTACGTCAATGATTAGATGTTTTTTTTTTCAGATAAACGCCTGTATCACGGACCATAAGAATACTATAGACTGGGTATTGGGCGGGGCACGCGTAGCCAAGCTTAAGCGCAAATTTCCAAATATATGTCAACGTGATGTCAACAGTCACTTAGTTACCGTACGAACCTGCTTGAGTAATTATGTGCCAAAAAATTAGAAATATGCCAAATTGTGCAATTATAATCATCACAGGCGAGATCCGCATAAGTACTTAAAAAGATACCTGATGCAGTTTAATTTCACTGGCAAGTAATAAAATTCGGTATTTTGTAATATTTCGTAAAACATTGCACGATTATACATTACTAGCTTGACATGGCAACTATTCACGCAACATCTTTAGGAACACGCAATGTATACGTCCGTCTGACAATTTAGTGCGGGGGAACAAGTCTAAATCATAAATTGTCGATATTCTGTATGGAGGTTTAATGTGATTCGAGCCGCTCGTGATTCCACTTTATCACCTTGTTTTTTAGGGTTCTATACCTCAATCGGAAATAACGGAACTCTTATAGCATCACTTTGTTGTCCGTCCGTCCGTCCGTCTGTCTGTCTGTCAAGACCCTATATCTCGAGAACGCGTATCGAGTTGAAATTAATACTATATACCCAGGTCTACGGTCCCTTGAAGCTGTGAAAAAAATCAAACTTCTACTCTACGTTTACGTGAAAAAAAGATACGGCCGTTTATGTCGCCAAAAACGTACGTACATTTCGACACACTCAAGTGAATCAAAATGATAGGGTACTTCCCGATGACCTAGAACTATGAAATTTGGCACTACTACAAATACAATACTTATAAAAATCTGAAATCGTCACAACGCAGTCACTACAAATACTTATAAAAATCTTAAAAAATATAGTCCTTTTCAAACAACAAAAACACCTTTTGTACGATAAGTTTTCTTTTGTGAAATAAAGATTAAATAAATAAATACCTAAATAGGTAAATCATATTTGGAGATCTTGTTTGGTAAGGTAAAGCAATAATTTAAATATATTTTGAAGTGCACTCATAGTCAGCTCACATAATTTCTAACACAATTTACAGTACAGTCAACAACAAAACGCATATGTTTAAACTTTCTAACCATATATAAGCCGAAAAATTAAATTATATTTAAATGTAGGTAGTGTAATTAAGACCTAGCTCGATAATACCATAATATTAATCCATCACCAAATGATAGACAATAATTAGTCATACCACAAGGAAATATCTGTTAATATTATTTGCCAGACTCTACCTGTTCCAAATGTTGTAAGGTGATGTTTTTATTATTCATATATTAAATATTTTTAACATGCATTATATTATAAACCTATACATATTATTATTTTATCGACATCGACTATTTTGATTTGATCACGCCCTTAACCTTTAGAATCAGTAGATGCATACCGCTGGCTGAGCTTACATTACATTTTCTGGGTCGTTAAAATTAGACCCCGTGTTACAAGGATAAGGTTCAATTTTATATGTTTTAAAATTGTAACATAAAACCTTGCAATATTTTGCCAGCGTTAATATCAAAAGTGACACTACTGAATTGACAGAAGTACAAATCAGTTTCTTGTCAATTCGAGACTTTGTCGTACTGAATCATAAAGTCTCATTTGCTTTTTATTTTATTTCTATTTAAGTTATAATAAAAATAAATGCATTGTTTGATATGCAGAGGCCACTGATAACGGGTGGTGAAGTAACATTGAAAATACTAGGGCTGGCACTACATATTAATATTACATTAATATTTTTACGTGTATAATTTGATAAACCTATTTGATAAAAAACAATATATGTACCTACTTATTTTATTCATAGGTATATATAGTGTGATGCCAATTGCCTTAAAAAAGGTTTCATTTGGTTGTTGAACTCTATAAATAATAGGTAGGTACTAAATTGTCATTTATTTGTCAAAATATGTTTGATGACATATAAATACTTAATTTTATGTTCAGTAAAAAAAAACCTGGATAATCGTGCTGAATTTTCTCAGTTTAAAGTAGAACTAATGGCAAAATTGGAAATAAATTGAATGCGTCGCGGAATAAATGGTTAGTAATTTTAGTAAAACTGTGCTTCATCTTAAATTGTTTTAGCGACGTTTATACCAGTATGTCAAATGTAGGTAAGTACACGAATTAAATGAATATTGTGTGACAGCCCTATGATTCGATTTCAATGAATTTTCACCACTGATAACGGGGTCTGCTGATATGCATATTATAAGGGCTAAAATTCTCGATACTTTGATCGTAGTAGTGCATGACCACGTAATACGCACACACTAGCTCAGCCAATGTCAACTCACTTCTGTTTGTTGTAAAACCTTATTTTTATACGAATATAATTGTGTGCGTGTAAAAGTCGGCTAAAAACAAACTGCGCTGAATACCATCTCCATATACTCCGTGGCCTGTATGTATAAAATAAGGCTAGAAAGAGGTTTGTACTTTTTCTATAAATTTTATTTTTCAGAACACGGTATCCAATCATCTATACTAGAGTCTGGCTACAGTGGCTACCCAAATAATGGTGACAGATATTTCCTTGTGGCATTACCAATTGTCTATGATTTAAACAATTTAGTAGGTGGGTCCTCTATAAATAATTTTGATACTTTTATGTATGTACTAGTTCTAACATTCCGATCAAGTTGAAATTTGGCATAGTACTTATGTATTTTTTTTTTTGGTGACGGATTAATATGGTATTATCGAGCTAGGTCTTATTTACACTACATTTAATTTTTCACCTTGTATATGGTTAGAACGTGTAAACATATGTGTTTGTCGTTGACTGTACTATAAGTACATAGTGGTAGAAATTATGTGAGCTGACTATGAGTGTAGACGTCAACATATATTTAACTTATTTCTTTAGGTGCCTTACGAGTGCATAGAAAATCAAAAATATGTTCTACTTTCAAAACTATAATTCCTACTACAAAAAGTGTGGCCAGCCGCAGATTTTTTAAATTTCCCGCCAAATCTTTGAGTAATGTTTCATTAGCCAGACTATAGGCTCAGATACACGCTTTGCAATATTGTCCGCGCGGAACGCGAAATAAATTATCGTAATAGCTTCTTTTTTGCTTTGTTTAGATTCTGGAAAGAAACTTGGAGGCCACAAACAGCGGCAAGCGATAGTGATGAGGGAAACAACGCGAAAGCTCGGAGCGCGGTCTGTCGCTCTTATCAAGAACCTGGAGCCACAGCCAGGAACCTGGATAGTTTCAACATCGGGGATAGCTGGAAGACTGAGTGGACAAGCTCTGGTGCCGGCTGAACAGACTCAGAACAGGACACGGCCGCTGCAACTTTTTCCTACATAAGTGGGGATGGATAGAGTCTCCACTGCGAGTGCGGTGAGGAAGAGCAGACCACTGAACATATCATCCAACGATGCCCACTTCGCTCATACGCTGGATCTGCTGAGGACCTGTATTTTATGTCTCCTGACGCAGCCGCCTGGCTTAACAATCTGAAAGTTATTCTTTGATTGCTTGCATGAAACATATTGCCGTACGATTAAATAAATAAATCAAGAACCTAGGCCACAATAGCACTTTTAAACGTATGAATTTAGAATCATTGCAACAGTCAGCTATCTTTAACAAAATAATGGCTGGCCTGTTGAGTTTCTTTCGGGTTTCTTCTCAGCCAGATCTACCCCAAAAACTAAAAGTGCTCTTGTGACTTACAGAATTAGATAGATAGAATCTCCGTTATTATCTGTCCTAGAAACAATATTTCAAATGTAAATTATAGTACATTTAATTCTCTACTTGTGCATTTTGCATTTTAAACACTGACTAACCATCCTAGACAACATATCAAAAATTCAAAACTACCGGACCGTTTGTAAGGTATTTTAGTCTCTATTCAGCGATTTGTGTAATCTTAGAACTGTCATATTTGTAAGTTGTATTAACTTATTTGATTAAATAATTTTGTTTAATGATTAATGTGTTTTAAAACCAATTACTCCTACTAAGGATTTCCTTTCGATTTCCTTTCCAACCAGTATGCTGCGCATAAAACCGTGCGGTCAAGTTGTTTTTTTTTTTTTTTTTTCATTAACGTTTCGCCAAATTTCCATATGTAGGAAAATATATTTATTTATTTATTTAATCTTTATTGCACAAAAGAAAAAAAGATCGTACAAAAGGCGGACTTAATGCCATAGGGCATTCTCTACCAGTCAACCATCGGGCAAAGCAGATAAGTTGTGGGCGGTGCAACTAACTGTTTTTTTACTGAAACCCGATTTATTTTCAGTTTTATAAACATTGTGTTAAATCCCATTAGGTTTGGTTAGGTTTGTTTCTTAATTATTCTGAAATATGAAAATTTGAAAAAAATATGGATTTAAAAATTAAAAATATGGCGAATCGTTTCATATGGGAAACAAAAATTTTTAACAAAAAATAGAACCGACTTCAGTAAAACTAAAAAGCCGAAAATAACCCGTTCAAGTACAGATTACATTTGACTCACCCTTTGAAATCGATCCCAAACCACTCAGTTATTATATTTATATATTAAAGTTTACGTGAGGTTTGGCACCGACTTCAAAGGGTGAGTCAAATGTAATCTGTACTTGAACGGGTTATTTTCGGCTTTTTAGTTTTACTGAAGTCGGTTCTATTTTTTGTTAAAAATTTTTTTTTCGCTTTTTAGTGATTCATATAAAATACTTATGGCGGGGTGATCAGGGAGGTCTTGAAGGCATGCATCTCGTTTGAAATATCTCCTAACTCCTAACTGTTAAGGAGTTGTACCTTCCATCATCAGTTCAGCATGAGAAGATGATGACTGCCATATGCAAATACTTAAATAGTTTTAGAAAATACATGAAAAATATTATGAGTGCCTATAAAATTTCAGGAATTCCTTCGATTCCTCATGGATCTCGTCATCCGATCTTCACCAAAATTTTATGGGACCAACCTTGAGATGTCTATTCATGAACCTAAAAAGAATTTTCCAAATCGACTCATAAATGACGGAGTTATGAGGTAACAAACATTAAAAAAAAAAAAAAAAAAAAAAAAAAAAAAAAAAAAAAAAAAAAACATACAACCGAACTGAGAACCCCCTCCTTTTTTTGAAGTCGGTTAAAAATTGGGATTTATGATAGGTAACCGAATTACTATATATAAAAAACATATATTACCGAATAACGCATGTCTATATATTTTGAGAGCGTTTATTGAGCAGTCGTTACATCCAACAACACCAAGTATTTTTAAAGTACTTACTTGATTTTTTTTTATAGTTTCCTTTAGACTCGAGAAAAACGCAGAAAACTTCAAGTTAATTAGGTTCTACAGTAGTAACTACAGAAAAAACACATTTATCCATGCTTCAATAAAAAAAATGTGGTGTCATTACATCTTCTCTATATAATAAAAGAAAGTCGTGTTAGTTACACTATTTATAAGTCAAGAACGGCTGAACTGATATGGCTGAAAATTGGTGGAGAGGTAGCTTAGAATCAGGAGAAAGACATAGGATACTTTTTATCACGTTCCCGTGGGATTAATAGTAAAAAGCTATCTCTACATTTATCGACTTTCAGGCCGTACAAAGTTCGCCGGGTCAGCTAGTGTTTCATAAATTAACAATAGTTTCGATTAATTTAATTTGTTATACTGGCAATAATTTTCATACCGCCATATTGTAAATGTCACGTTATGATTGGCTGGTTGGTGACACTCGGCTGTCATAGAAAAAAGGGAATTCTCTCAACTATATTGTATGTATATTTTTATGTCCCTTAATATATTGTTAAGCATAACTCAATAAGATATTGTTTCTGCAAAATATTGCAATACCCTTACAGAGTGTCATGTTAGCTATAGATAACCTTTAGAATTAAGACATCTGTACACTAACACACTGTGTACTATGCAATACAATACAAATACTCTTTATTTCACACCACAACATGAGATACATTAAAAAAACAGGCAGAGGTATTACAACAGGTGGTCTTATCGCCAAATAGCGATCTCTTCCAGACAACCTTTAGGTAGAAATATGAGAGCAATAAAAAAAATCTCATCTTAAATACTAAGTCGGTAAGATTATGGCGGGGTCCGTTCTCATGCGCGGGATGCGCGACATCGGCACCTTGTGCGCTCGCATGAGGTGCAGCTTGCGCTTCCAGCTGTCAACGAAGCCGCGGGCGCACCCTGGTGCCGGGCAGCGGTAGGGCCGCGCGCCGGTGTGGGAGCGGGAGTGCCGCGTCTGTGGAAAATAGTTTGTGTCATAAGGGTGGTAAGGGGGGATTACTAACGAAGGTATATTTAATAGAAGCCCGAAGGCGGAGGGCTTTTCATGGCTCGAGTTATAATCCCATTACTGCCCGTCATACACCGTGTTTTTTATCACATTTGGGAGGAAATAAAAACTTTTTACTCGAGCGGTTTGTACACATAATTAAAACTTATTGAACCGTGTCTATCGCTATATTTTTGATTTGCCTTCATTGCCTCACGATGTCACACGGTTTCACGTGCCGTGAAAATTATCTAATACAAAAATCCGCAATAGCAGAAAATTTAATAACGTCGGGGACGAATCACTGGATCGAGTTGGAAAATCTTTTGAATGACACAATTATCAACGGAGAGTAAAGGGAGGCTATTGAAATCAAAAAAGCACCCTGAGAATTTCGATCGGGAATATGGTTTTAATTTATCGCCAACTTGGGGACCATTGATTCAAAAGGGGCATATATCTTCGGATCTGTGCGCGGACGTTGTGAGTGTTGTGTCGTACCGGTGATAGACAATAAATATTAACAAATACATTTGGCCGACATCTCCAGTAACCATTGGCTGTTTCATCAGTACGCCTGAGACCACGACGTGTGAAACCGTGTCGAGTGTGACAAGCCTAA
This sequence comes from Apotomis turbidana, assembly GCA_905147355.2. Taxonomy (NCBI): domain Eukaryota; kingdom Metazoa; phylum Arthropoda; class Insecta; order Lepidoptera; family Tortricidae; genus Apotomis; species Apotomis turbidana. The sequence continues at coordinate 58,966,663 of LR990280.1, read as the reverse complement.
ACTACGATTTCTAATTCAAGATCAAAAAAACTACGACAGATACGTCACTGTCAAAATTGACAACATTTAAATGACATCTGAGTTTGTTTCTTGGCTTGCACCATTTTTTTTTTTATTTATTCATGACCATGGTTACAAGACCTTCAGTCGAAGTCATAAAAATACAATCAATCTTATTTATAAATAAAGAACTGAAGTTTACAAGAGAGATACTTAAATCTATGTACATTAAAATGCTCAAGTGTTACAAGTACAATACCAGATTTTTTACCAAAAATGTCTGATGTTTAAGTTTTTATTATCTCCTCTCGTAATTATGTAATAATAAATATAATATATCTAGTTATTTTGTTACATCATAGAGTTAAAGTTACCAATAAATAAATTGTGTTAGCGTGTTTAAAAAAGAAAAAGGAATTTACTATTGTAAAAATATTATATTGCAGTGGCAACCTTGTGGTAGTTTTTTTGGTCTTGAATTAGAGATCGTAGTATAGGCTGTCGGTTGGATGTATAAAATAAAATAAATAAATAAATATTAAGGGACAATCATACACAAATCGACCTAGTCCCAAACTAAGCAAAGCTTGTACTATGGGTACTAGACGACGATATACATAATATATAAATACATATATAGATAACATCCATGACCCAAGAACAAATATTTGCCCCGGCCGGGATTCGAACCCGGGACCGCCGACTCAGTAGGCAGGTGTCTACAAACCGAGCCGAACGCATGTCCGAGCCATGAACACTCACCAGGGCCGCTTTATCATGGAACGCCTTGCCGCAGGGGCAGCGGAGGGCCCGGGGGCGGTGCCGCGCCTGGTGGCGGCGCAGGGACGCCGCGCACGCGCCGCTGTAGCCGCAGGGACACGCGTGCGGCTTCAGGCCGGTGTGCGCGCGCATGTGGACCGAGAGGTTACCCGCTGGAGGCAACAGACATATTATACTCGACTAGACCTTATAAGAAATATATGAAGGGACATGCAATCTTACACAAATCGACCTACTCCCTAACAAAGGAAAGCTTTTACTATGGGTACTAGACGACGATATATAGGTGGGTCATTCTAAAATTCGTTGCAGAAAATTGTCCATAGTAAAAACAACTCTGTCAACACAAAATACCACTATGTTACTGTTGACAAAACTGAAATATTAATAATTTATACTAGATTAATAATAAGGTGTGGAAATGATGATGATCCTTGTTTTATTGAATTAAAAATGTGTATACCTAAACTTTACATATATTTAAACTAATTTTATGAAAACAAGCTTTTTTTTCGTTGGGACAAGTTTATCTGCAACGATTTTTAGAATGACCCAGGTATCGACCGCAAAAAGCGGAAACACTATAAACGCCAAGGGTATTCATTGGCGCAAAATTTTTCGAGATAAAAAGTAGCCTATGTGTTAATCCAGGGTGTCAGCTACCTTCACACCAAAATTTATCAAAATTGGTCCAGCCGTTTGAACGTGAAGAAGTGAAAAACATACACATAAACCCACTCACAAACTTTCGCCTTTATAATATTAGTCTGATGTATATCGTCGTCTTTTACCCATAGTACAAGCTTCGCTTAGTTTCTCTACAACATTGTGAGATCGACTTGTGTAAGATAGTCCCTTGATATTTATTTATTTCAGTTTCAAGGAATGCGGTAACCCACCTTGTTTAAAGCTCCAGCCACACACATAGCAGAGATGCGGCTTGTTGGGCTCGTGAAGCGTGAGATGGCATTTCAGAACACTCCTCAACTTGAAACTGCAACAAAACACACTCAAATTGTATAAGTATACTAGGTGTTTCCACTTGAGAGCTTATCTTGTATAGTAAAGTTGGCCATACACGCTAGGATATGCCTGCGCAGTTTTACCTGTACAGTTCAACTGCACAGGTAAACCCCAGCTGGGTGGAGCACACACATGCAGCGGTAAACCTGTACAAGCTCTCAGTTGTAACCATGTCGCCGTCGTCGCCTGTGCTTGATGCTGAGGCAGCACTGTTTGTTTGTTTATAGTACTAAAGTGGAAGAAAGACGACTTGGCCATCCGCCAAAGACATGATATTTCACGGTACGTACCTCATGTGGCAGTGGTCACACTGGTACGGGCGGTCGGCGGAGTGTGTCTTCGCGTGTACAACGAGGTCCTTGCGGCGCTTGTACCGCTTCCCGCACGAGCACACGTAGCGGCGCTCCGCTGAGTGTGTCACCGCGTGTACAGATAATTGTGATGGCCGCTTGAATGCTGGAAACAATTGACAAGATATCATATTTTTAAGACTACAATTTTATTGTCTGTGCTTCGCAGAAAAAGTGGACGTAGCCACTGTTTTTATATTTTACCTGCGATTACTAATTATTTTATTATTAATTGTTAAAATGTAGTAATTCCAAAACCATGACACAATGGAAAGGTTACTCTAGTCTGGCGTCTAATTAAAGAAAAAAGACAATTTGATTGAGCTTAATTTTTTTTTGCAGATAGGTTGAAGATTTAGTTGTCGTAGATTTCGGTTATTTTATGTATTTTCTTATATATCTTTACATACAGAAAAATAAAATCAAATATTTTTTTAGGATGAACACGACGCAAAGCTCTCTCGATCTCCATTATTATATTAATATGGAAATTATCCACCTATTAGAAATATGAAATGTTGTCAATTGATGATATTTCATCAAACATTTTTAAATTAAATCAGATAGAGTTAAAATTATATAATAAACACAATGCAATATTCCAAATTCCCAATAATTATATTAAATAAACAGATGAATCGTTTCAAGATTGTTTGGTACACTGGTAGCTTGATATCCCCAACTTTTTACCAGACAAAACAAAAAAGCAGATTGGGAGGAGGAGGATTTTATTACAGTTCTTATTACTATAAGCCTAAATTTTAAGTAACGCAATTTAATAACCATACCCCGGGGATTTTGGTGCACAAATGATTTAACACTAGGCTGACAGTAGGTGTGAAATCATTTGTGGACTGAAAACACCTGGATATGGTAATAACTAGGCATTGGACATTCGATAGCACGGTAAGACTTTAGAGAGCTAAGAGGAAGCCCATATTAAAATTAAATTACAATTGATACTCATAGTCATAGTCATAAGTGTATTTCATTCACCATAAATATTTGTGACTTTTCCATGTATTTTGGAGTTAATTTGGTTCTATATTGATGGAATATCTAGTTATGACTGGTCATCGAACTTCAATAAATATAAAACCCAATTTAATCCAGAAAACATGGAAAGTCACAAATATTTACCTACTTTATGACGAAAAAAACATAGTTTTACCATGCTATCAGAAGTCATGTCAAGGAATAACAAAACAATGCCAACTTACTCTTGGAACACTGTGTGCATTTATACACACTCCTGCATTTCTGGCTGCTCACGTGCTTGTCAAACCAAACCTTTGAGAGGAATATCTTTTTGCATACCATGCATACATATTTTTGATCCGATATAGATTTTTCTTTTGACGCTTTAACTGGTGTTTTAATTACACCCTCCGTAGCATATATCATGCTTGTAACTGACTCGATCACTGATGTTTCTATGTGGTCATTTGCAATTTCAGGTGTGATTTCATCTATAGGTTCGTCTTCAAATATAAGGTCTTCATTGTTATCATGAGGGAGTTCAGTATGCTTCGTTGGGTCAACTATTATAGTGCGTTGAGTCAGAAGATTTGTGAGATATTCATTCGTGTGTTGAGCTTCCTTAACATAAGTAAATGATGATTCAATCTTAATTGTGCAGTCGTAGCAAAATTGCTTTGGTAGTAAGTCATTTTCGGTTATCTGTAAAATGTATGACATTATTCTAGTAATTAAAAAGATGTTAAGGATGATTCTGAAATAAATTGGTATTTAGTTTACTTTACTACTACTACTTTTGCTAAATAATATGCGATAATGGGTATGTGGGTGGGTTAAAGTGGGTATTTTGCTAGTCACATCCATATTAAACTATGTAGCATAATGCGACTGTAAATACTTCATCAATCATGCATATGAGAAAACACAAACATTGCAGTTTACCTGAACATTGGTGCAATAACTGAACATGTGAATTATTCGTTGGTCGAAGTTTTCGCGCTCCCACGACGCTACTTCTTTCATGCAGCTGCGGCACAAGCGAGATGTATCCATTTCGTAGATTACACATTAATAATATTTTTAATGACAGTATTATTATTAAATACTACGTATATTTGAATATATTTTTATGAAAACAAAACATTGAAAACTTGTTGAAAACGAAATGAAAATTGAAAATGTCAAAAGCGTTTCGATCAATTTCAAACAGGGTGCGTTCTGAAACTGGTAAATGCTAAATAATATTTAAATAAATAAATAAATAAATAAATAAATAAATATTAAGGGACAATCATACACAAATCGACCTAGTCCCAAACTAAGCAAAGCTTGTACTATGGGTACTAGACGACGATATACATAATATATAAATACATATATAGATAACATCCATGACCCAAGAACAAATATTTGCCCCGGCCGGGATTCGAACCCGGGACCGCCGCTCAGTAGGCAGGTGTCTACAAACCGAGCCAAACGCGTCGTATTTGTTGATGATTCTTTGCTGCTCTGCTGAATAATAAAAGTAAATATAAGTTGTATGAGTCTTTATCTCATAGAGGAAGATAAATTACTATTTACTGTCAGTTGGTTGACTTAATTTTTGACATTAGTTACAAAATGTAATCTACCAAGATATCTCAAAATTCTTGTAATCACCAGATAGATTCTCAAATATGTGATTAGACTGATTCAGAACAACTTTACTGATTTAAGTTTCAAATGTTTATGATCTTTATTTTCCATTCTTACGTGCTACCTTGTATTTGACCTTTGAAGTGAGTAGTCGGACATGCAGCTTTGACCGCCTCAGGAAGATAACCCGGTATTTGAAGTTATCAACATGAATTACAGAGTCATAACTCTAATACTGCTAATTTTTATAGCAGTTATGATTGTTTTCACGGACTGGGCGCTAGAGGACCCGACTATCATAAAAAAAAGCTTGGCTTATGTTGGAAAGAAGCTTCTTGGAGCCTCGGGCGTTGATAATACCACAACACAAAAGACTAGTCTACCTTTCTACGTTACTTCTGTGACTAAAGCGGATGACGATACACTCGAACAATTCTACGCTCAAGTGGAGGCAATGACTGATCCACAAGCTAAATCCAGATCGAAAAAAGTTATCTTAGCGGAGTTGAACTAAATTGTAAAAACTTACATGCAGTTTATACGCTGGCGTAGAACATATTTATGTGGGAGTTTTTAAAATTTCCTTGTAAATTTTGATATTTGTATAGAATTTACTTTTGAGTTTCTGTATACCTTTCTTTTTGTGATGGATGTGGGCGTAAAGCACGGAAGGCTACTTATTGTGAAATATAAACTAGCTGCATTGTTTCTCTATATTTACTTTTTTATTTGAAGATAACATAATATGAAATAGATTTTTTTTATTGCAATTAAGTAGGTACTAAAATTTAGGTAGGTAAGTACAAGGACCCTTGTCGGGTGTAGCAAAGTATATAGTATGCTAATGTTTAAGAGTGGTTAAAGGTATCAAAAACCTAGCTCCAAAAAAGCGACGAAGACCCCACCTCGGAGTTGTGGTCTTAGTTCTAACCTAACCTAACCGACAGTTTATTTATAGATAAACAAAAAAAAACATATTTACAATATTAAAGTTGATAAATACTAAATATACTACTAATACTAAATTAAAAATAAACGGGTTATAAAAAGAACACCCCCTCCAGCAGCTCTGCCTGTGGCAAGGTCCCCATTACACTGGCGGCGTTACAATGCGACACAAAAGAGTAGAAAATAAATGAGGGCGCCACTTCCTTCGCAACTGTCACATTTTTGACGTAAAGTGCTTGAATATGGTAACAATTTTGTATGAAAAATTGTAGTTCCTTTATCATCCGTTTTCTACTCTTTTGTGTCGCACTGTACCTCTCTGAACTGCAAGGCCGATCCTTTGTGAGAGGTAAGCGCCAGATTTTGGATCCCCCGTGGCGTCGACCAACCGCGACGACAGGGCCTTCACGAAGCTTTTCATATCGGCTGACCTAACCTACTTTAGTGCTAGTAGTTTTAATCACTCCTGTGGCGCGGAGATAATCCCATTAGCGGGTTATGGTCGCACACACTCCTACCTGTGGTAGTGAGGGCACACACATCAGCCCTGATACAGTTTAATCATGTTTTTAAAAAACCAAGTTGTTCAGTTCAGCTCGGGCGCTTCGCGGATTGCTGCCGCGATTGGTTGAAAATACGAAATGTTCTAAACCATCAGTGATTCTATAAAAATCATCTTACAATTTTTTTTTGAAGCTACTTTTTTGAGAATACAAGACTGCAGAATTGTAGAATTATTTTATAGTTATTATCTGAATCTAAACGTACCTCAAGTAAAGCGTGCACTGCACAAGTGCACATTGCGTGAAGTGAAACGTCAGAAATTTCATTTCATCTCTTCTGTCAAAACTTCAAAAGCATGAGTTGATTTTATATCTCCGGCGTCGTATCATTTTGTAATAAAAATTCGTATTACAGCAATTTAAGTGGTTTTTAAAGTATACACATTTCTCCAACTTCAACTTACCCAGTAGTTTCACCCACAGTTGCAAGTAAATCGGCACAATGGCGCGTGGAAAAGACAAAAAGAAGTGAGTGTTAACACGTGTTGTTTATACTTAGTCGGGTTGGAAGGCTACGATCTCCCGTAGTTGTTACTCGATATTTCAGTCAAGTATTTATGTTACAGTTATAATGTATCGCCATACACATTTGTTTCTATAAAACAAGTAGTTCAACTTTTTAACTCTAGCCATATTTTTATAATTTAACTAGTTACGCGCCGCGGTGTTTCCCGTTCATCCCACGGGAACACAATTCTTTTTTCCTTAATAAAAGTTGTGTTTTAAACTTTCGCCTTTATTATATTAGTGTGATGCACAGCATATCTGCTTTCTGTGCCAATTTTCACAGCGCTACTGCGAAATGTAATGATTATTATTGTATCTTTTCAAAAAGCAGTTATTTGCTTATCCGGTCCTCCGGTGATCGTAGGGCTGGCTCGTTCCTCGCCAAACGCATTGGCATTGCCATCGAGCGAGGTAATGTGGCCAGCCTTATGAGATGGGCACCCTACCCAATGGGATATATATCAACATATCATAAGTTTCTTAAGGTTTATTTATACATATACTTTATATTTTGTGTTGGTTTATTTCTCTAATAAAAATTAATTGTATCTTTGAATAATATTGCAAAAGTAAGTAAACTTAGATGTCTGCCAGCTCAGATGTTCATGTTAAGGCTCCTTACCTTTCAAAAATGCTGATTGTTTTAGACATTTTTCGAACAGGGCTATTGCGATTTATTGGTATATATTTGAATCCTACAGTTTGAATTTTTCATTGATAATTTATGTTTCAAAATTTTTGTAATTGTTTCAGCTATTGCAATTTTGTTGTCCTTATAATGTCTATATAATATGGGGTAGTGGCTAAAAGTTTGAGAAAAAATCAAGAGTAAACTTTTGCATTGCATACTCATTTGTGACGTTTTTATTTAATTTCGCCAACCAAAGCTTGTCTGGAAGAGGTCGCTTATTAGCCGTAACCGCCTGTTTACCTCTATTGAATGTTACGCATAAGTCTGCATTTGTGTGTATTTATTTCTTGTTGAGGTGTGCAACAAAGAATATTTTATGTATCCATTTCGCATAAAAGTGATTATTAACTTATGTCAATCACTCTCTTTGTAAAGCTGCTGAGCCTTTAAGTTCAGTGTATGCAATTGTGAGTTGATTTCTCGAAGAGTTTAAATTCTCATATTAACGATTATATGTTAATCTTTTCAGGCGTAAACTCGAGAAGAAGCAGGAAGGCGACGATGTCCCGAAGAAGGTGCCGCACACATTGGAGTCTCTCCGGGAGAAAGATGAGACGATGCTGGTCAACGCGGAGGCTGAAGAGCAGGAGGAGGTACGTAACTACAGTCTTACTGTTCATTCCTCCTCCTTAGTCGAATGGACCGAGTGGGAGCAGTGTTGAGGATTGTGACCCCGTCTAATAAACAAATAAATATCAAACAACCTTACACAAATCTATCTATTCCCAAATTAGGCTCAAAAAGGCTTGTTATGGGTTATGGGTATTAGACAACCATATACATACTTAAGAAACACAAATATTCGAGTTCATCACACAAATATTTGCCCTGACCGGGATCCGAACCCGGGACCGCCGGCTCAGTAGGAGCACCCGTGCTCTACAAACTGCGCCAAACGCGTCGTCATATTTTAAAAATCTTCGTCTTCTTCAAATGACATAAAATGGCGCCTTTGATCGTCGGGGTACGTCAAAATACAGTCTTCACGGTAATGTAGCGATTAAAACGCTCGCTCTGTTAATGTTTGGGTGATTGCTATTATTAATATATAATTAACTAATGGGTAGTATTTAAACGCACATAAAAAAGACCCCTTTACTATGCAAAAATAATCAAAATTTATATCAAAATTACTGATTGCACAGCAAATACTGCACTCAAAATGTTGCTTAATATACTACAATTTATATTTGTGGCGTACATCTATTTATTTAAAAGTAAAGCATATTTAAGTAATGCATAGCTAATAATGACTACCGCACATTATGGAGCGTTTTTTAGGGATATAAAAAAAAACTAACCTAACCCGGCCGAGTCGGATCTGCTCTGAAAGGTGATCAGGATTAGATGGTTACCTATCTGAAACACTAATTTTTGTTTCCCATCTGTAACGTTTCGCCAAATTTTCATTTGTCCGAAAGCCATTTTTTTCAAAAACTGTTTATTTTTCAGAATAATTATGAAACAAACGTAACCTAACCTACTGGGTTCTTTAAAAAGATGAAAAGTAATGTCTTGCTGATGTGTATTTTCTAATTATCTGCAGTACAATTTTTGCTAGGCATTTATTTTATTTTCTGTGCAATAATTAATTTGATGTAAAAAGTATATAATTGATGAAAATAAATTGATAGGCGATTATTTGTTTTGCTGTGCCATTAATAATATGAAATATCCCTTAACTAACTAAGGCTCCTTGTCCGTTCAAAAACGCTGATTGTTTTAGATTTTTTTTCTCTATGATCAAACATGTTTCTTAACATATTACCAATGTTACTACAGTTCAATGTTAGAACAGGGCCATTGCGATTTATTGGTATGTATTTGAAACTTACAGTTTGAATTTTCCATTGAGCATTTTCGTTTACAAACTACTCGAATTTGACAAAATCACGCAGAAAACTGACTTTTCCAACTTATTTTCGACTGCACGCAATAACAACATGAAATATCTATGTTACTTTCTAGAACTGAGGGAAAAGTATTATTGTCTTCAAAAAGTTGGTTGAAATTACAATTAAATTAATACGTATATTTGTCATAATATGGAAAGATTTTTTTTAAAAGGATTAAGGCCTCTTACTTTTCATTCCTCCTCCTTAGTCGGTCCCTCAAGTGGCGTGACGTAGAATATCGAGTAAATAAACATCGAGAGTTTCTCCCCAGAAAATCCCACTTACGGCCTAGGGTGACATTAGTAGTTTTTGATACAAGTGTGGAAAGTATGTCATTTTGAACGAGTCCCGAGGAGTCTTGGCCCGAGCCGCGAGGCGAGGGTCAAGACTCGGGACGAGTTTAATACATTTGCGACAAATTTCAATAATACAAGTGTTAAAAGGTCAGAATATACAAAAGGGGGGCCGTATAGGGACTTAGATTTTTTTTTTCAAAATATGCAAAAATTCGCTAAAATAAGGTGAAGGGTCGCATTTAAGGCCTTTGCTGGTAAGTTTAAAGTTAAATTTAATTTTATTAATTCATGTTTTCTCGTTTCCAGCCAATAAAATGTTCATAGACGGTAATATAATTTTTCTTTCGATTTTACGGGTACAATACTCTCACTTGCAATTTTTTCCTTGGCTCGTATAACAGGCGGTGTTCAATCTATTCTGATAACATAAGAATCCATCATTTTCAATCAAAAAGTCTTATTTTATAAAACGTACGTGTCATTTACACATAATTAAAACAATCTTAAATAAAAAAGTATTTTTTTACTTTTAATTGTAATATTTTTTTTAAGATGGCGTCGGCTGTCATCATTCAGCCAAATCAAAAGAAATAGTTTTAATATTTCAGAAGAGATAATGATAATGTTACACAGTAATTTAATTGATTCTAAACAATAAACATCGTGAATCTTTTTTTAGTTCTTTACATTTCATATACATAATTGTAAATAAATATATTATTTAATACACAAAAATAGTGATTATTCATATTATGAATTAATAAAGCAGCGCGTCGGTCACGCTTAATACTGTATGATCTAATCTGTGACAATACTTTTCTTTTTAATTTTTTTAGGTCACGCATAATACTCATTTGGTCATTAAATATTAGTCACTCAAACAAATGATTAAAACCGTTTTTGAGTTTTTTTAATAGATAACCCTTTGATTGATCCAATATGCAATTTAAATATTTTAAGCATAACTATGAGATATACACCTGCAATGCTGCATGACGTAATAAATAAAGTCAGAAAGTGATTGACCTTTGTTTGGGTGTATGAGGTATGACGTGTTAGTACAACAGAAAATTAAAAAAAATTGAAAAGTAAAAAGCACTAGTTCGAAATAACCAACTTTTCGCACGATTTGCAGTTACGACAAGTACCATTTTTTGAGAAATTGTATTAAAAAAAATTATTTCATCCATTCCAGGCCCAAAAAGACATGGAACTGGACGAGCTGTCCTCGTACTACCAGCACTCGTACGAGCCCAAGGTTCTGATCACCTACTCGGACAACCCCCACAGCAAGACGAGGATCTTCGGCCGAGAGCTGCAGCGGATGATACCCAACGCCATCTCGCGGTATCGACAGAGGTCAGTCAGTCTATATACTCGGACAACCCCCACAGCAAGACGAGGATCTTCGGCCGAGAGCTGCAGCGGATGATACCCAACGCCATCTCGCGGTATCGACAGAGGTCAGTCAGTCTATATAACCGGACAACCCCCACAGCAAGACGAGGATCTTCGGCCGAGAGCTGCAGCGGATGATACCCAACGCCATCTCGCGGTATCGACAGAGGTCAGTCAGTCTATATACTCGGACAACCCCCACAGCAAGACGAGGATCTTCGGCCGAGAGCTGCAGCGGATGATACCCAACGCCATCTCGCGGTATCGACAGAGGTCAGTCAGTCTATATTGCCATTACATCTACATATCTACATATACTACTATAAAATTCTATATTTGTTTTGAAAATTCGCTTTCTATGGAGCGGGGTCATGATTTCAGGAAAAATCTTAATAGCGTGATGCAGGATCGTCATTTGTTTTGTGTGGGCGCGCGGTGCCGTGCCAACCTGGCGCCATCTGTTGATCATAATTTCCTTTGTCCTCGCATCACGCCGAAACGGCTGGACGGATTTTAACCAATTTTCATTTTGGTACAGGGATTAGCTGGACGTCCAAAGATGGTCATAGGATACTGTTTACCCGACTATTATTATTATTATTTTAGCCTTATACATTCAGATTATAATATTATTTAATTTGCTTCTAGTATTTGACTTTTGCTCTTTTGCTGCAAATCTGGTTGCCCCTCGGCAAAGGCCTCCTCCAGCCTCTTCCATTCGCGCCTGTCGCGTGCAACTCTGTGCCATGTTTTCCTGCCACCTGACGTATGTCATCCTCCCATCTCTTTTGTGGTCTCCCTCTCTTTCTCTGTCCTTCTCTTGGGTACCACTCTGTAACTAGCTTGCACCATTTTTCCTTCCCTCTTATGACGTGACCTGCCCAGCACCACTTTAATCTTCTAACTTTTTGTATGATGTCATATAGCTTTGATTTTGTTCTGATTGTTGTTGATCTTTGTTTATCCGCTTTCCTAACTCCCAACATACTCCTCTCCATAGCTCTTTGGCAGGTAACGAGTTGGTTCATGCTACTTTGCGGTAAGGACCAGGTTTGGCAACCATATGTGAGAACAGGTAGTATGCAGGTGTTGAAGATTTTACTCTTTGTAGCTATATGGAGCGTTCTGTCCTTCATTATCTCCTTTAAACTCCAATATCTATGCCAGCCATTTGCAATTCTTCTGTCTACTTCCTTCTTTACATTATTGAATGGTGCCATCAGCTGACCTAGATATATGTATTCCTGTGTATATTCGATTAGAGTTGGACCTATTCTAATAGTGCTTTCTTCTCCGTTGGTCATCAGTCTAGTTTTGTCCGGATTCAGTGTCAAGCCTGCTTTAGCACTTTCTTTTGCTAGCTCTGCTAGCATTCCACTCAGTTCCTCTGGTGTATTCGCAAACAAAACAATGTCGTCAGCAAACCTTAGATGTGACAATCTGCTGCCGTTTACGTTGAGACCGAGTTTTTCCCACTCGAGGCTTCTGAAGACTGTTTCCAACACTGCTGAAAACAATTTTGGGGAGAGAGGGTCTCCTTGCCTGACACCTTTTTGTATGCTAAAAGTTTTTCCCTTCTTTTCCAGTTGAACACATGCAACGCTTTTTTTGTACACATTTTTGATAATCCTAATGTACTTGTGTTCTATTCCTTGGTCTCTCAGGGTTTCCCATATCACTTCATGAATCAAAGAGTCGAATGCTTTGCTGAAGTCTATGAATGCTATGTAGTATGTCAGATTGTATTCACTATACTTCTCCAAGATTTGACGTACAACATGTATATGGTCTATCACTGAGCTGTCTTTTCGAAAGCCCGCTTGCTCGTAGGGCTGTTGCTCGTCTAATTTCTTTTCGATCCTTTTTAGAAGTATTTTAGCAAAAATTTTGTAAATGTTAGACATCAATCTTATTGGGCGGTAGTTACTAACACTATGTGGGTCTCCTTTCTTGTACAATAAGATTATGTTGGATTGGATCCACTGGTGTGGAATGGTTTCACTTTCGATGATGTCATTGAATATTTCTGTGAGAACGGGAGCAATGTCTGCCTTGACTTGTTTTAGTAGGTTGTTGCTGATGCTGTCCGGACCTGGAGCTTTGTCCTTTTTTTGTGTGTTGATAGCGCAGTTGACTTATTCTTCAAGAACAGGTGGAATCTCTGTGGAGTCTGTCAGTTCGATTTTTTTCTCTTTATTTTTGTCTTCATATAACTCCTTGTAGTATGTTGTGGCAGTATGTAGAATATCTTGCCTTCTATTCTCTTCTTTGCCATCACTACTTTTAACTTTTACCACCCATTCCTTTGTGTGAGATAATTCTTTGTATGCTTTTTTGATACCTCCTGTTCTTAGCACGTGTCTTTCTATAGTTTCCATTCTATGTTGTTTTCTGTCCTTTCTCATACTTTCTTTTAATTTATTGTTAATTTCTGACAGCTGCTTCCTCTTGTCCTTTGATCCTTTTCCTTTAGCTGCAAATAGTGAGGCTCTTGTTTCTAGCAGATCTTTAGTCCCTGCTGACAGCCAGCTTCTATCCAGAGTCTTGCTTTTCCCACAGTGGTTGGTACTTGACCCGACTATACGGTATAAAAAAAATACGTGTACGAAGTTGCGGGCGCCCTCTAGTTTAACTAAGCCGGGCTCGTTTTGGCGGGTTTTGACGACTCGTTTGGCTCGGTTTGTAGACACCTGCCTACTGAGCCGGCGGTCCCGGGTTCGAATCCCGGCCAGGGCAAATATTTGTGTGATGAACTCGAATATTTGTGCTTGGGTCATGGTTGTTCTATGTATTTATGTATATATTTATTTATATAAGTATGTATATCGTCGACTAGTACCCATAACACAAGCCTTCTTGAGCTTAATTTGGGACTAGATCGATTCGTGTGAGGTTTTCCGATATTTATTTATTTATTTATAGTATGCAATTTGATTTGCCAGTCGGAAAATTGTCGGCTGCCTACTTTTGATGCTGACCGTACCTCCGTACCGGCAATCAGTGAATGCAGATTCCTTTAACTATACGTAAAATACCATTTCCAGGTCGTCAGTGAAGCGCATCGTGCAATCAGGAATCAGGGAAGGTGTCACCGATGTGATCATAGTGAACGAGAACCAGAAACAGCCGAACGGATTCCTCCTCATCCACTTGCCCGATGGCCCCACCGCGCACTTCAGGCTGTCCAGCTGCAAGATCACCCCGGAGCTGAGGAAAGACTACAAGGAGATCACAACACACAGGCCTGAGGTACGTGAAAAGTGAACTGCGGTTTGTCATATAGCGAAACAACAACGAACTGCCCAATGAATTTCCACTCATCCACTTGCCTGATGACACAGAACAGTTCAGGCTGTCCAGTGGCAAGATCACCCCGGAGCTGAGGACGGACTACAAGGAGATCACAACACATGCAATGAAATGCCGTCATAACGTACGATAGAACAGGCTTCGAAGTATCATATAATATACGTTTCTGGTGGAACAACTCGAGAGAACTGTAAAGGATTCATTTATTCGATATTCATTTAAAAATTTAATGCCAAAGCCGGGAAGTAAATTATTTTTAAATATGTTTTCCGTGTTCATGAACAGGCTAAGCAGCTGAATTATATATTTTTTATTTCATTGCATATGTTTGAGAATTAAAGCACTATGCATGCCTTAGCCGTGAAAAAGGCTTGGCTTCGTATCATTATCCGGTCTCCCTTCGATCGGCCGTCTATACCTACTCACTAGCGGCGATCAGCTATAATTATAATAATGGTGTTCTCTCGTGCCCGTTGTGCCCACGGGTCTTTAATAACAAGATCGGCTACGTTAGCCACATGAGAGCACACGAACGCCAACAAAGGAGCTGAAGCAGTCGCCGTGACCGAAAACGGTCAGGAGGGATATATATACATACGAGTACCTACTCACCCGGCAAGCTTCTTAGGGTCTGGCCACGTCACCACGGCACGTGGATTTTTACGATGTCAGCGTAAAAATCCACGACGCCGCGCCATTTCACGGTGACGGCGCCGTGCCGTGGTGATGTGGCCAGGCCCTTTCCCTGCGTCAGCAGTAATCCATACTAATATTATAAATGCGAAAGTGTGTGTCTGTCTGTCTGTCTGTCTGTCTGTCTGTTACCTCTTCACGCTTAAACCGCTGAACCGATTTAGATGAAATTCGGTATGGAGATAGTTTGAGACCCGGGAAAGGACATAGGATACTTTTCATCCCGAAAAAAATTAGTGTTCCCGTGGGATGAGCGGGTAACACCGCGGGGCACGGCTAGTGTGCTATAATGTAAATGAAGATAGTTTTTTTGTTGATCGGCAGGTGATCCTGAACAACTTCAGCACGCGGCTCGGGCTGACGGTGGGCCGCATGCTCGGCGCGCTGTTCCACCACGAGCCGGAGTTCCGCGGCCGCCGCGCCGTCACCTTCCACAACCAGCGGGACTACATATTCTTCCGCCACCACCGGTCAGTGGGCACACTACGTATTTACCATAATACGGTGTTTGATGCCAGCTCAAATCAGCTACTCTTTATGAAATGTCAAAAACGATCTGTTAATATGAAGCTTGTATGATGATAGAGGCATGTGACGTCATAAAGAGCAGTAGTCAAAACACGTCTTCTTTTTAGTTATTGTACAATTAAAATAGTACATTACGTAACAAGGGTGGTAAACGAGGAATTACAAACGAGTGTCTATTAGAAGCCCGAAGCCGAAGGCGAGGGCTTTAATGACACGAGTTTGGAATTCCGTTACACCAGAGTCACGTACGACGTTTTTCGTCACACTTGGAAGGAAATAAAACAAAAGTAATAAACAGCAGTTAATACCAAAATATTTATAAAACAAAACTATGTAAATATTACCTATATTTAATACAATTCAAAAATTATCCAGCTCATAGTGATAATGCTTTTATTAAGTGCGGCGTTTGTACCTTCTTGAATCGAGGAATAATATATATAGGTTAAGCAAAACGATTATCTCCAGACCTAGGAATCCGTGGGGCAAATTTCGTTGACAGGTAGGGACATCCTATATCGACAAATTAAATTATCGATGTTCGTTTTATATACTAGTGTAAAAATATGTTTTTATTAAAAGTAAGAAAATAATAATTACGTAATAACTCAATACTCTTCTTCGTTTTTAAAGAGAAGAGAATATTTTTTGCGATGAAAGGTGGATTGACATTTGTTACAGTATAGCTGGGACCCACGTTTAATTATTTCAGGTTGTTTTTTAAGCAATTCTTCTATTTTTTTAGGAGGCATTATTTATTTATATAAAATACTTATGTAATATAACGTGTTTACAAATGACACTGTCCGACGACATTGACCAGTACCTATTGTTTTAAAGCGAGTTAGCGATTGTCTATGTAGGTAATTTACTTCTATTGAATTATCAAAAGAGGTTGAGATAATTACTAAATATTTTGTAGTGCTATAGGTATTACACCCTACCTTTATATTATTGTAACCTAGCGATTATTTAAAATATGCTATGTTGAACAATTGAACAAAAAAACACACAATGTTGAGGGCGATCACTAGTATATAGAACGGACATCGATAGTTTAATTGGTCGATATAGGATGTCCCTACCTGTCAACGAAATTTGCCCCACGGATTCCTAGGTCTGATTATCTCGTAGCAGAGTAAATTGAGAAGACATGTTCTAGCATGACATAAAATGTCTGTTATTGGCTATATATAATGTATAATCATTAAGCTCGTCATTTAATGTAAACGCCGTTGAACTTCTTAAATAAATAACATAAAAAAAATTGTTCCTTGTCCAATATCCCAGGTACGAGTTCACGAAGGACGGCCGGCGCGCCCGGCTCTGCGAGCTGGGGCCGCGGTTCACGCTGCGGCTGGTGTCGCTGCAGCAGGGCAGCTTCGACTCCAAGCGCGGGGACTTCGAGTGGATCATCGCCGGCCGCAGGCACATGATGGAGACCTCCAGGAGGCGGTTCTTCCTCTAAAGGCCCCATATTACAGGGTTCTACGTTTTGTTTTTCAGGGTAATTTAAATTGGACTTGGATTGGTTCAAATTAGAACTCGTCAAAAGTCAAACATGGTAATTCTTCGGTTCTTCATCTAAAGCCGCATAAATAGAGTCAAATTACGCTAAAAGTTGATTTGGTCCGATCGGTAATACGGAGCGGAATCACAATTCCTGGTAGTCTCATTAATCGAACCATCCGGAAAAAAGTTCATTTGGTCCGATCGGTAGGTCCGCGGTTCACGCTGCGGCTGGTGTCGCTGCAGCAGGGCAGCTTCGACCCCAAGCGCGGGGACTTCGAGTGGATCATCGCCGGCCGCAGGCACATGATGGAGACCTCCAGGAGGCGGTTCTTCCTCTAAACACCCTATATTACAGGGTTCTACGTTTTACTTTTCAGGGCGATTACTTTTGTCTTTTATGGTAGTCGTTCATTTAGTCCTATTATTATTATGCACCACCTACTAATTTCAATCATTAATTTTCAACTACTCCGCTACCTAAACTCGGATTTCTAATTCAAGACCAAAAAAACTACGACAGATACGTCACTGTCAAAATTGACAACATTTAAATGACATCTGAGTTTGTTTCTTGGCTTGCACAAATGCACAATGTTACAAGTACAATACCAGATTTTGTACCAAAAATTTCCGATGTTTAAGTTTTTATTATTTCCTCTCGTAATTATGTAATAATAAATATTTCTAGTTATTTTGTTAAAACATAGAGTTAAAGTTACCAATAAATAAATTATCTTAGCGTGTTTAAAAAAGAAAAAGGAATTTACTATTGTAAAAATATTTTATTGTAGTGGCAACCTTGTGGTAGTTTTTTTGGTCTTGAATTAGAAATCGTAGTATAAAGGTTGTCTGCAAGAGATCGCTATTTAGCGATAAGACCGCCTGTTGTTTACCTCTGCCTGTTATTTTAATGTATCTCATGTTGTGTTGTATATTCCTTGATGTTGGAGGTGTGCAATAAAGAGTATTTGTATTTGTAATTTAAATTGGACTTAATGTCATCATGGCAGTGATCAAATTTGAAGTCAAACATAGAACCCTGTAATTCTTCGGTTCTACCTCTAAACCGGCGTACATAGAGTCAAATTACGCTAAAAGTTAATTTGGTCCGATCGGTAAGACGGAGCGGAATCACAATTCCTGGTAGTCCAATTAATCGAACCATCCGGAAAAAGGTTCATGTGGTCCAATCGGTAGGACAAAGGCAGTAGGCTTTGTAGCGTTCAATTTGATTTCCGCTTTCTCTTTTTTAGTCGTTCATTTAACACTCACAACCAGGTAACACTGCCCCAGAAACCGATGGAGCCCGCTAGGTGGGCGCAACCCTACCACAGATACAAACAGAGCCCGCCAGGTGGGCGCTTGTATAGCACAATCCGCCGCGAGCTGGGCCGGCAGCTGAGTAGAAGTCACCACCAGGCGGGTTGTGCGGAATATCATGACAATTACCTCTGATAATTATCACGATAAATATCATGACCCTCCAAGCGGGGGGACTGAGTGGATCATCGCCGGCTGGAGGCACATGATGGAGACCTCCAAGAGGCAGTTCTTCCTCTAAAGCCGCGTACATATGTTAATCCAGTGAATAAAAGGGTTCTACCTAACAAACGGTCCGATAGTTTTGAATTTTTGATATGTTGTCTAGGATGGTTAGTGAATTCCCCCTCCTCCGTGCCCGCCGCCATATTGAAGAAACCGGAAAATTCAATTTAATTCTTTACAACATTGCCCAAGCTGTTTCCTAGCTAAAATGCTCCTAAATCAAGATACAAGCTAGAAGTTCGATAAATTTCTGGAAATTGCATTCTTTTTTATTGTTTTAATTGTGCATATCTCCGTAATATGTCCTAGAAACAAAATGTAAATTGCAAAATATAGTAAATTTAACTTTCTACAACATTGTCTCGCTTTTTTCTACCTAAAATGCTCCTAAAGCTATAAGCAAAAATCTGAAGAAAGTGGCGGCGGGTGCGGAGGGGGGAGAATTGTGCATTTTGCATTTTAAACACTCACCTACTTATTAAACACATCTTAGACAACATATCAAAAATTCAAAACTACCGGACCGTTTGTAAGGTCACCCCTAGTACTTTAGTCTGTATTCACCGAACTATGTGCGGCACTGTTCGAGCTGAGCACACGTCCGTTTGCCGCGCGGCGATACAGCTCGAACGATTCAATATTATTTTAGAAAAATAAGGAAGGATTGGGCAGCGAAAGTGAAGAATAAAAAAGTATCCCAAAATTTGTATGGGACTTATAGTTTCCACTACGTAATGTCCGTGCAAATAAAAAAGTTCATATTCGAACGTGACGTAATGGCACGGATAAATGTAGGACCCTTTCTTATTCTTAACATTGAAAATGCTATCGACTCAGAGTAAGATGAACCCAAAACGTGATTTTCTGGAAGATATAACATATATACCACTTCTGACAGTTTATAATGCTTTACGTATGTGTATGACGTATGCACATTATTGACCTGTTCCTAGCGCCACTGTCCTAGGGCTAAACGGCAACTTGTTATGCTATAACTGCTTTTTGTGAAAGCTGTACCGAAAATGATAATACAAACATAACATGTCTATCTATTCCTTAATCTAAACATGATAACGAGGATTTCCTAAGTTAAATACCTATATTTCCCTCTGGTCACGTGGTCCTACTGCCTTTGACCTACCGATCGGACCACATTAAGTTTTATCTGGGAGGTTCGATTAATTTGAATTCCTTGTAGTAAAGATTAATCCAACAAATAGGAAAAATAATCATGTGGTCCTATCGGTAGGACGGAGCGGAATTACAGTTCCTGATAGTACAATTAATTGAACTATCCGGAAAAAAGTTTATGTGGTCCGATTGGTAGAACAAAGGCAGTGAGACGTGGCCAGAAGGCTATATTTAGCGTTCAATTTGATTACGACTTTACATTTTCCACTTTCTCTTTTTTAGTTTAATATTGCGATATAAAAGTAATGACCACATGGTTTTTATTTCAATACCCTACGAAAACTGAATGCAAGGGTACTAAATGTATTGTGTGTTATGCATTAAGTTGTTAATAGTTTAATATACCTAGCGTATTTAATGATATTGTTAATAAATGACAAAATTGTAACTGAGTTTTTATTTACAACAAGCTTCACCGCGCGGTGTTACCCGCTGATCCCTCGGGAACACTTTTTTTTTCGGGATAAAAAGCCTATGTGTTAAACCAGGGTGTCAG
The DNA here is from genome assembly GCA_905147355.2 of Apotomis turbidana. Classification (NCBI taxonomy): domain Eukaryota; kingdom Metazoa; phylum Arthropoda; class Insecta; order Lepidoptera; family Tortricidae; genus Apotomis; species Apotomis turbidana. Next base: position 58,946,325 of record LR990280.1, on the reverse strand, counting down.
CTACTTCCATAACAAAATTTATCAAAATCGGTCCAGCCGTTTGAGCGTGAAGAAGTACACACATACAAAACATACACATAAACACACTTACAAACTTAGAGGCCTTATTCCTTTTTTTTTTTTTCATTTATGAGAAATATGTATATTGATAATTTCAACCAACTTTTTGATGTGAATAATACTTTTCCTCGAGTTCTAGGTAGTAATAGTAACATAGCTATTTCATACTTTCATTGCGTGCAGTCGAAAATTATAAAAACTAATTTTCCGCGTGAATTTTGGCAATTTCGAGAAGTTTGTGGAACTAAAAATATCAATGAAAAATGCAAACTACTGTACTGTGTAGGTTTTAAATATATACTAATAAATCCCAATAGCCCTGTTCTAGGTAGTAACATCAATAAAATCATATAATATGTTAAACGGCTAGACGACGATATACATAGGTACTTATATACATAAATATATGCTTAAATACATAGAAAATATCCATGACCCGGGAACACATTCGAGTTCATCGCACAAATACTTGCTCATGCCGGGATTCGAACCCAGGACCGCCGGCTCAGTAGGCAGCTACACTACCCTAACCGCACCGGCAAGCGTGCATGTACTGGTGAATCATTTTGGGTTTGAGAGAAAAGGGTAACAGGAAGGAGATTTATATTCTGAAACTTAACCGAAAACACACAAGTATGAAGGAAAATATCTTGTAGTATTTTTACCTTCCCATGATTAAACTAAGATTAGTAGACATTGTGAGTATTATATTCCTTGGTAGACACATACACATTCTCCAATAGATGTCGTACTCTCACACACTCACTCTGAATCACGCTATCGGTTGTTCATCTCAACGTAAATGAATGGGTACCAGTAAAGGATTAATGAATAAATATTACCACATTTTGAAATTTTCTATACCTTTCCAGTTTGTGATTGTATATTCATTTGATAAGGTCGTCATTCTAAAAGCGTAAGCCACCACTGATTGGTCATTCACGTCAAGCTTTATCGAACAATTACTTTTTATTTGTGAATTGGTCTAGAGCTAAAGTGGATAGTTATAGTTACATATCGGACAAACCACTTATTTGTCGGGTTGATTTTAGACGAGTTGCTTTATAGGTCGCTTACGTTTTCGACCATCTGCGAATTTGCCCAAATGATTTTTCGGTGAGATGACGCTGTAGACGACCTGCGTTTTTGACCATATGATACTAACCCACATTTTCTTCCCATTCCGGTCCTAAAATGCCATAAGCATCCGCTTTCCGTTAGAGCTAATATGATAGCCCGCAGGTTTGCTCATTGTTCTGTCGAAGCAAAAATTACTCTCTTCAGAGCCTACTGCACCACTTTTTATACAAGCAGCCTGTGGGCTGATTATACTCATAGACGATACAGCGCTCTGCGCGTTCAATATAATAACGCTTTCAGAGTGTTGATGGGGCTGCCTAGATTTTGTAGTGCGTCAGGGATGTTCGCGGAGGCGCGCGTAGATTGCTTCTATACCACTATGCGCAAGCGATCTACGTCCCTAGTGCGCAGAGTGAGGAACAGCCCCAACAGCATTCTGAAAATGATAGCGGACAGGCTAGATTTCCTGTATATGAATAAGTGCTGCATGATTCATGTAATTAGATATAGATAGATATAGGTAATAATTACTAACACTAGTGTTTGTAAGTTTTATTGTTACTAACAAAATGATCCATGTTGGTCGAAATAAAGTATATTATTATTATTATTCCTGTATGTCGCACCCGCTCACGGGACAATAGTGTCCCGGATCTTTGGGAGGCGTGCACGGAGCCGAAGCCAACGCGTAGAGGCCCTTTCGACAATTTAATGAAATGCAAGGTGTACATCGAGCGGATGCTGTCCCTATCCGTGTCATGGGACGCACACAGAGACAGCGCCCGCTAGGTGCAAGAACTATTGATGGAGACATGGAATCTAAATACAAATTGGGCTATGGGGATGAAATGGAGGACTGGCTAATTGGGCTATGGGTTGAGACTATCGGGCGTCTACCAGCAAAAGTGTCTCATAGCAAAAATGGGACTGGTAGACGATGACTCGCCTCCCGCTAGATGGGCCCCCACAAAATAGCGACACATAAAGTGGCCTAAGGGCAACACCGGTGCGGAAGGCTAAGGGCGGAGAGGTGTAATACTGGGCTTTAAACCGAAGCCAACTAACCCCTTACTTACGTTTCCACATCCACCCCCGAGCCGAAACTCTCACGACTCCACTCTGCCCGGCCGGTTAAGGCAAGACAGAGGCGGAGGCCCCGACCCATCACCCCCTGTCAAGATCCCCCAGGAGCGCTCAGGTGCGTGGGGTCGCTACCCCCCAACAGCTGCAACAGCCATAAGCTGCCCTGCGTGACTGATTGCGCTGGTAAAACCAGCGGGCGATGGGGTCGTCACATCCCTACGCCATTATTATTATTATTATTATAAGCATTGGTTAAGATCAAGGAGGAGGAGCGAAACCTCGATTTGTATAGAAAACGAGCTCTATAAAAAGGTCGTAAACGCCGAAGTTATCGATTATACGCGCCAGATTAAGCGAAATGTTGTAATACGACAGTATGGAAGTATAAAGACACGGCGCGTTACTTACGTCATTTTAAGGAAAATTATGAAATTTTCAGATAGCTCAAAAACGGCTCGACCGATTTTATTCAATATAAAGTTTAGTTTAGTTCGTTAGTTTTCATTGAAAGTACTTATAAAAGGCCTCTTTTTCATGAATATTTCCATAGTTTTTTGATCCGTGGTTGAAAAGTTAAAGGGGGGGGGGGTTCGGAGCAAATATTTAAATAAAATAAAAATAAAAATCTGATTATTACCAAAATGAACACAAGTATTTCATATTATTTTCTTCGGTTTCCGCGACTGTCACACATTTAAATAAAACAATTTAAACGGATTATATCGCGTATATTAATTACAACAAATGTAACTTTGACAGAGAAAAATTGTGTTTTTCTCAGTCAACCTTTGACAACGGTATCTGTAAAGGTACTGAAACGTCAGGGAGGCTCAAATAATTAATATACGCGATATAATCCGTTTAAATTGTTTTATTTAAACAAGTATTTCAGTACAAAAATACAAAAAAAAAATACAAAAATCATTTATTAACATAAAACAGCTTTATACATTTTAAGAGTATCCATCAGTGACCAAACTAGGCTGAGCCTGTATCTTGGCCATCTGCGAGACTTATAAAACAAAGAAATTATAAATAACAAAAGTTTGACATAGGACGTTCGATATTGAATAATAGTTTAAAATTCGCGGCTTTTACTTATTCAAAAATATTATTATATAAAAAAGTACAATACAATGCAATGTAATCTAATGTCTAGCCTAATCTAAACAGTAGCCTCGGAAAAAAACGAATGTGTGTGTGTGTGTGTGTGTGTGTGTGCGTGCGTGCGTGTGTGTGTGTGTGTGTGTGTGTGTGTGTGTGTGTGTGTGTGTGTGTGTGTGTGTGTGTGTGTGTGTGTGTGTGTGTGTGTGTGTGAGTGTGTGTGTGTGTGTGTGTGTGTGCGTGTGCGTGTGTGTGTGTGTGTGCGTGTGCGTGTGCGTGTGTGCGTGTGCGTGTGCGCGTGCGTGTGCGTGTGTGTGTGTGTGTGTGTGTGCGTGCGCGTGCGTGCGTGCGTGCGTGCGTGCGTGCGTGCGTGCGTGCGTGCGTGCGTGCGTGCGTGCGTGTGTGTGTGTGTGTGTGTGTGTGTGGGATACCACTGGTTATAATAAAACCCTGGTGGACGTAACATGGTTTACTTAATTCTTGTGCAATTCAAGATCTCTTCGGTAGCACTGTAAGTCAACGTGAATAACCAATGTTTTACTATCATTTTGGCTCTCGGGACTGAAAGAAGTTTAATATCGCAGTAGTTGCAAATATAGTTATATATGCAGCGATGCGCGTAGGCTAGTGACCGCCTAGCGAGAGCGGATCTGCATGGAGGGAGCGGAACCTTGTAGGTGCGCTTTCGCAGCATTTCCTTGTGCCCATCGGAATTGAGTACGGTGCTATAAGTTCGAGTCACGGCCTTAATGACGAAAAGCTGCCTCACACTCAGTAGATTTGTCTCGCTGTACAGCAGGTCAGTAGGATACCGAAACGGCTATTTTAGCATCACCTTTAATACTGCTCTCTGAGCACGTTCAAGAGGCAGCAGGTGAGTCTGCCGCGCATCCCCAGACAGCCGCCCCGTAGTCTAGGATAGACTGAGCTAGTGCCTGATAGACCAGGCGCAGTGTATTAAGGTCGGCACAGTTCCGAAGTCTCTTCATCACAAATATAAGCTTCCTTACTCTTGAGGCAAGAGTCGTGATATGCTGTGCAAAGGAGAGATGCTGGTCGATCATATTCCCAGGTACTTAACAAAGTTTTGCCTCCGAATCACCTGACAAGAGCAAGCAGTGACTGAGCCAGTCTGCCCCAAACGACCCCTATATGCGCAGGTGTGAAATATTATGTTTTTTTCTACTAAAGGTGATGTTGCTGACGTTTTGGAAAAGGCTACAAAGCTGGTTTTGTCAACGTTAAGTGTAAGCAGATTATTATTTCGCCAAGAGCCCACCCTTGTTAGCGCGTCCTCAGCTCCAGAAAAGGTGTCATCCCACGTCTTGCCATTCACAAGTACAGTACAGTAAGAAAGAATACATAAATGTAGGTACAATTTGCATAAACATAAAGAAAATAACACATTTTTAGGGTTCCGTAGTAACTAGGAACCCTTATAGCTTCGCCATGTCCGTCTGTCCGTCCGTCCGCGGCTAAGCTCCGTGAGCATTAGTACTAGGAAGATGAAATTTAGTATGAGTTAGTGTATGTATTACGCCGACAAAACGGTAAAAAAAAAAAAAAAAAAATTCGGGTACCTCTCGAACACCTAAAGTGGGGGTGATTTCTATTTTTCGTTTTAATAGTGTTTGGGGTGTCGTTGAATAGGTCTGTTAAAAATAATAGGGGTCCCAAAACATTACTTTTTTGATAGTCAATAGTTTAGTAAATCGCTCCGAAAATAAAAAAATAGTGTCCCCCCTCTAACTTTTCAACCACGGATCAACAAACATGTAAAAGTTCATGAAAATGAGACCTTAAAAGTACTTTCAATGAAAACTATATTGAACAAAGCCGTTTTCGAGTTATCACAAAATTTCTTAATTTTCTTTAAAAGGACGTAAGTTGACTTCCAGAAGGTAATAAGTAATTTCAGTTACTTTGGCGTTTACGACCTTTTTATAGAACTTGAAATCTTTCTCGTAACTTAAACCTCGGGCTTAAAACCGCTGTTTTGTCTTGTGAAGGATGAGCAACTACGGAACCCTACACTGAGCGTGGCCCGACATGCTCTTGGCCGGTTTTTTAATATTTAGTGCACATTTTTGGTAATGGGTACCAGTCTCAGCATGTGCTAGGCTAGTAGCCCAGCGCTGATTTTCAGACTGGCCCCTTTAACAGAGTTGACGTAACACTACGCTATAAACACGAAAAGAAAATTAAATATGAAAAGAAAATTAAATATTGACTATATAAGTATTCGCTAGATTATAACAATTTACATTTTTTTTTGTGGTGTTTAGTATTGTCCAGTGTCCAGTGTAGGTGAAGTGTGTATGTACGGATAGTTATGTATATATTGTGTGTGTATGTGTGTGTTTTATATATAATATGTATAATCATCTTAAATGTGAATTTTTACTATGATATATTATATGTATGAATATACTTTAATTTATATTTTAATTTTAATGGGGTTTGATATTTGCCCTTGCGTTTTAAGAAGATGCATTCGTATTAGTTTTTAAAAAAATTGTAAATGCATGGGTTCTCTTAAAGGTGGCGGTAAGTCGTTCCATATCTTTGCAGCGGCAAATTTAAAACCTCCTCTGAACGATATTTACAAAACTGCTGACTGTATCAAAAAATGATGTTTGTAGACCCCTATTATTTTTAAAAGACCTATCCCCGACACCCCACACACTAGTATTGGAACGGAAAAATAAAATCACCGCCAGTTTAGGCGTACCTACGAGAAACACCCGAAACATTTTTTTTTTTAGTTTCTATTTTACCGTTTTGTCGGCGTGTTAAATACACTTACTCATACCAAAATTTAGCTTTCTAGTACCAATGATCACGGAGCTAAACCGCGGACGGACAAACGGACATGGCGAAACTATAAAGGGTCCCTTGTTGACTACGGAACCCTAAAAACAGGGATATCTCCTGTTATGGCGTAATTTGGGCACGAATCCAAATACTAGCGACATACATATACTTACATAAAATGTAAAAAATACATATATTGTGACCTCCTATTTCACTACTTATCGAATAAAATCTTCAATGGTACACTTTTCCTTTACAAATTTATATTATTTGATATACTCGTACATTAGCATCAGGATTCATCAAGCTGTATGTGTACAAGCGTTATATAAATATGTATTAAGCATGCAAGCTGATGACTGTAGCAATGAAGCTTTGAAGGCACAGCAAATGTTCAAGCTGAGGTCAAGTCTGTGGCAAAAGAAGCACCTGTAATAGTCGAAGAGGTTTAGTAGATGAGATGAGTAAGTGAGTAGGCATGAACCAATGGGCAGAGATAACAATCGTTAATAATGCCCTTCTTGCATGCATAGCTTATCTACAGACAATGCGGAAAAAAAGATGAATAAAAAAAAACTTGTCTTCCTTCGTCTCTATGGAGTTGGTACGGTAGACACGGCAAGAGGGTGATATTTAATACAATTTCGAAAAAAATGCAGTTCCATATTAATTCCGAACACTTACCTCCTACTGTGTGTTGTCTGACTACTACATATAGACAGTTACATCGATAATACACTTCGGTACTTTAACAGTTTAAATTACATAAACTAAATTAAACGCTTTGGACTGATAATTGTATTCTGCATTAGAAGCAGTTACATTAGTGGGCTGGAAAGGTGTGAAATTACAAATTACAATACAAAACAGTATTTTATTCAAGAGAATTTCAACAAGTTATAAATAAATAAGAACCAATAACAAGATCGAATTAAATTCAAAAATAGCGCGCTACATATTGTAATAGAAGTTACCAGTGTAGAAAATATAAGCGTCAAAATGTGTGCCAGCAATCAGGGTCAACACTAGCTACAGATTTTGCCAAACAATGAGCTGAGCCAATCGATACTTATATAACTGCGCTTTACTGCGCCGTTTTAAAGCTCATTTTGGTCTAGTGCGCTGATATGCGGGAGGGGAATATAATATAAATCAATTATTTACAACGGCAACACGCCCCGCCCCAATAAGAAAATTATTTTAGTGTGACTGTGACTTGTGACGTCGTCTTGAGTTCGGGCGGACTGAATAATAATTCCGCGCTCCGCAACAAAATGTGAATCAGTGAAGGTCGCCGAGCCCGTTGCCAATTACTTGCTAGCTGCGTGCCACATATTGTTTACGGCTGTGATCTCGGCCGCATTTACGTAACCGGATCGATAGGGGGCTCGTCTCTCAGCTGATTGCGATGTTGAATTTGTGTTCTCGAACGGCGAAAAGCGCGCGGCCACTGGAGCGATGCCTGGCCAGCGTAGTAGAGCTGCCGAAGTTGCAGGATTTCGGCGTGCAAAATGAGCCCGTTTTAGCGTACCGCGCGGGGAGTAGCGAGCGCGCGGCGCTGGCGGAGGAGCTCAAGCGGACCGCCGCGGTGACCGAGGATGTGCCCATCGTCATCGGGGATCAAAACATTCAGGACGGCGAGCCGCGCTACCAGGTGATGCCGCATAACCACGGTACGAAAATTGCTAAATTCTACTATGCTAGCGAGAAAACTATTCAGAAGGCGATCGGCGTGAGCGTCGAGGCGCAGACGCGTTGGGACCGCACCCCGCTTGAGGAGCGGGTGCGCATCTGGGAGCGCGCCTCGGATCTAATGGCCGGCGCGCACCGCCAGCGACTCAACGCTGCCACCATGCTGGGCCAGTCCAAGTCTGTCGTACAAGCGGAAATCGATTCCGCCGCGGAACTCATCGACTTTTTCCGGTTCAACGTTTTCTTCCTGAAAGAAAACGCCAAGTACCAACCCATCTCTGAGAATCCCAAGGTGACCAGGAACTCGATGAGGTTCCGTGGTATTGATGGATTTATTGCTGCAATTAGCCCATTCAACTTTACCGCTATCGGTGGCAACCTGGCCTATACCCCGGCTCTGATGGGTAACGGAGTGGTCTGGAAGCCTTCTGATACTGCTGTCCTTTCCAACTGGAGAATCTTCAACATAATGCGCGAAGCGGGCTTGCCTCCGGGCATAGTTAACTTTGTGCCTGCCGACGGCCCCACCTTTGGCAAAACCATCACATCATCTCCAGATTTTGCTGGTGTCAACTTCACTGGGTCTGTGCCCACTTTCAACTGGATTTGGTCTGCCGTTGCCAAGAATTTGGACAAATTCCGCAACTACCCCAGGCTCATTGGAGAATGCGGTGGCAAGAACTATCACTTTATTCATCCTACTGCTGATGTTGATTCTGTAGTGACCTCTACAATCCGTTCAGCCTTTGAATACTGCGGGCAAAAGTGCTCCGCTTGCTCTAGGATGTACGTCCCCAGGTCTCTCTATGAGCCTATTAAGGATGGCCTGGTGAAGGAGCGTGCCAAGCTGAAGGTTGGCGATGTGAACGACTTCAGTGTATTCATGGGAGCCGTCATTGATGATAAGGCGTTTGCAAGAATCACTGGTTACATAAAGAATGCTAAAAAGAATCCAAAGAACAAAATTCTGGGTGGAGGAGAGTTTGATGACAGCAAGGGATACTTCGTGCAGCCAACAATTATCGAAACGACTGACCCACATGACAAGCTCATGGTGGAGGAGATTTTCGGGCCCGTCCTCACTATGTACGTGTATGAGGACAAGGATGTGATGCAAGCGCTATCTCTGGTGGGATCCTCGACCAAGTTTGCGCTAACTGGTGCGGTGTTCGCCGGGGATAAAGATTTCCAGCAGATAGCTTTAGAGGAGTTGAAGCCGACAGCTGGTAACTTCTACATTAATGACAAGTCGACGGGATCTGTAGTTGGACAGCAGCCGTTCGGCGGCGGCCGCATGTCGGGCACCAACGACAAGGCCGGCGGGCCCACCTACGTGATGCGGTGGACGTCCCCGCAGTCTATCAAGGAGACCTTTGTTCCGCTGCGCGACATCGACTACCCATACATGCGGGATTAAGTACAATAATCGGTTCAAAAAAATAAAACTTGAACAATAATTAGGCTAATGCTAGTAGCTATGTTTCGGTAAAGATGTTATTATACCCAAGTGGCAATCTACGGTGGCTACTTGAAACGCTAACCTGGATAGGCTATGAGTAGTTTCCTGTGCTTGTCTCGGCGCCTTTTATTCAGTACACGTAATTCCTAACCTGATGTTATAAGGGCGTCGAATACCAAGAACAGTGAACATGCTTAGATCTGAATCTTTAGCTCCCAAGCGCTACCGAGCTTGCGACTTTCATATCATTTAAGTCGAAATTGTTAGCGGTAGACAAAAGTTAAATGAAATATAATAATTATAGATGTTATATATTTACCTACTAGGTATGCACTTGAAGTATTGGAGAATGCTGTGATCTATTTATTTACGTTTATTTTAATGTCTTCGCTGCCGAGGTTGTACGCGTACTGGCGTTATCATTGTTTGCTATCTGTCTGTGCGTATATCTGTCTGCATTTATGCTTGATAACCTACATATTTGTAGAGAGTGTTGTCACAATTATTGTTATTTCCTTTTAAGTTTATCTCAATGCTTGCGTTCCTGTTTTATTTTATAATTATAGTTATAATATTGGTATTCCAATAAATTGTGGAAATAAATGTTGTTTCCTTACATCCTTTAAGTTCATAACCGCTCAGCTCGTTGACTGAAAACTGTGTCTCAGGCGCCAAGCTGACAGCATATAGTATGGCATAGCGGCAAATGACGTCATGGCGCCTGGGGCAGCTTTCTGTCGACGTGATTTGCTGTCTTTGGCGCTCAAAAGGTTAATGTTGTTGCCTTTATTATTCTGTATTTGAAATTAATATAAAGTAATACCTACTAAGTACAGACAGTATCAATCAAATCACACTTCTTATATACGACACGAGACTGAAGTCAGTGTAAAGCTTATTTTTTTTCTGTACAAGGAAAATAAATTTTCTGTCCATTCAAGGTTGTCCTCGTACGTTAAGTGTCGACAAATATAGCCACAATACTGAATCAAATCAGTTATGTTGAAAGAATCAACTATAAATTTCATTGAGCGAGCAAATACACCGTACAGTCAATCTCTAAAGTAACTTAATACCAAATATAGGCCTTATTTTCTTGGTTTTCCTATCAATTTCCGTTGCTAATTGTAGTACGTACTCGTATCCTAACCACTACGGCGCGCCATCATATTATAATAGGGAAAAGGTGGCAAAGGCCACTGCCATTTCTAACAGCCTTCTATCTAACATAATTTTTCTTATCATTCCTCTAGCGTATTTCCATATTTAGGGTAATAATAACTACAACCTTAACCCTTTGTACGCCAAGAGCAACTAAAGAGGTCGTGTGCTGTCGTGCCTACCACGCCAACGACCACTAAAGCGGTAATGGCGGACGCTGTCAAAGCAATTTTCCTGCTGACAGATAAGGTATATTTTCGCTCTTTCTTTTTTCAGCTATTGGCGTATAAGCCACATTAATTTGACATGGGAGGAAAAGCGTTCAAAAGGTTAAGGAGGGAGATTAGGGCATGAAATGTTTAAGTAAGTAAGTACTTACATTCTTACCGTAAATGTGCTTTATTGATGTCGATGGTCACTAACATTTTCAGTTAGGTACTTAGCTTGGGGCCATACTGATCCCGACTCAGTCGGGTAAAAAATACTCAATTTGGACAACTATGAGTACTTTTTTTAAGGTACCTTTCAGGCGAATCGTTAAAAATGTACCAACTTGTAGAATCCTCGGATGTAGAGCTATCATCACTATCACTACATAGTATAAAACAAAGTCGCAGTCTGTCTGTCCCTATGTATGCTTAGATCTTTAAAACTACGCAACTGATTTTGATACGTTTTTTTAATAGATAGTGATTCAAGAGGAAGGCTTATGTGTATAATGCATGCATAATTTATCAGCATTGCACACGTGCGAAGCCGGGGCGGGTCGCTAGTTATACAACAAAGGGGTCAAACCTAATCTACCTGTACCTACATGCAAATATCAAATTTTAAAAATGAAAGCAACTTTCAAGTTACCAATAACAGTAGTGTTCACTATTCCGTGCAAAGTTAATTTTAATTTATAAAATAAAAAATAACGAGTGTTGTACAAAAATAGCTACCTAGGTATAGTAGAGCTATTTGGTATTGGTATGGAAATTCTATGGTGTGACGCTAAGTTTGCGAATTTACATGAAAATCGTAGAATAGTAGGTACGTGTTTTGCATGTATTTTGTCTTTACAATTCATCGGTTAAAGTAGGTACTCTGTCTGAACCATGACTATTTTTCCTCTACAGTGCTAACTCAATTAGGTAGGTATTGTGTTGGCTTTTTTTATCAACTTGACCGTCTAAGTATTTTATCTAAATCTGATCGTAAGCATGGCAGCGATGCAGCCTTTTATAAGTATACCTACATATGAATATATATATGTTTATGTATGTTATACAATGTTATTGACCATCGAATCATGCCTGGTAGCGTGTTAAGTATACTTACTGTATTTATTGCCCCAAAACATGCCAAATCGCCGATTCTTCTCTGAAATAGGTACCTACCTAATAATACAATCCTTTAAACTTGTCGGACGCCTTAGAAACTCAGGTGATATCGTAGACGAGTATTGATTTCTTACCATGATATAAATAGATCTCCCGAAATAACAATTGAAAGGCGCCATTTTCGTAGCATTATGTAATTTTTACGTAAACGCGCACGTTTGCGTTCAGTCGCCCTGTCGCCTGGTGGCCGCGTGACCCCCGTACCTATTATAGGTCATCATGGCATTTTCCCGGTTGAGTTAAAAATGCACCTGGTGTGTATGACGTCGCGTACAAACGAGGTGTAAACTAGATTTAAATGCGTTATGTTGTTATGTATGAGCCGTGTGATTTGTTCAAATATAATTAGAGCCGCCGAGCGGTACCAATCGTTGGAAATAGGAGGTCAAAATATGTTGGTACCTCTGTTAACAGTAATAATATGACTAATATGTGCATTTTCCAGTCCCCTTTTATGTATTAATTCACATCGACTGCTTGCTGCATACGCGAAAGAGGGACAAACGACCAAAGACCAGAAAAGTTCTTTTTATTTTTCCTTTTCAAAGACCTTCTCAAGTGAACAAATCCCAAGGCCTATGATGTGACATGATAAATAAGTGAACAAATCATCTGTTACTCACACTCGCATTTTGTCGAAACGGGACGGATGCTTTGTCACTTATCGCGTGGTAATTAGGAGGAATGAATAAACTATAGTTTATTGGTCACTGCAAAGATCCAGGGGAGGCCTCTGGGCCGCAGCCCGATGCGTTGGTCCGACCAAATCCGCACTGAACTTGACTCAACTTCCAAGACGCGCAACTTGGCTTTGGACCGTGGACGGTGGCGCAACATCATTTGGAGGAAACTAATCCATGCATGGTGGATCTCATCGACTCAGTAATGAGGACACCGATGCACCTAGGACTAGGAGGATCACGTGATAAACTGTTTTAGTAAGCTTTTAGGGAACTAACTCCTCAAAACAATTACCGTGGAACACTATTTTGTGGTAGAAATTTGATGCTTGTATTGTAATCCGATTGTGCGCACAATTATGTTAGAAAACTGGGGATTTGCAAATTTCATAATAAAAAAATGCGTGAGGCACTCCACTGTTTAGGAAATTCGTTTTTTAGGGTTCCGTGGGTACCCAAAGGGTAAAAAAGGGGACCCTATTACTAAGATTCCGCTGTCCGTCTGTCTGTCTGTCAACAGTATCCCATGAACCGTGATAGGTAGACAGTTGAAATTTTCCCAGATGATGTATTTCTGTTGCCGCTAAATATAACAACAAATACTAAAAACAGAATAAAATGAATATTGAAGTAGGGCTCCCATACAACAAACGTGATCGGTTGCGTTAACTTTGCATCTCTTTTGGATCCGGCGCCATACATAGATGCAAATTTAAGTTAAATTATTTAACCCGGCCTGATAAGGTTCAGATACTTAATATTTTGTGTTTTTTTTCTTCAATAATTAAATAGGTATGTTTGAGTAAAAAAAAATAAACTAAGCCATATTCTTATTTTATTCTTATGTCAACGGATTAAGTTTGCTATTACATCAATCATCAGAATTATCTAAGCGATATCAGCTGAAGGTCGAACCGTTAGGTGTCTAGCTCGAATAGTAAGGGTTCCGTTCTTTTTTTTTTATAGTCGCGTAACTACTTTAATCTGTCAATTATAATTTCACAGACAAAATCACAATAACGCAGTTTTAAATCATGTACCAAAATTCTATACTCTTATAGTACCCGCTACAGAACTTTAATATTCATAAGACATCTCTCTCTACTCAACTCTAATAATTTCAAAAAGAGAACATCAGCATATTTGATAAAAAAAAAAGCACGCAACTGTGCACTGATTGATTGAAATTACTTGTTAAAAAATTAAACCAATCACGAGATTCACGAGGCACCCGCCATGAATCCCGATATTTCTTTTTTTAATAGGTCAATTTTAGTTTACCGAAAAGGTTAACATCAAAAATAAAAATTCATAGAGGGGGGGAATGACCATTAAAGTAAAAAATGTTTTTCTGTGTTTTGCTCGTATAAAACCGGCCAAGAGCATGTCGGGCCACGCTCAGTGTAGGGTTCCGTAGTTGCTCATCGTTCACAATAGACTTAAGTTACGAGAAAGATTTCAAACTCCATAAAAAGGCCGTAAACGCCAAAGTAACGGTAATTACTTATAGCCTTCTGGAAGTCAACTTACGTCATTTTAAGAAAATTGTGAAATGTTGTGATAACTCAAAAACTGCTCGACCGATTTTGTTCAATACAGTTTTCATTGAAAGTACTTATAAGGCCTCATGTTCATGAATTTTTTGACCCGTGGTTGAAAAGTTAGAGGGGAGGGGACGCTATTTTTTTTATTTTCTGAGCGAATATTTACAAATCTGCTGACTTTATCAAAAAATAATGTTTGGAGACCCCTATTATTTTTGAAAGACCACCCCATACACTAGTGATGAAACGAAAAAAAAAATTCACCCCCACTTTAGCCGTTCGAGATATTATATATATATTACATTAGGTACCCGAAAAAAAATTTTTTTTATTGTTTTTTTTTTAAGCCTTAAATACTTCGTTTTTTTTACCGTTTTGTCGGCGTGATTACAATGATTACATACCCATACTAATACCAAATTTCAGCCTTCTAGTACTAATGATCACGGAGCTAAGCCGCGGACGGACAGAAGGACAGACGGACATGGCGAAACTATAAGGGTTCCTAGTTGACTACGGAACCCTAAAAAGTATTGCATGCAATAGTTACACAATTAGGTCTTAAAATCTCGTCTGCTCCCGGCAAGCCTCGTGACCTCAACGCAGTACTCGACTTTAAGAACCTTCATTGTGGAACGATTGCGTAAAATACTATTTTTATCATTTCTGTCACATGTCTTTATTAATTATGTTTTAGAGTCACATCACGAATTTCTTTATTTCTTATTATGAACAGTATTTGACGGATAGGTCGGCTACTTTTTTACCGCATTAAAAAAGGAGGAAGTTCTTAGTATGACGGAAGGTTTTTAGGGTTCGGTACGCAAATCGGCAAAAACATTTTTCTTAGAAACACGTGGATAGGTAAGCTGAAATATCCGGTACTCGGATCTATACACCTTGGAAGTTAGAACAGTGAAAAGGTCATGAAAAATTACTTCTAGTAAGTATTATTA
Source organism: Apotomis turbidana (assembly GCA_905147355.2). Lineage (NCBI taxonomy): Eukaryota > Metazoa > Arthropoda > Insecta > Lepidoptera > Tortricidae > Apotomis > Apotomis turbidana. The sequence continues at coordinate 58,931,307 of LR990280.1, read as the reverse complement.
TAAATATTTAAGAGTTTCACTCTTGTCGGTGCAGTTCTCTCCAGTCCGTTCTACTTAACGCCAGTTCTTTGACTTCCCGATACGACCCGACGTCTGCCTTTTTCTTGATCTGGTCCAAATAGCTAATCCTCGGCCTTACTCTTCCTCTCCTTCCTTCAATTTTCCCCTCCATTATTTTTTGTATTAGATCGTCGTGTCGTATTAAATAGTATCGAATCTAGTAAGTATATGCTGTATAAAATACTCAAATGCTGCATATGTTGCCGCTGGAAATCATTGATTGGTTGATAATAACCTATATCAGATCAAAACCTATGGTACACTCGAGTTCATTTACATCTACACACTTGCGAGAACCAAAAACATCTCAACACGACCCTATTGTCAGGAGCATAAAATCGTGTTCAGATAGGTACTTCAGATATTTTGTTCTCGTAAGTGTGTACATGTCAAATGAACTCGACGTACAGTCAACCAATTTGATTCCTAGGCCATTTCGTACCTTGTCACAGTCAACGTCAATATGAAAGCTGCTCGAGATCTCATATATCATTGTCATTGTGACAAGGTTCCATAGTGGCCTAGAAATCAAATTGGTTGACTGTACCTGCTTACCTACCTACTTTCTGACTTTCCTGTTCACCTAGATATATGAAAGTTGAGTGAAATTAAATCCTAAAATCGTAATTTAGTAGTTACATTACAATAAATACGTATTTTAATGATAACAAACTTATGTGCAGTACTAAGCCGCGAGCCATGTCGATCTCCCCGCCACCATCACGAGGTCATCCTTCCACCTAGTCGGGAGCTGTTTACACACCCTTCTTCTCCACGATCTGACATCATTTCATTTTTTAAATCAGGCGTTTTATCGATATTATCAAATAAAGGATAAAAAATTAAATGAGCACATTTTTACATTCTCGAAAATTCCCAATTTGCGGATGAAAAATTCATCTGAAAGGTTTCTCATTCTAAAAGAGAGCAGGCGACCAGTAATGGTCACAGCGCAGACAATTACTTATAAGTCGGACTATTACTATTTTAAGGCGGTTTAGTCTGGAAATTGTAAGTACCACTGTTATTTTTGTCTGTTGTGTGTCAAATTTTCCATAAGGTGACGTTATGTAGTGCCGATTCTTAGATGACGCTGCTTTCACATGTTTTTTTTTAAACTAGTCGGGAAAATAAAAATTATAGTTATGGGTTCTGATCTGAGATAATTAATGAAATTGGTTTAAACTGAACACTATTTGAAAAATTTAAATGTTGTCAAGCCAGCAGAAGCTCTTAAGTAATAGGAATAAAGTTAGGAAGGAATGAAAACATCTATTTACCAATTACCTCTGAAAGTTCTTATTATAGCTATTATTGGGATAGTAAATCGAAGCCAACGATGCGCCTTATTAATAATTAACACCTAATTTTTCAAGGTCAATGCGAGTCGATTCTGTAGTTATGGTCGCTGTGACCGAAAATACGTGAGCAAGTATAAATTGGCCGTGTTAGCCAAATACTATAATATATATATAGTGCTATTAACCTTGGCAGGACCTTGCATACGCAGAGGGCAGGATCAATATAATGCATGATATGATATCTAAAATCGATGTGTGTCTGTGTTAGTATGGGTATGGTATGGTATGAACGATAAAAAATTGCCATGTTCGCTCACACCCACAGACCACCCCCACTAGACGGAGCATGTAAGGCACATGTAAGGCGACCTGCGCGCACCAACGATATGGTACGGCAAAACATTAAAGTACCAACACGGCGGCCACCGTTTAGTTGCGTCCATGTTTATGAGGTCTCTCTACACCACTTAACATTACAATTTACCATGTTATTTATTTAATTTCTTTTTTCGTTGACGTACCTATGTATCATAAACAAGGACGCAACTAAACGGTGGCCGCCGTGTTGATACTTTAATGTTCTGCCGTACCATATCGTTGGTGCGCGCGGGTCGCCTTACATGCTCCGTCTAGTGGGGGTTGTCTGTGGCTCACACCACAATACTTAAATTTAATAGACTTAATAGATAAACAAGCCACTTACGAGATGCAGCAATACGAAGGAGTGAGAAGAGTTATCTCTATACGTGTATCTCTTATTGCTGCATCCTTCTCGCCATTGCCTAATTTATAATAGCCGCATAGCCCGCATAATGTGTCCAGTTATGCAGAATAGTATGGCTAATGGCTATACGCTGCCGCCTGCCGTATAATGCCGGGTCCACATAATGTACTTGCCAAGCCTTGGCAAGCCTGTAGGATGCAGTTATATGTTAGAGTGCGACCGAACTACGTCGTGCTCACTACGTAACTGCGTCCTGTGAGCTTGTGAGTGTCCCGGCATCATCCGGCATTTAAAGATTTGTAGTTAATCTGTAGCTGTGGTATCGTTTTAGCGCATAGTTCCATTTTTAGTTTTATTTTAATAACACACACGTATCAAAGCGACGAATGGCGGAGATGAGATGAGACGGAAAATCAATAGCGACAAGCGACAGTAGCGACACGAAAAACCCAAGGCGCTTAGAGGAACGAATCTCTGGCCATTACTTAGTCCATGTCTGGCCATGACTTAAAAAATGAAAAACGTTTCAATAATGTCATGTCAGTCAATGTCAAAGTGTGCAAAGTATGGTCTACACTAGCGGTTATCATTCTTTGGTATAATTTAATTTAATGTTTGTTAATGATTCTTTAAATAAAATTCCATTAAACTTAATAGCAGCTGAGTTCTTTGATAAAAATGTAAACTGAAAATTTAGGCGATCAAATACAAGCAAAATGTCATGTTAGTAGTGGGGTTAGAATATTGGCAAAACTACTAATTAGGTACTCGCCTTAACATTTTGTATACACGCTCGGTCGCTCGTTCTAGAACCTGCAAGCACCTACAAGATAGTCAAGAAAGTTGAGAATTTTGCCGAATCATAACCTAAACAAAAATAATAAACTGTATTAAAATGGCGAATGCGTTTGGTTTAATAGTGTCAGGGCGATTGGTAAGTAGATAATAATTTATAATTCAATATATCATGAGTTTAAATATATATATGACTATCATAAGCGATTTTGTTTATTTATTTTTATTAATTATTCATTTATGTACAAATCGGGAGAGGATGAAGTTAAGTTGTTATGCCGTAGTTAACTCAAAATGCACGTTCAATTAAAGCATCACTAATTATAAAGTTCATTATTGTTTTTAATGAAAACCTTTTCCGTACTCACTATATAAGTAATAAAATATTCTGTTTTTGATACCGAATACTAAATTATGCTTACATTATATTTATATTTTTTATTGTATTATAATTTAGAAAATTTTAACTACTTAGGTTAAGTAGCTTACAAGTAGTTCTATAAATTTCCGGCCGCATCGGACGGCATTTACGCTAAAAACTTTGAAAGTAATTTGCTAATAATGATGTGATTTTTACTGAAGGTTGTTTGGTTTCTGGGGCTATTTTTACTATACAACTTAGGTAGGTATATAACTTAATGAAACATCCTCCAAGAGAAGTTAGGTTTAACATTCAATTTTATTTAGATAGTAGGTATTTAAATATGGAAGTATTTAGCTAACTTTCATTGCTAACTGGAATAGTTCTGGAAATGCAGATTAAAATTTGGGCAATTCCGCTACAGATGACTTGTAACATAATTTGTTTTGTTGCCAGTACAAAGGATAAGGCCCTAAATTAATTGCTATGGACCCAATTTTATATAAAAACTGTTTAAAAAACTACGAATTTAAGATAAAAGAACTAACTGCAAATCATATTTTGTTGCACCCGCGATTGCTTTAACAGTGAAGCTATTTTTCTGGCTCTGTAGTCGATTATTTATTTATTGAACCTCTGGTATGGCTATGCAATTTCTTCATTTAAATGCTTATACACAAATATATACAAAACAGGGTAAAATTTAACCTTAAAGTTTAACCCATTTTTTTTTTCAATAAGCGTGGAATGTGTAAATGTTGCACTCGCGATTTTGGAATCACCCATTAATTGAAAATACAATTAATTTAAAATATGCTTCCTGCGGCTTTCCTTGTGGTATAACAGTCCTTTATTTGTTAGTTCATTCTTTTAAAATCTGAAAGTCATTGGTAACACATGTTCAAACCCCGCCTGAAGCATAGAATTTTTGAATTTTTCGCTTTATTCTAAACACCTATTATATTAATCCATTGATACAACAATCAAAGCTCAAAGAAAAATTGAAATGCATAACCTGGTGGAAGTGACCGGGAATTGAACTCGGTACCTCTGGATTGCCAGTCCAGCATGTTAACCTTTACGTCACCCTAACACCCAAGTAACCTTTTCAATTATTCCTTATGCTTTGTGTGGCGATCTTTGAAAGGCTTTACACCTTAGCCACTTCATAGCATTTGAGCTATGATCTTTGTACCCACATAAAAAAAAAAACAGAAATTGCATGTTTCCTAAATTTACCGCGTATTATAGTCATAAAATTCACCTTCCAGGTCCAAACAGACTTCACTCCGGTCTCTGAAACCCAGTTCCTGGTCACAATACCCGAAGCGGACTCAATAAACTATCTAGTGGTGTTTCTCACGGGGACTACTCCGTTGCCGGCCGGTGCTGCCGGCATGGTGTACTGGAGCTGGCCGGACCCCTCCGCACCACCCAACTGGCAGCTGCTCGGACACATATCTAACAGCAAACCGTCTGCTATATTTAAGATATCCAATTTGAAGAAACTGCATGAGCTGTCTAGTAAGTTGATCACTAGTAATGTTTTATTTTTTTATAAATAAATATCGGACAAAACCGCACTATATAATCGATCTAGTCCCAAATTAAAGGCTTGTGTTATGGGTACTAGACAAGTATATACATACATCTATACTATTATAAAATGCTAGATTTGTATTGAAAATCTGTTTTCTATGGAGCGGGGCCATGATTTCAGGAAAAATCTTAATAGCGTGATGCAGGATCGTCATTTGTTTTGTATGGGAGCGCGGCGCCGCGCCAGCCTGGCGCCATATGTTGGTCATAATTTCCGTTGTCCTCGCATCACGCCGAAACGGCTGGACGGATTTTAACCAATTTCGGTACAGGGATAACTGGACATCCAAAGATGGTTATAGGATACTTTTTATCCGTCTACAGTAAATAAAAAAATACGCTCGTATTAACCCGCCCCGGCTTCGCACGGGTGCAATATATTATGCATGTATTATACATATAAACCTTCCCCTTGAATCACTCTTAGAATCTTAGAAAACGGCATCAAAATCCGTTGCGTTTTAAAGATCTAAGCATACATAGGAACATACAGAAGGAAGCAACTGTTTTATACTAGTGATATCGGACAACTTCACACAAATCGATCTGGTCCCAAATTTGGCTCAAGAAGGCTTGTGTTATGGGTACCAGACAACAATATGCATACTTATAATTTATATAGATAAATATATACTTAAATACAAAGAACAACCATGACCCCAAGCACAATAAATCGAGTTCATCACACAAATATTTGCCTGGCCGGGATTCAAACCCGGGACCGCCGGCTCAGTAGGCAGGTGCACTACAAACTTCAGTAATCTTTGTACGCATGCAGAATATGAAATGAATTGCCTGGTGACACCCAAAACTCACTAAAATGCCAGTGCTTTTCGAAACTTCGTATCTAGTAAGTAGATTGAAAACATGGCCCAATTAGAAGCCCCTTTAAGTAGGTATTTGCTTAGTTTTTGTTGTCAACAGACGAAATGTTGTTTTGCAACTTATCAGCGGTCAAATAAGTTAACAGATACACTATTACAGTGATAATTACAAAGCAATAACAAACAATAAGAACCTATAAGTAAAACAGAAAAATATGCTCAACTTAGACCGGCACATGTTATGTTTGTGGTGTAGGAGCATTCCACAGAAAATGGTAATTTTTAGTGGTTCAAAAAATATATTCCAATAAATATTTCTTTGATGCAGAACTATTCTTAAGACGCTAAAGTTATCTCTTTAGAATATTATTCTGGTAAAAAAAAAAAAAAAATATTATTAAATATTACTCTATATAGTCTATCCGGAATTCTAAGATCAAAATTATGTCAAACTGGGACGAGTGAGAAACGACCTATGTACACGTCGTCTGTACCTTGTGCCAAAGTGACTTCATTTGATCTTAGACATCGGACAAACTATACAACAAAGTCGAAAATTTATACTAAAAATCTACACTATTATAAAATTATAGATTTGTATTGAAAATCATTTTTCTATAGATTCTTAATAGCGTGATGCAGGATCGTCATTTGTTTTATATGGGCGCGCGGCGCCGTGCCAGCCTGGCGCCATCTGTCGGTCATAATTTCCGTTTTCCTCGCATCACGCAAAAAACATAAAAATCCACCCAAACCAACATGCTTACAGTCAAGGCAAATCAACAGACTCAGCACTCCACGCAGTGGTAAGCAACATCGAAATCGCGCTAACAAGGAAAAGCTCATGTCTGGGAACCTTCATTGACATAGAAGGCGCTTTCGATAAGACAAATTTTAGCAGCATCAAACAAGCTCTAGAAAGACATGACACAGAACCATTGCTCTATTAGCAATGGATAATGAACATGCTAGAACAAAGAATCATAAGACTAGCAGAAAACAAAGATCAGCAAGCGCTAGTCGTGAGAGGATGCCCGCAAGGAGGAGTCCTCTCACCCCTCTTATGGAACCTAGTGGTAAATGATCTGATAACAAAACTAAACGAGAGTCATTTCACGACCATAGGATACGCGGACGACCTTGTCATACTTATCAGTGGACTGGTAATAAGCACACTGTGTGAACTCACACAAAAAGCACTAAAAATACTAGAGAAATGGTGCAAGGAGAATGACCTATCGGTAAACCCCAAGAAAACTGACACAATTCTCTTCACACACAAACGCAAACTGGGGTCATACGAAATGCCAAGCCTTTTCGGTACAAAGCTTACACTCTCCAAACAAGTAAAATATTTAGGGATAACCTTAGATGACAAACTAATGTGGAACAAGCATCTTGAGGACAGATTAAACAAAGCCGCAGTCGCCTTCTGGCAATGTCGAAGAATGATAGGCAAAAGGTGGGGACTCGCCCCGCACATCATTCTGTGGCTATACAAAACGGTAATCGTACCTATGATCAGCTACGGAGCAGTAGTATGGTGGCCCCGAACGCAACTAGCGTGTGCGATTGCCGGCCTGCAGAAAACACAAAGACTGGCATGCACGGCCGTAACAGGCTGCATGAGGACCACTCCTACCGCAGCACTAGAGATGATCCTAGGTGTCGCGCCACTGCACATACATATACAAAGAGAAGCAGCCGCTACGGCGATACGACTAAAAAGCCTAAACCTATGGACGAATAGTAATACCCAACACACAAAGATCTACAGTGAAATGATCAAAAAATTCCCTACAATAGAAGCACCAATTGACAAGATACCTAAAACATTAACCTCCAAGAAGGAATACGTCATACTCCTAACCGAAGACCCGAATGAGGGGCTCAACCTAGAGGACCTGTGAATCTTTACGGACGCCAGGTTCAGAACACAAACATACGAATACTTTCAGACAGCAAATCCGTACTACAAGCACTAAACAGTGATATGTGTACCTCTGCTCTAATATACGAATGTCATCGCTGCATCACAGAAGTGTGCGATGACAAAAATACAGTAACATTACAATGGATAAAGGGACACAGCGGCTCGAGAGGCAATGATGCAGCGGATGAATTGGCCCGTAAGGGATCGGAGACACCGCCATGCGGGCCAGAGCCAATAATACCCCTACCACAATCTTACATATACAACATAATGAACCAGAACACATTATACCAACACCAAAAATACTGGGAAGACATGGGAACGTGTAGACAAACAAAATAAATACTTCCGAATAGGAATCACAAACTCACCACCATCTTACTGTGAATCCACAGGAACCAACTACGCAAGATAGTAGGACTAATAACGGGACACAATACTCTGAACCTCTTCAATTTAGGTATAACGGACAGCCCAGTATGCAGAGCATGCATGGAGGCAGAAGAAACCACCAATCATATTCTACTAGATTGCAAACAGGTAGAAGGATACAGGACGAAATGCCTAGGATCTCCAAGTACCGTACACGAAGCCATAGGCAACATCAAGGCTTTACTTAGGTTCGTGGAGGAGCTGGGGTGGTTGGAGTAGCGCTACCCCTTTTTCACGCAAAATAGGCACGTTGGATGTCGACTTGCGGAAAATGCCCAGCGCAACTAACTAACTAACTATATGGGCGCGCGGCGCCATTGCAACCTGGCGCCACCTGTTTTCATAATTTCATTTATATAGACAAATATACCACTGTTTACTTAATTGCTTTTACTGATCGATCGTAACATTAATGACCGTTACTTTGTCCACCAGGTGATAACCAGTTCAGCAGTGCCTTGGGCCAACCCACGATCTGCCATAACGCACAAATAGGGGTCGCCATCGAGCCTGAATCCAACGTGTCGTTACTAGCGTCCTCTGTCGTAAGTACACACTATTTTAAGCTTACCTCTCCTCTCATGGAAAACCATGTCATCCGGGTTACGTCATTTTGTTTATCTATCCAAATATAAACCCTCCATGATGCGTTCAAGAACCGCACATTATGATTATGAATTAATTAGGCATTAAAACACTCGTGTGATGTTATTATAAAATTCGCCTTCGGCTCGTTTCATAAACCCACACTCGTGTTTGATACCCTTCATTATGTACAGTCACATAAACTACTATTAATAGATATGACGTTTACCTGTCTCAGGTAGTCAATAAATGACAGGGGTGTAGAACAATTCTATTATTTTTAGTAAATTTTTGACGTGATATAATCGATGAACGCCGGCTGCACGAACGAAAAAGCATGACTCATTGTCACGTTCCGCCTGAGCCGAGCGCGCAAGCGAGAGCACAATTGACAACATTTCATATTTTTAAGACTATCATTTTATTACTTTTCTGAATTCTGCTTAAAAAGATGAAGTAATCTCTGTTTTTATTTATTTTCTGAGATGATTATTTATTTTATTATTAATTTATAAAAACATACTCATTTTAAAATGTGGCAACACCAAAACCAGAACTTAATGGAACGGTTACTTTAGTCGGCTTTCTTTTTTAAAAAATCTTACTAAAACTCGGTATGCATCTGTCATCTGTCAACGTCAAATAATAAAATATATATTTTTTCGCTCTTTGGTTTAGACAACAACCCTATTCAGCCCGTATTGTCTTAGATTGCAGTTATTTGATGTTTTTTCTTATATTTCTTTAAATACAGAAGAATAAATTCGAAGATTTTTTTTAAGGTACACGACATAAAGCCCTGTCGATCTCTATATTAATCTCCACCTGTAAAATATAAATATGAAATGTTGTCAATTGGGAGACACGATCGGCCTAAGCGTTTGGCTTATGTCGCATCTATCTCTTCCACTTTACGGCATACGTTGACAACCGAGGACATCCGTCTCGAACAAAATAAACGGATATTTAAAAGAAAATTAAAAAAACATTTACTAGATACACTACCGTAATCTTTAAAAATTGTTACTGATTTTTATAAATTGTACTTTTAGTTAGTTAGGTATTGAAAAGTCTTCCTGTAGACAAACTGTCATAACAGTTTCGCAGGGCTTTAGATTATATGTAATCTTTGTTGTAAAATTAATAAAGAAATAAATAAATAATAATAATAACCATTTTTTTTTCTTCTTTTTTTCCAGGCGCAACAGCAGAACTCGTACATAACCTTCGCCCAGAAGATGCTGGAGAACCTGGTTAACTTCGTGGGCTCGTTCGCCGTGACCCAGGAGCAGATGAACCCGACGCCGGGCGTCTCGTACATCCCGCTCAACACGCTGCAGACCTGGTACCAGAACTTCGAGAGGCGGCTCCAGCAGAACCCTAACTTCTGGAAGAACTAGTGCAGTGAGGTTTAACCCTTAACCTTTTGAGCGCCACAGTCGGCTGTGGCCGTCAACAAAAAATCGTTCCCCTGACGCCACGTCGGCCACAGCCGTCCAAATTTCGATGATCAAAAACTTTGTAATGCTAACCGCTACAAGTACTTTTCAATCCCTGTTGATTTTGGGGCACATCTTTTTTTTTACTCTGGCGTCAGTGGCACGGTAAATTGCTAGACCGCTTGGCGGTCAATAGGTTAAATCATTTACTGCCAACAACGCATATACGGGCCATTTTTTCTAAAGTTGTACACACCACTTTTTTTTTTTAATTTTCGGTATTTTGTGAATTTTCTACTCAGAATCACGAGCTCTTTCGATCTAATTAGAAGAAAAAAGTGTTAAAAAAGGCCCATTTGCGTTAACATGGTATCCTGCCTTTTCGCCGAACAATATTTCATCGAATGTTCATTTCGCCGAATTTTCACTTCGCAGTATTTGTATTCCTCTGTACTCGTATATTTTTCATAGAGTGCGACCAAAAAGAGTAGAAATTAAAAAGTGGCAATACTGTAGTGTCGTCCCTTTCTAATCAATCTAAGAAAACAGGGACGACACTACAGTATTGCCACTTTTTAATTTCTACTCTTTTTGGTCAGACTGTAATTGTTGTAAATATCATCCTATAGATCAGGTTAGGTTAGGTTTGTTTTATAACAATTCTAAACAGTTAACAGTCTCAGTGAAAAATGTTTTCTGCAAAATGATACTTCGGCGAAGAGGCTGAGAACCGCGTTAACCTTCATACAAGTTTGTTCCTAGCCCACGCCCCCGGTAGTGAATGCGTTAAATGCATGATGGATGTATACACGTTACTGAAGTGACGGAAACCAAAATCTGAATATTGTCAATAAGGACTTTGTCAAGTTTGTTCCGAAATCTCTGGCGTGGATTTGATTGCTAATTACGTCATTTTAGAAATGAAATTAGTGTAATTGTATGCATTTAAGGGTTAATGTGGATATCATTTGCGCTACGGAAGCTTGCATCGCTTAAATTTGGTACGTTTTTTTTTAGGATGTCCATCGATTCTGTTTTTTATTGGGATCAGATGTCTATACGGGACTAACTACAGTTAGACTGCTCTAGAAGTCAGAAATGAGCGTCAAAGTTCAACATTTCTACTAAAACGCTCCATACAAATGGCCACCTAATCGTTACGTCATTATATGTTATGGGTACCAATATTTGTATGGAGACAATAAGTAGTTTGCCAGTTTCACCGTGAAAAAGTGCGTTTGAGTTCATGGTTGTCGTACAATTATTGTTTTTCTTAAATTATGAGGATTTTAAAAACAATATGAAAATTTATTTTGGATTAAAAAAAATCATAAACTTTGCGTAGGTACCTTCGAAGCCACATAATTATTATTTTTTTTTCTAGACATATTGATAGGCCACACAGAAGAGGCAAAGACGAGGACGCGGCGGCTCTTTTATAAATTTTTCTACTCCAGTACTTTTTTCTGTCATTTATATAACTCTAATATAAAGACATAAATTATGAAAGTCTGTAAAAGTCTATACTCTACTGCTCAAAAACACACTGCTAACCGATGTTATAATGTCGCCAAAAAACCATCACTTAGTACCTCAGATTACATGATGAACAGCTGCATTCACACAATTTGTAAATTAAAAAAAAAACTTTTGTACTAAGGCATTGGTGCCAACTTAAAAAAAAAGTTTTATCTTCAGTGCATGGATGTTTAGTATAGTGAACGTATACCTTTATGTATAAGTTTAATTTTTTTGACAGCTGTTTAGTATGGTGATCGTATACCTTTATGTATAAGTTAATATTTTTTTGACAGATGGATGTCAATAAAAAAAAAGTTAATCAGAGACAATTTTTCTTTTTAATTTTGTTGATTCCGAGCGGGAACATGTAATTATTTTTTTTGATGTTTATTTGCATTTTATTTATGAAATATCGAGTCGTAGAAAAAGTATTGTATGCAACGTTGTATAAGTAGGTCAAAAAACGCTCGTGGCATCTTTCTTACGATGTTCGCTGCGCTCACATCGTAACCCATGCCACTCGCGTTTTTTGCCCCCTCTTATACAACGGTTGCATAAAATACTATTTCATACAAAATGTATAGAAGCGTTATACATTTTGTATGAAAATACATTAAAGACGCGCCTTCTCGTACTACTTTTCGGTGTGGCCTGCGCCTTACAATTAAGAACTTTCGAAGTTATATTATTTTTTTAATTATTCGGGATATTTTCGAAAATTTAGATATATTCGTAATAACTGTCACCAAGTAGCTAAATTGAGAGATGCAAAGTTTAAGTAGTGCAAATTGTAAATTTCAGAACGTATGTTGGGCCGAAAATGGCTAAACCACTTGTATTTACTAATCGATCGAGTAATCACTCTGTAACACAAATGAAGAAATAGTACACTGTAAGTGTGATAATGATAATGGGAACTATTTTATCATTAACTTTAGACGATGAAGAATATCACTTGATCCTTTAACCTTTTTCTTGGTAAAATAAATGAAGTCCGTATTTAAAAAATTAAAGTATGAATTGCCAAGAAAAGGGTTAACCCAATTAAACTTTCTGACTGTCCGTCCGTGTGCTCAGAAATACTTTTGTTTTTGTTTAAACTCGGATTTCTAATTCAAGACCAAAAAAACTACGACACATGCGTCACTGTCAAAATTGACAACATTTAAATGACATCTGAGTTTGTTTCTTGGCTTGCACAAATGCACAATGTTACAAGTACAATACCAGATTTTGTACCAAAAATCTCCGATGTTTAAGTTTTTATTATTTCCTCTCGTAATTATGTAATAATGAATATTTCTAGTTATTTTGTTAAAACATAGAGTTAAAGTTACCAATAAATAAATTAAGTATCTTAGCGTGTTTAGAAAAGAAAAAGGAATTTACTATTGTAAAAATATTTTATTGTAGTGGCAACCTTGTGGTAGTTTTTTGGTCTTGAATTAGAAACCGTAGTATAATTGAAATCAAGCGAGCAGTTTATGAAGTTACTATATTGTAAGTTGAAATTTCGTAAGCCGCACCATGCCTGCGTGACGTCAGTTTGTAGAGAACCTGCCTACTGAGCCGGCGGTCCCGGGTTCGATTCCCGGCCAGGGCCAGCATTTGTGTGATGAACTCGAATATTTGTGCTTGGGTCATGGTAGTTCTATGTATTTAGGTATATATTTATCTATACAAGTATGTATATCGTCGTCTAGTACCCATAACACAAGCCTTCTTGAGCTTAATTTGGGACTTGTGTGAGGATGTCAATAAAAAAAAACTTATACCATACATGAGCAATTTTGTCAAGTGGCGTCTCAACCCCGCGCATCTCTATTTAATCCGGAAACTATAAGACTTATCCTGTTTTTTACCTATTTTTTTCTTTTTTAATGCAGCATATATACTTAAGGTAAAAATCTTAATTCGGTGATATTGATATTCTTCACACGACTAGATTTCAAAAAAACTGATTTTAATCTCTGATAAATCACTTGTAACAAAATCCCGATTGGGAATTATCAGCTTAAGTGTAACTTAACTTGTAAGGAGAAATGTGTTAAAGTGTAGTTGTTATTATTGAGAATTATTGCTTATTGTGTGTATGGTTTCAACTTAACAATAAAATCTGCATTTTTTAAATTCGCATAAGATCATAATGACCAATTTTACACGAGACAAGATTCGATAAAATAAATAAATGAAGCACTTGTAAAAAAACGGTAGGTATACCAGGTGAATAAATTAAACATAGATTCGACCCCTCAATCTGAACAACATTTATTAAACAACTTTTAAATACAACTCATTTATAAAGTACTTGTAAAATAAAGTTTATTCAAAGAAGCAATGTATTGCGAAACATTTGATATATTTAGTAAAGTGACAGCTATGTCAATGCTAAGGCGATGTCAATGTTGGACGGCGTACATTGCAAATGCTATTTACTTTCTTTGAAATAATGAACATATTTGAAAACAGTATTTTTAAAAAAAGTTTCTTAACAGATGTTGTTCAGTTTGAAGGGTAAAATCTGTGTATTAATTTTTTGCTCCTGTTACAGGACCCACATGGTATATCCGAATTGGGAATTATAAACCCAAGTGTCATTTTTATCTTGTAAGGAGAAATGTGTTAAAGTGTAGTTGTTATTATTGAAAATTATTGCTTTGTGTGTATGATTTTATTTTAATATGATGAATTTAACAATAAAATAAGGTAAGGTCATAATGACCAATTTTACACAAGACTCAATAAAATTTATAACTAAATCACTTTGGTGTTATTTTCTTCCCAACTCACTGAACGAGCATAACATTGAAAACTTGTGACAAAATTTCCAACGATAAGAATAAGAATTGTTTAACCTATTGACCGCCAAGCGGTCTAGCAATTTACCGTGCCACTGACGCCAGAGTAAAAAAAAAAGATGTGCCCCAAAATCAACAGGGATTGAAAAATACTAGTAGCGGTTAGAATTACAAAGTTTTTGATCATTGAAATTTGGACGGCTGTGGCCGACGTGGCGTCAGGGGCACGATTTTTTGTTGACGGCCACAGCCGACTGTGGCGGTCAAAAGGTTAACCTATTGAACACCAGACGGCACTATCAATCACGTCGAAGGAAAATTGTGCCAACGACGCCTATTGACGTCAAAATTTCAATGGTCAAAAACATGCTAATTCAAACCACTATCTGTGTTTTCAATCTCTATTGATTTCAGAGCACATTTTTTTGCTTTGGCGTCAGGGGGCACGGTGAATTGCTTTTACCGCTTGGCGTTAAAAGGTTAATCAAATGGGATTCACTGGAACTACTTTTTCTACAATTAGGTACACACCATATTAACGTATTCACATAGAGGTCGCTAAGGTGTAAAAACCTTTCAAATAAACAATGCAAAGATCGACACACAAAGCATAAGGAAAAATTCGTCAGGTCTACGTGGAGCGAGGGTAGCGAAGTGGCTAACGCGCTGGACCGGTAATCCAGAGGTACCGGGTTCGATTCCCGGTCCCTTCCACCAGGTAGCTCCTTTTTCAATTTTTCTTTAAGCTTTGATCTTTGTATTCATAGTTTAAATAAAAATTGTGGTGTAGGTACCCACATTAAAAAAATGAGACATTACATGTTTCATAAATTTATAGGTACACACCATTTCCAAACATGTGCTATATCTACGGTAACGCTTCGTCAAAAGTAAATTAAGTGAAATTACATATGTATGACAAATCGCTATTGACGTTTTAATTGTTTACCGGAATGCTGCTCAATCCTTAGTTCTTCTAGCGAAATAAATACTGAATACTATTGAAAAAAAAAAACATGACTTTCATCACTAGGATAGTTTTGGCTTGATTATGCAAAAACTACTGAAATTTGCGGAATATTTAGTCCCGTTTCTCTTTGGTTACATTACGGTGACATTCACCGATTTTAATCGTCAGTTACCAAAAATAGTAGTTGCCAGTTAGATAAATTAGTACCACTAAAAATCCGCAACATGACGTGAGTTGTAAAACCCCCTGCTGGGCTGTACCTTGTTACAATATTATAGCTCCGCTACAGTCTATAAACTTACACCACCCATTTCGTCGGAGATTAACCTTTCGAGCGCCAAGCGGCAAAGCAATTCACCGTGCCACTGATGCCAAACCAAAAAAAAAAGAGTGCTCCAAAATCAACAGAGATTGAAAAACACAGATGGTGGTTTGAATTAGCATGTTTTTGACCATTGAAATTTTTGACGTCAATAGGCGTCGTTGGCGTCAGTGGCACGAATTCTCGATGATCGTGATTTGGCGTCTTTGGCGGTCAAAGGGTTAAAAATTAAACCGCCAAATTGAAATCAAAACATTCCTTTATTTAGATTCAACACGGTAACAACGTTCCAATGAACACACGATAAGGCACCTCACTTAAGTCAGCGAGAAACACAGCGATATGACAGAAACACCCAAAAACGGGACTTGTAGTGTGGAAAAGCATCACTTTCTCTATCACACCGCGGCGTATCAACGCTATTTATTATTTAGAATCACAGGTTTTATTATCAAACATTACTAACTGTCGCGCGTTCGTGACAAAATCAAGGGATGTTCAGTTGACAATACATCATATACCTAGGACGATGACTTCGTGAATGTCTCAGATAGCAAGTGTTATATATATATATACACCTAGAGGTTTTCCAACGACGTGTTGTCAGTGCTTGACAAAATAAAACATCGACAATAAGTTATCGATAAATACCACTTCAACGTCATAGAGGAAAAGTAAGTGGCAAAATCGTTACATGCATTTTCAAATTTTCATTCATTCATCTACTTAATACCAACGTTAAATAAGTTTTGACATCATAGCTTTTACATTCATAGACCTTATTAATTTAAGAATTAAAAAAAAAAAAACATTTATTTGAGTTCCAGGACATTGTAAATATTCCCTTATTTAGTAACTATATATGTAATTATGCATTTACTTTATAATGTTGACGTGGTGGTTATTGATAACAGGTTGGTCGATATTATTATTTTGTGAGCACTAACCACCTGTTGTTCCAGCTAGAAATATATCTAGGTATAGACTTATATAATACAGCCCGTGGTTTGTCTATAGTTTTACGTCTTTCCTTGGCCAGGAAGTGGAAGTGGAATCACACTTACGGCCTGGGTTTATCTAGTGAACAAAGTTCTCCCGTTCAAATTTCTATCTCAATTTAAATATTCATTGGAGTTAATTGAAAAGGCAAAAACGAGCTTTGCCGACCAAACTTGGTGACATTGTTTAATCCATATTTAGCTGGTGATCACAGCGAAGAAAATCATACAGAAGCACTCTAGAGAGGATTAACTATAAAAAAAAAACTGTAGTTCCTCTTGTGCATTGTGACTTTCACGAAAGCTGCTTCTTACTTCCCTGATCAAGTTTGTAATAGTGAAAGTCGTCACTCCTGTGGTCAAAAGTTAACATCTCGTATTAATGTTACGTAGGAACATCACATAGGAACAGATCTGTTTGAACATAGACTGATTTAATAACTCGTCATACAATTGTATAATGAACGCGAGGCAATTTAAACATTTTAAACTATTTAAAGGAATTAAATTAGGCCACAGAATCCGTAGCATAAGTACATGTTCAGGGGATAAACGCGAAGCTAAACCTTTGTATGGCTGACTGTCACTCCATACACATTTTGTGGTTTGTATGTGGACTTTCTATTCTCATTATGAATAAAAAATATGAAAACACACAACTACATCTCTTGAGTTTGCCGCGGCAACAGTAACACAAGTTTAACTATACTTACATTTTTACAAATTGCTAGTAGTGTAGGGTCCACAATTTACATACAGTCAAAGCTATCAATACGTTCTATAGTAATATAAAGCCTGACCAGAAATATATGAGGATTGTCAAGAGGGCGCTATTTATAGGATTTATATGGCAACAATTTTGCAACCAATCGCAACCGCACTATAATGACATTAGTTTAAATACCTGTCAGTTCCTATGCTAACCTCGTTTATATCATTTGATGGAATGCACTCTTTTACCTGTCAGTTCCTCAAATGCACTCTTTTTCTGACTGTTTTTGGTGTAGTAAACACGTACTTTATTTATAATATTACGTTCACGACTGAATGGTTTTCGGCATTTTCATTGGATATATATATTTTTTTTTATTGTGGCTTTGACCTTCTTGCTGAGCAAGTGGTATTTCGCTAATGACTCGTTTCGAATCGCACGCGGCGGCAAGATTGAGGATTTATATCACGTTGTACGGTGAGTTGCTTTATTGTAAATTGAAAGCGATTTACAAAAAACCACGCGGTCTACCGGGCCTTGACCCAAGAAGGGCTATGTACGCGTTCTTCATTAGCTATTCACACATTCGTTTGATCACTGCACAATACGCTATCAATACTACTCATTGAACAACAAAAATGAATAAATAACGAACAACAAAACTTAAACGCATGCGGCCATCTTTAGTCACGAACCGGAAGCCCCTTGGATATTTTTAAATCTTTGTCTCTTAAAGAAACCATCACGAGTGACATTGACATATTTGACAAACCATCACAAAATCATTGCCAGTGTAAGAAATTAGTTCCAGTGAAATTCCGCAATATGGCGCGTCCTCATATATTTCTGGTCTTATCGTCGTACCATATACTTAGTTTCTTGTCATAGAACTAGGGGACAAATTGTCCCTTAAAAAGGCACGACGTTGTCCGATTTCACTAATTTGCACAGACATTGCACAAAGTATTGAATTTTACATATAGTTAAGAGCACGATGCGTATGCGTGTCGTGCGCGTTGTAAAGTATGGATTGCTATAAGAGATGTCACACCGCGTGCGTGTCGCACAACCGGCGTGAGGTATGCTCTAAGAAAAAGCGTACATCACTAACACGTATCTAGCCCAGGGTTTGGAAATTCGGGTGGATATTTACCTAAACTTTGGCGGCGGCTGTTCTTCAGTTGTAGGTATAGGCGGCTTTGTTTGAGGTATGAGTGAGATAGCAAAATGATTTCGTCAACTTTAGGTAAATATCCACCCGAATTTCCGATCCGTGTACCGGCATTTCCAACGCAAACAATTGATTGCAATGAGAACTTTTTGCGCTCACCAGTTGGCGCCACTGTCAAGTGAGGTCAGTAAAATAGATCATAACATAACTGCACAATGCAGAGATATACGGTAGGTTAGAAAAAAAATATCATATCTGCGTATTTTGTATGAAGGATGGCAGAATTTTATCATCGTATTAGCTTTACGGACTTAATACTAAACTGCCATTTCACTTTTTGCAAATAAAATGTAAATTTTTCTGGGTACGTCTCATTTCTTACAAAAACAATTAACATATATTTTTATATGGCCGAACATACGTTTGGTAGAATTTTCAGATTGTAAAACGTTTATTAGAATGTTTATTTCATATATAGTTATTTTGTGGAAGCACAATTGATAGAAAATCATTTCTTATAACATTAGTTTGATAGAATGTACGTTTAATAGAATGAAAATAGCGGTAAAATCCATTAATATCAGTACATAGTTTTTGTGTATTTGACAGTTCTGATGCTCCCACTCGACACCGCGCCTCTTGCGGCGAGTTGAGTAAATTATGTAAAGTCACTATATAATTATGTTACATATATTTATATTAACAGACGATCGAACTGTCCGGCGGACCGAGAGGGACGCTGCTATCTGTTAGAATGAGATAGTAATATCGCCTGGTAACCAAAACTCACTAAAATTTCTGTCACTGCTCTTCAAAACCTCGTATCTTGTAAGTAGGTTGACACTGAGATGCGAGCTTTGTCTTAAGTAGGTATCGGCCATCATTGTTCATGTTCGTTTCATCTCATGTTTTAATAAATTAATTTTCATTTTTTTGATAAGTTTTTTAACACGGAAGTCATGCATTGGTTATAAACCAAAAAAACTGATACTGGCACAAGCTTCGAGCCGCCATTTACGGATTAATAATAATAATAATAAGTAGGTATTTGTTGCTTAGTGAGTTTTGGTTGTCAACAGACGATAAATAAATAATAAATAAAATAAATATTAAGGGACAATCATACACAAATCGACCTAGTCCCAAACTAAGCAAAGCTTGTACTATGGGTACTAGACGACGATATACATAATATATAAATACATATAACATCCATGACCCAAGAACAAATATTTGCACAAATATTTGCCCCGGCCGGGATTCGAATCCGGGACCGCCGACTCAGTAGGCAGGTGTCTACAAACCGAGCCAAACGCGTCGTCCAAATACGAATACATCTCTCATTCTAACAAATATAATGAGATAGTAATATACATCTCTCATTCTAACATATAGCACCGGACCGTTCGATCGTTTATTAATACTTTAAAAACACCGAAATTGTTTGCAAAAAAAAAATGCGGTGTGCGTCGGATGCACGAAATGCGCCTTAATTTGACTATTGTATGTTTCAGTAATTTGTACTCATCTTGAGACACCCACATGAGATCTAAGTTAAAACTAATTAACAGTTACTTATTTATTCATTCTAAATACAACGTTACAAACCATATCCCGGGGTTTTGGGTGCACGAATGATTTGACCTTAGGTCGACAGTAGGCGTCATACCGTGCACCGAAAACCACAAGGCATGCAAGTAACTAACTTGGTAAACATTTTTATTTTCATTTCATTCTAAGTCACTTTGTAGTCAGCTTTTTTCAGTGCCGTGGCGGAAAACCCCGATTCCCACCGGTCACTGCGAGGCTTTTGTACGCCTTGGTACTTGTTAACCTTTCGAACGCCAAAGTCGGCATTAGCCGACAGCGGGAAATCGCTCCGCTGACGCAAACGTCGGCCACTGCCCTCCAAATTTCAATTATCTAAAGTTTTTTAATTCATACAAACACAAATATTTTTCTGTGTCGTTCGGGGCACGGCTTTACTACTTGGCGTTCAAAATGTTAATGAAACACTACAAAAGTAATCAACGTTTATATAGAAACGAAAAAAAAAATGTTTGAGCAGGATTTGAACCCACGCCTTTCCGAGCCAGACGAGTGCATTACCAATTATGCTATGAAAGCCACTAGCCAAAGCATCGATTTTTTCAACTAGTTGCTATATTTCTTAGGGCGGCATCGTAGCGCCATCTACCGTAAAGATTATGTCTTTATGTTCGGCACCATCGTCTCAAATTATGTTGAGAAATCAATAGTAACAATGTGCTACACCCATACTTTTTTCGCTTCTATATAAACATTTACTTTACTGCTTTAATACAAATTGATTACAAATGTGCACTTGGCACCCTCACGACTTCATAATACCTAATCTACAATATGTACGCTATAATAAAATCACAAAATATCCAAATGTGATGTACAAAGAAAAAAGTTAACGTAGTTTGGTTTTTAAACCGACTTGTTCCCTTAAATACATTTTTTTTGGTAAATCAGTAAAGTGATGTTGAAATGTGCTCCGATTTCATCCATCTTGTCCGTCGGTCACTGGATCTAGATCACTGAAAAATGATTATTGATTAAACACTGTTTTTATTCTAACGGCCATTGGTTCTACGAGCAATGTGCCCCGCCTGGTCCAAAAATCTTACTATATCACAGTTCATAATATAATATAAGCTAAAGCAGTATGGAAACTACGTACACACGGTCGAAACAAAGCACACACACCGACGCAAATGTTTACAAGGCCCCGATGGTATAAAAAAAAACAAGGTATGGCACTCCGCAATGACAGGTGGACTTTCGAAGTCATCACGCTATGATTGGTCGGTTGGTTCTGTCAATCCGTTTCTGTGCTGCCAGTGGTGTATCATAATACTCCCCGATTCCCTTGTTAGGCCTCGTCCAGAAATCATGAGATCATATTTGGCCTATTTTTGAGCCGAGTCGGAGAACCCGGCGATAGTGCACGCCGCGTCCAGTTACACGGAGCATAATTACACGTGCCGAGCGGTCCGCATCTCCGTTGCTGTGTAACACGGCTACGGGTTGTGTGAAGAAGGGGTGTCGCAATGCTTAGACAGAACGGTCACTGTAAACTCAGGGTAAGGGTATATACCTGGGGCTGTGTGAAGAAGGGGTGTCACAATGCTTATGCCTTGATCACACGTACCGAGCAAACGGGCGAGACCGTAATATGTTTCTCGGCCGAGACAGTGATGTAAGCGAGTAGCTGTTTACACATGTTTTGAAATTAGCACAGTCAGTCCAGTTCTATTAAGACTTTCGGACACGATGGATCGTAAAAAAATCGCCGAGTGGCGAGACAGTGCACGTTCAGACCGGCCGAGTGAGCGAGCGAGACAGTGCGGGGATGCGGGAGGGTGGACACTCGGCCTAGTAGATAGAACGGGAGCCGAGCTACTGTCTCGCCGCTCCGTTCGGCCGAGCGCTCGGCCGAGCACTCGGCGCTATGTTTATACGCACCGAGTACTCGGCCGAGAGCACTGTCTCGCCCGTTTGCTCGGTACGTGTGATCAAGGCATTAGACAGAGAGCGGTCACTGTAAACTCAGGGTAAGGGTATATACCTGGGGTTGTGTGAAGAAGGGGTGTCTCAATGCTTAGACAGAACGGTCACTGTAAACTCAGGGTAAGGGTATATACCTGGGGTTGTGTGAAGAAGGGGTGTCACAATGCTTAGACAGAGAAGGGTCACTGTAAACTCATGGTAAGGGTATATACCAGGGGTTGTGTGAAGAAGGGGTGTCACAATGCTTAGACAGAAAGGTCACTGTAAACTCAGGGTAAGGGTATATACCTGGGGTTGTGTGAAGAAGGGTGGATGGTTGCTTGTGTTGGCCGAGATGTCAGCACATGGTAGGCGGTCACTGTTTCTATGCGCCGGCCGGTTCGGGCCGATAATGCGAGTACGCTTGCACGCATTATATGCAATTGTACTGCATACCCGATAAAAAAAAAAAAAAAAAACTAATTATTACTTTTAAATTAAGTTATAAATAAGTTTATTGTATTTATTTTTAAGTGTGCGTATTATATTATATTTTTTCTTATAAGTGTGCGCTCACCGATTAAAATACCTAGTTGCATGTTAAGATTCTCATGTAAGTGAATATTCATGTATTCTTATGAGAAAAATAAAGATCTTTTAAACGTAAGGGGTGTCTCAATGCTTAGACAGAGAACGGTCACTGTAAACTCAGGGTAAGGGTATATACCTGGGGTTGTGTGAAGAAGGGGTGTCACAATGCTTAGACAGAACGGTCACTGTAAACTCAGGGTAAGGGTATATACCTGGGGTTGTGTGAAGAAGGGGTGTCACAATGCTTAGACAGAACGGTCACTGTAAACTCAGGGTAAGGGTATATACCTGGGGTTATGTGAAGAAGGGGTGTCACAATGCTTAGACAGAGAGCGGTCACTGTAAACTCAGGGTAAGGGTATATACCTGGGGTTGTGTGAAGAAGGGGTGTCACAATGCTTAGACAGAACGGTCACTGTAAACTCAGGGTAAGGGTATATACCTGGGGTTGTGTGAAGAAGGGTGGATGGTTGCTTGTGTTGGCCGAGATGTCAGCACATGGTAGGCGGTCACTGTTTCTATGCGCCGGCCGGTTCGGGCCGATAATGCGAGTACGCTTGCACGCATTATATGCAATTGTACTGCATACCCAATAAAAAAATAAAAAAAAAACTAATTATTACTTTTAAATTAAGTTATAAATAAGTTTATTGTATTTATTTTTAAGTGTGCGTATTATATTATATTTTTACTTATAAGTGTGCGCTCACCGATTAAAATACCTAGTTGCATGTTAAGATTCTCATGTAAGTGAATATTCATGTATTCTTATGAGAAAAATAAAGATCTTTTAAACCTAAGGGGTGTCTCAATGCTTAGACAGAGAACGGTCACTGTAAACTCAGGGTAAGGGTATATACCTGGGGTTGTGTGAAGAAGGGGTGTCACAATGCTTAGACAGAACGGTCACTGTAAACTCAGGGTAAGGGTATATACCTGGGGTTGTGTGAAGAAGGGGTGTCACAATGCTTAGACAGAACGGTCACTGTAAACTCAGGGTAAGGGTATATACCTGGGGTTATGTGAAGAAGGGGTGTCACAATGCTTAGACAGAGAGCGGTCACTGTAAACTCAGGGTAAGGGTATATACCTGGGGTTGTGTGAAGAAGGGGTGTCACAATGCTTAGACAGAACGGTCACTGTAAACTCAGGGTAAGGGTATATACCTGGGGTTGTGTGAAGAAGGGTGGATGGTTGCTTGTGTTGGCCGAGATGTCAGCACATGGTAGGCGGTCACTGTTTCTATGCGCCGGCCGGTTCGGGCCGATAATGCGAGTACGCTTGCACGCATTATATGCAATTGTACTGCATACCCAATAAAAAAATAAAAAAAAAACTAATTATTACTTTTAAATTAAGTTATAAATAAGTTTATTGTATTTATTTTTAAGTGTGCGTATTATATTATATTTTTACTTATAAGTGTGCGCTCACCGATTAAAATACCTAGTTGCATGTTAAGATTCTCATGTAAGTGAATATTCATGTATTCTTATGAGAAAAATAAAGATCTTTTAAACCTAAGGGGTGTCTCAATGCTTAGACAGAGAACGGTCACTGTAAACTCAGGGTAAGGGTATATACCTGGGGTTGTGTGAAGAAGGGGTGTCACAATGCTTAGACAGAACGGTCACTGTAAACTCAGGGTAAGGGTATATACCTGGGGTTATGTGAAGAAGGGGTGTCACAATGCTTAGACAGAGCGGTCACTGTAAACTCAGGGTAAGGGTATATACCTGGGGTTGTGTGAAGAAGGGGTGTCACAATGCTTAGACAGAGCGGTCACTGTAAACTCAGGGTAAGGGTATATACCTGGGGTTATGTGAAGAAGGGGTGTCACAATGCTTAGACAGAGAGCGGTCACTGTAAACTCATGGTAAGGGTATATACCTGGGGTTGTGTGAAGAAGGGGTGTGTCAGCGCGTCGGCGGCGGTGATGCGCGCGGCCGGGTTGGGCTCGAGCAGCCGCGCCGCCAGGTCGAAGGCGGAGTCGGGGAACCCCGCGATAGTGCACGCCGCGTCCAGTTGTTGCGGCTGGAACAGACTTCGTGTTAGACTAGCCTATTTTTACAAGCTTTTATTTAGCTTGCATGGTATGTTTAAAGTATGTATGTTCGGGTGAAATCTTGCAACTCAATTTTGAAGCAGATATCGTCAACCGATTGAGCTGAAATTTTGCACAATTACTTAACATTGATGACAATACAATAATATGGTACCATGGGGCTGATCTGATGATGGAGCCGGAAGGTGGCCATAGGAACTCTATAATAGAAAAAGCAATCCTACCGAGCTTGGGCTCTTTAGAATTGTTTCAGTGAGCATTTGATGGACATCCAAAGAAAAGTACAGTCGGCTATAAAAGCTTGCCACTAAAATGTCATTTTTGACAGAAACTTATTTTTTCTAATATTAAACCCAAGAGGCCTTATTCCTTTTTTTCCTTTGTTGACAAATATATTGATAATTTCAAATTTTTTTAAGTAATAGATAATACTTATCCCTGAGTTCGAAATAGTAATAAAGCTAGTTCATGCTTTCATTGCGTGCAGTCGAAAATAAGTTGATAAACCAGTTTTCAGAGTGAATTTTGTCTATTACAGAGTAGTTTTTGAAACAAAAAAACATTAAAATACAATTCATACTCATACTCATGAGTGTATTTAATTTGTAATTTTATAGTCAAGGACAAAGAAGAATATACAAATACCTGAATTTAGTAGGCAATATTTTTTCGTCGTCACAAAATACGCTAATATTTGCGACTTTTTACACGTTTTCCGAAGTAAATTAGGTTCAATATTGATTGAATATTCAGCTATGACTAGAAAATGAGCTAAATGAGTGATACATATCTCGGTGACATAAAGACATATATCGACGCTTAATAACGTCTAATCTAACTAACATTTTAGACGTTTTACACCTATTAACGGGTGGATCAACTTTTTCTTGCTGTTATTCTGTCCGTGATCCAGGGGATCATAGTGATTACATTTCTAAGAAAAGTGTTGATAATTGACATTACTGGTATTGTCAGGAGATACATAATAATGGGCTTATAATATAACTGCTTAAATTACAAAGCTTTTGCTAAATATAACCACGGAAAATCGCAGTTTTAAAAAGTGACCCAGAGGCATCACCATGGCAACGAGTGGCAGAAAATAGTTGATTGACCCTAATGCAGTTAGGTTTAGAAAAAACAAAACGAATAGAATGCCATAATCGTCTAATATTTTTTTTGTTACTTAGACAATATTCTTAATGATTCTTAAGCGTCAATGTCACTATTTTCACTTTAGTGACACATTCTGCGCATCTTGTTCATTCATCATTTTGTTCTTGGGTCATGGATGTTATCTATATATGTATTTATATATTACTAGCTGTGCCCCGCGGTGTTACCCGCTCATCCCACGGGAACACTAAATTTATTCGGGGTGAAAAGTATCCTATGTCCTTCCCCGGGACTGAAACTATGTATATACCAAATTTCATCTAAATCGGTTCAGCGGTTTAAGCGCGAAGAGGTAACAGACAGACAGACAGACAGACAGACACACTTTCGCATTTATAATATTATAGTATGGATGTATATCGTCGTCTAGTACCCATAGACGACGATATACAAGCTTTGCTTAGTTTGGGACTAGGTCGATTTGTGTATGATTGTCCCTTAATATTTATTTATTTTATTTATTTATCTCCAGTTACCTGCGTGGCGAGCTCGCGGCAGACACACAGCGGGCGCGGCAGCTTGCACTCGTCGCACTTGGGCAAGTTAGACATGGTCTCCCCCCTCCAGAGCCCCGACATCTTCCGCAGGCACACGCCTCGACGTGTCGTCGACGTCTTCAGCCTGCGACCTGCGGGAGATTTACAATGTGTAGTGGAGCGTTTTAAAAAAAAATACCCGAATCCCCGTTTCTTCCAGAATTAGACGTTTTTGCGTTAATTCCACTCATAATCGATAATTATTAATGTGAAGAATATATATTGTCAGAAAATTTGTATGGGAATTTTAGTTTCCACTACGTAACGCTCTTGCAATGTTATTGTATTCTACTGCTTACCTAATGATTAGGTATTCTACTGCTTACCTAATGATTAGGTATTCTACTGCTTACCTAATGATTAGGTATTCTACTGCTTACCTAATGATTAGGTATTCTACTGCTTACCTAATGATTAGGTATTCTACTAGACTTTTTTGACATACATTAAGCCATATTATTACCTAACATTTTACTTTGTTACAAAGTACTTAACATTAAATAGTCTAGTCGTTTTCGAGTAATCAAGGAACGTACACATAAACTAAAAAAACCAAGTCAAGTGCGAGTCGGACTCGCACATCGAGGGTTCCGTACGAACTATGAAAGCACTGCATATTGCTCTAAACAAAAGATAAACTGTACTAAGCGAAAAACTAAGATCTAATTACTATTTTCTAGTGTTGTAGCAAGACGGTATTCCTTGCCAAATTTCATAGTTCTAGGTGAACGGCAAATATTTAATTCGAAATTTATAAATTTTTTTTCGATATATACGTTCGTAAACGGCCGTATCTTTTTTTACGTTAACTCAGAAATTTTATTTCACAGCTTGAAGGGACTGTAGAGTTGAATATATGGTTTTAATTTCAACACGATACGCGTTCCCGAGATACAGGATCTCGACAGACAGACGGAGGGACGGACGGACAAAGTGATGATAAATAAGGGTTCAGTTTTATCCTTTTGAGGTACAGAACCCTAAGAACATCCTGACGAACTGAGTACCTCGTCCGTTTTTAGGGTTCCGTGCCCAAAATTACTAAGATTCCGCTGTCCTTCCGTCTGTCTGTCCTGTTCGTCTGTCACCAGGCTGTATCTCATGAACCGTGATGGTTAGACAATTGAAGTTTTCACAGATGATGTATTTCTGTTGCCGCTATAACAACAAATACAGAATACAAATATAGTAAAAAAAATATTTAGCTGTACAGAACCCTCGGGGCGCGAGTCGGACTCGCCCTTGGTCGATTTATTAAAGTCGTAAATTGTGTATAAATTTATGCAACATCTAATGTCTCATTTTTTTCACACCATATTTTTTTAATATTAAACCATTGGTACAATGATCAAAGTTACCTGTTGTAAGAGACAGGGAATCGAACCCGGTACCTCTGGATTGCCGGTCCAGCGCGTTAACCTTTCCGCCACCCTAACTCCCAAGCAACATATCGAATTTTTCCTTATGCTTTGTGTGTCGATCTTCCCCCAGGTAACTCATTTAAATTTTACTTTAAGCTTTAATCTCTGCATCAATGGTTTAGTCGTAAATTGGTTGGTTAATGTTACCTAAGGCCATTGCTGTCTGCTCCATGGCGGCTGTGCCCAGGTACGATGCAAGCTCCCCTATAAAACATATAAAGAACATTTTAATCTTCGATGACAGCTCATATCAGCTACTCTTCATGAAATGTCATAGACGATCTGTCTTCCAGCCAACCTGGCATGCTACATCGTTGATGAATTCATACAAAGAATGACTGTCGATATATATTACCACCTAAAAATATATTTTTATAGAATCTTTTTATCGATCCATATTTATTTTTTGTGGAAATTCCACATTTTTATTTTTATAAGCAATGACTAAGGTAAATTAAGAAAGAAAACTTTAATGCAATCTTCTACAATTTAAGTAGGATTTGAACCTGCGACCTCTACGTTTCCGGCGTATTGCTCCCAACTGAGCTATTTGATAGCTACGTCAATCACACCAAATCTTTCATTCCATAATTCTTACGCTACTGGAGCGCCCTCTGCGTCATATGTGTTTGAAATTCTTATGCGCATTAGCCATACCCTAGGATGCGCGCTTTACACGCACGATCCTTTGTGTCATTATTTATAAAAATAAAAAAAGGTATTACCTCAAAAAAAAAATATTAGAATCGATAAAAAGATTCTATAAAATTATTTAGAACAGCGCCATCTCTCTCGCAGTGTTCATACCGTCTTTCAGGTTAAAAATTCTTCGGGTGTTTTTTTACCGCTATGACCCTTTCTTTGAGTACCTAATGAATGAATGAATAGAATGAATGTAATAGGCAAGAATGGAGGAAGAAAACATGCTGCGCCGACCCCAAATAAATGGGATAATCGCAAACGAATGATGATGATGACCCTTTCTGTTTCCTAACGTAATAATACAAGCTGCGCCGCACGGTGGTACCCATCCCACGGGAACACTAAATTTTTCGGGATAAATAGTGGCCTACACATAAACACACTCAAACTTTCGCCTTTATATATAAGTTTGTGTTAACCTGCCTGCCTGTTGTTAACCTCTGTTATTTTTTTACTGTACATGTCTCATGTTTTGTATCCCTGTGTATTTGAGGTGTGCATTAAAGTGGATTTGTTGTTGTTGTTGTTTGTGATGTTTGTGTGTTTATGTATATGTTTGTTACTTCTTGACGCTCAAACGGCTGGACCAATTTTGATACATTTTGGTATGAAGGTAGCTGGGTCGTTCTTCTTTTTTACCTACAATAGTCCGTCCTTCGTCTTATTATGGCATCTCAGAGTAATCATATTCGGTTTTATAATGTTCGAAAAATCATCCATATTTTTCTATCTATCAATATTATGTAATCTGTCAGTTTCTCTAACCAGCATTTTTTTTTCAAACGTTTGTTTATTATTTCGTAAAATGGCGTGACAGAGTGGTAAGCTAAAACGCGGTCTCCCCTTAAAAGGACCACTCTGTCACGCTATAAAAAAAAAACACAATAAAAAAACTGAATGGGCTGTAAAATAAGTTTTAATTAGGTAATAGTCCTAATAATAAAACAAATGCATTTTTTTTTAAATGAATGAATGAATGAATGAAAATTTATTCGTAAACATACACGAACTGGACAACACATTAGAAATTAAATACAATAAAATAAAATTCTAGGTGTGTATGCCACGAAAAGGTCACACCTCAGCATAAATGCTGGCCCGGGAACCAGCGCTGGTCTTCCGGTGTAACCTATAGGTGACGCCACGGGAAACCGTACACACACGGCCGCACTCTAATACTGAACGCAGCTTAAGCGCAGTGCCAAGACAATGACATTGACAGAAAGTGCTGTCAATGTCACTGCAGACCGTTAGCGAAGAAGAGAAATGAAAAAAATAATCTAAGAATGCAATGCCCGTATGTGTACAGCACATTAAAACATTTAACAAATTACATTTTACAACTTAGGTACAAAAGTGAAAGACAGTTACTAAAATTACAATAAATGTGGATGTGTAGGGAAATAACTAAATTTTATATAAAAGAACAGGGAGAAACGAAACCCTGTACAGTAAAGCCAAATACTAAACAAGGACATGAAACATAAGGCGACAAATAACAATACAATGATGCAAAACAACACAACATATAAAGGGACAAAAAACCTCGGTAAGAAAAATATAAAGTCTTAAAAAAACAAATCATTACAAGCAGCTCGTGTCTAGCCTCAAAATTTTCTTGATTCCGCTGATGTTCAAACATAAATTTTTCTCAAACATGCTCGGAAATGTATGCGTTAATGTCCCGATATGAGGACATGAAGTTTCTCGTTTATGGCTCCCTACATTACTTCTTGGCCTAGGCCAAAAAATTTAGTATGAAAATCCATTATTGTCCGCTGCTCTAACTTTTTAAATTTCCTTACTAACGTTAAATTGGCAAAGGAAAAATTGCATACAGCCAACCACCACTGCCATCTGTAAGCATACTTGCGATATAAAAAAAAAAAACAAAATCTATGGTACTATATTTATGTGCGGTTAAACATGGTGCTCAAATAGCTGGATCAAATAACATATTTAAAAAATAAAAAAGGCAGCAATATGAACAACTTTTTTTCTGCTTATTCGTATTTCGTAGTGATTATAATATAATTTTAACAGACATAAAAATTACTTCTAGTGATGAGAGTGACGGGGAACTTATGAACAAAGGATGACGGGGAACTTATGAGGAGGCAAATTTAGCCATGAAAAATGAATAATATTTTTTACTTTTTTCTCGTAGCATATTTTGTTTTGTTTACTTGATTGTCTATTAGTTATTTTAATTTTAATATTTCCTCACATCGTTTGAGAAAAGCACTATACAAGCTTCGGCCGGAACAGGGATTGCAGGACTCGTTCTATCTGGCCTCGTCTTCGACTCGGCCATCTACCCCAAACTCGTCCAACAATCCCTTACTTCACGGCCTCTGCAGTAATGTACTATTCTTACATGGATTTTAAAGGTCTTGATATATTTTAGGTTCCTAATTGGCGGCGGGATGTTGTTCCAACATTTTGTTGCAACATAGCGGAAGCTTCCCCTGAAGGCAGCTGAAGCATGTTGTGGAGTGGTGAGCTGCACACTACACTGGCGAGTTTGACACGACCTATTTCTGGACATCCATGACAGCTTCTCGAAAAGATATGATGGTATCTTATGCTGAATTACACCGAAAAGTAAACATGCCAAATGAAGCTTGCGACGGTGCTGCATTTTTAAGATGTTATGCTCATTTAGATAAGGGGTAACATGGGCCCTAAACGGAATATTGAAACAATAACGAGCACAGGCATGTTGAACGCGTTGGATGAGCCTCTTCGTTTTAGAAAGAAGTCGCGGACCAAACACCACATCCATATAATTTAATTTTGACAATACAAGTGACTCAACCAGTTGAACACGCAGTGATTCATTTATGAAGTGCCTTATTTTGTATAGAACCTTAAGCTTATAGAAACAACTTTTAACAGCACTCAAGACATGTTTTTCAAATCTAAGATCACAATCCATTATGAGACCAAGGTTACGTGCTTCATAAACACGTTCAATAGGTACATCCATCAATTTAACATCAGTTGACAGATTGAGTTTATTCAGTTGATGTTTAGTACCAAAAATAAGATATTTGGTTTTGGCCGGATTGAGTAACAGGCTATTATTTGTGGCCCAAGTCGATATTTGCGACAGATCAGTGTTAAGTTTGTGAATAGCATCATCAATTTCTGATGGCTTACATGAAATATAGACTTGGATGTCATCGGCATAAATATGGTACTTGCAGTGTGTTATGTGTGATCCGATGTCAGCAGAGTACAATATAAACAGAATTGGACCAAGGATTGATCCTTGAGGCACTCCTCTAGTTACACACATCCTTTCAGAGACCCGCGTGGAGCCATCGTTAAGGCTCAGCTTCACACACTGCTGACGATTGCTGAGATAGCTGGCAAACCAAGTCACTGCATAGTGGTCGAAACCGTAGAAACTTTGTTTAGATAGCAATAAACTAATATTAAGACAATCGAAAGCCCTCGAAAAATCGAGCAGTACCAGCAATGTACACAAACCTTTATCCTGAGAACATAATATGTTGTCAGTGACATCCAGCAGAGCAGTGACTGTACTTCGCCCCTTTCTGAAACCTGACTGGACCTCCGGCAACATACCATTATTCTCAAGATACTCTGTCAGTTGTAAGCATACAGTTTTCTCTAAAATTTTAGATAAACAAGGCAGTATACTAATGGGTCTAAGATCCTTAAGCTCAGATGGATTAGGGATTTTAGGCAGAGGACACACTATTGCCAATTTCCATAGGTCAGGAAATGTAGATGTAGCGATGGAGGTATTCACCAAATCAACTAGTATGTTCAAAGTGTATGGAAAAGTGGACACCAGCATATTTAAAGTAATACCGTCGATACCTTCAGCATTTGATTTTAGACAAGTAATAATTTTCAACAATTTATCAGCGCTAATTGGTTCAATATGGAATGTAGAATGGCAAAACCTGTGAAATTCAAAATAAGACAGTTGAGAAATGGTAACTTCTGTATTGATAGGTAAGGTTAAAAAATGTTTATTTATAATATTGGGATCACTGAAACAAGAAGGCAAGTCTGTGTTATTTCTAGGCAGCAGAGTAGATTGTAGATTTTTCCATAACTCTTTTGGATTTTTTAATTGATTATTTATATTATGTTTAAAGTAGGCAGATTTTTCATGGTAAAGTGCTTTATTTACTGTCGACTTTAGATCTTTATAAAGCTGCTTTTTGCTATCGGACCCGGTTTTATGGTAGTCTGCGGCAGCTTTATCTCGCAAACTCATCATTAACTTAATTGTATCAGTTATCCAGGGGTGAGAATTGTTTCGAATAACCAGGGTCTGTATAGGAGCATGCAGGTCAAATAAACAAACTATATGATTGGTGAACGCCTCAACCTCGTCATTAACATTAGGCAAAGTTGACATCAGATCCCACCTCACACTCTGCAAGTCCCAGTCAAAGAGTGATATATCTATATTTTTTATAGGCCTGAATGATGTAGTATACGGCCGCGGTTTCTCCCTCACAATATTATACTCGCTTACCACTATACAATGTCCAAAAGGAGAACCCACGTGAACAATATCTGTAACCTTGGCTTTCATGTCTGTGCAAACTACATCGAGCAATGTCTGACTAGTGTTAGTGAAATGTGTAGGTTTAGTTACTAACTGTGATAGCTTTAAACTAGATAAAAAATTGTTAAATCTGGTAACATCTGGAACAGTGGAGTTCTGAAGTAAATCTATGTTTAAGTCGCCCAGCAATATCAGGTGTTCGCAGTTAGGTATCGAGCTGATTGAGTCAGTTACGGCATCAAAAAATACATCGAGATCCATCCAATGCGGTCTATAAGCTGTACCTATCACTATTTTCAAACCATGTATCGTTATATTAACCCACATTTGCTCCACCAGCTTATGCCGCGGGTCTACAGGGTGAGGCCAAGTCGATACATTCAAACTACGTCGAATGTAGAACCCGACACCACCACCACGCAGACGCGTTCCCAACGGTCTAGGTATGTGACGGAGCCTGAAACCAGGGATTACCGGCGCCCGTCCCTCCTCGTTAAGTTGTAACCACGTTTCATTTATTGCTAGTAAATCAATATCTAGACGAGTACAAGCCGCTATAAAATTGTCATGATTTGTGCCCAGTGAACCCGCATTATACAAACCTACCCTTAGTCTATTATTGACCATATTGTGAAGCTAAATGTATGCAATGAACGCAGATGCAGCAAACCGGTTCTGCGTTAGAGATAAACAGAGAGATTTCTCGTCCTATCGCGTGGAGGTCATTTGAGTTGTGTATCTGTTGAGTGCGGTTGTCGTAAAAAGTGATGTAAAATAATAATTTTGTTATTAATTTGTGGCAGTGATAATAGATAATAGTGGTACGTGTTAAAGAATTATGTGTACGGTTGCTACAGTAAGAGTGCAGTTTTGATAAAAGAACAGGAACTTTGAGACTAGACAGAATGTTTTGTCTGCAGGAATAAGACAAAAACAGAACATGTACATAAAGCAATGCGTGAAAAACCGGGCAATCAAACGCTTCGTTGGCCAAAAACACGCTCAAGGTCGTCTTCTGTTCGGATGCGGTGACGAGGTACATCCGTGCCTGGGCGCTGACGCACGTAGATCTTGCCGTCCCTGGTCCACACATACCGCCAGTCGAAATGCTGCTTTAAAGCCCGAGCTTTCTGGAATAGACGTCTGTTGTGGGGGGTCAGCCGCTCGTTTACGTAGAAACGCGTAGTCGGCCCCGGTATTCCGGTGCCTTCCGTCGTCGCCCCACGCCGAACCCTTGCCGCCTGCAGTAAGCGGTCACGCACGGCGCGGCGCGCCAGGCGCAGCACAAGCAGCCGAGGCCGCGGCGCCGGCCCCTGGACGCCCTCGTCAAGCTGCGGCGCCCGACCAACACGCGTAGCATCCACGATATCCTGCTCCGTTAGCGTGATCCCCAGTTTCTGGCCTAAGGTAATTACCAAATGCGTAGAATTTTCCCCGCTACTTTCGGGGACGCAGGATATCTCAAGATCGTTAGCCAATAAATCCTGGTCTCGGTCGAGTAGGTCCAACTTGAGCTGCGAAATTGTCTCTAACAGCACTGACTCAGCACCGCCATCGACGTCGCGAATATGTTCGAGTGTGTGAGGCTGGGCCTCCAAGGCTTCGACACGGGCACAGAGCGCGTCAATGCGCCCATCGCAGCCGTCGATACGTGACGTCAAGCTAGCCATGGCCGTGCGAAGAGCGTGAATCTCCTGGCTCATCGCCCGCATCTCTTCACGAAAGAGCCGGAGTTCAGCGACGAGCAGCTGCATGTCAGTGGCACGGGACATATCCAGACCATTGTCGGGCGGGGTAGCATCGAGTGAACCGTTGCCATGCGTGTACGAGACATCCATGATCGTCAACATCGATCGCAAACATCGCATTTTTGATTTAGTTTAGGTTATTAATATTAATTGACATTTGACGTGACACTGACAGCGCTTGGGTGCGTTCAGGTTCACGCATCCTAAACGCGATTACCGCTCGTGCGTGCAGCTCTCCGTGGCGCCACCTATGGTCCCACCGGAAGATCAGCGCTGGCTCTCGAGCTAGCATCTTGCTGAGGTGGGACCTTTTCGTGGCACAGCCATAAAAAAAATAATTGCTTATTGTTTTATTTTATTTTCCTCTAATTTCTGTCACACCTTTTATGTAATTATGTTTTGTGTCTCGTCACGAATAAATGTATTTCTTTCTTTCTTTCTTTCTTTCTTTCTTGCTGTCTTCAGAGGGCACTTCAGGGCTCATGACAGCACGAGATCTCGTGGCCCCACGCTGCGTATTCACGTTGCCACTGCCACATCTTACTGGAGTTTCAGTGTTGTCCTGCCTAGGGCCTGCACTCGCACACTGCACACAATTCCAGGTTCCGGGCGCGATACTGTGGAGCGTCCCTTCAGGAACATTAGCGCAAAGAAGATCATATGAATTCCGGCAGTTACCGCAGTTTAAAAAACTACCGGTGATTTTATTTAGACAGCCAGCACAGGTTGACATTTTAAAGTGGCTTTGAGTACGTAAGGAAGAAGGTTTATAATCGCACTAACGCGGCTGAACGAGGACAGCCAGTCAGCTGACCCGCAAACTGATTTTATTAACTTAGCTTTGTTGCTACAAAACCGAAATTAAATCACCGATAATATTCACTGTAACAGCTATTTGACACAATAAATTAATTGATTTGGTAGACACTGTTTATATCCTTAGGTAACCAACTCTTTCGAGCGTAGATATTCACTTTTTCTAGATAATTTATTAAATATAAGCAGTCATGTAAAAGAACGTATGTCAGTTGAGACTTCCGATGACTCACCCCCATAAATTCTACTCTGAAACCTCAATTATCGATAGTTCAAAAGCCCAAAAAACGGAAAACCATCGATTTAATGTAGGTAAAAAAGAAGAACGACCCAGCTGACACCCTGGATTAACACATAGGCCACTATTATATTAGTGTGATGAAATTTTCAATTGTCAATATTTTTAAAGCCAAACAGGGGGTTTTACGAACCCACGCCATACTGCGAATTATCAGTGGTACTAATTTATTTTACTGGCCACGACAAATTTTTGGTAACTGACGTTGAAAGTCGGTGAATGTCACTGATGTAAACAAAGAGGAAACAGAACTAAATATTCCGTAAATTTCATGTCATTTTTTCATAATAAAGCCAAAACTATCCAATGATGAAAGTCAAGTTTTTTTCAATAGGATTCAGTATTTATTTCACAAGAAGAACAAAGGATTGAGCAGCATTCCGGTAAACAATGTTTTGAATTTAGTCAGTGATAAACTGACGTGTAATAATGAAAATATATGACGGATGCGTACATTATTGGCATATTAAAGCTGTTTGTAGCGCCACTATCCCTGGGCCGGACCGACGCCTGCTAGTTAGCCTTACTTCTGAACGCACCGAATGAGGCAACACTGCCCTCTGTGATAGAGGGAGAGAGATGGACCCGCAGTCAACGGATATATAGCGTCATGTCATTATTATTAGATCCCTGATCGATTATCTATCGAATCAATATTATGTGGAATATATTAGTGTCCAAGTATTAAGTGCATTTATCATTTAATACTAGGCTATACTATAAGCAACATTACCTATCGCGCTCATGTCGTCCTCCGCCCTGAAGAAGGGATATCTGCCGGCCAACACGCTGGCCAGAACCACGCCCGCCGCCCACACGTCCACGGCCGTAGTCTGATGCGGGTATTTTAGGAGCACCTGCAATATTATTATTATCATACTAATTTCTACAAAAAAAACCATGTTTATACATTTATTTAAAGGTTACATTGCTAACTTCGCTGGCGTAATTTTTATGTAAAGCCTGACCAGAAATATATTGCGGAATTTCACTGGAACTAATTTCTTACACTGGCAATGATTCTATGATGGTTTGTCAACAATGTCAATGTCATTCGTGGTGATTTCTTTAAAAGGCAAATATTTAAAATTATCCAAAGAAAATGCCGAAAACTTTCACAATTGTGAACGTAAGATTATAAATAAAGTGTACATGTGTTTACTACACGAAAAACAGTGAGGAAAAGAGTGCATTCCATTAAATGATATTACGAGGTTGACATAGTGAAACTGACAGGTATTTAAAACTAATGTCATTTTAGTGGGTTGAGATTGGTTGCAAAATTGTTGCCATGTAAATCGTATAAATTGCGCCCTCTTGACAATCCTCATATATTTCTGGTCAGGCTTTACCACTTTCGGGTAAAAAGTACCCCTCCTAAGACCCAATCTATTTTTAGGAAATTTGTAATAGCGACACAGTGACGAAATTTTAGGTTTTTAGTCTGTGTCATAGTTCCAGGATCTTGGGTTGATATTTGATCAATTCATACATTTCATTGGGCCGCAATGAGTACGATCTCTCTTTAAGATATGCCGTTGGGTCTTAGGAGGCTATAGCCATCTTTGGATGTCCGGCTATCCCTGTACCGAAATTGGTTAAAATTCTTCGAGCCGTTTCAGCGTGATGCGAGGACAAAGGAAATTATGGAAACAGATGGCACCAGGTTGGCATGGCGCCGCGCGCCGATACAAAACAGATGACGATCCTGCATCATGCTATTAAGTTTTTTTCTGAAATCATGACCGCTCTCCATTGAATTTTATGATATTAATAGATGTAATGTCAACCAATGTCTCATTATTTTTAATGAGGGTACAACACGATTTCATATTGAACCGTTGATAAAAAGATCAAAGGAGAAAGTACAAAGGAGTATAGTAAATTTGTGAAAGAAATTACCAGATAGCTTATTGAACATTGTTTTTGTAGTATAAAAGAGTTTTTAGAATATAGTTCGCATAATTGACCTCTTGTTTAGTACTTAGAATATCCTTTTGCGTGCTGTTCACATGACTGTTTGTTATATACACCCCAGGCCAAAAGTATGGAACCAAGCTTATATTACAATACAAAGCTGGGATTACCTTAAATATAAATAACAGAATTACACAATAAAACTTACAGTAAATATTTTAAAAGTTATTACCCAAGTTCTGCTTATAAATATCGCCAGTTCAACATTTTGTAGAAAGATAAAAAAAGGCGACTGCAACTTTTTCCCGAACTTAGGTAAGTATATATTTTTTTACAATATTATGATGTTTTAATAGTGGACGTTTAATTAATGTTTTAATTTTTTAGGGTAGGCCTGATGGTTACTAACATTTACACAATTAATAATTACTGGAAACTTTTTTAAAAACTAATTTTAAGGTATATAGCATGCAATAATTTTCTATTTTTAGTTACCTAAGTAATCAAGTTTCACATGCCTACGGTAGAATATATTATGGAACCAAGCTAGTACTGTAAGACCTCATATGTACCGTATATTCTGGTGAATAAAAAATATCATTCATATCATTCATAAATATTAAAGGAAAAAAATTGTTTCCATACCTTTGGCCTGGGGTGTAAACACATTTTTGCAGAATACTTTACTGATGTACCTTTAGACCTTGCAATACATGTTTTGTAGTATTCTAGCAAATAAAACATTTCTATTCTATTCTATTCTTGAAATGCGTAACCGGGAGGAACCCCTGATCCAGACAATACGGGGATTGCTCAGGGTCCCGCATTCTGCATCAGCCCTTGACCGAGTCTTAAGGTATTTGTCGAGACTATTCGCCTGAAAATGTTTGGACATATCATCCGCAGCGAAAAGTCGATGGAGCGATTGAGTGCAGAGGAGAATGGGAGGTCAACGTTCTCGCGGCCGATCTCCTACTTGGCGGACGGATCTCATAAAGTCCACAACGAAATGTTCCCTAACGGTGATGGTGAAAAATCGCAAAAGCAGTCATTAATGTAGAAGAGGACAATCCATAACCACAACCACTCTGACAAGAGTGTGTACACGACTAAGAAGAAGATTCGCTATTAAAATCGTTCGCAGATGCGACCATCGGGAAATAGTAACATTATTATTCCGCCGAAGACGTCCACTGCTACATGATACAGTCCTAAAAATGGACAAGAACAAAGCACAAAGAAAATTTTAAATCCGTAACCTGTCGGAAGAGGACGGCAATCGAACCCGGTACCTTTGGATTAGCGGTCCAATGGTTTGGATTAACGGTCGCGTGTTAACCTCTCCACCACCCTAATGCCAGATAACATTTCCAAATTTTCCTTATGCTTTGTATGGCGATCTTTGCATTGTTTATTTGAAAGCCTTTACACCTTAGCCAGGTTACTTACGCTTTACAAATTGTTCTTTGTCCTTTAATCATTGTATCAACGGTTTCAATATAAAATTGTGGTGTACCCACATTAAAAACAATGACACATTACATGTTTCACAAAGTTAAGGATTTAAATGAATATATTAATAATGATACAACTTACTTCTGGCGGTCGAAAGCCCTGCGTGCCAGCCCTGTTGGCGCGCGGCGCCGCCCACTTCGCGCACTCGGAGCACACGCCCCCCAGCCCCGCGCAGCTGCACGCAGCGCGCGCGTTGTTCGAGTGGGCCGGGGGTGGCGACTGGAAGCGGTAACACATATACTAGGGCTCCTGATATCCGTGTTACACGCGGTACCGTAGGTCCTAAGAACCCGTACTACACGGTCACGCCAAAGATACGTAGCCGTTTGTAGTTTATGTCTATTCGAATCAAACTTGAGTTTTATTTTTGCATTGATTGATGCTACTATTTAACAAAAGCAAAGAAACTGAAATTAAAAACCCGACACTCACATTACATTCGTAGGTTTTAAAGACGCACATGTAATCTTCACTAAACGTCACGGACGGATCGGATCCGCGTGTAATTAAGAAACTAAAGAAACGCAGCTTCGTGTAACACGGAGCTACGTATCTTAACTACACGGAGTGTAACACGGCAACGGAGATTCGGCTACGGGTACACGACACACGAACACGACCGCGAGCACTAATCTATACTACTCCTACATCAAACTGGAGCTAGTGGTATAGTCGAACAAGTTGGTTTTTAGCCCACGCCCTATTGCGAATTTTTAGGGTGTGATGAACCCAAATATTTGTGATTGGGTCGTGGTTGTGCTATGTATTTAAGAGGCCTTATTCCTTAAAAAAAAGAAACATATGATGACAAGTATATTGATAGTTTCAACCAACTTTTTGATCTGAATAATACTTTTCCCCAAGTTCTAGGTAGTAACTAGCTATGTTACTACCTAGAACTTGGGGAAAAGTGATGAAGTGACTTTGATGCTTTCATTGCGTGCAGTCGAAAATAAGTTGAAAAAAAAAAAAACGATTTTTTTGCGTGAATTTTGTCAATTTCGAGTAGTTTTCGAAAAACAATTACTTATCAATGAAAAATTCAAAGTGTAGGTTTTAAATATATACCAATAAATCCCAATAGCCCTGTTCTAGGTAGTAACATCAATGATATGTTAAGAAACATGTTTTATCAAAGAGAAAAATGTCTAAAACAATCAGCTTTTTAAAAGGACTAAGGCCTCTTAAGTAAGTATATATATATCTATATACGTATGCATATCGTCGTCTAGTACCCATAACACAAGCCTTCTTGAGCTTAACACGTTCACAGTCCCCATACAAAATGTTTCAATT
The DNA here is from genome assembly GCA_905147355.2 of Apotomis turbidana. NCBI lineage: Eukaryota > Metazoa > Arthropoda > Insecta > Lepidoptera > Tortricidae > Apotomis > Apotomis turbidana. The sequence goes on along the minus strand of LR990280.1, from coordinate 58,890,610 downwards.
TTCTAGGACGTCCAAGCAAATCACTTCCATCACCCGTCCGTGCTCTACGTTTGGGTCACCATGAAACAACCAGGTACGCACGTGGATTATTACAATATAGAATGCTATTTCATATCTAACTAAAATATGAATTGATAAATCAGAATTGTCTATAAGCCTTTTATCGAATGCAGTAGGAAGTGAATCATATCTTCGACTATCAATTATTTCAAGGTTTGTACAGTCGCCATCAGATATATCGCAGTATATAAGGCGTTCATAAATATCTGAACATGTACTGTAACGCCCAGTCAATAAGAGTCGTGTTCCGATATTAGTTATGAACGCCTTATATGCTGCGATATATCTGATGACGACTGTACCAGGCTATCCCCACGCGTTTCGGCCGCGCGAAACATTCCAATCTCTAAGTGGCTACCCGGCGGGACAAAATGTCAGTGGGCTGCCACGCCTCGCGGCGAGCGGACGGCGTACAGTTAACGTTTCCCGCGCAACCTGTGCTGTACGATGTCGAAAAATAAAAGTCGGGCATATTGTTTTTGTGGCAACAAAGACGATTGAAAATGATTTCATTTGTTCCAGAACACATTAAACTCTCCGGAATAAAAGATTTTGTTTAAGAATTAACTTTTACTGGGGCACTATTGACGCGTAACTATTAAAGTCTGGGTATTTCTCTAAAAATCCTTATGGGCGCGCCTAGCTTTTTTTCGAATTAATTGTGTTGGTTTGATTCCATGCTGTGTTGTTATTACTGAATGTTTAGTTATACAATCAATAAGTAAAATATTTAAAGATTCACTCTATTATTCGTTATGTTTTAGAAACACGATTACTTGTAGTTTCCTCGATAGTTTTTTTTTAAAGTTACCTCAAAAAAGCAACAAAAACCCTTAGTATGTCATAAATACTGCAGGGAAAGTTATCAGTTTTTTTAATAATAACATAACGAGATGTTAACTATAATATAATGTATACGTCTTACATTTTCAAAATCTGTATTATTTTAATAATTAAACCGAAAAAACATGATTTCCGCGCTCCCAGCAGAGATGGGCAAAAGTTAATCGATTAACGATTAAGATTAACTTTTTTAATCTCGAATAACGATTAAAATTGACGATTAGTTAATCTAATCGTACGAGTTCCGATTGATTTAATCTCGAAAGATTAAGTTAATTGTCGATTAATATTTAGCGATTAAATTTTTAATCAATTAATTAATTCGATTAACTTTCTCTCGATTAATATTAGGAAAAATAAGATAAGACTTTTTGTAAGTCTAAGTCCCTGCCTAGAACATCTTAGAGTACCGCACTATAAAAACCATCTTGTATTACTGTAACAAGAGGGAAGAGGGAAGAGCGGAGAGGGAAGAGCGGAGAGCGGCGATCGGAGAGCGGAGAGTGGCGTGCGGAAGCGGGGAGCGGCGTGCGGAGAGCGGAAGGCGGCGTGCGGAGTGCGGCGTGCGGAGAGCGGAGAGCGGCGTGCGGAGAGCGTAGTGCGGCGTGCAGAGAGCGACGTGCGGAGTGGAGAGTGGCGTGCGGAGAGCGTAGTGCAGCGTGCGGAGAGCGGAGAGCGGCGTGCGGAAAACGGATAAAGGCGTGCGGAGAGGGGAGTGTGGCGTGCGGAGAGCGGAGAGCGGCGTGCGGAGAGTGGCGTGTGGAGAACGTAGTGCAGCGTGCGGAGAGCGGAGAGCGGCGTGCGGAAAACGGAGAAAGGCGTGCGGAGAGGGAGAGTGGCGAGCGGAGAGCGGAGAGCGGCGTGCGGAGAGTGGCGTGTGGAGAACGTAGTGCAGCGTGCGGAGAGCGGAGAGCGGCGTGCGGAAAACGGAGAAAGGCGTGCGGAGAGGGAGAGTGGCGAGCGGAGAGCGGAGAGCGGCGTGCGGAGAGTGGCGTGTGGAGAACGTAGTGCAGCGTGCGGAGAGCGGAGAGCGGCGTGCGGAAAACGGAGAAAGGCGTGCGGAGAGGGAGAGTGGCGAGCGGAGAGCGGAGAGCGGCGTGCGGAGAGTGGCGTGTGGAGAACGTAGTGCAGCGTGCGGAGAGCGGCGTGCGGAAAGCGGAAAGCGGCGTGAGGAGAGCGGAGTGCGGTGAGCGGAGTGCGGAGAGCGGCGTGCAGAAAGCGGCGTGCGGAGAGCGGAGAGTGGCGTGCGGAGAACGGAAAGCAGAGAAGCGGAAAGAGAGAACGGTCGGATGCAAAGGTAACCAAAGGTCTTTTTAAAGAAAAAGACCCTGTTCAAGCCGTGTAGAGAATGGTGTTTAATCGTCCTGAAGTGGGCAACCCAGTGGGAATCGGGTTGTCTGGACGCCACGCCTCTGCTGACTAGACTGGTTGACCAAACGAGCGAAGGCACGAGAAAAAGCTAGCGTTTACATAACGGAGGCAACCCTAGCGCACATTCCAATGACGTTGCGTCACCCGCGGGAGGGGGCATCGATAGCGGTGGCAACGCCTGCCGTCCAAACAAGTGGTGTATCTGTTACGTAGTAACTTGTATATAATCTGTGACTGTACCTAGTACAAATACAAACTTATTAGCAGATATACATACTCAAATCAAATCAAAATGGTTTATTTGTCAAACATAGGTAGGTAACAGGTGGCGTACAATTATTACAAGTAACAAGTACATCTATGTTTCACCGTTAGGCACACAAATATATATTTATTATTATTATGCTAGTTTTAAACATTATTTAAAATTATGAATAGGTTTATGTCAAGGCATTATTTATTCCCATTTATCAATAAAGAAATCATCTAGTCTATAATATGCTTTCTTAATTAGTAGATCATTTAATTGAGCTTTGAACAGAGCTAAATTTTCAATTTGTCTTAGATCAAAAGGTAATTTATTATAAATTTTGGGAGCCATTCCAAGGACACCTTTGGAGAGAAGTGCACTTTTTAGCATATCTGATCTAATTTTTCCTTGAAGTCGTGCTCTGTTAAAGTTTTTAAACAAATAGGTGTTACTTTTTACAAAGATAGCAGTCGCATAGATGTATAAACATGGTAGTGTTAATATTGTAAGCTTGGTAAAATGTGGTTTGCAGGACTCTGTGTGTAACAGGTTGCATGCAGATCTTAAACATTTCTTTTGAGCTTTGAAAGCCTGTCCGTTTCTGTAGTTTCCCCAGAAAATTACACCATATCTAAGTATAGAGGTTACATACGCATGATATGCGTATGTAACCTCTATACTTCTCTATACTATCTGGTTTCATGTCCAATTCTTTCGTCGTACAGGCACTCCCTCTCTCTATTAGACAAGCTCCAAGCTAATATAGGCAAGTTAATATAGACCAAATGGTATCATGCAAACCTCACTTCATTAAACATCAAATACTAACAGTCTTTTCAATGTATATATACGAATCATGTAAATTCGTCAGAAAGCATATAAATCTATACTCACCGAATATAATAACTAAAATTAAAAGAAATGAATGTGGTCAAAATCAGCTGAAAATGCCGTTCTCAAAACTAAAACTCGTCTCGTGTAGCCCCCACCACATGGCTATTAAAATTTATAACCACCTTCCGAACTCAATAAAAAATCTGGAAAACCCACGATTGTTTAACAAACATTTAAGGCTGTTTTTATTAAATAAATGTTTTTACAGTCTAAATGAATATTTTAACGATGTTTTATAGCAAATGATTAGTTAAAGTTTGCGTGCAATTAATTTTTATTTTAGATAATGATAATGTGTAAAATAGTAATAATTTATGCCCTCTGACATTGCTATGCCCTTGCATGGCGTCACATGTATACCTATTGTCTTATTTTAACACCTATGTTTGAAATGTGATATGCAATAAATGATTCTATTCTATTCAAGCAAGGTAGTTTTCAAACGGATGCTACGTAAGCATCTGCTCGAACAAGAGCTCGAATAGTGTCTTATCCTATGCAGTAGACATTTCATCGAATTTATTATTATACTATATACATTATACATCTTATAGTATGTAAATATATGTATCATTGTATTTATGGTAGTTAAGTCATATAATATACATGTATTCACTTGTATCTTGGATGCTCTCCGAACGATTAATTTTCTACTCTGCACCCACTTGAAGCATCTCTGTTTGGCCCTATGGTTGACTGGCAGAGAATGCCAGTAGGCATTAAGTTCGCCATTTGTACTGACTTTTGTTTTGTGCAATAAAGATTAAATAAATAAATATGCAGTTAATACAGCTATTGTATTTACAATTTTTTGCAGCATATATAGAGCATAGGAGTATTGGTTGAGTTTCTTACATAAGTGGTCAATGTGCATCTTCCAATTCATATTGTTATCTACCACGAGTCCTAGAAACTTGGTTGACTTCGTCTCATCTATAGCAAAACCTCCATAGTTGACATTTATAGCGCACACAATGTCACTAGCGAATAGTTGCTCTTTGATTTCAAGCTAGACTTACGCCAGGTAACTGTCATGTAATTCTTTAATTTACGTAAGTACTATTGATAATTTTTAATTTTTATTACAATCTAAACAAAAATATTATTATAGTGATATGAGTGCGTACCTGGTTGGCTATAGTGACCCATGTAGGTACGGGGCACGGAGATAGTTCGTCGTGACCCATGTATGGGGCACTGGACTGTGCACGTGTTTATTCGCGACTAGATCGATTTGTGTGAAGTTGTCTCATCCTCATCATCATTTCAGCCATAGGACGTCCACTGCTGAACATAGGCCTCCCCCAGTGACTTCCAGATCGGCCGGTTGGAAGCGACCTGCATCCAGCGGCTTCCTGCAACCTTTACCAGGACGTCTGTCCACCTTGTGGGTGGACGTCCTACGCTGCGGTTGCCGGTGCGTGGCCTCCATTCGAGAACCTTACTGCCCCATCGGCCGTCAGTGCTACGTGAAGTTGTCAGTCAATTTTTTTTTTTTTTTTTTCTTTTTTTTTCTTTTTTTTTTTATACTCACCCGCGGCGTCTGCCGACTGGAGTTGGGCAGCGGGTCGGACGCGCGCGCGCGCACGGTCAAGTCCAGAGCCATGCGCTTCGCAGGGGGATACAGACAGTCCTAGAACAACACATTTCGCCTGTTAAAACATTGATACAAAGATCAAAGCTCAAAGAGATATTGAAAATGCGTAACCTGGTGGACACCAGGAATCGAACCCGATACCTCCGGATTACACACACATAATGTTACCTGTACTATATAAAGTAACATTATTTGTATGTGCATAAATAATAATAATAAATAAATATCGGACAACCTCACACAAAACGATCTAGTCCCAAATTAAGCTCAAGAAGGCTTGTGTTATGGGTACTAGACGATGATATACGTACTTATATATAGATAAATATATACTTAAATACATAGGAACAACCATGACCCAAGCACAAATATTCGAGTTCATCACACAAATATTTGCTCCGGCCGGGATTCGAACCCGGGACCGCCGGCTCAGTAGGCAGGTGTCTACAAACCGAGCCAAACGCAAAAAATACAATACAAAGTACACAAAGGCCACGCCGATTTCACGCCGCGGCGTCGGTACAAAACCGGCGCGGCGCACACGTCTAGTTCTATGTTACATTTCCAGATTAGTTAAAATTAGACTTCATGACAATGTTCAGATTTGAACTCGTCAAAAGTTAAACATAGGACCCTGTATAGTCCGACCAAAAAGAGTAGAAATTAAAAAGTGGCGATACTGTAGTGTCCTCCCTTTCTAATCAATATAAGAAAACGGGGACGACACTACAGTATCGCCACTTTTCAATTTCTACTCCTTTGGTCGGACTATAATATTCAGCCAGCGATATATTGCAAGTTGAATAAAAGCTTGTAAACCATGAATACAAAGATCAAATCTTAAAGAAAAATTTAAAAAAGGAGCTACCTGGTGGAAGAGACCGGGAATCGAACCCGGCGTTAGCCACTACGTGGAGCGAGGTGAAGTGACTAACGCGCTGGACCGGTAATCCAGAGGTACCGGGTTAAATAAAAATTGTGGTGTACCCACATTAAAAATGAGACATTACATGTTTCACATAATTATAAAAGCTTGTAATACGATAAAAAACTCACATCTTCTCGTGTCCGCTTGATCGGCTGGTGCGCGGGCGGAGGCTGCGCGGGCGCAGGCGGCGCCATGTGTTGCGCCAGGCCGAAGTCCACCAGCGCGTACCTGCAACATAACCATCTGGTAGAGAATGCCTTGTGGCGTTAAGTCCGAAAACTGTACTAGTTTGATCTGTGCAAGTTCAAGGCTAGTATCCGTTCAAGTTTTTGATTGTTTTAGACATTTTTCTATATGATCAAACATGTTTCGTAACATATTATCAATGTTACTACTTAGAACAGGGCCATTGTGATTTATTGGTATATGATAGAAAACTACAGTTGGGATTTTTCATTAATAATATTTGTTTCGAAAACTGTTTTTTTTTTTTTATTTCGACTGCAGGCAATTAAAGCGTGAAATAGCTATGGTACTTTCTAGAACTCAGGAAAAAGTTGGTTGAAATTATCAATATAAAAAATATTTTTTAAAAGGCCTCTTAAATAAATAAAAATATTATAGAATATTCATAATTGCTTTTTCAGAAAAATCTACTTCAACGAGAAGAAACTTTATTTGGGTGCTTCTCTGAGCGTTCTAACCGCGCGGTTAGAGTAATTCTTTTTTTTACGAATATTACCGCAACCGAAGAGCCAGTCGTTTTAATTATGATCTAACTAGGACCACACGGAGTGGCTTCGGGATACATAAAAAATCAACTTCGAACAATCATCTATTTTGACAATATTTGCCGAAATGAGAATGACAATTAAAACGCATTACAAACGCTGAATATTCCACCCATTTTCCCAATAATTATTCTAGGGAATAGGGAACTCCTAATCATTAAGTGGTTGTGCAGTCAGCGTCAGATAGTTAGCAGACAAAGTGGCCAAATATATCAGAACAGATCTTTATTTGTCGCGATTAATTTTTTAATAAATCAAATAATCGATTAAAAAAATAATCGATCAATGCCCATCAGAGTTATGGAAAAGAAATGTTTTTGCTCCTCACCGCTGCCGCTCGCGGTCGTACAGGAAGTTGCTCGGCTTCACGTCTCGGTGTATCACGTTGAACGAGTGCACGTGGCGCAAGGCCGTGAGCAACGCGTGCATGTAGCGACGCAGCTCATCTGCGTCCATCTTAAGGACGTACTCCTGAGGACGACAAGCAACATCAACAACATTTTTATTAAAACAGTAACGTCTGCTAACGTAAACCAAATGTTTACAATGAAGCGAAAAGTTGAAAAATTAATGGTTCAGGCAGGGTTTCCGGGCCAACACGGGCGTCCTACCTATTGGACTACCGAACCGTTAAATTTTTCAACTTTTCAAAGGATAAAAATTGAAATATTACATTTTTACATAATCGAAAATATCCCAATTCACGATTGAATTGATTAGAAAAGTTCCTCATTCTCAATAAGCTTACGCGACCAGTAATTGGTCACAGCACAGAAAATCTTACAGTCGGACTATTACTAGGGCGGAATTAGTATGGAAATTGTATCACTGTTATTTTTGTGTGTTGTGACTGTCAAATTTTTCACAAGGTGACGACATGTTAGTGGACCGATTTTTAGATGATGCTGCTATCACCTTTTTTTTTAAATAAAAATAATAGTTTTGGGATCTGTGATAATAAAGCGCTGAAATTAGTTTAAACTTAACACTATGTGAAAATTTGAAATATTATTAATTCAAATAGAGTTTTGAACTCTCATTATACCCCGCGCGGCGAACGCTGAGTCCTATGACACCTGTCATCTCAGTACATTTTATATTATAACCTATAATGGGAAAAACATACTACGAGAAAGTATAAATTAAAATGCAAAACTGCAAGACTTCGCCTGGGACTTATTAGGCTATTCCGTTTTAATTTCATAACACAAAAGGCGGCAGAATCTTTTCTGGTTTCAACCACCATTCAAAGTCAGCCTTGAATTAAGTATTCATCTTGATAAAAGGTAACGCAGTGTATCACTTATCCATCTTTCGTATTATCTGTTGTTCGCCTTTGTTGCAAAATAAACACATCGCCATTGTTGCATCGTAACAGTGCCTACTCATGTTATAAATGTAAGCGAACATGCATTTTTCATAACGTAACACAATAACGGGAAAATATTTAAATAATTCATTTTTCAACTCACTCGCTGGGAAAATCTCCGTTTATAGTTATAGCACGAACGCTGCGTGCAAAAAGGTCTATTTTTCCGCTAGCGTGCAAGTCATTTGAATTTCGAACACGATGATTATCATTTTTCTGTAGTAGATGTAAATTTTGTTTTGCTTTTTTCGTGTTTATTTGTTTTGGATTTGAGTGTGTTGTCTTAAGAGACCTTATTCCTTTTAAAATGCTGATGATTGTTTTAGACATTTGTCTCTATGATCAAACGTGTTTCTTATCATATTATTAATGTTACTGCCAAGAACGGGCTGTTGGGATTTATTGATATATATTTGAAACCTACTGTTTGAATTTACATTCATAATGTATGCTTCAAAAACTACTCGAAATTGTCAAAATTGACGCTGTTTTTCCACTTATTTTCGACTTCACGCAATGAAAGCATGAAATAACTATGTTAGTACCTAGAACTCAGGGAAAAGTCTTATTCACTTCAAAAAATTGGTTGAAATTATCAATATATTTGTCATAATATGAAAAAAAAATTTTTTTAAAAGGAATAAGGCCTCTTAAATTTAGTATGTTAAGTAGGGGGCGAAATAAAAATGTGATGTCTTTTATATTTTAATTGATTTTCTTGCATATCGCATTTTCCTCGCCATAGTGAGGTGAATAAATATTTGGCTTCTCGTGTCTTAAAAGCCTCGGTACTTTTAGGAATTCGCTTCACTCATGGTTCAATTTTAGATACCATCGCTCACTCAGCTTTCAATTTCATCACTCGCGCCAAATAACAACTTTGCTCCATTGCATTGCATTACAAATAACTATTGTGACACAAAGTGTAGTTTGTAATTTATTATCACGTTTATTATATAGGCAAACATTTCTGATTGTGTTCGTTTGTTTGTAAATTCTTTACCCTCAAACGGCTGGACCAAATGTGTCAATCAACTATTTTCTGCCACTCGTTGCCATGGTGATGCCCCTGGGTCACTTTTTAAAAGTACGGTTTTCCGTGGTTATATTTAGCAAAAGCTTTGTAATTTAAGCAGTTATAAGCCCATTCTTATGTATAATATCTCCTGACAATACCAGTTATATCAATTATCAACACTTTTCTTAGAAATTTAATCACTATTATCCCCTGGGTCACGGAAAGAGTAACAGCAAGAAAAAGTTGATCCACCCAAATACGTTTTTAGTTTAGTGCGTAGGTATTTTGCTTTAAGAGGCCTTATTCCTTTTAAAAGCTGATTGGTTTAGACACTTTTCTCTATGATCAAACATGTTTCTTAACATAATATTGATGTTACTACCTAGAACAGGGCTATTGGGGATATATTAGAAATTTAGAAACCTAGTTTGAATTTTTCATGGATAATTTTTAATTCAAAAACTACTCGAAATTGACAAAATTAACGCGGAAAATTAGTTTTTTCAACTTATTTTCGACTGCACGCAATGAAAGCATGAAATAGCAACGTTACTACCTAGAACTCGTGGAAAAGTAGGTATTATTCACTTCAAAAAGTTGGATCAAATTATCATTATATTTGTCATAATATGAAAAAAAAAAATTTAAAAAGGAATAAGGCCTCTTAACGGCTGAATGGTTCTAGGTGTAAATGTAAATTATGTTTTTCATACAAAAGATGAAAAACTCATATTAAGGCTCCTTATCCGTTCAAAAATGCCGATTGTTTTAGACATTTTACTCTATGATGTGACAAAATTCAGGCAGAAAAATTGTATCTTCAACTTATAGGCAATGAAAGCATGAAATAGCTGTCTCTATCTAGAACTCAGTGAAAAGTATAATTCACTTTAAAAAGTTGGTTAAAATTATCAATACATTTGTCATAATATGAAAATAAAAACACGTTTTAAAATGTCTCCTCTTAAGAGGCCTTATTCCTTTTAACATATTGCTGATTGTTTTAGACATTTTCTCTATGATCAAACATGTTTCTTAACATATTACCTACAGTTTAAATTTTTCATTGATAATATTTGTTTTAAAAACTACTCGAAATTCACAAAATTCACGCGTAAAATTAGTTTTTTCAACTTATTTTCGACTGCACGCAATGAAAGCATGAAATAGCTAAGTTACTACCTAGAACTCGGGGAAAAGTATTATTCACTTTAAAAAGTTGTTTGAAATTATCAATATGTTTGTCATAATATGAAAAAAACTAACATTCTAAAATGTCTCCTCAAGTGCTTCACTTTTGGAGCGCCAGTAACCTATCTACTTATAAAACATCATTGGAAGGAAGCAAATGGAATCAGGCTCACCGTGAACTTCCTGTGCGGCACGTGCGGCATGATGAATACGACATTATCGAGGTTCCGCAGGCACCACGTCACTCCGATCACGTTTTCCCTCCCCCTGAAATCGACATCTATACTATAAAATTCTATTTCAGGAAAAATCTTAATAGCGTGATGCAGGATCGTCATTTGTTTTGTTGAGGGCGCGCGGTCTCACGCCAATCTGGCGCCACCTGCTGGTCATAATTTCCATTGTCCTCCCATGAATTTTTTACCAGTTTTGGTACAGGGATACTATAGCTGAAGATCCAAGATGGTTATAGGATCAGAGATGGGCATTAATCGATTATTTTTTTAATCGATTAAAAAAGTTAATCGCGATTAATTTAATCTAGATTAACTTAATCGAGAGAGTCTTCGATTAACGATTAACTAATCGTCATTTTAATCGATTAAATTTCACGATTTATTTCGCGATTAAAAGTTGGAGCACGCGCATTTAGTGCTTTTTACGAAAATACAATATGTCTTGTCCAGGGACAGAAAATGTACCTTTAGAAACTTTTTTGGTTCAGATACCTTTGTATCCGACCGTTCCCTCTTCCCTCTTGTTACAGTAATACAAGATGCTTTTTACAGTGCAGTATTCGAAGAAACTTTCTAAGGGACTTAGACTTACAAAAAATATCTTATTTTAACTTATATTAGTTAATCTAATCGAGAAAAATTAATCAAATTAACTAATCAATTAAAAATTTAATCGCTAAAAATTAATCGACGATTAACTAAATCGAGATTAAATTAATCGGAACTCGTACGATTAGATAAACTAATCGTCAATTTTAATCGTTAATCGAGATTTAAAAAGTTAATCTTAATCGTTAATCGACTAACTTTTGCCCATCTCTGTATAGGATATATTTTAGCCGTCTATGGTAAAGAAAAAAAAACGCGAACGGAGTTGCGGGCGCCTCCTAGTACATCATTAACTCTTAAATGCATGGTTTAAGATGCAGCCTACATAACAAATAATACAAAAAAACAGCGTACCGTCGCTTGTCAGCGTCAGGCAGGGTAGTCTCCTTCCTGAGCGAGGCGAGGCACACTGTGCTGAAAGCTGAAGAGACGCTTCGCTCGCTCTGTAAAGATCCTATTCACACTTACCCGATGTCCCTCAAGCAATGCAGTTCGTGCGCCACCCTTGTCGGTTGCGGGGTGGGCATCAGATGCTTCACAGCGTACCATCGCTTGTCAGCGTCAGGCAGGGCAGCCTCCTTCCTGAGCGAGGCGAGGTACACTGTGCTGAAAGCTGAAGAGTAAAGGTCCTATTAACACTTACCCGATGTCCCTCAAGCAATGCAGTTCGTGCGCCACCCTGGTCGGATAAGCGGTGGGTATCAGATGCTTCACAGCGTACCATTGCTTCTCAGCGTCAGGCAGGGTAGCCTCCTTTCTGAGCCAGGCGAGGTACACTATGCTGAAAGCTGAAGAGTAAAGGTCCTATTCACACCTACCCGATGTCCCTCAAGCAATGCAGTTCGTGCGCCACCCTGGTCGGATGCGGGGTGGGCATCAGATGCTTCACGGCGTACCATCGCTTGTCAGCGTCAGGCAGGGCAGCCTCCTTCCTGAGCGAGGCGAGGTACACTGTGCTGAATGTACCCTCGCCGATCTTCCGGTGGATCTTGAAGTTCCGCGCGAGCGCCGGGATCTTCTCCAGGAGCTGCTTTATCTGGTCTTTTGAAAACAGCATGTATGTAAACACTTTATTGTACACAAAACATGTACAAAGTTTCATAGCAAACAAAACATGTACAAAGGCGAGCTTATCCCTATTATTATTATAATAACAGTATGCTTCTTTAATCTTTAGAAATAGAAATATTTATTTGCAAGAACGCGTTACAATAATAATATTTGGTATTATTACATCATAATAGAATCAGCATTCAGTCAACATGAAGTCAACTTAATTAAATAACTTGACAATCTTTTTCCCTGTTAAGTACCTTAAAAAACACTCTTGTATGTATATAAATAATGTTAATAATCAATTAATCATAGTGTTTAGGCTTTATAATTTAAAAAGTCTTTTACACTATAAAAGCACTGATCTTGAAGCCATCCAGTCAACCTAACCTTGAATGTTTTACCATCCAACATTCTAAATAATTATTTCGTTTTCAGCAACTCTAAGCCAACTGCATAGGTCATCTGTCAAGACGTATGATGTCTTATGTTATGATGATGATTAGCAAGGCCCGGATTTATGGGTGCGCTGTGCATCATACACTGAAAAGTTTTTTATTTTATTTGGTGTATATGTATACGTGTGTCCCACTGCTGCTGGGCAAAGGCCTCATTCACGCCAGTCGTCTCGGTAAAGAACAACTGCCTGACGAGCGTTCTACTACGAATGCGTACAGGTCATCCCGCTATCTCCTCCCACCACCTCAAGAGTATGTATCATGGGAAAGTTTGAGGTTTTTAATAAAGACACTAATAAAAAAATATACTGTTGATATGTCGATAACATCGATAAACAGTGGTGTTCTCTCCCAGCAACTTGTCAAAAATGCACCCAAAAATTCTGGCCCCGTCTCTAAAGATGTGGGTCGTCTAATGGTGCATTTCGCCGAAAACTCATTTAGTAGAAAGCGTTCTTCTTTGTAACCGTAAACAAATTGAGATTGTTACAAAACAAACCTACCCTAATCAATAGTGTGATATTTGCAAGCATTATGAAAAATGTATAATGATGAAAAATATTCAGAGGAATAAAATTCTGCGGAATCAAACATTCGCGAAACAGGTTTCTAAAGGGCTCACCAAAGAAATGGGTCAATGATTTTGCCACAATTCAACAGACTAGGAGGTACTCTATGCTAATTTTGGCTTGGCTGGCAATACGATTATAAACACTAGGGAAAATCAGTAAACATATATTCGCATTAGCATTGCATGGAAACTATTGCAAATCATAACTTTATTCTGGAAATAGCCACTTTTACAAGTGACATTATTAGAGCATCAGAAAGTATAATATATGAAGAGGAAACTTCCAGAAGAAACCACCATTTTAATTTTCAACCGACTTCAGAAAGGATTTCGATTAGCTTTTTTTATGTTTGGACTTTCGACTGGGAACCGATTTTGATGATTCCTTTTTTATTTGAAAGCTGGTGCTTTCCGTGTGGTCCCATTATAATTGATCTTGTTCTGATAATGGCATCCATGAGATAGCCATATGTCTAAACTTGCTTTAGGTGTATTATAAGTCTATTTAATAATTTGTTGGGAGTCCAAGTCTGATAAAGCTATGCCTTCCAAATTTGGAAGCTGTTCTTTTTTAGGGTTCCGTAGTCAACTAGGAACCCTTATAGTTTCGCCATGTCCGTCTGTCCGTCCGTCCGTCCGTCCGCAGCTTAGCTCTGTGATCATTAGTACTAGAAAGCTGAAATTTGGTATGAGTATGTGTATGTATAACGCCGACAGAACGGTAAAATAAAAAAATAAAAAAAAAAATCGGGTACCTCTCGAACACCTAAAGTGGGGGTGAAATTTTTTTTTCTTTTCAATACTGGTGTGGTCGTTGAATAGGTTAAGTAAAAATAATGGGGGTCTTTTAACATTATTTTTTGATAAAGTCAGCAGTTTTGTAAATATTCGCTCCAAAAACAAAAAAAATAGTGTCCCCCCCCCCCCTCTAACTTTTCAACCACGGGTCAAAAAAATTTGAAAAAATTCATGTTAATGAGGCCACTTTCAATGAAAACTATATAGAATAAAAATTTTTAACAAAAAAAAGAACCGACTTCAGTAAAACTAAATAGCCGAAAATAACCCGTTCAAGTACAGATTACATTTGACTCACCCTTTGAAATCGATCCCAAACCACTCAGTTATTATATTTATATATTAAAGTTTACGTGAGGTTTGGCACCGACTTCAAAGGGTGAGTCAAATGTAATCTGTACTTGAACGGGTTATTTTCGGCTATTTAGTTTTACTGAAGTCGGTTCTTTTTTTTGTTAAAAATTTTTTTTTTCGCTTTTTAGTGATTCATATAAAATACTTATGGCGGGGTGATCAGGGAGGTCTTGAAGGCATGCATCTCGTTTGAAATATCTCCTAACTCCTAACTGTTAAGGAGTTGTACCTTCCATCATCAGTTCAGCATGAGAAGATGATGACTGCCATATGCAAATACTTAAATAGTTTTAGAAAATACATGAAAAATATTATGAGTGCCTATAAAATTTCAGGAATTCCTTCGATTCCTCATGGATCTCGTCATCCGATCTTCACCAAAATTTTATGGGACCAACCTTGAGATGTCTCTTCATGAACCTAAAAAGAATTTTCCAAATCGACTCATAAATGACGGAGTTATGAGGTAACAAACATTAAAAAAAAAAAAAAAAAAAAAAAAAAAAAAAACATACAACCGAACTGAGAACCCCCTCCTTTTTTTGAAGTCGGTTAAAAATCGGTCCAGCCGTTTTTGAGTTATCGCCAAATTTCATATTTTTTCTTTAAAAGGTCGTAAGTTGACTTCCAGAAGGTAATAAGTGATTACAGTTTCTAGGGCGTTTACGACCTTTTTATAGAGCTTAAAATCTTTCTTTACGTAAACCTCGGGCTTAAAACAGCAGTTTATTGTGAAGGATGAGCAACTACGGAACCCTACACTGAGCGTGGCCCGACATGCTCTTGGCCGGTTTTTAATTAAAAATTTTGACTATATTAAGACAAGTCATTTATAATAACAACTAGACATCCGACTTCGGATACTGCATTAATGGTTATTGTGGTTAACATTCGCAAGCATTAAAGAACTAAAATTTATTTATTTATTCAATGCGCAGGCAGCTTATAGCTGATGCGTGCATATCACTATTCACTTGTGTTCTGTGTTTGTAAATGTCTGTCTAGTCTATTTTTGAAAGAGTTCACTGAGGGTGCACTAATCACGTATTCGGGTAAACTGTTCCACGCTTCCACCAATTTAAAAAAAAAAAAATTTACAACATTACAAACTACTAAATTTAACTAAACCGGTGTGGACCTGAAAAAAATCTGTCCCGTTTGATTTCTTAGCATTAATTTGTTTTTAAAATAATACAATTATATCAAACCATGCTGTCAAAGTTGTTTATCAAAAGACATATAGTACCAAAGGTGTAGTACCAAAATTACAAATGAAATACACAGAGTATGAGTATGAATTGTATTTTAATGTTAATATCGGCTCCAATAGCTCTCTTAAATCCTACTGAGCTATCAGAAGTCTGATGCCTAACAATATCAGGTATACAAATATATTTTTCTAAATTGACTGTGACAAGTTTCGGATTAGGGTGTGCATTTTGGGGTGAATGACCTTTGGGTTGCTATACTTATTTCCAGAAATTCGTTTTTTTTGGTGACATTATAAATAACTTCTAACATTTTTCTCAGTCAGCCTTTGACAACGGTAACTGTAAAGCTACCGAAACATCAGGATGGCTCAAATAATTATTATATGCTTTAAATTGCTTTATTTAAATGTGTTAGTCATTGATAATAAAGTATTATAACATCATTTAGCATTACATTTTTGGGCAATAGACTTATAGACATTAGTAATGTATATCTTTATATTAGGGTTGGTGTCTATATAAGTACAGGATTAACCGAGATTCAGATTGACCGATAAATGTACAGGATTCACAGAACATTATTATTGATGCCCGTACATTAAAAGTATTATCTACATTTTTATAATAAAGTAATATTTTGAAACAAAACACATTTTTGTAAGCTTTATCTAGGGCTGCCATCTCTAAACCTCCTGACATTTGGCGTGAATCACATTATTTTCCGGACGCGTCCAAAAATAATGTTATAAAAAAACTACAATCGCTTCATTTTTCAATCACTCAAAAAGCGTCCAGGTTTTCACCAGACACTTTTGAAAACCCCCCAGGATGGCCTCCAAACTAGGACAATACCAGGGAAACCTGGACGGATGGCAGCCCTAGCTGTATGGCTATCATATCCTGGGATTTAGTCATACCTATCTTAATATTAACACTTTTGAAAACCCCCCAGGATGGCCTCCAAACTAGGACAATACCAGGGAAACCTGGACGGATGGCAGCCCTAGCTGTATGGCTATCATATCCTGGGATTTAGTCATACCTATCTTAATATTACGTTACAAAGTTCCAACCAATTGCAAACCTTAATCCGACAATTGACCATGGCTAAAGGTAACAACCAGGACTGTCTGGACTTGTAACCAATACACCCTTAACGGCAAATGATATCTGACCCATACCATGTGCTTAACAATACTAAAACAGGAAACACAAAATAAATATGCCCCTACATAAGTACAACATTGAGAGAAATGGTAATGAAATAAACAACAGATAAAATAAATGCATGCCAAAAAAAAGAAGTATTTACTCTTTTCTTCTGTCATTGCTAACGCCGCAGCGGCGTACGCGGAGACGGCAGGAGCAGTCAACGGCACAGAAGTGAAATAACTTATTGCAATAAATTTCCATCTACCCGCCATTGATACCAACATTGGGGACGTCCTCGCCCGTCACCGGCTCTAATCGAATGCGGTAACGCTCCACAGTAAGCAACGGAGGATGCGATGAGATGAGATGCATCAGAACCAATACAAAAACAAAAGGCGAAATAACCTCAAAAAACAGAAATTTACATTAACGTATTCCGATGAATTTTGATGCACCAAATCTGGGTCAGATCTTTCTCAAACTTCTAGAAAACACAAAATACTTACTCTCCACGTCATCCTTGTCGCAGGCTGAGTCTGGTTCATTTTTCTTTTTCACGGAAGGCAAAATTTCTCTTTTCACTTTGGGTTCAATTCCTCTAATTCTAGACATAATATGGTGGGGGCTATAAAGTTATTCCGTTGGCAGTTATATTTGTGGAATTATGCTTATGTAAAATTAAAGGGCTAAATAAATTAAAATTCATTAGTCGGAGGGTCGCGACGGCCAATAATACACATCTATGGCGATTGGCGACGATGATCGTGATGGAAACCTAGATTTGGATGGTTAATTCTACTTTAGCCTACTTGACGTTTATATTTTTTATCTCAAAAAGCTAACGAAGGATCTGTGAACATAAATTTAGTCACAATACATATTTGATAAATTTGATTATTACGGGATTATAATAAGAAACCTTTAGGAGTTAAAAAAAGTCTGATCAAAATGACAGTTTGAAAAACGATACAATAACGAAATAAATACTGCGTAAGTGAACATGGACGTAAATACTAACAAATAATAAAATTAAGCTTATACTTAAATTTTATTAATATGTAAGATACTAATTCTAAACATTTGAAAAAGAGAATTCTGTAGAGTCGTAATGCAGATAACAAACACTAAAAATGTAAACAAAAATATTTTGCGTGAAACGAAGAATATCACTGACGTCGAACGTAGGGATAACCATAACCTACAAAATTGGGTAAAAAAAAAACTGAAATAAACTAAATGTCAAGAAAGTAGAACTGTAAAACGGCGAAAGTAGTGAGCAGTGAGCTTAATTATTAAAATCCTAATATAACGGGCCTATAAAATCGCCAGTATGATTTCTAGAAAATTATCTGCGCGATTGTACTTGCAATCCTTTAGAGTGAGTCTATTGTTTTTCGATTATAGGTTATATTATTGCTTCTCGCAATTATATTTACTTTATATTGTAGGCGAGTTACGTCACGAAGGCGCCCAAGCCAGAGATCCCGAAGAACCCTTTAGCTGAGGTATATTCCGCTACAGGTCAGAAGAGCAATGGTATTGTGTATGACAAAAAACCATTCAGGCTTACTCTTCAAGAAGGCAAAACATACCACTGGTGTCTATGTGGGCGCTCCAAGTCGCAGCCGCTTTGTGATGGGACTCACAAAGATGTATATCTGAAGATTACACAAAGGTACTGTACACACAAATATTATAAAGGCGAAAGTTAATGTGTTTGTTACTTCTTCACGCTTGAACGGCTGGGCCAATTTTGATAAAATTTGATATGGTAGCTGCCACCCTGAATTAGCACATTGGCTAATTTTTATCCCGAGAATCTGTAGTGTTCCTGTGGAATGAACAGGTTATACCGCAGGGCGAAATCGTTTGTCAGCGTGGTTTGTTATTTTTGAGGTGATTATGATCATACGATGGGGTTTTCAGTGCGATAACACAAAAAAAAAAAAAAAATTGAGTTTCTGAGTGTGATTATTGGTAACACTGTATCGCATACTATAGAAAAAAAAAATAGTGTCTACACTCTTATTTTGTAGTCTGTAAACTTAATCTAAAATATTCATTCCAGACCGATAAGGTTCACAGTGGAGAAGACAAAAGACTACTGGCTGTGCAACTGCAAGCAGACCAAGAACCGCCCGTTCTGTGACGGAACTCACAAAAACAATGAAGTGCAAGAAGCGCACGTGAAAGTGTAGAGCCGGTAATTATGATTGTTGTGTTTAACAGGCGTATTTTACACTGGAAATTATAAAAGCAAACGGATCATTAAACCTAAAAGTGTAACCTGGCAGAGGAGACCGGTAATCAAACCCAGTACCTCTGTATAACCGGTCCAGAGTGTTAAGATCTCCTCTGCCCTAACACCTTTCGAATTATTCTCTTAACTTTCCAGTGTACTATATCAGCTGCTTCATAGTGTTAACAGCCATAATAAAAAAAATTATGCAGTCATTTGTACATTAAAATTGATGCACATCTATGAAATCAATATAGTCCATTCGGGCATGCTTGCACCTTATGTCCATATCCCGGGGTTACCGGTGCACAAATGATTTAACACTAGGCTCACAGTAGGCGTCAAATCTTCCGTGCATCGAATACCTCGGGCTGTGCTCACACAGTATGTGTGTGAATCACAGGAAAAAAGTTTAATATATGTAAAGCCTGACCAGAAATAGATGAGAATGCGCCATATTGCGGAATTTCACTGGAACTAATTTATTACACTGGCAATGATTTTATGATGGTTTGTCAACAATGTCAATGTCATTCGTGGTGATTTCTTTAAACGACAAATATTTAGAATTATCCAAAGAAAATGCCGAAAACCATTCACAGTCGTGAACATAAGATTATAAATAAAGTGTACACTTGTTTACTACACGAAAAACAGTCAGGAAAAGAGTGCATTCCATTAAATGATATTACGAGGGTAACATAGTGGAACTGACAGTTATTTAAAACTAATCATTATAGTGGGTCGCGATTGGTTGCAAAATTGTTGCCATATAAATCATATAAACACTCCTCATATATTTCTGGTCGGGCTTTATATTAAACTAAACGTCAAACGTGACTAGGTAGTCACTAACGGCTGTCTACTCTCAATGGTTAACATGTATAGGCAAAATCAGCTGTTTGTAACGGACAGAGCATGTTGAAAATGGACTTAAGTCTAAAATCTTAGCAACTACTTTCTTTCTTAGTTAGTTTCCTGTTGCTTTAGTTTAGTTAGGTAAATATCTCGAATGAAAAGGTGTTTTACGCGCGTTCAATAGTCATATTACCCATGTACATGGCAGAGTCCAGAGTTCTTTTTTGGTCGGAATTGATCAATACGTACAGTAAAAGACGACATAAAAGAGTAGTAATACGGAAGTGTCGTCCCTTTCTAATCAGTTTAAGAAAACGGGACAACACTACAGTATTGACACTTTTTAGTTTCTACTTGCTTGTCGGACTATAAGCAGTATAAGACATTTTTTCATTTAGAAGTACAGTTGTTATAGGATAGATAAATAAATGAATTAAATCAATGGCTGGTTTTATTTATTAATTCCTACACACTTATCCGCGATTTTTTTCTCTACCATATATACGGGTAAAAAGTATCCTATACCCATCTTTGTATGTCCAG
Organism: Apotomis turbidana; assembly: GCA_905147355.2. Classification (NCBI taxonomy): domain Eukaryota; kingdom Metazoa; phylum Arthropoda; class Insecta; order Lepidoptera; family Tortricidae; genus Apotomis; species Apotomis turbidana. The sequence continues at coordinate 58,870,216 of LR990280.1, read as the reverse complement.
CTATCCCTGTACCAAAATTGGTTAAAATTTGTCCAGCCGTGTCGGCGAGATGAGAGTACAAAGAAATTATGACCAACAAGATGGCGACAAGACAATACAAAAGACGACTCTGCATCGCGCTATTTTGTCGTAATAATTTACTTTAATACACGATTTTATGAGATTCATACAGGTACACATAATACGGAATCAAAGAGTATTATGAAACACCACTGGCAACACAGAAACGGATTGACGAAACCAAAACCAACTCCTTTGCAGCCGAGCCATAAAATCCACAAAAAAAAAACAACCGACTAACCAATCATAGCGTGATGACGTTGAAAGTCCACCTGTCATTCCGGAGTGCCATACCACAGCCATACCTTGTTTTCTTATACCATAGCCAACGCAAATTGCACTGTATGGACTACCCCTTAACCTTTAAAACCTTCCTCCCATGTCAAAATAGGGCTTATACGCCAATAGTTGAAAAAAGAAAGAGAAAAAAGAGAGGAAGCGGTGGTAGCCTAGTGGTTAGGGCATGCGACTTTCAATCCGGAGGTCGCGGGTTCGAACAACAAACGAAATAAGGTTTACTCTTAAACAAAGAGAACACAGATGTTGGTCACTTCGTAAGTGAAAGAGCAGTGAAGCTCGTTTCGATGCTTATAAGACAATGAAGTGACCAACATCTCTGTTCTCTTTGTTTAAGAGTAAACCTTATTTCGTTTGACTTAAAGACTAATTTAGTGTAAAAGTAATTTGCACTTATAACGCCTTACATTTTGAAGTGGCAGTTGTGGCCACAGCTAACAATACAGATAATCGGGTACAAAGCTAAGTGGATTCGCTCAGCCAAAAGAATTACTTCTATACCCCTCTGGGTTGGAAGGTCAGATGGCAGTCGCTTTCGTAAAAACTAGTGCCTACGCCACATCTGGGAATTAGGGAGCCGACCCCGATTGAGAATTGATTCTCAAAAAATGGGACAAAGGCTAGGAGGATGATGAGTTGAAAAAAGAAAGAGCGAAAATATACCTTATCTGTCAGCGGGAAAATTACTTTGACAGCGTCCGCCATTACCTCTTTAGTGGTCGTTGGTCGTTGGCGTGGTAGGCACGACAGCACACGACCACTTTTCAAAGGGTTAAAGTTTGTCGATGACCTAGTAAATGAAAAACACTATTGTACATCAAACATTTATTAATGACTATCTATGTATATAATTTAATAGTTCAGAATAAACCCGTTTATCTTATGTACTAGTAAAGACTAATAAGTCATTTGTAAATAAATTTACTTTAGGTGTTTTAGTTTACACCAAAGGTTTTTAAACAGAATCGAAACCAGTTATTCATGACTAGCTATGGCTAAATTATGAAAAATAAAAACAATTTTCAAGTCATATGATTGCTTAATATACTTAATAAATAATATAAAAATTGTAGGCCTCTCATTTTTGAGTATAAATATAAGTAACTTAATGAAGTTAAATGCATTAGCGTTTCTAATAGAAATAACTGTGATTGTTTTAATAAGTACTTAACTTAACAATAGTTATTTTTCATATATTTTAATTAGGTAATAAAATATAATCTATTATTTTGAAAATAATTGAATAGGCGGACGGTTGCTTAAAAATAAAGGACCTAATTAAAATATTTTAGTATGTATTTTTGGAGTAGGTTGCTCCCTTTTTAAATAATTGTGTGATGAGGAATAAAAAAAGACTGAGATAGTTTCCTCTAAGGAGTCTCTGGTCTTGTATCGTGATATCACCGTTATTTAATTTACAGAAAAGGACATTTGTCATTTGATAAAAAAAAAAATACGGGAATGTATAAAAGTGGACCCTTGGTCATTTTTCATTAGTCATTTAAGAGAAGTTCTTTGGACTTTTCGTCCTTATGTGATACCAACGCAAATTGTGGAATGAATTCGAAAAAAAAAATTAAATAAACAATACGTACATTGAGCTTCAGAATTGCACGGCCCATTTATGAATGAGTTCGTTAATTTTTGCAGCCCATAGCACCTTCAAGATTATCGGTACTGCATACTCAAAGCTTTCCGGTTCATCCGACACTAAACTCAAAATGCACCAGTACTCAATACGATCCAATGCCTAAAAGATCCATTCTCATTACGAATGGAACCCAAATTAACTTATTGCCAAAATGAACCGTTCTCGACTTGCACTCTTCTCAGTATGAACCAATTTCAAATTGATTGAAGCCCATTAAAACCGATACCCAAAAGGCTCCATTCCCAAAATACCCTTAATTTGTAATAGCAAAACACATTATTCCCATAATGATCGATTCACAAAAAGGTCTTTTCCCAAAATACACTAAATTCTCGATTATTACCTTCTTAGTCTTTTATAATAGAATAAAACCTCGTGTAAACATAACTGCCACTGCGTATTCTATCTTAACATCGGCCACTTAAAAATGAAGTGTCAATATGGATATGAAAGGAATCAATGTCATTATCTAATTATTTATTGCGCTTCGCAATGGCTGGTAGCAGTGAAATATTATTCATAGAAAACCAGAAAGGACGCCCCTCTCTAATTTATACTGGGCACCGATATAATTTTAGCCGCAAAAATAAAAATACTACCAATTGGAAATGTGCAAATCGGACTACAGGCTGCTTCGCATCCGCGACTTTAAACGAAAATAAGGATACCGTGCTGAAGGTCAGTGGCCATGTATGCAGGAAGCACTACAACGAAAATATTCGTAACGTTGCCATAGATGCCTGTAAGGCAGAAGCTTGCAGGAAAATGACACCGATTAAAAAAATATTTGAAAAAAAAGTGACAGAGATGCAGGACGCCGATCCCAGCTTCAGTATGTGCTCCTTTGACTCAGTAAGAAGCAAATTATACAGAGCCAGACACAAGTACTTGCAGCAAACCAATACTGAGTTTATTCTGTTAGAAAATGTCAAAGTACCCAATATATTAGCTGACGAATTTCTGGTACTGGAAGATGGGGACACAGAAAAAAATTTAATTTTTTCCACGCAGATTGGGAGGGAATATGTAAGAAAATCAGCAGAAAAAGCAATACAGTACTTCGGGGATGGCACCTTTAAAAGGGTGCCCAAACCATTTTACCAATTGTACACCATTCATGCTAACATAGATGCTAGCAGCACTAAAACTAACATTGTACCGGTACTGTTCGCGTTGCTCCCGAACAAAAGAGAGTGCACTTATAACAGACTTTTCACTCTGCTGCGAGATGAAATGGGAGTAATAATGCATAAGTTTAAATGCGATTACGAACGAGCGCAAATAAATGCATGCGAATCAGTGTTCCCGAACTGCAAGTTAACAGGATGCTATTACCACTACAATCGCGCAGTTTGGTTGAAGGCAGCATCCTTGAAAGTGGATAATACCAGTGAGGGCCGAGAATTCATTGAAATGTGTGCGGTCATACCGTTGTTGCCGATGTCGGAGATATTCGATTTTTGGGTGACACTGATTGGTGAGGCTCCAGTAACCAAAGAAATTATTCTGTTCAAGAATTACATGGAAAAAACTTGGTTGTCATTAGGATCCCATAGATTGAGTTGCGCTCAAGAAAAACACCGCACCAATAATCCGGTCGAGGGCTGGCATCGACGGCTCAATATTCGCATGCCACACAAGCCCACCTTAGTACGCTTCCTGTGTAAATTAAGGAGAGAAGCGAAGTTCCAAGATACACGTATAAAACATCCGCTGTTCAGTGGAGCGACCAGGCGACGATGCGACATAGCTTTTGATCGCAATTACCAGCAACAATTATTGGACCTCACTGAGGGATTAATATCTGCAAATACTTTTTTAAAAAACATGATTTATCTCAGGAAACGAGAGAAATAACTTAGAAGTATAAGGCACTGATAGAGAGAGGATTAATAAACACATTAACACATGTCAACAGTATAAGGTTGAAAAGAAGACGAATGGTTTAAGTTTAGGATATGGTTTAAGTTTAAGTTACAAAAGTGTTTTTTCTTTTATTTACTGTATTTCTCAATAAATATGGTTAACTGTCTCTTAGCTATTTTATTTTCTGATCTCCGGGCGAAAAGTGTCAACTTTTGACCCGCTGTGCTGAACGAAGTTGCCGCTTTCTGCGTCCGTCGAGCAGAAAAATATTATTTACTCCTCGGGAAGTAAAGAAAGCCTAAGATCACATCACACCTCTATCAGGATAACGACGTAAATGCAAAAGTTAAAACTTGCATTTACGTCTTTGTTCTAATACAGGTGCGACATGTTGTCAACCTTAGTTTACTCTCCTACGACAATCGAGAATTTAGTGTATTTTGGGAAAAGACCTTTTTGTGAATCGATCATTATGGGAATAATGTGTTTTGCTATTACAAATTAAGGGTATTTTGGGAATGGAGCCTTTTGGGTATCGGTTTTAATGGGCTTCAATCAATTTGAAATTGGTTCATACTGAGAAGAGTGCAAGTCGAGAACGGTTCATTTTGGCAATAAGTTAATTTGGGTTCCATTCGTAATGAGAATGGATCTTTTAGACATTGGATCGTATTGAGTACTGGTGCATTTTGAGTTTAGTGTCGGATGAACCGGAAAGACTCAAAGGTAGATTTAGGGAGGTACGAATTTAAATTCTCATTGCTTGTATGGAGATATCCTATTTACCATCACACATATTTGCTTTATGTGATACCAACGCAAATTGTGGAATGAATTCGAAAAAAATAATTAAATAAACAATACGTACATTGAGCTTCAGAATTGCACGGCCCATTTATGAATGAGTTCGTTAATTTTTGCAGCCCATAGCACCTTCAAGATTATCGGTACTGCATACTCAAAGGTAGATTTAGGGAGGTACGAATTTAAATTCTCATTGCTTGTATGGAGATATCCTATTTACCATCACACATATTTGCTTTATGTGATACCAACGCAAATTGTGGAATGAATTCGAAAAAAAAATTTAAATAAACAATACGTACATTGAGCTTCAGAATTGCACGGCCCATTTATGAATGAGTTCGTTAATTTTTGCAGCCCATAGCACCTTCAAGATTATCGGTACTGCATACTCAAAGGTAGATTTAGGGAGGTACGAATTGAAATTCTCATTGCTTGTATGGAGATATCCTATTTACCATCACACATATTTGCTTTATCACTTATGTACTACAATAAATATGAGTGTCCTCACCGCATTCGCCTGTGTTTGTAACTATTTATAAAACACATTCGTGTCGTTTGACAAAAAATATATAAAAATGTCATTTGTGTCATTTGACAAAAAATATATGAAAATGACATTTATGTAATTTGCTAAAAAACTATATGAAAATGACATTCATGTCATTTGATAAAACAAAAAACATATAAAAATAGCATTCGTCATTTGACAAAATTTATATGAAAATGACATTCATTCATTTGACAAAAAATATGCTAATATGACATAAATATCAATTGACAAAAAATATATGAAAACGACATTTACGTATGTTTAACAAAAATACACAAAAGTGATGTCATTTGACAAAAAATATATGAAAATGACAATGACATTACGTCATATTACAGCCGAATGCCCGCGGCGCGGTCGCTCCCTTAAGCTCGTATTTTACGAATATACCTACCTAGATAACCGCCCCAGCTCTTTCCGATAAACGTGATTTTCGAAGTTTTTTTTTTACTATTTTTAATAGCTCTCCGTCGCAGACGGCAGAACACCACAAAACAACCCGTAACGGTAAAAATTTAAGTATAAACATAAAATGTTGCTACCATACATCTAAACACCTATAACATGTAAACCGCTCAAGTATACTTTAAACGTGGATAAAGTCCAAATATTTAGGAGCATGTAGGTATTCGGTGTGATATTTTTTTTTTGTAAATTTATATAACCGCTACAAAATCAGTTTCGTAATACTTGAACGGCCAGATATACATAGAACATTTAACATTAAAATCTTAATAGTATACCAAGCTCCTTTATCCTTGCTGTTTATTGACTTTAATAATGTAGAGTACCTAGTCTTTAACTTTCGAATGACGCGTACAGTCCGACCTAAAAGAGTAGGAATTAAAAAGTGGCAATACTGTAGTGTCCTCGCTTTCTAATCAATATAAGAAAACGGGGACGACACTACAGTATTGCAAAAAAAAATTAACTCATAATTGTATAAACTAAATACCAAAAATGCATTGTAATTCAAGTTTCTCTTTTGCCTCCGGATCCACTTTTAACTTAGTATAGAAATGCCCTTGCAATGAGCGTTATGAAGTCTGGTTTTATTAGTTCAAATTTGTCGCAATATCTTAATGTATACTCTGAGTATAAATCAGTAGGGCATCACAAATAGAAATACAACAAAAAAAAATACAGCCACTTTTTTTTTAGTGCTCCATGCATTAGGATCTTTTCTCCAGAGTACCTAATCCGGAGTAAACCGGAGGCAATAAAACTGAAATAAAAAAAAACTAAAAGAAAGTGTCATTTAATGGCACCAATTTTCAACTGTGCCCGTTAGAAAAAAGAAAAAAAATTACCCACCCTAATGGTCAATACAAAGGTACTCTGTGGGTCAGCCTATGAGAAAATCATCGGACTAAAAACCTTGGCCATTGCGCAGAACATACAATAACTGAGAATGGCGGAAATCTTATCCTCCCCCTCAAGCTTATAATGGTTTATTAACACGAAAACTAATTTAAACGAAAGCAAACGTAATAATATAAATAATATTTCATATTCGAGCACCGACATTAATTCGAAAGCCATGTTTTTTAAGGTTTTAACGCCGTTTCACAGGCGAAAAGCAACTAGTAGGGCAAGCCTCGACGCCTCTAGCGACGTGCGTTGAAAATATGCCTAGTGACGAGCGCGTAAACGACAACTGTCAAATAACAGTAAAAAAATAAGCACAAGACGTCAGTGTGAAGCTGTGAACCGGGTAATTTGGACACTGGTGAAAATGAGCAGCGAGGATAAAAAGAACTTGAAATGCGGCGTTGCGTTCTGTTCTGTTTATTGTCTATGGAACGAGAGATAAATGCACGTAGACAAAGACGTTTGGAGTTTGTTTCTGGTTCCGTTTATTTTTATCCGTTGCGGTATAGACACGATAAAAAAACGGACCGCAAATTATGATGCACGCAAATTCAATTTTAAACTATATCACAAGCTGACTAGAAACTTGGTTGTTGCGGTTTATTTTTGGTATTTCGTGAGTTATTCGGAATTGGCACCGGTGGAGCTGTTATCCTTTGATATCGATGATGGCTGGAACTAGGCCATCCGTGACTTCTCCGAGTCTGTCGATCTTCACAAATGGAGCAGCTGTGAAATAAACAAACAAATAAGTTAAGTGCATAAACAAAGCTTTGGGCAGGAGGCTAGTTAGGGGGGGGGGACCCTATTTTTTTTTATTTTCGAAACGAATATTTACAAAACTGCTGAATTTATCAAAAAAATAATGTTTGGAGACCCCTATTATTTTTTAAACGACCTATTCAACGACAACCCCACACACTAGTGTTGATACGATGAATCGACCCCACTTTAGGTGTTCGAGACGTACCCGAAAAAAAAATGTTTTAGTTTTTATTTTACCGTTTTGTCGGCGTGATACATACACATACTCATACCAAATTTCAGCTTTCTAGTACTAAAGATCACGGAGCTAAGCCGCCATCCACATGGGCCGGATAGCAGCGACCCGCATCCAGCGAGTTCCCACAACTCTAACCAGGTCGTCCGACCACCTTGCGGGTGGCCGTCCTACACTGCGCTTGCTGGTACGTGGTCTCCACTCGAGAACCTTTCTGCCCCAACGGCGATCGGTCCTTCGAGCTACGTGCACCGCCCATTGCCACTTCAGCTTGCTTACCCGGTTTGCTATGTCGATGAGCTTGGTTCGTCTACGAATCTCCTCATTTCTGATTCGATCTCGTAGAGAAATCCCGAGCATAGCTCTTTCCATAGCTCGCTGAGTGACTCTGAGCTTCTTTAAATGGCCCATAGGCCCGCGTCTCAGCTCTTCGGTCTCGGCAATTTATCACGTCCGATAAAATAATGAAATTTATAATAAAAAAAAAATAGGTACATAGGTACAGTCTGTCAAGGAAGAGTAGAAATAAAAAAAATGCAATACTGTAGTGTCGTCCCGTTTTCTTAGATTAATTAGAAAGGGTGACAACAGTATTGCGACTTTTTAATTTCTATTCATTTATGTCGCACTATACACTCGTCAAAGACAATGAAACCCCTATTGCCCGTCGCGCCACCGAGTAAAAATAAGGTCGCTCTGTAAAACAAAAAACGCCTACGGTAAGACACTGACCGTCACGAAAAACGCCTTAAACGAAGAGCTTCTTAATTCAAACCAGCCAACCGTTTCCAACTGATCTCTTGAGAACTCGAGGACAGCATTTGCGAATGGTCCATACTTGTTGCGTACTAGCGCGCCAAAACACGCCCTGCAATGCGCATGTCAGAAAAAGCCGGCCGGCAAGCCGTATTTAATGCAATATTGATCGTTGCACCGGGCGAGGCTGCCTAGGTTAATTTTGGAAGTCCTGGGAGTCTAGATTTTCCAATGCGCACGCATACGCCCTGATGTAATATTGACAACAACGTGGGTAACTTCAATGTATACCTAAGTGCTATCCCATCTTAAGTGGTGGAGTTAAGTTTGCACCTGAAATGTATCGCGCCGCATACAAATGAAGTGCAAACTTAACGCAACCGAGTTCTCCAAATATGATGTTTGAAAAGGACTATATTTTTAATGATTTTATTACAAATGTATAGGTTTCAGATTTTTATAAGTATTTGCAGTATGTGACGATATTACTTGCCAAATTTCATAGTTCTAGGTCATCGGGAAGTACCCTATCATTTTGATTCCCTTGAGAGTGTCGAAACGGCCTATCTTTTTTTCACGGTAACGTAGATTTTTTCACAGCTTCAAGGGACCGTAGACCTGAGTATATGGTGTTAATTTCAACTTGATACCTCCACGCGTTCTCGAGATAAAGGGTCTTGACAGACAGACGGACGGACAACAAAACAAAGTGATCCTATAAGGATTCGTTTTTTTTCGATTGAGGTACGGAACCGTTTTAGGTTTAAAATCGTACAAATTCTAAGGAACAGCCCGGCATGTTTCGAACTCAATATAGAGCTCTACATCATGGAGAGCTATGCGTGCTGCGAGAGCGAAAACCAGTACAGTGGGCCGTGAGTTACGTAGCAGCACGGATAGCTGTCATACGAGTTCGAAACATGTCGGGCCGTTCCTGTCAATGTTTACCTGCGTTTAAACCCTTTTTATAATCACTTTGTGATACTAATTATGAAATAGTATTTTCTTAAATATTGGTTAAACCAGCGAACGAATAAAACATAGAACACGAGCTTCATACAAAATTACAATCAAAAACCGGCCCAACAGTCGAAATGCGCATGCTCACCGGTGTACCAATCACAGCCACTCAAATGTTTTCAATTACGCATAACAAATAAATGTGATTCGTCAATTTCCGAATGGCCAGCTGTGATTCGACAAAACGCATGACATTTGTCTATGGTAATATGGCGGTGACAGTGAAAACTCATAATTGGTGAATCGTTAGTGCAGTAAAGAGCCATTTTTGTTTCCTTCATTATAAATCTTGAATGTTAAGGTTATTGCTTACATACAAATTTCAAAAAAAAAAAACCATCTTTTAAGGAATCCTTGTTTGTTCCTTGTTGGTACTAATACTTTGAATGATTATTATTATTAACTGCTGTATATATTATTATTTCTCCTTCTTTGTAATAACTAATATTTTATATGTAAAGTCGATACAATCTTTGTAGTGAAAAAATATCAAATATAATTAGGAACTTATACGTTTTCATACCGGACTGACGGAAAACGCATAGCCTTTTAGGGACGGTCTTATACAAGCACAAAAGCCCGGCTTGCCCTAGTAATATTAAAAAACGATAAAAAATTATTTACTTGAACAATATATAATTGCGCGCCGTGACGTGTTTCATAATTTCAAATTTTGTCGACGCCGCGTGGTTCAAAATTTGTCCGCGCACACGCACAGACCGCGCCGCGCTCGCTGATGGCTCGTCGCCGTTCTATGTCACCGCTAGTCATCTCCCTCGCACGCGTTAGCTTACAATCGGGCTTCATACTGCTTACTCTAACACATGGAAGTAACCTATGTATCAACATAACTATACGTTGCTTCAAGTGAAGTGAAGTTAGATACGGTACGGATCGGCCACTTGCAAATTTCGTGTAAACAGGAGTGATTTAACTTCACGTTGTTTAGAAATATTTAGTTAGTGTAGTGTTTGTTTGAGCGTAGTAATAAGTAGAAGTAGGTAATATTATAGATAGTGATCGTGTTTTGATTTTGTTTGTTGTTGTGATTACTGTGGCTTTAAACAATGGAAGGAGTTGTTCCGTGCGATTGTGATGAGTTAAAGTGTGCAGGTATTTTAATAGGCGAAGGAAAGGTAGGCACTAACTTTCGCTCAGAAAAAACAGCTCATATTTTACCCAAAACCCACGCCCAACCTGTGTATTATTGAAATTGTACTTTGAACAGTAATGCGGCAATAAAATGGATTTACCCATAAGCCTAGGCACGCCACTGATTGCATTACTTTTTTCAAACATCGTATATAAATTAGTCATATGGCATAACACCATCCCTATACAAAATCTGTTCCGTACAATAAATTAAATTAATATGTGTACGGCTTTATTTACGTATGAAAACTGATACCATCTTTTTTTTGTGTTTTTCTGAGTGATTAATACACCATTTCACTGAACATTATGGCATATTTTGTTACTTTGAGACTTCATATATGTCACGTAATGCAACTGTTCGGCTGCGTCGCCATTTGCCAACTAGACAGCCGTTTGACACAAAATTTACGCCCCGCCTTAACTGACTCAAAATCCGTGGGGCCATTTTCCGACGCTAGTTAGGGCCTGGCCACATGTCCACGACACGGCGTCGTAAATGTAAAACGACACGGTGTCGCGTCGGAGCGCGACACATTATCCACCGTGCGAATATCCGTTGCCGCGTCGTGAAAACACACGACACGGCGTCGTAAACGTAAAACGACGCTGTGTCGCGTCGGAGCGCGACACAATTATTCACCGTGCGAATATACGTTGCCGCGTCGTGAAAACACACGATGCTGTGTCGCGTCGGAGCGCGACACAATTATCCACCGTGCGAATATACGTTTCCGCGGCGTCAAAACACATGCTGCACCGGGCACCGCAGGTCGCGCCGCGCGCCGGGCAGATTAACTTTGCTGTGTTGAGTAGATGTACGGTGCGGTGCCACGTTCGATTACGACGCCGCAGCTTCTCGTACATGTTAAAAATATTTTGCGATCAGTTTTCAATTCGACATGGATCCTATCACACGTATTCTGCTCTTGTTGCTTTTAAGAAGAAGCATGAAGAAAAAGCAGAAGAAACGAAAATGTTGGATAAATCCATATCTTTCTATTATGAACCATGATGGCAGTCATTTCAAAAGGAAGTACGAGGCTTTAAAAATAAGTGATCACAAGTTTTATGATTATTTTAGAATGTCTGTGTCAAGTTTTGAAGAACTATTATGGAAAATATCGCCTCGTTTAAAAAGGCAAAATGTATTTTCACCTCACTCGCTCGGAAAACCTCCGTTTATAGGGCGAAATCTGCGTGCAAAAGTCTATTTTATCCGCTAGCGTGCAAAAGTCATTTGAATTTCGAACACGACGATTTTGATTCTCTGTGGTGCATGTAACTTTTTTATATTTAAGACTCCTTCAACGCGTGACTGATTTCATCACTCGATAAATCTCCGAATAACCAATCAACGCACGCTAATAAAGAGCGATCTGGTCAGGCCGGCTAATATCATATGTACGTTTGAATACTTTTTTTAAAAAAAATACACCTACAATATCACGTCCAGAAACCTGGTTTGTGGTTACAGATTTTTTAATTTTTATTTTCGCTACACTTTATTATAACATAAGTTGAATATGTTTATATATATTAATAGTAAGTATTTCAATTTCATTTACATATTTTGACTAGTAAATATATCAAATACAACACAATTTTTTAAATTTATTTGTTATAAAAGTTGGAACAAAAGAGTGTAATTTCTGAACGCACCCGAGAAAAAAATAAATAATTAAAAAGTTCGAAGTTTTCACAATTCATGTAAACAACGTAAATTTGTTCTGTGGAGAATACATACTGTTGTCTTACTTTATATCGAAAACAAGAAAGTTAAGCCCAATTTGGAGTATTTATTCAATGCTAAAAGCCTGTATTAAAACGAAAAAGGATTTGTTTTAAATATTTGGAGACGATAAGTAATTTACCGAAACTATTGGCGTTTTTAAAGAAGATAAAGCCGAAATAATCTTGTTCGTATCCCATCGTCCAAAAACTTCCAAAGCTATGGAAGTTATGGAAAATACTTCCGAGTGGCCAACTAATCCTTCCCAGAATGCCGTTCTCCCACATTCACAACGAATGTGTCAAGTAGTTTCAAAAACAAATAATTATAATATAACAGTGCTTAAGAAAAACTCAACGATAAAATATACACGACAATAATACAAATTACGGCCATATTACTTTTAATTTTTAATATGTGTGCTTCTCTCGTATTTATTTGGTTTGGATTTGAGTGTGTTATGTTTTAAATTGGACGTGTTAAATAGAAGGCAAAATTAAATATGATTATTTTTATGTTTTAATTGTTTTCCTTGAATCTTGCATTTTCCTCGCTGTAGTGAGGTGAAAAATTGTGTGTTCCGCATGGCTGCAAAATTATTTAGCTTCTCGTGTCTTGAAAGCCTCGCTACGCTCAGGAATCTATCTTTGAACCATTCGCTTCGCTCATGGTTCAATCTTAGATTCCTTCGCTCGCTCAGCTTTCAATTTCAACACTCGCGCCAAATAACAACTTTGCAGCCTTGCATAACAAATAACTATTACCTGCGACCTGCGGTGCCCGGTGCAGCATGTGTTTTCACGACGCGGCAACGTATATTCGCACGGTGGATAATTGTGTCGCGCTCCGACGCGACACAGCGTCGTGTGTTTTCACGACGCGGCAACGTATATTCGCACGGTGGATAATTGTGTCGCGCTCTGACGCGACACAGCGTCGTTTTACGTTTACGACGCCGTGTCGTGTGTTTTCACGACGCGGCAACGGATATTCGCACGGTGGATAATGTGTCGCGCTCCGACGCGACACCGTGTCGTTTTACGTTTACGACGCCGTGTCGTGGACATGTGGCCAGGCCCTAGGCTTCTATGTTTTATTCATTCGCTGGGTTAAACTAATTTTCTTCAAATATTGATTTGTTCGTTCTAATACTTAATAAGAAGTAGTGTAAGAACATTCGACTTCTTTTAATGCAGGATTAATACCTTATACCATAAAACCTAAAAATGATGTGCATTTTTGAAGTAAAAGATCACACACACACATGAACCAAAGACGGTCCGAAACATAACCCGGCTCCATACTATGGCGATTATGGCGAACTTAGCCGAAGTATGAGTTTCTGCAGTAGGTATAGTGCTTCTCCACTATAATATTTGCGAAACTTCGGTTAACTTTGCGAGTGTTGTGGAGCCGCAATTAGAATAAATAGAGAGTATTATATTCCTTAGACAGAACCCATACTAAAGTAAGGGATGAAGAGTCGTATCCGTCAGTCCATAATCACTTAACCCATGCATACAATTACATTAATTTTACTTCTGAAATGACGTAATTAGCAACACGTCCACGTCAGTTTTTTTTTTTTATAACGGCACTACATAGTGGCTCCACTTCGCCTGATGGTAAGCAAAGAGGGGAGCCCAAGTCGCAATGACAACTGACGAGAAACCAACGGTGCCAAGTCAGTTGACACTGCCATGCTGGCCCGAGAGATGCTTCTTCACGCTTCGTTTGAAGGGTCCCAAGTTATTTGAAGGAGGAAACAAAACACATGAGCCGGCAAGGAATTCCATATTTTAATAGTTCGGCAGATGAAGGAATTGTAAACTTCTTGGTGCGTGTGGGAATATTCTCCACGGTGAGGCGATGACATCGCAAACTGGCACGTGTGGTTCTATGACGGAAAGGGGAGGGTGGGATAAGACAGTTTGAGACTTCGGGACAATCTTGACAAAGTCTTTATTGACAATATTCAGATTTTGACTTGTGTCATTTCAGTAACGTGTAGATAGATATACATCATCATGCATTTAAATGTTAATAAGAACATAGTACGATTCGAAAAATATACCTATCAGTTTCTTTTGAAGTCGGTTTAAAATAAAATAGTATCTTACCTTAATGCCAGGCATCTGCCGCGTGAAACGATCAAATATAAGGTTACCATAGATAAAAGATTCGGTAGGTTTAGCCCAGTAAATTGTTTTTAGGTATAGCCCATCAAAGACGTTTAGGCGTTATGAGAGGAAAAAGAAAATGATACAACACTTACCGTTGTCACGGTGGGAGTCGAATTGGGATATACCTAAAAAGCAAAGTACCCAATGTTCATTAAAATCGTAAAATATTGTTCGTTCGTTTGCCAATTTGATATGTTTTACTGGCCACATTTTTTTTTACCAGTACTTTTTCAGACATAATCAAATAAAGGGTAAAAAATGTATATATCAACAGTTATACATTTTCGAAAAAAACCCAATTTATGATTTGAGAATCCATTTGAAAAGTCACTGTTTACATTTCAAACACAAATGTTGTTATTGAAGAAAGAATAAAAAACATTAAAAAAAATGTATGGATCTTTGATATCTTAAAATATAGATTTATTATTATTTTCAAAGGGGTTGCGTTTCTCAGCTCTGGGCTGGTATTTACAGGTGTAGCAAGTGTTGTACTTCGTTTGTTTATTATTATAACTACAGCGTATAGTGCACAGCATAGTTGACAGCATTTCATATTTCTAACAGGTGGAAATTAATATAGAGATCGAGAGGGCTTTGCGCCGTGTACACCATAAATATTTGAATTTATTTTTCTAATAACTGAAACCTACGACAACTATGCCCGTATAGTTGGAGACTTCGACGTATCCGTGATTCACGGACCGTGAAGAAAATTAAGCTGTCAATAATGTCAAGCTCAACGTCGTTCTTTTTTTTACAAGCTTTTATTTAACTTGCATTGTATGTATGTATGTATGTATATAAGTATGTTTGTTCGGGTGGAATCTTGCAACTCAATTTTGAAGCAGATATCGTCAACCGATTGAGCTGAAATTTTGCATACTTACTTAACTTTGATGACAATACAATAATATGGTACCATGGGGTTGATCTGATGATGGAGCCGGAAGGTGGCCATAGGAACTCTACAATAGAAAAAGCAATCCTACCGAGTTTGGGCTCTTTAGAATCGTCTCAGTGAGCATTTGATGGATATCCAAAGAAAAGTACAGTCGGCTATAAAAGATTGTCACTAAAATGAAATTTTTGACAGAAACTTCTTATTAGTCACCAGACTAAAGTAACCTTACCATTGTGTCATAGTTTTGGAGTTACTACATTTTAGAATGAGTAAATTTTAATAAATAAATAATAAAGTAATTAGTAATCTCAGGAAAACTATAAAAACAGTGATTACGTCCTTTCTGAAAAGTAATAAAATTGTAGTCTTAAAAATATGAAATCACTAAACGCACACTAAAAAATACGCGGAACCAAATAAACTATCACCAACTTTTGGACATTATGCTATTTTTAATTGTACAATAACTAAAAAAGAAGACGTGTTTTGACTACTGCTTTTTATGACGTCACATGCCGTATCATCATAGAAGCTTCATACTAACAGATCGTTTTTGACATTTCATAAAGAGTAGCTGATTTGAGCTGTCATCAAATGCCGTATTGTATGTGGTCTGAGTTATTAACAAACAATGGAGTAACTGAATCTTATAATACTTAAATCTAATATCAGATGAGATATTCATTTTCTTGCTTCGTTTTGCATGTTTCAACAAAGCGACACTTATGAACATGTGACCTAAACGTGTCGGATGAATTCACACACTCGAGTGAACATTCATTGGACTGAGTTTGACATCTACCTAAAGGTTGTTGCACACATGACCGGCGCCGGATCAGAGGCGCCTCAACTAGGGCTGTGTGTCTATTCAGTTTCTTTCGGCGTTTCTTCTCAACAGTGGTATCCTCTTGTGAAATGCCGGTAGACTCAGACGTAAAAGTGCCCTTGTGGCCTACTTGCAGAATAAAGTTCATTATTTAATTATATTTTATTGTTGTCGGTGCTCCTTTATCTGATGTATTATCTTTGACTGAAGACTTAGATCTGTGCTCTCGCCATATTAGATATTACACGTGTCTATCTGCGCTCAACGCATTTCTAACAGGTTGCCATCTTTAAATTATATAAATCGCAATTTTCCGCGGACGTGTCTCAAAATAATATTATTTAAAAAACAATCGCTTTTCTTTAATTCACATAAAAAGTGTCCTTTTCTTCCTCACTTTGAAATCTCCCGAACGGCCTCAAAAATAGGACACAATCCAGGGAAACCCAGACAGTTGGTTTTTTTAAATCACTTATTTGACACTTGTCTGTTGATGATTGTAGTGATGTAGCTAAAGGCCCCCATACATGACCAGGTTTACCTTCAGTTCCATCTGATCGGACTTAAATCCGTACCGTGTATGAATGAAACGGCCTTAAGGTCGCCACGCTTTACGGCGGCCGGATGAACTGAAGCGATTCAATCACATCGGCCTGATCAGTTTTGCCTTCTCATGTATGGTGACCTTAAGACATATTGAATGCCAAATCTAACGATTATTAATCATGAACGGTTTATGGAATCTATTTATCGCCTCTTCATTTTTGAATGCCCGAACTTTTTAGTACTTAGTACCTACCGAACTCTGAGGAGGACGCACGGGAGTGATTTTAATATGTCTGTGACTCACCAGAGTGTTTAATGTAAAATTGTAATTAGTTCTTCCTACAGCCTATGTTATAACTTTGTCGATTTCCATCAATTTACAAAAATGTCACCTGAATCGAAACGAAAGATTTGGTCACATCACAACACAGCTTTTAAAAATAAAAGCAAGTAGTACGTAACTGTTTATGTGATGTTTTATTATCGTTAAATACTTCAACGTTTGTGATAAGATAAAAAATAACATAAACTTAATTGTATCAAATAGAAAGTAAAAAAATGTTTATTCTAAAATGTAGATTATTTCATTTTCTTCTATCAAATTCAAGTCTCCTATAAACAAAAAAAATATTTCTTCCTAATATTCATCGAGAGAAAATCAGTCTAATTAAATAATCGAATAAAAATATAATCGCAAGATATTAATCCACGATCAATCTAATCGGGATCGAATTAATCGGAACTATCGTACAAGTAAGATTATCAATCGTCATTTTAACCGGCAGCCAGGGCATATGTTCGGCTTCCAGTCTGCCTAGAAAGCGGAAGGCCTAAGTGACTTCACGTACCGCTGTCACGATCCGGGATAAGCCTGGTGGCGCGCACGGACCCCTGTTTAAAAAAAATACTTTCCGGCCTAGGCCTTAAATTTTGTATGAAATTCCTTTAGTTTTCTCGAATTATTCCGCCCGACGTGATACTTCGAAGCCTGTTATACGCATGTTATGACATTTTATTGCATGTTTGAAACAATATTTGACGACGCGGTTGGCTCAGTGAGCCGGCGGTCCTGGGTTCGAATCCCGGCCAGGGCAAATGTTTGTGTGATGAACTCGAATATTTGTGCTTGGGTCATGGATGTTATCTATGTATATATGTTATACCTATATATTATGTCTATCGTCGTATAATACCCATATAGAACAAGCTTTGCTTAGATTGGGACTAGGTCGATTTGTGTAAGATTCTCCCTTAATATTTATTACTATTCATGTATGTCGCTCCCGCTCACGGGACAATAGTGTCCTGGACCTTTGGGAGGCGTGCGCGGAGCCGAACCCAACGCGTAGAGGCTCTTTCGACAATTTAATGGAATGTAAGGTGTACATCGAGCGGATGCTGTCCCTATCCGTGTCGTGGGACGCACACAGAGACAGCGCCCGCTAGGTGCAAGAACTATTGATGGAGACATGGAATCTAAATACAAATTGGGCTATGGGGATGAAATGGAGGACTGGCTAATTGGGCTATGGATTGAGACAATCGGGCGTCTACCAGGAAAAAGTCTCATGTGTTATTACTATTATTATTAATATATATTTTTCACATACCGCTGTCACGATCCGGGACAAGTCTGGCGGCGCGCACGGGCCCGGATCCGCTGAAGAGGACGTTCAGGTCCCCAATGGGCTGGCTGTAGCGGCAGTACCCGCTCCGCGCCGGGTCCACGATCGGCAGCGGGCGGCGGACGCGGATGGGCACGCCACCCATGTGGGCGTTGTCTTCGTCGAGCGCCTGGAAAGAGCCTGGTTCAGTCTTTGGAAAGGCTATGGGGCCATTTTTTTCTTAAGTTGTACACCCTACCTTTTTTTTCGATATTTTGGGTATTTTCTACTCAGCATCACGACACGACCTCTTTCTATCTAATAGAAGAAAAAAGTGCCCTATGTTTTTTCGTTCCATTCCGTTACCATTTCCATATAACCTACTACAGCGGTAACGGAATGGAAAAACAAAAAAATGTATGAATATTTTGGGACACTTTTTAGGGTTCCGTTGTCAACTAGGAACCCTTATAGTTTCGCCATGTCCGTCTTAGACTGGTAGTCCATATTAAAATTTTCAAGTCTAACGGCATTTTGTAAGCCACTTTGGCAACATGACTTTTCCGATGTAAAAAGGCCTGCTGAATTCGATTCTGGATGTTGCCAAGCCGAATTTTGCCCCCCTCCCCCCATTTCCCCCCCTTTTACCTCAAAATATGTCCCTACCCCCGGTTTTTACGGTTTTACACAAAAAGTATTAGAGTTAGAAAAAAAATGTCTATGACAAAAGTGATCTTCATAAAATTTCCTATAAAACGGTGTATAAACTATTTTTCTCAAACATCCAAGGAAATGTCGTTCTTATGATCGTGGTATTAGAACGCGAAATACGTCTTTGTATAGCAATTGTTGAAGATTCGTTCTAATTTCAAATTAGAACGATATAAAGGAATTTCATACAACATTATTGGCCGTAGCCAACAAAGAGATTGTCTTTTGTTTCAGTGGGGTTTATTTCTTTTATTGATAATCTATGGCATACTGCCAATAAAAAAAAACTTAGTTTGTGCATGTATATTTACGTTTTATTTCTTATATTTAACTAGTTTATTCAATTAGATTAAATCAGATATTCAATAAAATAAACAAGGAATCACGTTTATTGTTAAAAAATATAACAATATCTAATTAATAAGGTGTTGTAATTTTTTAATAAATAGAATCATCTTAACATTTGGTGGCAAAAACATTGACCCGACCAGCTTAAAAAGATAAATTTGTTTTTTTTTATTAAGTTTGAAATAAATTTGTTTTTATATGAATATATAAGTTGAACATTTGTATTATTTCCTTGGATTTATTTGAGAAAAGCACTATACAAGCCTCGGCGCGAACAGGGATTGTCGGCCTCGTATCTCTAGATGGCCTCGTTATCACTCGGCCATCTATTACTACTCGGCCAATAATCCCCTATTTCGCGGCCTCTGCAGTAATGTACTATTAATACGCCTTATGGTTTGTGAGCAATATCTTCCCGAACTTATTATTTTTTCATAATTTTGATAAACATGGTCGAGGCAGTGAAATATACTTATTTTGGGGTAATTGGTATCGCACATGATCAATTCCATACAAAATTCGGCTTGGCAACATCCAGAATAGAATTTTGGCTCCTTTGGTTAAAATTCAAGATGGCGGCCAAAATGCCAAAACTTAAAAAAGCCGTATTATAACTCGATTCTGGTCGTGTGGGGTGTCATGATGTAGGTTTTAGGGGTCGCTGAACTCAATTTTGATAACCCGAAGTCCGTCCGGGTACTGGTAGTTTAGAACGACAAAGGAAGCCGTTTTTTAGAATTTTCTACTAGGTCCGTCCGTCCGTCCGCGGCTTAGCTCCGTGATCATTAGTACTAGAAAGCTGAAATTTGGTATGAGTATGTGTATGTATGTATAATGCCGACAGAACGGTAAATTAAAAATTAAAAAAAAAATTTTTTTCACCTCACTAGCTCGGAAAGCCCAGTTTGTTTGTTTGATATCTATTGAGAAAATCGCTTTTTATCCACATGTGGAGAAAGAGTTTTGACGTTTCAACGCAGCTAAAGTAAAATTTGACATGAGCTTATTTTCTGAAAAATCCCGTTTAAAATACCTACATGAAAGCTAATTAGACCTTAGTTTTAATAAATGGCAAATTGGTTGATTATTGCAGTTATTTTTCAAAGATATAGTACAAATGTTATATCGGAGATCGGGAACTATGACAATTAAAACAACCGTATACCTTGACGACTCGTTTATTACTGGCTGGGCGGGTAGAACGCAAACAGTTATAATTACACCTTACATACATATCATATTCCTCCACCATTACTTTTGAAACCTGTAACAACCAATTCATACATTAAACTAGTTTTCTTAAAAATACTGCTTAAAATCTAAATTGACTCTCGGACGTAAACGTTGTCGAAACGGCAAATCCTCATGCTGTACCACCGCGCCGTCTGCGCGAGCGCCATCCTCCAGCTGAGGCGGAACCGTCGCGGCAGAAACATCAGGCATTTCTCGCTCACTCTCTTTATCCACGTCCTCGCAGTCGTTCCACTCCTCCCTGTCCTCCCCATGCTCATTATTATCTATCGCATCCACAGGTGAAACCTGACCACTGGAACTAGAAGGAAGATGCGGAACTTCACAGGGTGTGACAAGAGGGGGTGGAGGTGACCTTTTAAGTGATAAATCTGATTTTGACACCGTACATACATTGGAGTCTGCATTTAAATTACGTTTGTACAATTGGTCGATATGTCGAACACATTCGGTGTTATGATCATTTACGAATATTTTGTACATTCTACTTCCTATCCTATGAAATACTTTTCCTTTAACCCAGCTTGCTTTTCTGTCAACATACCATGTAACCCATACTAAATCTCCGGAACTAAATGTCCGACAAGGGCCACTACTGGACCCAGACAACAACATATTAGGTTCATTTTCCTTTGGCAACAACAAATCTAAACGTGTCCTTAAATCACGACCAAACATTAATTTTGCTGGTGTCTCTCCTGTAGTGCTATGGGGGGTATTTCTGTATACAAACAAATAATCTAACAATTTCTCATTTACAATTTGTGGGGACAAATTTTCTTTTAAAATACATTTCAGTATGTTTTTGCAGACCTTTACACTTATTTCGGCTTGGCCGTTGCTGCACGGGTGATATATTGGTGACGTCATGTATTTAATACTGTTACTGGAACAAAATTCCTTAAACTCGACTGAGCTTATTTTTATATCATTATCTGATACAATAAGGTTTG
Source organism: Apotomis turbidana (assembly GCA_905147355.2). Lineage (NCBI taxonomy): Eukaryota > Metazoa > Arthropoda > Insecta > Lepidoptera > Tortricidae > Apotomis > Apotomis turbidana. The sequence continues at coordinate 58,848,625 of LR990280.1, read as the reverse complement.
GAATGCCAAAGTATGAAATTATTTGCTTTAATTTAGCGATCAATTCCCTAGTAGCCGTTCCATTTGCCATATACAAACACTCGATCCACTTACTAAACGCATCCACGACTATTAAGTAGGTCCTTTGGCCTACAAACATGTAGTCTAGGTGGAGGCGCTGGAAAGGCGCGCTGGGCCGCGGCCAGGGTGCGTGCGAGGCGCGCGCCGGCGCGGCGCGGATCACGCCGCAGGTGTCGCACGCGCCTGCGCACCGTTCGATATCGTTATCGATACCCGGCCACCACATTCGGCTTCTCGCATTACTTTTCATTTTAACAATTCCTTGATGAGAGCTGTGCAATTCATTTAACACGCGTACCCTCAATGACGTGGGAATAATCACTTTGGGGCCCCTTAACAAACATCCATTTTCGAATTGTAAATCTGTCTTGTTACGAAAATAAGGTAGTACCGACGTACATTTAATTTTTCTCGGCCAACCACGTTTCATATATTTTATAACCGTTTGCAATATGTTATCTGTTACAGTCGCCTGTTGAATTTCTATAAAAGACACTGCTGGTGAAAATGAATTTAAAAACTTTAACGACGAATATGTATCATGTTGGTCATCACTATCACAATAAATATCAGAGAGCGGTGCCCGAGAAAAATAGTCCGCCACTACGTTATTTTCACCACTTATATATTGAACCTTATAATTATATGCGGAAAGGATTATAGCATACCGCTGTAGCCGAAGCGCTGACGTCATTGAAATGCCTGTTTTTTTGTCAAATATTGATAATAATGGACGATGATCAGTTTTTAGGATAAACGGCTCACTAAGGCCATACAAATATTGGTGAAACTTTTTCACTCCAAATATTATAGCTGTCGCTTCCTTGTGGATTTGACTATAATTTTTTTCACTAGCAATTAATGACCTGGAGGCAAATGCCAGCGGCCGTTCGACCCCCCCGGCGTCGCGCTGTGCCAGCACGGAACCCAATCCAGCAGGTCCAGCATCTACAGCCAGAATCAGTTGCGCCGAGGGGTCAAAGTGTGCCAGCACTCGCTCCGACGCCAGCTCATTCTTGACGCGCCGCACAGCCTCTAGCTGGCGCGCTCCCCACTCCCACTGGGCGCTTGATGCGAGCAAATCATACAAAGGCCTCATAATACTTGCCGCATTTGGGATGAAGTTTCGATAATAGTTGACCATCCCTACAAATCGTTTAACCTCTGTCACGTTGGTGGGGTCAGGTGAATTTAAAATAGCCTTTACTTTAGTTGGACAGGATTGTAACCCGTTTTTGTCAATAGAATAACCTAGGTATGTTACACTGCTTTTAAAAAACTCGCATTTCTCTTTTTGCAACCTAAGACCTGCTTCACTTAATCTACGCAATACTTCGTTCAACCGGTTTAAATGTGTTTGTTTGTTTGGGCCGGTGACACAAATGTCGTCGAGCCAACAACTTACCCCATCAATACCCGACAGCAGAACTTCCATAGATTTTTGGAAAATCGATGGCCCGTTTGCGAGACCGTACACCAGACGCCGGTACATATACAACCCTTTTTGAGTATTGATGGTGGTAAGTTTTTGTGACTCATCACTCAACACAAATTGATTGTAAGCATTTTTCAAATCAATTTTGCTATAATGCTCGCCTCCTCCTAATTTAGCAAACACCTCTTCAATTCTCGGTAGCGGATATTTATCTATTATGAGATCTTTGTTAAGGGTCACCGAGAAATCACCAGCAATTCGGACTTTACCATTTTCTTTAAGAACGGGTACGATCGGGGTAGCATATTGGGAATAATTAACGGGAACCAAAATGCCTAAATCCACTAAACGGTCCAACTCGCGTTCAACTTTCTCTTTCAAGGCAAATGGAACTGGCCGCGGTTTGAAAAATTTAGGAACACTATTTTCTTTCAATTGTAAATGTACCTTCAACTTATTAAATGTCCCTAATTCGTCTTTCCATAAATCAGAATATTGTTCCAATAACCTAGATACATCGTGATCAGCTGACATGTTATTCAGGTTTGCCGATAGGGTTAAATTAAATGCGGACATAAAATCTCGCCCTAATAAAGGCGGACCCCCATTTTTGACTACAAAAAACATTATTTCCTTAGTTTCACCGTTATATGTTGTATTACAATTAAAATATCCTAAAGGTGAAATTTTATGACCGTCGTACAAGCACATTTTGATATTACTATCTATCAGTTTATACTTAGAAAAATAATTTAAATACAATTTTTCTGATATGACAGATGTACTGGATCCAGAATCCAACTCCATCTTTAAAACCTGAGTACCGATCAATACGTTTAATTCTATTGGCCTATTAGACACATACCTTAAGTTAAACATCTGGCATTCCTCACATTCAACACCTTCGCCATTGCCGACCACACTGTTATCATCGATCGAGACATTATTTAACCGCGCACTTTCACCACATACTTTCTTTAAATGACCCTTTTTCCCGCACTTTTTGCATTTATAGGTTTTATACCGACAATTAACCTCGGAGTGATTTTTCAATCCGCAAACGGTGCACTGCTCAGAAAACGAAGTGAAACGAGAATCCCGATACCGCCGACTGGAACCGCCCGCAGCGGGTGCGCCACCAGGCGCGCCGCGGCGAAATCCACCCTCCATTCGAGCACGAAATATGGGTTCCTCTTTTACTGTCATCAATTTCGCTTCTCTTGCACTCTCTGTTTGTTCGGCCAACTCTAAGGCCCTTGCAAAAGTTAATGCTGACGGATTTTGCTCAAATAACTTATCGCGCTCGGGACCTGAGCCCAGACCGAGCACAAAACGATCCCTGAGGTTCGTCTCCAGAGCGGCGCCAAAGTCGCAATAACTTGCGAGGCCTCTTAATCGCGCCGCCCATTCGCTCAACTTTTCGCCTGCACTCCTTGTCGCCCCGTGAAATCTCGCCTTGTCAGCAAAGGTACATTGTTTTGCCTTGAAATGTCCGTCGAGTAATGAAATCAAGTCGTCATATTGTAGAGAATCAATATCCTTTGGGTATGCCAAATTGCGCACTAAACGGTAAGTTTCATCCGACAGCTGGGTGACCGCTATTGCACTCTTTTTAGCAATTTCCGTTACACTGTTCACTAGGAAGAACTTTGTTAACCGGCTCTTAAAAATAGCCCACTCCGTTGTCTTGTGGTCGAAGATAGGTAAATTACCTAAATAAGACATTGTATTAACGCGCAGTGACAAATTATCCTCGTTAGCCATTGTTATATCGGAGATCGGGAACTATGACAATTAAAACAACCGTATACCTTGACGACTCGTTTATTACTGGCTGGGCGGGTAGAACGCAAACAGTTATAATTACACCTTACATACATATCAACAAACCCTTATTCTTTTTTCCTCGCTGTAGTGAGGTGAAAAGTTTTGTGTTATACTCGGGCGAAAGTTATTTTACGTCTCGTGTATTGAAACACTCGCTACGCTCAGGATTCTATTTTGAACCACTCGCTTCGCTCGTGGTCAATCATAGGATCCTTTCGCTAGCTCGTGTTTCAAATAAACACTCGCGGGTAAAATACAACTTTCCCCCCTTGTATAACAAATAACTATTTTCGGGTACCTCTCGAACACCTAGGGTGGGGGAGAATTTTTTTTTCTTTTCGACACTGGTGTGTGGGTTGTCGTTGAATAGGTCTTGGAAAAATAATAGGGGTCACTTAACATAATTTTTTGATAAAGTCAGCAGTTTTGTAAATATTCGCTCCGAAAACAAAAAAAATAGTGTCCCCCCCTCTAACTTTTCAACCACGGGTCAAAAAAAATCGGAAAAATTCATGTAAATGAGGCCTTATAAGTACTTCCAATGAAAACTATATTGAACAAAATCGGTCGAGCCGTTTTTGAGTTATCGCCAAATTTCATATTTTTTCTTGAAAAGGACGTAAGTTGACTTCCAGAAGGTAATAAGTGATTACAGTTTCTAGGGCGTTTATGACCTTTTTATAGAGCTTAAAATCTTTCTTAACTTAAACCTCGGGCTTCAAACAGCAGTTTATTGTGAAGGATGAATAAAACTACGGAACCCTACACTGAGCGTGGCCCGACATGCTCTTGGCCGGTTTTTTTCTCCTAATTAGATCGAAAGAGCTCGTGATTCTGAGTAGAAAATACCCAAAATATCGAAAAAAAAAACGTCATCGGTAAATCGACAATTATTGGCCACCTCATACTAAAAAACCGGCAAAGTGCGAATTGACTCGCGCACCGAGGGTTCCATACAAATACTTATCCAGTACCCAAAGAGTAAAAAAACGGGACCCATTAGTAAGACCCCGCTGTCCGTCTGTCTGTCTGTCACCAGTCTGTATCTCATGAACCGTAAAATTTTCACAGATAATACAAAAGACAGAATAAAATAAATAGGCTGGTGTGATCAGCAGCGGGCGGCGGACGCGGATGGGGACGCGACCCATGTGGGCGTTGTCTTCGTCGAACGCCTGAATAGAGCCTGGTTCAGTCTTTGAAAGGGGCACAGACTTCGAAAAAAAGGGTTCACATTTTTATTTTACAAAAACTCGCCAATAATAGGGAACATTAAGTTTTCCAAAGGTAGTCATATTATATATGTTTTCCCGATAGTATACGTTATTTGGACCCTGAATTTATTAATGATTTATGTTTGAGTCGTGTAGTTTTTTAGATATCATTTTTTATCCCCTAAATGACAGCCACCGTCCAATAACATGACTGAAATATTTTACGTAGTTCCTTTCTTATAAGATACGATGTTACTTAGGAAGAATTATTATTTTTTGTCCATTCTTTCGATTGGCATCATAAAAATAGGGATGTCTTTTTTTTCACATATAAGTCGGTTCGATTCCCAGCAAGTAATTCTTAGAAAATCTTTAAATGCAAAATTAAGAACTTTTAAAAATAACACGGTCTTCTTTCAGCAAAATATCCTATCTACGATATTTAAGGTACTTTCCCTTGATGTCCCATAGTCTTGGGACGCCCTGTCTTCTAGTTACCACAGTACAAGCTTTGCTTAGTTTGGGACTAGGTCGATTTGTGTAAGATTGCCCCTTAATATGAGACATGAGTATTAAAGTTTCTAAGTATGAGAGGCCTTATTCCTTTTAAAAAATATATTTTCATATTATGATTATGACAAATATATTGTTAATTTCAACTAACTTTGAAGTGAATAATACTTTTCCCCGAGTTGTATTAACATAGCTATTTCATGCTTTCATTGCTTGCAGTCCAAAATAAGTTTAAAAAAACTAATTTTCCGCGTGAATTTTGTCAATTCGAGTAGTTTTTGAAACAAAATTTATTAATAAAAATTCAAACTGTACCTATTCGGTTTCAAATATATAACAATAAATCCTAATAGCCCTGTTGTACGATTTCAGTAGTCTATTTTAAAATAAACACATAAAACATTTTTACAATACTAAAAACTACAGATAAATATAAAAAAAGGATAAATAATATAGGCTGTTCTAGGTAATAACATCAATAATATGTTAAGAAACATTATTGATCATAGAGAAAAATGTCTAAAACAATCAGCATTTTAAAAGGAAGAAGGCCTCATAAGCTGAGTTTATTGTGCGTACTCTAATGCCGTGTAAATTAAATAAAAGCTTGTAGACTTACGTTTATGGCAGCCTCTTCAGAATCGAAGCAGAGCGTGGTGTTGAATGTAGACATGTCGTTGCCATCGCTTGGCAGCATGTTGACGGGTCTAGGACAAAACAAGAACATTCTAGTTTGGATATAACAAAGGCTAAAGATATATTCTAAGGCAATGCAAAGTAACAGTAAACACTTAAACTAAATAACATTACAGAAGAAAATCGTATGTATAAAACCTTATACTCTAAATCACCTATAATACAATTATTAATAATATAAGTAAATATTAAAAGATACTTGACATTAGAGTTTTTTATTAGGCATATTATACAGTGTCCTCTTCTGTATAATATAAGTAAGTAAGTAAGTTTATTGCATTTAAACAAATTTACACAGTCACATCTCTATACTAACCTATATAATATACACATAATACAATAATTAAAGGTCGACTGTTGTGTACACAAATATGGCTTATATAAATTTAATTTCATGCACTGAAATCGCTTATCTTAGCTGTTACACTGGCTCCTACACTAGGCACAGCCTGTCCCGTAGGTAACCAACACATAAGTGAATTTGACCAAAATAGACGCGAAAAACAAATACAACTTACAAAGTTTATACAATCAAATTTAAACCAAGTGACATTTAATTTAAAAATATAAACAAATACAGACTGATGGTATATTTCGGCAGACGCAAACGCGTGTGGAAATGGTTTTCGTGGATTAACTAGCCTAATTATTTGAAGGTGTACGTGTGGGTGAGTGTGCTGTGTGTGAGTGCGTGACTATTTATCTACTCTCAAAATATCTTCCAAATGCCTTTGACAATAGACTTTGAGATTATCTGACAGACAAAAATGCATGGCCTGAACCAGAAACCGAGTAATTGGCTCCTTACACTTACAGACTAAAGTTCATTATTTTTCGTTAAGAAGCCAAAATGTTATGCGATCCACTGCAGCCCATGTCCTATAATATAAACAAATTATACTATTACTAGAGTAATATGCAAAGGTCTATTGAGCGAATATAGTAGTTTTTGATGCAAGTGTGGAAAGTGTGTCATTTTGAACGAGTCCCGAGGAGTCTTGGCCTGAGCCGCAAGGCGAGGGTCAAGACTCGGGACGAGTTAAAATGACACTTCCACACGTGTACCAAACAACATTTTTTAATAAATTTGCGAAAAAATGCTATAGGTAATACAAATTTAAAACAGTAATTGAAAGGGGCAATTATATTTATTTGTCTGATAAAAATTAAAAGTACCTACAATTTTTAGAGCCATTGTGAAGGGTCGCATTTAAGGCCTTTGATGGTAAGTTTAAAGTTTTATTCAAGTTGTTAATAATTCTCTTTTTCTCGTTTCCAGCCAATAAAATGTTCATAGACGGCAATGTAATTTTTCTTTCGATTTTGCGGGTAAAATACTCTCACTTTGCAATTTTTGCCTTGGCTCCTATATAGGGCGGTGTTAAATCTATTCTGGTAACATCAGAATCCATCATTTTCTATCAAAAACTCTTATTTTATAAAATCTTACGTGTCATATCTAATCTAATTTTAAAATATGGCTTCCATCAGGTTAATGATGATTTCGCCAATTTCAAGTTTGCTCGTAGAGCATGCCGTTGTTCGGTGAGGTTTTGCTTTTTGTAAAGTGATAGCGATTTACAAAAAACCACGCGGACTATCGGGCCTTGACCCAGGAAGGGCTATGAACGCTTCAAGTTGAATTCTTCATTAGCTATTCACTCATACGTTAGATCACTGCACAATACGCTATCAATACTACACATTGAACAACAAAAATGAATAAATAATGAACTACGCAACTTAAACGCATGCGGCCATCTTGGGACACGAACCGGAAGCCTACCCTTACGTGTCATTTACACATAATTAAAACAATCTTGAATGAAAAAGAAAGTTTAACTTTTAATTGTAATATTTTTTTCAAGATGGCGTCGGCTGTCATCATTCAGCCAAATCAAAAGAAATAGTTTTAATATTTAAGAAGAGATATGATAATGTTACACAGTAATTTAATTGATTCCAAACAATGAACATCGTGAATCTGTTTTTAGTTCTTTACTTTTCATATAATTGTAAATAAATATAATATTATTTAATACACATTAATAGCGATCATTCATAAATTCTATGAATTTATAAAGCAGCGCGTGGGTCACGCTTAATACTGTATTTTCTAATCTGTGACTATACTTTTCTTTTTAATTTTTTAGGTCACGCATAATACTCATTTGCTCATTAAATAATAGTCACTCAGACAAATTATTAAAACCGTTTTTGAATCTTTTTAATAGATAACCCTTTGATTGATCCAATATGCAATTTAAATATTTTAAGCATAATTATAAGATATACACTTGCAATGCTGTATGACGTAATAAATAAAGTCGGAAAGTGATTGACCTTTGTTTGGATGTATGAGACATGACGTGTTAGTACAACAGAAAATTAAAAAAGTTTGAAAAGTAAAAAGCACTAGTTCGAAATATCCAACTTTTCGCACGATTTGCAGCTACGAAAAGTACCACTTTTTGAGCAACTGTATTAAAAAATGTATTTATCTACCCAAACATCATAAACTCTCCATGATGCGTTCAAGAAGCGCACATTATGACCACCATAAAAACAGATAGTTTTGTTAGAACAAATTTCTTATCTGCTAAAATGTTATTATTGCTAACTAATAATAATAAATAACATCGATTTCGATAGTATTATTCATTCAAATTTCGAACATCTTCGAAAAACAAAGACATTTGATTTGACCTCTATTCTAATATCAGTCGAGATGACGTTTAGTTCGAAATGAATTGTCAATTTACAAAGAATTTGACAATTGTCGCACGTAAGTAAGATATCGAACGATATGATAGTTGGGGCCGACTCTAGTTTGTCCCTGAATTAAAAAAAAACTATTACAGCTGCCAGAAAACTTCAATACCGCCATTACCGGGTAAAACTTGTCATAATGTGCGGCTCCTGAATGCATCATGGAGGCTTACGATATGTGGCTAGATAAAGTAGTGTATGCAACAGTACATAATTAGGCATTAAAACACTCGTGTGATGTTATTATGAAACTTGCCTTCGGCTCGTTTCATAAACCCACACTCGTGTTTAATACCCTTCATTACGTACAGTCACATAAACTACTATTGTTTACTTTTTATTTTATACCAGGTGCCCGAAACTTCAACCGCGTAAAACGACATTTAACTGTAGTCGGGTATAAAGTATACGGCGCCCCTAGCGGTCACTTTGTAGAACTACAATCAAACAGATCGTTTACGCGGTCGCTAGCGAGTACAGTCATTGTAAACTTATGGTATCAGCGCGCAAACCTTTCCATGCGCCACAAATAGAACTTTCCGATTACTACATTTCCGAAATTATCCCAGTTTATGATTAAAGAATCCATTTGAAAGGTTCCTCATTCTAAAAGAGCTTAGCCACTCAATTGCTTCAAATTTTGAGTTGGACTCTATTTATATAATAAAATAAGAGCGGTGACAGGTAGCCGTAGTTACCAAAAGCAATCTAGTGGTTAGGCGACAGTCATTGGTATTGGATAATATCGGGGAAAAGCCCGGTTAAAAAAAAGAAACGTCGTCTATTGCGTCGCATGTCATGTTGCCATCGCGATGACGTGGGCCGCGGGAGGACTCAAGGAGGCTTCGCCCACGCCTGGTACGCCCTAGACGCAGCCACCTCATCCCATCCAACGTTGTTGCCCCCAGAACAAAAGACTCTAATTACAGGCGTCTAGTCGTCTTGTTTAGACGCCAATCGATCTTATTATCAACCCCCAACTAAAAACGGGTGTTATAGGTTTAACATGTGTCTGTCTGTGGCAGCATCCGTTGAAATTGTTCTTAGCAATGTTTGCTAATTCCACAGCACCAGTAGCTTCCTAGATATTTAGATTTAAATGGAACAAGTGATAAGATGTCAGCGAATTTTTTTTATTATTATTATTTTCTATTTATGACTATCAAACAGTGTAGGGTTACCCCACGCGTGGCTTGCACAGTTTATAGTTTATTTCTATATCTTATTAAATTACCTAATACACCCCTATCTGTGTATTTATTAATTTAATATTATTTCTAACAAGGAATTTTTGTTGGGATAAAATGTCTATATAGGGTTAAATACATTTAGAGTTCAGAAGTTACTGTTAAAGTTCGACATTCCTACATAGCGCTGAAAACGCTCCATACAAATGGCTAGCAGGAGTGACGTCATCAACTCCCGAAACGTACAATATGTGTATGGAAAAGTATCACAGTGGGACAGTTTGATTGAGTACATGATCATTGATTATCATAATATTATTGTTTTGTGGAATTATAGGGATGGCTGAAGATAGAATTTGATTGGTTGTCTGTGTAAAACGCAACGCAATTGGACGTGGGGCGAGGCGATGCCACTCAAACTTGTGGAAGGCTGAGCCACTATACTATATAGCGATGCTTAGTAGTTAGCGAAGTGAGCACGTGTTGCTTTAGCCTAATCAGCACTATCTATACACGCACAGTCGCACAAGCATGCCAGAGTATACAGATACAGACAAAAACCATAATGACGACGCGTTTGGCTCGGTTTGTAGACACCTGCCTACTGAGTCGGCGGTCCCGGGTTCGAATCCCGGCCGGGGCAAATATTTTTGCAAATATTTGTTCTTGGGTCATGGATGATATCTATATATGTATTTATATATTATGTATATCGTCGTCTAGTACCCATAGTACAAGCTTTGCTTAGTTTGGGACTAGGTCGATTTGTGTATGATTGTCCCTTAATATTTATTTATTTATAATAGTCAATCAAAGAACCTCCTCCGTTTTTGAAGTCGGTTACCAAGAAACTAACTAAAACTGCGCAATAGCTTACACAATTACAAATAAAACAACATGTAAACTTGCGAAAAATATACTTTCACGTATTTAATGTATATATAATACTAGCTGTTGCCCGCGACTTCGTCCGAACCTTTATCTTGAAAATTTTACATCTTTATTATTTTCAGATCTATAAGCTTGTAATGTTGAAATTGCTTAGCGTGCTTTTTTTGCAGTTGTTTACGAAATACATAGTAACGAACCCTTCGTACGCGAGTCCGACTCGCTCTTGGCCTTTTTTTATTTTTTTTCATAAGTCATAACCATAAGTATTTATTCATTTGACAATTTACATTGCGTTTGAAATCACACTTTCGGCTAATTAGCTCTAATTACGCGGTATCACTATAAAATCAGGTACTACATCTACGAACGAATAACTTTACTAAATTCGATGATTGAAAAAAAAAAATCTTATCTTTTAATACAATACCTTTTTACAAAGTTTCTAATTCCTAACTTAAAATACAACTTATACCCCATACAACCTTTCATCCTCTTTTTAAACCCCTTAGGGGTAGAATTTTCAAAAACGCTGAAATTACTTTTCTTGTATTCTATTCCTTTACACAAAAATTAAAGTTTGTATGGAAATTAAGTATTTTTTTGAGCGCGGGGCTCAAACAAAAACTTAATTTCCATACAAACATTTAACCCCTTTTTTACCACCTTAGGGGGTGAATTTTCAAAAACGCTGTAATTAGTTTTCTTCCATTTTATTTTAATACCTCTTTACAAAGTTTCAAGTTCCTAGATTAAAAAAAAACTTGTACCCCATACAAACTTTGCACCCCTATTTAAACCTCTTAGGGGAGGTATTTCCAAAAATCCCTTCTTAGCCCTAGCCCATGTTATAAAAGTAACCTACTGTGCAAAAATCAACTCTCTAACATTGGTAGTTTCGGCTGTGCGTTGATGAGTCAGTCAGGACTTCTTTTATATATATAGATAATAAACATTAACATTGAGCTTTTAATTATGTTGTACAATAGCATTATATTATAAGCAGAAACATAACTAAGTTTAAAGCCTTGAGAATATTTACATGAAACCACAAATAGTATTTTTATGCAATCATTGCAAAATGAAGGTTCTTAAAGTCGAGTACCGCGTTTAGGTCACGAGGCTTGCTGAGTGGCCTAAGTAAGGTACGAGATTTTAAGACCTAATTGTGTAACTATTGCCTACAATACTTTTTATACGAGCAAAACACAGAATAGTAGTTTTTGATACAAGTGTGGAAAGTATGTCATTTTGAACGAGCCCCGAGGACTTGGCCTGAGCCGCAGGCGAGGGTCAAGACTCGGGACGAGTTAAAATGACACTTCCACACGTGTACCAAACAACGTTTTTTAATACATTTGCGAAAAATTGCAATAATACAAATTTAAAACAGTAATTGAAAGGGGCAATTATATTTATTTCTGTCTGATAAAAATTAAGAGTACCCACAATTTTTAGAGCAATTGTGAAGGGTCGCATTTAAAGCATTTACTGGTAAGTTTAAAGTTTTATTCAAGTTGTTAATAATCCTCTTTTTCTCGTTTCCAGCCAATAAAATGTTCATAGACGGCAATGTAATTTTTTTTTCGACTTTGCGGGTAATATACTCTCACTTGCAATTTTTGCCTTGGACGTGTATAGGGCGGTGTTAAATTTATTCTGGTAACATCAGAATCCATCGTTTTCTATCAAAAACTCTTATTTCATAAATCTTACGTGTCATTTACACATAATTAAAACAATGTTGAATGAAAAAGAAAGTTTTACTTTTAATTGTAATTTTTTTTTCAAGATGGCGTCGGCTGTTATCGTTCAGCCAAATCAAAAGAAATGTTTTAATATTTCAGAAGAGATATGATAATGTTACACAATAATTTAATTGATTCCAGACAATAAACATCGTGAATCTGGTTTTAGTTCTTTTCATTTCATATAATTGTAAATAAATATATTATTTAATACACAAAAATAGCGATTATTCATAATTATTATGAATTTATATAGCAGCGCGTGGGTCACGCTTAATACTGTATTTTTAATCTGTGACAATACTTTTCTTTTTAATTGTTTTAGGTCACTCATAATACTCATTTGCTCATTAAATAAGAGTCACTCAGACAAATTATTAAAACCGTTTTTGAATATTTTTAATAGATAACCGTTTGATTGATCCAATATGCTATTTAAATATTTTAAGCATAATTATAAGATATGCACTTGCAATGCTGTATGACGTAATAAATAAAGTCGGAAAGTGATTGACCTTTGTTTGGATGTATGAGACATGACGTGTTAGTACAACAGAAAATTAAAAAAAATTGAAAAGTAAAAAGCACTAGTTCGAAATATCCAACTTTGCGCACGATTTGCAGCTACGAAAAGTACCACTTTTTGAGCAACGGTATCAAAAAAACATTTTTTACTTTAATCGTCACCCCACTATAATTTTTATTTTTGATGTAACCTTTTTCGTTCAACTAAAACTGAACTATTAAATAAAACACAATCGCGATAGTCAAGGTCAACAACTTATTTCAACCAATCATTGAACAGTAGCATGTTTTTTTTAAATCAAATATGCTGATGTTCTCTTTTTGAAATTATTATAGTTGAGTAGAGAGATAGATATCTTATGAAAGTTATGAATATTAAAGTTCTGTTTCGGGTACCATATAGTATAGAATTTTGATACAGGATTAAAAAGTGCGTTATTATGATTTTGTCAGTGAAATTATAACAGATTATGACAGATTAAAGTATGCGAGTATAGAAACATAAGTATTAGTTATTACCAACATGTTTTGGTATTCTATTTTTAATTTGGAAACACCACAATGTAGTTTCATAAATAATGGCAGAAAGGTAAATAGTTTCATGATTTACCTTTGTGTAATTTAATGTGTGTAGATAGTACACAACAACAAAGATGTAGCATATTAGTTCAGTGACAGCCTATCGACACTTCCCTTAAAAATACACAGATTATAATTTTTAAGAAACCTACACAATGATGATCATACCGTACCCTGGGGCAGTGCATGAATGTTTTGATGCCTACTGTCGGGATAATGTTAAATCATTTATGCACCAAAAACCCTGGAAAATGAGAAGTGCTGTTCTCAAGAATGTTGTCCGTTATGTAAGAATAAAAAAAAACCTGTTCAATATTTATTTTCTTAAATACTCAGAAACAAAAGCACAAATAAGTTAAGTTGAAATGTAAAAGAAACTTACCCAATATTTATGATGTGCCCGTACTTTTCAAAGAGATCCGTTAATTTGTCTTTGTATACCGGTGTCATGATGGAAGGTAGATTCTCAATGACAACAGATGAGTTGTACTCATTGACAGTCATAGCGTCAATGCGGTCCTTATTCCAATTGTTTTTTGTCCACTGGACTACTTTGTTCAAATCGAATTCGTTTGAGTCATCGTCGCTATTTTGACGAGGTATATACTTACTTCGTGGTCGACATGGAATGGGTGCGGTAGGTACCAACTCATCAACTGCATCAGAAAGGAACACATTGTTTTCAATATGCATGTTGCCAAGCACTTGGTTCAGTTCCTCCTCTGAAGACGAAAGTAATTGCCTTTGCATTGTTACTGTTGCTTCATCTTTAGTATCCATTATAGACTGTTTCTCTTGAAGCCCGTACTTCTTCTGTTTTTGGGTTTGGTTGTTATTAGAATCATCACATTTTATACTGGCACATGTCGCCTCATCGTTGGCCTGCAATTTTTCAGCTTGGCTTCCATTCTTCGGCTTGGTGTTTTCGGCTTTGCGTTTAAGCTTCTTTGGAACCGCTGGAGGGGAGGTGCTGGTACCAAAAGTAGATACAATATGTTCATCAGCTATCTGATCTTTGGACTTATTCTTCTTAGGTTTCTTCATCTGGCTGTTCCGAAAGATACGCGACTCATGCTTCTTGGACACTGGGGTATCATCCGTCTTGGGTTTCTTGGGAGCGATTTCTTCATTCTCATCAGCAAATATCACACTCTTATTCCTCTTCTTGGATTTTATAGGCTCAAGTGGAGAGGTACTGGCCTGAGCGTCCTCCATGCCCAAATCACACGAAAGACTAGGATCAGCTCCCGCCGGTACATCGCTTGCGGGCAAACTCAGGGTTGAATTTTTGTTTTTATTTTTTTTTAACATGCTTTTGTATTTATACCGCCCGGTTTTCGGAACAGCAACAGTATTCTTCTGTCCGTTCATTTTATTCACTCACACCTATCGCCCACCATATAAATTATATTCTAGACTGGAACCTCTTCAGAGAAAGGTCAAGGAAATAGTGAGGAAAATTTTCATTTGTTTAGGTTACCTATATGTTATGGTTGTATGCAGTGCAGCTGTCAAGTAAGGGCATTTTTCAGCTTTAACTTATCTCCGCAAACTAGAGTACGCCGATTGGTGAGTTGACACGATCAATATCTGTGTAACCGAGCAAAAGATGCGTTGATTGGTGACTTTATATCAGTTTATCGAGCTAGTGCGACCTACTTGTTGCGTTGTTAGCACTGTGTATGCAAAAGAGCACTGCAATTCTGAGTGTAGTACCGGCGAGCTTCAATCGCAACATAATATACTTCGAATCAATATTGCCCGGACTGGAGAGGAGGATGACGTGAACAACGGGCTGCTGCGCAGTAGTTTATTTAGAGATGCAATAAAATGCGGACGACCTTACAGTGAAAAGAAAATCTATAGCAACATTAAATAAAATAAAATAAATATTATGGGCCAATCATTACATGCTTAGGTATACTTAGGCAAAAATCACTACAGCAAAATCTTAAAATTTAACAATTTTTTATTTTTTAATTTTTTAACAATCTTGCTCTAGATTAAACTATATACGACCTATAAGTATCTAAAATTAGCCTTATGGCTTTTACAAAAAAACCGGCAAAGTGCGAGTCGGACTCACGCACCCAGGGTTCCTTACAATGTGATGAAACTAAAAATGTAAGGTTTTCACAATTTTTCCTGTCTGGGTTCACGGGAAGTACCCTGTAGGTTTTGATTCCCTTGCGAGTGTCGAAAATTGCAATTGCATTTCATATCTGTTGTTCACTGTTATAAAAAAAGAAAAATGAGTCTTTTTGTTATGTTTACGTTTTCACCCGGCTAGGCTGTGCGACGGCTAATTACTATTTTTAATAGAATATTGATCGATTCCGGTTTAAATATGGAAATACTATTTTATTTTTATTTTTTTTACCTTTTGACCGCCACAGTCGGCTGTGGCCGTCAACAAAAAATCGTGCTCCTGACGCCACGTCGGCCACAGCCGTCCAAATTTCAATGATCAAAAACTTTGTAATTCTAACCGCTACAAGTATTTTTCAATCCCTGTTGATTTTGGGGCACATCTTTTTTTTTTTACTCTGGCGTCAGTGGCACGTTAAATTGCTAGACCGCTTGGCGGTCAATAGGTTAATACTGACCAAAGTTATACGTAAGCAGGACTCGAACCTGCGTCCGTACGTTTCCGGCGTAGTGCTCTCTCTCCTGAGCTATCACATCGTTACGTCAATAACACAAAATCTTTGATTCCATAATTCTACGCTAACTACTTAGAGCGCCTTCTGCGTCATATGTTTTTTTAATATGTTGTACCTAAAATACTATAATTTTATTTACAGATCCTATTTATTTAATGACTAAAAGAATATCATTATACTCATTATTGTCTAGACAGCGAGCCTGAGGCGAAGGGCCTGCTCCAAAGAAACTATGAAAACATCTGAACCTTTCAACGTCTAGGTACGTACCAGAATACTTAATATACGAGGGACGTTCAATAAATTCTCGGTATTAGAATGAAAACAAAAGAATACGATAGGCGTTTTATTTTTATTTTATAATGATTCCCCCCCCTATGTTTATGCACTTATAAGATCGGTCAATTAGATTTTTTAACCCCTCATAAAAATATTTTTTATCTTTGGTGTCAAAATGCCTCTCCACTGCTGCCTTCAAAGTTTCATCGTCAGAAAATCAATGACCTCGTAGATAGGTACTTTTTGAGATTGGGGAACAAAAAGAAGTCACTCGGGGACAAGTTTGGACTATACGGTGCGTGTGTAGTAGTTTCGAACCCCGATTCAAGAGCAGCAGCCTTGGCAATATGAACAGTATGCACAGGGTCGTTGTCATGACAGAAGCAGAACTTCTTTGGCTAATTTTCCTCTTCTTTTTTTTATTGCTTCTAAGAGAATTGGCCTATAATATTAGCGTTAGTACTCTCCTGTAATAGTTACACCCTTTTCTTTATAATCGATCAGCAATATTTCCTCACAATTCCAGAATATTGTGGCCATGACCTTGCCAGCTGAAGGCATAACCTTGAACTCCTTGGGATGAGGAGCTCCTTTATTGTGCCACTGCATGGACTCTTGTTTGCTCTCAGGGTCATAATGATGAACCCAGGTTTCATCTCCGGTAACAATCTTTTGCAGTATCTCATCAGGATTTTCACCACACAGTTCAATAAATTCGAAAGAACAAACAACACGCGTATTTTTTGAAGCGGTATCAGCATTCGCGGTAATCATCTCGCACTGACTTTTGACATATTAAGATGGTCATGGTCTCATGGATTATATTGTGTGTAGTACCAATAGAAAGGTCAGTGCTTTGGGTTATTGCTTTCACCTTTACTCGACCATCTTCCAATATCATTTTCTCCACTTTTTTTTCTATATTCTGTCGAAGAAGCTTCGATGGGCCGATCAGGTCTAGGGTCGTCTTCAATACTCTCTCTCCCACGCTTAAATTCACTTGACCACTTTTAAATTGTTGATAAAGAAGGAGCAGACTCACGGTAAAATAGTCCATTTCTTCTTTTATAGCTTTTTGATTTTTCCCTGTTTGGTCAAGAATTTTACTACCGCTCGGTGCTCTAATTTAACTACTTTATTTTATGAGCCTGTTATGTCCCACTGCTGGGCAAAGGCCGCCCCCCCTTCTCTAATTTAATTAACATTGAAAAATCGCCATCATAGTGATCACGTTTATTCGGCAGTTGCAAAAAAACAAAAAAACATCGCCGTTTGAATTTTACTATTTTTTTATACTAATGAATGCCACTTACCACCCAGTATTAAAAAGTTAACTAAAAAGGTTTAAGATGTCCATACCGAGAATTTATTGAACGCCCCTCGTAGTATGACGTAGTTTAGTTGTTTACTTTAATTAAACAACATTTTATTCAAGCAAAGGCACCCTAATGTAAGCAATGCTTACATTAGGGTGCACCATGCACCCTTATATAAACTTCAAATAGTAATTCATTCAAATTGACCCGTGACCATTGACAAAATGATAAGAGGCCCTTATTTCTTTTAAAATGCCGATTGTTTCAGACATAAATTTTTCTCTATGATCAAACATGTTTCTTAACATATTATTGATGTTACTACCTAGAACTGGGCTATTGGGATTTATTGGTATACATTTGAAACCTACACTGAATTTTTCATTGATAATTTTTGTTTCATAAATCACTTGATATTGACAAAATTCACGCGGAAAATTAGTTTTTTCAACTTATTTTCGACTGCACGCAATGAAAGCAATTAATAGCTATGTTACTACCTAGAACTCGGAGAAAAGTATTATTCACATCAAAAATTTGGTTGAAATTATCAATATACAAATACGTGTCATAATATGAAAAAAAAAATAAACTTAAAAGGAGTAAGGCCTCTGAAGATTAAATTAAGGTGTTACTCATACTCAATTAATAAAAAATTCAATAGTAGAAATAGAAATCCAAATCCTTCCTGGATTTGATAGAAATATTGAAGCGAAGTATGATCAGAAATCAGTCGAGGCCTAAACAAAGCCAGAAAAGAAGGATGTTTTATGTATAATAAAAACGATAGGGTAATAATGTAAAAAGTGTTGATAATTTATTAGAGAGTTAATGCTTACTCTCGGATAGTGATGTCAAATTATTATGGGGCTTCGAGAAGTCTGGTCAAATAACCTGAGTAATTTATGTAGACAATAATTTCCATTCAATTTATTATATAAATTAAGCTTAAAACTATAGTAACATTGCTTTTTATAAGACCTATCATATAATATTATAATGAATATGTATGATCAATAATCCATTTTTTTTAGGTAGAACATAGAGACGACTTTGTCAATACAAAATGTACAACTTTCAATACATTATTTTTAAATTCAGAGGTCATGTATTGATTTTATTGTTGTTACAATGTGTGTAGTTATTTGGAAAAAATACAGTTGTACCGCCTCATTTGAAGATTAAATACATATCAGTATAACTTCTACAACAAAGATAAATGTAATGAATTTTAGCATTTAACCTATTACTCGTACATGTTAAAATTCATCAAGCTACAGTTGTAATGCAATGCCAAAACAATATCGTTCTTTTTAAACAGTTGCTCAAAAAAATTCTTGGATTGTTTATGATATTATCTACTCTACAAATTACTGGATACCAATAGCTACCAGTGTACTCTCCGTCAATACAAGCAAGTAATCATTAGTCGCTTCAACGCCGACCACTTCCCCATACCGTTCCACATTGAAAACGTTCAGCTGCCCGATCTTAACTACTCTACTGACACCGCCAGAGCGCTGTCTCAACTGCCCTCCGCTTCCTCTATGATACACAAATATATGTCTAGATGATTCGCATATCACTCCATAAGACAGATTAGGTGGGCAGGTAACGAATTTCCTATTAGGCTTCGATGACTGTATGTAACCGAAGGCATTTAAACTCCCTTCGTGGATGAGGAAGGTGTTGTTGCTGACGGGGTACGGCTGCCAGATGCAGGCGTCTACGTCGTGGCGGAGGGCGATGGCTGGGGCGAGCCGAGGGTCGATGGTGATGCTGAAGAGGTAGCGGTGCACGCTCAGCGGCACCCGGTGCGTGGTCTCGTGGTCTGTGTCCAGGCGGACTGTGGAAATGAAATGCGTATCTGCTGCAAGACTAACACTTTTTTCAGGAACATTGAAATTGTTTTATTGACAACTAGTGACCCGCCCCGGATTTCGCACGGGTGCAATGCTGATAAATTATGCATGTATTATACATATAAACCTTCCTCTTCAATCACTCTATCTATCCGCATCAAAATCCGTTGCGTAGTTTTAAAGATCTAAGCATACATAGGGACAGACAGACAGACAGACAGACAGACAACAGGAAGCGACTTTGTTTTATACTATTTAGTGATAATCTATATAACCAAAAGTAAAAATATAAACCTGTTTTAATGAGTGTTATAGAGAATGCTCCTAAAACAGAACGTAACACAAAATTTGGAAATTCTAGCTTCAATATTGGCTGAGGACCGGTCACTTGCTCTACAAAAAGCAAGCTAAGAACCATCTCGACAACCCAGACTTTCGATTAAAAAAAAAACCACTACAATCGGTCCACCCGTATGGGCGATCCCACAGACACAGATACACATGTTAAACTTATTTTTGTCCGAGGTTAAAAACGGAACTTAGTCAGCGTTCAAAAGGGTGTTTTCTTAATTACTACGACATGCGAATGGTTCATGACGAAGGGACTCTTTCCGGGACCATGAACGTAAAATCCCGTTAATCTTATTAAAACTTTCGTGAGACATATTTAATTATTGTATTAAGCGGTTTACACTCACGTGAAATTGTCATGAACGGCCCGACATGTCTCGAACTCGTACAGAGCTCTACATCAGGGACTTGCACCCGTACAGCGGCGCGGTAACTTTGTCTCTCATGTGGAACATGTCGGGCCGTTCCTAATAGTCAGGAACGGCCCGACATGTTCCACATGAGAGACATGTTCCACGTGAGTTTAAACCGCTTAATACAATTAACATGTTCACTGTCCGTGTCCCATATATGTGGGGTCACGGCAAGCCTCTATTACAGAGACATAAGGTTCACATGTCAAAATGGGAGAGTGAAGGTGTTAATAAAAAAAAAATCGGCCATTTGCGAGTGGGACTCGCGCACGAAGGGTTCCGTACCATTATCTGTAAGTTTGTTGTATGGGAGCCCCCCTTAAATATTTAATTTATTTTTAGTATTTGTTATTATAGCGGCAATAGAAATACATCATCTGTCAAAATGTCAAATGTCTAGCTATCACCTTCTTGAGATACAGCCTGGTGACAGACGGACGGACGACGGACGGACAGCGAAGTCCCAGTAATAGGGTCCCGTTTTTGGGCGATTTTTTATTTTGTTGTCGATTTCTTTTTTTTTCTCAGTTTTTAATCAAATTTGGTGAGTTGGTAAAGTTGCATTCTGAACAAAGTAAGCCCAATTTCACAATGTGTCCTACAAATTTTTCCATTGAGTTACAAAAAATTTATGGTTTTTTTTAACAAAATTTCGTATTTTGTACTTAAGTTTAGTACAAAATGAGGAACTCGAAATGAAAAATAAATAAATCGACAACAAAATGAAAATTGCCCATGGGCCATGGGCCAATTTCTGTACCTACATTTTGTGTAACTCAATGGACAATATTTTGTTGGACATATCGTGAAATTGGGCGTAGGTACATGGTCAGAAGAAGCAACTTGACCAACTCACCAATCGAGATTGAAATCTGAGAAAAAAAAGAAATCGACAGCAAAAAAAAAAATGGCTCTTTGGGTATGGAACCCTAAAAATCGACGAAAACGATAAAATCGTGTAAGTTTAAATCACGATCATCAGTCGGTTTAAAAACCGACCGAGAACGCTGTCCTCCTCTGACGTAACATCACAATCCTCCACTTCTTGTGTAGAAAGCCCTGGTACCATCTGGTCGACTGCAGTCACCTCAATCTCTAAGCACAGATCCTAGAGTCATCATTGCACCTTTTCGATCATCGGACATAGTTGCAGGCATACTTTAGTAATTAAATAAAAATCGCGCCCACCTAGCACGGTATCCTCCTCTGACGCAGCATCACACTCCTCCAGTTCTTGTGTGGAAAGCCCTGGCGCTGATTGGTCGACCGCAATCACCTCAGTCTCCGAGCACAGATGGGCAAGTCGTCGGTGCGCTTCCTCGATCAAACTCTCATCCATTATTTGTTCCCCATTTTTGTCACCACCTGCAAAATTATAAATAAATGATAAAGAACTTGTGAGTGTGTTTACGTGTATGTTTGTTACCTCTTCGCTCCAATGGCTGGACCAATTTTGATAAATTTTGGTATGAAGGTAGCTGACACCCTGGATTAACACATAGGCTACTTTTTATCACGAAAAAGAAAGGACTATTGGCCAAGTTGGGACTGTCCGACAATACAGATTGTAGAATGTGTGGCGAGGAGGCAGAGACAATGAAGCACATACTGTGTGGATGTCAAGCCTTCGCCAGACTTAGAATGAAGGAATTCGGTATTGGTTACCCAGAACCGAAGGATTTCCAGGCACTACCAACTGGTTCCATCATCCGATATATGGAGGTGGTGGAACAATCCTGAGTAGGTGCAACAAGAGGTAACTACACAAAAGATCCCATTGGGTCGAAGTTTATCCGTAAGGACCCCCATAATAAGATAAGATAATATCACGACGGGCGGGTGACAGCGCGGGGCGCAGCTAGTAAACTATAGTCAAATCGTCGGAGCACCTTGTTGGGGGCCTATCTACATGTTCACTCAAGCACCTTGCAGAACCTTTCAGTCCCAACGGCCTACCTACATGACGACCGACCAGCGACCTTTTTGTATTCATTCCTCCATAGCAAAAGGTCGCCTTATACCTTAGCAGGCAGAACAAATGTCAATAATTAGCAGAACATAATAACATTGAGTCTAATGCATGGAAGGTAATTTGAACCTTTTGAATGCTGAGAACTAAAATTTGTGCCTGTGAGGCAGATGATAATTGTTGCATAAAATGTTTTACCCTTTTAGGACTAGCGCTACAATGCCATTTGTCGCAGTACCCCCAATTTCTTATCAGGTGTCTGAGGCACAGTACAGTTTTCCGCTGATCCAAGCCAACCATATTAAATAATATGCTGCAATAATGCTTAAATAAAAATACAATTACCTTCAATCAAGTCATCCCACAGCATGCTGTCAGATTTGGTCAATAAGACGTTAACTTGACCGCTGTCCTGGACGTTCCAAGTGGTCAGCTCACTCTCCACCCTATTCCGTAGCTTCCCATTCACAAAATCCTTGCCCGCATAGCTTAATTTAACTTCCAAAGGACCAACGTCAACTCTAAGCAGCTTCTTATCAAAGTTTTCTTCCAATTTTATCGTAACAGTTATGTCCTCAGTAGTTTGCAACCAAGTGTACAATATAGTTTTAACATCCTCCTTCTTTTCAATTTCCTTCATTTCTTTTTCCGAATCTTTTGTAAACTTAAATGGATGGTCTGAGGCTATATAAACGGCAGAGCCAAGAGTTTCTAAAGTGGCATAATGCACAATGCCTTTGCCTTGTATTTCTTTAAAGGTAGCCTGACACCAGGTTGAACTGTGCTCATCAAATTTGAAAGTCACCCAGCTTAAGACAGAGTAAAAACTATTATCAATCTGTTCCACAGATTGAAGGAGGCAGTGTAGAACTTCTATACCATCCTTCTCTATGATTCTAGAGTCCACAATAATGAAATATTTCTCCTCACCTAAGATAAGACTAGATTGAAGAGTTTTCCACATTGCATTGCATTCTGCAGGCCTGTTCCGAGCCCGTGTGTCCACTATATGCAGGTAACCCGTTCCATCGCTGACAAGTGCTACAGTACTAGATGGAAATGACAGACACAGGTTAAAATGCCCGGATTTTCGCTCCACGTGCGCTGGGACGTCGTACACTACTATGTTCTGGAACGATTGGTTTGTGTTATCAAAACTAATGTGTCGTACTTGCTGTTTCTGATCTATGTAGTAAATGCTGTGCGTGTAATCCCATTTGTCAGGTACCAGGTGGTTATGTAGCGCAAAGAGTTTGGCGTGGATGAAGGAGTACTGGATATCATCGGGAAAAACTCTGTCAACACGAGACGGTAATTCGTGGCTGAAATGCGGTAGCGTCTGGAAGTTCAACTTATAACCTTCGAATTCGTGGTCTAAAAGGCGCCGATCGGGACGGAGATCGACTAATAATGAGGGCATGGCGATATTTTTAATATTTACAAGAAATATTCACAAATACAGAAGAAATTCAATTTCAATAACACAAAGCTGCTACGAGCACAGGCTACGAGACACCTTTGCGAAACACAAGAATGACAAGAACAAGAATCTGTCACAATCGCATCGCTATGGCATCGCCACTGATAAGGATAGAAGACTTGACATTGACACACCACGGTTCACCCACGCGTTAAGCTGTTTTACCACAGAATGTTTACGGTTATACACAAAAAAACGCCTCAATTTGACGGCAAACCAAAACGTAGTGAATATTATGCTCTTTGGGCAATCCTAGCAATCGTAATGTAAAATATAAACTGAAAATGCTTAAAGTGGATTTAATTTCATAACGAAGAAACACTGAAGATATCACATAAATTAGATAAAAATTAAATATACTAGGTAGTGAAAGGCGGTATGGCTAGAAAAACGGAAACTCAAACAGCGTGAATGGCGGGAATCGTCAAAGTGAAGTGACATTTTCTTACAAAAACTAACGAAAATGCGAT
The DNA here is from genome assembly GCA_905147355.2 of Apotomis turbidana. NCBI lineage: Eukaryota > Metazoa > Arthropoda > Insecta > Lepidoptera > Tortricidae > Apotomis > Apotomis turbidana. The sequence goes on along the minus strand of LR990280.1, from coordinate 58,824,381 downwards.
GCCGCTCGTAAAAGATACATCGTACCGTGACATTCCATATTCTTCAGAAACTCCCGAGGTAAGTGTCAATATTACGATAACTATTGTGCTCCATTATTGATTATTTGTATTATTGCGTTGCGAAGTTAACGTAAATGCGTGGTATGCTATGCACCGGAAAAAAGTACCTGCGCTGCACCTGCGTACGTGCATACCGTGCATAAGTATGCCGTCAGTTACTGTCTGCCCTCTCGACAGATCGCGCGCTAGCTAAACACTTCAAATAGGTACCGGGAAACTTTCAAAGTTCAAAATGACTATGTTATTTTCGCAGGAAGACTTCCACTCATACCTGACCGTCAGGCAGGTGGTCACGAAAGCATCTCAACACCAGAATCACACATACAGAGTCCGCTCTGTTGGAATTGTGGCCAGCGAGAACTCCCAACTGTACTTCTATGAGGTAAGTTACTTTTCGGATTTTGTTGTGACTTTATAATATTATGTGGGTGTGCGCCGCGCATTGCCTCCATTTTTTCTTCAGCTGCTGCAGAACTTAATACAGTAAAGATAATATTTAATGTTTATGGCGTGATTCGAAACCATTGCTCCATCTCCAAATAGTAACGGAGAGTTACTGATTTCAGCTGGTCTTTACTTTGTTGTCAATTTTAATATATTTCTGAGAACTTACACTGAGATAGGTGACATACATTTTTTTGTAACAAAATTTCTTGTATGGAAAATTTGAAATACCGAGATGATGCAAACAACAATTTTACTTATTATTTCTTGTCAGAGAAAAATAAAATTGTTGCAAAATAATAATCAGCTTATTTTATCCTAAATGTGTAATAAATGTAATAATAATTATAATTTAATTCTGATTTTAAGTCAATGTAATAAACCAAAATCATAGAGACTTGCAACTGTATTCTTTAAATTCCTTTATATTCAAAGCAATGTACTTGTGAACTTTAATATAAAGCCGTTTGCCATTACCTCACCTGAGAACCATAACATAACACTGCAAGTCCATAAACCTACTAAACCTAATAATAATATTTTACATAAACTAATTTTCATAAAGATAATACTTATAAAATAAAATTAAAATATATATAATCAATAAGAATACTACCTAAAGTCGGATTTTTAATTAGCTGGAGAGAAACTGACGCAATTATTACGAAAACATATCACTTTTTATCAATAAAAGTTAATCTAATATCAGCAATTAAGAGTATTCTCATTCATTGTTTTAAGAAATCATTTATGAATAATCTAAATTACGACATCTGTCAAATCACTCTGGCTAATTAAAAATACAACTATAGAGAATAATATTGTTAATTTTCACATGCCATAATGGTCAAATAAATATATAATGATCAAATGTTTTATATTATATCATCTGATGTATGATTATTACAGCCTACTGAGCGGGCGGTCTTAGATCGAATCCCGGAAACGGCAAATAATTGTGTGATTAACTCGAATATTTGTGCCTGGGTCATGGACATTCTGTGTATTTAAGTATATATTTATTTATATAAGTACCAATGTATATCGTCGTCTAGTGCCCATAACACAAGCCTACTAGAGCTCACTGTGGGACTAGATTGATTTGTGTGAGGCCTGATATCTATTTAATTCTTCAGCAAATAAAACAAATTATTATTATTATTTTTATATGAAATGCTCCTGCAAATGTTTTTTTGGTATGGTATAAGACGTCCTCCATAGTATAATTAAGCAAATAAAGTTTTGCCCTCGTATTTAAATCGGAAAGCCCGTATTCTTATTTGTATCTTAACCCATTCATTGCCGACGCCTCATATTTTTAATCATCACGCAGTGCCGCCTTCCAAGCGACGACGCGAATTCGCGTCAGTGGCATTAGGTTAACCCATTTCAAGGACGCGAATTCGCGTCCGTGGCATTACGTTGTCAAGGACGCGAATTCGCGTCCGCGGCATTACGATGTCAAGGACGCAATTTCGCGTTTTCGGCATTACGATTACACATACATGGGACGCGAATTCGCGTCTTCGGCATGCGTGATAAGAATTGTGAAAATTACAAATGCATGGAATCCAAAAACCAGCAACAGTATAATATTATCCTTCATAAATAAAGTAACATTTTGGTATCAGCATTTAAGTACAGTTGTTTTCTAGCAAAAAAAAAACAAATATCTCGAGGACGCGAATTCGCGTCCTCGGCAATGAATGGGTTCCCATTCATTGCCCACGCCTCATATTTTTACTCATCACGCAGTGCCGCCTTCCAAGCGACGACGCGAATTCGCGTCCGCGGCATTAGGTTAACCCATTTCAAGGACGCGAATTCGCGTCCGCGGCATTAGGTTGTCAAGGACGCGAATTTGCGTCCGCGGCATTACGTTGTCAAGGACGCAATTTCGCGTTTTCGGCATTACGATTACACATACATGGGACGCGAATTCGCGTCTTCGGCATCCGAGATAAGAACTATGAAAATTACAAATGCATGGAATCCAAAAACCAGCAACAGTATAATATTATCCTTCATAAATAAAGTAACATTTTGGTATCAGCATTTAAGTACACTTGTTTTCTAGCAAAAAAAAAACAAATAACTCGAGGACGCGAAATCGCGTCCTCGGCATTACGATTGCACATACATGGGACGCGAATTCGCGTCCTCGGCAATGAATGGGTTAATTTAATAGAGATGCAACGGATAGTTGTTTGGCCGGATACCAGATACCGGATATTCGGCCTAACCACTGGCCGGATGCCGAATATTCGGCCGCCGGGTATTCGGCCGGCGGAACTATACCTACATTTTGAGTTTTACAGGTACGCATCGCGCAGGTTTTGTCCTGTTTTGTCATTTCTAGGTTCGAAACGAGTTTCATTATGTCATTATGAAGTAACTTCTTTCAATAGTACACGTGCAAATAGTAGTAGTAGTGCCGTACATTCCAGTTTTACCCCAAAATCAAGCAAATTTACTATCCGGTATCCGGCCCTTATTTTAATATCCGGCCCTTATTTTAGTAACCGAATACTCGGTGCATCTCTACAATTTAATCATTTCTGACAAGATGTGATGGTGAAACATTATTTTAACTACTTATATCATTTTCACCGCTCATCGTTCACTGCCGCTGGTGCCGTAGTGGCCGGGCAGTATCTGTTATGTCGGGTTCCATATCGGACATGACTTGGATTGGACATACCACGACTTTCGGACATGCCACGTACAGACGCGTATAGTTGAAGTAATACAAGCTGAGCTAATCCACTTAAGAACTGAATACCATTGAACAAACCACAACTGGTAAACCACAAATTAAGATAACGAGCTCGTAGTAAAACCAGATTGTAACCACCTTGGAAGGTTAATATAGATTATCGACTCTATTTCCTTAGGCATGAAACTACAAAATACACTAACAGAATAATGCTAATCATACTTTTTTGGATTTTTACAACCGTCCGACTCTTCACAAGAACGTATTCTCTTGAAAAAGGACTATGAACTCTCATCATCAACCATTTTAAACCTATTCAACAAGGAATAAGGTTGAAAATTCAATATCCACGCAATGTAGTTCTAACCTTTTTTTGTAAGTAACTGGTTGGCGCCAGGTTCGCGTTTATGAGAACAAAAGCAGATAGCATTGTATTAGACACAATGCTATTGTGAATGCAGGTAAGTGGATTAGCTCAGCTTGCATTACTTCAACTATACCTACTGTTCTACTCAAAAATATTGGTTAGATAATAATATTAATGGTGATAATAATGCCTTGCAATACTTAAACATCAGTAAGTGCAAACAGTGAGTTTCGAGAAAAACGCAAAAAACCCTTTCAAACCGGTTATTTTTGGTATTCTCGATGAATATTTATAAACGCTTGAATGTCAAAATATAGCACGGAATACATGAAATACGAATTACCTTTACTGTATTTTAATCAGTGAAGTCTAAAAATTCACAGCTGACCAGTTTAGTTAGTTTTACCTCAATAATTTACAAAATTCTACTGATTTACTGGAGACTATATACATGTGTGCGCCTTGACACCGTGGTCCGCGATCAAGAAAAAACAAAAAATCGCAAAAGGAGCACTTACTGTTGTTTAAGTATTGCACGGCAGATAATGAATACCTACTAATGACTTTCGACTACTTATATTTATGCTATAAATGTTTACACTGTAATTTTGCGGCAAAATATGGTGTTCCTGTATACTTAATTCATAAGACACCTATGTATCTACCTATGTCTTAAAAAATAAATCATTCTTATCCACGATTGTCGGACATTGCCACGATTTTCGGACAAGCGGCGACTTTCGGCGGCATGCGGCGCGGCGAGCGGTCGAGCGAGTGATCGCGCGGCGGCCGTACGAGTGAGCGAGACACGTACCGCGCACCGCTGCCGCTCGCCCCTAAGACCGAAATCATGGCCGGACCGCAAGCGCCGCGTATCGCGCTAGTAGCCTACTCATTACTAATCTGCATTGCTTCGCCTTAAGTCTTTGTTCTTGCAAAATCAGCGTATAGTCAGTCAGTCGTATACATCATTATATCAGCCGATACACGTCCACTGCTGGACAAAGGCCTCCCCCAAAGTTCTCCACAACGATCGTTCTTGCGCCGCCCTTCTTTTAAAGAAATGGTATATCAAAAAATAAATAAATTGCATATCTAAAAAAAATAGTGAAATTATATTTATAAACGACGCGTTTGCTCGGTTTGTAGACACCTGCCTACTGAGCCGGCGGTCCCGGGTTCGAATCCCGGCCAAGGCAAATATTTGTGTGATGAACTCGAATATTTGTGCTTGGGTCATGGTTGTTCTATGTATTTAAGTATATATTTATCTATATAAGTACGTATATCGTCGTCTATTACCCATAACACAAGCCTTCTTGAGCTTAATTTGGGACATGGTCGATTTGTGTGAGGTTGGCCGATATTTATTTATTTATTTATTTTATTTTTACGTGCACTCCTGTAAGCCCATTTAAGATCGTCTCGACAATGGACTGTATCGTCTTTGAACGGTTACATGATATATTTTACCTAAGTAACGCCGAAGTAAATAATATACGTGTTTTCGTATTGATGCTGAAAAATTACATTTCATTACTAGTGAGCAAACAACAGGCGGGCTAACGTCCTATACGCCTGTTGTTGACCATTAATTATAATTTTCTTGCGTTGTATTTCTCCTGTATGTTTTGCGTGGTGCGCAATAAATTGTGATTGTTATTGTATTGTGGTGTTCTAGTGGACAACTCTTTGGGATACAATAGCTTAGCTTTTAGCCAGTTACGTAGTTTTTTAGGGTTCCGTAGTCAACTACTTTCGCCATGTCCGTCTGTCCGTACGTCCGCCCGCGGCTTAGCTCCGTGATCATTAGTACTAGAAAGCTGAAATTTGGTATAAGTATGTGTATGTATAATGCCGACAGAATGGTAAAATAAAAATTAAAAAAAATATTTTTTTCGGGTACCTCTCGAACACCTAAGGTGGGGGTGATTTTTTTTTTCTTTTCAACACTGGTGTGTGGGGTGTCGTTGAAAAGGTCTTGGAAAAATAATAGGGGTCACGCAACATTATTTTTTGATAAAGTCAGCAGTTTTGTAAATATTCGCTCCAACAACAACAAAATAGTGTCCCCCCCCCCCCTCTAACTTTTCATCCACGGGTCAAAAAAAATCGGAAAAATTCATGTAAATGAGGCCTTATAAGTACTTTCAATGAAAACTATATTGAACAAAATCGGTCGAGCCGTTTTTGAGTTATCGCCAAATTTCATATCTTTTCATAGTGATTACAGTTTCTAGGACGTTACCTTCCTTTTTATAGAGCTTAAAATCTTTCTTAACTTAAACCTCGGGCTTAAAACAGCAGTCTATTGTGAAGGATGAAAAAACTACGGAACCCTACACTGAGCGTGGCCTGACATGCTCTTGGCCGGTTTTTCTCAATTTTCTCTCCATTGTGCCGTTGAAGGATATCAAGTGGTTATTTTCAACCCACCTACTTGAAGGGTATAAAGCATTTTTCTAATTCAAAAGACGGCGCACTAAGCTACTTAACTGGTTTTAAAATGAGCAGGGCTCCTCTGTTTGATTTTATATTAATCCATACTAATATTATAAATGCGAAAGTGTGTCTGTCTGTCTGTTACCTCTTCACGCTTAAACCGCTGAACCGACTAAGATGAAATTTGGTATGGAGATAGTTTGAGACCCGGGAAAGGACATAGGATACTTTTCATCCCGAATAAATTTAGTGTTCCCGTGGGATGAGCGGGTAACACCGCGGGGCACAGCTAGTTAGTAATATTGTGTCCTATTTTTTGTCGGGTCATAGATCCACTATGAAATACGAGTGATATTTGTAAGTCAATTCAAATTAGAAATTCGAAATTCTTAGGTACCGATTATTGAAATTAAATGTAATTAAAAATGCTCCAAGAAAGCTTCTGATTAACAATTTTGGTCAGTACCCTTACCAAGAGTTTACAGTGACCCTACTCGGTAACAACTGCTTAAACGATGATGATGATGTATGGTGATGATGATGGTTGTGGTGGTAATGGTGGTGGTGATGCTCGTTGTGGTAACAGAGGTTATAGTGGTGATGAATGTCGTGATGATGGTGATGGTTGGTGGTGTTGATGACGGTGGTAGTAGTGGTGGTGGTGATGATGATGATGATGATTGAGGTGATGATGGCGATTTTGTGGTCATCATAATCATGCGATCCGGGACATTCACGAATTTACCGCCCTAGTTATATAATGTACCTACTATTACTGAGTGCGATATATGCTAGTCTTTAGAAACGTGAAATTCAGCTTTAGACATCTCAATATCCGGGTTGGAAACTCCTGTTGGTAGGTATACTCTTCCGGAACCTGCAGTTTGAAATGCCTTGCTCTCAAAAGGATTTATTAGTTGAAGAAATCCAACTAGGTATTAAAGATTTCTATTAAAAACATCGTATATGTATAGTTGCGGTGTATTATATTTTATCGATGACGACGACGATCGACGCTGCGCTGAAATACTAAATCGGGGTGCTGTGAGATTCAGGGATCAGATCTTAATTCAATTTCGGTTTTTCGCTTATTATTACACATTTATTTATTTATTTATTTAAACTTTATTGCACAAAACAAAAGTCAGTACAAATGGCGAACTTAATGCCTAATGGTATTCTCTACCAGTCAACCATAGGGCCAAACAGAGATGCTTCAAGTGGGTGCAGAGTAGAAAATTAGTCGTTCGGAGAGTATTCAAGATACAAGTGAATACATGTATATTAAATAACTTAACTACCATAAATACAATGATACATATATTTACATACTATAAGATGTATATTATATATTATATAATAATAAATACGATGAAGTGTCTACTGCATAGGATGAGACATTATTCGAGCTCTTGTTCGAGCAGGTGCTTACGTAGCATGCGTTTGAAAACTACCTTGCTTGGGGCTTGTCTAATAGAGAGGGGGAGTGCATTCCAAAGACGACTTGCCTGGACGGCGAAAGAATTGGACATGAAACCAGAATGGTGCGAAGGAATGGAGAGTTTGAGAGTTCGGGAGGAACGAAGTTTACCGCCTGGACGGGGAGTTTGAAAAGTGAATTTACTTTTGAGGTATCCAGGAGCAGAAGGCTCAAACAGGATGGAGAACAGAGTACATAGGATCCTGAGGGATCTGCGACTACGTATGGGGAGCCAGTTAAGCTGACGCCGGAAGGACGAAACGTGATCATATTTACGGAGGCCGAAGATGAATCGTATCCCATTGTTAAGGAGGCGATCTAGTCGTAGTAGTACATTTTTATATTATAGTGGGCTAATTTTAAAGATCTGATCTACGATCTGATTTAGATCTACTTATTACGAAATTCTATTTAATGACATTCGGATAAAACGCGAAATTAGAAAGATATTGCAGTTTTAATGAATACCGGTATCGATCCCTGGTTAGATTCATAACGTCGTCGTATATTACGGTCGTGAGTTCTGCCCGGTTAGCACAACTATGCTTCGCGACTATTGTCGCGCGACTTAGCGTCATCCGTCCCTCTCTCACAGTACTGCACAGAAAGAGATAGGTAAATATCTCGCGCGAGAATAAGTCGCATATCACAGTTATGCTAAAGGTACTGGCTGGCAAAGCCAAACTTACTTTATATACCCGTGTACTGTCAATTATAATGTCACAGACAAAATCGCAATAATGCACTTTTTAATCATGTAACAAAATTCTTTACTCTATGGTACCCGCTAATAAACTTTAATATTCATAAGACATCTCTCTACTCAACTAATAATATCAAAAAGAGAACATCAGCTTATTTGATAAAAAAAAGCACGCTACTGCACACTGATTGGTTGAAATTACTTGTCAAAAAATTTAACCAATTACGAGGCACCCGCCATGACCATCGCGATCATGTTTTTTTTTATAGGTCAGTTTTAGTTGAACGAAAAAGGTTACATCAAAAATAAAAATTCATAGTGGGGAATGACGATTAAATTAAAAAAAAATCTGTATTTTGCTTGTATAAAAGGTATTGTATGTAATAGTTACACAATTGGGTCTTAAAATCGTACCTTACTTAGGCCACTCGGCAAGCCTCGTGACTATTTAAATACATCACAAGAAGCACAGTGAAGATAAGCTATTGTTGTAATGATTGTAGGAGGGTATGGGATGAGATTTAGGATTCACGCTCGTAGCTAGCGTGGGTCGCCGTCGCCGGTCACGGCGTGGATAGCTATATATACACGATGGAACAGATCAAGGGGCTTTTAAGAAAACAGGGAATTGTTCAGACTGAGTACTTCAGTTATCAATTCACCAATGAACTATGTAAATATTTCTATCCATTTGTGAGATAGGTACCTACAGTTTGTTAAACATTAGTGTAAAAATGGTTCTCTATCGTTTGCCCGAATTTCATATGCCATAATCTATCACTTGCCATAATATTCATTTGCCATACATCAATTTTTCTCTGTAAGCTGAAACTTTTCGGGATTGTCATAAAACAAACCTAACCTAACCTAATGATTTCTCCATGAGTAATATAAAAGAAATCCCGAAGAGTTAATGATTTATGAAATAAAAAGTTTTTGGCAAATGAAAATGATGCCAAGTGATACATTTATGACAAATGAAATTCCGGGAAGTGAAGTGATCCCGTGTAAAAATCCGAACATAGCATAAGTTAAAAACAGGTGTTATTTAAAATGTACCTAAATAAAACCTTTAAATTAGTAGGGTTGTCAATGATATTAAAATATTTTATTTTATTGACTTTTTTACTTTTAAATCCAGCTTTACAATTATAAATGAACTCTTGAGGCCCACATTTAATGAGTGATATAGAAAATGGTACTAAAACTGAACATAACTACAATAATTGAAATTCTGAGCTTCAATTCAATATTGGATGAGAATGAGATCTTGTCACTTGTTCCAATTCAAGCTGAATATCTTGGAAACTACTGGTCCTATTTCTACCAAATATAGCTAAGAACCATCTCCACGGACAAGTCTTTCGATTAGAAAAAATCGGACAGACACAGATATAGTTGCCGGTAAACTTTTTGAACAAAAATGGCGGATCAGCGCATGTACATTTGTACGTAAATCGGCTACTGCGCAGTCAAGGTTATGCTCAAAATGTTTGCCGGCAGCTGTACGCATGTTTAAATTGGGTGCGTAACGATGGCTATAACAACTTTTGATATAATTTCAGTCGCTATAACGCTCATTTGATATAATTATTGAATGATATAACAACACGTAATATATCAACGTTTGATATAATTATTGTTTCATATACTGATCATTTTATCGAATAACATTTAATATAACATTATTTAAGTATAATGCATATTTCTTCTAATGAATGTATGGTATAACGTTTATTTTATCTAACGTTCAAATGGCATAACGTATAGGGTATAGAGAAATAGGGGCGGTGGGGGGGCCCGCATTAAAAAAAAACTTAAACCAAAAGTTCAATTAGAAACGTATGTTAGGTTAGGTAAGAAAAAAAAAAGAGGAAAAAAAAGAAAGCTTTGGGTTAGGTAAATAAAAACAATTCGCACACAAAAATTAATACATTTTTCACTAAGCATAAGTATACCTAATGTTGTTATATCAAATGAACATTATACAATATGAAATTATACCAAATGTTGTTAAATCAAATGAACATTATACCATATGATGGTTATAGGAAATAAGTGTTCTCCCAAATGATAAATATACGAAATAAAAATAGATATTTTAAAATTATACCAAACGTTTATTATATCAAATGAGTGATTATACCCTTTGAAATTATATCAAATGTTGTTATATCCAACATACTTATACCATTTATTTTTATATCGATAATTACACACCCGTTTAACGTATAACACCCCATTTTTCGTTGGGGGTTAAAGTTAAAAATAATATTGATTCGTGGCTTTTCAATGGTAAATAAAAACAATTATTAAGGTATAAATTGAGCAGCTATCCGTAAGCAGGTCTTCATCAATCGCTGATCAATTATTATACATCCTTGTTACTGTTCAATGACCTGTAAACATCAAACAATGTTCATAACGCTATGCATATTGGTTTGACGCGTTGAGGAGCCATTTTAATTGTGCACGCCGATTAATAATAAATATTTTTAAACGCATGTTGCGTCATTTTAAATGGACTTCTAAAATGAGGTTTCCGGTTCGTCAGGGTGTCTGTATGTTTTGTAATTAATGGGATAATGGAGACATAGAGAGAAAAAAACCGGTTTCATCTATCGCAAATCTGTTGTATAAAGACTCGTTGTAGGCGTATTTATTCTAAGAAATCTAACGAGCAAGTCTAATGATTTCCTTCGTCACAAAATAGATGCTTTTCCGTTGCCTCATAGACACGAAGTAGACTAAACAGAAACAGCTCATCCTTCGATTACAAGAAAATTCCTAATGAGTATCTCAAGGACGGTATCCCTGTCTGTAGCGTTGTAAATATACGTTTACATTTCACTAATTAATCATTTGTTTTGCACTATATTTTTCCTCCCCAACGAAGGAAGAGGGGTGTTTTAAGTTTAACATGTGTATCTGTGTGTCTGTCTGTGGCATTGTAGCTCATAAGCGGATCTACCAATTTGAGTGCTGTTTTTTTTAAATCTATGTTTGGTGGAAATAGCAACCAATAGTTTCCAAGATATTGAGCTTTAATTGGAACAAGTGACAAGATCTCGGCCAATATTGAAGCTATGAATTCGAAATTTTGTAGCTATGTTCAGTTTTAGTAGCATTTTCTATATCACTCTTTGAATGAGGGACGCATGATTACTAATATAAAAATTACTCATATGCAGTAACTCCAAGACCATGACAAAATGGAAAGGTTACTCTAGTCTGGTATCTGATTGACTTTGAGCTTGATATTATTGTCTTCTTATTTTTTTCGCGGACAGGACGAAGACTGCAACCCTGTGCTGGCATAGCTGACGGAAATTTCGGTTATTTTATTTATTTTCTTATTTTATTTATTCTCGGGTGTACGCGACGCAAAGCTCTCGATCTCCATATTAATTTCCACCTGTTAGAAATATGAAATGTTGTCAATAATTTTGCTGTCCGATTTCCTAGTGTTCCCGATAGCTTTTCACAGAATTACTTGTGTATTCGAGCGTGTGGGTGGTGGGGTGCAAGGACATAGGTACAGGTATCGACGCAACATCCCCTGTTCCTAATAGGCTGTGCAAATAGGAACAGGGCTTATGGGGAGTGCTGGTTTGCGCTCAGTATTAAATGAATAGGTAATATTTTGCGACGGCCGTTATTTCTAGGCTGTGCAAATAGGGATCTGGGGGCACGGCAGTGCCCCCGCCAAGTCGAGCAAACGCGCTTGCCGGCACGCCGTAACATCCTTTTCTCGAAGCCATTCAGACCATTTTCAAACTCCCAGTATTTCATTACAGACAAAGTAAGAAGCCTGAATTTTTAATGACCAGGAGAGCATGATGTAACCTAGGCATATTCCAAATTTCATTCAATTTGAACCAGTAGTTTAGAAATTATTGCCAGTCAAAGTTCCTTAATTTTGTCACTCACTGATTCACTGACTCACTCATGATCATACGAATTCTAAGTTACTTCTAGAAGACACACAAGCTTGAAATTTCGTGCTCTATTACGGTTTGGTGTACAAATCATTAAAAAACCTAAACATTACAAAATTTCCGTGTAGTTTTCCAGTTATGCGAGCTGCATAGATAAATTTGTATTTCCTTATGAACCCTATAAAAAATACACGATTACAAAGTTAACTTTGCGGTTCATATAACCTTCGGTTTAGATACTAAGACCTCAGGCACAGAATACTTATTACCTAATACATACAGAATGGACACGCTCATCGCCGTACCGAATTGAGTTACCTCACCCCGCAGGGGCAGTGAGTTGGAATCGTGATGGTAGCGATGATGATGATGATGATGATGGTGGTAACTGGTGGCGGTGATGGGGGTGCTGGTGATGATGATGATGATGATGAAGCTGGGGACTGGTGTTGGTAATGAGGGTGTTGGATTGTTCCGATGATGATGGTGACTGGTGGTGGCGATGGGCGTGTTGGTGATGATAATTATGATGGTGGTGGTGGTGACTGATTCTGATGAAGGTAGTATTGGTGATGATGATGATTATGATGACGACGATGGTGGTGACTGTTGGTGATGATGATGATGGTGGAGTGGAAGTGACCGGTGGTGATGATGGGGGTATTGATAGTAATGAAGATGGTGGTGACTGGTGGTGGTGAGGGAGGTGTTGGTAATGATGATGATGATGATGATGATGATGATGGTGGTGATTGGTGATGATGATGATGGTGTTGTTGTAGATGATTAATGATGATAATGATGATGACGATGACGATAACGATGATGATGCCGAGGATGGTGATTAGGTATGATGATGGGGGTGTTGATTCAGATGGTGATGGTCATAGTGGTGATGGATGATAACGATTGTGATGGTAATGCTTGTGGTGATGGTGATGACGATGGTTATAAAATCAACATCCTCACCACATTACCACCACGACCATTAGGTACCACAACCACATCCCCAACACAATAACCGCTACCATTACCACTACCACCATCATCGCCGCCATCATCACCACCCTCATCATCACCATCTTCATGAGAGGAATCATGAGAAGGATCATTATCTATAATGAGAGGGGTCATTATGGATCATGAGAGGGAGTGACAAGTCTGTGTGGTTTACATTTAGTTAATGTCAACTTCGGTAGTGTTAAAGTGCAAAACTCCGCAATTTCGGAGTATAATAGACTAAGAAGTAATTACCGTCCTGGCTTGTCAAAAATCGCTTCATCAAATTTTTCGAGAAAAGCCCACAGAGACAGAGAGTGGGCTTTAAGAAAGACAGTTGCGGATACACAGCTAGTAGTCCTTAAAGGAAAAATAAGGAGGACCACTTACAAAAAGAAATGAGATCCCATCAAAAACATTACATGTAAAAAAATTGCAAGTCTCGCAACGTTCTACCGAAAAAAGTTGTGAGATACAATATAAAACCAAGTCGGTTAATTTATTCAGTATTACCTAACAAAGTGACTCTTCGCCTATATGACAACTTTGACATACATTTTCACCGGATTACATAACTAAAAACATATTACCATGACCGTGTTAGATTAATATTAAACATATTTATCTTTATCATAAATGTAATGACTTGGCCATCGCACACGATAATACATTCTACATTATAATGATAATAAAATCTACCAAATTTTATTAACGCTTTGAATGTCACGCATACAAACATAAATTCCTACTCATTGTTTCATCTTGGCCGTCCTTAAATAAAAGATGCATCTGGCCCGACCGGCAAAAGAGGACGGCAGAAGAAAATATAGGCAGACGAGATAGTAAAAACAGCTGAAAAGAACTGGGTACGCACCGCTCCATACCCATCTATTGGTATGGATAAATAAAGCAAAAAATATAATAATCACTTTAGTAAAAGGAGATTTATTCGTATTCTTATATACTTATGTTGTCGTGCGATGGCCAAGTCATTACATTTATGATAAAGATAAATATGTTTAATATTAATCTAACACGGTCATGGTAATATGTTTTTAGTTATGTAATCCGGTGAAAATGTATGTCAAAGTTGTCATATAGGCGAAGAGTCACTTTGATAGGTAATACTGAATAAATTAACCGACTTGGTTTTATATTGTATCTCACAACTTTTTTCGGTAGAAGGTTGCGAGACTTGCAATTTTTTTACATGTAATGTTTTTGATGGGATTAAGCTTTACAGTGCGCGTGGGATGGTGTTACAGAAATAGAATATGATTTCCGTTTGTTGTTTTATCCTTTGATAAAATGAGGGTTGATGCTAAGTGTACTTTGTGTATCTTTGAGTATGTCTGTGTAGGTATTTTTACTTAGTTTTTAGGGTGCTGTACCCCAAAAGGAAAGAAGCCATATAAGATCACTTTGTTCTCCGTTTGTAGGCCGTCTGTCCGTCTGTCTGTCAATACCCTTTATCTTGGGAACGCGTGGAGGTATCGAGTTGAAATTTAAACCATATACTTAACACCATATGTCTACGCTACGGTCCCTTGAAGCTGTGAATAAATTAAACATCTAGGTTAACGTAAAAAAAAGATACGGCCGTGTATGCCGCGAAAAACGCATATTTCGACAATCTCAAGGGAATCAAAATTTATAGGGTATTTTCCGTTGTCCTAGAACTATGATATTTGGCAAGTCCTATAACAATTGCTGTTATTTAAAAATGTGAGATCTTAAAGTAGTTTAGATATGACTGATGTGCCAATGATGGGCCAAAACTGGCCAAGTCATATCCAACCTACTTTAAGATCTCACATTTTTAAATAACAGCAATTGTTATAGGTAGGTATCCAATAAAGCAAAGAAATAGAGTTGAATTCTTGTTAATAATGTTATTGTGTTCCTATAAATACATATTTGGATTTTGCATAGAGCTTGTCACTCATTTAGATCTCCATTCTTTTTGCGGCGGAGCCCACAGCCAAGCATAATTTTTGAATTGAACTTGGCTCTCCTTTTTTACATTTATGTTTTTGGTGGGATCTTATATACGAGGCCTCTGCGGCGGCCATGACCTCTTTTGACGCGAATCTCTTTCCACGGAGCCATTTTTTTTAGCTATGGAAACAAAAATAATAATAAAAAAATAACAAAAATAACCGACTCCAAAAATAAACTGAAAACTCAAAAATAACCCGATCAGGTACAGATTACATTTGAATCACCTTTTGAAGTCGGTGCCAAACCACTCATTATTGCTATAAAACAGATACTGCACAAGTTTACGTGACGTTTGCCACCGACTTCAAAAGGTGATTTAAATGTAATCTGTACATGATCGGGTTATTCTTGGCTTTTGTTTTTATTGAAGTCGGTTCTTTTGTTTTTTTTTTTGACAGACACTAACTTATTTTTTTGTCCTCAGCTCGACGACAGCGCCATCCAAATCCAATTGGTCGTCGCTGATATTCAAGTGAAGCCCGCTCCGCTTCCACACGAGCGCATTGTACTCACGTGCCCCTGTACGGCGCAGATCTTCGGTAGGGTCGAGTACAAACACGACGGCGGACCCACCCTGTATGCTGAAGTTATCCATGTGAGTATTAAAAAAAAAGCATTTTTTTCGTGTAGGTATATCAATCGATTCTATTTTTTATTGGGATCAAATGTCTATATGTATTGGATTAACTACACTTAGACTGCTTGAAAAGTCAGAAATGACCGTCAAAGTTCAACATTCCTATGAAGCGCTAAAAACGTTCAAATGGCCACCTAATCGTGACGTCTTAATATGTTATGATGGGTACCAATATTTGTATCAAGACGATAAGTAATTTGCCATTTTCACCCTGAAAAGTGCGTTTAAGTTCGTGGTTGTCATACAATTTGACGACGCGTTTGGCTCGGTTTGCAGACACCTGCCTACTGAGTCGGCGGTCCCGGGTTCGAATCCCGGCCGGGGCAAATATTTGTGCAAATATTTGTTCTTGGGTCATGGATGTTATCTATATATGTATTTATATATTATGTATATCGTCGTCTAGTACCCATAGTACAAGCTTTGCTTAGTTTGGGACTAGGTCGATTTGTGTAAGATTGTCCCTTAATATTTATTTAATTTAATTATTGTTTTGATAAATTATGAGGATTCTGAAATCAAACTCAATATTTCTTTTGGATAAAAAAAAGCATGAAATTTGCTGAACTGTACTTTGAAGTCTCATATCGTCCGGGATAGTGCAATACCGCGTAAATAACAGCTGTCGATAAAGTTCTCATTTCAATAAAATACTTAGCATTTGTTTGAAAATTGATTCGTATCTACACTTGTTACTTACGCGGTATTGCACTATCCCCGACGATATTTCAAAAATATTTTATTTAGTTTTTTTTTTCTTTATTTCACGACATATTGAGCTATTTTAGTTAATTTAACTACAGTAAGTATGTAGTAGTATAGATTATTTTAATTCACGATAAAAAATACATTACGAAGTTGCTTAATGTTAAAATTGTACGAACTAATATCAGGATCGTCAGAAAAATGGCCAAAAAAAATATTTTTAGCAATATTTTCAATACGTGTTTGCGACAATGTTTAGTCATTGTGCGTGTTTCCATCAGGACGCATTGGCAGGTTATTACCTATTGTGTAATAAGAAACCTTAACGATGGGGCCTTTTAGTTTTACTGAACACTGTTTTTTAAATAGAACCCTTTTAAATAGAACCAAATTTTCTAAATAGAACCCTTAGAGTGGGATTTTTTTATCACAAATATTTGACACATGACAGCACCCGTATAATGTACATGTGCACGGATTAATGAATTTCATAAAAAAAGCAATGTAGCACGTAAAAATTGTCAGGAACGGCCCGACATGTTTCGAACTCATATGGAGCGTGGACCGCGAGTCGCGTAGCGGCACGGATAGCTGTCCTTGATGAAGAGCTCCTTATGCTTATGAGTTTGAAACATGTCGGGCCATTCCTGACAATTTTTACGTGAGTTTAAACCGTTTTTATAATTAGTAAAAATGTACTTTTAGTTAGTTAGGTATTGACAAGTCTTCCTGTAGACAAACTGTCATAACAGTTTCGCAGAGCTTTAGATTATATGTAATCTTTGTTGCAAGATTAATAAAGAAATAAATAATAATAATAATATTATTTAAGTAGCCTACGCCTCGTAGATTTTTAGTGGTACTAGTTTATTTTACTGGCAAGGACGGCTTTTTGGTAACTGATGACGTTGAAACTCATCGACAGTACATTGAGAAATAGTACATTACTGCAGACGCCAGGAAAGAAGGGCTTACCAGGTGAGTAGGTATAGACGGCCGACCGTAGGAAGATACGAAGCCGGCAAGCTCTTCACGGCTAGGCATATATAGTGCTTTTCTCAAACATATGCAATGAAATAAAAAAATACAATACTAAAAAAAAAACAGTTTAGCCTGCTCATGAACAGTATGAACACAGACGCCATGTTAAAAAAAATACTTCCCAGACGCCATGTTAAAAAAAATACTTCCCGGCTTAGACCTTAAATTTTGTATGAAATTCCTTTACAGTTCTCTCGACTCCGTCCGAAACGTGATACTTCGAGGCCTGTTATAAGTTATAACGCACGTTATGACGACATTTCATTGTATGTTTGAGATAATATATTTTTTGTGATTTAAGGTACTGTGGCCGAGCGTTGCGGTTCACTTACGAAATACGATGTCGTGGGTTGTACATCGACACTATGCACAGCCCGGTGTGAATACATCACAGAAGAGGGTATGTACTGTCAAGAATTCGAATTAAAATTCCCCATTTTAAACCGTGTGTCATGTAGTGGTCAGATTCATCATCAGCCTGTTTCAGTCCACTGCTGGACATAGGCCTCTCCCATGGCACGCCACTGAGCTCGATTTTCAGCTCTCGTCCTCCAGTTACTACCCGCTATCCTACGAATGTCGTCGCTCCACCTTGTTACAGGCCGCCCTACACTACGTGGTCAGATTAGGGTGTGCAATTTCTCGGGACTTCGTAACGTATTATTAATATGGAAATGACTTAATCCCGGTGTATTTCGTTTCAAATTATTACTCAGTTATAAAAAAAGTAGATACTTATATATATTAATACGGACATCAATAATAATGATTTTCTACGCCTGTACATTTAATCTTTCATTTTTTATAGTCACTAACTCTAATAGAGATATGGTTATATTTCTAAAGTCTTGTTAAAGTCTATAATTATTGGTTGGTACCTTTGTATTGGTACTATTATTTCTTTATTTATTTTGATATGTATACTATTGTGCTCTACCAAGTTAATTGTTAAGATTTTTCTATATGTATATTTTGTAAATTAACGATCAATTTATGATAAGTAATGTAAACTGACATACCTAATTAAATAAACTAAACTATAGTATATTTCCCATAAACGGGATTTCGGGGAATCCGCGGGGTATATCCATATTAAGTATAGCATTTAAGGTCATTACTAAATTGCACACCATAATCCGAACACTGGTTATGTGCAGAGTTCGTAAAATGCGAGCACATTTCATTGAAGTGTTAGAGTCGTCACTGGTTGTCATACGTCATTTCAATCGCTCGCATTTTCGTCATGTGTCATGTACCATTGATAATTTAATTCAGTAGGTACCATTGATAAATTAGTTCAGTAGTACTTACCATTAATACTTTGTCGAAAGTTCTCGACTCAAGTTCTCATTAAAGCTGTATTCCTGCATGAATCTTTAATAATATTGGCAACAAAAAGCACACAATCGTCCGCGCAACCCTTCTTGCTTCGTAGTCGGGTAAAGTTATCTTTAACCACCTTTGGATGCCCACCTATCCCGTTATCAATATCATTTACTTTGTCTGATATCAGAATTATTTATATGCTGGATTTAAAGTTAAAAACTATTGTAGTATAAAAAATCACCTTAAAAATATGGTTGGAGTTTGCGATCTATACTTTTAACAATATTTTCAGAAGGGTCATTAGTCATTATTACAGGTTACCCTTAGATGCACATGGTCAGAAATTATACCACATTTTACTTCTGAACTGACTTAGGTAATAACAAATCTAATTCATATGGTTATAATAAAGCGAAAAATTGAAAAATTTAAGAATTCTGGCAGGGTTCGAACCCGCGTCTCCAACGGCTTTCCGGGCCAACACGGGCGTCCTACCTATTGGACCACTGACCTGATGCGAAAGCCGTTGAATTTTTCAAGCTGCTGCTTCTTACATGCCTTAGGATGGCATCGTAGCGTTAATAAAAATAATCTAATCCATGTCAATTTTGAATTTGACACTCCGCTTGACAATAGTCTGAATTGACTTTGAGTTGATTTTAGTCGTGTCATTTCAGTAGTATCGTTTTTCATACTTGATGCATTTAGGGGTTAACAGCTCTATGAAGGATTTCCGACAGACATTTATTTATTTATTTATTTATTTTATAAAAAGATTTACATGACATTACAGTACAACCAATGCGTCACGAAACTTAGATTAAAATTAAAGGAACATACAAAATTATATAGGAACAGTTGAGCACCTAGCATCCATCGCCTCACAGAATCTCAAGCATTCACTGCGCACAGCCACCCATCGCCACGCAAACAAGTCGCACTCAGGTGTCGATGCTAGGAGCGCATTGAGAAGTGAGAGGGCTCGGGGCAGCGGCGAGTTCCTGAGCGACACGGTGGACGACGGCGGCACAGCCAACAGGTCGCGCTGGCGAGGTCTGAGGGCTATCCTTGGGACGTCCGGGACAGACAGTCGCACCAGACGCTCTACAAGTTCGGGACAGTCCGACTGACCACGCAAGGCTTGACATGCCGTGATCATCAGCTGACAATTCCGCCTGACCTCTAAGGAGTTGTACCCAAGGGAGCCGAGTAGGTACCTTGTTGGGTACAGATACGGATAGACTCCAAATATTTTTTTATAAAGGAACCTTAAGAACGCTTTCTGAACCTTCTCGAGAAGTAAGGCGTACGTCACTTCATAGGGATTCCATACAATCGACGATGTCTCTAGCTTACTCCTTACTAAGGCATTGTAAACCATCTTTATGGCCACCGGCATAGCGCCACCTGTTGGTAAAGATTCCAACCAATTTTCGTTCAGGGATAGCTGGACATCCAATGATGGTTATAGGATAACTTTAGCCGACTACGCTGAAAAAACACATTTTACGCGGGCGAAGTTGCAGGCAGCTTCTAGTTTCTAGTAATAGATAGAAATAATAGAGAGTTTTAAATTAATTGTAACATTTTATAATTATTAGTTTCTGTCTCCATTTGGCGTGTTTGGCGTCTCGGTACAATATTTCTGTCCGTTTTTAGCATTTTAACCGTCTTATTATTCTATTAGCAACATTCGCCAATTCCTAAAAGCAATCAAATAGTTTTGATAATAATTGTAAAAAGCCTAAGATAATGGCGCCATAATTTATACGGATTTCGTCAATATTGGGGACAAAGTAACAAGACAGCTAAAACGCTCAAGACTAACAGCTTGTGAAAACAACGGTTACTGCAAGGTGAGGCTATTTCGAACCCAAGGGGTTATATGGTACTAAGCAAAAATGCTTGTTTTCCGGTATAAGACATTTATTCCATTTATCAGTGGTCGGATTAGGTGTAATTCGGGACTTCGAGACGTAATGTTAATATGGATAAGACTTAATCCCGGTATTATAAATGTAAATGTTAAAAAGATGTTTCGTTTCAAAATATTACTGTTATTAGAAAGGTAGACTGGTAGATACTTAGATTAATATACAGGTATCAATAATATTGTTTTTAGGGTTCCGTACCCAAAGGGTAAAAACGGGACCCTATTACTGAGACTTCGCTGTCCGTCCGTCCGTCTGTCACCAGGCTGTATCTCAAGAACGGTGATAGCTAGACAATTGAAATTTTCACAGATGATGTATTTCTATTGCCGCTATAACAACAAATACTAAAAATAAAATAAAATAAATATGTAAGGGGGGCTCCCATACAAGAAACTTGTTATAGATTATATATATGTATAGGTACGGAACCCTTCATGCGAGAGTCGGGCTCGCACTTGCCCAATTTTTTCTACTCCTGTTCTGTTATCTGTCATTTATAGTCACCAACTCTAATAAATATATTATTGCATTGTAAAAGTCTATAGCCCAAAAACGCACTGCTAAACGTTGAAATAATATCGCCAAAATAATATCGCCCGGCGCTCCGGGAATCCTCGGGGCTCGGGTAATTTTATTTATTTCTTAAACTATTTGGGCGACAATTAAGTACTGAGACGTTAACCTTATTTTTTTACATTATCAACATGGTTTTATTAAATAATGTTTTCAATATATATAATCATCTATGGTTTTGTTCGCTGTTATGGCAAAAAAAACCTTTTATTTATATGTAAATAATAAAAAAAAGGTCATTCGCCCCAAATTGCACACCCTAATCCGAACACGGACAGTTTTATATATTTGTGCTTAATACCTTTAATTTGATGACTAAATAGCCCTTTGCGTTCCAAATAGCCTTACAGTATCCTAGGCATTACTAATTAGTATAGGATCCCGATATAAAACGACCTTCACCGAAATGTTTATTTGATGAAATGTATTTTATATTTAATTTAATATATCAATATATATATTGCATACGGGTTGCCTAACAAATTTTAGTACAGGGTATGTTTAGTTAAAAAAATAATAATAAAAATTTACATTTCACCGGTTTGATTATTAGATAAATTCATAATAAAATAATCTTAATTTTATTTAATTTCAATTCAATAATCAGACCGTTGCAAAATGCAAGTAGATATAGATTTACCTGTTTATACCTGGATACCCGATAGTTGTGACGGGAAAAGAATAAGCAACCTAACGTTTGCATATTCTATGGGCTTCATACTTTCGATTGGTATAGAATTTATCTAATATTAATCAAACCGGTGAATTGTTTAATTTTTTTTTTTTTTTCAAATTATTAATTAAACATACCCTGGACTAAAATTTGTTAGGCAACCCATATGCAATATATTTATTGTCATATTAAATTAAATATAAAATACATTTCATCAAATAAACATCTCGGTGAAGGTCGTTTTATATCGGGATCTTAGACTAAATGTTCTTATTCTCGGTGTATCCAGAAGTGGATAAGGGCCGCGAAGCGCGCCCAAAGGCTCCTTAACTACGCCGGCTACTGCAACGGCCCCCTACTAACTGTACAGCCCTATGCTGGTATTGTTGAATGGACAATTTTATTGATGTATTTATTTGCTCCGTTTCTTTATCGCCAATAGTCTAGTAAGGGCCTTATTCCTTTTTTTTTTTTCATATTATGTCAGATATATTGATAATTTCAACCAACTTTTTGAAATGATTAATCCTTTCCCCGAGTTCTAGGTAGTAACATACCTAGCTATTTCTTGCTTTCATTGCCTGCAGTCGAAAATAAGTTGAAAAAACTGATTTTTCGCGTGAATTTTGTCAATTTCGAGTAGTTATTGAAACAAAAATAATTTTAAACTAGATTTCAAATACTTATACCTATAAATCCCAATAGCCCTGTTCTAGGTAGTAACATCAATAATATGTTAAGAAACATGTTTGATCATAGAGATAAATGTCTAAAACAATCTGCATCTTAAAAGGAATACGGTCTTTTTACAGGAGAGGGATGAATGACGGTTGGCCCTGGACCAGCGCTTGTCCAGGACCTGGCTACATGCAGATAGACGTTGAAAGCCCGAAACTCTGGATGTATCCACCTCAGCCCATGACACCAGGTCATGACTATTGGCTTGGCCACTAACTGATAAAATATATAATCATTGGAGGGCATGACAACTGGCTCTTCCGTTAATTCAGATAAAATATACAAAATAATCAAATATATAATAATTCATACAAGCAACCCGTCTTACCCGGAAAGCCGTGGGTACATGGGTTTAAAATATATAAAATATTAATCGTAATATTAGGCCTTGAATGTACCTATGAATTGCTGTTTTTTTCTCTCGTACCCGGTCGGGTCGGTCTTAAGTCGTTAACTGCTCTGGCTATTAGTAAATTCAATTGAATACAGTATTTAAGTATAGTGAAAATATAATGTGTCATTGAAACCACTAAACATACATACAAAAATAAGATTATACTCTTTTTAATTTTACAAAAACTATAAAGAAGACGTGTTTTGACTACTGATTTTAATGACGTCACAAGCCAGTATCTTCATAGAAACTTCACACTAATTGTCATAAAGAGTAGTAAATTTGAGCTGTCATAAAATACCATATTTAGATAAGCCCTTCACAAGATTTTCCTTGAATAATATTTCATATTGTTCTGTTTCATAATTCATACTTTAAATCTATAACATAAGTAAATATGAAACTGTAACTTTAATATAAGTAGTTTAGTAATTATGTATCTTTGAGATTCTATAATAATTTAAATAAATGACTTGGTTCATTCCCTTATATATTCTATGAAGATGTTTCATGAATATTATTGTGATTTGCATGTGATATCGGTATATAAATAAATCATGTTTTGCTGGCTCTATATTATATACAAGTAGTTATGGTTATTTGAAATGTAATATAATGGATAGTAATTTAAATAATGACTTGGCATGCACTTGTATGCATATTCAATGACGATGTTCATGTCATGACTTTAATATGATTTTAAGATTTGTTATTTATTATTATTTATAGTTCTTTGAAATGTTTGTTTTGTAATGGACAGTAATTTTAATAAATGAATTGACATGCACTTGTATTTTCAATGTTTCATGAATATTATCGACTTTCATGTTACCTATCAGAATAAAAATTATAATAAAAAAAATTGTTTTGCTGGCTCAATATTACGTAAGTACATGCAAGTTAAGTGGCCTTATTCCTTTTAATATTTTTTTTCATATTATGACAAATATATTGATAATTTCAACCAAGTTTTTGAAGTGAATAATACTTCTCCCCGCGTTTTAGGTAGTAACATAGTTATTTCATGCTTTCATTGCGTGCAGTCGAAAATAAGTTGATGAAACTAATTTTCCGCGTGAATTTTGTCAATTTCGAGTTCAATTTTGAAACAAAAATTATTAATGAAAAATTCAAACTAGGTTTCAAATATATACCAATAAATTCCAGTAGCCCTGTTCTAGGTAGTAACATCAATAATATTAATATGTTAGGAACATGTTTCATCATAGAGAAAAATGACCAAAACAATCAGCATTTTAAAAGACTTAACAAGTTATGGCTCATTGGAAATCATTCACGGCAGCAACTCTGCCTGCTATTTACTAGGAATGAAGTCGAAAAAATGAGCAACCTGGGTTAGGTTTCCTAGAATGCCGTTGCGATGTTCTCGCCAACAAACTGTCTTAGCAGTTTGGCGAGTTAATTATAGTTGCATGCAGTTATGTACACCTCATCTGTTTTCTAGGAATGAGGGGGGTTATTCTTACCTTCACATAAAAACAAAATATTCTTTACCCCTTTTCCCAAGATATCGCGATAGACCTGTTATAATACGGTATTTGACTGTGAAAATAAATTGTATCATTGAAACCACTAAACACACGTTCAAAAATACACGGACCTAAATAAACTACCACTAACTTAAGGACATTTAATAAAATCTAATTGGACAATAATAAAATATGTTTTACTACTGAATTTTATGACGTCACAAGCCACCGAAGTAGCATTTTACTCCATTTAAGAGTACACATTTAGTTCCCAGGTGTACTTGAAGCATTATTCCAGTTCACTCGTGATGTATAAGCTGCATTATTACGATAAATTACACCTACACCTGTCTAAGGGACTTATTGGCCGGGTGCAGAGGTCGCGTAGGGAAAGCGAAAATGATCGCAGCGCTTGATGTGGCCAAAAGTGGTAACTTTGGCCTCTCTGTTTCTGTCAAACGTCATACTTTTCAGTTATAATCCTTACGTTTTCTACTAGGTATAAAATAATAAACTGAAATAAAATGGGTCACGATAGGTGTTGTGTGGTAAACTGCAATTACAGGACGAAACAGCAATTGCAAATGTTATGCTTTCCTACACCGAGTTGGAAACAAGATCAGAAAATAAAGTAAGTGTATTAAACTGAACATTTTTATCAATTTACTGCAATAATAATATTATAATAGAATGATTACAATGTTTCAAAAATATGAAATGTAGAATTACTTATAATTTGTAAATGTTACTGTTGTTATTTGTTTATTATTAAGAATGTGCCAAAACGACCAGCTTCCCTTTACTCTCGGTTTGAGGCTGAAACCTTATGTTCTGACCGATGCTTTGGAAGCCAGTTTTGAAAATAGTAGTAATTTTTCAATTATCTGGAAACAAACATAATAAAACATTATTTTTTTCCTTTAATTTGTAAGGAAACAACAAAGAAGTCAATTGACATAATAATACTAAACACGTATATAATAATTACTTTCTTCAATAAAGCTAGGAACCAAATGTGTTTCACATTAAAAACAAACAGATTTTGCACTTGTTAGGTGCTCTACAATCAATATTTTCAATTATTTACGTTTATTTTGTTGCGTCCATTACTTAACACTTTTGACAGCTCCGCCAAAGTTGCGAACGCTAGGCGGCGCTCACGTCGTGCACCCGGCCAATAGGAGTGTAGAGTTATACTTTTATACTTTTGTTGGTGTTATAATACTCTAACAATTATCCTTTAGTCAGCCGTCTGTCTAAGAGCATTATAGGAGGGTAGAGATACGGCAACCGCTGTTTAACGGCCTACTTGTACGATGTCATAGAGCTAGCATTTTAATAGAACACACGTGGTCATTTATAAAGCCAAAGGCTGTTATGTTTACTTGTTTTAGACTGTTATACAGCTAGTAGCTGTAGTAGGACTTGTTTGTGATCATTAAAATAACCTTTTTTTACTATCTGTACAGAAGTGTTTAAATGGCTCGCATGTGCACTGTAGGCTGTTAAAAGGACTACTGTGAACCTATATACGCTCAACCGCATTGAATTGGAGTTATAACAGTTCACATAGCGGTATTTCATTACCACCATTTTGTTCTAACCTAAAATATTTACCAAATATAAATATCAAAAATTATCATGCAGATATCACAAAATACGCAGATAGAGCGATTGAGTTTTGGTTTCATGTTATAATTAATTACCGTAGTATAATTATAATGCCAATATAATATCAAAAAATGAAAATTGTAGATTTCCTCTCAGCCAGTTTTAAATATTTTAAAATTAATATCGCGTTTTTACAGAGGCGCGTGAATATTTTAGCTGTAAATATGTATACATTTCACGATAAAGTTGCATTCCCATGGCATTAACATTATGAAGTCTTTGAAACAGGTACTTAATACCGCGTGTTATCATAATTTTTTATCCAAATATCCGCCGGAGTTAATGTTTTCTGGATGGCACACACAAAACCAAAATCAATTGTGAATAATTATAAAATGAAGAAATAATTTAGGACACACGTGAATTTTAGGTAGCACTGGAGCACTTTTGTCGGATTTTATAACTGTGAAGGCTGTGTATTTAGCCACTTGTTACTCTTTATTACGCTCATGTACATTGTATGGATCACACTGCGTCCCATGTAGTGCCGCAAGTCAGCCTTAAGTCCGATGTTACTACTTAAACTGCTATTATAATGCTATTATACTGCTAATGTACAGCCATAGTGAACTTAAGGCTGTCTAATTTGTGCCCAAACTGGTTCTATAAGAGCGTTATAGCAAGCTATACAGCTCTTATACAGCTGACTTACACAGCTTGTGGAGTACATGTGAACGACTAGACATCTTATATAGAACCCCGAATGCTACTTGGTATCTTCATAGAGACTTCATACAATTACAGATCGCTACACTTTAAAAAAGTTTAGCTGATTTGAGCTGTCATCAAATACGTATTGATCAGCATCAATAATTGTAGCCAATCTTACTACTGGCGTCGGCAAATTGTCAGCTACTTGTTAACCTCTAGAATATGAATGGTGACTATTCCGCTATCAAGGTAAAAAAAAAACAACGCATTCAGAAGTATGTCTTTTATATTTACAAATATTTCACCGTCCAACCCTAATACATTAAATAAAAAAAAAACACCATTTATTACATTAGTATTACGGCTACATAATAGATCGAAGGTAGTCAAGAGACGATACCTACCAGTTTATGCGTATAAATGATTTGTAACATCCATATATAAATATATGCAGTGCAGAGATATAGGTACACGAAGAAATGAATACAGTAACAGTATAGGCAATAGTTTAGGTATATTCTTTTATATTAGTTTAATGGTCTATCGAGTTTTAACACTGATTTAGCTACCTACGACCAGAAATGATGAGTCGTTATCCAGAAACATGTATATAGCTAAAGGCTTAATAATTAGAAACCGGCCAAGTGAGAGTCAGACTCGCGCACCGAGGGTTCCGTACAAACACTTATCCCATAGCCGGGTTAAGTTTGCACCTGGAATGTCTGGCGCTGGATACATTTATTATATTGTTTTTGATGTTATAGCGGCAACAGAAATACACGATCTGTGAAAATTTCAACTGTCTAGCTAACACGGTTCGCGAGATAAAGCCTGGTGACACAGACAGACGGACATTGGAGTCTTAGTAATAGGGTCCCTTTTTTACCCTTTGGTCACGGAACCTCAAAAACGAAACTACGTGTCCTTTGTGTCACGAAAGTTATTCATACAAAAGATACGATTAACTTTCGTTACACAAAGGAATAAATAAGTTTTGTTTTAAATAAAGCCCTTTAAAGTACATGTTTTTTGAAAACGACTCGTGAAGCAACTAGTGATAATATTTACGAAAGAACGGGCCTGTGTGGTTAAGAAAGTGTTTCATTTAGTACGATACCGATCCGTCCGATCTCTGATAATAACTTACCTAGTTAGTTATAGGATAGTCCAACAGGGTGTTTTTCAAACCACGCTATATTGCGGATTTTTAATGGTACTAATTCATTTTACTGGCAACGACAAATTTTTGGTAACTGGCGTTGAAAGCCAGTGAATGTCACTGATGTAAACAAAGAGGAAAGAGGACTAAATATTCCGCAAATTTCAAGTAATCTTTGCATTATAGAGCAGAAACTATTCAGTGATGAAAGTAACGTTTTTTCAGGGTAAGTAATATATGTATTTATCATTAATAAAATTTAAAAGTTCTTTCAATATTTATTTCGCAAGAAAAACGAAGGATTGAGCAACATTCCGGTAAACTATGGTGTGAATTTGGTTCATGACAAATCGCTTGACGTTTAATAATGCAAATATATGACGTATGCGCACTATTGCCATATGAAACCTGTTTGTAGCGCCACTCCCTGGGTAGGACGCTTGTTAGACTAAATAATGACGTCTATTACCCGACATCTTGATGGAATACGGTCCGAGGATTGAGCTGATACATATCGAGCAATACTAGAGGCCGCCAAGTACCGGACAATTGAGGAAGAAAACATTTACATCTCTTAGGCCGCAGAAAAATATAAACTTATTTCTGGTAACATTACCAGAGTATAAAAAAAATGTCATCTACTCCCCATCCTCCCATGAATTTATGTGTATTATGTTTAACCTTAGCCTCCCAAATGAAATGCCCAATGTACAATTTCTTTACATGTAGGTACCTGCGGTCCCAAGATTTTTCTTTTTTTTTCTTTGTGATGATCTCGACTAGGATCTTTTTATATTATTATATTTTTTAAATGTGCCCTGTGGTTTAGATGAAAAGAATGCACCGAATGAATCTTGTACATCAAAATGTACACTGGCCGTTTACGCGTGCGTATAGCACCTGTCTGATGGGTCATAGTACATTGGGCCTCACGAGGTTACACATGAGTGTCTGTATCCCGCGAAACAACGAATTACAAGTTATTCGAAATGCATTGTATGAGGACCGACCTGCTAAAGTGTTAAAATAATGTGAATGATGTGTGTATTTTTAATAAATTTTAGTTATATTAGTTATTTAAGTATTAGTTATATTACGAAGTACCAATTTATTTTACTGGCAACGACAAATTTTTGGTAACTGACGTTGAAAGTCAGGGAATGTCACTGATGTAAACAAAGAGGATACACAACTAAATATTCCGCTAATTTCAAGTAATTTTTGTATAATAAAGAAAAAACTATCCAAGGTGATGAAAGTCAAGTTTTTTTTCAATACTAATAAATAACGCAGGATAGAACAGCCTCCCGGTAAACAATGTTTTGAATTTGGATAATGACAAAGAGCTAGTGACGTTTACGCAAATATATGGCGTATTTTCATTATTGCCATATGAGAGCTGTTTGTGGCGCCACTGCCCCTGGGCCGGACCGACACTTGTTAAACTATAACTTAATGTAACCTGCTTTCTTGAATTCGTATTGAGATATACCAACTTTTAGACCTACGCAAATTAGGAAAGCGATTACACGTATAACTAAGGGAAAAAGAGCGACATCAAACTCATTGTACAATATAAAGGATTATCGCTCAATGTGTTTGACATCGCTCTTTTTCAGTGAATTAGTGACGGGTTGTAAAGTAATTTTAGGTGTCTGTAATAATGAAGTTTAGTTTAGTAAAAAGATTTAATATAACATGGATAACTAATATATAGGAATAACGTGTATATTTTACCAATAAGTTATAGTTATCGAATATGCTGCGACCAATTTGGGAAAATTATTGGCCGTTCACGCTTATAACTAAATTTTATACATTCTGCCGACTGAAAAAGTTATACAAAATTAAATGTCCTTTAGATCGTTCCAAGAATCGATTAGGCAACTTGAACATACGGCAGTCGAAAGTACATAAATATGCTAGCAAAGCTAATAAAAAAAAATAACAATAATAATAAACAACACTAACCCATTCCGTTGCCGAATTGAACTAAGAAACTTACTTTAAATTAATCCAACATTTTCATGAGCGTTTTCCAAAAAAACCCCGAATCGATAGCATTTTCAATGTGAAGAAAAAAGTGTCCTAAAATTTGTATGGGAACTTTAGTTTCCACTACGTAACGCTCTTGTAATAAGTTTATATTAGATCGTGACGTAATGGAACTGACTAATTTAGGACACCTTTGTGAGTAATATAAATCCAAAAACCAAGTTCGGGAAGAAACCGGGATTAGGATTACTTTCGGAAACGCCCTCATATTAATGGGCCAATTTTTATTTTGTGGACGATTTGTTTGCCTCGGATTTCAGTAAAATTAGGTGAGTTGGTAAAGTTGCTTATTCTGACCATGTTTCCAGTAACACAAAATTAAAAAAATAAATAAATCGACAGTAAAATAAAAAATGGCCCATTTATGTAACACCAAATTTTATTAAAATCTGAGAGAAAAAAAACGACATTATAATATAATAAAAGATGTCCAAATCAACAGAACGACCGCCACCCGGTTGGCAGCAGGAGCATGGTATAAAGAAAACAAGGTATGGCACTGTCGTTACAGGCGAGACTCACGCTATGATTGGTTGGTTGGTTCTGTCAATCCGTTTCTGTGTTGTCAGTGGTGTATCATAATACAACCCGATTCCACTGTAACCCGTATGAATCTCATAAAATCTTGAGTGTTTTAAAACAATTATTACGACAAAATAAAACTTAGTCAAAGAACATGACAAACGTAATGCAAAAATGCATAATTATCATACCTGTGCTAACTCGGAGCACGCTCTAGGGATTTGATATCGATAGAAAAGATGTCGATATATATAAATACATCTCTCATTGAAAGTTCTCGATTACTATAAAACGGTGCGATATCATGTCTGATGAAGTGGATACTCATCTAGACGGCAATCTTTAATACCGACGAATATGGAAAAGATATTGATTGTATACTTCCTATGAAAATTATTTAAAATAAACAAATAAATACACGTTTGAATTAGTTTATTGTTTTCATTCTGAAATGATGAGAAAAAAAATATGTTCATTAAAATTTAGATATTGACAGTAACATCGATATATTTATTTGTCGATAAAATATTTCGATACATTACTATAGTATCAGTGCCCCGAGTTAGCACAGGTATGATTATTATTTTTTGTACGACTGCCGGCAAATATTTTTCTCAAACATGCAATGAAATATTGTCTTTACGTTCCTTATAATAGGCTCGGAAGTAACGCTTTTTGGGCGCAACAACTCGAGAGGACTGTAAAGGGATTTCATACTGCTTTTCAGGCCTAGGCCTGCAAAGTAACTTTTTTTTGGTTTCAACAACAAGGTCATTCACACAGCTGGCTGGTTTGACAAAAAGCAGGTTTTGTTTTTAAAGGTTGGTTGTTAGACTAAAATGCCCTATTTGTCAATTAATAAAATGTTTTCTTTGAAGTATATTTTTTTATTTCATTGTATATTTGAGAAAAGCACTATACATGCCTCGTCGTGAAAACGGATTCCCGGCCTCGTATCACTATCCGTATATACCTACTTGGCCGGAAATCCTCATTTTCCCGGCCTCTGATGTAATGTACTATATTTCCTTATAAGTATTTTGTTACCATGAAGCGTCAACTAATCGGTGACGTAGAAAGCCTCACTGGCCGGAGTGCCACACCTTGTCCTATACCACGGGCAGACGGCGTTTGCCAACGGTCGTCCAACAGACCTGCAGTACCTCTAGCATAACTGTCATATGCGACTATTTCTCGCGCGAGATAATTACCCATCTCTTTCTATGCAGTAATGTTAGAGAGTGACGGGTAGCGCTGTCGCTCGACAAGAGTCGCGAAGCACAGTTGTGATAGACGGGCAGGGCTTGCACATCTTGTCGCGACGTCGCCATCTTCCGTCATGCTCGCACGGTATTGAAAGGAAAGCGACAGGTAGTATTGTCACAGTGACGCTAGTGTACGGTGTCAGTACCAGGCTTACAGGATCCAGAAGTAGAGAACGAACACCAGGAGTATGACGGCGGCGGCTGTCGCCTTCACCAGCATGGATTTGGTGTTCAGGTAGGCGGCGTCCTTTTTGTATTTAGCCGTCATCATTGAGAGGGACTGCGTTTTCGTGTCCAGTTCTGAAAAGGAAAAAGAATTTAATTAATACATTTACGAATTCCTTAAGAGGCCTTATTCCTTTTAAAATGTTGATTGCTTTAGATATTTTTCTAGACATAGATGATCAAACATAATTTCTTTACATATTATTGATTTTACTACCTAGAACAGGGCTATTGGGATTTATTGGCATATATATGTATTTGAAACCTACAGTTTGCATTTTTCATTGATAATTTTGTTTCAAAAACTATCCGAAATTTATACAATTCACGCGGGAAATTAGTTTTTTTTTTCTTATTTTCGACTGCAAGCAATAAAAGCATGAAATAGCTATGTCACTACCTAGAACTCGGGGAAAAGTATTATTTACTTCAAAAAGTTGGTTGAAATTATCAATATATTTGTCATACAATGAAAAATGTTTTTTTTAAAAGGAATAAGGCCTCTTAAGAGGTCTTATTTCAACCAACTTTTTGAAGAGAATACTTTAGAGATGCGCAGAATGTGTCACTAAAGTGAAAAAAGTGATATGTGTCTTTAGGTCACCGAGATATGAATCACTCATTTAGCTCATTTAGCTAAGTAGATCTTTAGACTATAATCGTTCACGAGTGAGTAGACAACTATAGACAATCTAGATTTAAAAGACGAAACGACGAGAAAAACGCAAGAGCGAGCGAATAATACTAAGATGAGTGAATGAAAGAGCTAGTGAGCTAAGTAAATGATATAGCTCGTTTGAATCACTCACTCGCGAGCTACACATCTCTAGAATACTATTCCCTGAGTTCTAGATAGTAACATAGCTATTTCAAAGTTTCATTGCGTGCAGTCGAAAAAAGTTGGAAAAGTGCGTGAATATTGACAATTTCGAGTAGTTTTTGGAGCAAAAATTATCAATGAAAAATGCAACTGTAATATGTTTCAAATATATATATACCAATAAATCGGAATGGCCCTGTTCTAAATAGTAACATTGATAATAATTTAAGAAACATGCCTGATCATAGAGAAACATGTCTAAAACAACCAGTATTTTTAACAGACTTCAAAAAAGGAGGAGGTTCTCAATTCGAACTAATTTTTTATTTATTTTTTTCTATGTATGTTACTCGATATCTCCGAGAATCGTGAACCGATTTTCAATATTTTTTTTTTAATCGAAAGGGTATAACTCCGAGTTGGTCCCGTTGGCACTAAGTCGGGATCTGATGATGGAATCTTGGAGAAATCGAGGGAACTCTTCAAATGTTATAGGGACATGTACGGCGCTTACGGTAATTTATTGATAAAATCAAGAATTTACATTCAGTAAATAGGATTTGGTGGACTAAAAAGCAAAAAAAAAATTTTTTACAAAAAAAAGAACCGACTTCAGTAAAACTAAAAAGCCAACAATAACCCGTTCAAGTACAGATTACATTTGACTCACCCTTCGAAGTCGGTGCCAAACCTCGCGTAAACTATAATATATAAATATAAGAACTGAGTGGTTTGGGATCGACTTCGAAGGGTGAGTCAAATGTAATCTGTACTTGAACGGGTTATTGTTGGCTTTTTAGTTTTACTGAAGTCGGTTCTCTTTTTTGTTAATTTTTTTTTACAAGCTTTTATTTAACTTGCATTGTATGTATAATATGTATGTTCATTCGGGTGAAATCTTGCAACTCAATTTTGAAGCAGATATCGTCAACCGACTTAACATTGATGACAATACAATAATATGGTACCATGGGGCTGATCTGATGATGGAGCCGGAAGGTGGCCATAGGAACTCTATAATAGAAAAAGCAATCCTACCTAGCTTGGGCTCTTTAGAATCGTCTCAGTGAGCATTTGATGGATATCCAAAGAAAAGTACAGTCGGCTATAAAAGTTTGCCACTAAAATTTCATTTTTGACAGAAACTTATTTGAACGGATAAGGAGCTTTTATAAAATTTTAAACATTGCAAGCAGGACTTAGTAATAACGAAATACAAAAACCAATTATGCACAATATGGTCGGGATGTTTGAGAGTTAGGTACCTTTTAAACCTTTGCACCTAACTGTCAAAAATATCACTAATATTATAAACGCGAAAGTTTGTGAGTGTGTTTATGTGAATGTTTGTTACTTCTTCACGCTCAAACGGTTCGAGCAATTTTGATAAATTTTGGTACGAAGGTAGCTGACACCCTGGATTTACACATAGGCTACTTTTTATCCCGAAAAATGTAGTGACCCCTTGGGGTGAGCGGGTAACAGCGCGCGGCGCAACTAGCAACACATATCTAACATCCTTATGTTAGTTTCGGTATTTTAAAACAATCGCCAGGCTATTAAATATACGCTATCTAAGGCGTATTAGTACATTAAATACCTAGTAAATAAATAATAAACAAATAAATATCAGACAACCTCACACAAACCAACCTAGTCCCAAATAAAGCTCAAGAAGGCTTGTGTTATGGGTACTAGGCGACGATATACATACTTATATAGATAAAGAAATACTTATATACATAGAACATCCATGACCCAGGCACAAATATTCGTGTTCATCACACAAATATTTGCCCTTGCCGGGATTCGAATCCGGGACCGTCGGCTCAGTAGGCGGTTGCTTCCACTGCGCCAACCGCGTCGTAGTGCGGTGAATTCGTGAATATGCCATCTGGGGCTTAACGAATTAGGGTAAGAACCAAATTCTTTGCAAATACTGTCATACATTAATGTCCACCTCATCACAAACTAAAAATAGAACATTTATCGTTAATTTGTAGAGTAGAAAAACACGCCAAATAACAGTTCCTATTAACCCAATCATCAATAAACGAATAGATTTTCAGAATAGTTAATAAAAAAAATATTCAGAAATATACTTTTTTATCTTTATTATATTTCCCATACAAAATGAATATGTCCGTACTCTGCTTTCTCGAGAATATATTGATTTTGTTTTAAAGTACGAACGCCTTAACTTATACAGTTTATTTGTATATATAGTCTTAGGTTTTGTTAAGACGCAGGTATAGTTTAATATTCGATATCCTTCATCATTTTAAATTTTGCGGCTATTTTATGCATGTCCCAAATATTCTTCCATTGTGCAACCTCCAGTTGTGCGACGACATTACACGGAACTTACAACGCTATTCCAGTAGATTCTTCAATTATTTTAATGGAACACTGACTCCGAACTTGCAAGCTTGACTTCGATAGTGCTGCCATGTTGTTTTCACTGACAGTCGAGCATCGTGTTGGTGGAAGCTCCGCGGACAGTTAAAATTCTGTGACTTCTTATGTAATTTAATTGTTTTCCATCACGCTTTCTCTGCTTGCGAATATCGAATGATTAACTGCAAACTATAATAGTATATTGCTGCTACACATCAAAGTTCACTACTTAGTAATACTCGTTTATTTTATTGAGTGTGAAACATTTCTGGTTAGGTCGTGAAGTATTTTGCCTCCATTGTGCGACGAGAGACACAACATTGTGCGACGAGTGACACAACATTGTGCTACGTGTCACAACGGAAATTCGTCGAAACGAAGACAACATTACCAATTGTGCTTATTACAAGCTTTTATTTAGTTTCACCTGTCCCGATGTTTATTTATTATTCATCTTCAAACCTTGTACACGTACATTTACAATCTTATTGTGCTACTTTTTTCCGGTGTGACACATTCCATTGTGATTTCCGTTGTCCAACGATGCAAAGAATTTGGTCCTTACCCATTACCGCCCGTGGTTCGTCTAAAGGTTTACGTCTTGCCTTGGCCAGGGGAGATTGACTGCACATGAGAACCTTCGATCTCCTTCGAGCCATATAGTAATAAAATTGCTTTGCCGATCGATTCACATTACTTATGCAGAATTTCAGCTCAATCAGAAACCAAATTGGGGTCAAATTCAACTGGCACGATTTGATTTACAGACAGACAAACACAGGGTAAGGTGAAACTGAATAATAACTTGTGATAATAAAAACCATGTGCGGAAAATATACCATTAAAAGTTTGAAATAACAAAAAAACAATAACATTGATACAAAGAAAAATTGTATAATTGGTTTAAATAAAATTGTGGTGTACCCACATTAAAATAATGAGACATTACATGTTTCACAAATTTATAACAATAATAATAATAATAATTCCTTCCGCACCGGTGTTGCCCTTAGGCCACTTTATGTGTCGCTATTTTGTGGGGGCCCATCTAGCGGGAGGCGAGTCATCGTCTACCAGTCCCATTTTTGCTATGAGACACTTTTGCTGGTAGACGCCCGATAGTCTCACCCCATAGCCCAATTAGCCAGTCCTCCATTTCAAACCCATAGCCCAATTTGTATTTAGATTCCATGTCTCCATCAATAGTTCTTGCACCTAGCGGGCGCTGTCTCTGTGTGCGTCCCATGACACGGATAGGGACAGCATCCGCTCGATGTACACCTTGCATTTCATTAAATTGTCGAAAGGGCCTCTACGCGTTGGCTTCGGCTCCGTGCACGCCTCCCAAAGGTCCGGGACACTATTGTCCCGTGAGCGGGTGCGACATACAGGAATAATAATAATAATAATTTACAGCTACAGCCACAGCAAATTTCTCCAAGGGGCCTCTACGTGTTGGATCCATATCCCCACGCAAGCCTTTCAAAAGACCGGGACGTATGAGCCCGAGACTATGAGCCGAGAAACAAATAATAATTTATTTATTCACTCCACCACCAAAAAGTACAGTACAATACAATACAATTCATACATTTGTAGATCTGGGTACAAAAACTTGTGTGGTGGAGACTGGTGCCTGAACTAGGAAGGACCTGTATGTCAGGTCACCAGGTCTCCGACCCTCGGATGTCTATAACGACAGTAAAGGTTATCTAACATTACAATTAATTGAAATCTTTAGATTTTTTAGGCTATTGCAAGGAAATATTTTACAAAAAAACGGAGCAAGTAAAAGTATTTAACTAAATATGTACCTATAGACTAAAAGTAAATATAAGAATACCAAAAACAGGAAGTACACGTGCCAAGTAAGTAACACGTGCGTATGTGTTGGTTTGCGTGTAATAATGTGATATTAGTATTTTTTCATTTATACAATTGTGATATTAGGACTATGATATAGGTGTCATAATTCTTTCTGTAGCGTAGTAGTCAAGTGTTAGGAGCCATTTTGTAACAGCTGTTTTACATGATACTTTAGAGAGCGGATATATAGAAATTGCACTATTTACTCTATTATAAAGGAATCCACCAAGGAAACAGAAGAATCTATGGGCAAAGATAGTGTTGAATTTTTTAGGGTGACAGATACGATCATTGCGGCGTTTACTTGAAACAATGGCTGGATCAAAAGGTAGGACCGAATGCTTTCTTTGTATAATGCTAAGGATAAAGAGCTGTCGTACAGTCAGTACTTTGCATTTGCTGTAAAGATCCTTGGTTGGGTATGTGAAAGGTAAGAATGAGCTTACTTTTAAAACTGCTCTTTGGGCCCTTTCCAGCTTAAGTAAATAGTTATTTGTTATGCAAGGCTGCAAAGTTATTATTTGGCGCGAGTGTTGAAATTGAAAGCTGAGCGTAGCGAAGCTTTCAAGACACGAGAAGCTAAATAATTTTGCAGCCATGCGGAACACACAACTTTTCACCTCACTACAGCGAGGAAATGGAAGTTCAAGAAAAACAATTAACACATAAAAATAATCATATTTAATTTTGCCTTCTATTTAACACATCTAATTTAAAACATTAACACACTCAAATCCAAACCAGATAAATACGAGAGAAGCACACACATATTAAAAATATGGCCGTAGTTTGTATTATCGTCGTGTATATTTTATCGTTGAGTTTTTCTTAAGCACTGTTATATTATATTTGTATTTGAAACTACTTGACACTTTCGGTTGGAATGTGGGAGAATGGCATTCTGGGAAGGATTACTTGGCCACTCGGAAGTATTTTCCATAACACTTGCTTTGGAAGTTATTTGACGATGGGATCCGCACAAGATTATTTTGGCTTTATCTTCTTTAAAAACGCCAATAGTTTCGGTAAATTACTTATCGTCTCCAAATATTTATAACAAATCCTTTTTCGTTCTAATGCAGGCTTTTAGCATTAAATAAATACTCCAAATTGGGCTTAACTTTCTTGTTTTCCACATTTCTATAAAGTAAGACAACAGTATGTATTCTCCACAGAACCAATTTACGTTGTTTACGTGAATTGTGAAAACTTCCAACTTTTTAATTATTATTTTTTTCTCGGGTGCGTTCAGAAATTACACTCTTATGTTCCAACTTTTATAACAAATAAATATTAAAATTTGTGATGTATTTAATATATTTACTAGTCAAAATATGTAAATGAAACTGAAATACTTACTTACTATTAATATAATATATATAAACATATTCAACATAAAATAAAGTGTAGAAAAAATAAAAACTTAAAAATCTGTAACCACAAACCAGGTTTCTGGACGTGATATTGTAGGTGTTTTTTTTTTTTAAAGAAGTATTCAAACGTACATATGATTTTAGCCGGCCTGACCAGGTCGCCCTTTATTAGCGTGCGTTGATTGGTTATTCGAAGATTTATCGACTGATGAAATCAGTCACGCGTTGAAGGAGTCTTAAATATAGAAAAGTTACATGCACCACAGAGAATCAAAATCGTCGTGTTCGAAATTCAAATGACTTTTGCACGCTAGCGGATAAAATAGACTTTTGCACGCAGATTTCGCCCTATAAACGGAGGTTTTCCGAGCGAGTGAGGTGAAAAGGGTTTTGTGTGCACCTCCCCACGAGGAAATGCAATACGACAGTACAGACTGGACTAGTGCATAATACACTGACTTTATTACAGCATCATCAGCAACATGTCGGAGATTCTTAAAGATGAATATTAGCTTGCGTACTCTAGATGTGAGCAGCTCAATATGCGCCTGAAAACTAAGTTTATTATCCAGCATGATACCCAAGTACTTGATTTGCGGTGCTTTTTCAAGTTTTAGGCACTGGCAGTTGTGAGTATTGGGATTTGGACAATAACATTGTTTAAGTATAATCGCAATAGCATTTTTATATGGAACATTTACAAGTATTATCACACAATCACACAATCGATAGCATATAAAATTGGCACATTATTTTATGCATCCACACTTGCATAATACTATTCGCAAAGATAAAGACTCAAATACATAAGGTAACGTGGGGTAACACCGGTATCACCGGGAAAAAACTGCGACAGTCCTATTGCTAACGTTAGTTTTACTCCAATAGACAATAAACTGTGTTAGTGTTAGCCCGCACTACCTTACAAAGAATAATACATAAATAACAATTTAAAGACAGTTCACACGACTCTCAATTCGCTGGCATACAACTAAAAATGTATTAAAATAATATTTATATCAATGGAAGAGCGAACACTCCTAATACAAGCGTCAGTCTTAAAAGTAGGATTCGACATATTTCCTAAAATAACTTTAGTCACAAATAAATATATAGGTATATAATTATGACTTTTTTCATGGATTATCACGGATGCTTTTATACCTAAACTTTAGCGGCGGCTTTGTTGATCAGTTGTAGATAGGCGGCTTTGTTTGAGGTATGAGTGAGATAGCAATGATTTTGTCAACTTTCGGCAAATATCCACCTGAATATCCGACCCCTATAATACACGGTTGTAAAGTCGCCGTCAATGGAACTTGCCTTGAACTATGTAAACCAGTGTTTTTCAAACTTTTTGGTGTCATGGCCCTTAATGAACATCAAAATACCTCAGTTTGGACGATTAAACTTAGAACCCAACTCTTTTGGAACGCACCCATCTGTCATTCAATCTACCTGTATTTATCACAAATTCAGAAGGTAGTTTACTGTTTTACAAAAAATATAAAAACCGTAAAAATATAAAGAATTTGCATTCCTTGTTGTCACGAGACTTTCTCGATGCTGATCCTTGCGACCCCCCTGGATATATGCCGCGACCCCCTTGTGGGTCGCGACCCACAGTTTGAAAAACACTGAATTGTAAACAAACCGCCATATTGAAATTGTCTCTGAATGATGAATGTACTAGTGATGAGCAAGACGTATGTGGTACGTACCCGACAGGACGGCTCCCCGTTGCAACACGTCGTCGATGTTCTGCATCATGATGCGTTGCACGTCCCCGAGCTGGCCCCCGAGGGCGGCGGCGGCGCCCGAGCGGCGCGCGCGCGTCCCGCCCTGGAACACGCGACCGAACATAAGGGCTGGTGCCTTTGTTTATTATAATTTGATAAGTTTCCCTATCTTTCTACTTCAACACTTGACATTGGCTAATCACTGCAAAGCCAGAAAAAAAAAAAAAAAAAAAAAAAAAAAAAAAAAAAAAAAAAAAAAAGCTTCACGCGACGTTTTTTAGGGTTCCGTACCCAAAGGGTAAAAACGGGACCCTTTTACTGAGACTTCGCTGTCCGTCCGTCCGTCCGTCTGGCACCAGGCTGTATTTTAAGAACGGTGATAGCTAGACGGTTGAAATTTTCACAAATGATGTATTTCTATTGCCACTATAACAACAAATACTAAATATAAAATAAAATAAATATTTAAGGGGGGCTCCCGTACAACAAACGGGATTGGTTGCGTTGACTTAACCACTTAAGGATGGAAGGTGTTTGTACTGGAACCCTCGGTGCGCGAGTCCGACTCGCACTTGACCGGTTTTTCTGCTACTTTTTGACCCTCCCTCCCTCCTGATGATATTTGGTGAGGTTCTTTGTTACTCCCCCATCCCCCTGACAACCTCATGTGTATTTTTATCCGCCAAAATTTCGTAAAATAGACTCCCTATTCTGAAGTATACTCGATTTCATATACCATGGCCCGATGCACTTGAGACGGTAATTAGGCGTTAACAATAGGATTAGTGATAACAAAAGATACCTGGCCGGACCCTTTTGCGGCGTGGTATTTTACATGCAACCTAATGATCTTGATCGTTTAACCTAGTAATCTTTATTAATGTAAACAATATTTCATGTTAGTTGTCATCTGACTACATTTGTGATTACACGTATACTTAAATAATTATGTTTCGACCTTGGGAAACACCCACAAGTAACCCGTCCAGTGGTGATGTTAGTTTGCAGCAACGTAAGAAACGATTTTTAAGCAAGGACGCCCAAGATGTGGTGATAAGTGTTTATAAGACATTGCTAAATCGAATGGGTAAAAAAAATTTGATTAAAGAAACGTCTATATTCACCAGTGTGCCGGAAAGGACAGTTAAAAGGATTGTCTCATCACTCTCATCAGGACCAAGATACCTCCCTCGAAAACGAGTAAAAGCTTCTTTTAAAAAAATTGATAATTTTACAGAAGAGGTTGTGAGGAGAACTGTCTACGACTTTTATAGAAAAAATGAAGTTCCAACGCTCACAGAGATTCATCAAGCATTATTAGCAAGCGAAGTGGGATTTCCGTATTCAGAAACAACACTATGGAGACTTTTACGAAAACTTGGTTTTAAATATGGAAAGTTAAACGAAAGGAGAATCATTATGGAAACATCACGGCTTAAAAAATTAAGAGAAGAATTTATTACCGATATACGATTGAAGAGGTCTACTGGAAAAAGTATTGTATATTTGGACGAGACTTGGTTTGATACCCACGACACACTGAAAAAAGGATACAGGGACGACTCTCAAAATTGTGCTACAAATACTCCATGTTCAAGAGGCAAACGTTTAATTATACTGCACGCCGGTACTGAAAATGGTTGGATTCAAAGGGCTCTTCTTGTTTCGAGCAAACATCTGAAAAATTCAAGTGCAGACTATCACGAAGATATGTGTTCGGAGTTGTTCGAGAAATGGTTCGTGGAGCAGCTTTTACCCAATATCCCTGCCAATAGCGTTATCGTTATGGATAATGCGTCATATCATAGCCGTCAAGAGGAAAAGATTCCCAACACCAATTCAAGAAAACCTGACATAATAGCATTTTTAAGAAAGCGTCATATTACTATACCTGAGAAAATAACTGTTAAGAAATTGCTGGAAATTGTACAAAGTCAAAAGTTTGAAAAGAAATACTTCATCGACAAAATAGCGGCTGAGGCTGGGCATGAAATATTGAGACTTCCCCCCTATTATTGTGTGTTGAACCCAATCGAGCTTATGTGGAGTTATGTCAAGAAACAAATTCGTAAGACGAACATTACACCAACAGTAGGTGATTCTGTAATTCAAAATTTAAGAACTGTGGTAGACATGACGAACCCTACGCTTTGGAAAAATGCTT
Organism: Apotomis turbidana; assembly: GCA_905147355.2. NCBI lineage: Eukaryota > Metazoa > Arthropoda > Insecta > Lepidoptera > Tortricidae > Apotomis > Apotomis turbidana. Next base: position 58,781,813 of record LR990280.1, on the reverse strand, counting down.
GTGAGCATGTCATCAAAGTGGAGAACGAGTTTTTAGCCCACCCTGTGTATCCGGTCATCATAAACACCTGCGAAACCTCAAGTTTGGAAGAATATACGTCAGAAAGCGAATAATTCTTATATTTTATGTAATTAATGTATATGTTTTAACGTAATTAAATTAAGTTAGTCTTAAAGTTACCTGAAAGTTGATTGTTATTACTTTATTGACACAATTAAAATAATAATAATAATAATATGTATATAGATATAAATAAATGTTTCATTGACACAATTTTTGTTTTACAAAAGTTTGCTATTATTATTAAATAAAAAATATATATTAATATGTATTAAGATATAAATAGATATTTTATTGTCACAGTTGTATGTTTATTGTTATTAAAGTAAGTTAGTCTTAAGTTACCTGAAAATTGATTGTTATTATTTTATTGCCACAAATTTTGTTTTACAAATGTTAGCTATTATTATTAAATTAAAAATATATATTAATATGTATTAAGATATAAATAGATGTTTTATTGTCACAGTTGTATGTTTAATATTATTAAAGTAAGTTAGTCTTAAGTTACCTGAAAATTGATTGTTATTATTTTATTGACACAATTTTTATTTTAACAAATGTTGTTATAAAGTATTAAATATAAAGCTATTACTATTCAATTACTATAAAGATGCCGTACCATTATAATTAAACAATACCGTAAACAACTAATATTTCGTATTTTTATTTTCAAGTACCAAAATGTTTTAGTCCCGCTTTAGTTGCATGCAGATTGTACCGACGCGTGCCATTTTGAAGTGCTCCTAATTAGATAACAAAAGGCAAACATTATGAGCCCTATTGTTAAGTTTCAAGTCCATCGGGCCATGGTATATGAAATCGAGTATATCTAACAAGTGAAGATTTATTTTTAACGAAACCGAGAAAAATATCGTTGCTTTTCTTAGTTCGTTCACTGTAGAAAAACACACGTGAGGTCTCCTTATACCCCTCCCCCAACGTGATATATCGTGATTTTTTTGAGAATTGAGTGGTATTTTAAGACCTAATTATGTACAGTTGCATACACTACTTAATCTACACACATATTCATCATTATCATAAATTTTATTTTATGAAAATATGAAACACTCGGTCCTGCCAGTCAGTCCGCGGAGCAGAGGAACACATGAGGTGACTCGCGCGGCGGGGGAGGTCACCATTACAGTATCAGTTTTGATCAAAATTGATACTGTAATGGTGACCTCGCGGTGGCTACGGTACTGTTATGAAATTACATCTCTGATTTTGGTCGCTGCCAAGTAATGTAGGTCCTTACCTATAATATCTGAATTTTGTTATAGTAATTTAACAAGATGGGTGTAGAGAAAATATATTATTATGACAATTTAAAATGTAGTTAAAGCTAAGGTGTAAAGCTTTCCAAATAAACATAAATCGACACACAAATCATAAGGAAAATTTGAAAGGTTATCTGGCGTTAGGGTGGTGGAGAGGTATACAAAGATCGAAGCACAAAGAAATAAAATGCGTAACCTGGCGGAAGAGAACGGGGAACGAACCGGGTACCCCTGGAAGACCAGTCCAACGTGTTGACCTCTCCGCCACCCTAACGCCAGATAACCTTTAGAATGTTTCCTTTCAAACTGTCCTAAGGAACCATGGCGTCGATTTTAGATTTAATAGAAACAGCATTTTTTTTTATTAATCTCATTGATAATCGAGAATTGACTACTAGAGCTTACTGTGGGACTAGATTGATTTTGTGTGAGGTTGTCCAATGTTTATTTTATTTATTTATTGACCGGTTAAAATTCTGTAAATAATCGCATGTCGTTTTACTGCTTGTGACTTCTCCATACGGACAGATTTGGATTGATCACCCGCTATACAAAATAAAAAATGTGGTATTGTAAAAATAGGACCAGAATTGATTCTCTTCAATGCATAAATATTTACCTCGCTATATTGTCGCCTTGCGCGTTGCATCCACGTATCAAACTCGATGAACGTGTATGGACGTGTCACTGTATTCACCTGGGGACCAGACCACATCAATTAAGGCTAAATCCGTTCAAAAATGCTGATTGTTTTAGACATTTTTCTCTATGACCAAACATATTGTAGCCCTGCAAGGGGTTTCACAACCCACGCCATATCGTCGGGGACAGTGCAATACCGCGTAAGTAACAAGTGTAGATACGACTCAATACTCAAACAAATGCTAAGTATTTTATTGAAATGAAAACTTTATCGACATTTGTTATTTACGCGGTATTGCACTATCCCCGACGATATTGCGGATTTTCAATGGCACTAAATTATTTTACTGGCAACGACAAATTTTTGGTAACTGACGTTGAAAGTCGGTGAATGTCACTGATATAAACAAATAGGAAACAGGACTAAATAATCCGCAAATTTCTAGTATTTTTTGCATAATAAAGCTAAATCTATCCACAGTGATGAAAGTCAAGTTTTTTCTAAAGGATTCAGTATATATTTCGCAAGATGAACGAAGGATTGAGCAGCATTCCGGTAAACAATGTTTTGAAATTTTGATAATGGCAAATCCTTGACTGACGTTTAAAATGCAAGTATGACGTATGCACATTATTGCCATATGGAAGCTGTTTGTAGCGCCACTATCCCTGGGCCGGACCGACGCTTGCTAGGCTATACTTTGCCATTGTGATTTATTGGTATATATTTAAAACCTACAGTTTAAATATTTATTTCATTGATAATTCATGGTTCAAAAAGTACTGGAAATTCACAAAAATCACACAGAAAACTGGTTTTTAGCATTCCGTATTCCAAAGGGACCCTATTAATAAGACTCTGCTGTGCGTCTCTCTGTCTGTCTGTCACCAGGCTGTATCTCATTCACTGATAGCTAGACAGTTGAAATTTTCACAGATGATGTATTTCAATTGCCGCTATTACAACAAATACTAAAACAGAATAAAATAAATAATTAAGTGGGGCTCCCATACAACAAACGTGTTCGGTTGCCTTAACTTTGCACCTCATTTGTATCCTTAACAAACTTAACCCGACCAGGTAAGATGTTTGTACAAGTGTTTGTACGGAACCCTCGGTGTAGACTTGGCCGGTTTTTTATAATTGCATACCCTTCCCTATCTTACCCTTTTCCCGTACTGCTGGTAGAACTCCTGGGCGATCTCTTCGAGGTAGCTGAAGGCGAGTCGCTTGTTGTAGTTCCTCTCACACAGCACCAGGTAGCAGATCTCGTTCTCAATGAGGTAGCTGGAACGTTAAAAAGGACACTTAGTAGCGCTTCTAATATTTTATCCTGAGAGGTATATTTCTTGCTTTTTTTTTTAAATTTTAAATTTCGATTCCTAACAGATAAGTTTCATAGAGCAGTCCCGTCTTCAAAAAGGTAGAAACTATCGATGAAGATATTCCGAAAGAGACAGACATATGCGTGAAAAACTTTACGTCACAATCAGTAAGTGCCTAATTAGCTGAGAAGCAAAACTATGTAAGTTTATGTATAATCAATCGTTTATGAGAATACTAGCGACCCGCCCCGGCTTCGCTCGGGTGCAATGCTGATACTAAATGAAAAGTGTTTCTTTACTATATGATGCATGTTTTATACATATAAACGTGCCTCTTGAATCACTCTATCTATTAAAATACACCGCATAAAAATCCGTTGCGTAGTTTTAAAGATCTAAGCATACATAGGGGCAGACAGACAGAAGAGAAGCCGAAGCCTTTGCCCGAAGGTTGACTGGTAGAGAATGCCTCATGGCATTAAGTCCGCCTCTTGTACGATAAGTTTTCTTTTGTGCAATAAAGATTAAATAAATAAAGAGACTTTGTTTTATACTATGTAGTATAGTAGTATAGCAGTAGTTTTTGAAAAAAAAATTATCAATGATAAACTGCATGTTTTAAATATATACCAAGAAATCGCAATAGCCCTGTTCTAAGTTGTAACATTGATAATAATTATGTTAACAAGAAAAAATTCATGCAGAAAACTATTTTTTTCAACTTATTTTCACGCACGCAATAAAAGCATGAAATAGCTATCTAGAACCCAGGGAAAAGTATTCACTTCAAAAAGTTGGTTGAAATTATCAATATATTTGTCATAATATGAAAAAAATAAATTTTAAAAGGAATAAGGCCTTATGCCAGCCAGCTTTAGGGTCAGGCAACTAGTGCTCACTCAGTGCTGGGCCATAATCCTTTGATGAATTCTAAAAATACTCGCATAGCTACTCAATAAATAACAATCATGCGTCAAAATGTCTACAGTATGAGTATAATATTGAATAAAGCAAGTCATCCTTTGATTGGGTAATCTAGTTAATAAACTTACAGAAATTAGTCACTTACAAGTAACTACCTATCTATATAGCGTCCTCGTTGACATATCAATCAATGGCGATTCTGGCTCCACAACCTACATGAGCGTCGGTCATGTGCATGAATGTGGTTTGCAAAACCAAATTTGGTTTAGAAGGTTGAGTTTGGGACTCGCATAATCTTAAATTAAACACTAAGATCACTGTGTGCAAAGCAGTTATCTTGCTGATTCTGCTATACATGTAAATCATGATGTAATAACAACTTTTAACCGTTGACTAAATGTGTTGGTAACACTAGCATAGACTCAAACATAGACAGAATTTTTGCCTTAAGTTCATAAAAATTTAGAATAATGTACAATCAAGGATTACTTGTAAAGGTCATCTATATTCAGATTTTACTTATGTAGGCCTTCGGATTGAGTTTAGTGTTGATAAACCCATCTGTTAGTGTCAAATTGCAAGTACTATCATAAGTACAGTCATAAGTATATAGTATACATGTAATTTGAATCAGTAGAAAGTGTTGGTAACTAAAATTATAATTAATCAGGTCAAGGGTTTCAATTATCATTATTCAGGTATCCATATGTATTCTATTAAATAGGCCTTCATTTCACAATAGTATTATGCCAATTTCAATCTCGCTAAACTATTGGAACATATCCAATGGCAATAAACGATTAATCTACAGAAAATAAAGTGTTAAAATGTGTTTTTTTTTGTCTTTACGAGTTATCACATAATGCCTAAGTATGATGCAAGTTTGATGGTAGTCAAAAAAAATAAAATTAAAAAGCAACTCACTGGAACAAGAAAGGTCCGGATTCGATCGAGCATCTGATCGGAGACTGCGGTCCTAATTTTCGAAACAGCATCTTCGCTTGATTTTGGTACTCCAAAATATTGCAGCCGCTCTGCAGACCGCAACATAAATTGAAAAAACAAATTAGAATAACATGATAACACAAAAATATGGATATTTATAAACTAGAAATGGTTTTATCTGGTATTTAGAATACCTGCTCATCATCCTGCATAGTTGCGGCAAGAGGTAGCCCGTCGACCACTCGCGCTATCATCGTCATCAGAACCATTTTGATTTTTCAAGCGGTTTACAGTTTAAATACGCAATTAATACCGTCCCGGCACAGGATAATTGTCTAATGAGCAGTGTACGGAACAGGATCGAATTATTCACATAACAATAGTATATTTTTTCACATTTCAGCGGACTGTGGCTACCCAGCTGTATAGCTTTTACTATACACGTCACCGTAGTTAGGTATTTAGTTTTGACAACCGTCACGTCAGCCGGTCTATGGTCTATCATGCGTTCACAGAACAATGTTTGTTAAGTTAATTTGCATAAGCAACAAAATAATCACCTTTGATTATATAATGAATACTAAATTAAATCGTTTACTGTTAATGTTTGATAATGTTGTACTTAATTAAACTAAAATTCGCTGTAATAGTCAAAGGCGCCATCTAGTGTGGAGTAGGCGAATTTTTACAAGTTGCTTTGACTTTTACCATCTTTTACGTAGTTTATCTTGCGGTCACAAGACAGCGTTCTGAAAGAATGGATAGTCCTGTGTCTTGCTACTAGATGGCGCTTTACTTTAATGCTCTCACCAGTGATAAAATATATTCGTTAATAAATGGCTATTTAATGAAGGCTAACCTTTAAATTTAATTTAAATAATTGTACCTATATCAAGTGACTGAAATGCCATACGATAAATGAATAAATGGGAAACTATGTCGTGACAAGAAGGGGTCGCTTCACGCCGTGAGCCGCGTTAACAACACAGATGCACCAGCGTGCAATTTCGCGTGTTCATAGCTAGTTCTGCCAGTAGCACGCCTCAACCGATCACATCCCCATGCCAATGAGGAATCAATATGAATTTATGTTTCTAGTCAGAAATAACCCATCATTCCTAGAGAAAAGTTGCACATTTGTCTGTAGCATAATGAAAGTTAATGTTTTCCCCGCTTTGTACGGGTATCGCAACGGCAAAGTAAACGAAATTCAGTATGATTTTTTTCCGTCATACCTGCCTACGAAAAAAAATAACGCATAAGAATACAGCATACATAACTTTTAATTTGCTAATTTATAGAATCAGATTACAGTATTAATTTATCAAGAAGAAAACAGGTTTGTTGGGTATACCTTTCTCATTGTACTTTTTTCGTATGTGAACAGAATTGCATATATATTATATTATCAAATGTAAGTATAATTTGCGTACAAAAAGTAATGTTTCTTGTCATGTGGTTCTTGGGAGACTAGGGTATGGACGAAAAACAACATTGTATTTTATAGTGGATATTTTATTAACTGTATCATCATGCATCAAGTTTATGTGCTAAATCATTTACACTTATAACTAGCTATACATAGAAAAATAACTTAACTATGGGAAAGAAAGAAAAATACACTTTTGTAGAGATAACAACTAAATTATTTTTTATAATTAATATTTAACGTAACGGACTTTAACTGATTAAAACTAGTAGATACTAGCAAGCGCCCGCTCTCAGAGCGAGACAAAAAAAGTGGGCGGGGACAGAAAGATCCAGCCATACAGAACTAACATTAAAAATTCCCGAAGGGTACGAATTTCCTAAATTTTTTTTAATACGACATTTTTTAAAATTTAATTTAATGTAACAATTGAGTACGTACATTGAAATATTTAATAACGTCGAAAACTTCAGTGCGTGCCGCGGCGCGGGTAGACGGACTCCAAAACTCCCAAAACTACCATATCGATCCGAAAACTACTAAAGATATCCTGAACTTTCAAAACACTGCGGTCATTGGAATCTACTTAATATGCTGAAACTACCGGCTTTATAAATTAAAACTCAAGCTATACCGTTTTTAATTTTGCTGTTGTAGGTCGTGTAAGTATTAGAACAGAAAACGTACAACGCAAACAATGGCATCTGACACATGAGGCTCTCAGTTATCATGAGCGTGACCGTACTAGCGAGAGCGTAAACGATTTGTACGGCGAACACCGCGCCCCTAGCGGTCACTTTGTAGAACTTCTCTGTCACTGTAAACTCAAAACTCATGGTAAGGGTATTAGGAGCTTTGACTATGCCAGTTGGGAGTCCAGGAGGTCCGTCTGCACACACTCGCCAACCTTAATCCAAGTCACTAACCTTCCTCCTCGATCTCTGTCCGGCCTAAGCCGTGTGCGTCCCATTTTTTAATCTCGAAAACCTCACACCAAATATGGCTTCCAATTACAAATATTTTTTTTAAAATTCTACGACTAGGCTCGATTTTCGAGGTGCTGATAAAATTTACACTGATAAGTACATTATTTTATTAAACTTTGATTTTTAACAACATCAATTCGACTAAAGATACGACAGAGCATCGTTTTAAATGCTTGCTCGAACATCCCGGTAACCTTCGAGGAGCTAGCTTCGATCCTGAGAGCTCTCAACCCATCACGTGGTCCAATCATTACATATAATTTACTTACATATATCCATTTACAATAAAATATCTAATCTAAAGAACGAAATTCCCTATAATGTAAAACATTGAGGCGTCGGCCCGGTCCGCGCGGTTCGACGACGAGCGAAGCGCGTCGCGGACCCGGCCCACGCGCGTACACGTATCGTTTATCAGAGAGAAATAAATAAGTTAATCTATTAATTATATTTACAAAAGCATTACAAGTGCCGAAAAGTAAATTTTGAATCCTAGCTATACAAAAATACGATTAAATCCACATTATTTAGAAGGTACATATATATCAAATTTCAATCACATGGGACACTGGATTTGTTCTAAGAATTGGACACTGAGATCTTTTATAGAATTTACACTTAACACACTGGGTGTATAGATACATAAATATATATTACCTGTTTTGCCTGGATTGGTCTGTTTAATTAATATACAATTTTGAAGTCTGCCGGTCCCACATTCCTCATAGCACCTTCTTGCCTGTAACTATCAGAGCGCGCACTCCCCACGATATATTTAACATTCTTACACTACATAATTGATATAATTATTTCGAATACAATATAAAAATTACATAATAACATCGGAGAAGTTACTGGCGCAGTGCGAGCTCCGAGCAACATTGGACTCTTCCTAACTTTCTACTCTGGACCATTCGATTCGAAAATACATATAATGAAAGCGGCAATGGCTAACTAATTGACAGCTGGAAAGGACCAATCGCGGCTGCGCGCGCGCCACACAGCCAATCAGGGAGCGGCAGCCGGGCACTGACCAATCACAGCGTAGTACTCTGCTCGCTTCTCGGTCATTTAGTTTGCAGCACGTAACTTTCAGTTTCAGAGTTGTACGAAAATAACGATATCTAGGCTAAAGTTTTTAAATCTATCTAGTTAAAAATTATCATGTTCTCTATAACATTGGACCACAAATCGTAATTAATTATTAATATTTAATTCAGGTAACAAAAAATGGGGGCGTCACGTCGCGTGAGTGTAAGTCTGAAATGAAGTAAGAGACTATTTTTGAAGTCAGTTACGTCATTTGGGATTTACAAGTTCGGCTGTTAGGGCTCTGATATGCAGTTGGCGGGACAAGGGTTCAAACGCTGATATGTCGATAAAATGTCGTATGCGCGACGCCCCCTTAAAACGTATTTAATATAATTATTAAATAAAATACATAAACTAGAGCAAGTACACTTAAAACAGGTCGCTTAAAAACACTATTTAAAATAATTAACACAATTAACGCACAAAATATCATCCCTTAATTAAAATATCAGATTTAAACAGAAGTTGGCAGTAGGTTTCAGTTCTCAGTAGTCGTATAGTGGCGCCGCCTGGCGATTGGCGAGCACAACCAAAACTCGGCTCACAAAACTTTAAGTTAGCTATTAAAATGTCCTCAACTCTCATAACATATAATTAATTATACATAACGACATTATATGCGAGCATCCGCTCCTATGAAGTCATAAAGTGAATATGCATAAAGCACCAAGTATATATATAATTATCTGGGAAGAAATAGAAGTAATATGATATTTTCGTTACTATATTAAACGTTCAGTTTACGTAAATATGTATTTATTGTAAACTCTTATAAGACTATTAATAGTTTCTTAATGTTGTATAACTGTAGTTTCAAGTAGTAAAGTGTATATAGTTATGAAGTATAGTTTGTAGTCTGAGGTAGGAAGTGCGGCTGTCCGCGGCGTGGGCCGGACTACCACGACTTTCAGGAAACAAGTATATACAGAAACATTATTAAACATTTAAAAATTCGCTTGAACATTATACAAAAATGGCTCCATCCTATACCGCGTAGCAAATTTAGTACTTTTCAGTGAACCCCCTAAATATATATAAACATTTGAGCAATCATTTTCGTCTCCCCATATTTTTGTATAAATATTAAATTCAACGACATTTTTCATTCACAATTTAGTATTATCCACGTAGAATTAATCACGAAAACACTCTTAAGCGAATAGAATGCGATGAATGGTAAAATAGACGAATTTACTAAAAGTGATTCAATGCTGAAGTGAAACGTTAGTGCTAACGCTAGTGTCCTCTCGCACTGAAGATTCTATTCCTCACTCTAAGCCAGCGAGCAGTCGATCTCGACGATGTCCTTGGGCACGTCGACGAACTGGTAGACGAGCCGCTGGCCGTCCACCTTGGCGAGGATGCCGCGCTGGTAGTAGTAGCGGAGAGCCCGCCCCATGGTCTCGTAGTTCATGTCTGGCTTGTTCTTGTGCAAGCCCCAGAGGCGCGACACCGCCTTGGAGTCGACGAGCTTGAAGACGCCCTTCTCACGATTCGTCCACTTGATGTAGCGGGGGCAGTACTCCCGATCTTGGAGGAGTTTGAGGAGGAATTCCCAGAGGTAAGTGGTGGAGCCCTCGCGGCTCTTGCGCTTGACGCCTGGGGTGGGCGGGGCGTCGGTCCGCGGCCTCTTCTTGGGCTTGAGTTTGTTGTGGTGGTGGTGCCGCTGGTAGTCTCCGAAATCGAACACGGAGTAGGGGAGGTCGTGGTCGGGCAGGGGCGGCGGCGCGGGAGCCGCGAAGTGGTGCGTGGTCCCGCCGCCTCCGTAGCCGTAGCCGTAAGCCTCACGCTCGCTCACGGCACCCGCTGGAAAGAAAACACATTATAAATATAACTATTCAACATTCTAAAGTTTGGTCGTAACTATGATCATTTGGGTCAATGTCAGTCACTGTCGGAACGTATACTATGAAGCAGATACTGATGTCATACAACCACTAAATTTTAAATTTGTAGTACCTCAAAAAGCTTTTATATTATTTTATTAGAATTGATAGTAGCAGAAATAAATCGAATTAAAAGTGAGACTGGCTAGTGTCTGACGTCCAGGTATACTCGTACGGATTCTGACCTATCTTTAATAGCTTTCGGTTTCTAGTTTAGATTAGATGGAATGGAATACAGAATAACGGCTTTTCATTAGTGGTTTGCCTGCGACGACCGTGCTGCTAATGTAGAAATATATAATGGCAGGACCATCGTATCCATTTGCGATTATATTGCATAAATTATACGTGAATTGTTAAAGGTAACATAATTAAAATTACGTACACAGTTCAACCACCTCATGACATTTCAAAGTTAAGCAAATCAATAGCTCACAAGTGGCTTGCAGATAAGTGTATACAATGTTATTATATTATATGTTACTGAGCACCAATTTTTAGATAAAGATGAAAGTCATTTGAGTTTGACGATACAAAGCCGTTTTCATACGCCGCATATGTAATAGATAAAATTCCTACTTGAAAATTAAGTAATATGAAATAAAAAATAAATTAGATTGTGTATCTGAGTATAAATATATTGCCTCCAAGAGCCGTTATCAATGATAAGATTTTATTCAACGGCTGAACTGGGGTGTACCACAAGGCACTCCTTTATGTCCCAATTTGTTTCAAGTCAAATTGACGGTCAAAATCGAAGCTCGTATGTAGTGCTATTATTCAATTGCGTATATTGCACGTCCGTAAGTTTCTAAGTGGACAAGTAGGCCGGGAACTAGCAAACTTCGAGCAAGATAGCTATCCGTTCCAGTTCCCCAAGTTACAGGCAGCTACGAGGAAACCCGCAAGTTGGTGAACATGAATCTTGCTACATGCACGTAAAGTTTAATTTCGGACGCAAAGCATCCATTCAGTCATTGATTGAGTTTGGTAAAGTTACAATGGCTTTCAGATTCAGTTTGTTTAATATTATGTAAAGCAGATATGCTCCAAAAAATGCTTACTAAAAGCACTAAAATGTTTAGTTTAGCAACAGTTACGGGATATCCAAGGAATTTGTGTCAGATTTTCCATGGTCTATAAAAAAGTGATAGTCTGTGGACACAATCGTGTGACAGCGTCCGGTACACGTGACCCCAATATAGTGTCGCCCTCTGTTATCTCGTTACGTAACAGGGCGCTGCGCTGACGCTGACCTTACTTAACACGTTGCGCGGTGCGTGGATGAATTCCAAATTTAAACAGTTACGTTCGCCGGCTTCATATTTTAATCGCGATTTTGCCGCACTACTACAATACCTACCACTTGTGCAGTCAATATTCGAATTGCTTATGTTTTAAATTTAAATTCAGCCGGTGGTTCGTATTTTGAATGCGTCCTTTCTCATAAAAGTACTAGTCTAATCTAATTTAGGGCTTTTGTTTTAAATAGCATATTATACAATAATGGCATATCAGTTTTAGCTCATTTATCAATGAAATAATATAGTTACCTTTACGTAAGTGTTTTACTTTAGCTGTACTTTTTATTTATATGTAAGTATCTAATATTCTCAAGACGATTAAGCTTGTCTTAAAAACGTGACCAATCGAGATCGCGTTTGGGATGCACCCATTGCCAAGGTGACTCGGCGTGTTTATTTTATAAACATTTTTGTTGATAACACAGATAAGTGATGTTACATAAGTTATTTGTTTAAGTATTCAACTTATCCAAGTATTTGTTAAATTAAATGCTTTAACCGTCCTGTGAAATCCTTTTAAGAATAGGATGTCTGAAACTCCCCGGCGTAAATTTCAAATCCACAGTACTTATAATTTGTAATTATACCGCTGTGATCATGTGTTTTGAGTTCTCTTTCTAATTTTGAATGAACCACACTGAAGATTATTAGTTACATTTATTTTTCATTCAAAATAGGTGCACCGTAGGTCAGTTTGCAGAAAATCGACCATCGTAATACTTATTTCCAAAATCGACCATGCGTCAAGCATTTATAAAAGCAAAAAGAAAATAACGCAACCTATGTCGTCACGGGCTTAACCAGCAAATCTAATGCGAAAGTGCCACAGAAAGCGAAACGCCGACGGCGCGGGCGCACGGCGAAGGTCAGCCCGTCGCCGTCGTTTCCTGGTCATTGGCTGCGCGCGCTGTGGCGGGCCTTTCCGGTCGTGCAGGATAGAGGATACCGGGATACGAGGATATGGAATCCGTCACGATTAGGTACTGCCAAGTCCACTATTCTATGGGCTAAGACAGTTTTACTAAGAATATGGGAACTTCAGCAATTTTGGCTTTGGAGACACGGGCATTGATAGCTATGTTTTTTGCTTAACTAATGAAATAATCGAAAACTGACTTGGGTTTATCGGTAATCGGGTCCATATGATTATTTTATTTGTAAAAAAGAGGTACCTAAGAATAAAAGAAATCTAGAATTTTAGATATCACTTCATGTTAAATATATTAAATTATGATTCAGATTCTTCAAACATTATATGCTCCGTCAATGTGATTGATTCTTATTAGGAAATATTGTCAATAGTAAACACAATTTATGAATTGTGCTCGTAATTACTTAACTCTCCGCATTGGTGTTTCATTATTTCATTAAAATTACATTACTTTCATTCACCCACCAGGAAATTGATAAAACTCAAACACGCTTCCTCCTAGCACAGATAAAACTATATTTAATCGTTACCGACTGTTGCTGTGAGGAATACGTTTTATCTATAACTTGTATCGCTTGCCAAAATAGATGATAAAATTTTAGCAAACTGATAAACCGAGATAATGCACCATTGGTGTTATGTTTGCGCTGACGCAAGTGGATTCAGGTAGTTATCTTCAAAATAAACAGGTCGGAAACGAATTGTAGCCACCTACGAACACCTGAGGGAAAAGGATCCAAACTAAAACCTCACTTCAATTGAAATTGACAGTTCTACAACGTACACGTGTGCTTTAAGTTAAATATAGACTATATAGCTCATGTTGTTTTCTAAGATTCCTTGGCAACTGTAACCATTTTGAAAATAAATATAAGAAGGAAATTCTTTATGATAATAGGTAGAAACCTAAATCAGAATCAGGCATAATATCACGCGTGGAAATCGAAGAAGCCTATTGTGTATATATTTCGTTTAGGAAATATCGTCTTCAATGGATAACTTGGCGAATGAACACTACAAACACCGGTATCTTTTAATACTGAACGCACGGTTTTTATGTCAGTCTGAACTATAATTAGCAATCACTAACGTCTATTAAAAACATTATAACAGTATTAACATGAACCGTTCCCGTCTGAAAGCCTGAGAACTACAAAAAAAAAGCGCGTTCTATATATAAACTGCAAGATCAAGGCTACCCACCCTACGGTCTTAGAACCCAGTGCTAACTAGCCGACAAAGTTACTGGAAAGCCGCAGGCGCGTTCAATAGGCCGAACGGCATAGCATATAACTCATAGCTACACTTGAAAGCGAATCAGCTCTCGAACGCAAAGATAATTTTGCGAGGCTATCGCAAAAAGAACAACTAGCTATCCATGCAGCTTTACGATACTGGGCTTAGGGTGGGTATTCCTGTTGCGCGTGCTTCGTTTTATTCCCGGATGCAAGTATGTGAGTGGGAAGGGGGGAGGAGGGGGCAGAGGAACCGGTTGGCGTACCCTGTATATGGGTTGCCCCACAAACCCTGTGTGGCACTGCGGAACGCGAAAGTGCATTCGAGGGCCCTGCTGTTCAGGGAATCTATGATATGTAACAATGATGACGGACTATTCTTTCAAAGTATAAAAGCAGCCTTTGTATTTCGGTGTGTTTATTGTTTGTTAATTTCAGTTCATTTTACTTACGTAAATGCAGTGTCATCTATCAACAAAATAACACCAAGTATGTTCTTAAAATAAGAGGCTCAACATTTTGCTAGTAGTTTGAATCGATTTTCAGTCGAGTGTTTTAATGGTCAGAGATAGAGCTACCTCGGTACGTAGAAATAGTAATTGAAATATTCATTTATAACTATCGCCCACTTAGTGCGAGTCCTTATTGCACCCGCTTTAAAAATATCTCACCTTTCATACAAATTGTAGCAATTGACCACATTTCATATTTTTAAGACTATCATTTTATTACTTTTCTGAATTCTGCTTAAAAAGATGAAGTAATCTCTGTTTTTATTTATTTTCTGAGATGATTATATATTTTATTATTAATTTATAAAAACATACTCATTTTAAAATGTGGCAACACCAAAACCAGAACTTAATGGAGCGGTTACTTTAGTCGGTTTTCTTATTTAAAAAAACTTAATATAACTCGATATGCATCTGTCATCTGTCAACGTCAAATACAAAAAAAAATATTTTTTTCGCTCTTTGGTTTAGACAACAACCCTATTCAGCCCGTATTGTCTTAGATTGCAGTTATTTGATGTATTTTCTTATATTTCTTTAAATACAGAAGAATAAATTCAAAGTTTTTTTAAGGTACACGACATAAAGCCCTGTCGATCTCTATATTAATTTCCACCTGTTATAAATATGAAATGTTGTCAATTAACGGAATTAAACGGAAAGTCGATGATACCATTGTCACACGTTACGCAAGCTTATTATTCTCGTTACTGTTACACGTGCCTGCGGGTGAACGACCTCCGATAAAAGCGCGAAAATACGCGTTAGATGATTTGCAAGATGGCAGTCACACCGGCACTAATTTGTTTTTGTTTGCTGTCACGCACTCGCGTACTGAAATATTATTGGTGACCAGTATTTTTTTCATTATAAGTACGCAAACAAGCAAAATTAATAATACTACAATTTGTTATAGGTAATGAAGCTACTATGGGATCTAGAATTACTCTAAATCGTTTCCAAAGGTACCAACTAAGCTGACGACATAATCTATTTTAACTATCTAAATATCATAAACCCTCCGTGATGCGTTCAAGAACCGCACATTATGACCACCATAAAAATAGACTGTTTTGTTAGAACAAATTTCTTATCTGTAAAAATGTTATTATTGCTAAATAATAACATCGAATTCGAAAAACAAAGAAGTTTGATTTGACCTCTATTCTAATATCAGTCGAGATGACGTTTAGTTCGAAATGAATTGTCAGTTTGCATGAAATTTGACAAATGTCGCACCTAAGTAAGATATCGAACGATATGATTGTTGGGGCTGACTCTAGGTTGTCTCTAAATAAAAAATAAAAACTATGACAGCTGACAGAAAACTTCATTACCGCCATTACCGAGTAAAATTTGTCTGTGCGGCTCCTGAATGCATCATGGAGGCTTATGATATGTGGGTAGATAAACCAGACGTTAAATAGGCTAAAAGAATAAAAAATATAAACCATATTTATTGATAGCTTGTGGTCACCTGTTGCTCCACTTTGACCAACGTTGATTACGCCCTATTTAAAAACCTTGATAAAAGTGACACGAATTATTTGAATATAGCTCTTAACGAGCTGCAATAAGTTTCGTCGCGAATAACTGTGGAATTTGCACAGTAGAGTTCCGACGGCCTACTTATTTGTGGTTATTTCCGTAATATCCGTCAAAGGATCCGTTGACGTATTTATCATAATTGCCAGCTAAATACTTACTCATACTTTAGGGATATGTATACATAATAAAAAAAAACTACTGCGATGTATCCATCGAATTAGATGTCAATCAATATTTATGAGTGAAGTATATTTCATATGGCAATAATGTACATACGTCATATATTTGCATTATTAAACGTCATTCAATAGCTATTTGTCAAGGATTTGTCATTAACCAAATTCAAAACAATGCTGCTTAATACTTCTTCAATACTGAATCCTATTAAAAAAACTTGACGTTCATCACTGTAGATAGTTTTGGCTTTATTACTTATACAATAAATACTTAAAATTTGGGGAATATTTAGTCCTGTTTCTTCCTTGTTTACATCAGTGACATTCACCGACTTTCAACGTCAGTTACCAAAAATTTGTCGTTGCCAGTAAAATAAAATTATTACCATTAAAAATCCGCATGGCGTGGGTTGTAAAACCCCCAATGGGGGCTATCACAATGATGACAGAAAATTGTCTACTACTTAAAGTTAGAAACGTGTGTGAACACGTCCTTATGATGAAAACGCGTAACAAACAAGTGTATCGTCATCAAAACGTGTCTAATAATAACGCGTTTTTTCTGTGAACACAAACAGACTTTCGTCGCAGGAGCAATTAGGAAATTCGCGCTTTTGAAAAATCAAAAACTTTTTTATTTAGTCTATGACTTTTTTTTGAATAGTTACACGTTATTACAACGACTGAGGTAATATGTTAAGACAGTTGGGACTTTAGGATCTAAACGGAAGTTTTACATTTTTCTCATGTGGATATTATTCTTATTTTCCCGTTGTGCCCCACTGTTGTGAATAATTCAAACAAAATAACTCAACGTTAGTTATTCCGATGGGGCATAGACCACACGTTTTCCATATATTTTTTAAGCGAAGCACAGGTCGCGGGGACAGGTTCTCGCAACCAGGCCAAGGCAGGCGCTTGACGCAATCTCACTTATCTATTATAAATCATTGTTATCATACTATACTATGTACTCGTATATTTAGCTTTCCTGTTTAGACATAACAGGAAAAAGCGAGCCGTGACGTCACGAGTTAGGCGGGAAACTAGGACATTAATCCGACATAGATTCTAAAAGTGTTTATGGTCGATCGAATCATTCGCGGTATATTCGTTCCATAGTTGTCTGGGTCATAGATAGGTTACATCCGGAATTGGATTTTGGTCAATGTAATAAAATTATACAACGCGAAATTCCGTCGAGTTTGAAATCTGTCTCGAAAAAATATTTGTAGAATGTTCTGTGTGTTTTCATTATCTGTTTATTCGATGCAGGGAGGAAGAGGTTTATTTTGATATGTTGTGCAAGTATTTATATTAAAATAACTAATGCATCCTGGACAAACTGCTGTTGTGATACCAAAAAGAGGTATTAATGAATTAGAGCTAGCCCTATTTAGTAACAAAGCCAAATACATAAAAGTGCATGCTTCCCTGCTGTATGTTAGGAACCGTGCTAATACCTAATAGCCAAAGCTGCAGTTTAAATATTAAAAAAAAACGACAGCTTTGGGCTTAAGCTTACTAAAATCTTAAACTGAACACCTTTGACAAAGAAGGAAAGTTATAGACAGAGATATAATGTTCTCCGGGAATTAGATAAGTTCAGAAATAGGTCCCCAGTGATCTTCAACTAAGTTTCGTTTTGGGCACGATTCGGATGTTGGAGTTATACTTATTATTGATCTTAATCTTATAATAATTCTAGAAATCTACGGGTATAGATAGGCTTTATTTTTTCTACAAAAACTCAGAGCAAAAGATCCGACGTAACAGCCATTGCGCTACCGAGTTATCTGAAAAGTTAGTGTCAGTTCCATTAATTGGTAATCTAGAACTCTAGCCCAGAAGCCAGCCCCTTAGGTAACCGAACGCAGTGATGTCATTGTCGTAGGCTTGTGACCTTTACAATCCAACGTTTCCGTTCCAATGCATTTGGATTGTTAAACGCACATTTGCATTTTGTTTTCGTTGTACCATTGAATGCACCGCTTTGATTCTTAAAGCCCCAATCGATTAATAGTTTTAGTTTATTTTATTTAGTTATTCTCAAACCATTTTGATACGTGATATTTTTTTTATAGAATGTAGTTTTTTATGTTGAATAAGGGCTTTATTATTCGCGATAATAAGCAAAGCATGATTTTTTATTTGTATTTTGTTGAAAATTGATGTATTTGTTGTATTCAAATCGTTCCGTAGAAGCATTAGAGTTGCATAAAAAAATATTTTAATATTAATGGTTTACCATAGACACTTTTAACTTTTTAATCTCGACGATAACACCGACCGGCCGCGGTGGCAGAACAGTTGCACAAATACAACGTTTGCTTACGGCTACCAGAAGGTTGTTTTGCAATATGTATCTAACCTTATACGACGACTGATAGCGAGGCCCCCCGTACAATCTTCATTGCGAGTATGATGACTTGGCAACCCCATTCTCATCATTTTGAGGTTACCTATATACGAGATGCAAAATTTACTAATAATTCAGAGCATACGTTATAGACCTTATAGATAAAATTACTAAGTGCCTCGTCAGGTTCTTCTTCCTTAGCAATAATAGACTGGTTTAAGTAGACTACTGTTTTAAGTGGGCTACAACTCATGGAACCTATGAAAGATTCTAGGATTTGCGAATAAAATGATCGTCAATCCAGTTTTAACTGCTTCAAGGCGGTTGACGTGACACAGTTGGTGCAGGTATCTTTAAATACTTAATGTAGATCGTAGATTGAAATCCTTGACGTTAGATGCATCTTCTGATATTAATAAACATACTTTTTAGAAATAAGGGAATTAAGAATGATAATTGATAAGCATAGAATATTGTGGCGTATTCCTCAAAGAAAAATGCTCACTATCGGTGTTTCCAAGATTTACAAGAAACGGAAAGTAAATTTTAATCAAACACAGATCGCTTTTGTACAAACAATGTTTTCCGTGTCCGTGACAATGGGTTTTTTCAAAATGGCGAACGATGAAATTTGCGGCTGTTCAAACAGTTTAATTTGATGAAGAATTACTGTGATGTTACAAAAATCACGCAAATATAACGCGACGCGGATTTTGTAAATTATTTATGTATGGGCTAAACTTAGTCGCAAGTTATTTACTTTAAGTTTCCCGTTACAGCAAATTGTATGTCATCTCTTGTGAAAAGTCACGCTTATTAAAAACGCTTGCTTAGATTATGAACACGAAAATTATTGCAAAATTTCCAAACACGATCGCAACTACCTCAAGCTGAACCAAAAACCGATGTGTACCGAAACGTAATATGAGATACTTAATCGCAGCTTCTTTTCTTCCTCATCTTAAAGCATAGTTAGTTAGTTTTTCAGTGGTTTAAACGAAGACCTACGTTGTAAGTGAGGCGATAGATATTAATAAAACGTAGATTTTTCGGATTTGCTATTCCAGGTCTGCTCTTTGTGGTATCTTAACTCAGCCGCACATGATCCTGACCTCGCCCAACCACTTCGCCTAAATAAAGACGTCTCTGATAAAGTGCATCCGGCCATTTATTCGCACTAACAAACGAAAACATAGACGATAACCTGTGGGGTATCGGTTAAAAATGTCGCTAAGTACACCACTGCTGTCAAAGTACCTACTTTTTTAACTTTCTCACGTGTCATTTTAATAACGGGATAAGAGTCATGTAAATACGACTTATTTAAAATAATATTAGCTTCTAAGGTTTTAAAGGAATTTATCCTAATCATTTCAACGTACGTCTACTTATTCCTGCTGCCACCATCATGTCAGATAACTTTTTAAAACCGGTGCTCCGTAGACTACGGCAGGTGATCATTCAGCCGAGCTCACCAGAACAGCGAGTAAAGTGTTCAAATAATGAGCAATAATTACTAACTGTAGGCACCGTGCGAAATAATAGATCTATAGGTTATAAATTATACTAATTTTCCATAGTTTATGTATTTTAAAGAACTACCTAAGAAATGCAAACATTTTTGATGCTGTTGTCATTTTCTAATACAGTTCAAACTAAATTGCGATGCAGACATTCTGGTGTACCTACTGCAGCAATAATTTCAACAAACTTTTCTGTCCCATCTATCTGCATCCTCTTTCTGAATATTAAATTTTTCTTTATTTTGAGACCAAGCTCAAAGGCGAAACTTGAGGCATGTACTTCGCCTTCGCCCAAAGCAATATTTGGAAGTTAGCATTTTGAACCCCGTATTAACTCCCTCGCTGTGTTTGTCTATGGATTCTTGCTACAGAACAGCTCAATAAGTGTGAATCCGTACTTTTGACTTACCCGCTGTTTGTCAAGCGGTATCGACCATTTTAATCGACTTACACGCGATTCGGACGACCAAGGTGAGTAGAGTTCGAATACCCCGTTTGCGTAAACACTCGCAACTAACAAAATAACGCTATCGATTACATTTCCAGCGCAATATAGGTACCTATTTTTTATATTTTATTTACTTAACAGATATGTTACATTTATAAGGATATATTATATTATGAAACTAATAAAAAGTAGCAATACAGCGATGGAAAATGTTTGTTTTTACTCTCCTGTTGTATATTACTTAAAGGTACTTTTTTTAGTAGACATGCTATTTGTTTTCTTTTTGATGTATTTTTACAACTGAAAGATATGAAGTCATGGTTTCGTAAAAATTTGAGTATTCCATAGATGCAATTTCAAAGATAGGTGTGATCTTATTTAGGTACTGTAAACCACACATTACTTATATATTCGATATAAAGTATTGGAATAAAAAAGTGTGATAGAGATTATCGAGTCGAACACTAACCTGACCTAACTTGCACGACGTTACGCCCATCAAGCGTCGTAGGCTACGCTTCGTCTAATCTGAATTCAAAACAGCGTTCCAAATCACTGGCAAACAAAAGACGCGTGAATTATTCGAAAACGAACCGCTACATGACCGAACACAAATTTAAATAGAATTCTAAATTGAAAAATTAACCGAATTCTATCGTCCGATTGTTTTCGGAATGCAACTGAAATTGAAATAAAAAACAGATGAGCGATGACGGGACAGAATGTACCATAACCTAATATTAATATACAAATTTGTTCGAAATTGCATATACCGCAGGTGGAGTGGGGGGGGATAGACAGTGCGCGGGGCTGCTTGCGCCTCGGCGTGGTCAATGACACTGCGACATTGCATCAAGCGCGAAGGTCACCCCCGCGGCCCCGCGCCCCCGCGCCCTCCGCGCCGCCGCGAATTCCTGCACTTCCCAAGACGCCATATTTGATCAATCAGACGTCTTTTGAGTTATAAAAGAGTATGCAGAAAATTTGTTTTTTTTTTGTATTTTACAATGTTACCAAGAAAAAACTTACTTCCACTGTATGACTGTTTGTTTAGGTCAATTAGTGAATATTATGGAAGGAGACTAGACTAGTTATTTGTCGTTTAATATACCAATAGTCCATCAAATCAAGTTGAATATTTATTAATAATAATGACTAATTAATTTTGCTTGTGAAATTTGATGCTGCCAAACTTAATACGTTCATCTGACATGTCTACTTATATAAAAGTGTAGTTTTTTAATGATCGTTGGCTATTAAATAGGATATGTGCAACTTTAACGTGTAATTGGAAACTATAATAGAAACCATTTTTTTTAAGACGCTGTTTATTAACAGTGGTTAGCCACAGTGACATTATGTTTACGCAGGGGGAGCTAGTTTACATTATAACCTAAAAACAAAGACATCGGCTGCTTCAAGATACCTTTTCAAATGCAAATATAGGACGCGACTCCACAGGTTCTTTACCCATATTGTTGCTGATGCGTGGCAAATACAACTGCATCTGTACAGAAGCCAAAAGAGCTTAAAGACGGCCGCGGTCGCTGCGTATACATCTTTCTACGTTGCCACTAAAATACATTACGTCAATTGCGTTCAGTCAATAATAATTGAAAATAAAGAACAATTAATATTATGCTAATACGTTTTTTCCTGACGTTTAGAATCGGTATAAGCCTTTGCATTGTAATTATATATTGATCTATCCTGCTGCGCATATTGTCTGTCTTTCTGCGGCAAAAAATTTGAACATAAGAATTTTAACCATTCATAATGTTTAATCTGATGAAAAACGAAAATAAATAGCTCGATAAAATGTGCACATTTTTGCTATTCGTTGAGGTTCCGAACTTTAAAAACATAGTTTGAAATCCTATTAAAAATCCTATTAACTGTCCCAATTACACAATTTTAAAAGGAACGAAAACGATTTAAAAGCTCATTACAAAAATGATTTATGTCGCTAGTACCAGTACCTACCTGAAAGCTAACGCTAAGCTAGGTAAAGCTAAGTTTCCTGTTTTTATTTTCCATGAGTTACTTATTGCAATTTCCGAGGGCAATCCGCAAAAACTTAGATGAGCCGAAAACCGAGATGACCGACCTTGTTTACTTTAAATCATGTTCGTGATGGACTTTGCCATGTATTTAGGCCGGAGGAAACTAAACAGGAAATCGATCGTAGAGATAAACGGAAAGAAAAAATTGCACGTAACACGCACCTTGGTCGAAACCGGGTTGGCGTTACTCTTCTATCTTCTTGTTTTTTTTTGCGTTCGAAGCAAAGGAATTGGGCTGAACTGCCGGGGTTTGTAATTTTGTCACACCACCAATTACCCGCTTATTAAAATATTTGATAGTCGCTGCGATTTTTCTTGGCGCTACCGCGACTCCGCCAATGAGTCCGTGCGAGCGCGTGACATATCATAACTGGGCTTACGATTTTCTTACATATAGATGACTAGCCACCCGCCCCGACTTCGCACGGGTGCAATGCTGATAAATTATGCATGTATTAGACATATAAACCTTACTCGTGAATCACTCTGTCTATAAAAAAAATCGCATCATGATCTGTTGCGTAGTTTTAAAGATCTAAGCATACATAGGGACAGACAGACAGGAAGCGACTTTGTTTAATACTAGGTATGTAGTGATAAAGCACCCGTCACTCTCGCACTCACTTGTCAAAAAGTCACTGATGCCTTCTCATTAATTTATCGCGTCATATTACGCACTGGCTTTCTGATTCTTGATGATTGCTCTTATTGGAAAGGGGTGTAGAATATTTCTCACTATAAATAATCGCGTGTCCTGGTTATGCTTAAAGTACAGAACAGTAAAATTAAGTCGCGCGACAAAACATCGCGTGTCAGAATTGCAAGACAGGAAAAGTGTAGTACACTGTAAGAGCCGGGAGATGGCGTGATGTGCGTCAATCTAGGACGCGAAACCCATTTCTGATGATCTAGAGTACTGTAAGGAACTTATTGGCCGGTGACAGCGGAGCTGGCACGTAAGATTTTATATAAGAATATATTTGAATATTCGAATTATTGTCGTCTCTGTCACTCACGAAAAGAGCCAGGCATTCGGGAATAAGCTAGAAGCTAGTAATGAGTTGTATTAAAGTCCAAATATAAAATAAATGAAACAAACACGTCCAGTTATTTAACCACCGATGAGCTGCACCCCTTCTATAATTGGTGGAGGTGCGAAATAACAAGTTCATACGCCCAAAGTAAGAGAAATTTAAAGCCTCTAAACGTGTTTTGCAGTGTTTTGACATCCAGTAAAAAGCTTACCTAATTGCAAAAAAAATTGCAATAGATTCACGAACGTTCGTTAGTGATTTTATTCTAATTTCTCTTATTCGGAAAACAGATTGTCATGACTAAACAAACGACAAAAACATTCATAAATATCCAATTTTCATCTCCATACTTTAAAGCACAATTGCAAAACGTAAACCGAATCAGCTATCTCACTATTTATAAACTTAACCGATTGTTTCTGAAATCGTACACGAGATGGCGCATGTCGAGGCCTCGCGCTCGATGGCGTTGCCCAATCACCCTTGACTCGGTCAATCAGTCCGTAACGTGGTTTTTCACACAAACAACTAATAAGTGGCCCCTTTTTGTTTACAGATGTCGCTAGCGTAATATGCCCTTAAATAAGCAAAACCGAGAGTTTGGATAAATATTCCATTATCTTGGATAAATCGGGCTAACGATGTAATTGACAACATTTCATATTTTTAACAGATGGATATTAATATAGAGAGCGAGAGCTTTGTGTCGTGTACACCCTAAAAAAGTAATTGAATGTAATTTTCTGTATATAAAGAAATATAAGAAAATATCCGAAATTTACGACAACTATGCTTGCATATAGTTGTAGTACTTGTAGTATTCGACCTATCCGCGAAAAAAATAAGCTGTCAAAGATGTCAAGCTCAACGTCATTCGCTTTTTTAAATTAGATACCAGACAGACTAAACGGACCTTTCTATTGTGTCATAGTTTTGGAGATTCAGAAAAGTAATAGAATTGTAGTCGTAAAAATATGAAATGTTGTTTTACGACCGTACCCTAAATCAACGAATCCATAGCAAAACTTGAAGACTTACTTCACGATCGAACTATTTGCGTAGAAGTTAAACTGCCACCTGTGGGGAAATTCGTGAACTATTTTGAAGTTACGTAGCTACGCGTTAAAATATCTTCTATTATAAATATTACGAAATGACTACTATATTTAACTTGCTGTTCTAGTTTCCCACGGTCGCTGCTGGTTAAGAAAGCGGTATCTATATGAAACAGATATGCACTTATCACCTTTTCGGCTCGTATTCACGGATTCAAGGTCGATTACTTAATATATTAGTTACTAGCGACCCGCCCGGGTTCGCACGGGTGCAATGCTGATAAATTAAGCATGTATTATACACATGAACCTTCCTCTTGAATAACACTATCTTTAAAAAAAAACCGGTATCAAAATCTATTGCGTAGTTTTGAAGATCTAAGCATACATAGGGACAGACAGACGCTAGGAAGTGACTTTGTTTTATAAGTACTATGTAGTGATTGTTTATATACCCTCACGCTACGAGTCCAAAGATAGGTGCTTGAGTACTTTAATAAAAAATTTATACTCGCGTACCTACTCTAATCTGTCAATTAAAAATTTCACAGACAAAATCACAATAACGCATTTTTTAATCCTGTACCAAAATTCTATACTCTATGGTAGCCGCTACAGAACTTTGATATTCAAAAGACATCTCTCTACTCAACTCATATGATTTCAAAAAGAGAACATCAGCATATTTGTTAAAAAAAAGAACGCTACTATTCACTGATTGGTTGCAATTTCTTGTCAAAAAAATTAACCAATCGCGAGGCACCCGCCATGACCATCGCGATCATGTTTTTTTTTATAGGTCAGTTTTAGTTGAACGAGAAAGGTTACATCGAAAATAAAAATTCATAGTGGGGAATGACTATTAAAGTAAAAAATGTTTTTCTGTGTTTTGCTCGTATAAAAAGTATTGTATGCAATATTTACACAATTAGGTTTTAAAATCTCGTACCTTACCTACTTAGGCCACTCGGCAAGCCTCGTGACCTAAACGCGGTACTCGAAATTAAAAACCTTCATTGTGCAACGATTGCATAAAATACTATTAATCAATAATTTTGGATAAAGTAACATTTGCTGCGACCCGAGACTGCATAAAAACGTTTAGACGTCATTTGAGTTTTTTCAGATTTATAACTTACTGATTACTTGTTTAGACACATGCACATTAGTGAATTTGATATTAACTGTAGTGCCAAATTAAGCAATGCTTCAATATTTATTAGTACCTTACCTACTAAGGTGTACTTAATAAAATTCAGTCTTATGTATAATCAGGCTAACGATGGCTGTGTTTATCACGCGATCGATAAGTGATAAAGCGTCTGTAAGTGACAAATCGTCAATGACACTTAATAGCGGCTCTGTGAGCTGCAGACCTCGCATGTTCGTTTCAAAATTGCTGAAATATCATGTTATGCGTTTAGAAAACATTTAGAAAACTGACTCGACAATAAAGCTATATAATTACCGAATCTGCGGTACTCATCTGTACAATCTCACGTTTTGACAAAATGCCAGTAAGTGACAGATGCTTTGTCACTTATTTATCACGTGATAAACGCAACCATCATAGGCCCCGCTCACAAAATTACACGAGAATCGGTTGACAAACCTGTAGCTGTGAACAGCCGGGAATCTAGTCAACCCGACAAACGGACAAAACAATTTTTACCGAAGCTGAAACGGGGAAGCCTCGCTAATCCCTCTGTCACTCGCGACTCAGTCAATAAATCTCATTCAGCCCATGATTTCCATAGACAACATCAACCTGCTCGACTGCAGTGCCTGCAATTTTGAGACTGCGGTATTTATTACGTAAGACTGATATAACCTTGGACCCTGCCTGCGCCGGCACGAACCACTTATCCGGAAGCCTCCCTTCCGCCTGTGGACCATGTTGCACGCTACGATGAACGCTGCGGTCGTGTACCGGAATATTGGTACAGTGTACCGAAACTGAAATCGAGGTTTTTGAAGCGCAAATCACTGTACCTAGAGCTGATATTTGGCAGTGTTGTTTTGGTACAGTTATTATTGTATGTTCGTTTGTTTATAAAAGTTCCACGCCGTACAAAGTTCAATTAAGCGCTACAATTTTATATGATAGCACTGTATAATATTGAGTAATGTTTGTTATGAAACGATTAAGAGATGTGTGATCTATTTTTGTGTATTGTGCAATATTTTTATCCATACTTTATAGACATGTCAATTAATGGACCAGATTTTTGTACAACAAATTCCCTCGGCCAAACTAAATTCGGGAAATGCATCGTTTTGACCCACCGTTCCATAGGTAGGTACCGCTTGACCTGGTGATTTTGTTTTTTAAACTGCATTCTCAGCCTAAATTCTATTGAGGCTCAATAGGTGAATTACAATAATGTACCGCATCAGCCGCCAGGGCATAGCCGGGACAGAGCCATCCCTTTGCGACTTGGAGCATCAAAGCTGCTAAATATATCCTGATAGACCTCGATGGCTACCCGGTCCTAAGGGGGTCAGTGTTAGGTCAGCGGTACACTCGTTATTTATAACTAACTCTAGAGCTTTTTGCTAGGTTTAAACTGGCTCTGACGTAATTTTTATTAATGATTCTCGATTGCCGAACACGAAGCAATATCTAAGGATGATTTTGACCACTAGTGAGGAATCAAACAAAATACACACTTATGTGGTGTGTAGATTGTCGGATCATAAATTGTAAACAGTTACTGAGATAATTTCCAAATATCGACCGGAATGTTCACCGGAAGATGCACGAATGGTTCGGAGAAGCATGAACAAAAGCCCTGAAATGTTGTTTGCCTAATGTACTGATTAAACTTTGTCAATTGTCAATAGCAATAGACGTTTTAGAGCATCATCATCGACTGTCATAACCTATTGAATAGTAACTAACATAATGCTGTAACCACAAGCTTGATCAAAATCTAGAATCCCCACTAATACTACTGACATCTGAATTCCAAAATAGATCTGCATTCGATTCGATTAATTCAGGTAAAATCTTGCAGTAATATCAGACACCCTCACGCCCACTGTTACTGGAATAGCATTCTTCGAATTTGACTCAGTTAAACACGTAGTATAAAACGTAAACGTAGTATTATTTTTTACGTCAGCCTAGGCCGTAAGTCCGATTTGGTCTCCAGAAAATCTCACTTCCTAGCCACGGCAAGACGTAAACCTTTAGACAAACCACGGGCGGTAATTCGTATAGCTCGAGATCGCATCTTTATGGCTCTCTCTCGCCTTCAGTTCGGGCCACAAACACATGCGATCTGGGATATTCACGAAACCACCGCCCAGTCACCGTCCAGTGACGTAAAATATTGTACTAAGAGCTCAACTTTGTATAGAAATGCAACGTGTATTGATACAGTGATATTATTATCAAGATGTCAATATAGTTTTTCCGTATGTTTGTACGTCAATGTCAGCGAGGGCAGAGTTACTTTGCGAACGGCTGCATAGATCCATCGTCTTCAAGTTTCTTTTAACTATTCGAATGTTAGGTACGTCTTTAGTGCGGATAAATTTTGTATTCTTCTATCACTATCAGTAGGTTCTATCCTTCAGTCAGTAAATGAAGGGGTTTCGCCAGTGGACCTTATAAGTATGAGGTGTGATATGCCACGTTTTGTACGCGCACACCTAATAGCCACTGGATAGTACTCCACGCGACAAATACAGTCTATCTCTTTCCATTCTTACTGATAGACTGATGCTGTAAACGAAGCTGTTATGCCTGTGACAGACAATCCGTGTAGCATGTAAAGCCCCGTTGCGTATACGTGCGCTGATTCACGCGTCACCTCGGTCAGTGTCGCAATCGGTGCGAGCGCTTCCGAAATATACGCAGGGCTGCGGCTTACAGTTGGCACTTCATATTTGATTTTATAAAGAACGTATTTTAAGCCCTGTTACATTTGAAAGCTCACTTCACTCGGTGTTTTGTTTTTGGAGGACTTACTCTGTCAAACAGTGTCATTCATACAAAGAAAAAATAGGGAATGAACACAAATACATTTTATATCTTTAAATATTATATCGGTTGATCGATATAATTGATGGCAAAACCCTTTATTTATTCAGTCTAGTTTATTGATTGAAATTGAGAGGTACCTGGAGTAAAATATGAAAGTAAAATCAAAGCAAATAATGCTTTAGTTAGTCATCAGTCATCACTGACTGAGAAACATGGTATGTCCATTGCGGTTTTTGTAAAGAGGTAAAATTCCTTCTGAAATGTGACAAATTGACAATATGGCTATGAAAAGGTATGATTCGATTTTTATTTTTCTGTGCATCTGCAATTAACGGCGCTAGGTTAACTAGTATGCACAAGTTTATGTAGTACGGTCATTGTCAGTCCAAAAAACAAATTAATTAAAACTCGTATCAAAATTAACGAAAAGAAGTATTTCTAATTGTTTTACGTGTATTTGAATGAATCTACCGATAGTTTATTCTGATTTCAGATTCAGAATACAGTTCGTTGGCCAATCAAATCGATGTTACAATTTTTTTTCCCGTCTATTCGTCTATAAGCTGCGGCGTATTATTTCCCTGTAAAAGGAAAACAAATGTATGCATACATCGAAAAGGATTCTATACTAGTAATGTCCTAGTTCTTTATATAAGTTAGATTACAGCAAAGAACAGTTCTCATTAATCTGACTTACTTATGACATCAGAATGCAATTTGATCGTATACAACGCCTTTAAAGACTTCTTATTTATTTTTTTCAACATACCTACAGCATCAAATTACGTGCGATAAAAAGTGGCAGTGCATTTTACTACTGCTCCTCAGGCAGAACCTGTGACACGCGACTCTCTCGCGCGATAAATATAACCCATCTCTTTTTCCGCAGTACAGTGAGAGAGTGACGGCAATGCTATGTTGCGCCGCGCGACAAGAGTCGCGAAGCCTAGTTATGCAAGATGGGTTTAGCGTTTACACAAGAGATAGAAAATAGTTTTTAAGTTTCGTAACACTTGGCTATTTATTAGTCCAGGTAAACAAGGAAAAAAAAACATATTTATTCATACATTTGTGAGACGAAGGAATTCTTTCGACATGTCAGAGTACCTACTAAGCCATGTTTACCTATACTTTTTATATTTATGTTCCTTTATAAGCGAAAGGGACAGGGAGTTTCTTTCTCTTTTTAAGATATGACTTGAACGGTATCAGGGCTGGTTAGCCCTCACTACCAGAAGTCGGACTTTGTGTGGAAGTATAATCCGCTAATGGGATTATCTCCGCGCCGCAGGAGTAAAGTGATACGGATTTGAGCAAGGATATCGCAAGCCGTTTCGCTTCTTCGGTGGATCCCAGAGAATAGCATGTCAGTTAGTTGCGTGCGACCGCAAGGCCGAGCATTCAACTCGGATGCTATGATTGCGACACGGCGTGGCTTTAGAAAAATAACGTTGTTTGTCTAATCCGTTTTAAGGTCACACAGGTTAGAGATTTGTTTAGAACTGTGAAAAGTGAGCGTATCACGAGTATCAAGGTATCACTTCTCGCACGATAGTAGTGATAAAACATCTGTCAGTTTAAACGAGCGGGAAAGTGATTAAATGCTTTATCGTTTATCTACTCTATCGCATTGGGAAACTGTCATGATAGATGTAATGTTGATGTGAATAAATAAATAAATAAAAAAAAATCTCTGGCGCGTGGATGCTTTTATCACGCTATAAGTGATAAAGCATCCGTCATGTTTTGACAAGATGCGAGTGTGAGTGACAACTTATTTATCACGTGATAAACGCAACCATAACAGGCCCCCGGGTCATTGTGGACACGTTTACAAAATTTAAGAAGGCATATACGTAACCGATGCCTCATTAAAAGACTCATTATTGCAGTTAAAAACAATTATTTAATCGAATCGTATCCGAGTTTACCGTGAATTCTCGCGATTGTAAAACGTCGTAAGTATTCAGTTTTCGAAGGCGTTTGCGTCGTTTTGGGCACCGTGGTGAGTTTGGCAGCGTACGCGCCGCATGTAGGTCGCGGCGGTCGCGCAACTCCCGGCAGATGGCAGCACCGTACATGGTCAAGCCATAACTGAACTATGTTACATCAACATGTACACCGACAGTGGCTCTATGGCCCGTATGTACTGTCGCGTAATAAGCCTGAAAATTAATTCTTATCGATTTTAGTGGAAATGAATAATGCATTGTCATAAAAATTGATTTAGTAGATATTTGTCAACATTAGATATGATTTAGATGATTTTTAAATCTCAGAAAGTCTTCGCATGAAATGCATCCTGTTTTAATGGACATAACAGAAATGACATTGACATTTTATACCCTACTGATGTGCCGCAGAAAATCATAACATAGGTGCAAACCGGCAAATACACAAACACGTTTGGGAGTGTGTGTGAAACTGTAGTGGCAATGCAACCGTATTCCTCTGGTAATCATAACGCAACATCATTTTTCGCGTTCGCTAATAAGTGATAAATGCGCTTTGACCTAAATTCCAGCTGACTGCATAGACATCGGTCATTTTTGGAAAAACCGTGCAAACTTACGTTTAGGTTCCGACACACATTTACTCATTATAGTTACTTGAACATTTTACAAGACAAGTTTTACAAAGGAACATTTATTTGTCATCACATGATGCTTGCTTGTATATAATATATTACATGTATGTATATATTTATATAAATAGCAAAAAATATGTAAAAGTATTATAATTATGTTTTGTTACGTGTAAGTTAAATAGTTGCGCCGCCTAGAATTTTTCTGCTTTGCCCTATTTGACTGTACAGAATGCCGCATGGCATTAAGTCCGCCTTTTGTACGATAAGTTTTCGTTTGTGCAATAAAGATTAAATAAATGGTTCCAAAAATTCAAAATGTTTACTAACCAATAAGAACGGATATCAAGTACCTAACAGATATT
The DNA here is from genome assembly GCA_905147355.2 of Apotomis turbidana. Taxonomy (NCBI): domain Eukaryota; kingdom Metazoa; phylum Arthropoda; class Insecta; order Lepidoptera; family Tortricidae; genus Apotomis; species Apotomis turbidana. The sequence goes on along the minus strand of LR990280.1, from coordinate 58,750,112 downwards.
TAATTTAATTTATTGCTTTTTATATAATTAGTTTTAATTTCAATTTCACTAAATTCAAATCAGTTATCAACACTCAGTGTGTTGAGCTCAGCATTTAATTACAATAAACGAATTGGAAATATGTCAGTCTCATCTCACCACATCCAATTCAAGTTTCGATTCGCATTGGAATTAATTGCTCGCAAATATGACATTACAATCATACACCGACCGCTGAACAGTAATTAAGTTTCGCATAGTTTCCCGATTAAATATGTGTATTTGTCATTTGTGACGACCAAAATGTACATAACTCGAATAGCGAAGTCAGTCACTCTAATGAATGACAGATTGATCGATACTAATAACTAATATATTATTAAGAGTATGGAGTGTAAATCGGAGGAGCGTCATTTTCATATATCATGTCGGCAGAAATGTGTTAAATTGATGGCGCTACTGTGGCTGAAAGTAGTTCTGTTATTTAGGAACGGTTTGTATAAAATAAATTTTTAATAAAACTTAATTACGAGTTTTTTTTCCTTACTTAATGGGACCATGTAGGAATTACTCTGGTCACTAATAGTAGCTTATGTGACTGTGCATAATGAAGGGTATTAAACACGAGTGTGGGTTTATGAAACGCGCCGAAGGCAAGTTTCATAATAACATCACACGAGTGTTTTAATGCCTAATTATGTACAGTTACATACACTACTTTATCTAGCCACATATCATAGGCCTCCATGATGCATTCAGGAGTCGCACATTACGACAAATATTACCCGGTAATGGCGGTAATGAAGTTTTCTGGCAGCTGTCATAGTTTTTTTAATTCAGAGACAAACTAGAGTTGGCCCCAACTATCATATCGTTCGATATCTTACTTACGTGCGACATTTGTCAAATTTGATGCAAATAGACAATTCATTTCGAACTAAACGTCATCTCGACTGATATTAGAATAGAGGTCAAATCAAATTTCTTTGTTTTTCAAAGATGTTCGAAATTTGAATAAATAATATTATCGAAATCGATGTGATTATTTAGCAATAATAACATTTTCACAGATAAGAAATTTGTTCTAATAAAACAGTATATTTTTATGGTAGTCATAATGTGCGGTTCTTGAACGCATCATGGAGGGTTTATGATATTTGGATAGATAAAAATATTAAAAAGTTCACTATGTCTAAAACTTGGGATTCCTTGCTACTCTAGCGCTATTGCGGACGGCATTAGAATTATTATTTACTGCTTTCCGCTGGACACTTTTTAAATATTCTCCTATGAAATATGCTGTTCCTTCCCTTTTACACTCCATAACTATGATTTTTAAATGTAGTGTCGACTAAGGACGCCCGTATCAAAATGACCAAATGACCTTTCAGTGGGTTTTTCTGCTTATAATGAGGGGAATAGGCTTGGTGGGCAAAAACTAATTGAAAATCCGTAACCGAGAACACAGGATCGTGGGGTATACATTTGTACGCTTCAAGACAGCTATTGAACCTGGAGTGGCAAGAGCTGATGACCGAAAAAGAGTTCTTATATAACTATAACAATTTGAACTTATTTTCTCAACGTTTTTTTAGTGTAGTTTGAAAATGGAGAGAGAAAGGATTGTTTTTATCTTAAATTTTAAAAGTGAGTGCGAGTCACATTACAAACCCGCGCAGCGCAGATGATGGCAACTATACATTTTGTTGTCATTACGTAAACTGCGAATGTCAATCCCTCCCCGGCCCGTTGTGAATAGCAACGCTATTAATACGCGGTGCTAGTTGCAGTGCCCTTGAAAACGAGCGATCACCTCGGCGGCAGCGTCGGTTCTAAGCAATCCTGCGCAGCTAGTTTAGCGCGCTATGCCTAAAGCCCTTTGTGCAACTGACACACACACACGATAATGACAACATTTCATATTTCTAACAGGTAGAAAAAATAATATAGAGATCGAGAGAGTTTTGTGTGGTGTACACCCTGAGTGAATTTATTTTTCTGTGTAAAGAAATATATAAAATAACTATGCCTGTATAGAGTTAGTATTGGACCTACCTGCGAAAAAAAATAAGCTGTCAATAATTTAAGCTTCATTCGTTTTTTTTATTAGACACCAGACTAAAACACCTTTCCATTGTGTCATAGTTTTGGAGTTAGTACATTTTAGATAAGTAAATTTTAATAAATGTGTAATAAAGTAATTAGGAAAAATATAAAAACAGTGATTAAGTCGTCTTTTTAAGCGGAATATTGAAAAGTAATAAAATCACAGTCTTAAAAATATGCAATCTTGTCAATTATGATAAAAAAAACGATACGCTCAATTTTGAAATTGAATGATGTTCAGCGCCTCTAAGCAAACTGTTATAAGTACGAGTTACCGTGCTAAGGTAAAAGGCGACTTTTTTATATGGAGCTCCATACAGTCACATGACAAAAACATACTAAAATAATGAGTAATATAGATGACTAATTGAATATAGTATTGAGATAAAAATACAGTTTGCGTATTACATCGAGATGCAGGAACGATGTGAGTTGAAATAGTCTTATTTAGAAACACATTTCCTGAACGGAACGGACGCTATTGAATACGGCTCTAGAAATAGCAACATTTTAAACATGAAAATATTGACTTGAGGATCAGTCAGTTAGACTTTAAATTTTAAAGAGTCAGCAAATGAAGATGGGTTAAGTCATATTCATATAACTGAAAAAGTGTACCTAACTAAGTTTGTACCCACATGTTTATATAAGTAAATATCGGAAAGCCTCACACAAATTAAGGTCTGCCTTATGGACAGGCTTACGTTATGGATACTACAGGTACAAGCGATGTAGATGTTCTTAAGGGTCGTTTATTTATAATATATACAATTTTAAAAAGAAACCAACCAAACTTAAAACACATTATGATGTTCGAGAGCACAGCTGAGAAGGACCAGTGAGGCGTGAACGTTGGTAACACACGAAATTGGCGTTGCACAGTTTCGTAACACACATTGTGCGCAACACGACCTTCCTCGAGTTGGCCAGTCAAAACCTGATTGTGTGTGTGTGTGTGGACATAGCGTTTCGTCAAGCGGTTTTGATTTTTACCACGGCGAAGTTTGGATGTAGCCATTTATGTTGAGAAGTAGATAATGCATTACGCAGTTAAGTGATTTCTCACGCAGTTTTGCGTGTATTTTACTACTTCATGATTAAAAGCATCCTATTAACAACATTTTATTGAAATAATTAAGTGTACTGTATACTTCATCATTATCATTATAGCCCGGGATTTTTGGTGCAAGAATGATTTTTACATTAACATTAAGTTTATTTCTTGATGATATTTCTCGTGAAGGACAGAAATAAACGTAATGTGGTGTCAAAGGGAAACTCATTGTTATTGTAGTCATGACTCGTCTGTTATATATATGTAAACAATATTGGGAATTCTAGCATTAACAGTGAATAAGCGCAGAAATAATATATTGTATTGGTATTTCTGTTCATTCATATACATTATCAGTATTACGTCATCTACTAGGCAATATGTCTGTACGCTACAGTTGTACCTCAACAAGTCTGTCTTTATAAGTCCCGTTTACGATTACTAATGTAAGGCAAATTATTTATTGAATACATAAGTATAATTACAGTCGCAAAACCTGGGCCTATGATAGTTGCTTCTATCACGGGATAAACAAGTAACAAAGCATCCATCACGTATTGACAAAATGCGAGTGTGAGTGACAGATGCTTTGTCACTTATTTATCACGTGATACACGTGGAATCAAATTCGATTGACATTGATGTCATACTTCTATAGTGGTGGCAGAAATTACAAAGGAACACGACAAAATATACATTCAAAAATATAAACAGCGTTAAATTATAGATTTTGATTAATTGCGAATGTCTCATAATGAATTTGTAATATTTTACATCAAAGTAGTGGTTAATCTTCTATAAACCTAAGCCAAGACTGACCGAGGCATCCCAATAAAAGGTGAAGTTTGACTTCCAAACTGGTTTGAGGGTCGAGTTCACTTCCTTCAGATACGAAAACATGCCTGCCAGATTCTTTTGCAAAAAAACGGGTGTATCCACACGCTTAGGGGACTCAGTCTCCTAAGACGATTCGTTGATGAGTCGATAAATTATATATAGCTTTGTCACTTATCATTTCTTTAATAATCAGTTGTAATGGGGAGCAATGTAACCAACATCTTTCGCATACTTCTTCATACCGCTTATGATTGCTACAAAAGGATTTGTTTTACCGAAAAGAAAAAAAAGTACAAGACTGACACGAAAATTAGTAAACAGGGTAATTGTTACAAAAAGTGCTGGTAATGATACAGATGATAAGAAAAGTTAACAACAAAAGAAATTAGGAAGAATCGCCCATACACCGCGTCGATGAATCTGTTGGCCAGTCCTCAGCTATTTGACATTGTGCAAGGTCAGTGCTCCTAATAAAATGAAAAAATGGCCGCAGCGTATGCGCGCGGCGTGCGACGTCTCAATTGTGCATTTTAAAAAGTTGTCTATAGTTGTTTATGCTAAAGCTATTGTTAATGCGAAACGCTTTTCCCGTAGATCCGGGTTCTTGCCCAGGTATGAGGTATATGTAGTTACATACATATAATGAAGCCATCTCCCTCGCACTTAACTGTCTAAAGAAGACGGTTCGAATTTTAATATCTCTCATAATTTCGTGATACGCGTGACGTCGGTCGCTAAAGTTTATAAAAAAACAGAAGTAATGACAGCTGTCAGCTAAAAATCAAAATGGCGGACAGGTAACACCAATGCAGGACTTTGTAGTCGTTCGTGTTAATTTATGTCACCGTTTAATTGCAACTCCGTAATTAAGTGTTTTGTTTTTAAACATTATCAGATGAACGCGAACAGATGTCTTGAATTATTACCGCAATTTGTGCATTTTAAGATGCAATTCGGATTTTTGCGAGCGCCAACTGGAAGGGGGCCAGGGCGTGTCCCCCCGGAAGTCCCCGGAGTATTTACTCGAGCGAAATTCTTGATCAAAAGTATCCGAGCCCCTGTCTGAGTTACTTCCTTCCTTTGTAATTAGCTCGTTTCGAAATGAGTTAAAATACCTTCTGAAGCAAACGTGATTCTTTTCTGGAATTTCCAGACCATTTATTTTATATATTAGGTATCGTTGAATGTATCAAGAAGCGGTAGTAAAGTCAGGGATGTGTTGATTTCCTGAGCAGTCTTTGCAAGAAGTCATAAAGAGTAAGAAAAGCTGCCAGAAACGTTTTCGCGAGGTTAATAAATTAAAAAAAGTTCCTTAATCCTCAAGATACCGGCTAGCTTGGGTACATAACAATATTCCACAATAGTTGTATTGTAGGTGACCGCCAGTTCTCCGCCCGAGTCACCTCTGGCGACGCCCAAAACAACTTGACATTAGTTGGAAACATCGTAGATACTGCAACCGCCTGAACTCCGATAGTTGTTTATTGTAAACTGCAGATAGCAGATGTTTTTCTATAGATTTATACCTACTATGTTATTTTAAATCTTATTATCGTTCCTTTGAACCGTTTCTAATGGGACACCGGTTTCTTACGATATTTAAAGTAGGCAAAAATACCCGAATGTCACGTTTGCAAGTAGCTGGAAGTTACAACTTGGGATGCGAACATCTACTGTAATTGTACAGAGTCAGGTATAAAATAAGAAAATCGATCTAATCTTTTGTACACATTTAAAGAGTAACCATGCCAACCAAATGGGAAGTGAATCTTCCAATAAGGAAAATCATAAGTGATTTTATTTTCGAGTTCGATTTCAGACCTTTTGTTTCAAGAATAGTTTAAAGTTATTTTTCTACTCCAGTACTTTTGTCTGTCATTTATATAGTTACTAACTCTAATATAAAGACATAAATTATGAAAGTCTGTAAAAGTCTATACTCTACTGCTCAAAAACCCACTGCTAACCGATGTTATAATGTCGCCAAAAAACCATCACTTAGTACCTCAGATTACATGATGAACAGATGCATTCACACAATTTGCAAATTAAAAAAAAAACTTTTGTACTAAGGCATTGCTGCCAACTTAAAAAAAAAGTTTTATCTTCAGTGCATGGATGTTTAGTATAGTGAACGTATACCTTTATGTATAAGTTTAATTTTTTTGACAGATGTTTAGTATGGTGATCGTATACCTTTATGTAGAAGTTAATATTTTTTTGACAGATGGATGTCAATAAAAAAAAAGTTTATCAGAGACAATTTTTCTTTTTAATTTTGTTGATTCCGAGCGGGAACATGTAATTATTTTCTTTGTTGTTTATTTGCATTTTATTTATGAAATGTCGAGTCGTAGAAAAAGTATTGTATGCAACGTTGTATAAGTAGGTCAAAAAACGCTCGTGGCATCTTTCTTACGATGTTCGCTGCGCTCACATCGTAACCCATGCCACTCGCGTTTTTTGCCCCCTCTTATACAACGGTTGCATAAAATACTATTTTGTTGTGAGATGTCAAATAAGAATCATCATCCAACTAATCAATCGTTGTACCTACTCCTTTTTAGCGTTCGTCCGACATCTTTCGAGCAACCTAGAACTTCTCAACTGACAGGTGAATGACGAAATGTGGCCATTCGTATCGCCCATACGGTGACTGACTTGAGACTAAATATCATCCTGTAAGACGTGCCAAATGATGGATACCTCTCAAATGCACTGGGGGTCGGATTGAGAATCGAGCACTCGAAAGTTCGGTTCGCTATTTCTGAGATGGCAAATTATGTGAGTGATTACAATTAACCGGTATAACCGAAAAATATTTTATCACACGCCAAGGCGCTTTACTTTAAGCGCTCGATTTTCAAATTGCTCGACAGGTTTAAGAAAATTGTTGGGAGAGATGTGCCGTACTTGAAAATACTTGGTAATAGCCTTCGTTTTTAAATATTCTATAGAATATTCCCTATTTTCATGATCAGCAACTCTAAATTGTTGGTGAATAAAATGCGTATCTCGCTCATGATGAAGATACGACTTTGTCTCACCAGAGATGTCTTTAAATGACTTACCGGGTGGTCGTGGATGCGTCGCATGATGCTGCAGCGAAGCGATCTGATGATGCTGGTAGAACGGCAGGAACGGGGCGTACGGAGCCGGGGGCGGCTGCAGACGTGCCTTCAGCTCCTCTGCTGACCCTGCACCGGATGAGGAGGACTCGACGTCTGAGACCCCGGAGTCGGCTGGGGAGGGCGGCAGGGACCCTGAGGGAGAATTGATAATGAGCGAGATTCTTCAAAAACGAGCAGACTGGCAAACAGTAAAGCGAGATTATTCAACGGAAAAAGGAATGGATAACGGGACATAATTAAAGAGGATCTTTGCGATCGAGTTTTTTGAAAGAGCTACGACAGAAAATAATTAATGATTTCTTAGGGAAATAAAAGCGGTTGATACGTAGGTACATAAATAGGAAAGCTTGTGCAAGATAAATACTGCACACTCCTGTGGCGCGGAGACATTTTCGGATGTGTAATCGCACTCAAAGTTCGACTCACTGATTGTGAGAGCTAACCAGCACTTATACAGTTACTGTCATGTCAAAAAAAAAACAAAATCTTCGACTTTTAATACTGGTTGATGTTGACCATTAATCATAATCTAAATACCTTTTTACCAGTTTAAAATCACACCCTACATGACCCCAGAAGTTAAAGCGAATTGACAAAAATTAACATAAAAAACGGTGTGCCCTTAACCTAATCACTACATCTATTTGCATTTTTCTAACGATGTCTACAGAAATCTCTCACGAAAATGACCAACGGTCAGTTCACTTGTCTACCTGCTCTGCACTAAGATGCAATTATTATGCATATTATGCGAAAGGTGCACGTAATTCGTGTACGCGTGATAGGGGTTGGTATAATTGTGTTATATTTTCGGTGACCGTTTTCAATTGTGAATCTGCAAATTAGATGCTTTCTTTGATGATTTAGGAGGTTTTGCTGGGACATCGCGGCCGTTGGAAACCGTTTTGGACGGGTTGGTGAATTTGTTAGAGGTATTGTTGTACAATGTTATAGTAATATAAAAAAACGGCTTTTTCAGTACAAGATGATTGCACTGGAGAAAAATGTAAATAGCCTCGGTTTAACTTTATTGCATCGTTTATTAAGTGCGGCCCCTAATCCACTTTATTTTTACAAATACTTTGAGGGTTTACAAACTTTCGATAATAATTTAACACAATAACTGCTTAGTTGGATTAAAGTCTAGACATTTGCATTTATGATGATAATAATTATGTATTATTACTAAGTCTTATAATTTAAATTTGACTATTTTCTCATGCCCCGTTGACACGTAACGGTCGCCTTAAATTTAAATAATATAATCATCTGTTCATTCATTTCCTAGTGGATATGTTGACCATTTGACCGGTGTGCTGTCCACACTTCTTTATGGGACATTGTATGGTATTGTTGGGGGAACAATGTATGGGAAAGAGGAAGCCCGGCTGACCGTACCCTTTCTCCCGCAATTAAAGTCGCACGATGGTCAGTTTGGAAACAAAAAAGGGGGAAATAAGCAAATGCGTGATTTAAGGTATCGCTAGGATTAGAAGTAAGTAACGGTAGAAATAAACCGGTTTTTCGGTGCGTTTCATTTAACAGGGAAGTAAACAAGTATTAAAGGTATATATTTTATTAAAAATTTAATAAAGTCGGAAATGTCGAAAATAGTAGAGTATCGTACATTCATTTGGCTTAGACCTTTAATATGTTTTGATGAATATTGCACTCATATCTCGCATGAGTAATTTTGCAGCTGAAAAAAAATATTTCGTTATTTTTTACCCAAACGAATTTATAGATACGTATCGAAAAACCGTTGTTAAAATTTTTGGTTTTCTACTTTTTAAATCAGTGAAAATGTCTTACATTTCAGTTAGGTATAACGGAAGTCGGTGTATTTTATTCATAGCAGATAAAAACCAAATATCCTGCAGATTATAGTATCATTTGATTGTTACGTCTCTGCGATATGACGGTTTGATAAAATCAGATAAAAATTCTAAATTTTAAATAAAACGTAGGCCCACACGTAAGAGATAGCTAAGTAATTTAGTCTTGATATGTCCTGATGCTAGCCGATGCATTCCGGTATTTAGTCCTTATTTATTTAGTCCCTATTGCAAACAATAAGTTATTTATGAAACTAAGAACCTTTTTAAAGAGTTTCACTCTAGACCCAGACAACAGTCCTGTCAGTTAAGGAAAAAATAACAGGCACGGAAAACGAACTTTATCCCAATAAAAAACTAGATTATAATTAAAGATTGTATGAAAAATCCTCAATGCAAGAAAGTGATCACATGGCGAGATCATCCATTTCATTGTACAGAACCCTAAAGAACTACGACCCTCTAAATAAATTATACACACCCTTTACAGTATCAAAATAATAATATAATGACAATAAAGAGAACAGGTCTACTGGTCACCTAAAGGGGGCATTAGTTTGAGCACAAAAGGTCTTTATCAATCATCTTTATGGACTGACCACTGGCGATTCTTGTATCCTGATGACGTTAGACCATAATCCTTCAGAGTTAGATATTTATTTGCAATGAATTTTGCATTTGAATGAATAAATGTACTCCCTGAATGCTGAGACGGTTGATACTGTTGCTTACTGTTTTTTTCTTTGGATATTATTGACGGACATTTTGTTATAAGGAGATTAAACAACACAAAATGTGATGGCATATTTTGATTCAGCACGGCGCGAGTACCAGGTTATCAGAAATTGATAGAAACGCAACGCAGCGCGTTGATTCGAATCAAAGTACTATGTTAGGGATATTAAATGTTTGTTGAGGGTGGACAAAGCATTGATTGTTTTTTTTATATCATCTGGTAGACGGATGTACGTATTCTAACCAAGAGTCACCTTATAATTTGATTATGTACCATTTGTTTGAGGTCTGACTTTGAATCATTTCTTTCCGGTTCCCTATAGCCAACGGTCGCAAGTTCTAATCGTTATTTACATGAAAAAGGCACAAAGGGAAAGCTACAAAACGGACAAGGGCTATTAGGGTCCCAAATAGATTGAGAGGTTGGAACTGGTTTAGAAAAGGCCACTCTCTGTAAGGAAATATGCATTAGTGTTTCGCAGTCATATGAGCAGATATTTCGGCATTATCTGAGTAGCTTCCAAATACATACATCCATACTCTATTTGCGGGATTATTTACTTTTCAGGGGTTTTCGGTGCACAAATGATCCAACATTGGGTTTCGGGGTATACGTGTCACTACTACAAGCCACGTGGTTGGCGTATTGATTGACAGTATGTGCGTAAGAGAAATGTAAGTAACCGACGTCCACTGTGGCAAAACAAAAGAAAATCAAGTAATTAGAAAATTCAAGCAAAACAACGGCTTTCGCAACAAATTTGAACAATAGCTACAAATGCTACAATACCAACCCCTTTACTAAATTTGCACCCGACACATGAAAGGTTTCTATAACAAACAATTCAATTGACGCAATCGCAGATGTCCATACAAAAGGACCTGAGTATTATGATTCGCAACTTTCACGTCCTTTGTGGGCGCAGATGCAAAGGGTTGCATTTCACGTAAGGGTACACCCACATGAGCTGGACTGATTGTGCAATTGATGACCAATGTACCCAAGTATGTGACCAGGAGACCCTTTGTTGGTATAGTGACATAAATTGGCAAGTCAGCTGCGGGTCAGCCATATTCGAAAATTGCAGTGACATCTGTATCCTTACCATGAGTTAACGTGACCATAATCGCTAGCGATAGCGTAAATGGTTTGTATGGAGAATACTACAGCGCCCGTAGCGGTCACTTTGTAGAACTACAATTCTCCATACAAATCCTTTACGCACTCGCTAGCGAACTGTCACTGTAAACTCATGGTATGGGCACTGTTCGAGATACATTCATCATTTCTGACGTTCATTTAAAATGTCCGCTAACCAAAGGTTGTCTGGAAGAGATCGCTCTTCAGCGATAAGACCGCCTTATTTCTATCTCTATTGTAGTGTCAAGTTTTTCTGTTTGTATTTCTTTCTTGTCGAGGTGTGCAAAGAGTATTCTATCTATCTATGTCTAATTTACCCGTGTGGCCTGTTAACTTTCAAAACTACAATTTTTCAATGCAGTTCGGAAAGGAAACAAATATGTATATTGCGTAAAAGGACCGATTTTTTTAGTACGCGGTAACCACATATTAAATTAATCAAAAACCTCGATATTTGGACTATTTAATACCAGGTGGCAGAGACTACTTAAACACTTAACTCTACGCACAAAAATGTACCATAACACTGTGAAATAAGATCATTCCAATAGCAAAGTTACGAAATTGTCATCAACGCGCAAGGTGCATCGTAACCCATTTTGCAAAAAGCCGACCTTTTCTTTTTTTTTTGCTCGTTTTTGTCAAATGCGTACGCAAGCTGGCGATAGTGGGATAGGTTGTTTAGATAGGTTGACCCACTGATGCAAAGGGTTGCTTTGAAACGCCGATTTTTTTGTGAATTTGGGACGTTTACTGACTCACATACCTGATATGCAGCAAAAAAAAGGAATAAGATCGAATTCAGATAAATAATCAAGTAAATATGTTTAGTGTGATCTTGAAAACGCTATTCTTTGATATTAAGCTTTACGTGTGCAACATTTCAAGTAACCTAGGAGATAGATCACAGTAAAAATAACGATAAAGCAGCAAAACGACTTCACAGGAACGCTTGACAGGCAGGTCTCACCAGTCCATCTAGCAGAACTATGGTTCGCTTCGCGACTCATGTCGCGTGACATAGCACGACCCGTCACTCTCTCACGCTACTGTACAGAAAGAGACAGGTGGTATGTCTCGCGCGAGAAAGAGTCGCGTGTTATGGTGTTGCTAGGTGCAGGAAAATCGTTCGACTGCTATCGTTTGTAGCGCGCGTTTGGTTAGGTTAGGTTAGGGTGCGTAAAAAACCTAGAGGCAGTTGAGACACTGCCCTAGCTTATATGTACTATGGGAAAATCTAAGTATAAAATATAACAACAATAAAATAAACCTCGGTTGTTACAGGAAAGGCATCTTTCCTCGTCCACTTTATCGATACAAATGCATTCGCGTTTTACGCTATACACATTTAAAAGTCCATACTTGATTTACGAAACTTGTTGAATATTTTATTTACGTTTGACTGACATTTAAATTTATTTCAAAATGAATTTTCAGAAGATTGATATCTGTGTCGAAAAATATCCGTCATTTTAATCGTCTTGTTAAGTCATTGCCGATCCGATATTATGATACAATAACAAAACTAACAATTAAAAGCCTTGTAAAACAAAGCTTATTTAATCATACATTTAATTTTTTGGTTTTGCGGCACATTAAGTTAATACATTGGTGTACAGTAAGCAAAAAAAATAGTCTGCTACTTTTCGACTCTAATGTCATGAGTATTGAGGTCCAAAAGCAGATAGGCTTTCTTCGCTGATTGTACCAAACAGCTACCCTATTGTGTTCGAAATGTGTCGAAATAATTACGCCCGCAGCCCTAACAATATGATGCGCAACAATAGATGGCCGGTAGAGCAAGACGACACGATTTGGCTATGGTGTTGAAAAGGGACAGGGACGTAGGGTTGCCACACATTAGGGTGTCCAGTTACAAAACACTAGATTGTAAGACAAGCATTCATTCACTCGTAATGGATTTGTGGATTAGTTAGATTTAGTTTACAAATACAAGGAAAAGCATAGGACGTCACATTTTTGTGTAATAGTTAGTAGTTTGCCGACAGTCATTCTAATGGCTACACGGATGGCCTTGAAAGAAAATAAAAACAAAGAATTGAATGCTTCATTCTTCCGAATCTTTATGGCCCACGGACTAGGCTTCAGCCAGGCTGTCATATATAAGGGAGTTCGTCGCTGACTAGTGCGTGGGGTTCCATACATCGTCATATATTGACTGGCTGCCGTTGCCTGCCTAGAGCGCGGGCGGCTTGGAATGGTATACTAGTAAATATTTAACTAATTGTTAACTTCTAAAGCCTTAAATTCAGTTCTTTGTTTTACCCTGGATCCTGGTAACGGCACCAAAAGTAAATGTAATTTATATATTAACTGGGTGCAAAGTGTACTGGAGTAAGTTACCGAAAACGCTTTGTCCTAAATTTTAGGCCGTCCAGGCAACCTAGTTATCGATTCCCTTATCACACTGGTATAACGTATTACGCAATGCTCGTGCTTGTGTGGGTGCGTAGGTGTGCGTGAACCGAGCTTTGCTTCCGTATTCTTTATGTTACAATACATACCCTCTTTCGGCTACGTTGAGGTAGGTGTTTACAGCTCATTGCGGGCTTGTTTAAGACCGATTCATAGACAAGCTATGGATGCAATGGAAAACGCAATATAAATAGCTACGCTAATACAAATTGATATTAAAATGTACGTATACTATGTTTCTGTATCTGTTGTAAACCAACACTTTGTATCGATTATGGTAACTTTGTTAGCTAAATTTTAACAGTTATCCCGCTTAAAGCTCCAAGGTAATTATAAAACGAGCAAACCCTAGCCATACTTCTCTTAAACCTTTACAAAACCTAAAACACAAATTAAAGCGAGTTTAGAATACGGTCGACCTAATTTCCATTGTCCTCAGAAAACGGTTGTTCCTGCTGGTAATTTTGAAGGCGAATGTGACGTTTTCGATCTGTAGATTGGCTTATCAATGTGCGTGCGTTGCGTAATGTCTGTGTAATGCGTATTATGGACACGCACACAATTGTAGACCGTGTCCGGGGGTGGTTGTTTGTATGTGTGTCACCACCCTGGAAGTCTGACATTGGACAACAGCTGATAGTCCCAATCGATTGCGGTGTTCCGCCATGAATCTTTCATATGATCATTTGTTTTGACGTCTAGAAATATTTGTACTGGAGATAGTCAGTTAGATGATTATTAAGAGATTTGAAGATTGGGAGCATAACTTTTAAATGAACGCTAACTAGTAGCGAATATAAGAGTTTCGCTAAGGTGAAGTTTCAGCAAAATATATATGAACAAAAGAAGTTGAATCTAATTGAGTCTATGATATTAAAATCTGAGTATATAATGACTCCAATTCCAAGACTTGGCTTATAAGCAGATTTGACACGTGTGAAAACCTTCAAAACATGCATAATAAGAGTTTTTCCTGGGTATTTCCTTGCGTATATAGATTGTCAGTCTCGACCACCAAAAGCGACAAAACCACGGCACAATCTTAGGCGCAAATGTAAATATAATGTGGAAAATATAATAAGCTACGGTCTATGTACCTACATTCAGGTTATCTAAAATTCGAGACGGTAAGATACTCGTATGTACGAGGGTTGCTAGGCACTACCCGTCTCATGTAGGTATATACCTAGGTACTTGTGTGGCTCTGTGTTACATATTCTGTACTACGACTCCAGGAATTGATACACATTTACACGATAGAAGCCCTTTCTTAGAAAAACGTGATGGAAATGCGAAATATAAATGTGATTTTTAAACGAGCTCCAAACCATTCAACTGTTTTTATTATTTCTGCGGTATTTCTTATTTCTTTTATCGCATTCTCAGTTCAAACATATACCGGGTATTGTCTGTTATAGGAGCAATAACTTAAAACATAGATGCTTCTCTTGAAACTGAACATTTGTTAAGCAACTTCAGAAAATAACGTGTATTAAATGATAATTTATAGAATAATGTTTAGACAAAGAAGCAATTAGTAGAGTGACAGCTATGTCAATGCTCAGGGAATGTCAATGTTGGACGACGTACATTGAAAATACTATTTAATTTGTTTCAAATAATGAAATCCTCAAAACTGTCTTTTTATTTTAAAGTTGCTGAACCGTGTTGTTCAGTTTGAAGAGTAGAATCCATGTTTTAATTTATTGCTCCTATTACAGGCAACACCCAGTATATTAATATATCTGATATCTATGAATTAAGCAAAAAGAAACAAAAAAATATCGGTATCACACAAAATAATCACCAGCATGGGAAAAGGATGAAATTAAAAATAAAACTTGAATTTCTGTTTATAGGTAGGAATAACCTAGATAGTATAAATTGCCATTACTCAGCTAATACTGTTCATACACTTCATATTCATCATGTTCATATAACTTACTGTTCATAGGTATAATGTTCCTAAATTATACTAGTTACATAAATAGGTACTTAGGAGCACGGCAGCACCCGGTCAAGTTACCGAACGAATTCGTACGATTGCATCGGAAGCTACAGAAAAATCGTAGGGCGAGAAACACGAGGGATGATGCGACAAAGTCGCGCTTGTGTTAGAAGCGTTTTAATAGACTTCGAATCCTGGAATCCCAGGACGCCATAATTGTATATACGGTCCACTTCTGTACGTATTCATAATGTATTTGTATCCGAGCTTGTCTCACCGGAAATTGCCTGCCCTTTTCCTTACCGGATCTCGCCAAAGGTAACTTCTGCTTTTATCAAATAACGTGGGTTCATTTCCGTTCGGTAACAGAAATGATCCTTTTATATATTTCTAGATTGACAGTTTGACAAACGATTATATAAAATACGTCTAATGCAACAACAGCTATTGGTAGTACTTTTATTTTTTTATGTCATACGGGGCAAACGAGCAAACGGATCGCCTGATAGTGCGCAATTACCGTCGCCCATAGACACCTGCAACACCAGAGGAGTCACAACTGCGTTGCCGGCCTTTCAGGTGGGAGTACGCTCCTTTCTTGACTACATCTCAATGATTGGAACAATGATAATGACATATCTTTTACACCACTTAGAGGTTTTTAATTGACGAAGCATGTGGTGGATTTTTCTTTTGTTCATAGGTGTCGGTTTTATAATCAATAAAAAATTTACTTCTTAGAGGTCTACTTATGAAACTATATTATGAATAACCTAATGAATACAGTCGCAGTGCTTTTTGATAATATCCACAGACACCCCAAATATATACACGATCGATTTTTACGGTTCCATGTGTACAGGTATAACTTTTTTATTTGATAGGCGCTATAGATATTATGAGATATCCATAATTTGAAGATCTCATTTTCGTTCGTTGTGATCCGATATGGTTAAAGTAAATCTAAAGTAGACCGGCAGTCGCGGTGAAGACCGTAGATAGAAAAATTTCCTTGCAAAACAAAGCATTATGGATATCTTCTTACCTAGTGCGTTGCAATGGCTACTATTATAAATCTATCCTAACTTTCGAACAATTGCTTTAAGATGCCACTGATGCTAGTTAAGTGAAACAAAGCTGCGAAAGCAAACTTAACAATTAAAAAATATTGTTTGTTTATACTATTAAAATATTGATACAAAAACTAGAGAAGTGCCGTTTCCGAATATTTCCAGAAACTTTCCTCATTGAGGAAAGGTTTCAATGAGGAAAGGTTCCGGAAATTTTCGTAAACGGCACATCTAGGACCAAATTCAGTCGTCCTCTTTACCGGCATCTTAATGTGAATTGTGCTTGATCTTTGTAAATCAATTGTGCACCTACGGTACCTACCGTACCGGAACAAGAGTAAAGGAAAAATGTATATTCTACGAATTAGAACAAGATGTGAATACATTACTGACTTACACTCTCGTTGTGTTATCCAATGCCCCGGAATTTGAAAATAATGAAATTGTACAGACAACCAATTGAATGCCTGTCGCATCGTAGAACCATTCAATAACATCTTCTTATACACTGTACAAGTCTTAGTGCAAAACTGTGTTTCAGTGCAAAGTGAACTAGAATAATTATAGTTGACTGTACGTGTCCTTAGGGTAATCCTTTAATACCAAGATTTTTCGCATTGACTCGTAACTACGTGAAGGTACATCACTCATGCTATGCTGGACGACGGAAGCACACTGTCTTTGAATTTATACTTTTAAACTGTTACCATGTAAAAATCTCAGTATTGAAAGCGGAAGGATATAATAATAAAAGGAATTCGCAAAGAACTTTACCAGTATTGGGTGCCGTGTAGAGAGGGTGCCTGGCGGAGTGTGCTGGCGCCAGGAGTCCATGGAGCAGGGCTCTGCCCAAGCCGCGGGCGCCGAGTGGAAGTCCGGCCGGCTCGCCGTCCACTGCGAATAAAGAGCTTGGTCAACAAAAAAAAAACACAAAGTAATAACCCTAAGCCCTTCCAACTGGTACTGGGGAACTACCATCATCATCATAGACTGTCATAGCTTAATCAGATGATTGTATACAACGTTTTATACAGGGAACGATAGGAATTACATAAAACCTATTCTGACTGATTTATATACCGTCCAGTATAAAACAAAAAGTCGTCGTGCGTTTTATACAACTGGTATTAAATTTTTGGTCGTTTAAGCAGCACTATTTTAACTAGAGTAGGCAAATACTTAAATGCCAGTATATTTGACGATGCCGAATGGTGATCAATTCGACTGTAAAAGGTTTCGACTCGGCTGATTTGATATATTTTTTGTACGATATTGATTCCTGAATGATGGACATACCTATGTGTTTATATTTATATATGATTCTATATTCGTTTTTTTTAGAATGGTTTGCCTAAACCTTTATCTACGCCGGCCGTGCCGACCTAGATAACTTAAATACTTTATTTTCTACCCTAGAGCTTAAAGTGTAATAATACCGCTTTATAAGGAAAAGCTTGTCATTTCTGACCCATTTGTTATAATATTCCAATTATGTATAAACATATCTGTCCCGAACATTCTAACCTTAACACCTTTGAATTGGAAACCATTAGGAATTTAACCGTAATTGTATGTATTAGCTTATTTAGCTTCGAATTCACTTTGAGAGACGAAGCAGGAATTTGGTGTGTCTAAGTGTACGTAGATTTGAAACAGACCACAAAATTTTGCTTTGTTCGCTATGGTAACAATATTCAGATTATTTAGTTATAGATAGTTATTACACTTTTATTGGTTTGTAATTTAACCACCGGCATTAACTGGATCAACACGTACCGCGTTACACAAAGGATTTAATAACAAATATATATTTTGATTGCTTAATGCACAAAGATCAGATCTTAAAGAACCTAAGAAAGTATTATTCTTTATCAATAATTATATATTTAAATAAAATAATTTTAATAAATATTAATTATTTGAGCCATGACGTTTGGGTAGCTTTTCAGTTACCGTTGTCAAAGGTTGACTGAGAAAAACACTTCTTCTTGACCGTTATAATAGCTTTATCAGATGATTCTCTACTTGTACTTTCTCGTCTTGTACGTGTATATTATTTCAAAGTTACATTTATTTAATTAAAATGTGTGACTGTCGCGGAAATCGAAGAAAATAATAAATAATTATATTTTCTATACAGTTTAATAAAATATTAGCAAACGTAAACTTATTAACGATTGTATAACATTAAAAAAACGTTTTATGTGACCAACTACACAGCTCGTTTGGGCCTCAGAATAAGGACACGTTTCCTACACAGCTCTCAGAATAAGGACTATCATGCCAGACGTTACCCCGACCTTGCCTGTTGATTTCCCCAAATTTCACCTTTCCCCCTCTCCCCTCCCCCTGCGCATGTGTCGTAGACAAGGACGGCTTTCCTTCCCACTGGTCGAACCGTCTAGACGAGAACTCGTAACGTTCGGAATTCAAAATGCGCTCGTTTTTGAATGATAAGGTTAAGCTTGAGTTTGGAATGTGTTTAATTTAATATAATATAATGCGTGGTAGCTAACCGAATTAATAACGAAATTGTTATACTTCTATATACCAGAGTTAAAGACCGATTTATATGGTTCTAACTAACTGTTTTCCTCTCTTCGCTTGAAAATTTCTCCGATTATATTTCATACTATTAAAATTTTGCTATAGATAGCGTATAACTCTCACAACTTAGTCGAATCTCTGTAACGGGCATCTCATTTCTTTATAAATAATTTCGATCCTTTGTAAGTAGTAAACTCTGGTACAAAGGGACGTTCCTAATAGAAAATGAAATATGTACGAATAGACTTACGCGCCTGTGAACTAACACCTTTTTTAATAATAAGAAAATTACAATTACATCGTTTAAAGTGTGAAGATGGTCATGACGCTTTACGCCTTTATGTAAAGTTAGCTGAATATTAAAATGTCGTAAATGCTGGAATCAGGATTTTAGTTACGCCCTTCAGTCTGTTTGAGAAGTCTTTGGACTTGTTTACGAAGGATTTTAATTTAGCGAGTAGAGCGAGCCGAGTGGTCGGATTAATTCCACTTGCATCGAATTTCGGGGCCGGATACAGGAGCGAGTCGCTGCCTCTTAAGGAAACGCTGTAGCGCTTACTCGCGTCGTAAACCGTACCGGTTTGGTTTGGTTAAACGTCTAGCCGTTTTTGTGTAACGTGGCCGTAAAAAATCTTGCTAACAAAAGGCGTTGTAATAAATGATCAAAAAGAAAAGAAACTGAGGATGTTTCCTGATATAAACCGAGCTTTATAGATAATTAAACATCAGAACTTATTTTTATGTTTTTGATAGATTATACTTTCTAGTTAATGTCAAAACATTGCAATAGTATGGAATTCATAACAGAAACGCGAACTATAACGTCACCGTTGCAACACGATGAAAATAAATAGTTAACTTAATTTTACGTTGCAAATTTTAACATATTTAAGCAGACAGAATAGAGTGAAATAGTGTTCCGTGTAAATTTATGAAAATTATATTTAATGGTTGGTTTCGATACGTTTATATTGACTTCAGGAAACTATCCTATTTACCTATATAAATATTGACACAAACTATAAACGGAAAACATAATGTGATCCACTACCATGTAATCAGGACTCGACCCTCAGATCACATTAAATTTCCCTCTCATAATTTTGTGTCATTAAAATAAAAAAGAGGTATTTTCAAATTTAAATCAGGATCGATAAAAATATTATATTAAACATTCAAACTACCCTATTGTTGTATCCCGCCCCCGCCGCTACAAAGTCCGACCCCTTATCCGGATACACCGCTCAGACGGTCTCAGCAGAGCTATTTCCCCGGTTCAATGCACCGTATCTGCATTTTACAGCGCATTCTCATTCAATACCGTTCCAGAAAAACCTTTTAGTTTAAAACCGTACACAAAAAAAGAGTCAAACGTATTGCATTGTTGGAGCGTTTCCCTTTTTCCTAGCGAATAAATGGCAATCGTGTCAGTTGTAAATAAATCGGTGACAATTTACGGTCATTATTAGTTATCGCGCGTATTTACACCGCTTCTAGGGTTTGCCGACCGTAATATGGGGATTTGAGTGATATTCAGGGTTTGTTAATAACACACTATAGGGTCTAATAACAGCTTTAGTTTGCAGTGAATTGCACAATAACTACGGATGTCTACTTGGCAGTTTTCAAAAAACATTCTAATTACGCAATATAAATTATAATTTCGGGTTAAAATCTGCCGAAAAGTGTCTATCTCTTTTGATATTTCATCACTGTATAAGGTCAGTTTGTTGACAGTCAAATTATCATAATCTTATTAAAAACAATTAATGAATACTCCACGGCTATCACTAAGGATCTAAAACGGTGAAGAAAATCAGTCTTTTACTTCGTGAACGTAAACGTGCCATTGCCGTACGTTGCAGGAAAGTTTTGCTTTCGTAGCAGTGAAAGTATAAGCTACGCCGTAGCAGGCTAACGCTACGGTCGAGTTGTAGCCTTTCAAAACCTTTCACGTAGAGGTTCATACCTTTTAAATTTTCTTTTATTGAATAGGTATACTATATATTATAATGAATTACATTCATAAAAATAATGCGTTGTCAACATTAAAATACATAACGGGTTTATTCACGTCGTAGTAGTCGAATATCGTTCGCCATGTTTCGAATCGGTACGTGCTCGGTCGTGACTGATCGGCTCTCCTGGTGATGAATTGCGTACCGATTATATGTCTGAGACTCGCGGTAGTTTTCTATATAAATGTGCAGTCAATAAGACTTTTTGTTCTTCAGAGCAATGGAGTAATATTTATTTAATAAACTGATGATATCGGTTACACCGAAAAGCGTCAGACCCTTATATACTTTTTATACACGCAGACCTTAACCTGTCAATTATAATTTCACAAACAAAATCACAATAACGCAACAAAATTCTATACTCTATGGTACCCGCTACAGAACTTTAATATTCATAAGACATCTCTCTACATACATAACTCTAATTAATTTCAAAAAGAGAACATAAGCTTATTTGATGCTGATTGGTCTTGATCTGATTGGTTGAAATTACTTGTCAAAAAAAATCACCAATCACGAGGCATCCGCCATGGCCATCACGATCATGTTTTTTTTTTTAATAGGTCAGTTTTAGTTGAACGAAAAAGGTTACATCAAAAATTAAAAAAAAACATAGTGGAGAATGACGATTAAAGTAAAAAATGCTTTTCTGAGTTTTGCTCGTATAAAAAGTATTGTATGCAATAGTTACACAATTATGATACACAATGAATATATGTATGCAATAGTCTTAAAGTCTCGTACCTTACATAGGCCACTCGGCAAGCCTCGTGACTAAACGCAGTACTCGACTTTAAGAACCTCCATTGTGCAACGATTGCATAAAATACTATTAAAACTTTCACACCAAAGTCTCATACCAATTTCCTTGACGCAAACGAAGCGTCAGTATTTAACTAGTATTCCATAAAACTCATATAATAAGCTCTGTCTTAACCACTCTCTCCTGATTTAAATATTAACCAAGTTGCATAAGCCCTCCCCAAGGGTGAATGCACCCAGGGGGTGGTGACCCCCCACCCCACCCCCATATTGCATGGACGAAAACTGAAACTGTGTTCGCCGAAATATCTATTCTAGACAGTTCGGCATACCGCATTCTTCTGCTATTACAGAATTCCTAAAAACAATTTCCCTATACCTTCCTCGGATTCCTGGAATACTTCCGATATTCATAAACAAGTTATTTATTAAAGACCTATTATGTATTCTGGCGTATACTCAAGTGGGTTTGACGTTTAATTAATTACAGAGTGATAATTAAACATAATAAAATGTTGGAACGGGATCGACGCCATTTTTTACCAATTTACTGTACTCTTGTTTATTTATACTGTATTTCCTATGGCATGTCGGATATTGGACGCAATTCGTAAATTATCTGGTATCTGAGAATCTGTAAACTATTACGACATTTATTTAAAGCGACAGATCAACGAGACGCGATTTCTAGAATAAAAATATTTGTTTTCGTTCGATATATTTATATAATTTTTACGAAACCTATGGCCATAACATCACCAAAAAGTTACCTTGGTTTTCGGCGTTTAACAAAGCACATCACTAGTAGAACCTAGAACACGTCTATACGACTTAACCGCGGTTCATCGTACGTTTACTTCAATACCTGTACTATGTTGTGGTGGGAGGGGCCCACAGTTGGGCGTGGGGCTTTCGCTTTTATCCTTGTTCATGTAGAAGTCTGTCTGTAGAGGAAAACCTCTTTGCAGGAAACCAAATGAAAAGGACCTATATGCTTTTCTGTAAGCGGCTTATAAGACGTTTTTGCCGATGAAAGGACTAGGGGTGTGTGTTATAATGCACATTAAACATATGCAATATTTAAAGTTCAACCATAATACTTATGTGCAAGTCTGAAGATTATTAAATGTACTTAATAGACATATTATAAAATTTCAAGCCCGCAAAATAATTATTACTATCGTTATCTGTATATTTCTAAATTCCCTCAGGAAAAATAAAAATACCAACGTCTATTTAAACAAAGTGACAGTTTGGCTGCACTCTGAGAAAATATGTTATTTGACAAGTTATTTTTGTACACAAAGACTGAGGATTCGCGTGTAAATAATGAAATTACAAAAGTGACAGACACTTGTACGGTAATACGAAAAGTTATCAACTATAATGTGTCATACTCTTACGTCTAGCCAATTTGATCCGCCCAATAACGTCGAACTGGATTAGGACGATCTTTAAATAACGGCCCCGAGCGTTTATATACTTTCTATCCATTCAAATTGCTATCCAGTTCCATTTTCCTCAACTGTTTTTGTCACAACGTTAGTCTTTGTTTTTTCTATAGATTGTGATAGTGACAAGATATGTGTGGCTATTTAAAAATGTAACACTCGTTCTCTGTTTGAAATTTGCAACGCGGAAGGCAGCAATTTGTAATTTTTTATTGATTACGTAATCTATTGACGCAATTAGTGGCACGGTACGGATAGAATACTCATTTTCCTATTCAATAATAAAGTTTTGTGATACATAAATGCTTTAAATATTGTGGAATTAGTTAACGGAAAACTAGATGGAACTTTGCGTAGGTAGTTAGGTTAAGTAATATAGGGACAAATAGCTTTGCCTTCTTGGCAAATTAGATTTGTTCCTTTGGCGTCTGCCATTTAATTGATTAGACATCGTATTTAAATATGTGTTTAATTGAAAGAATTGACGCATTTTTATAGATATTTTATAATTCAATCATTACCACGCCTTTTATAGGCCTATTAATAAGATTTAATCATAAAGTATCTTTTAACTTTTCATTAGATATTCGACAAAATCAAAGTAAAGCTTTGTGCCAATGCCATATCAAAGGCAGCTGGCTATCAAATGAAAATCAGCCTAGTGTCTGAGGAAATATGGACGAATTGTTGAGAAATAGCTCTCAAACCAGATTCTTGACGCCAGTGTAACATCCGGGAAGTTATTACAGAATCGACCAACCATAAAAATCTCTATTAACCTTAGGTTTCCACTGGACGACGGATCTTATTTATCTGGTCACCGTAACCCATCCAGTGTTAATGAGCTCTCCTCAATAATTGTGTCTACCAAAACCAAGTCTTTGTCAATTTGGTTATCGTCTGCCAAAGATAGGTACAGGTTTGGTTGCTAAGGTACTTTGAATAGAAATCTAAAATTACATTTATCTTTTTGAATGTTTGATCCTTACAATAAACATGTGTTAAGTTATGTAAGATGTGCAGATGTCTAGACTTTTCGTAGACGAAATTTACATTTCTTTTTATCTTTATCTGTACACGTGGAGCCCCTGACAATGAAAGAACGTGATTTTTTTTAATTTTCTCCTTGGGGTTAATAGCAAACACATGCATTGTTGAAAAGACAGACTTGCGAGTTCTTCCCGAGACAATAAATGAAATGACCTCATTTTATCATAAACAAAACTCGAACATTTATTAAGGAAACCTTGTCTGCCACATGTTGGAACTTTAGAATATCATTCGAATTTTTTAAATAAATAATACCGCCACCACAAAACAAAAGGAAACCGAAGAATGGCTAAAAATCTAAATTGAAAAATGGTACGCCGATTGTCTATTGAAATTTAAAATTGGAACAGATTAAAAAGCCGCCGCGCAAGATGGCGTCAGGAAAAGCGCGGGCACTTTCCCTCACGGGAAACGGAGGAAAGTTGCTTGGCGAAATGGAAACCGCGCGATTATATTGATAACACGTTCTGGCGGCACGCACTAGGTCTCCCAGTTAATATCTTAGCCGACTAACAGGTCTGCTCGAACGATTTAAACTATATCAAGATGGGGAACTGTTGGAGTATGTACATTGATGTCTGTGGTATATATGTAATGTGGCCAGCATTGTTGGGAAACTAAAGGATTTTCGATTTCCAATTTGGTTGGTTCGCTACTAATTTAGTAAGAATAATTCTTAATGTCATAAATTAACAACTCAGAACGTGTGTACGTGACTTGAGCGCGAATGCGGTCACAAGTTGACCACAGGAAGGGTTTGTAGAATTACTAATATTAATATATACACTAAACTCGATAAAGCCATTGAGTTAGTTATGTACTAGGTATTTAGTATTTACCCAATGCTCATAGCCTCCTCTGACGCGAGTGAGTGTCCAGACACGTTCGTTTCGCCGCATTCGTTTTGTCGGTTAGCAATTGACTAGATAATTAATTTATCGATACGGTAGTTATTGTTGAAGAAAAAGTGAGCCTCTCCGGCACCATGCTGGGACGGAATATGTCAAAATTATTGAGACCAGCGAAACGTACAAATGATCCTCATTCAAAAAACATTTTCAAAAGGTCCTGTTTAAAAGGTCAGTCGGTGTAGATGACACTAACGCTTTTGAGCAGTAAATGAAAAAGAAGCAACACCAGAAAGAAATAGCATTTCGTTCCCTGGTCACGGCACCATTCCACGTGCAAAGAATGTTTTCGTCTACTGAACGTCTAGACTAGACATCTCCACATCTAGCATAAATTAAAAGATTACGTTTTTATTCGTATGAATAAAACATGCCAGTTTAAACAGGATACAGGAGATTAGAGATATGTACTGTTCCATTTCGAAAAAAATATACAGTAATAAAAGTAAGTAGACGGATATCCTATGAGGTATTTTCCACTAACTAATTAAGAGACGCAAACTACCTATCATAGAAATACCGGTAGATAGGTAACCGCCAAGTGACAAGCAAGCATGTAACACAGTCTTCCAGTTTTTTTTTATGAACTTCACAAAGACATAGCTATGTATGTTTACTAATGACACATTACGGGATCGGTAACGGTGACGTGTCCGGTAATTTCGATCATAAATTTTCCCGGAAATGTATTTGAAGTTGGAATTGTGTTTTCTTTGTGACATTGACATTGTTAATAAGACAACCGATTGAAGTCCGATATTTCTTTTTATTACAAATCGTTCTTTTTTTTCTTTCAAGAACCCTATTGCGACTATTCATTTTTGTCCATGGTCTAAAGTAGTACGGTTACTGGCAGTTGATACCCCACAGATAAACAATAAAGGTATGTTTACCAGCGCAGCAAATCGCTTGGTGCAGCAAGGCCGCTGAAAGCGGTCCAAAACAACCAGCGGCCTTTGGGAACATGACTAATAGACAATCGGTTGCGACAGACGTACGAAACGGACTTTTTGAACGCCTTGATTTTCTATAGTTCGTTTCAACTATAAAGTTCTACGTCGGATTTTTACCAAGAAACATAGGAACAGGTACAGAAGGCAATTTATGCAACATTTACAAAACTCAATGTCGTGTCGATATCTTTCCTTCATATCGAAATGAGTTGATATTGCCCAATGTATATGTAGTATGTCCGAGTGTCATAAGACTTTTGCATTTGTAACGTAAACCAATAAAATTACAATAGCGTCATGATTGCAAAATGCAACATGTGTTTTGTTTTGAAAGTTTAAGATTTTTTTGAATATATTATTGGTATCTCTGTAAATTATCCAGAGGGCCAAATCGCTTTATAACACAAATTTTCAATTCACAAAGCACATTGTTTAACCTTGAAATATTTGGCAATGAAAAAAAAACAAAAAGCTAAAGAGAATTTTAATTACATTCGTACGTAACGTTCTGGAATCCTCGCTTTTTCTAAGCTACAGTTCAGGATAGTTGAACGGCGCCGGATAGTTTGAAAGCTTATCCGGATGAGGTATGCGTCGATGCGCAAGCGCCCTTCGCTCGGTGACCTACTTAGCTGTAGCCAATCCAAGACTTATACGCAATACTGAGCGTCTATAGAAACTTATTCCCACAGAGTCTATGCTACTTTTAGATACCTAATAAATATATTATCTGTGACTTCAGACTGTATGGTTAATGGCCATAGTGTATGCAGACAGTAATTTAATCATGTAAATAAAAACATAGACATTTTAAAAATATATTCTTATTGGTTTTGGCATAGCAAATAGGTAAGATACATGAACCAGACAATTTAGAACATTGGTAGCTGAAAACATAACTCGAATCCAACAGTTTCTTCAACGGCTATTTTTAAATACCCTTTTTATTGACACAAACAAGTTGAATCAAAGTTACTATCGTCCATTATGATAACAGATATTTTACTATCACGATTATAAGCGTAATAGAAATAGGGACAAGGATACAGATATGCTTGTTGACAAATTCTACACGTGTAGCGTTGCAACATGTTAAATCCCATGCTGGCCTGATTCTAGCCGCAATTATTGTTATGATACCGTAGCACGTCTTTCTATATTGCTATTCAATAGGTAATCCTATTTTAAAGGACGGAAATTGGCAGCCGCAACTGTCATTTTCACTTTTTAGCTCAAAAACTTTACCAGTATTTATCAATGTTAGCGGCAAGAAAATGCCGGGCGCAACTGACATTTTCACTTTTTCTTAGAGTTCCCGCTCAAAAAACTTCCCCGCCTGTACCTACATCTATCTACTCTGTGGAACCGGAAAACCACAGGCTACGTCACTGCAGTGCGAAAGTGAGATCTAGCGATGCACCGCACTCCCTTGACCCACTTGCGCGCTTGTGTGCGTTAGTCTATGGTTTCAGTTTTGTTTACGTCGCCGCTATTAGGCGCTTTATCTTTGGTAAGTTAGTTTTTCTTTTTAAATTGTTTTTATTTCTTGTATCTGTTGGAGAATGTGTCTTGATTTTAACTAATACTATTAATTATTTTGTTTTCCTACCTAGAAAACCTTTTTCTGTTGTTATTTAACGGTAAGCATTTGCTTATTTTAGTGGTTATTTAGCCAGAAGATTAGTCGAGTATTTTATTTCCTAAACTGGAAACAAACTGAACCGGATCAGGTAAGACATTGCGTGGGCAATTGAACTTTACATTGAAATAACAGATACTAGTTAAGCTTAACTGTGACATAAATATTGCATTCTAGATCTAAGGCCCACGATACCGTAATAATATCGAATCCTTTGACATTTTCTTAGGTAATTACGAAATGAAAGACGACCATTACGGAAACTATCCTCATTTGGAGCGTTTTTATCAAAAACGGTAATTGAAACACGAGATATTTTTAACATTATTGTGTAGCTTATGCCCTTATCTAAATGTCACATATTGTCGCTAAAGTCCCTTTAGCTGCAACGTGTTCATAAGTATACTCGGTACGATTCGACCTACTCTCGCCCACCTGCAGCAAGAGATTGCCAATTGTTTCCGTTTTCACACTTTACCGGTTTTTGCATCGAGAATTATGTCATCAGTGCTGAATTAATCTTTAGGCAGTTTTGAGGTGGTTCTAGGAAAAAAAGAATGACGTTTCTGGTAAGCGATTCACCGGGTAAGTTCGATTCAATAGTCAATGATTGCGGTATTTGCGGTTGCACTACTTATAGCTATTTATTCAATTTGGTAATTGTGTGATGTGTTATAAAACTGGAAAATGAACGTCTTCGGAAAGCAATGAATTTCGTGGAAACCGTATCAAATAATAATACTTTGAGCTGTAATTGAATGACCCAACGTTAATCGAGATATCTATGTAATGAAATCCAAACCAATACTCAACGAGCTAAATGAAACGATGCTCTCCATAATTAAACCTCAAATAGGTAATGCTAGATTGTCATTCAAATCATTATTAATGTTATCGAAACACCTGCCATATTATTTTATCGAATGCTATGCAAAGTGGTCAGAATATTATATACTATATATGTGGGGATTAACTTAATCCTGGTCACCGCACCCAATAATGAAGCAACCCTCAAATAATTTATCCATTGTTTTTCAAGCTCAAGCACAAGGACAGTCTTGTTTTCTCTTCAGGTGTTTGACAATAGATTTTTAAGATACTATGCTAATTTACTAAGTAGGGCTAGTTTTGAAACGAACAGGTTTTTACTCTGAATCACGTCGGGAGTAATTTCTCTGACTGACGTATCCACATGAATGGCCGTATTCAATTTTCCTGTTTGTCGGTCTTGTGTAACACTTAAGCTATACTCGAACGTTTTTCGTGCACATTTGCTCTGTGACGAAAGAATACAAGTCCCAATTACTCTACATACTGGTTATTTCGACGACGCCAAGCATATTTTTATATGTCTTTAATACTAACGTTTAAGTCCATATTACTTTGCTGATATATTATTTTAATTACTCAGTTTCTATACGTAAAAGAGTGAATCACAGAATACGGATGTTTCCGTAATTTAAATTGCGAAACACACCGAAAAATTCTATTTACAAATATGAGGATATATCACTGGCATATTTGAGGTAAACACGAAAACATATGGAAGACAATCCTTCTGTGTTTGTTTGTTTATGCGCATACGCCGGTATTTTACGACTTCCGAGCCAAGATGGCTGCCAGGATGCTGGCATCTTTAGTGCTAGAAAGGATATTAGTGCCGTCAGGCAATAACATGTATTGGTTTCTTTTGTAATTTTCGCGTTTTGCCGTTTGATGCTATAATGTTCTATTTATATGTAAAATTATTAGGTAAGTTATGTACAATATGTTGACAAATTACGTCTTTTAGCGCTGTTATTAGTTAAAACTCCTACAGCGACAATAAATAAAAAACAATTTACGATCAATCTTTACAACAGGCAGTGCAGATTAATTTACTTAGTTTTTTAAATACAAACATGCCGATCGCCAACCTTTCGAATTATGAAATTTTCGATATTTTTATTTTTCTACCGCCTTTTGTCCGAATTTTAGAATCTGTGGTTTCCGGCCAGCACTGATTAGCGCGAGATCTTAGGCGACATTGACACAGTTGCCGGTTTCGTAAGCGATTGTCTGAACCGGCCGTCTTTTCTCGAACTCGAATAGCGCGATAAAAAACAACTCGATTACGAAATCTGTAAATTTGGTTACAGGGAAGTGTAACTGTGCAATTCCAGGGTTAAAGGGTTACGTTACACATTTTAAGGTAACTTTGCTGTTTTCTGCGGTAACTTAAAGAAGGTTAGCTCAGACTTTTGTGTTCGAAGGTCATCGTTAGGCGAAAGTTACGAGCAATCGAATGTGTAATCCATGTCCATAGTTCGAAGTAAACAAACGAGATGAAACTGAGAATTTTGTATGTTATTAATTTATGGTGCGTGCAACCATTTTTTGTTTTTAATTGTATATTCTACGTACGACGGCTGTAGTCATAATAACCTTAAAGATTTAGCTATATTTGGCGGCCTTGCGTCATGCGCGTCTAAAAGTGTTGCTAGTGATAGTAGTGATACCTGCATCTGACGGCGGACATTGCAACACTGAAATTTTAAAAACAGGAAATCGTTTAATAAGAAACGTTACTTCATAAGTTGCTCGTGTATGAGCGATTGCTTCACCCCACTTGGAAACCGAGTCGTGAGTAGTATGTATACCAAAACCATGAATGTAAATATTTCGCCAAAGATCTTAGCAGCTAGTTAATTTATTACTTAATTTACGCGTAATACTTTCTTTGTTTCCTCATATTAACTCACAACAGTTTATTAGCCAGTTGTTAGACTATGTTTTGAGCGGTTTTGGCTAAATGTGAGCTTTGCAAAACTTAAAGCTGTAGGTACAGCCCTCAAGCTTTTGTAATCGCGGAAACGTAACGCAGCCGTACTGTTTACGCAACTGAATCCTGATTCCACTTATATCTTGAACCTTACGAGGACATGGCATCGAAAGAGTTCGCAACTCAACCTACATTTGTCCAAAGTTACGGAGACTTTTTCCGTTTGAAATTCCATCTTATAGTGTACGAAATAAGAGCGGTACGGGACGCATTGATAAGCCGGTACGTTTTTGCCTGAGGCGTTTTTTACAAAACAGCTTGCTCAACATCCGACATGTGACGCAACACGTACGTTGACGCGCGCCGAGCCTTGAACACCCACTGCCATTACAAAATACGCCTTCGAACTGTTCCGTACCAAACGTATTTTTTATCGGCTACTACTGTTCTTTTTTTAAAAAGTCTAGGCGTAAACGGCGAGTAGACTGGCGATGGCAACACCGATGCTATTTACGTCGTGCGTATAATTTCTTTGAAAAATTTATCGTGACGTGATTATTGATTTGTTGCATTTTTGTCTCCAATACGTAATTAAAAAGTTTTAGTTTGCTAAAGTAGTATTTAAAGGTACTACTTGATTGGATTTTGTGCGGAAACAAAGCTAGTTTCTTATCAGTACCGTTAGCTGTTATCACTAAAAGAATTGTCAGAACCGAACCGGCAAAAATCAACGATTTGATATACTTACTGTTGTCGCGCAAATTCTTAACTTACCGAATCGTTATAGAGGTCAGATATTTTGCTATAGGTACCTAAGGTTACGTTAAATATTATACTGTGAAGGACAAACATTTGGACATGATAGCAAACGAGGCTCTTGTATTTAAACAGTGGTTAAGTTTATATAGGTACAAAATTCATCCCCATCCTGGGACAGATCAAGATTAATCCAAAACGATTTAACCGCCGTGACTGTCGGTGGTCTTGCGACCTTTTGAAGCTGATGCTCCTCGAATGTGTGGGCACACTTTACCGGAAGCCAATGACATCACATATCTCCTGTCTGGACGCAATGACGCATGCGCGTGCTAGACGAACCTGATAACTGCCATTGTTCAAATAACCACACAAATTTCGACTTAATTAGAAACTAACAAAAGTCAAGTTCAATTGAGTCGGAACGCAGGAAATTCGAAATCGGCTTGTCGATGTTGTTTGTTTGAAACGTTAAAAAGGTAGAATTGGCGAAGCTGTAAACATTTCAAGGCAGTTTTTTGGAATTCGCAACATCAACAATAAAAGTACCGTTGCTATAACCATAAAATATTGCAATTGGCGACGACGCAAAAAATTGCGCCTTTTCTAAGGGCGTTTTTTGGTTTTTAAACTACGGTTAGCTTTTTTACGCGGGGGCGCTACCGGAGGCAGGTAGGTTTTTTACAATGCACTGTTTGGAATTGGGTTATTTTTTTTCTGACAGACGATATGACCAAGGTGAACGGTTTACGGTTACGGAAACCCCTAGTTTTTACCACGACACTATTAATGTTTTTTTTTTCAATAATCAGTTCACATGTTTCGGGGTCTTGGGTTAGTTTTTATTGAGATGTTTAAAAGTTTGTTTGTTTAGCTTATGGGTGTTGTTTTATGTGTGTCAGGATCTCAGAATTAATACGATTTAATTACCATTGCATTTTATTGAATCAATCGTAGGTAATATAAAATTATGTTACACATTTGCATTGAAACATTTTGTACCTTGAAAGTATTCTTCATTTTAACCATATATTACGTGAATCATCATATTTAAATTATTAAGTAATTTTATAGCATCAGTATTCACAGTATAATTGATACAAATTTATAGGTTTGATAAGTTATTTGTTTTGATCACATATTTTGTTCTCGACATTAAATTGCAGATTTTTTGTATATTTTTTTACGACTTCACAACTAGATTTATTTGCATTAATTATCAATAAAAACGTTTGTTCACTAGGCCCTTGATATAAACTTTGAAGAGCAGTACGTGTCACAATTGCTAAGTTTTCTAAGTACGGAAGTTGTAAACCCGCTTTTCAGAAATTCTGCCGCGAACGCGTTTATTTATTTTAGTAATTCTAAAAACGGATACGCTGTCATTTGAATATCTTATCAAAAAAACCCGTATCGCTGTCACATTCCAGCGCTATTAATAAACGTACGTGTGAAGAAGACAAACCGATTGCAGGAAGCTATTCAAAAAAAGAACAACCCTTCCTCACCCTTTCTTGACATTCTATTGTTTACGCCAATACTAAATGTCATATTAAACCAATTGCCGTTAAAAGTATCGACCAAAGAAAGCTGACACTAAAGTCCAGAATCAAACAAGAGCAATGGACATTTAATTCAAATGAGAATGGAACACGAATTAAAATAAATTCAAAATAGTTTTTTGTTTTTTAGATTTCGAATGAACAGGTAGCCGGCCAGTGTTTCGATCGATTCCAGTCTAGTTGTTTAAACGTGCCAACTGCTTGTTGCGTCTAGTACTAAATTAGCCTTCGAGATTATTTAAGAGGGTATTCAGCGGTACAATGACCTCGATTTTCCGATTAAAAAGCACCTTTTATTAAAACTTATCTAACCTCATCAGGGGCGCAAGTTATTGCCAGTTATTTAGTTCCAATTTGAACCGACAGCTTTCTTACTTTTGTAGAAAGTACGAAATTTTATAAGAATATGACCGTTTTTTTTTTCAATTAAAGGATATGCAATGCAGGATATAATACGCAGCTGATATCGATCGTGACGTTTACCTGCACGCTCAGGAAGTGAAAGGTGTGTAAAAAAGATTCCGAAGGAAGTCCCATAGATAATAAATACTTTTTTGGGTTATTTTATAGACAATCCTTTCGGCATAAGATTGTAACCTTGGGAGCTGCTGGTAAAATTTTCAAGCATTCACCAATGAAAAAAAAAAAAAAACGTCGGTCCGAACTGTCAGATCTCAGCTGTGTTACCAGTCTATCTGTCAAGTGTATTCGTAACCGTGTTGCAGAAGCTTTGACCCGAATTCTCGGGTTTACGCCGCCTATGTAGGCCGACTCGGCATCAGGAAGCAATCAATTCAGTTTTTAACCGACTTCAAAAAAAGGAGGGGGTTCTCAGTTCGGTTGTATGTTTTTTTTTTTTTTTTTTTTTTTTTTTTTTTAATGTTTGTTACCTCATAACTCCGTCATTTATGAGTCGATTTGGAAAATTCTTTTTAGGTTCATGAAGAGACATCTCAAGGTTGGTCCCATAAAATTTTGGTGAAGATCGGATGACGAGATCCATGAGGAATCGAAGGAATTCCTGAAATTTTATAGGCAGTCATAATATTTTTCATATATTTTCTAAAACTATTTAAGTATTTGCATATGGTAGTCATCATCTTCCAATGCTGAACTGATGATGGAAGGTACAACTCCTTAACGGTTAGGAGTTAGGAGATAATTAAAACGACATGCATTCCTCCAAGACCTCCCTGATTACCCCGCCATAAGTATTTCATATGAATCACTAAAAAGCGAAAAAAAAAATTTTTTACAAAAAAAAGAACCGACTTCAGTAAAACTAAAAATCCAAAAATAACCCGTTCAAGTACAGATTACATTTGACTCACCCTTTGAAGTCGGTGCCAAACCTCACGTAAACTTTAATATATAAATATAATAACAGTGGTTTGGGATCGACTTCAAAGGGTGAGTCAAATGTAATCTGTACTTGAACGGGTTATTTTTGGATTTTTAGTTTTACTGAAGTCGGTTCTTTTTTTTGTAAAAAATTTTTTAATAACCTATCACCAAGAGTTTACTCTGAAGTTTAAAGGCGTGTGCCAATTACCTTTCCTTTTTTTTGTATTGGCAAAACAGTGGCTCCACTTCGCCTGATGGTAAGCAAAAAGGGGAGCGCAAGTCGCAATGGCAATTGACAAGAAACCAACGGTGCCTTGTCTGTGATTGCCATGCAGAGATGCTTCTTCACACAGGCACACATGTGCCAGCAGAGTTCCACTTTTTAATAGTACAGCAGGTGAAAGAATTGCTGAATTGGTACGCGATGTGCTCACAAAATTTCATGAGAATTGGAAACGGAAATGCTTCGTTCGTTCGATCAGGGTTCAAAAGTTAAAGTTCCCCTAAAGTCATTCGTTTGATTTTTCATTTCAATCAATTGCTAATACTAATTAATTACAATTACGCAATGACATAAGCGTTTGTATGGACATGTATGGCCGGCAGTTCCCCGTACTGCGGTTCGATGCCCCGACGAATACGGATTGCTGATTAAGCTTACCATTGTTATTACTGCTGTCATTATGTATAATATGTATATAAAATTATATATCATAGACATTTAGATCCATTTGGAAAAGAGGTCCAAAGTCTACTTAGTTATGGACCTTGGCTTAAGAAGTATACGTAGAAAAGTAGAAGAGGACGCCATAGTTTCAATGTTTGAGACTGTCTTGGTCTAATTTTGACGACGCGGTTGGCGCAGTGGTTAAGCAACTGCCTACTGAGCTGACGGTCCCGGGTTCGAATCCCGGCAAGGGCAAATATTTGTGTGATTGATGAATGAATGGATGTTCTATGTATTTAAGTATTTATTTATCTATATAACTAGGTATGTATGTATATAGTCGCCTAGTACCCATAACACAAGCCTTCTTGAGCTTAATTTGGGACTAGGTTGATTTGTGTGGGGTTGTCTGATGTTTCTTTATTTAACTTATCTCTTGAGCAGGTTCTAATCCCCGCAAGGAATTAGAATTTTACATTGATTTGTATGAGGTTGTTAATATTTTATTATTTTCCTATTTTCTACGGTTTAGCCGTCTTGTGGACCGTAGTCAGTAACAACTTAACAAGCTCATCCCGCACCGGTACCGGCGAAATGCAACATAAGAATAGGGGCTAAATAATCACCCCATATGAAATAACTATACTTGATTTCGGTATGTTGCTTACGTGAAAGCCCCGTTTGGTAAATAAAAAAATCGATGATTTAGAAAAATATTTAAACTACCAATACCGTGATTACCGTGTGTCCATAGAAGAGACATTATTTTCGAACTTAAATAATCGTATTGTCTACAGTCTGACCAAAAGGAGTAGAAATTAAAAAGTGGCAAACTGTAGTGTTGTCTCTGTTTTCTTAGATTGATTAGAAAGGGCCGGCACTACAGTATTGCCACTTTTTAAATTCTACTCTTTTTGGTCAGACTGTAAATAGATTTTTTTTTCAATCAATTATGTATTGTTTCGGACTTCGTGATATGTTGGTTGAAGAAGTTTACTACGAAAACCCGGAAGTAGCCTGCCCCGCATTATTGTTCCAAATTGACAGCTGAATTTTAAAAACACGTAATACTTATAAAACCGCCCCGTCAGTTATATCGCGTTACAAGTATGTAATATAACCGTGTCATACATTTCGAGATGTGATGACTCATCAGGTCAATGACCCGATCATACCTAATTAGTTTACGCATGCATGTTACATAAGGAACCGTAAGTATAAACAATGTAATGTCTTATTCATACAGACTGATTTCCATAGCTATCATCCCCTCTGTCATTCGTGAAAATGTGTGTTTTATTTTCAAAACTTCTTTCTTCTTATATATTTTTATGCGAATTGTATTCCAAATGAGTTTTATATGGGTCATTAATTAAGGAAAAATCTATTATCTATAATAATGTTTAATGTTTATACAAAAAATCGCTAATCACGCAAATATATTTAATTATCTCCTTTCCACTCGATTGTGAAAATTTAGGATCCATTTTCATTTTTTTTATCCTATTAACACAGCGATTTAGACTGTATTTAGGCAGTTTTTTTTAATACCCGATTTTTTAAGTTTTTTTTTATCGCGGTTTTCGGACTATCGTCTTCGATTTTATACCTTTGTTTCAATTAGCTGTAGTCATCTTTTCAGCTGAGTTCAAAAAAGTAGGATCTCAATTCGACTGTTTTTTATTGGACATTAATTGTATGGTATATATATGTTACGCGATTTTTTCGCGAATTATACATCTTTTTTTAATCACCGTTATTTTTCAGTTTTGTTTTCTGACTCTGTCCAAAAATACTTCCTAAGCTAATACTTACCTCAATCACAAATTGCAGGAATAAGTAACTACGTGATAATTTGATAGCTTTTTAAAATAATTAATTTGTTTTTATTTAGATTTGAGTCCTATCAAAAAAGTCTATTTTATCATTCACGAAATATATTTTTAGGCAATTTAAATTTGGAACTGTCTTGTCTTGTCTGACGTTGTTGTCTAACGGAAATCGACAATGACACAAAACTAGCAATCAATAAAGTTTGGTAAACAAATAGTGAGACTAGTAAGTGTTTACAATAGGCATTGTTCTATCCGGAACATAGATCGCTCAGTGGCTATTTTTTTAAATTAGGTAATGATCATATTCAGCCATTTTTGTCAGCGGCAGTTGGTTCCGTTATGTAAGTTATGTTCAGTCGATGTGCCTGAAAGCCGTCACTTTGACAGATCGACGCCCATATTTTGGTAATATTGATTGGTTTTCTTTTCTTTTTTTTTACATTCGGAATTTGTCCGAAACCTTTGGGGCAGCATAACCGGTCAACCGGTCATAGGGAGCTTCGTAAATAAAGTAAAATGACTTAATTACAGCTTAAGTTTTTTTTTTCTTTTTAGATGTCTGGGCTATTTATAACTATCCACCCCCAATTTAAGAACTGTCGATTTAATCGCAATTTGATGCAGGAAAATGTGTCTGTCAAAATTTATAATTAATAATTTTTAATAATGCCATATTTTTATGAAAATTTGTCATATTATGCCTGCGTAATATTTTATGTATCCCGTAATTGCGTAAAACAGGAGTTTTTAAATTCGTACAAAAACACGTAACAATTAGCGGTTACGTGTAAATTTTCCCAATATCGTATTAATTTAGATACCCAAAATATCCTGAAAATTACGGAAATGAACCTGAAAAAACTTTTACCGTAAATGTAGGATAGAAAGAATACTTATAATTTTCTTTCAGTGCAGGTATTACCAGGTTACACCATTCAATAATCGCACCGGAAAATTCCGGATACCTATAAACTAAAAATAAACCGAAACATTAAACAATATAAGATCAATAAAAACAATGGCCTGTCCAATAGACCACATCAGTATCTCAATAAAAAAATCCCATCCCAATATAACAAGTGAAAATTAGGAGTACCAGATAAAAAGTCATTTTCCATTTTCACCGGCGGCCCGCAACCCGGAGAGACGATGAAAACTAGCCTATTTAAAAACAATCACAAGCGAATAACCAGAAATTCGCGGGCGCATTTCGCGTAAGCAGAAGACATTTTGAGGAAAATCTAATAAAAATCATCAACTTCCCAAACAAAGTCACAAAAATCGAATAACTCGAAATGTCTTAAATGCGCACAGTCTTAAATCTAAAATTACATCTAAACTATAACTAAATTAAATTACGCTAAATCTAACTATAAATAAAAGAGCAATTAAAGAGTGCGAAAACTTTTAACCGCTCTGGGCTCGCTTCAGAAAAATCCAAGTGTGGTAGGTCATAAGCTCGCTGTGCTGCCATGGAATTCGCCACTTAAAACTATTCAAAATGCTTACTGTATCGCTTCATGAGGGACTTCTTGTAAGCCTTGCCCGACAGGGCATCGTCGCCGGGGCTCAGCCGGCCGGCGGAGTCATCAGATTCGGTCCCGGAGTCCCGTCCAGCCGCTAGGTAATCTCTGGATTGCCGAAGAATCACTTGGGCCCTAACATAGTCCGTAGGATCAGCGAATGAGTGACGCGCGAAATCACGAACGGTAATCTCTTTACGCGAATGTGTAGTCAAGTCCAATGGAGCATCGTCTGTCAGTTCGGGGTATGCCTTCCTGGCAGCCAGGGTTCGGGGCTCGGGGGACCGGTCAGCCCGGGCGTCCACAGCCATCATGGTCAACATTAACACTACCTAACACATCACAATACTATTATGTCATGCGGCGTAACGTTGCAAGACGCGACCGGCCGCGATCGCGTTGGTTTGTAGACTGATGTCCTACTTTCGGGCGTTTGCGATGAGTTCTACTGACTTCGTAAGCCCGCTTCGGCGGCGCTCGGCTGAGCTCGGACACTTTCGTTTTCATAGGCGCGCCTGTGTGCGTGCACACAAGGGTGCGTCGCTGTGGTGGTTTTGTGCGTGTGTGCTTTTTCCACTTTCGAGCTTTTCTTCAAGTTTTCAGCAACATGTTCTTTGGGTTTCACAACTTCGGCCAGTGGGAAGCCCGATTCAGTTTCAACTTTTGCGGGGAACAGAAGTTGTTTACATAAAAATTGATTGCAACAGTTGGAAATTTTGTGGGGTGTGTATACAATAAACGTATACAATGTAGGTATGCAATAAAGTTGAGGAAGGGATAAAATAAGAGTAAAAAAACATCTTAGAAATATTTGTGAACTTGTCATTTGTACTAAATTAAATTAAATCAAATATATGTTATTAA
The DNA here is from genome assembly GCA_905147355.2 of Apotomis turbidana. NCBI lineage: Eukaryota > Metazoa > Arthropoda > Insecta > Lepidoptera > Tortricidae > Apotomis > Apotomis turbidana. Next base: position 58,711,197 of record LR990280.1, on the reverse strand, counting down.
TTTATTATTTATTTATTTAATCTTATTGCACAAATGAAAACAGATCGTACAAAAGACGGACTTAATGCCATTGGGCATTCTCTACCAGTGAACCATCGGGCAAAGCAGATAAGTATTATATTAATTATATTAGATTTAATTAAAATTTTCCATTTCCCATCGCTTAGCGAACAAACTATATAACTAAACTAAACTAAAACAATTTCGCAGCAAAACAAACGTCAAAAACTAAAACGTAATTATCAATAACCGGAACCGCCCGATCTTTGCGTAATTCAACATTGTTTTTTTTATCTAACACAGGGCATTGACCGAGTTTACAAATATACTTGCGCGCGCGCTGGCCACGTGACATACTAACAGTGGCCAATCAGAGTTGAGCTCTACCCCCCCTCTCTTCATTACCGCCGAGGGCCATTCACGGGCTGCTGTACTGGACTCACAGGTCTTACTACACTGGTGACGAAAGATAGGGCGCGAAGAATGTAGGACCAATGTCATTCGTTTAGAAGTAGATAATGATTATTATTAAGAAATTGTTGTTTACTACGTTTTTTCCTGTTCTGAATCTATTTGCAGTGTTTACGGCGGGTATGTGATGTTTTTTTATTAACCGACTTCCAAAAAGGAGGTTTTATTTAGATTATTGTATGATACTTCGTGACTTCGTACTCCTGTAGCCCGAAGGTTTTTCAGATTTAAGAATGTCATGTCGTTCCTGCATGTCTAGCCTAACTGGGACACGCGACTTGATGTCGCGCGACAAATACTACTATCACTTTCCTTTCAATACCGTGCGAGCAGTACAGGTGACGGTGAGTCGTGCGAGAAGCGATGTCGCGGCAAGATACGAGTAAGCTACCGATGTTCCCCCGAGTGTAATATTTCCAAAAACGGGTAAGCATTTTGAATGTACTCTGTCTACTTCCACCATCACATTAATGCAAAAAAGCGACAAGTGAATCAAAAATCCATGCGACAAGTTTGTGAAAGTGAGAATCACGGATTATTTATCATTTATTTAGATTAGATTACATTTTTTTTTTTACTATAATGTCATTTTAAATCATTTAAGACGAATCGTCTTACATGTATATTTATAAATACTATGGTCGTCATAACGTAATAATATTAAAAACATATCAATTGATTGCAAAAACAGATATTTATATGTCATAATTCCGTTAAAATGTGGTTAAAATATTATACAACGTGATAACTGATAAATACTAACATCAGATGTCTCCAGCTGTCAAATTACTCGTAGAATTAGCACTGTAAAAGTAATCGCAGAGACAAAATAAAAAACAAACACCTGGAATTAATTTGACGGTCTTCAAATTACTGACTCGATTCTGCGAGTAATTCATAACTTAGGAAATTTCCGATCAAACCTCCTTTAAATAAAACATTATTTTAAAAGAGTTGCGTTCATAAATATAGGTAGGTATCACCGAAAACAATGTCTGTACACGTTGAAGGATTACACCTCTATTTTCATACAATTTGGATGACATATAAGTGACTTGCATTCATAAAACTTTATCCTAAGGGACACAATGGACAGAACCAGACAAACACATCATCCACTTCTTAAAGGATCGACCACAGAGAGAAGCTGAAATAAATAAATAATAAATAAATATTAAGGGACAATCTTACACAAATCGACCTAGTCCCAAACTAAGCAAAGCTTGTAATATGGGTACTAGACGACGATATACATAATATATAAATACATATATAGATAACATCCATGACCCAAGAACAAATATTTTGCACAAATATTTGCCCCGGCCGGGATTCGAACCCGGGACCGCCGACTCAGTAGGCAGGTGTCTACCAACCGAGCCAAACGCGTCGTCAATCCATTGGACATAGGATATAGGACCTAGGTCTCTCGAAGAGTATTAGGTACGCTATGGAGAACGACCCGCAACCATCCTAGGCTCGATAACCAGCCACTTCGCGTATAAACAGACAAACAGACAAAAATTCTAAAAACTGTTGGAACGTGTTCTGTTATCGATTTTAAGTAGCCCCAGCCATTTTCTTTCGAATTTCTTTCATGTACAGTCTTTCGAACCTCTTCAGCTTTATTGTATGTATAGATTATTAAACGGACGGGTTGTGTAACCTGGATATAAATACATAATTTCCAACAACAAACTTTTTTCACCATACGATTAAATTTTACTTAGAATTACCTAAAAATTAACGTTCCATTTATATACCTACAATTATTTCATCTTCCGTTTAATACATTATAACGCTGATAAATGTGTTCAATATCAGTATTTTCCTGTAAACAGCACATTGTGTGTCACACAAAAACAATTAAAACAATAAGAGTAAAAGCGTAACACTGATTAACTTCGTTATTTTCCTCTGCATTGTGGGCATAATAAATAACTTGCTCGTAATTTATTTAAAGGCGTAAATTAAATAGCTTAAGTATATCAGATATCACATACGATACGCGTAAGGGCTCGTCCAGAAATAATGTGATCGTTAGGGTGATCGAAGGGTGTCCGAGAATACATCACGTGTAATTTTTTTACACAGTCGGAAAGTCAAAAAATAACGAAATTACTCAATAAATAGAAAAAAAAACAAGTTATTGCTGTTACTTTAATTAAATAAAAAATAATCAAGTTATTGCTGGCTCAAAAGTAAGCCAAATACGATCACATGATTTCCGTACGAGCCCTTAAACGGTTTTGACCCCGCATTATATGGTAAGCGTCACTGATCACTCGATATCATATTTGCTAATGTTATGTTAAGAGTAATAAAATTGATATTAGTACATGAGGAATCTTTCAGACTGTATACTGTATTTTTTTAGGGTTTCGTGCCTTAAAAGGAACCCTTATAATAAGAAGAATGTATATAGTTCCAGCGGTAAAATTAAGTTTGTCACTCAGCACAATTTATCTTTTCGCTAGAGCAATATGGTGCTCGGTGGGCGAGTCCGACTCGCACTTGACCGACTTTTTTTTCTATAGGCCTCATAACTCACCAAGAAGTGCGATCCTGCGCAGACCGTGTTCACAGATTCCCGGCGATCTTCGCGAGATCATTCGGCCACCTAGTCGGCATTTTTTTTAATACTTTGTGGTGATAAAATATGTCTTTCATATAAACTTCGATTATACAGGCCATGTTTGGAATTAAAAATAATCATGAAAATCTGATTGCCCTGCGGCATCTTATCCGCGAGGAAAGGAGGATTTTCCGAACATAGAGCATAAAACAGGTCCTTTCCGGCTTACAAATTGGTGATTAGAACCGATAACGACGCTACGTGAACCATCCGTCCTTAACAGATGAATATCGCTCACAAATTCTAAAAATGCTTATAATTACTATATATATTCTTTGTAATAGGTAAATCATACCTTTTTGTATAGTTTTGTAAATTTGTACTACTTACTAGGGAAGTAAATTGCCAGATGCTATCTGCTTAACATCAGGCCGTATGCTTATTTCTATCACTAACATAATATCAGAACATACTACAGTTCTTGAGCTTTGAATGCGATTCTTGTTGTATACCTGTCTCGCTCGCTCTTACGCCATCCAGATAAGAACCTCCAGTTTTCACCCACACCCGAATGGCAATCTGAGAGCTGGCAGTACATACTATACTGTTCGTTGAAAAGTAAGCAATTCTTAGGGTTCCGTAACCAAAGGGTAAAAACGGGACCATATTACTGAGACTTCACTGTCCGTCCGTCCGTCTGTCACCAGGCTGTATCTCAAGAACGGTGATTCTACGAAATGATTTTTCGGCGAATTGAAACATTCAACGAAAAATGATTCTGGGAGTCAATATAGACCCCACGTGTAGGCAAGATGTACATCTCAAATGTGTATTACCTTTTATACTGGTCAAAAGTACCACCATCGCAGTGATATCTCATCACGGCAAAAGGTAGTGGACGTAATCACTGTTTTTAGGGTTCCGTACCCAAAGGTTAAAAACGGGACCCTATTACTGAGACTTCGGTGTCCGTCCGTCCGTCCGTCCGTCCGTCCGTCCGTCCGTCCGTCCGTCTGTCACCAGGCTGTATCTCAAGAACGGTGATAGCTAGACAGTTGAAATTTTCACAGATGATGTATTTCTATTGCCGCTATAACAACATATTTTATTTTTCCTGAGATTAATCATTATTTTATTAAAATGTAGTAGTAACACCAAAACTATGACACAATGGAAATGAAAAGGTTACTTTAGACTGGTGTAAAAAAAAAAATAGAATGACATTGAGCTTGACATTATTGACAGCTTATTTTTTTTTTCACGGATAGGGCGACTTAGACGACAGCTCTATTGAGGCATAGTTATCGTAGATTTCGGTTAATTTGTGTATTTTCTTATATATGTTTACATACAGAAAAAACAATTCAAATAAAATATTTTAGCGTTGTACAAAGCAAAACTCTCTCGATCTCTATAATAATTTTCATCTGTTAAAAATATGAAATGTTGTCAATATAACTGGTACGCAGATTATTGTTAATAATACATACCTACATACATACCTAAGCACAGTGTGGCTTTTGGCCTTAGTTGCGGCCATCCCTATTTTTTCTAGTTTCTGGGTACAGGATAACCAACAAAATCTTCTATTAAAACTCCCGTAGCTTCACGTATCATAGTTTATGAGATATAAAAAAAATCGAGTAAAAACCTGAAAAACCTAAGAAACGCATTTATGTCTTTGTTGAAGCAAATTTAACAATGAATGTTCCACGGTATATTAGACCTTTTATAATAACACCAATGTATGGTTTTAAACTTTAGAAAATACTCCTAAATAAGCGTATTTATTCAAACTCTTATGATATCATATTTTTTTTTATTCGGCTATTCCGTACACGGACGCATTTTTTTTCTTTACACGATTATTAAATAATATAATAACTACTAACACAAAAAAAATCAGATGCATCCAATGCAGGAATACGGAGATATTAATTTTTAAAATTTTAGGTTAGGGTTGTCACATACAGTCAACAACAATAATTGATTTTTTTTCGGAATCCTCGTTCATGTGACTGTTCTGCTTTTCTAACACTAACCTTGCTCCTGACTTGATCTGTAAGTGGTAAGAGTGATGGTCGGAGCATTGTTGGACGAACATCGACAAATGTTTGCTAAAATATTAGGCGTTGAGGTTTAGGTGGAAGACTTGCATACCATATTAGTAGCTTTATAATTTAAGTGGGTTGCATATTGATGCTGAAAAATTTGACGAATTTTGTAGGTCTCTTGCAGTAAAGTACGGAAAAACATATAACTGGTTTTATATACCCGTCACTTTACACAAGATACAAGGCAGAAATATTATAGAATCCAGTTCACTACGATACTACGATTGGGACGTTGTCTGAGCAAGCTGGCGAGTCGAGGAACAAGTACTTGCGTTATGATCGGGAGCACCACACCAGAAAATTAGATCGCATGACCACTAATTTAGACTTGTTCCACAGAGAACTAGAGTCATCCGACCCTTACCTAACTACCTCCAGTTTACGGAAGAAAAAACAAAACCGTGTACCTATACCGAACAAAGTTCTTCGCCTTCTAAAAGTAGCAACAGATAATGTCCATTATAACCCACTGAATATTGAATCCGATGTCTTCACTTTAGCAAGGCAAGACGAATTATAACATAAACCGATAAATGATAAAAGAAATAACCCTGCGGGGGCAGCTTGTGGCGAGCTGACGGTGGCGGTGACAGATGACACTGCAGACCCCTAACTTCCAAAGGGCCGTTTACATATCCAAGTCGGAAGTGTATAATTTGATCTGATGATCACCTGGACGATCGTGGGCTGTGCTGCAATATCTCCAGCGACGCCTTATTGACTATGAGGTGTTTGTATGAGAATGCCATTATGTCAGTCCGCCTCTAAAACCAGAATTTGAAACCTATCCAATTACGGCGGCGTTAGATTAGTAGTTTGCAAAAAATATCTTCTGAACCTTAGAAAAATTTTCAACTTAGAAATTCGGCGTAGCACCTTAAAAACACCTGATTTATTACTTCCATTGCTGACTGAATTACGAACAGTTTTATTCATTTTCACTCTATTCAAATAGTTTCGTCAAACAAGACCTGGCGGAAATTGATAGCAAAAACAATTAATAGTTTATTTGCTGTTTACAATTTTTGGAAGCATTGAAAATATTTGACAAGACACCTGGTGCTGCCATGTAAGTTTCTATGTTATTTCCATTTTATTTCATATCTACTCTTTTTTGTTGCACTGTAACTTCAAAACAGGTCGATTGACTCATCGCTTTCTTAAGCGCAATTATTTTCACTTATATGTTTTATATGAATAGACCATAAAAATCTGTATTATGAAAAAGTTCGTCGTTTGTTTGGTATTAACCGAACTCAAAATAATAGCAAAAATATCAGTATGGAAAAATCAGTCAATTTCCTATACAAAACAACAAATATAAGTCGTTCCATAAGGATCAGAATGAAAGAACGCATCATAATATAATAAAATACTTTTCCTTAAACTTCTTGTGCCAACCCTATTTCCATAGAAATCAGAAAAAACTTCAAAACGCAATTACTCCGCGTTCCTGAGAGATAATTCCACACAATTTTCACAGTTGAAAGGTACATTTATGTAGTTAATTTTATAGGTAAAAGAAAATGCGTCCGTTAAATAGTTATATTTTTTTGCACATTTTTATGAAATTTTAAAATTTGTTTAATGTACCGCCTCCTTATGCCGTCAGAGTCTTGAAACTTGAAATAACGAAAGAACTTAAGACAGGCAATTAACGAGCATTTAATTTGAAACGATAATTTTATATTTAATAGGAAATTTCGATCAAAATATTTTTTATGAAGGTCGTTGACCTCACGGAAAAATATCTATAATTACGAAATTAAAAAAGATATTGCAACGGGGGTTTCTGTAAATGCTTTATTAGGGTAAAACCATATCAAAACACATGATAATAGAAAATGAAAAAAGGATGGCCGCAACTAAGGCCAAAAGTCACACTGTGCTAAGCTTACTTTATGAAGGAAAGAAAAAGGCCTTTTCCTCCTCCAAGAATTACGAGCAATGTCTTAGATTGTAAAAAAAATACCGGCCAAGTGCGAGTGGGACTCGCGCACGAAGGGTTCCGTACCATTATCTGTAAGTTTGTTGTATGGTAGCCCCCCTTTAATATTTATTTTATTTTACTTTTAGTATTTGTTGTTATAGTGGCAATAGCGACGAAGTATGTACATAATAATTATTCATAAAATAGTACATTACTGCAGGGGCCGCGAAATAGGGGATTATTGGCCGAGTAGTAATAGATGGCCGAGTGATAACGAGGCCATCTAGAGATACGAGGCCGACAATCCCTGTTCGCGCCGAGGCTTGTATAGTGCTTTTCTCAAATAAATCCAAGGAAATAATACAAATGTTCAACTTATATATTCATATAAAAACAAATTTAGGTATTTCAAACTTAATAAAAAAAAACATTTTTTTTTTAAGCTGTTCGGGTCAATGTTTTTGCCACCAAATGTTAAGATGATTCTATTTATTAAAAAATGACAACACCTTATTAATTAGATATTGTTATATTTTTTAAATAAACGTGATTCCTTGTTTATTTTATTGAATATCTGATTTAATCTAATTGAATAAACTAGTTAAATATAAGAAATAAAACGTAAATATATATGCACAAACTAAGTTTTTTTTTTATTGGCAGTATGCCATAGATTATCAATAAAAGAAATAAACCCCACTGAAACAAAAGACAATCTCTTTGTTGGCTACGGCCAATTATGTTGTATGAAATTCCTTTACTTATATCGTTCTAATTTGAAATTAGAACGAATCTTCAACAATTGCTATACAAAGACGTATTTCGCGTTCTAATACCACGATCATAAGAACGACATTTCCTTGGATGTTTGAGAAAAAACAATTATGTACCTGTAAACATTCAAGCTGATCACGTTAACTTACAGACATATAGGACCATTCTGAATAACGGCAGAAACCAAACCTTTATATAAAAATTCGGCAAGTGCGAGTCTGACTCGCGCATGAAGGGTTCCGTACCATAATCTATAACAAGTTTAAATATTTATTTTATTTTATTTTGAGTGGGTATTTGTTGTTATAGCGGCAATAGAAATACATCATCTGTGAAAATTTCAACTGTCTAGCTATCACCGTTCTTGAGATACGGCCTGGTGACAGACGGACGGACGGACGGACGGAAAGCGAAGTCTCAGTAATAGGGTCCCGTTTTTACCCTTTGGGTACGGAACCCTAAAAAAGACTATAAGAAATGTTCAGCTGTAGAGGTGGTAGTTTTGCGTCCACAGATGGGGTGTGTATACCTATCACGTGAGTCCTAACTTTCGTCTCTCGACGTAATATAAGTAGATCCGGCTCGAAGGACCAGTTTATGTTCTAGGCGCTAATAACACATAAGTAGAATATATTAAATGCACTATATTTCTGTAATATGAATTTACAGGTTCAAAAATGAACGCTACGGCGCTCGCGATTAGTATGCAACTAACTTATTATAAAGCTGTCAATATACATGACAGCAGACAGTGACAGATTTTAATGAACCGTGTCGTACAGTATTTTTTTTACTTTATGCCCGAGTAGCGATGACTCCGTCTGTGTGACCCAAATGATTCGCGTTGATAAGAGTTCGAAACCCGGTAATATCTACAACTGAAGATTGTAGTTTTACGTACATCAATGGTTTATCTAATTGTTTCAAAGTAGTTATCAAGTTAGGGTTACATAAGGCAGCGGGGGCGGGGTCGATGAACGATCTCCGATGTTGATAATGGCGACCCATGATAAGCGTGGTTCTGAGCATCAGTACTATGTACTTGGATTGTTTAAATTCGCTCGATTTTTTTCATTGTCTAACAAAGATAGCAACGTATCTCATTCAGGCCGGGAGCCGGGCGAGAAATGCGCAAATCGTGTCACGTAAATGAAGGAGAACGATTCATGTCTTTAGTTCTCGCGATATCACTCATTTAATTCATTTTTTTCAGTGGATCTATACACTCAAACTGCTCTCGACAAATTATATTATTCGACGTTGTTAGTTTACTTTGTTAAGTATAACTTCATAATGTCAAATAGCATCAAATTGAGTTTAGTTCATATTGAGTGGTGAGTGGTTGCGAACGCGAGTTGCGAGTTGGTTTATCCTTCAGTGAGTGAGTGACATGAATGAAAAGAATTCAATTGAATCACACACTCGCGATCGACACACCTCTAGATACCAAAGGGTTTTGAAACAGATGTGTGCAACTCTGTTAGCGGCCAGTGGCCACAATTCTTTTCGTGACGCACCACCACCCGTAGGTAACTTATCTAGAGTAGAGATATGCAAATTTCCGGATAAATCCTAATTTTTTATGGGATGTGAGGAAAATTTCCGGATATATTTCGGAACTGGCACATCTCTAATCTAGAGATAAATTAACACGTAAAATTGTATCATTTAAATAAGAGAACAACCAATGACATTGCGTTACACGTTCATGGACCTATTTAGACTATAAACTCTAAGAAGCAGTGACATTACAAAGTGTAAAACGTGTTCCAATTTACGACAGCAAGTAATTGATTGATAATGTGTCGATTTGCGGAATTCTATAATTAAGTTTATTGCAAATGTGTCACATGATAATGGGAGGAGATATTTTCTTCGGTTTCCGCAACTGTCACACATTTAAATAAAACAATATGTCGCTACCTGATGTTTCGGTAACTTTCCAGTTGCCGTTGTCAAAAGTTGTCTGAGAAAACACTTTTTTTTAAGAAAATTTTAATGCAACTGAAATTGTTCTCAGTACATCTGAGACCACGGTACGGCGTGTGCAACCCCGCCGAAACGTAAGATTATGAAGGTTAATAAGAAATATCTCGATAGACCCGTTATAATTTGTGTTAATTATGTGTGCAAACCGCGAGAGTATAAAGTGTCATATGTTCTCAGAATCCTCAATATTTAACAAAACCTTATGCGACAAAAACATGTACTTAAACGTACGTTTTCACGGTCAAAATGACAACTTAGTTTTGTATTGTCATTTAGTCGCGTTTTCAGCGCTCCGTAGGAGTGTCGAACTTTAATAGTAAATAATTTCCGACTCTTAGAATGCTAAATGTATTTCGTCCCATATAGATTTTGATCCCAATGAAAATATAGGACCGAATAAGATATTTAAAAAAGCGGTCAAATGTCAGTCGGACGCGGTCACCGAGGGTACCCTAGGAACTATGAAAGCATATTGCTCTAACGAAAAGATATAGCGAAAAGAAAAGATATATAATGAAAAACTTAACTTGACCGTTGGAAAACCTATTTTACGTACTTCAAACAAAGACTTTATTTTTGATGATCTAATTACGACTTGTTTTTGTAGATTTTTCTCCATACTTGTAGTATAAGGACGGAATTACTTGCCAAATTTCATAGTTCTAGGTCAACGGAAAATACCCTATAAATTTGGATTCCTTGGCGAGTGTCGAAGCCGAAATATAAATACATTTTTTGCGGCATTAAACGGCCGTATCTATCTCTTTTTTAGGTTAACTAAAAAGTTTGATTTTTTCACAGCGTCAAGGGACTGTAGGACCTGAATAAGTATAATTATGGTTTTAATTTCAACTCGATACCTCTACGCTTTCCCGAGATATAGTCTTGATAAACAGACGAACGGATAACAAAGTGATGCCGTATCTATCTCTTTCTTACGTTAACTAAGAAGTTTGATTTTTTCAGAGCGTCAAGGGACTGTAGGACCTGAATTAGTATATGGTTTTGATTTCAACACGATACCTCTAACGCGTACCCGAGGATAAAGGGTCTTGATAGACAGACGGGCGGACAACAACGTGGTCCTATAACGTTTCCTTTTTTTTTCCTTTTGAGCTACAGAACCCTAATAGCGGCACCACACTACTCGCGAAGTTGACCGAAGTTGGCCGAAGCATGGGTTTCCGCAACGTACTGCTCCACACTATCATATTCGCCCAACCTCGGCCTTCGCGAGTAGTGTGGTGACGTAATAACAATTGCCTATAGGTACATATACGCCTGACCTCCCAAAGTTCATCAGTTTTTAGCGTCTACGCAAACAGCTATTTTCTTAGACTCGCTGTAGTTTTCTTTGTAAAATAGCTATTTTGTCTAACTTATTATTACTTGGAAATACGTTGAAAGAAATGTCTAATTAGCATTGTGCGGTCCAATAGGAATATTGTCTAATATGAAGCGTCAAAGGGTTATAGGGGATGTAAGTTTAATCGAAAACAGAGATTCTATGAAATAACATCAACATTCATTAAGAGCCCTTATTCCTTTTTTTTTTTATATTATAACTTGTTCCTATATTGATAATTTCAACCAACTTTTTGATGTGAATAATACTTTTCCCCGATTTCTAGTTAGTAACCTAGCTATTTCATGCGTTCATTGCGTGCAGTCGACTTTCCGCGTGAATTTTGTCAATATCGAGTAGTTGAAACAACAATTATAAATGAAAAATTCAGTGTAGGTTTCAAATATATACCAATAAATCCCAATAGCCCTGTTCTTAGTAGTAACATCAATAATATGTTAAGAAACATGTTTGATCATAGAGAAAAATGTCTAAAACAATCAGCACTTTAAAAGGAATAAGGCCTCTTAGACAATATCCATGCCTAACAAGTGTCAGCCCGGCCCAGGGATAGTGGGGCTTAAAACAGCTTTCATATGGCAATAATGAGCATACGTCATATATTTGCATTATTAACCGTCAATAGCGATTTGTCAAGGATTTGTCATTAACCAAATTCGAAACATTGTTTACTGGAATGCTGCTCAATCCTTCGTTCTTCTTGTGAAATAAATATTGAATCCTATTGAAAAAACTAGACTTCCATCACTGTGGATAGTTTCGGCTTTTATGCATGTATAACTTGAAATTTGCGCAATATTTTGTCCTGTTTCTTCTTTGTTTACATCAGTGATTTTTAACGTCAGTTACCAAGAATTTGTTGTTGCCAGTAAAATAAATTAGTAACACTAAAAAACCGTAATATGGCGCGGGTTGAACCCCGTGTTGGGCTATAATATTCATGTAGTTTGGCTATGACAGAGAAATAATTGAAACTACGTGCGAAACCAATTTTGGCAATACACATAGGTAATATTTGCATGAGGTCGGCTTTATGCAAGTATTCACGCAGCAGGTGAATAGCAAGCTTGTTTGTCACTTGCGTTTATAACTGTTCTTTAATGGCTGGCTGATTGTGATTACGAAGCGAAACCTTGTAGGGATAAGAGCGGGATAGCGAAACTAGCGAGACGACAGTCGACGGGGTGCGATTATGACGCATAATTTCATACAATTAATATATACGTATGGTGATAAAGTCGCTTACATAGCATATCACCAAATTAGCAATAAGAAAAGTTGAAGCAAACCAAAAAGTTCGTTGATTCAGTGACTACTGAAAGCTTATTTAATTTTTTAAGGACGTTTTTTTTATTTAGCTTACATGCGTGTCCCACTGCTGGGCAAATGCCTCCCTTCCTTCTCCCCGGTCGGTGATGTGCCTATCAAGCGTTCTTGAATGTACCTAGTTATACAGAATATCCCTTTATCTTTCGTTGTAATGTTTTTTACTTTAATACGATGTAGGTTCTTCTAAAAACTTGCCTTTAATACTCTATAGGTACATATAAAGTACTCGAATTGACACCATTTTTTTAACTAAGCCTTTTTCTGACATGTTCAAACAAAGGATAAAAAATTAAATGCTACCACGTTTTTACATTTTTGAAAATATCCCAATTTATGATTAAAAAATCCATTTGAAATTTACTTGGTCACAGCGAAGAAAATCTTACAGTCGGACTAAACAAGAGGGATTTACTCGTAGATGGAAATTGTACCACTGTTCTTTTTGTAGTTTGCGACTGTCATTTTTCCACAAGATGACGTCATTCGAGTGCTGATTTTTAGACGACGTTGCTTCCACCTTTTTTAATATTGTCAAAACTAGTCATTATAACCAAATAATAATAATGGTTTTGTGTTTTGCGATAATGATAAATAATGAATTTAGTTTATTCTTAACGATATTTGAAAATTTTAAATGTCAATTGCAAGTTTTTACCATCGCCCCACCAGCCTCTAAAAATAATGCAGATGTTTGAACACTGACTGACTGTACGCCAATCGCTTCTTTCCTTAAGGAAACGTTCGCTAAAGTTGCAACAACAAAAAAAATCTAAGCGTTTAGATCATCTTCGCTTCCTGCGCCGGCGCATGAGCGAGACGCAAGATGCGTTAGCTGAAGCGAGCGAGCGAGACAGGAGTACCGAAGGACGTGGCCAATAGCAACGCTTGAGTGGTACCCGTTCGGATGCGCGCTGTAAGGGTTGGGGGTTTTATGTATATCAGAAGTCTTATTAGAAAATATTTGGTCCAATTAGAAAATTGATAACAAGATCGCATTGCGCTGAGCAATAATTTGACCTATGGATCAGCCAGGTTTTAGATACATAGCCGTGGTATGAAAATAATGTTGAGTTATTTTAGCACCATTAAATATACATTGCAATTTTTTGAGCTGGCGTAGAAATTAAATATACATTGTAATTTTTTGAGGTCGCGTAGTGTTGTGTATTGTTTACCATTTTCTTCTTTTTATTTTTCTTTACAAGATGATGTGAAGTGTTGAGTGCGGGCTATGCGGGCCTTAAATTTCAGACTTTGTAGTTAATATTGTTTCTACCTGTGAGATCCTGTAATCGGCTGATGTTTACTATTATATTTAAGTATACTCAAATTTGTAAAAGCTGTTGTTAAATAAACATAACAGTCGACTCTTCCTCGCGCGAGAAATATTACCTATCTCTTTCTTCGCTGTACTGTGAGAGAGTGACGGGCGATGATATGTCGCGCGACACGAGTCGCGAAGCGTAGTTGTGTTGTGCTAGACGGGCTGCTGTATCAAGTGACGACAACTACTTAGGGCTTGTGCACAAATCACGTGAGGATTTTTCAGCTAGTTTTTGACTTTTTATTTTAGGATTGGTATTCCCACAATGAAAATGTAGCAATTAATTGATATTTACGTTCATAAGCGTCATTTTAGTCAAACGTTGTCACCTTGAGAGTGTACTTACCGCACTTCTTTAACCGACTGCATAAACTATAAAGGAAGAGGTTGCCAATTCAACTGTACCGATTCGATTCGTAATGTTACACCATTTGCTAATTTTAGACCTGCGAAAGTATTTTACCTATTGATTAAGCTTAGAGCGATAATATTTCAAACACAACTCTCCAGATTGAGTGTAGAAAGCATCTCAAATAGAGACCACGAACTGGAGGTAGGTACTGAAAAAGCACGGCGTCCGTAAGTGGAACTCTTTATATCACACTAATAAGGGCGAGTTTGTGAGTGTGTTTGTGTGTATGTTTGTTACTTCTTCACGCTCAAACGGCTGGACCAATATTGATAAATTTTGGTATGAAGGTAGCTGACACCCGGGTAACACATAGGCTACTTTTTATCCCGGTAAAATCTAGTGTTCCCGTGGGATGAGCGGGTAATACCGCGGGGCGAAGCTATATGATAAAGTTTCCTCTTAACAGTGGTAGCATAATTATAAAACCGCAATGACAATAGGATTGGATATGACAGATATTCCATTTTTTTTATACTATAGAGGTGGCAAACAAGCGTACGGCCCGCCTGATGGTAAGCGGCGTAGCCTATAGACGCTTGCAACTCCAGACGATTCGCATGCGGTTTGTCGACCCTTTAAACCTGTACAATCCTTTTACATACGTCATTTTATATGTTTTTTTTTGACATTTATATTAAAATATGTATATAAAATGACAAACTTCAATCCTCTTCTCTCTCAGCGCGGCTTTATAATTAAATATGACAGATTTTCTAGTCTAAAATAGCAATTACTCACGACAACCATCATTTCGCAACAAACTCCCAAACAATCATTGAACATAGATAAATAAGATTAAACACAAGTAGGTCGATCATTTCCGAGTGTTTCCGAACGGCCCCGATCGCCTCCGAGATGCGGCGTCGATGCACGGATTCAAGGTTGCAGTCGCTTGCGCAGCGCACACCGACTCGCGCGCATGCGCCGTGCCAAAACGTCGTAACTCTCTATGAGCACGGGACACTGTTACGACATTTTGAATTCGTTCAGTCGTAATTGACAACGATTAGCACAGGAAGACTGGTTGTCTATGCCTTTTATTTTTAGAGTTAGCATAGGTTATGGTCAGTGCATTGCATGATTGCTTATATGTTGTTTGTTGAATTAATACGGTGCGATCAGCAAATTGGCAATTAGATAATAAACTGATGTAGGTACATGTATCTATACTTTGTATTATATTATAAGATTGTCAAAATTAATAGTTTCATACAGACATTCAATTTATTAAAAACAAATAAAGGGAAGGTCCATCTGAAGGTGTATTCAATAAGTATGTTTGTATGTCTGTGTTCTTGCGTTTTATTTTTTACCCTTCCTTTTAAAAAAAGTTTTTTTATGTTATTACAAATAGTATATTGATAATTTCAACCAACTTTTTGAAGTGAATAATACTTTTCCCTCAGTTCTAGGTAGTAACGTAGCTATTTCATGTTTTTATTGCGTGCAGTCGAAAATAAGATGAAAAAAAAAACGAATTTTACGCGTGAATTTTGTAAATTTTGAGTAGTTTTTGAAACAAAAATTATCAATGAAAAATTCTAACTGTAGGTTTCAAAATATATAACAATAAATCCCATTAGCCCTTTTCCAGGTAGTAACATCAATAATATGTTAAGAAACATGTTTGATGATAGAGAAAAAAATCTAAAACAATCAGCATTTTAAAAGGAATAAGGCCTCTTAAGCGGCTTGTTGGATTTTAAGTATATTAAGTAATTCTGGTATAGGTACTGGCAGAGGCATACCAGGATTAGGACGTTTTAACCTACTACGGTGAAGCTTTAAAGAGCGGTTGTTTTCTTCCATCCGATTCAAGTTAGTTACTTTCTAGCTAGTTAGGTCGCGTCTGTTGTTTCTATAGATTCATTTACAAAATCGGATTAAGTACAATATAAACTTTATAAGCTACAGAACTTTTTTGGTGATCTTTATATGCGTTTTCGTATTCTTGGATATAAGCTTAAGTATAAATGAATTCAGTCTTTAATGCGCAGAATGAACACCTCTATACTAATTGTAAAATTGTATTGAAAATAACTTTTTCTATGGAGATGGTAATTATTGCAGTAAAAATAAAAGGCGGATTCAGTGGCACATTATTTTAGCCCTTGACGAAAAAAGGGCGTTATGAGTGTAACATGTGTGTATCTGTGTGTCTTTCTATGGCATCATAGCTCCCAAACGAATGGACCAAGTTTAGTGCGGTTTTTGTAAATCGAAATACATGTCCGTCGAGATGTTTTTTAGCTATGTTTGGTGGAAATAGGAACAGCAGTTTTCAAGATATTCAGCTTTAATTGGAACAAGTGGCAAGATTTCAGCCAATATTAAAGCTAGGAAGTCCAAATATTGTAGGTAAAGCCTGACCAGAAATATATGAGGATTGTCAAAAGGGCGCTATTTATAAGATTTACCTATATGGCAACAATTTTGCAACCAATCGCAACCCACTATAATGATAATGACATTAGTTTAAGTACCTGTCAGTTCCATTATGTTATGTTAACCTTGTAATATCATTTAATGGAATGTACTCTTTTCCTGACTGTTTTTCGTGTACCTAGTAAACACGTGTACACTTTATTTATAATCTTACGTTCACGGCTATGAATGGTTTTCGGCATTTTCTTTGGATAATTTTAAATATTTGTCTTCCAAAGAAACCACCACGAATGACATTGACATTGTTGACAAACCATCATAAAACCATTGCCAGTGTATGAAATTAGTTACAGTGAAATTCCGCAATATGGCGCATCCTCATATATTTCTGGTCAGGCTGTAGTTATGTTCAGTTTTAGTAGCATTTTCTCTATCACTCTTTGAACTAGGGTCATGATGATCAGGGGGCCTATGATGGTTGCGTCTATCACGCGATAAATAAGTGACAAAGCATCTGTCACTCACATTCGCATTTTGTCAATACGTGATGGATGCTTTGTCACTTGTTTATCCCGTGATATAAGCAACAATTGTCGAGGTAGTTTTAAACTTTTAATTTAGGTTATTTATGCCAAATTGCCAACCTGGTGTCCACTATAAATATTATGCATCCGCCGGTTATTTCCGGCGGGAAACAGGCCGCCACCATAAGTGCATTTTTTCCGGGGCCCATTTCATAAGTCAAACAATGCATTTATAAGTTATTTGCAGTTATTCGCGAAGAAGAAAAATTTGGCCAAGTGCCTGACTCGCGCACCGAGGGTTCCGTACTAACACTTTATTGTAAACAAAAACAGTTACAAATACATCTATTACACATAACATACCTACGTATCAAAGCGAACTTATCCCTTCTTCTTCTATTTCTTCTTATTTCTTGGGTGTATCCGAGCATCTGAGTATTTGTAAGTAGGTAGGTAGGCCTACTGAAACCAGCGCTGCGGTTCCTTTGAAAAAAAAAAACTCCCTACGGTCAGCCGTCTATACCTACTCACCCGGCAATCCCTTCTGTCCCGGCGTCTGCAGTAATGTACTATTTCTTTCTTCTTCCAATTGATAGTTATCTCTTACAAATTCCCTAGTTCTTCACATGGGACTGATAAAAGGTAATTTTTGTAAACACTTGATCGTGTTTGCTATTTGGTAATAGTCACCTTGGTCCCTCGAGTAGAGTGGGCAGATAATAGCTGTTTGCTTACTATATGTCATTGTTAAGTCAATATATCCTATAAGGACGAATGGAATAACCCACATCGGCCACATTGTAGGTACCTACCCTAGCTGTACACTATTGTACAGTCGCCATTAGATATATCGCAGCATATAAGGCGTTCATAAATATCTGAACACGACTCTTATTGCTTGGGCGTTACAGTACATGTTCAGATATTTATGAACGCCTTATATGCTGCGATATATCTGATGGCGACTGTATCTAAAGCCTGACCACTAATTTATGAGGATTGCTTTCATTATTAATCATTATTTTCTTAATCTATTATTTGATAGCAAGATGAAGCAAAATATAGATAAATGAAAAGGAAAATCATATACATAAGAACGATTCAGATAGCCTACTGCAGGTAATTTGATAAAAATAATTTAGTGTCACAACAACCAATCTATCGCATCGCAAGATATCGCACTATAACCTGTCAGTGCCGTTGTTAACTTAGTAACATCGTATAAGAGGGCGCCAACGCGTTGGCTAAGCGTGAGCGTGTGCCAGATGGAAGTGCGTGCTCGGAAGCGCGGAAATCATGTTTTTGCTAAAAAACATCGTTTAAAACGGAAGGGTTTTGAAAATCCAACCGAAAATATCTAAAAAAAGGGTTATGTTTGAGAGATAAAAGTATCGAGAAAATTATTACCAATCGTGTTTTCACACTGACAAGATTGAAGGAAAACTGTTTAAGTTTCTTATTTCCAAGGGACAGATTTTTAATCACTATGGATGTTGAGATCTCTCGTAGGATCATTCACCTGACGAATTTTGCATGGGTGGGTGGGCTCTTAAGGAATGCTCTCTTTTCTTGACTGTTTTTCGTGTAGTAAATACATATACCTACCTAATTCCAGTCACAAAGCTGAAAGGACCAGTTCAACAAAATACGAATTATAAGAGGGTTAGATAATGCTGCGAATTATATATTAACGTTTAAACAATGCAACTTGGCAAAAAAAAATTGCTATGGGGCGCTAAATTAGTCTAGTCTAGTTTACTGCATATATAGTCATATTCAAAGATGATGGAGGCAACAATACATCATACCCCTGTGTAATTTACATGGGACCAACAAAGCGTGAAATACATTTAGTCGCTTTGTGCACTAGTACAGTAAGCACTCGATGTGACACAGGACTGTGTTTAGCATAAACGCATGTAAAGCACTAATCATAGGAAAGTGGATGTTATTTATAAGAGAATAGGGTAACGCACTCCGGAATCACAGGCGAGACTTTTGACTTCATCACGAGTATAATGAATGTGATTGGTTGGTTCTGTCATCCGTTCCTGTGTTGAAACGAAATTTGGTTTTGCAAGCCACATTCGGGCACATGATCGCCGCTCGTGGAGGTCATGGACCCAGGTTCGCCATTGACAGACAAGTCAGTGGCGTATCATAATGCTCCCCGATTCTCTTGTAACCTGTATGAATCTGATCAAATTGTGAGTGTTTTAAATCAATTATTACGACGAAATAAAATAAATAAAAGATAGTCAATGACATGACAATTGTTATGCATAAACTCATAATTATGATTTCGAAGCATGTTAAAACTCACGTTATAAAACATATCATTGCATGTTCGAGAAAAAAAAAATCTATCACCAATTATTGCACCGATCTCTGTGAATATAGTGGAATTTTCTCGAGAATTTTCAATGGATGAAATTAGGTAAACAGATTGGTAGACACTGCTAGTTAGAGCATATTTACCTGTCTACATTATGTAGTTAATAGTATAGACTAAACATCTAAATATGGGTCAAATCAATCAAGGGAAGATTAAGGGCCAAGACTCCAGTTGTGAAGTATTTTGCTATAAGTTACGTACTGCAGATAATTACTATTCTGTCACAGATATTTACTTAAAACGTTGTATATATCGAAACCATAAATGCATCCATTTTTTTCTGAGTACCCAGAGAAACCAAGTACGCAAGATAATAGGATTAATAACTGAACATAACTGTGAACAAACTTGAATTTAGGTATAACGGATCCTTTTTGCAGAGCATGCATGGAGTTAGAAGAAACCACCAGACATTCTACTAGACTGCAAGCATAAAGAATGAAGTACCTTGGTCTCCAAGCACCATACACGAAGCTACAAGCAATATAAAGGTTTTGCTGGGGTACGTGGAGGAGTTGGGAAGTAGGAGGAGAGTAGCATTAATCCCTTTTTACGCAAAAGAGGCACGATGGACGTAGACTTGCGGAAAATGTTCACCGCAACTGACGGCAAATATAGTATGAGTATGCTTCTGCATGCTTTTGGACTAATCATTTGTTTTTGGCAGGTATCGTTCCAATTATTGCTTGGTTTCCCGCTCTTACCCACAAGCGTAACGTGAGACAGCGCACAGGTCTCCAACATCGACGGGCGTTATTCACTTGTCATTTATGCGGCCATGTTTGTCACTTGTTCTATTTTAGTGTCATGTTCGTAAGTGGCTAAATTTATTTGACGCTGCTTTTATCACCTTTTATACATTCAAGAGGCCAATGATAAATTCCAAATGAAACCAACAGAAGTACAGACCTAAGAGGCTTTTATACAGATAAAATTAGAGTTTTAATGGGTGTTTGCTACCTGGCAAAGCTTCTTCCTGTATTTTAATTTTACTCTGTTATACCCAATATAGACAAAACGTCCCCGTACTTGGCCGACTCTTCCCCGCCCCCGGTTGAGTCCTAATTTACCAAGTCTAGACAAGTAGCCTTGTATGTTGAATATAATTCAGAAAATGTTTTTCCAAAGAAACCTGTATAATTAACTTGGTTATATGTTCTATATGTGAATACGTGAAGCGGTGAAAGTAGTTTGAACAAAGAATGATGATGAGATTAAGTGAACGATCAAAGTTTCACACTATAACAATATGTTCTCATAGGTATAATATATATACGCAGGAATTGAAATTTCATTAAGAAATTAAGTAGTACTTAGGTACTGATTCTATGTTTTAATAGGTACGACGAAATTTTTTTTGAGGATGTCAATCGATTCTATGCGTTATTTTATTTGGATCAAATGTGTATATGGAACAAACTACACTTAGACTGCTCTAAAAGTCAGAAATGACCGTCAAAGTTCAACATTCCTACGGAGCGCTAAAATGCTCTATACAAATGGCTATAATATAATGGCTAATCGTGACGCATTATATTATGTTATGACTTATGTGTACCTGTATCTACCAATATTTGTATGAAGACTATTAGTAATTTGCCATTTTCACCGTGAAAAAGTACGTTTTAGTTCATTGGTTGTCTGCAATTATTGATTTGTTAAATTATGAGGATTCTAAAAACAATTTCAAAATACATTTTAAATAGAAAAATATCGGGTTACTTTGAAGTCACATAATTAAAAGAAATATTTCTAATTTTATTTCTTTTCTTGTTTGATGACTATTGAGCTAATTTTAGTTATATAACTACAATATACCTACTCGTCAAGTCTATTTATTTTTGTAACGTGAGGCCATTCGGAACCAAGAGGCTATTTGGTGCTGTTAGAGTGATAACACGTGGATAACACCAAGTATCAGTAAATACAATATTTATAACAATATACTTTACAAACATAGACAAGGTTATTACAATAAAGAATGCGCGGGAGTCTATCTTGACAGTTCTAGGGACACCATAATATTCGCCCAGTGCCCATATCGCCAACTGTCAAATTTGTATGGTTTGACAGTTCATTTGACTGAGTCATTTTGTATAAATAAATAAAATAAATAAATAAATAAATAAATAAATATCGGACAACCTCACACAAATCGATCTAGTCCCAAATTAAGCTCAAGAAGGCTTGTGTTATGGGTACTAGACGACGATATAGTACTTAAATAGATAAATATATACTTAAATACGTAGAACAACCATGACCCAAGCACAAATATTCGAGTTCATCACACTAATATTTGCCCTGGCCGGGATTCGAACCCGGGACCGCCGGCTCAGTAGGCAGGTGTCTACAAACCGAGCCAAACGCGTAGTCGTTGTATGGTATGATAGTTCATTTGACTGAGTCACTTTGTATGGTTTGATAGTTCTTTGACTGAGTCACTTTGTATGGTTTAAATAAATAAATAAGGGACAATCATACACAAATCGACCTAGTCCCAAACTAAGCAAAGCTAAACGACGATATACATAATATATAAATACAGCCAAACGCGTCGTCAACGTTTGACAGTTCATTTGCTTGGGACACTAGTCAATCTGCACATTCGCAAGATCGGATAAAATGAAAAAAAAAAGAAGATTTTCAGCCCGGTTTTTGTTAAATTGTAGGAGCATATTTGTTCGAAGTATTGCGATAGGAATATATAAAACCAGGGCTGAAGCCTTTTTTTTTAAATCAACCAATAGTTCCTGTGGTTTTTGGGTTAAAAGCCTGAATATCACTTGATTAAGTTTCCGTGGATGCCCGTACGAGGCGGAAAAAAAACATTATCATCTTTTTTTAGAAGCTTTTTTATTTCGTCAACCATTTGTCTGACGACACACATCGCCATAAATCTATAACTTATGTCAAATGTGATGTAAATAGGTTAATCTAATATACTATGTACATACATAGAGGTCTCTAAGGATTTAGGAATGAAACATAAAGGAAAGAACAACTAAATGTTGTATTTTCAGCAAAGGATACCGCGAATTACTTAAGAACGTTAAGAAAATAAAGCGTTTTTTGTAACAATATAGACTTAGGAGTTCTAAGTAGGTATATATAATACTGGCCGTCCAATATTGCCTAGTAACAGTACGGCTTGACGGTTGAAAGGTCAAGTCTTTCTCTGAAGAGGTAGAACACTAGAAGTATTCCTCTATTGATCTTCGTTAAATTGCTAAAACACTGCATCAAGTAGATAGGGAGCTATTAACTGAGAACATTTCATATTTTTAGGACTAAAAATTAATTACTTTTCTTTATTTCACTTAGAAAGAGGACATAATCACTGTTTTTTAGGGTTCCGTACCCAAAGGGTAAAAACGGGACCCTATTACTGAGACTTCGCTGTCCGTCCGTCCGTCTGTCACCAGGCTGTATCTCAAGAACGTTCATAGCTAGACAGTTGAAATTTTCACAGATGATGTATTTCTATTGCCGCTATAACAACAAATACTAAATTAAAATAAAATAAATATTTAAGGGGGGCTCCCATACAACAAACTTACAGATAATGGTACGGAACCCTTCGTGCGCGAGTCCCACTCGCACTTGGCCGATATTTTTATATTTTCCTGATATTAATTATTATTTTATTATTGATTTATTATAATTTACTCATTCTAACATGTAGTAATTCTAAAACTATGGAAAGGTATCTATAGTTTGGTGTCTAATAATAATAAAAAATATCGGCCAAGTGCGAGTGGGACGCAACTACCACCCCGCACCATCGCCCAGCACTTAGCACAACTATGCGACGCGACTCTTGTCACGCGGCATAGCATCGCCCGTCATTCTCTCACAGTACTGTGAAGAAAGAGACAGGTAATATTTCCGCGCGAGAAAGAGTCGCGTGTTCAGTTGTGCTAGAGGTAGCAGCGTGGCTGGGAAACATCCCTATTCCGACGGCTCCGAACTTCGGGCTCGGAACCGAGTATTTCCGAAGCCGCCCGACCAGACCATCCGCGGATCGCACGCGAGTTTCCCTCACACAATGTCATAATTAGTCCGGGTTTCCACTTTCAATTTCGCTCGAGATAGCGCAAAAACTGTACCTACGGTGCGCAGGCGCGTCTGTGCCGTAGCGCACGCGATGCGCGTACCGTATGCGCGCTAACCACGTAGCTTACCCTCAGTGGGTCATTACTAGGGCTCCTGATATCTCTTATTTAAGTTGTATAAAGGTTATATATATAATTGCTTATGCAGCCTGTGTGATATTTGGGCCGTGCTCCACGTCTGTATCGCGTGTACTTAAAACCAAAGTATAATTAAACCCAACCGACCCGTGTACTTGTGTAATTAAACCCAGCCGACCCGTGTACTTGTGTAATTAAACCCGGCCGACCCGTCTACTCGTGTAATTAAATCTGCCGACCCGTCTACTCATGTAATTAAATCGGCCGACCCGTGTACTCGTGTAATTAAATCTGCCGACCCGTGCACTCGTGTAATTAAACCCGGCAGACCCGTGTACTTGTGATATTAAATCCGACAGACCGGTGTACTTGCGTAAAAAAAATCCGACCGACCCGTGTACTTGCGTAATTAAAACCGGCTGACCCGTGTACTCGTGTAATTAAACACGGCCGACACGTGTACCTGTGTGATTACCCGGTGGCATAATAAGATTTCTTTTGAAGTCAAAATCTGTTTTTTTACCTGCGAACAATTCCATTATCTTGCTATCTACTACTAACTTTATCATAATTAGCTAAAATCCGTCCAATCGTGAAAAAAGAAGAAAAAGAGAAAAAATTGGTATGTTTCGTCTGATATTGTCCTAAAAAAAAGCTGAGAACCATTTTGTGCCTTTCGATTAAAAAAAAAACGCACTCAAATTGGTCCATCCGTTTGAGAGCTACGATGCCACAGACAGACACATATATATACAAATACGCAGATGTTAAACTTATAACACCTCTCTTTTTTCGTTGTGGGTTAATAATGTTTCCAGGAATTAAAACTATAGAAACTCGTACCCCTTATTTTATGTGTGTTGTGTGTGTTTATGTGTGTTCAATAAAATACCAAATGGAATAAAAGGCCTCCCCTTAACACACTTTAAAAAGAAACTGCACTTATGGCTGTGTGAATTATGCGTGAGTGATAGGTAAATAATTTATGTTTAAGTATCTATATTTTGTTTATCTGCCATGGTAACATTATAAGACTTAATATTTGCATGCTTTTCTAGGTAGAGTATGGTGGTTATTGTAATTTGTAAATTATACCAGCTTATTGTAACCTATATTCCGCAAATAAATAATCATTTCATTTCATTTCATTTCATTTCACTCGCTCATTCAATCAAATCTACGAATAATTTAGCTTATTTAATATTAAAAAGCTATTAAACCATCATCGTTGCGGACGGTACGGTAGCTCACTAGTTGTTTACTCATTTCACTCTCCGTATTTTTCTCGCGAGTGAAAATTCCGCGCCATTTTCCCTGCCTGTTGTATCACATCGTCAATAATAAGTATATGCGAAAGTCTTAGTTGAAAGAAAAACGTAACGTTGTTTACACTCATCCATATTAGCTGTGTCAAGATTGAAGCCGACGTACGTTCGTGAAAGATAGTCGAATAATGAAATCGTGTAGAAATGTCGACTTAATTTAGTTTAGACAATGGCATCTACTTCTCATTCCTATGTTACATTGCACCACAATTAACGGCTTGAGCTCCGATAAATTTAGTAGAAAATTGCAAAATTGCTCTTTTTTTTAGGGTTCCGTACCCAAAGGGTACAAACGGGACCCTATTACTGAGACTTCACTGTCCGTCCGTCTGTCACTAGGCTGTATCTCAAGAACGGTGATAGCTAGACAGTTGAAATTTTCACAGATGATGTATTTCTATTGCCGGTATAACAACAAATACTAAAAATAAAATAAAATAAATATTTAAGGGGGCTCCCATACAACAAACTTGTTATAGAGTATATATATATAGGTACGGAGCCCTTCATACGCGAGTCGGACTCGCACTTGCCAATTTTTTTATATTGGCACAACATAGTAGCTCCACTTCCCCTGATGGTAAGCAAAAAGGGGAACCTCGCAATTACAACTGACAAGAAACCAACGGTGCCCTATCAAGTGACACTGCCATGCTGGCCCGAGAGATGCTTCTTCACGCTTCGCTTGAAGAGGTCCCATTTTGTAAGGAGGAAAAATGTGCCGTTTTTAATAGTTCGTGAATTTATTATGTTTTATGTTTTCAACACCCATAAAAAAAAGAAGAAAAACTAAATTGACAGAAATTTTGTATTAAACCTTCTTACGAATTTTCAAGAGAATCGGTTGAGCAATGCGATCTCTAGGTGAGAACAGCCGGTTAGCGTCTGGAGATCCAAACATTCTAACATCAAAATTGCGGGCATAAGAAAGTTTTTGGCCAAGCTGAAATAGAGAGGCTTCGCTCGTTCTGTTCATTCACTGTACCTCCAAGATTCACTTTATACCCGATGGTCTTTGGGTTAAATGTGTTAAGTATAGAACGACAGAGAATAACAAACTACTTTAACGCAAAAAAAAAATGTTAACAGTAGCCCAAATGTGAGCTGATAAATCAGAGGACTGAGAAACTGAAGGCTAGTAACCAAAATAAGTTATGTAAAATTAACATTATTTTGGTTACTACTATTTTTGGCCATTTCTCAAGTAG
Organism: Apotomis turbidana; assembly: GCA_905147355.2. Classification (NCBI taxonomy): domain Eukaryota; kingdom Metazoa; phylum Arthropoda; class Insecta; order Lepidoptera; family Tortricidae; genus Apotomis; species Apotomis turbidana. The sequence goes on along the minus strand of LR990280.1, from coordinate 58,684,883 downwards.
TTAAACTAGTTGAGCTATTTTTTCAGTATATCAATTCCAACCAATGACCAGGGCTAATCAACCGTTAATAAATAAGAAGAAATGATGAAGCTGGGCCTTAATAGATTGAAATAGGCCATAACTTATCACTATTTATTCCCTGTAAATCTTAGTTTAGTTATTCCTTAGCAACGATGCGACGTGCTAACTGATAAACTGAACCGTTTCTCTAAATCCGGTAACTTCGTCAATATAACGAACGTGCTGTATTTGCCAGATCTAGGATCAACATGGCGACAGACAGAATTAGTATTTTAGTATTTACCGTCGTTGTTTTCATTTTATTTAGCTGTTATGCTCAGAAAGTCTTTCTTAAGTCTTTCTCTTTTCACCAGTTTCGTCAGCAAATAGTTGCACAGTTGCATCATTTTACAATTTTCTCAGTAATACCGAGTGCAAAGGATTTCAGCAGCTCTCAGCGCTCAGCAGAACATTTCATTAAATGCATGGCTAACTGACAAAGGTTTAGGAAACTTGAACGAATACATTCATTTTAGCTTAGGTTAAAGCTTTCGTAATAGATCCTTTATAAAACTGTAAGATTTAATTCAAAGCAGAGTAGTCGTAGAGGCGACTACGATAGGAAAGCGCAGCGTGGGACGGCCTCACTAGATGGACGAATGACCTAGTGAAGAGCGGGGAGTCAATGGAAACCCCCGACACAACCAAACACAACTAAAAACCATCTCAGCAAGGCTTTCGATTAAAAAAAACGCACTCAAATCGGATCATCCGATTGGGAGCTATAATGCCACGGACAGACACACAGTAACACATGTTAAAAACTTATAACACCCCTTGTTTATGTTAAGGGACAAAATAGAGTTATACGAAAGAAGTATCTTCAACTTACATCAGAAAATATTAAAATATATACTCCAGGGTTTTGGAGATACATAGTCGTACTGTTTACAATGTATTTAAACAGATAACGACAAACGGGATATTCTGGCATTGCCATTAAGTGAAACAAATCAAGTCACATTATAAGTTGTCATTTAAAGGTAAACTAAAAAAAAATAGATTTGTTAACAGTAGCTCAAATGTTAGCTACTAATTACATAAATCGGGCTGAAGGCTGAGAACTGAGGGCTATTAGTAATCCAAATAAGTTGTAAAATAAGCATAATTTTGGTTACTACTAAGCACAATTTGGCTGTTCCTTAAGTAGTTACTAGTTGCGCTATTTTTCTCAGCGTATTTCCGACAAATGTCACTTTTGTGAATTAAAATGTTCCGGCCTCAGTCTCCTGATGTCAATGTCAAGTGCAACAGTAAATTACGCAAGTGAGAGCATACTTCTGGTTACTACTAAGCACAATTTGGCTGTTCCTTAAACAGTTACTAGTTGCGCTATTTTTCTCAGCATGTTTCCGAGAAATGTCATTTTTGTGAATTAAAATGTTCCGGTCTCAGTCTCCTGGTGTCAATGTCAAGTGCAACTGTCAATTACGCACGTGAGCGGGATCGTTTTTTCCGCGTTTTTCCCGCGACTTTCCCGCGCGAAAGGGAAACGGGCGAAGGCGCGGGAACCGTTTCAAGTTTAGACGCGAGCGCATGGGGTGTGAGACGAGGATAGGTCCGAGAATAGAACATCGACCAGCACGTAACAGTAACACGCGTCTCTTTGACGCGCGACAAATACTTCCTGTCACTTTCCTTTCAATACAGCAGCGCGAGCAAGACAGGTGACGCTGAATCGTGCGATAAACAAAGTCGCGGCAAGATATGCTAGACCTGCAGCGGTTAAGTTTATGCTTACCTACTAATTTAAATGTTATAGATTAAATGAATGTAACTTCCCTAAAAAAAAAAAAGGTTTGTTAACGGTTTGCCGTTCTATGTCAAAAAGGCGTCTCATCAAATCTTCCTATAAAATGCATACAGAGATACGACCTTTTACCGCAGTACGGCACAGTAGCCCAAATGTTAGTTGCTAAGCTACATAAATCGGAGGACTGACAAACTTCTTCAGGTGTGACATTAACCAAATGTTTGTTTATATTCCTTCATACCTATATTTTCTTAATGTAAACATTTGTCAATTGCTACTATTGTGATTTCTTCTTTCCCTATTTCAGTAAAAAAGCGAGTTTCATATTGAGGTAGGTATGTATAATTCTAAAAGCTATTAACTTTATGAACACGATTTATTTGTTTGTTGAAACATTACAAGAGACCGATACTATCAAATCCAATACGAATCCGTTTGTCCGAATATGCAGTGCGAGTACCTGGATAAGCAATTTTCGGGGCAGCACAAGTGACTGTCAAAACTCATCCGGAGATATCTATAACTGCGATACCGTGTGTACCGTACCAAGTTTCCCCTGCTCACCCGGCCGTATAGCTAGAATGCACTTTCTGAATGCACACAGTTACAGATCCCGACTTCACTGCGAAAAGACATATCTTAATATAAATCGCAACCTACCATGAACCATATTGTGATAGAGTGAAGGTACGAACGGATATATCTTGAGATACGTCATTGTTTTTATTTACACGCGGAAGGATCGCTTGTGATTTCGTTTGACGTTCTGTTAACCGGTAATATAAAAATACAAATTAGTAAAAAAAAGAGTGAATACCAGCTTTGTTATTTTATCTCAGTATTCTGTTGATTGTAGATGTTTAGGTTTAAAGCTAGCTGTCCACTGGGGCAGATCGGAGCTATGTAAAATGGACTAATTTCTCAGATTAAAATACACTTCTGTTTGGCTTCACAAAGATACTGTCCAACTGGTAGGGCCTTATTACACTTGCGATTTGCGAGCGAGTTTTATATGAAGGCAATAACGCAGCGAGTTCGCTGCGACGTTTATTTGTATAGAAAACTCGCTCGAACTCGCTCGCAACTCAAAAGTGAAGGCCCTTAGAGTCTGCACTGTCAAATGAACAGTGTACTTGTTTGCTTTACAGTATTAAAAGAGTCTTCCTCTCAAAGCGACCAAATTCTGGGTTTACATCTTTGTAAGCTTATTATTATGTATTTTTATTCAATCGTAATAAAAAAAGAGTATTCTAGTAATGGACCCGGAGACGATATACATCTCATGGTAAACTGTGTCCAGTGATTTATTATCTGTTGCATTAATTTGCTATTATATTGTTGTGATGTAATTATAACTGTAATTTTATATTTATTATTATTATTCAATGACATAGAATCAGACATGTAAAAGTGCCCTTGAGGCCTATTTAAGTTTTAAATTTATAATTTTTAAATTTTTGAATTTTGAATTTTGAATGAAAAAAACATAATTATTATGACAAATATATTGATAATTTTTTCTACTCCAGTACTATTTTCTGTCATTTATATAGTTACTAACTCTAATATAAAGACATAAATTATGAAAGTCTGTAAAAGTCTATACTCTACTGCTCAAAAACACACTGCTAACCGATGTTATAATGTCGCCAAAAAACCATCACTTAGTACCTCAGATTACATGATGAACAGATGCATTCACACAATTTGCAAATTAAAAAAAAAACTTTTGTACTAAGGCATTGCTGCCAACTTAAAAAAAAAGTTTTATCTTCAGTGCATGGATGTTTAGTATAGTGAATGTATACCTTTATGTATAAGTTTAATTTTTTTGACAGATGTTTAGTATGGTGATCGTATACCTTTATGTATAAGTTAATATTTTTTTGACAGATGGATGTCAATAAAAAAAAGTTTATCAGAGACAATTTTTCTTTTTAATTTTGTTGATTCCGAGCGGGAACATGTAATTATTTTCTTTGTTGTTTATTTGCATTTTATTTATGAAATGTCGAGTCGTAGAAAAAGTATTGTATGCAACGTTGTATAAGTAGGTCAAAAAACGCTCGTGGCATCTTTCTTACGATGTTCGCTGCGCTCACATCGTAACCCATGCCACTCGCGTTTTTTGCCCCCTCTTATACAACGGTTGCATAAAATACTATTAACCAACTCTTTGAAATGAATATCACTTTTCCCTGAGTTATAATGGTAACATAATAGCTATTTCATGTTTTAACTGTGCGCTTTTGAAAATAAGTAGAAAAAACACAGTTTTCTGCGTGTAGTTTATTAAACAAAAAATATCAATGAAAAATTCAAACTATAGGTTTATACCAATAAATCGCAATGGCCCTGTTCTATGTAGTAACATTGATAATATGTTAAGAAACATTTTTGATCATAGAGAAAAATATCTTAAACAATCAGCATTTTTGAACAGATAAGAAGCCTTAAGTACCTACGTGTTGATGCAGGAAAACGTCTGGATCTGTTAAAGTCTCAGCAGAAATATTAATAGAAATGCAAGAATTCTGTGTAATAAACGTAATTTATTATATAAAACGTAACTGGTAATTCTAAGATTGACAGGATCTCAAACTAAACTTGACATCTGCCTAAACATATGTTTTAAACAATAGTAACAAGGAGTCTTAATGCAAAATAACTATCTAACACTCCCCCTAATTTTGCATTAACTCAAAGCATTAAACAGCCTAACCTAAACAAAACATCGCAGTTACCTGCTCAACATTATAGCTCTTTACTCCGAAGCTAAACAGACTTTTTCAAAACAAAATTAAAATATAATTTGCTTAATAAGATGTGGCAAGGAATTTGACTAGAAATTTATTTACATTCGGTATATACTTGACCCTAACGATACCTTGCTCTACCTTCTCGCGTATAAACTCGTACCCACTTTAATATCGATACGCTTAGATCTCATCGGCTAACAAATAATTTTTTTTTCTTTTTAATTTTAAATACCCATTTCCAGGTTACAGGTTTCTTTTTAATATTATTGTCTGTTATAATCCAGGTCTGGTTCTCTTCATAAGCGTTAGGCTCATCTTGTACGGTTACTTTCCATTTCGCAGACTCAATGTATTCAGTTAAGTTAATCTCATAATTTTCATTCCGTCTACTTCTTAGAATACGATCTGATATCAGTTCTGTGGGTTCAAACGTCACACGGGGTTGGTATGTTTCACCGTCATAAGAGCTCCTCAAGCTATCATCACTACTTTCTTCTGCCTGGGCTGAGGAAGACGCTTTAGTGTCCATCATCGTTGATACAGAGACTTGGTCAATTCTCTCCTGTATACCTTTAACCACAACGAGGTTTTGACTTACGACATTCGGGTTATTATCATTGGCCACTGGGGCTTGTTCACAGTCGTGCCATGTATCTTCGATATCAACAAAAACCTGGTTGACAGTATTCAGCTAGGCTAGTCTCGTCAAACACTACATCTCGTGATATCTCAATCTTATTTGTTTTCGGGTCATACATTCTGTAATTCTGATTTTCATATCCTTGTATCGACGGCTCACTCATAGGTCCACATACGTCACTATAGACCAGACACTGCTCTGCCCGACGAGAAGCATGGAAAGGCAGCCGACTTTGCTTGATATGCATGCATCCCTCACACAAAAACTTTTCATCGCCACTGTCTTTACATTGAATAAGCCCATTCTTTATTAAACGTTTAACCTCTTTAACGTTCAAGTGCCTAAGTCTCTCGTGCCACAGTCGAAATGTATTTTGAGATAGTTGCATATTGTGACAACTTGCACTCACTACAGTATTAAAGTTCATCACATACAGATTGTTCGCGTTTTGCCTTGCACTTAACACCACATCATTGTCTTTGTAAATTAACGCGCTAGTATTTCTTTTTACTATGACATAGTTTAAACGCATAATGACACCTTCAGAGAACAAGTTCCTGTACAATTCCGGCACGTAGAGCACTTATCTTATCATATTTTCTTCCCACTGACCATTCAGGCATTTTTTAATCAGTACATTTCCTATTCCACGCACTTTTAATTCTTGTTGATTACCTAATTTCACTAACCTATTGGTATTTTCAGTAAACAGTTCCAAATCCAAGAAAAAATCTTTTCTAAAAGTCATATGTACGGATGTGCCACTGTCTAATAGCCACACGTCACTATAAGACTCATCAACAAAATTCGCACTTTCTTCTGCGTGAAATGCCAACGTGTTGTTGTAAATTGGCTTGTCTTGGGAGCGTTTCTTCGCACGGCAGTCTCTTGCAAAGTGTTCGCGTTTGTTGCAGTTATAGCAAACAAAGCGGTGCTGATTATTGTCCGTGATGCTGTTACCAGCACTCGTCCCAGGCCGTCGCTTCTCTTGAGAAGCCAAGAGTGCCACCTCATTCTCTTCTTCTGTCGTCAGACTGGCTTCTTCGTCCATAAGTCGAGCAGTGAGGTTCGGGATGGTTTGCAGCTTTGAATCAAGTGATAACCAAGCTTGACGGAATGAGCGATACTTTGATGGTAAAGTACTTATGATTTTAGTCATAATAGCTGTGTCACTGATGTTTTCTCCGCTTTCTTTTAACTGCTGCGCCAAACTCTCGACTTTTGAAATATGCTGCGCCATACTGTCGGACGAGTTCATTTTATACTGGTAAAATCGCTCATGGTCCATGAGCGATTTTACCAGTATAAAATGAACATGACTCATGGACTAACATCTTATTGAATTCCGATTTTTGCTCATATATAGAGTCCAGCTTTTCCATGATTTTAGCAGCACTGTCGCAATTCTCAATGAGAGCAATTTGTCGGTAGTCCATCGCCGAAGTGATGATGAACATAGCCGTCCCATCGTTCCGGAGCCATGTTGCCATCGCAGACTCATTTTCTGGTGTCAACTTGGGTTTTGGTATAGATAAATCAATACCAATGCCTTCAGCGCACATTTTATTTGGAATTTCCACTGATGGAAATTATTTCCGTTAAAACGTTCGACGTTCATTTTCAAACCGTCCATACTATTAAACTTTACAATCAAAATTTTCAACTCACTTTTTCACTTTTATACCGAGTTTTGCTCTTTACATCGCTATTAATATGCTGGGTCCATAACCTGTTAAAGTCTCAGCAGAAATATTAATAGAAATGCAAGAATTCTGTGTAATAAACGTAATTTATTATATAAAACGTAACTGGTAATTCTAAGATTGACAGGATCTTAAACTAAACTTGACATCTGCCTAAACATATGTTTTAAACAATAGTAACAAGGAGTCTTAATGCAAAATAACTATCTAACAGGATCGCTATTTTTGCGTTACACCTCTTCTCTCGTATTTACTGAAATTCCACCACAACGTTTCAAGCGTGAGAAGTATCTATCCTTCCAGTGTAGTGTGCTATTACCAATAATGAATACTTCCCTTTCAAGCAAAACAATTAAATCTTCTTGAAGCATGTTGTTTTGTTCGTCTGTATAATTAAAAGCACTTGAAGAGACTAAGGATACTACAGTACCGATTTATTTCTGCCCGAGGACTCTTCGAGGATATTTACCTTATGGAATTAATTTTTAAAAGAGCGAGCGAGTCTCTCAGTTTAGCCCAATATTATTTCGCATGTCCGGGTAATATGGCCCGGTGGCAACCAAAACTCACTAAAATTTCTGTCACTGCTCTTCTAAACCTCTTATCTAGTAGGTAAGTAGATGGACGCTGAGATATGAAAGAGGACTTATTACTTTTAACAATTTTTTTTCATATTATGACAAATATATTAATAATTGCAACCAACTTTTTGAAGTGAATCATATCTTTCCCCGAGTTCTAGAGAGTAACATAGCTATTTCATGCTTTCATTGCGTGCAGTCGGAAATAAGTTGAATTTAACAGTTTTCTGAGTGAATTGTGTAAATTTCGAGTTTGAAGCAAAAATTATCAACCTTTTAACGGTATCTGTAAAGGTACTGAAACGTCAGGGAGGCTAAAATAATTAATATACGCGATATAATCCGCTTCAATTGTTTTATTTAAAAAAAAATGCTACTTTTTTTACTTACTGTGACCACATGTTGATACTGCAATCAGCAACTTACCTGTAAAAAAATAATTATCATTAGTTATGCAAATAACACACAAACCTGGAATATTTGCCTTGTTATTACAAAAAATATATATATTTACTTATATAATATATCTATATGCTCTTCGCTCTGCGACAAAGCCCTTTCAATGAATTAAAAATAAAAACTATGCTCAAAAGATCAGCTGCTAATTTTTTCATAAAAATCTAGGTTTTTTTCTCGTCTATTTGATCCTCCAAAAGTTAAACAATCATTACGAAATTTTAGGAACCGTAAAACTACCCAACTATAGTCCAATCATCCAACTATATGCTCCAAAACAAAACTTGTTTATTTTTATCAAAATCCATATTCTATCAGTGATTATACGTTTTTATTTAAGTTTGTTTAATTATGTTGTTCACAAAGAGGGCGCCGAGCGTTAGCGACTGATCCATAGAGCGCGGGGAATGCGTATTTAGATCGGTGCGCGGCCGCCGTAGTAAAAATGTATGGAGAATTAAAAGCACTTTTTGATAAATCTGGACCTTTAATACCAAACAATAATTGAAATAGTTGATGCGGACAAATTGTAGGTAATGTCAACATTCATCTTTTTTTTGATCAGAATAGATTTCCATTGTTTAAGTATAAAAAAAACACTTGACGCCTGCTTACGATTTTACAATTTTCGTCCAACTTTACTTAGTTCTCTAGGGTAAAATATAAATAATCTTATAATTTTTCCACGGAGAAGTTGTTAATACATTCTTCGAAGTGCTATATATAGTTTAGAAATGGATTAAACAACTAGTGTCGACGTTATCTACTTAACGGCAACTGCCTATTTTTTCACATTTCGCTCGGCGCAGTCTTAAATCGGACCAGTTGTGTGGACTGGACTATAGTTGGGTAGTTTAACGGAATTGAATACGAAGAAAATGTTCTGTGTCTGACCGTTTCGATTTATGCGCAAATCATTATAGAATTTGTGTACAAATAAAATATACAATATAATAAATATACAAATTGTCCGTTTGCAGAGGAATATTGGTCCAAACAGACGCCTAGTACACACATTTTATATAACAATAAGCGGACATTTTATAAATATAAACAGAATAAATACAAAAACTCGATTGTATTTTTGTTTACGGCGAGTTTTCAAGATGATTATAATGGCCTTTACGCCACGATTCAATGTCAATACGATTTCGTAATGCAACACCCGCCCTAAACCCGATGGAAAAATAGCCATTTTCCGCGCGCACACTGAGACAGGATGGCCGTGTCGGTGTTCCGTCGTTGTGTGGGTGTGGGTGGGGTGAACAACCCTCCTGCGCGACCTTCAGACAAGGGTTGTCTAGGACTAGGAAATGATATATAATATTATATATATAGGCGACGTTATATCGACGGTGGTAATGGCTTCTTCAATGATTCAGCTTCGTGGAACATTTATGGATGTATCGTTGTGTAAATGAATCTGTACAATGAATTTATTCCCTATATTAAAGTATTCATGTAACTTTATGGAATATACTTATATTCCTATATTAGTTAGTTGACTGGTTTGTATCTGTATTTCTCTTTTTATCTATACTCTGTACCGACTACACGTATCAGTTTAACCCAGTGGTTGACTGATAGAGAAGGTCTTAAGGCATTAAGTTTTTTATTGTGTTTAAAGTTTAAATAAATAAATTTATTTAAAGATTTAAGGCTATTTGAAGATTGCTTCTTTTTTGATGTTTGTAGACATTACGGCAAATTCATGAAACGGGTTTGAACTAAAAAACAAAGCGAAAAAAGCATTTAAATTTTTCCATCCCACTCTCAGGGTTTAACGCTAAAAGTCAATTATATAAATAAATCCGATTGTAAGTAAGTACACTTTATTAGAAAACGTTTGAAGCGGTTTACTATACATCTGTTTTTTGCGCAAAAGTGAAGCGAGTAATGAGTACTTGATATTGAAATTATAATTTTCTAGCTGCGTGTTATCCACTTATTCGATGGGAACGCTACATGTTTTCGGGGTTAAAAGTAGCCTATCTGTTAATCCACGGTGTCAGCTACCTTCATACCAAAATTTATCAAAATTGGTCCAGCCGTTTGAGCGTGAGGAACATACACATAAACACACAAAAATTTCAAGTGCGGTGCGGAAAACTTGACTTTAACTGACATCTGTAGAATCGTTGAGGGCGTCCTTAGTCTTTGAGGTGACAGTTACCTTTTGTTTAGAGGTTGTGTTATGTCTAATGCTTTACTTAGGTAAATAAAAACGGAACAGACAACACTGGCACCGTCGACGGAGTCACAATAAAAAACACCAAGGACATTATCACACTTGCGATTTGCTAGCGAATTTTGTATGAAGGCGATCATGCAGTGAGTTCGCCGCGACGGTTATTTGTATAAATACTCGCTCGCAAATCTCAAGCGTGACAAGGCCCTATTTTACTATCTAGAAGCAAGGGAAATGTATTATCCACTTCAAAAAGTTGGTTGAAATTATCGATATATTTGTCATAATTCTACTGCTCACTTTTCCATACATATCGAGATTTCGTCGTCGACTATTCCCTCGTCCGAAATTGAATTAATCGTAATTGATTTTAGAAAACTGTGTGGAAAAGAAAATTCAATGGCGGCCCGTTCCGATTTTACGCTTACATAAATAAATATCGGACAATCTCACACAAGTCGATCTAGTCCCAAATTAAGCTAGAAGGCTTGTGTTGGGTACTAGACGACGATATACATACTTATATAGTTAAATATATAGAACAACCATAACCCAAGCACAAATATTCGAGTTCATCACACAAATATTTGCCCTGGCCAGGATTTGAACCCGGGACCGCCGGCTCAGTAGGCAGGTGTCTACAAACCGAGCCAAACGCGTCGTCATCCATTACGCGGACAGCCACAGACGTCCACTGCCGAACATAGGCCTCGCCCATAGCTCGCCGGAAAGCGATCCATAGTCTCCCCGCTATCCTAACTCTATGGCCTCAACGAATCCGGCCAAGTTAACCACCCGAATATACCTAACTGTTACAATTTGACGACATTTCACATTTCTGGTGGTAAATTAAGAGGCCTTATTCCTTTTCAAATGCTGATTGTTTTAGACATTTTTCTCTATGATGATGAAACATGTTTCTTAACATAATATTGATGTTACTACCTAGAACAGGGCAATTGTCTACAAACCGAGCCAACGCGTCGTCATATAATTAAAGAGTTATCTCCCCATCCCGGCTACGTTAAGTTAGGACACCATTTGTACGCCTTAGTTACGAGGAGCAAACTTAACACAAACTGACAGTATGGAAAGCAGAGGTTATCAATTGCTAAAAAAATTTTTAACAAAAAAAAGAACCGACTTCAGTAAAACTAAAAAGCCAACAATAACCCGTTCAAGTACAGATTACATTTGACACACCCTTGAAGTCGATTTCGATAAAAAAAAAAAATTGAAAATCGGTTCACGATTCTCGGAGATATCGAGTAACATACATAGAAAAAAAAAAAAAAAAAATTAGTTCGAATTGAGAACCTCCTCCTTTTTTGAAGTCGGTTAAAAAGAGTTGTCGTGTTGTAGTTTTTGAAACAAAAATTATCAAAGAAAAATTCAAACTGTAGGTTCAAATTTATATCTACTAATAAATCGCAATACTGTTCTAAGAAGTAAAATTGATAATATGTTAAGAAACATATTATTTGATCATAGATAAAGAGGTTTAAAGATAAATAATCTTCCAAAACGTTAATTTGTATCTACGCGAAGTATTCAGAGCTTCCGATATAAAAAGGACATAAATTGTTCACTACTAAGCATAGGCCTCCCTCCTCCTTAAGAAAGCTGCCTTCGTAGATCCTACACCGCTGAGGACTCCCGCAATCAATCAGTCATGATCGTCAGGTATGCTGAGCCACGTACTCCGGTACGTGGTTGTGATGTATTTGTCCTAAACCGTTACAGTAAATAGTCTACAGTTTCTGTTACATTTTGTTTATCAAGCAGTTCAAGCATGCATATGTATGTATACATATATAATTATATATCTGCTCGTATACCTACGAGTATTATATCCAAGTGTACCTACTTAAACTAAGCATACTAACTAGCTGAAAACCCAGACTGTATCAACAGTATACTACATATGTATATACATTTACATAAATTATTATTCCCTAGGCTAATTCGTCCTGGTCGCCCAAGGACATTTTGGGCCCTAGAAGCTCCAGACACAACCGAATCACCAAACCCAACTCTACACGCTTGAATATGAAGTTGATAATAAAATGACAACTTTGCGCACTTGAGCTCTTACGATATAAACACATAAGAGCTTTGAAAGCGAAATTTATACCTGGAGCGAACTGCTACAGAAAATCGACTTTACCGCTTCGAATTGAAGTCGATTTCGACTCGAGCCGACAGCTTCGTTCATATATAGAGATAGGGCGATGCGTTAGAGCCTGACGGTGAGATCCGTGACCTATCCAACTGACGAAAGTCGTAGTCCGGAAAATGTCTTAACGAGGCGTCTAGACGATTGCGCATGTGTGCGTGCGCGTGTGTGCGGGCGGGCCGTAGTGTGCGTGCGTCCGTACAACTGTATAAAGACAGTGTGTGCTGTCATTTTGGTTTACAGGTGTGGGGTTTGTCGATGTTGCTGTTGGCACCTTGTCGCTGTAAGGTTGTAGGAAATGATGTATTACATATTAAAAGTAAGACTGTGAATATCAGTACTAATGTACTGTAAACAGAATCGTCTGGTACTTACATACTACAGACGTTCACATGTCTGTAGTTAGTACCTTGTCACTTTAACGAAATAGGGGTGTAGACTGATGTTGAATTATACAACGTACGTAGTAAGATGAATAAAAGCAGCTCAATATGTCATGAAACAAAGAAAAACACTTTTTTAGGGTTCCGTACCCAAAGGGTAAAAACGGGACCCTATTACCGAGACTTCGCTGTCCGTCCGTCCGTCCGTCCGTCTGTCACCAGGCTGTATCTCAAGAACAGTGATAGATGTTGTATTTCTATGGCCGCTATAACAACAAATACTAAAAATCAAATAAAATAAATATTTAACGGGGGCTCCCATACAACAAACTTGTTATAGATTATGGTACAGAACCCTTCATGCGCGAGTCGGACTCGCACTTGCCCAATTTTTTTTTATATTATGGCAAATATTTTGATAATTTCAACCAACTTTTTAAAGTTAATAATACTTTCCCTTGAGTTCTAGATAGTAACATACCTAAACATAGAGTGCAGTCAAAAAAAAGTTGAAAAAAAAAACAGTTTTAGGCGTGAATTTACCAATTTCGAGTAGTTTTTAAAACAAAAATTATCAATCAAAAATTCAGACTGTAGGTTTCAAATATATACCAATAAATCGCATTAACCCTGTTCTAAGTAGTAACATTGATAATATGTTAAGAAACATGTTTGATCATAGAGAAAAATGTCTAAAACAAGCAGCATTTTTGAACGGGTAAGGCGTCTTAGTTACGCCAGTGGACAGTACAGAAAGTCATTTTCTACCAATATTGTATTGAATAACTATTGAAGGAACTCCTACGATTAGCACACAAATACCCATACCACGAGTTTACAGAGACTGTACTCGCTAGAGTAGTAGTAGTGTAGAGACTGCGTAAACAATTTGTATGGAGAATTGTAGTTCTACAAAGTAACCACTAGGCGCGCTGTACTATTATCCATACAAATCGTTTACGCTGTCGCTAGCGAGTACGGTCACCTTAACTCACTGGTAAGGGGGAATGTTAGCACACATTCACGAAGTCCAGGCTTCGCTTCGCCCACTCGTGAGATACTGTTGGTAATTTCATGACCTAAATTCTCAGCACATAAGCATTATTATATATACTGATATATAATTATCCATGACAATGTCTCGAGTATTCGCGTTTCGGTCGGCCTTCCGGCGACAGATCGGAGGCTTACAGGAGAAATTAGGGTTCCGTGGAAGAGAGAACCTTTAAATGTTTTTATTTAGCTATCCGAATTCCTATAAACATTGACACACATAATGAAAGGAAAATGTTACGTGATCCAGTGTAATGTAAGCAGGACTCTAACCTGCGACCCTACGTTTCCGGCGCAGTGCTCTCCCAACTGAACTATCACATCGTTACGTCAGACACTAAATCTTTAATTCCTTATGGAATTCTACGGTACTCGAGCCCATTAACCATACCGTAGGATGTGCGTTTACACGCACGACCCCAGTCCCCATCGATTTACAGCAAATGCAAGGACCGCGTGAGATGGCGTTTTTTATAGAATCTTTTTATTGATTCTGTTATCCTAATTCTGTTAAAACTAAAATTTATAATAAGTAAAACTAGTTATAAAACTAAAAGGGTTCTGAACTGTTCCGGAAAGTAGATACAGTCAACCAATTTGATTTCTAGGCCACTATAGAACCTTATCACAATGACAATGATATGAGATTTCAAGCGGCTTTCATATTGACGATCACTGTGGCAAGGTACGAAATGGCCTAGGAAGCAACCTGGTTCGAACTACAAGCGGAGTTGCCGCGCTGTAACGCCAGGGAGATCCTTTGAGCCAAGTACTCGCTGGAGAAGGGTTCCACGCCTCGGTCTGTCAGCCTTCGCGCCAGAACCGCGACCAACTCCTTAACCTCGGCGCACCATGGCCCACCGGTTTCTACGGCAACCGGGTTGCTGTACCGCTGCTTGCTACTTGCTGTAGGCTTTATCCGTTCAAAGATCATACATTTTTCTTAACATGTTATCAATGTTACTACTAGAACAGAACAGGGCTATTGCGATTTATTGGTATACTAGCTGTGCCCCGCGGTGTTACCCGCTCATCCCACGGGAACACTAAATTTATTCGGGATGAAAAGTATCCTATGTCATTTGCCGGGTCTCAAACTATCTCCATACCAAATTTCATCTAAGTCGGTTCAGCGGTTTAAGCGTGAAGAGGTAACAGACAGACAGACAGACACACTTTCGATTTATAATATTATAGTATGGATATTTGAAACTTAGAGTTTGAATTTTGATAATTTTTGTTTCAATAACTACTCGAAATTGATAAAAGTCACGCAGAAAACCGTTATTTTCAACTTATTTCGACGCCATGCAATCAAAGCATGAAATAGCTATGTTATTACCTAGAAATCGGGGAAAGTATTATACACAATACTATGGAAATGAGTTATTTCCCGTACATGTATATGGCATATAGACATTTGATCCCAGTAAAAAATAGGATCGATTGTTATCTTCAACGAAATATGCTACACCCCTATAGATCGACGGAACCCACAACAAAAAATAATATCAAACGAACTAGACAAAGAGTTGAGAGACAATAACAGCTAACGACCGACTACGTACGTAATTGAGATATGGTATCGGAACGATCGGCTTGAGATTCCCAAAAAAATATAACAAAGTATATTTAGGCTATCGAGTTGTTGTTTGCCATAATTAAAATACAGGTACCTATACTATTGCAGGGGTGTGTAATGATCGATATAAAAATAAATGGTATAAGTATGTTGGATATAACAACATTTGATATAATTTCAAAGGGTTTAATCACTCATTTGATATAATAAACGTTTGGTATAATTTTAAAATATCAGTTTATTTCGTATATTTATCATTTGTATATCATATTTATCAAGTGTTCATCACACTTATTTCCTATAACCCTCATATGGTATAATGTTCATTTGGTATAATTTCATATGGTATAATTTCAATAAGTATAAAATACATTTGATATAACAACATTAGGTATTCGCTGGGTGCGAAGTAGGTGGTGGGGGAACCACGAATCGATCGCAGCGCGCGCCGTGGCCAAATAAGGAACTTTCGTCAGGCCAACTGTCACTTTTTACTAGCGAAATTAAGGCATCTAAAAATAAATAAATATGCGCCACGAAACCTGCAGCGTAGTTAAATGCAAAAACAGTGGCAAAAACAGTAATCATAAATAAATAAATTTCCACAAGCAAGTTGGAAACGAGAACAACGAATTAAATGGATAATCGCTATTAAGAGGAAAAAGTTAGTATAACCTATAGAACAACATTTTTATTATTATATCTTGAATGTTGTAGGGAGTAGCATGTTTATGCGTTTACTATCTTTTGCATTTTGGACATGTTGAACAAAAACTAATTGTTTCCCATTTTATTCTAGTTTGGGATTTGAAAGCGATGTTGTTTTTGATTGAGCAGAATCCAGTTATAATAATTAATTTGGCCTTGTTTAACTGAAAAAACAAAATAATCTGTATTATTACGAAAATACAGTCATAAATGATCGGTTGCATTATGCATGAAATGCGTTTTTCGGTTAAATTTGTTTATTTTGTAACTTACTTCCCGTGAAAACAGCCATGAAAAGGTCCTTGTGAATTACATCTGGAAGTTATTGATTTTGCCATTTTAGACGGGAAATAAAGAAGGTCAACGTTATATCGACACTATAGATTAACATAAATGAAAGAAAATTACGATATTTCATTGAAATTATTTGTTTGTTTACTTACTATTCGTAAAGACAGTCAGCCATTTGACATTAAAAAGCCCGCCGTAAATGTAGCCGCTAGTTGACGCTGTCATCGCGCACCCAGCGAATACTTATGCTTAATGAAAAATGTATTAATTTTTGTGTGCGAATTGCGTTTTATTTGCCTAACCCAAAGCTTTTTTTCTTTTTTTTCTCTTTTTTTTTCTTCTTCTTTTTTTTTCTAACCTAACCTACGTTTCTAAGTTTTTTTTAATGCGGGGGATTCGCCCCCCGAGCATCCCTGTGGGGCCTCCGCCCCCCGCCCCCCTATTTCTCTATACCCTATACGTTATGCCATTTGAACGTTAGATAAAATAAACGTTATACCATAAATTCATTAGAAGAAATATGCATTATACTTAAAGAATGTTATATTAAATGTTATTTGATAAAATGATCAGTATATGAAACAATAATTATATCAAATGTTGATATATTAAGTATTGTTATATCATTCAATAATTATATCAAATGAGCGTTATAGCGACTGAAATTATATCAAAAGTTGTTATAGCCATCGTTACGCACCCTTATTGCAGAGATGATGTCTGTGCACTGTGAAATTGTTACGACAGGTCTATTTAACTTTATTTTCAATGAAAAAAGTAAGATATAATCTGCTTTAACTATCCTGCCAGTCTATGATGGTTGCTTTTACCACGCGGTAAATAAGTGAAAAAGCATCCGTCACGTTTTGACAAAATGCGAGTGTGAGTGACAGTTTATTATTTACTTATCGCGTGTTAAACGAAACCATCATAAGCCCCTGAGACATTATACGTTTCTATGTTTTGGCATTGAATTTATTAACTGGCGCAGTCACCAAACATGATCCAACCGTGGCCCACATAGGACGTTCTGTAGCCGCCCCCGATTCACCTTGCACCGTAGACTGTAGAGGGCGCGTAGCGGATCTACGACCCGCCGTCCGGGCGGCCGGCTGTGACCCCGGGGGTGTTATGTTATGAATTTCCATGTTCGGGGGGAGCGTAATTATTATTGGGGGGGTTGTTCCGTTTGAAAATAATACATTATTCGCGTGTATTTTGGTGCATATGTTGGATTTAATACGTAGTATGATCTAACGAAATGTCTGATACTTGCTCTAAATAGGGGGAATTTTGTTTTATTTTATGTAACAATTTTAGGGGTATGTGGTCACACTTACTACCTACTTATACTTTTTACTCAAAAGGAAAATAATTGTATGACTATTTCCTTTCGGCAGATAAGTTTTATCACAGAACAAAACTATGTTTATCGAAGAACTACACGTGAAGTATCCTTATACATATATGTATATATATTTTTAAGTATGATTGTTTTTTTAATATAAATTAATATATTTTTAACTTCTACTAGTAACTTAAATCCTCTTACATATTAATATAAGTAAATGTCGCTTAAAACTATATTTAACACATCATTACCAAATAAATTACAAAATCTCTTATATACATTCAAACATGCATTCTTTTTTATACTAAAAACACATTGTAAGATACACCGTATATCCTTTTAGAAATGAGAAGCGCGAATGAACGTAGACAATCCCTCGAATTTATATCTAAACCGGAGCAACTCAGAGTGCACTGAAAATATGCATTTTGTAATATAGTCCGTTTCAGTTCCGCACGCGCATACTTGGGGTCAGTGCCCCCCCCGCCCGGCGCGCCCCAAGCGGTACCTACACAATCGTGTGTAACGAGTATATGTATATGTTGAATTTTCCTTAGTTGTCATATTAAACACGCCTGGTTATGAAGGTTGTATGATATTGCTTTTTATATCACCTGTTTGTACCTTTTTAGTATGTAAAAAGTAACCTGAAATATTAATAAGTGCGAGTCCTTTCACGGTCGTCAGATGTACGAGTTTTTTGGCTCTCCTGAACACTCGCACTATTATTAAGACTCGTGTCCGTTAGACAGTTGAAATTGTCACAGATGATGTATTTCTGTTGCCGCTATCGCAATAAATACTAAAAAGCAGAATAAGATAAATATTTAAGGGGGCTCCCATACAACTAACGATCTGTTGCGTTAACTTTGTAGTTTGCAGGTGCAAACTTAAACGTAACCCGGCCAATTAAGATGGGAAGTGTTTGTACGGAACCTCCGGTGCGCGAGTCAGTCTCGCACTAGGCCGGTTTTTTAAATATTTCAGGGTATTTTTTATGCGAAGAGAGGGAATGACACCACGATTTTCGCTCTTAATCGTGTACCTATTGGTTTGTTCATACAGTGTTGCTACACATTAATAATAGTACGTAGTTTAATGATGTCGGATTTACAATTTGCACATAGCTTAATGCCATATTACACTCACGTTACGTATAGGTACTATTGACTTAAAACCTAATATTAAGTATTATCATTTTATCATAGAATAGAATTTACTTTTATTGTAAGCAAAAAAACATAAACATATCTTCTTAATACAAATTTTAAGATCTTATTTAGTAAATAAATGGCTGTTATTTACACCTTCATAGCCTGTTCATTCATCTTTGATGTTCGTTTGGTCGGCGCATTTTGTTCAACCCTTAGGGAACATGAATTTATACTGCATGTAAACGTATGTCACGCAACACTTTATCATTTTATCTATGCAAATTATCGTCGGGTATTAAAAAAACTCAGTAGTATATGAGTATAAAGTAATTAGGATATACCAATTACAGGGTGGAACAGATCGAAGGGCTTTTAAGCAAACAGGGAATTGTTCAGACTGAGTACTTCATTTTTCACTAATGAACTATGTAAATATTTCTATCCATTTTTGAGATACAGTTTGTTAAACATTACTAGTGTAAAAATCCGCACATTATCAGCATCTTTTGAACATCGCTTAAGTTAGACAGGTGTTGATTTAAAATGTAATAAAACTTTTGAATTAGTAGGGTTGTCACTGATAATAAAATATTTTATTTTGATGACTTTTTTTACTTTTGAATCCAGCTTTACAATTACAATAGGTCAATTGTAGATCACTCAGATGAAACTATCCTGTCAGCTCAGTCTTTACAAATGTTCCACCCTGTGTAGTAATTGGGATATACATACCATTTTTTAACCGACTTCAAAAAAGGAGGAGGTTCTCTATTCGATATAAGAAATATCGAAGTCGGTGCCAAACCTCGCGTAAACTATAATATATAAATATAAGAACTGAGTGGTTTGGGATCGACTTCGAAGGGTGAGTCAAATGTAATCTGTACTTGAACGGTTTATTGTTGGCTTTTTAGTTTTACTGAAGACGGTTCTTTTTTTTTATTTTTTTTTTTTATAACCCCCGCGTATTCAGAAACCATTTCAGGGAATAAGGCTCTTATACCATAATGAATAATAAGATTATGACAATATAATACCTGTGAGAAATTATTCATATTTAATTGGTTGATTTTCAATTGTCCTTGAAGTTTTGTATTAAAAGTCAATAGTGACTGCCCCACAAAATCTATACATAAAAGAAGTATACATATATAAAAGAAACTCGTGTTAGTTACACTATTTATAATAACTCAAGAACGGCTGAACTGATTTGACTGAAAGTTGGTGGGGAGGTAGCTTAGAACCAGGAGAAGGACACAGGATACTTTTGACGTGACAACGTCTTAAATTAGGTTGCGGCTCGGAGTCACTCATGAAAAAGTGTAACGCCCGCTCACGTCTGATGAGAGAGAGAGAGACAAAATATATTTCTATAGTTAAAATTTGTGCAATTCTTATTTTCATTCATTGAGCATTACTGTAACAAGAGGGAATAGGGCGGAAGAGGGAAGAGGGAAGAGGGAAGAGGGAAGAGGGAAGAGGGAAGAGGGAAGAGGGAAGAGGGAAGAGGGAAGAGGGAAGAGGGAAGAGGGAAGAGGGAAGAGGGAAGAGGGAAGAGGGAAGAGGGAAGAGGGAAGAGGGAAGAGGGAAGAGGGAAGAGGGAAGAGGGAAGAGGGAAGAGGGAAGAGGGAAGAGGGAAGAGGGAAGAGGGAAGAGGGAAGAGGGAAGAGGGAAGAGGGAAGAGGGAAGAGGGAAGAGGGAAGAGGGAAGAGGGAAGAGGGAAGAGGGAAGAGGGAAGAGGGAAGAGGGAAGAGGGAAGAGGGAAGAGGGAAGAGGGAAGAGGGAAGAGGGAAGAGGGAAGAGGGAAGAGGGAAGAGGGAAGAGGGAAGAGGGAAGAGGGAAGAGGGAAGAGGGAAGAGGGAAGAGGGAAGAGGGAAGAGGGAAGAGGGAAGAGGGAAGAGGGAAGAGGGAAGAGGGAAGAGGGAAGAGGGAAGAGGGAAGAGGGAAGAGGGAAGAGGGAAGAGGGAAGAGGGAAGAGGGAAGAGGGAAGAGGGAAGAGGGAAGAGGGAAGAGGGAAGAGGGAAGAGGGAAGAGGGAAGAGGGAAGAGGGAAGAGGGAAGAGGGAAGAGGGAAGAGGGAAGAGGGAAGAGGGAAGAGGGAAGAGGGAAGAGGGAAGAGGGAAGAGGGAAGAGGGAAGAGGGAAGAGGGAAGAGGGAAGAGGGAAGAGGGAAGAGGGAAGAGGGAGGAGGGAGGAGGGAGGAGGGAGGAGGGAAGAGGGAAGAGGGAAGATTCGCAAGACACATTACAGCAGAAACACTTCCTTTCATTTCATATTTCTCCTATCATCGTCCTATACTCAACAAAATCACTCAAATAGGAATTAGTTAAGTTTAAGTTTACATGTACAATGTTTTAGTAAACAAAATATATTTCTATGGTTAAAATTTGTGCAATTCTTATTTTCATTCAATTCCTTGTTCCTATTGTGCAATTTAATAATATTCATATCAATAAATATTCCACCGAGAATAGGACGTTGTCACGTAAAATCTTCCTTCGCCCGTAAAACCGACTTTACAGGCAACCATTTTTTTTTATCACGTTCCCGTGCTATTAATAGTAAAAGCTATCTCTACATTTATCGACTTTCAGGCGGTACAAAGTTCGCCGGGTCAGCTAGTAGTTACTAAGGAAAGAAAAGCAATTAAACGTATCTAATCGGATAAACGGATTAGATTATTATTTTAAATTGGTCTACATATATTAAAGAATTTTATGAAAATATCGAGTAATTTTTTTTTTCGTATACCAAATTACAAAAGCGATCTCTAAAGGATAACTAATTAATTAAATAAATATTTCATAAATTAATATTGACAAAAACTGATAACGAATAACTAAATATGTATACATATAATGAATATCGAATATGATGATCAGAAGTTGGTTCGCGGTAAGGCGGCACTAACACTATGGCCATTATAGGCTTGAATTGGTGACTTCTTTGGTTGTTTGTGTCTTTTTTTTGACTCATATATATTTTTTAAAACGTCTAAACGGGTCGGTTAGTACGAAACTTGTAGAAAGTCAATAAGTCATAGCCCAACAGTACGCCATATTGCGGACTTTTGGTGCTAATTTATTTTACTGGCTACGACAAATTTTTGGTAACTGACGCTGATAGTCAGCGAATGTCACTGATGCAAACAAAGAGGAAAATGAACTAAAAATTTCATTTTTTTTTTGGATAATAAAGCCAAAACTATGAACGGTGATTAAGTTTTTTTCAATAGGATTCACTATTTAACATATTCACTGCGAACGATTTCGTAGCGCTACGCGCGTAGCCGATAACATGGATAAATGCGTATGTAGCGAAAACTCGCTACGAGCACGGCGCCCACGGAGCGGGTTCCCGGTGTTGAAAGTGTTAATTCAGTAGAAGAACGAAGGATTGAGCGGCGTTCCGGTAAACAACGTTTTGAATTTGGTTGATGATAAATCCTTGACAAATCGCTACTGACATTTTATAGTGCAAATATGTTTGAATGAACATTATTGCCATATGAAAGCTGTT
This sequence comes from Apotomis turbidana, assembly GCA_905147355.2. Lineage (NCBI taxonomy): Eukaryota > Metazoa > Arthropoda > Insecta > Lepidoptera > Tortricidae > Apotomis > Apotomis turbidana. The sequence goes on along the minus strand of LR990280.1, from coordinate 58,662,528 downwards.
TGTAGCGCCACTATCCCTGGGTAGGTCCGATACTTGTTAGGCTACTTCCTTATGATATAACTAACTATGTTGGCTCAGTGACCCAACAGGATCTTAGCCTCCGAAACGAGAGTACGCCACTTGTCCCGATCTTGCGCAGTTTCCTGCGAGTTTTCGGCTTGGAGCTTACGCAGATCCACCTCCACCACGTCTCCCCAGCGGTACCTGGGACGACCAACCGGACGTCGACCGGTTGGTTGCCCCAAGTGTGCTCTTTTTGCCGCGCGATCCTCTTCCATTCTTTGTAGGTGACCAAGCCAGCGAAGTCTATGGGACTTTGTCTCTCCGATAATGTTCGGCTCGGCCACCAGCTCCTCAATCTCGGCATTCGTTCGGATCCGCCACGTACCATCATTCCTCTTAGTAGGCCCCAGGATCTTCCGAAGAACTTTGCGTTCTGCTACCCGGAGCTGACTTTCCTCCTTAAGGGTCAGTGTCCAAGCTTCACAGCCATACATGAGGATGGGTCTTATGATATGCTGTAACAAAATTCAGCTGCCAAATAATCTCCTTTTTTGGGGTTCCGTACCCAAAGGGTAAAAACGGGACCCTATTACTGAGACTTCGCTGTCCATCCGTCCGTCCGTCTGTCACCAGGCTGTATCTCATGAACGGTGATAGCTAGACAGTTGTAATTTTCACAGATGATGTATTTCTATTGCCGCTATAAAAATAAATACTAAAAATAAAATAAAATTAATATATAAGGGGGGCTCCCATCCATACAACAAACTTACAAATAATGGTACGGAACCCTTCATGCGCGTTTCGGACTCGCACTTGCCCAATTTTTTGCTTATTTTACGTACAGTTATTGGCTGATTCTCTGATACAGTAGGTAAATACGAACTCAAAGCATTCAACCATAAACAAATGACTACACAAATAGATATCAATACCTAATTCGTAATTCAAACACCTAGAGACTTCACTATACTTTAAACAAATGAATACACAACCTGAAAAACTACGCGTTTTCCCGAAGCTTTGGGAAATTACAAATTCGAAATTCGAATAATGATCGCGTGCACACAAACAAACGAATACGTACACGCAGATAACGTTCTTAGGCCGCCAACGGTTTGGGGCCCTGCGTACCGTATATAGGGTGCGTCTGAGATTCATCTGCGGGTAGGGCGCGCCCTTGCCTCTTGCCCTTGACCCTGATAGGGCACGGCTGGTGCAAGGGCACCGGGAGCGACCAATTCGGTGGTTTACTGCCCTTACGTCCGCAATGTCAGGTCTGAAGGATACAGCGAGAAAGTTGAGTAAGGATACCTACTCCAATTATATTTCGGGGAATGGATTTTGAGTAAAGATTTAAAGCATTTATTCTTCATGTCTACTACGAAACAGCGATCGCTATATTGTGGTAAATATTTAGAATTTTACTTTGCGGGATAGATATTGAAAAACTGTATACGTATCTATTCTCTTACGGATTTACTTATTCTCTACAGAGGTCTTTGTTTAAACGGGAAATTGGTGTGGTCTTTATCAAAGCGCAACGTGACTTTCACCCAAAGGATACATACTGTTAGCTCGATTTTTTTATGTGAGAGTTGTCCGTACCTACATGTAAACGATTTTTCAATTCGTACTTCACTCTGCCCTAAAATTACTCCTGTGGCTCGAACATAGCGGGTTATACTCCTACACAAAGTCCGACTACTCATAGTGAGGGCTAAACAGCCATGATACAGTTCAAGCCATGTCTAAAAAAAAACAAACTTCCCACATGGACTACTACACCGCACCGGACAAGCGCGAGTCGGACTCGCCCAACGAGGGTTCCGTACAAATTTATACCGTTGAGTGGCGTTGCTTAATCTCTGTGATTGATTACGTGCTTTAAATTAGGACAGTTTTTTAGATGTATATTTTTTTATTTTTCCCTATTTTACTTTTCAAATTATAAGCAAAGCTTGCACTATGGGTACTAGACAAACATATACATAATAATATAAACATATAATTCGAGTTCATCACACAAATATCCGCCCTTGTCGGGGTTCGAACCCAGGACTGCCGGCTCAGTCGCGGGTCAGGACTGGTAAGTAATTCTTATCAAACTTTAAGGGTATATATGCCAGAAAACCGAGCGGTAAATCGTATACAACGCCCTAGGGTGGTAAGTCGTATATTAACTAAATAATTTTGTATTCGCTACTATTTATTGCTTTTGTTTTATTTCCTCCAAAGTGTGATGAAAAACGTCGTACGTGACTGGTGGTAAAGGAGTTCCAAACTCGTGTCATTAAATAATCCTAATAGACCCTCGTTTGTAATTCCTCGCTTACCACCCTTGTTACGTAATGTACTATAATTTAGGTTATTATTATTACACAGATCGAAAACACTTGCAATATTCCCAAGTTTCCCGGGTAAAGGTGCCTGTTGGGAGTGTGATGTAGGGCCAGACGCCGAGGGCGAGTCGCCCGGACGGGCAGCGACCGACAAGTCACATTATCACACCCTTCAGGCCTTCACCCTACCCGCGACACTGGGATAACTATTTTAAGCTCGTAGGATGTATGATGCTAGTACTCATGCATACCTGGGATAACTCGGGGCACCTATACGAAAGTGACGGAGCAAAATATTTTATCGCCATAAAAAATATATCGATGTTACTGTCAACATCTAAATGTTATCGACATAAATAAATATTACTTATTTCTCCACATTTTCAAATAAAAAAAAAAACATTAAAACGTGCATTTACCTACATGTTTATTTTAAAATAATTTTCATAATATACGTAAATTGTCATTTTCATTTGGATTGAAATTACATCTTCATACTTATATTATCTTAATTTAAGAGGCTCGATATCAGATCAGATATGCCATCGAACCTTTTTATAGTAATCGAGAATGTTCAATGATCAATTATATAAATGTAATTATATTGACATCTTTTTTATCGATATCCTCTCCCTAGAACGTGCCCCGAGTTAGCACAGGTATGAATTTAATTAAACCATTGATACAAAGAATAAAGCGTAAAAATTGAAATGAGATACCTGACGGAAAAGACCGGAATCGAACACGCTACCTCTCGATTGCCCTAATGGCTCAGTTTCGTCGGTCGATAACTCAGTCGATATAAGTCATGCGGGGACTCCCCGCATGCGGTATAACAACTAGTGAAACTCACAAGTCGATAACTCGGTCGACATACGGCATGCGGGACTCCCCGCAGACTGTATAACGACTGTGAAACTCATAATGCGTTATGGAAATCTACCGCTCCCCGCATGCCGCGCATGAAAGCAATTCCCCGCATGCGGGCCCTGTGGCATGCGTTATGGAAATCTACCGCACCCCGCATGCGGAACCTATCGACCAATGAAAGCAATTCCCCGCATGCGGGCCCTGTGGCATGCGTTATGGAAATCTACCGCACCCCGCATGCGGAACCTATCGACCAATGAAAGCAATTCCCCGCATGCGGGCCCTGTGGCTTGCATTATGGAAATCTACCGCAACCCGCATGCGGAACCTATCGACCAATGAAAGCAATTCCCCGCATGCGGGCCCTGTGGCATGCGTTATGGAAATCTACCGCACCCCGCATGCGGAACCTATCGACCAATGAAAGCAATTCCCCGCATGCGGGCCCTGTGGCATGCGTTATGGAAATCTACCGCAACCCGCATGCGGACCAACCAATGAAACTAAGCCATAAGTCATAACTCCCAAGCAACATATCGAATTTTTCTTATGCTATGTGTGTCGATCTTTGCATTGTTTATTCGAAAGGGTTTACTTTACACCTTAGCGACCTCTGTGAATACGTTAATATTTCACATCTTACCGCACTACTTTACAGCAGTGAACGATGTTAAATTGTATAAAACGAATGTTTATTTCGTATAGTATTTAGCATAGGGAAGCTAAATAAATATCATTCAGTTCATAAAAGTAAGAGATGGATGAAAAAAAATATTAACCAGATAATGCAGGAAAACGGTAAGGAGTATTTTTTGCTATGCGATCTATATTTCAATTCTGTTGTCACAGTTTTCTTGTCAAATGTCAAAATACACGACATTTTCCTCTTGAGGAAAAGATTATTGTGAAAACAATAAATACTAACAAGCAATTAATTAATCTTTATAGATTCTTCAATAGTAAAAAGTCTAAAATGTTATTTATGTGTATCTGTATATTGGAAGAAAGGTAATATTAGAATTATATTGAAAATATCCGTAAATGTAATTGTTTACTTTTATGTATTTATTTATTGACGACGCGTTTGGCTCGGTTTGTAGACACCTGCCTACTGAGTCGGCGGTCCTGGGTTCTAATCCCGACCGGGGCAAATATTTGTGTGATGAACTCGAATATTTGTGCTTGGGTCATGGTTGTTCTATGTATTTAAGTATGTATTTATTTATATAAGTACTTATATCGTCGTCAAGTACCAATAACACAAGCCTTCTTGAGCTTAATTTGGGACTAGATCGATTTGTGTGAGGTTGTCCGATATTTATTTATTTATTTAAATCATGAGTGACGGATGCTTTGTCACTTTTATCGCGGGATAAAATCAACCATTATAGGATTTATAAGCCCCCATGACATAATATCTGAAAATATGTCAGCCATTTGGCAAAAGCGTAGTAAATAGGATATCCATTTACGGCGTAATTTATAAGATAACATCATACAGGGTGCAGCGAAATAAGAGAACCGTAAATAATTTATTCACATTCGAGCGGATCTACGGGGAAATTCTAGTTCCATATAATCACTGAATGGCACCTACTGAAAATCATTACTGTTTTTGCTGTATATTGTATCTCTAATATATGATACTCGTGTTCTCACATGTTTATTAATATAAATATAAAAATAAAGTAATCGCTGACACGATAAATAACCCAGACAAATATAGATAACAGATCATCATAAGAACACGTTATCACAAGATCAATAAATGAACAAATTATTAATCGAGGGAGTAGTCTCCGTTATAGCTTGGCCCAAAACTGTTTCGTATGTACAGAATCGTCAACGAAAATGTACACATTTATCGAACCTACTCACAAATTAAATTATCATTAGAATCGGTTGAGAAATGCGACCTCTAGGCGAGAACACCCGGGAAGCATCTGGACATGAAATCCCTTTATGGTGGGTAAATCCCAAAACGTGGTACTTCGCCGCACGTTATGGCGACATTTCATTTCATTGCATGTGAGAAAAAGTAGTTATTTCAAACTAAGTTCATTACATAGCCTTCAAAGTCATTCGTTACCTGTCAGTACATCCAAACCCATTTTTTACATAATAGGGACCTCAAAACTAACCTTCAATGCAGACAGTTCAACAACCGTCGTCCTTCCCACGACTCCTGAACAGTTGGTATGATGCCTAGACATTTGTACAGCTGTGGGTTGATACTACACTAGAGCAGACGCAAGTATTGTTTGTTTTAAGGAAATAATATATAACCCGCTAGGTATATAGTTAGTTTAGTTGAGTATTCAAAACTCAAAACTTTATTCTGCAAGTAGACTACAAGAGCTTTTTATTTACATGTCAGAGTTAGTACATATAAAAAATAAATTACAATTAAAACCAAGTAAAAATCTCATAACAATTACCGCGGGCCTGTAATATAGGCTAGTTCTACTTACTAGCACTAAAAAAATGTATTGTATTTTTATTCAGCTAGAAAGCTAATTTTTATTAATTGAAAGTAGACATTTCATGATCAGACAGAAACGACGGTCGCCATTTTTGTCTTTAGCTTATGATGTCATCCAGAGATAGATATATGACCCTTTACCCGACCACGCAAAAAAAAAGGTAAGTAACGCAATACCGACGTCAAAACGGAGCAGAAAAGAGATTTTTGTACATATTTTTCATGGGATAACTCGAAAACGGCTGAATCAGTTTGGTTTTTTTTTTGTATGAAAGCAACTAGGATGTTGGTCCCATTGTCACAAAACATAACTTCAATTCGTTGATGTCTGTCTTTGTTGAATGGTGTGTATAGTAAGAGGCCTTATATTCCTTTTTTTCATATTATAACAAATGTATTGATAATTTCAACCAACTTTTTAAAGTGAATACCTAATACTTTTCCCTGAGTTCTAGAAAGTAACATAGCTATTTCATGCTTTCATTGCGTGCAGCCGAAAGTAAGTTAAAAAAAAAAGTTTTCTGCGTGAATTTTGACAATTTGGAGTAGTTTTTGAAACAATAATTATCAATGAAAAATTCAGACTGTAGGATTCAAATATATACCAATAAATCTCAATAGCCCTGTTCTAACAACTAACATTGAAAATATGTTATGAAACATGTCTGATCGTAGAGAAAAATGTCTAAAACAATCAGCATTTTTAACAGATAGGGAGCCTTTACCGATTGAAAATAAATATCGCTGTAAGAATAGGTATTATAAAATGTTCTATAATGCAGGATTTGCGTCACCCGGGCAAAGCTGAGGGTTCCGAAGGGAGGTAGGGCACCCGCCAGGTTTCCTAGGGTTCATGCACTCTTTGTTTTGGGCAAGGGCGTCCTTGGAAGGGCGGACTTTGCCTCCGTTTGAAGGGGACTACCGAAGTTACGGAGTTTATATAACGTGTGTATCGTTGGTGGTGTGTAATGTACGCTTGTATTTGTAGTACTCTGTGGAGTGTGTGGTTAATGCGTAGATTTATAAATATTCTCTTTCATTCTGTCTTAGTATGAATTAATATTCAAAGTTTATTTAGTAGTTATTAGATGTTGTATGATAACTTGTTGCTCTTTGAGCTGATGTCGAGAGTTTGTTTCAAAATGGTTGAAAGTCGTATATAAATTTTCGCCGCCATTTTGTAAAACGAACACACGAATCGAAAAAAATGATACTTACCGAATCTACTCACAAAATTCATTAGAATCGGTTGAGAAATGCTACCTCTAGGCGATTATATTAGGGAATAAAACCGGTAATTTTTTGTATGGAAGTTACCGGATTACTGGTTATTTCCATACAAAAAAGTACCGGTTTGTTTTCCTAGGCGAGTATAGCCGGAAATCCTCCGGACATACGAAAGAACTTTAGGCCAAGTTGAAGCTGCGACACTTCGCTCACTCGGTCAACTAAGGGGCTCATTACAAGTGATCTAATTAATGATTAGGTACATCTTATTAAGATAACAATCTACTCAAAGTAAGTCTGAAATAATTACCCACTAAAATACCAATATAAAGAAAAACGAACGACTTATTCTTCTATTTTAGGTCGTTTGTCTACTGAATTTTGTGACATCAGATATCAGACAGGAATATTGTCCTACTAACCTAATGGTGGGGATAGCATTCTTATTGAGGGGTGTTATAAGTTTAACATGTGTATCTGTGTTTATTATTTATATTAGTGAATCTATGTGGCTGTCTGGCGTATCATAGCTCCTAAACAGATGGACGAACTAGTGGGCGGATTTTTTAAATCGAAAAACTTGTCCGTCCACATGGTTCTTAGCTATGTTTGGTGGAAATCGGACCAGTAGTTTCCACGTATAGGAAAGCGCTGCGTGGGTCGGCTCCCGACTACACCCCAGGCCAAAAGTATGGAAACAAAGTTTATTCTTTGGATATTCAAAGATTCCAATAATTGTTCCTTGTATAGTAATATAAGCTTGTTTCCATACTTTTGGCCTGGGGCGTAGATCTGTAGATAGACGGATGACCTCGTGAGGGTAGCGGGAAATCAATGTATGCGGTCTGCACGGGATCGCACTTTGTGGCGAGTCATGGGGAGGCCTATGTTCAGCAGTGGACGTCTGTAGCTCATAGATAGATAGTTTCCAAGATTCTCGCGGTAACTGCTTAACATCAGACGGGCCGGATGCTTGTTTGTCACCGTCGTAGTATAAAACAGAACCCTAAAAAACAGCCATCTGTAATTACAGTTTTGCATCGCATGTTCGGACAGATATTTCCGAAGTGTATACATGATTGAATCAACGCGTTTGGCTCGGTTTGTAGAGACCTGCCTACTGAGCCGGCGGTCCCGGGTTCGAATCCCGGCCGGGGCAAATATTTGTGTGATGAACTCGAATATTTATGCTTGGGTCATGGTTGTTTTATGTACTTATTTAAGTATATATTTATCTATATAAGTTGTATATCGTCGTCTAGTACCCATAACACAAGCCTTCTTGAGCCATCAGATATATCGCAGCATATAAGGCGTCCATAAATATCTGAACATGTACTGTAACGCCCAGGCAATAAGAGTCGTGTTCAGATATTTATGAACGCCTTATATGCTGCGATATATCTGATGGCGACTGTACCTACGAAAAATTTTAGATTTTTTTTTATCCTAAAGAAAATTTGAAACTGTTTTCCGAAAAACCTCATAATCATAATTTAACAAAAACACTTTTTCACGGTGAAAATGACAAATTACTTATCTCCATAAAAATAGGTACCCAACCCACAAATGACGGATATGTAGGCAGGCCATTTGTATGAAGCGTTTTTAGTGCTCTGTAGGAACGTTGAACTTTGACGGTCATTTCTGACTTTTAGAGCAGTCTAAGTGTAGTTAGTCCCATATAGACATTTGATCCCAGTAAAAAAATAGAATCGATTGACATCCTCAAAACCGCACGCCTATTATGGCTGCTTCTGAGCAATGCTCGTGGCGTAACACCCAGTCTGTACGGTTTGTGTCAATTCCGTACAGTGGCAAGGTCGGCCCGCCCTCCAGACTGGTTCAACAACCACAGCCTCCCCAAAGTGACATTACTTGAACCCTGGTTTGGGGGTGTTGATATGTCATCAAATTTGGGGCGGCACGAGAGGAATTGTCGTAACTATTATGATATTGTACAAGGTTAGTTTTTGTACTTATTTTCACGTATTTTTTTGGTACAAGGCCCCCTTTGATGGTTTTGTTAATCGGAGACGGGTTACAGAACGTCCTATGTGATGTTGATGACTGTGCCAATTAATAAATTCAATGCCAAATAATTAAAGTGTGGAAAACATATATTTTCACTATGATGGTTGCGTTTATCACGTGATAAATAAGTGACAAGGCATCCGTCAGTCACACTCGCATTTTGTCAAAACGTGACGGATGCTTTGTCACTTATTTATCGCGTGATAAAAGCAACCGATACTTAAAAAATACATCAAACAAAATTAAATAATAAAATCATTTATCATTTTAATAAATAAATAAATATTAGTACTTAAATTGAATTGAAAAGCAAATTACGAAAAGATTTTTCGTTTCCATTTTAATGTTGACGTCAAGAGACCTTTTAGTCTTTTACATTCTCTTTTTAACCGAGTTCTAAAAAGGAGGTTCTATGATTGTATGTATGTTTTATGTTTAATGGGAAAGCACTTGACTTCCGTCTCACTCTAACCTGTTGGTAAGTGACGACCAATCTGATGATGGAGGTAACTTACCTAGAAAATGCTTATTCAGGTTCTTTGGGGTTGTGAAAACTGTGTAAAATCACTACGAATAACATAATTGTCAGATTACATTATAAACTGAAGTCCCAACCAGTTATTCATCACAAAAAAACTAAAAGTATACGATATTATTACAAAATTACACCATTTTACTTTTGAGAAGGAAAAACAACTGCGCAAACTGTGAACTACCAACATGAAAATACTCTTAGATAATCGTCTAAGTTCATGTTATCGTGCACGCGATTCTAGCATTTAAGCCTTTTACAATTAATTTAACAATAATACGTCAGTAATAATGGACTTACGTTACATTCAGATTGAGCTGCATTATTTCTATTTACATGCAGAAGCGTGGCGCTTACAGGTCTGCTAGGTGTGACCGAAATGTCAAATGAGTCATTTTTGAACGAGTGACGACGCGGTTGGCACAGTGTGTAGTGCACCTGCCTATTGAGCCGGCGGTCCTGGGTTCGAATCTCGGTAAGGGCAAATATTCAAATATATAAAAAGTCGAATATTTGTTACTGGGTCACGGATGCTAGGTATAATTGTCAATGGTCGGCACTTTTCAATGTCAAACCGTTAAAATTTTGACACATGTCAGTGTCAAACCATTCAAATGCTTACCCTACCTCTACACTACTCGCGAAGCTGACCGAAGTTGTCCGAGGCGAATTTGGTCGAAGTATGGGTTTCCGCAGCGAAATGCCTCTTTACACTGACATATTCGCTCAATTTCGGACAACTTCGCGTGTAGTGTGGAGTCGCAATAACACATGTCAGTGTTAAACCGGTGAAATGTTGACATAGACAGGTGTCAATCATCGACTAGTTTCTTTTTTACTGGGTTTCAAAGGAAAAGGTCGCTTCAGCCAACACTATTGCAAACTGTCAAATTGTCAATTTAAACATAAATATGGAAAAACCATTGTAAAGAAAAATAAATGAACTGCAGTTTTTAAATACTCACAGCAAGTGCTATTAAAAAAAATAAGGGAAAAGCTGTTTTTTTTTTACTTATTTTCGACTGCACGCAATAAAAGCATGAAATAGCTATGTTCCATTCTAGAACTCAGTAAAAGTATTACTCACTTCAAAAAGTTGGTTGAAATTATCAATACATTTGTCATAATATGAAAAAAAAAAGGAATAAGGTCTCTTAAGTCGGAAATATCTATAGTTTTCGAATATTTCACTTACCTATCATACTCCAAATACCTAAACCGAGACCTTCGCAGAATTCGGTACAAGTCGGTTTGCCAAGGGATACATGTTCCTAAATAAACACTCGGTAACTAGCAAAATATAACTAGGAATAGTTTGGTTATAATTATTCTAATATATTCGTCTACACCAAAATGGCTCCGACAGCCAGACCTAGTCTGTGTGGTTGCAAGCCATCCTTAAATATAGATTTCTATGTATTTAAATGTTAGGTATCGTTCATTCAGTGCCCGCAGTACAAGCAATATTTAACCGTCGACTAAACTAATTTGTGTAAGATTAATATCTCTTTATTCAAGCAGTAACGTCTGCGTATTATACAGCGATTTTGTCCCGGGTTCGAATCCCGGCCAGGGCAAATATTTGTGTGATGAACTCGAATATTTGTGCTTGGGTCATGGTTGTTCTATGTATTTAAGTATATATTTATCTATATAAGTATGTATATCGTCGTCTAGTACCCATAACACAAGCCTTCTTGAGCTCAATATGGGACTAGATCGATTTGTGTGAGGTTGTCCGATATTTATTTATTTATTTATATGTATAAGATTTCTCAAAACGAGTAGCTACTAGCTACCTAGCCTAGCTACTTTACTTCGGAAACGCAAAAGGTAAATGCACTACTTGCATGCAAGCTCCGTCGTAGTAAACCCCCTTTTGTATGCCATCTGATAAGGACTTCGCTGTCAAGAAAAGGTTGACTTACGATACTCCCGTCGGCACGGAACGTATTGGCGTACAGTCAACCAATTTGATTTCTAGGCTACTATAGAACCTTGTTACAATGACAATGATGTGAGATTTCAAGCGGCTTTCATATTGGCGTTCACTGTGACAAGGTACGAAATGGCCTAGGAATCAAATTGGTTGACTGTACATGCCTTCTAGCTAGGTTCTAATTAGGAAATACAATGTGATAATAACCTTTATATTAGTATTCATTTTTAGGGTTCCGTTCCCAAAGGGTAAAACGGGACCCTATTGCTAAGACTCCGTGGTCCGTCCGTCTGTCGGTCTGTCTGTCTGTCAATCTGTCACCAGGCTGTAGCTCATGAACCGTGATAGCTATAGACCGTTGGAATTTTTACAGATGATGTATATTTGTTGCCGCTATAATAACAAATACTAAGAAACAGAATAAAATAAATATTTAAGGGGGGCTACCATACCACGAACGTGATTTTTTTACCGTTTTTTGCTCGATACTCTCACTAGTAAGAAGAAATAAAGAAAGAAAATGTATTTCGCTGCAATTAGGATTACATATTATAACATGAAAATCATAAGTATTGTGCGAAAAAGGAGTCCACTCAGCACATTGCCAAGCCACGGGGGTGATTTGACGGCTGGTATTATGTGGATCCACAAGTTGAGCGAAACAGGACTGCACGTTATACACTCATATTCCCATTGATCCAAAACTAAGTGAACAAACAGATTATAATACATTTATATAATTACTGTAATTAGGCAATTAATGTTCATCTCACAAAACCGTGAGTAAAACTAACACATTTAAACTTTACAAAATGACAATCAAACTGTGTGACAGAATGTAAACCGACCTGGAACACGAAAGGCTTACTGTGCTGGACCAAGCTGCTGGTCTAACAAATATAATTTTAAGCGTTTCTTGAAAATAAATATAGATGAAGCATTTTGGATTGGAGGTGGGATATTGTTCCAGTATTTCGTGGCAGAGTAACTAAACTGCCACGAAAGGAAGCGCTTCCGTGTCCGTGTGAGGACAGATAAGGCGAGGGGCACGTCTAGGTTTTGGCTTGGTGAAACAAAGTTTGTGAAAAAGGTACGAAGGCTCTTCAAAATTAATAATTCCGAAAAGGAGCGTGGCTAAATGCATAGTACGGCGAGCCTCCATCTTGAAAAGCTTAAGTACCTTTGTTGTAGAAGGGAGTAACGTGTGCTCGAGGTGAAATGGGATAAGAGAATCTAAATAACAGAATGGGATAACAGAATCTAGTAAACCGTGATAGCTAGACAGTTGAAATGTTTCCAGATTATGAACCTATTTCTGTTGCTGCTGTATAACAACAAATACAGAAAACAAAAAGTTATACATAATAATGTAGTTGTACGGAACCGTCGCGTCGGTGCGCGAGTACGAATCGCCGAGTACGAATTTGGCCTGTTTTTTATAAATAGTATACACGAAATCGTCTTAGCAACTGCTATTTAATAGCTAATAGCCAATCATCGATATTTACTTAGGTTAACGGGGGGAATTTTTCTATGGGCCCTGGAGGGGAACTACCTTAAATCCTTTAGTTAGCTCATTTTACTGAAAGGAAACATTCCTTTATTTTTAAAAATAAACAAAACTGGCGGGAATCGAACCAACTAAAAATTAAAAAAATAAACCCTCGATATTTTATTTCATCAATCAGTAGGATTATTGTTCAGGATAAAATTTATCCAGTAAACTTAGCCCTACACTCATCTGTTGTACGAGATTCCATGAAATTTAATACTTATTACAAGTTTTTTCCCGGTTGAGGCTAGCAAATTTTGGAAAATCTTTGAATGCAGTTTAGTTTCTTTTTAAAAATAAAGGAATGTTTCCTTTCAGTAAAATGAGCTAACTAAAGGATTTAAGGTAGTTCCCCTCCAGGGCCCATAGAAAAATTCCACCCTGTATATTTATTGATACATTTCCAAACCGAGAAATAGCTAATAGCAGTTATCATACAATCATAACATATTTGTATGATTTGCTGCAATGAATGACATAATGGGGTAATGAGACCTTGGAAAAACTTAAGAGGCCTTATTTCTTTTAAAATGCTGATTGTTTTAGACATTTTTCCCTATGATCAACCATGTTTCTTAACATATTATTGATGTTACTACCTAGAACAGGGCTATTGCGATTTATTGGTATATATTTGAAACCTACACTGAATTTTTCATTGATTATTTTTGTTTCATAAACCTTTCAAATTGACAAAATTCACGCGAAAAATTAGTTTTTTTCAACTTATTTTTGACTGCACGCAATGAAATAGCTAGGTTACTACGTAGAACTCGGGGGGAAAGTATTATTCACTTCAAAAAGTTGGTAGAAATTATCAATATATTAGTCATATTATAAAAATAAATATATAAAGGAATAAGGCCTCTTAAGAACCATTCAACGACATTATTGCTTAAACAGACGAGACGTTGGTCCTTTCGAGTCTGTGGCAAAGGGTAGACGTCTGCCCTTCGCTGTTGTGGAATCAAAGAGGCAAATTTACTGCTAGACAGTTTTGTACTGTAACATAGAATAAATCTAGAAACCTAGTCAGCGCTTGACAGTGAAGCCAGGTTTGGTTAGCCAAGGGCTAAGTTTCCGTGTGCGCATCTGTCACAACGTCAATATCACAAGCGAAACGTCTCTATGATTGGTTCGTAGACACGCACACTTAAACTAAAAGCGGCTTCACCTTTTGCAAATCTGTTGCATGTCTCTCGGTTTAGGCGTATTTATTCTAAAGAACTTAAGAGGCCTTATTGCTTTAATTTTTTTTTAATATTATGACTAATAGGTATATTGATAATTTCAACCAACTTTTTGAAGTTAATGATACTTTGCTAATATAGCTATTTCATGCTTTCATTACGTGTAGTCGAAAGTAAGTTGAAATACCAGTTTTCTGTGTGAATTTTGTCAATTTCGAGTAGTTTTTGAAACAAAAATTATCAATGAAAAATTAAAACTGTAGGTTTCAAATATATACCAACAAATTGCAATAGCCCTGTTCTAAGTAGTAACATTGATAATATGTTAAGAAACATGTTTGATCATAGAGAAAAATGTCTAAAACAATCAGCATTTTTGAACGGATAAGGATTCTTACTTTTAACTTTGACACGATGTCAAAAAAATTATAACAGCCATAATCGTATGCAGTAAAGGGTTGGGATCTCTTCCAGTGAACGTTCGCTGAGGTTACGCAACGCTCACCGCAGTTTCTTCACAAGGAAACACGTCGAGGGGACCTCGCATTGACCTAGTTCCCGGGTTCGATGCTCGGACGAGGCCAAATGTAATTGCTTTATCTGTCCTACTAGATGTGGGCTCAGCAAACGGTTAAGTATATTATTAATAATTGATAACGCTGTCTCTGTTTTTAAACTTGATAATGATAATCTTTCGTAGTAGTTTGATACGAGTTATTTATTTTGGTATATATATTCATGTATAAGCAAGAAAAATAACTTAATGACGAGTAAACGGTGCCTGCAACTTAATTCTTGTAAATAATGCCATAACACTTTTTTAGGGTTCCGTACCCAAAGGGTAAAAACGGGACCCTATTACTGAGACTGCACTGTCCGTCCGTCCGTCCGTCCGTCTGTCACCAGGCTGTATCTCAAGAAAAGAATAGCTAGACAGTTGAAATTTTCACAGATGATGTATTTGTATTGCCGCTATAACAACAAGTCCTAAAAATAAAATAAAATAAATATTTAAGGGGGGCTCCCATACAAAAAACTTGTTATAGATTATGGTACGGAACCACAGAAATATATCAAGATAGAAGGAAAGAGTGGACGTACCTCGCGTGGCGAAATGTTGACACGGTGTCAACTTTGCTCGCCGCGAACATTAGTCAGCACCCGACCGCGGTCTGTGTGCGACGTCAGGTCTTAAAAACAAAATGGCTTGTTGCGCAATAATTAATTGTTCAAACACTTCCAATAAAATTGGAGCTGTTAATCGAGATATTTCCTTTCATTGGTATGTACAATTTGTCCTTAAATATCTGTTATTAATTACAAAACTATTTATTTTATTATTTTCATCAAAACAGAGGCGGGCGGTTGTATCCAACGCTAGCTTTCCATAGCGGCTTTAATTTGACGAGCCAACCTTGGCGTGCATTCAAAGCCAGCGATGTAAAAATAAGCTATTCAAACTATCGAGTCACGTTCAAGGTCGATTTCTCATTTTTTCTGTCAAAAGTAAGAATAGTGCTGCCATGTGCTGCTGTACACTGCGATTTTCTTATTCGATTAAAATCGATTTTGAGAACAGAGGAAATGATAATTACGTTCTTATTTATTATGCAGCTATATAATGTAAGTACATAGTGCAAAGCAAATATTATTGTGACTGTTTTTGTTTGTGACGGCGGCTGGGCCGCGGCGCTGTGCGGTGTGGGTGGCGATTCATAGAATCGGTGCCGTGTTCGAATCGATCTGTGAATCGATGTTTCTGAATCGTTTTCGCGCGGCTTATGTTTCCCATCACTAAATTACGCTCGTGACGTCAAAGTACCTACGCAAAATGTTACACGCTCGGTCTCCCTACAAATCGCTGAACTCTTTCCTTCTATCTTGATATATTTCTGTGTACGGAACCCTTCATGCGCGAGTCGGACTCGCACTTGCCCAATTTTTTCTTCAGCCAAATTAGAGCATCAAAGATTCGGTCTCAAAAAAAAAATCGAAAAACGGAAAATAAAGTAAGAAACATACTTATTTACACTCAACCAATTTGATTCCTTCCTAGGCCAATACATACCTTGTCAAAGTGAACGCCAATATGAAAGCTGCATGTGATCTCATATCATTGTCATTGTGACAAGGTTCTATAGTGGCCTAGAAATCAAATTGGTTGACTGTACCTAAAAAAGAGATTCCCAAAAGAGAGTCAAACCAGCCACTAGTTTTCTGGGACACTGTTTTAGACCGGCATCCACTTCTTTCATAGAAAAACACTGAAATCACCGAATGCATTAGTTCATAGAATTTTCATTTCATAGACAAATTTTCCTTGGAAGTCATAGGTAAATTTTTCAGAAATCTTGAAAATGTCAACCTATAGATTAGATTAGGTTAGGTTAGGTTAGGTTTGTGTTATAACATTCCAAAATATTTATGGTTTCAGAAGAAAAGAAACGCTTTCGATGAAATGAAATTACTATTCTATGTAATGAAAATTCAATGAAAGGTTTCTCTATAAAACAGTTTTAGACCAAAAAAAAAGTTCCCAATAAATATATAATACCTAACTGTTAATAGATGTCGGTCCAATAGGCGAGGCGATTTTTTCAGAGATGGATGGTCTCCGAAAACTTATTTCTTCTTTATTTTATAGTCCTTGCTGTAGGTAAGGAACTACAAACATGCATACTGTCATAATTTCTTCTTCGCCATGGTTTTTCCCATTTTTTTATTGATATTATGACAGTGCGCAGTAATGTTGGCTGAAGGCTTTATAGCCTTTGAAACCCAAGACTAATATATCTGAGTGTCATAATGGCTTTCGGCACCAGATAAAAACTCCACTTTTGAAAAAAAATAAAAAACAAATTAAATAAAGAATATTAAATGGGCCATTTTTTCTAAAGTTGTACACCCCACTTTTTTCAATTTTAGACTGGTAGAAAAATCCAAATATCGGCTTCCTTTACCGTCCTAACGGCATTTTGTGAGCCATTTTGGCAACATGACTTTTCCGATGTAAAAAAGCCTGCTGAATTCGATTCTGGATGTTGCCATGCCGAATTTTTCCCCTCTCCCCCATTTCCCCCCTTTTTACCTCAAAATATGTCCCTAATCACGGTTTTTACGGTTTTATACAAAAAGTCTTACAGTTAGAAAAAAAGTGTCAAAGACAAAAATGATCTCTATAAAATTTCCTATAACATGGTGTATAATCTTTCTTAGTAGGCCTTATGGTTCGTGAGCAATATCTTTCGGAACTTCATAGACTGGTAGAAAATTCTAAATATCGGCTTCCTTTACCGTCCTAACGGCATTTTGGGATCCATTTTGGCAACATGACTTTTCCGATGTAAAAAGCCTGCTGAATTCGGTTCTGAATGTTGCCAAGCCGAATTTTGCCCCCCTCCCCCATTTCCCCCCTTTTTGACCTCAAAAAATGTCCCTAATCACGATTTTTACGGTTTTATACAAAAAGTATTACAGCTAGAAAAAAAGTGTTAGACAATAATGATCTCTATAAAATTTCCTATAACATGGTGTATAAACTTTTTTGGTAAGCCTTATGGTTTGTGAGCAATATCTTCCCGAACTTCATTATTTTTTTTTAAATTGATAAACTTGGTTGAGGCAGGGAAATACACTTATTTTGGGATAATTGGTTTCGCACAGGATCCAGCCGCTCTGCAGCTCTTGACGCTGACATCCAGTTGGCGTGCTGCTTATTATATGTCAAGACTTACGAGGTTTTCAGTCATAAGCAGTCGTCAGATTTACACGCAGAACTGTATCCAAGTCGGGCTAAAAGCGACGTAGAAAATAAAAATGCTTTACTTCTGACCATGAAGTCATTCAAAATGCTCAGTTAGACGCCAGAATCTCCAGAAACGGGCCTGAGAAATGCAGATACCCAGGATCTTGCAGGAGAAAAAAATAAAGTGTCACTTCTCACTGCCAAGCAGCTTGGCTCACTCCAAGTAACGAAGTTTGCTTCCGAAAGGCTCACCAACATCAGGTCAGCAAGCAGCAGCCCCCCACATCAGACGCAAATATGGTAGATTTTGAACGACCTGCCTTGTACAGGTCTTGAGGGTCGGGCCTTTGTTCATTTTGAACTTTGCGTTTTATTGTAGACCTGCTGTGGGTGAGCCTTTCGGAAACAAACTTATCGTTACTTAGATTGAGCCAAGCTGCTTAGCAGTGAGAATTGTCACTTTATTTTTTTCAGCTGCAAGATCCTAGGTAACTGCATTTCTAAGGTCCGTTTCTGAAGAATCTGGCGTCTAACTGAGCATTTTGAATGACTTCATGGTCAGAAGTAAAGCATTTTTATTTTCTACATCGCTTTTAACCCCACTTGGATACAGTTCTGCGTGTAAATCTGACGACTGCTTATGACTGAAAACCTCGTAAGTCTTGACATATAATAAGCAGCACGCCAACTGGATGTCAGCGTCAAGAGCTGCAGAACGGCTGGATCCTGTTCCTGATGTGCGATACCAATTATCCCAAAATAAGTGTATTTCCCTGCCTCGACCAAGTTTATCAATTTTTAAAAAAATAATGAAGTTCGGGAAGATATTGCTCACAAACCATAAGGCTTACCAAAAAAGTTTATACACCATGTTATAGGAAATTTTATAGAGATCATTATTGTCTAACACTTTTTTTCTAGCTGTAATACTTTTTGTATAAAACTGTAAAAATCGTGATTAGGGACATTTTTTGAGGTCAAAAAGGGGGGAAATGGGGGGAGGGGGGCAAAATTCGGCTTGGCAACATTCAGAACCGAATTCAGCAGGCTATTTTACATCGGAAAAGTCATGTTGCCAAAATGGATCCCAAAATGCCGTTAGGACGGTAAAGGAAGCCGATATTTAGAATTTTCTACCAGTCTATGAAGTTCCGAAAGATATTGCTCACGAACCATAAGGCCTACTAAGAAAGTTTATACACCATGTTATAGGAAATTTTATAGAGGTAATTTTTGTCTTTGACATTTTTTTTCTAACTGTAAGACTTTTTGTATAAAACCGTAAAAACCGTGTTTAGGGACATATTTTGAGGTAAAAAGAGAGGAAATGGGGGGAGGGGGGAAAAATTCGGCTTGGCAACATCCAAAATCGAATTCAGCAGGCTTTTTTACATCGGAAAAGTCATGTTGCCAAAATGGCTCACAAAATGCCGTTAGACTTGATTTTTTTTATTTGAACTACCAGTCTATTTCAATGACAAGATCTTTCGATCTAATTAGGAGAAAAAGACTGTCCCAAAATATTCATACATTTTTTTTTCATTCCGTTACCTCTGTAGTAGGTTATATCACGTTATATGGAAATGGTAACGGAATGGAACGAAAAACCATTGGGACAATTTTTTTCTCCTAATTAGATCGAAAGAGCTCGTCATTCTGAGTAGAAAATACCCAAAATATCGAAAATTAAAAAAAAGTGGGGTGTACAACTTTAGAAAAAAAGGCCCAAATATGCCCCATGTGCAAATGACATTTTATGTAAAGTGCCAGACAGTTAGAAAATTTTGCTTTTAATTATCCGTTAGATCTGTATATAGCTGGCCGTTAACGGGCATTCTTTTTAATTTTCATAGATATTATTATATGGTTTCCTTTTAAATCCTTGTCGAATTAAATGCTTTTCAAGCAGAAGTGAAGAACATTTAGGCCGAAATATAATTCGTAGTAGTATAAACACTACTCTTTGTTCATCTACTGCTCAATACCATGGAATATGTAACTAGTTCTCAAAGCTTCTCTAGGTATCTGCCAGCCACCTCCTTAAGTGTTGCCATGGTTACTGTCAATATGGAATCGGTCTCGGGTACATAGGGTTGCCAGATGGTCGTGATTTGGCGGGATTCTCCCGAATTTTTGTATTCCGCCCCGATTCCCGACAGAGTAAAATATCTCCCGAAAAACCACTTAATTTTATAAAACTATAATTTTAAAAGGAAATACCACAGATACCTTTCGCATAAGTACTATAAATAAGTAAATTATCTTATTACATTTTTGTAGATTATAGATAAAATTATAATAATGAGATAACCATTTTGTTTTTTTTTTGTTAGTATTTCTTTATGTAGACGTTTCTATCCACAGCGAACGACGTTGTTTTTAATATATTTACTTTAAGGCCGTTCCCTGAGCCAGAAATGCAAAAATACCCCAAAAATTATCCTATTTTTCTACGAAACGTTGATATTAGTAAACGAGGGAAAAATATATATCATTCTTGATTATATTATCTTTAATAACACAGCATTCGATACACGATTCATAACACTTCGCTCGATACAATTAATTCCCAAAGTAACCTCCAATTCGAATGTTTACTCCAACTTTACTTGTTTTTTCACTACGTGACACTATGAAACAAAAAAGGAGAAAAATCAATCATAACTAAAATAGTAATTTGACAGCTTCCGAATTTCAATAATTTGAGGCAATATTTTTAAAATAAATAATCATCGACAAATTCTATCGTAAAAAGATATCGCCTTACGGCCCGCAAGCTCTATTCTGTCACTCTTTTGAAATGTGACTGTTATGTGACAGGGACGGGTGGCCTGAGGAGGGGCTCGGGGCTCTGGCTCAGGGAACGGCCTTAATGTGATTCAATTTTTTATTCTCCCGACCAAAGTCACAAAATCCCCAAAAAAATGTGTTTTCTCTCTCGATATTCAATATATATTTAATCTGGCAACCCTAGGTGATAATTGATTCCATGGTCAAAAAAAATAAAAAAAAAAATATTATTCTGAGGTCAAACGCTGGTCAGTATGTGAATAAGAAAAAGAAAAAAAAGCCCCTAAAATGCGAACAAATTCTATTGAAATGACGTACCTACCAATGACAACCAACGACGGTCCCAGGACGTCAATGAATTTTGCTCGCATTTTACGAACCCTACATGTGTAGTTTGTCCATTGCCAATGCCTTAGGCACCACCTGTAGCTACAGGCTAAGTAACAGACTAGATTGTAACCATGGCAACCTGTAGCTAGACGAAAATAAATGCCCTTATAAATAATAATGAAATAACCAGTAGCTCTGTGAGTAGATCTCTCTCAACAATATTTGAGCCTTTTCGAGGTATAATTACACCTCGAAAAGGCTGAAATATTGTTGAGTTAATCTGCTGTTTTCTAACATAATTGACATTGTATTTTTTAACCAGGCTTTATATCGATGTTATCAAATAAAGGATTTAAAAACCGGCCAAGTGCGAGTCCGACTCGCGCACCGAGGGTTCTGCAATCCGTACTACAAACTCTCACTTATCCCATCTTAATTGGTCTGGTTGAGTTGAGTTTGCATCTAAAATGTATGGCGCCGCAAACAAACGAGATGCAAACTTAACGCAACCGAGTTTTCCAAATATGATGTTTAAAAAGGACTATATTTTTTATAATTTTATTACAAATGTATAGTTTCAGATTTTTATAAGTATTTGTAGTAAGTATGTGACTGTATTACTTGCCAATTTTCATAGTTCTAGGTCATCGGAAAGTACCCTATCATTTTGATTCCCTTGAGAGTGTCGAAATGTACATTTTTTGCGACATAAACGGCCGTATCTCTTTTTCACGTTAACGTGGAAGTTTGATTTTTTCACAGCTTTAAGGGACTGTAGACCGGTGTTAATTTCAACTCGATACCTCCAAGCGTTCTCGAGATAAAGGGTCTTGACAGACAGGCAGAAGGACGGACAACAAATTGATCCTATCAGGGTTCCGTTTTCCGATTGCGGTACGGAACCCTAAAAACTATTACATAATAGAATAAGACAAATATGTTTTCGGCATTATAGCTTGTTGATCTGATTATCGTCTCAGACATATCTGTAATTAATTTATTAGCAGAGATCGGACAGATGGGCGTCATTAATGTCATTATATGCGGTGTCCTGTAATTAACGGACAACTTTCTAACTCCCTAGCGCTATTGGCCGCTCTGATCTCCATTTGTTTTTTCACCGCAAGTGATACAAGACACAAACACACACAAACTTGTTAATAATTAAAAAAAAACGGATTTAATTAATTAAGACGTATTAAATAAAAAATCCTGGCTACTATAGAGTACTAATATGAAAAGGGGTCTCAAATATATACCGGCACTTTTCTCCTCCAATCTTTCGAACGGCTAAATGCGTAATGTTTTAATGAAATAACTATCGCTTTTTCTACTCCATCGATAAAACATCAATGATTTTTTGGGGCAAATATTTGTTCTTGGGTCATGGATGTTATCTATATATGTATTTATATATTATGTATATCGTCGTCTAGTACCCATAGTACAAGCTTTGCTTAGTTTGGGACTAGGTCGATTTGTGTATGATTGTCCCTTAATGTTTATTAAATATATTTATTTATTTATTTTATTTTATTGTCTTGATTACACAATTACTTTTTTAAGTAGAAATAAGACGGGCCTTCGTATTTTCTTTATTGTCTATAAACTACCGAACAGACATATTCAGTAATGCCTGAAACAGCTCTAACAACCTAAATAAACCATACCATCATAACTTCAGAATTCAACCATCGGTACGCGTATCTAAAACGTTTTTTATCAACAATACTGGGATTCAACTAATAAGGAGCATTCGTGTCAACTTCTATCTGCTTCTCTCGGCAACACAACGTCACAATCACTCAAAAACAAGCGATTTACAACCATAAAACAAAGTGATTACCTCCCATGCAGCTGCATTTCATAAGCGCAGTTGCAACGATGCCTTGTCGAACGCTTTACTCAATTCTAAACTCTAACTCGACGTCCCAGGGATACGTTGGTAGACTAGCTTGTTTGTTTGGTGTGTATCTAGGGCAGCACCTTGAACATTACATTAGCATTGTAACCTCGCTCGGTCGTCGCACTTTCGTCCTCAACAAATCCTTGCTTGTATTATTTCCTTCCTTACTAGTTTTGATATATTCCTACATAACGGGACAGGCCTCTGTGCCCTTCTGAAAATGTACACTTACATGTCATGTTTGGTCAGCGATATATTATTAAAGCAAAAACTGCTAGTGAAGTCGTTTGATAATTTTTACTAAAGCAATTCTAGCTCATGGGTTGAATTTTTTATTTTCGCGTTATTATATGGCGAGTAATTGTAAATAATAAAGGTTTTTTTTTATTCGAATTTAAATGATTGAGATATACATTTTTCGTTATTTAAAATTAATCGTCACCGATTGAAGAATACCTGTACTGATTTTATTGGAATTTTAGTGCGCATCAAGCATTTGAAGTGTTAAATAAACCGTTTTTCCAAATAACGCAACTTCGGTCCAACTAATAAAATAAATAAACAACTTTAAAAAAAAACCTGTACCAATTTGAGTAAGGCTTTTTTTAATCAAACGACTTGTCGGCCGAGATGGTTCTTAGCTATGTTTGGTGGAAATAACAGGAGTAGTTTCGAAGATAATCAATCAGCTTTAATTGGAACAAGTGGCAAGATCTCAGCCAATATTGAAGCTAAGAATTTTATTAAAAAAAATGTAATTTTCACTTTTAGTAGCATATCATTGAATGAGGGTCTCATGACGACCAGCTACTAGTGTCGTGGGAGTTTTAAATTTAGGTTATAATTAGTAAATATTTAAATAATGTTGTCAATTTAATTGTATCTAAACCACAGCAAACTATTGAATAGTATAAGTCACGGATTTAGATTTAAATACTAAAATGCACTTACTATACATAAACTAAAATGCACTTACTAACATTCAAGTGACTGTCCTGCAGTCGAGTCTAAAAGTTTACCGACACCGTTTTTAGCCCGAACGGAATGGTCATAAACTCATATCGTCCAACTAGGGGCTTAGGACGTTATAGAAAGATTGTGTTTGGTCTCCACGATGTGTATGTATGTCTACATGTGACACACATTGTAATCCGTTGCGCCACTCTCGGCAAAGACCTTGAGCGCGTTGCGGGCGATGTAATAGATATAAGTGACATACGGCTAGATTCTCGCCCTGGGCTCGCACGAGAGGGAACAAGCGAACAAACATGCTTAGAGCCTTATCACACTTGCGATTTGCGAGCGAGTTTTCTATACAAATAAGCGACGCGGCGAGCTCGCTGCGGGATCGCCTTCATACAAAAGTCGCTCGCAAATCGCAAGTGTGATAAGGCCGTAAAAGTCGCATAGATTTTAGTAAGCACGCAACGTTACAAACTCTTTCTTTCAAATTTCGGAAACGGAATAAAATAATAAATACTCCACAAAAATATTGTTTCGTTTGATATAATATCGCGTGGATTTTTAATTATTATTATCGTTAAAGCTGCTTTCCACTAGATATAAGCGTAGCCAAGCGGTGCGCGAGGAAAAAAACACCAATAGGATTATTTAGCGTCACTGAACCACTTGAGACTTGAGGTGAGGAATTAATCACCTAAAAACTACTGAGTAGAGTTACACCTGTTTTTCACCTGCCTACTGAGTGACGACGCGTTTGGCTCGATTGGTAGACACCTGCCTACTGAGTCGGCGGTCCCGGGTTCGAATCCCGGCCGGGGCAAATATTTGTGCAAAATATTTGTTCTTGGGTCATGGATGTTATCTATATATGTATTTATATATTATGTGTATCGTCGTCTAGTACCCATAGTACAAGCTTTGCTAAAAAAAAAAAAAACAGAAACTATTCGGCGAGAAGCGAGAATTGACTTATAGTTCCGATACTTTTGTTGCTGGGCTACATACATAAGTGAAAGTACACTGGTACAAGTACAAGTAAATACTCACCCCTGTGAATGTACTAGGTCCTCTCCCGTTATTCTGACCGCCAAGTTAGTATCGCTGAGTGAGTTATTTAAAGCTATATAATAGCTTATAGTGAGCAGTTGAGCGAGAAAATTAGCTAGGACAAAGTTATCTTGAAGAGTTCGTTTTTGAAGTCCGCTAGATAATGTCGTGCTTTGTTTGCTGTGACGATTTATATCAATCAGTAAATATCTAAATTTTGGGCTAGTAACAAAGGTGGAAGGAGAGAATATTTTTTTTATGGGGAAGTGCATTTGTTATGCTTTCATGTAAATCTTGAAATTGGTCAATTGGCGCGTTGGTCGCCAATCAAGTATAGGAAGGCACTGCACATTGTAATATCACCTGTATCGTAATACCTAAATCCAACCAAAATCAAGCACTTATCTTCAGGGGGGTATAGAGAGGTACCCCTCTGACCCTTTCTGCCCCTGGCCACACCCATGCACAGACATGAACATGCGTTCCAATTTTGTCAGCATTCGCGTCACCTTGGCAGTAATAGACAGATATGCATTTAACGCGCACGCTTACATAACACACACACACATCCTGTCCCAGTTTTAGAGGTGAACTGGTCAGATTTATAAGTAAAAAGATCTGTAATAGCGCTATAAGAAGCTGGTACATGGCCCTTATTTTTGTTAAGGATATTTTTTTCACATTTTTTATGCGGTCGGTCTCGTGGTTTGCGAATTAAAGAATCCATATTCCATATACATATAATTATACACTACCCCCCGGCTTCGAATATGTAATTTTTTTAGTCGTTACTTAAAATAGAACCGAACAATTTTGTTATGTAAGTAGGTATTAGATGACCAAAATCCGACTTCATTGAAATAGAAAACTACCGAGATCCTCAAAAATATTAAAATACCCAAGGGTTTACTAACGTCGTAGAAGGCGGATCGTTCGACATGATTCGAATCGGTTCGCGATTCATCATCAGTAGAACCGATCAGTTGCGTGAGTAAACCCGTTTCTTTGGTATTTTAATAATTGAAATAGGTGCACGCGATAGTTTAAATTAACGCGCTGGGCCGGCAATCCAGAGGTACCGGGTTCGATTCCCGGTCTGTTCCACCAGGTAACGTATTTAAATTTTTCTTTGCGCTTTGATTTATGTATCAATAGTTTAGTTTAAAATTTTATTTTATTTATATTACTCATAACAGTCATATCATAAGCGTGGTCATCGAAGATAATCATTGTAAGTCTTTTAGGGAAAATTTATCTGCGACATCGTAGCTCATAAGTAACTCAAAAAAAATAGTTTTTTTTTATATCAACAGTCTTGACCATTAAGATGGTTTTTAGCTATTCGATGGGAATAGAAACAGTGGTATTTAAGATCCCTTTGAAACCTGTGACGAAACTAAGCTAATATTGAATGACACTAATATTATAAAGGCGACAGTTTATGACTGTGCTTATGTGTATCTTTGCTACTTCTTCACGCTTAAACGGCTGGACCAATTTTGATAAATTTTGGTATGAAGGTAACTGACACCCTACATTAACACAGGATACTTTTTATCCCGAAAAAATAGTATGTATAGCAGTGTGATGAGCGGGTAACACCGCGCCGCTAGTATAGTCTATCCGGAATTCTAAGATCAAATTACAATTATCATATCATATCATATCATTTATTTATTTGTATTGGTCATACATTGTCATTGTTGTAAATTATGTACATGTCAAATAAATTAAAATTAAAATACAATTATAAAATTAAAATATTGACAAAACATTAATTAGAATTGGTTCGTTCCAATACGTTGGGTATCTATTTATCCGTTGATTATTATATATTTCATACGGTTGTTTGTACCTTGTGCTAAAGTGACTTCATTTAATCTTAGAGATCGGACAGACTTATACCTAATTCAATATTTTCGTAGCAATAAATGTGACTCTATGATAATCACATTAGGTACTTTTTTTTTTGCGTCGGAGTTTTTAATTGAAATTATTTCATATTTTTTTAAAGCTTGCGTAGCTAAAAGGTCTGATAGCCGGAATCCTCGGTCCGCGGTGGGCTGCAGTCGGTGTTTATTTCCGGAGAGGCGCGCGCAGCCGTGACACAGTTGCGCCGACGCCGAGCCAGCCATAGTGTATGTACAGTGATTCCATTCATCAAAGGGCTTTCAGTCTTTTATAGACTATACAAAATAGAGTCATGAAGGAAAACAACGCTTTTCTAAGTAAGCCAATACGAGAACGACACACGCGACCACAGGCTTGGCAGATGTAAGACTGAACTGCGCGAGGGAGCGAGTGATTCAATTACAACTACGAATAAATGAGACACGTGCTCAATCTGGTTAGATCGGGTCACAGACCCACTCTAGTCAGGCCGAGACCGAATGCCCGAGTTGTCTTGTCTAACGGAAGTATGTACCTACAGTCTAGACAGAGCGATACATTGGTTCTGTCACGGTTTCCACGACTAATCAAGACTGGCATCCAATATGGTCAGATCGGGACTCATACTGATGAACAATCTAGTCAGGTTGAGACACCGTCTTCAGTAAGTACATATCTAGACAGAGCGTAGATGCATTGGTTTTGTCACGGTTGCCACGACTAAACGAGACTTGACTCCAATCTGGTCAGATCGGGACTCATACTGATGAACAATTATGATGAAAAACAATTAAGCCCTCGTCAGAGGATGGACACAGTGGTTTTATCGCGATGGGACTCATGCCCAATTTGACTTATAATATTTACATAGCTAAAGGGCCTGATAGCGGGAATTGTCGGTCTGCGGAAGGCGTTTATTTGCGGAGATGCATTTAGAACCACTGTTAATATGTGCGCTGTGAGATTATCTACGCGCAAACACATTAATAAAGTAACAACTAGCGTGCGCGGGCGAAGTGGACACTTGCACTTGGTCGGGAGCAATATTGCTTTGCTACTCATAGTATATTTAGCACGGCCAATAGCATGATACCGAAATGAAATGAAATGTATTTATTATAGTCTTAGCATAAATACAGCTAGAACGAGAGTCTTCAAGTGAAGTCGCTTTTATTTTTATGTGTATCTACGAACCAATCAAATCAAAATATTTTTGGCCATCTTTCCATTTCTAATGGAAAAAAAAGAACACATGTTTGGACTACAGATTCTTATGACGTCACAAGCCAGTATCTTCATAGAAACTTCATACTAACAAATCGTTTTTGACATTTCATAAAGAGTAGATTTGAGCTGTCATCAAATACAGTATTGTATCGATCGATTATCGATATCGTTTTTTTTTTTCGAAACCGATTATTATTTGTGTTTTAAAAAGAGGTAATTAAAAATTTAGCTCATTTGGGGACTTACCATTTGGACGCAGCAGCGTTGAAGACAACGTTTTCTTATATAAATATTTTTGTTTAAACTTACCTGTAACAAAAGAAAAAACATTTTTATACTTAGTTAAAAAAATATTTTATTAATTTCTTATTTGCTCCTCTTCTATTACGATGTGTGTGTTTCAATTAAAATTCATAAAATACGTTATAATCTAATAATACACACGTACATACATACTTACCTTTTGTAATTACGTTGATGGAAATCGTCATATCTACTCCAAAGGATTTATGAAAAAAAAATCATATTATACACTGTAACTATTAATATCCCCTCATAAATTCTCAAAAACGTTTACAAACACACATACCTACTGCTTACACAAACATTGTATACTTACAGTTTGCAGAAGTGGCGTTTTTATTTTCTACCATTTATCTTTCTCTACTTTACTGAGACTGTTGAAATAACCATTGTCATATTAAATTATGCAACAGCTTTGTATTCATTTGAAAAGCTTAAAGGCTAAGCTTAATATAAACACAAACGTACCTACGATTTTCTTAAAAGACATTAAAAATACTGCGACTTTTTCATGATCTGAACCAATTATATGTATACGGAAACAACATATACACAAGTATGAATATTATACTTGTAAAAATGGCAAAGGTGGTGTAGTAATGACGACCATACTTGTACAAGTACACAGGTACCTACTTGTGAAAAGGTAACAAATAAAAATAAAAGTAACAACAGAAGTTGAGCCCAAAAACTGCTGAATTCGGAATATACTTAGAATAAATACGCCAAGAACGAGAGTCATACATCATATTTGCGAAAGATGGCGCTTTTAGTTTTATGTGCGCGTGTCTACGAACCAATCATAGAGACGTGTTGCTTGTGAGCTTGACGTTGTGACAGATGCGCACACGGACGAAACTTAGCCCGTGGCTAACCGAAACTGGCTTCACTTTCAAGCGTTGACTGTATCTAGGGCCTATATACAGTCAACGCTTGAAAGTGAAGCCAGTACACCCTTATAATAATAATAAATACGATATTAAGAATAATAGATTCTAGGCGTATTTATTATTATTATAAGGGTGTATATCACACGTAGTATGCTCCACCAACATCGCCAGGAGTCTGAAAATTTATCAATTTCTATGCTGATAAAATTCTTAAACTTTCTTTATAAGTTTAAGTTTCTTTCGGGTTTCTTCGCCACAGCAGTCTCCTCTTGGGAAATGCCGGTAGATTCACAATCTGACTTGTAAAAGTGCGTTTGTGGCCTATTTATACTGAATAAATGATTTCATTTCATTTCAAAACGTTATATTGGGATTAAAGTCAGGACTACGACTTATTCCTGAAATTCCTCAAAACAAGGAAACAAGTCTAAAAATCAATATCCCATTCCACTTAATTAATACCATCCCATTAATATTGAAACCAGCACATTTCTTTACAAGTGCGACAAAAAAAAACGGTAAATCTCTTATGCCAATAGTAGGTATCAAATTCCGACCAAAACACCACAAATAAATCACGCTAGTCAAGACAAGAAAAAAACAACTTCCTAACACATTTATGGAATACCGTGAAATTTTAATTATCAGGTTATGGGCTTTTTGCATTGGGCGGGGCGAGCGATGAGGCGTGAGAGGGACACGGCTTAAATAAAAAAAACCGGCCAAGAGCATGTCGGGCCACGCTCAGTGTAGGGTTCCGTATTTGCTCATCCTTCACAAGAGACGGTCAAAGACGGAAAGACGGGAAAAGGTCGTAAACGCCAAAGTAACTGTAATTACTTATTACCTTCTGGAAGTCAACTTACGTCCTTTAAAAGAAAATTATGAAATTTTGCGATAACTCAAAAACGGATGGACCGATTTTGTTCAATATAGTTTTCATTGAAAGTACTTATAAGGCCTCATTTCCACGAATTTTTCCATATTTTTTTGACCCGTGGTTGAAAAGTTAGAGGGGGGGGGACACTATTTTTTTTATTTTCGGAGCGAATATTTAACTACTGACTTTATCAAAAAGTAATGCTTAGAGACCCCTATTATTTTTAATAGACCTATTTAACGACACCCCACACACTAGGGTTGGAACGAAAAAAAAAATTCACCACCACCTTAGGTGTACGAGAGGTACCAGAAAAAAACATATTTTTTTAGTTTTTATTTTACTGTTTTGTCGGCGTGATTCAGCTTTCTATTGCTAATGATCACGGAGCTAAGCCGCGGACGGACAGACGGACAGACGGACATGGCGAAACTATAAGGGTTCCTAGTTGACTACGGAACCCTAAAAAATGGGCAAGTGCGAGTCCGACTCGCGCATGAAGGGTTCCGTACCATAATCTATAACAAGTTTGTTGTATGGGAGCCCCCCTTAAATATTTATTTTATTTTATTTTTAGTATTTGTTGTTATAGCGGCAATAGAAATAGATCATCTGTGAAAATCTCAACTGTCTAGCTATCACCATTTTTGAGATACAGCCTGGCGACAGACGGACGGACGGACAGCGAAGTCTCAGTAATAGGGTCCCGTTTTTACCCTTTGGGTACAGAACCCTAAAAAAGGCAATCTATTCTTTGTACCTGTGAGCCAACTTCCAGCAAAAATAAGGTTACGTATTATTTTTTTAAAAGGTTACATCTATTTTAGCTGAACTACTCGTATTTTAAATTTCTAAAATCTCGAAATGAGGACACGGTTTCCGCAGTTTGTAGCCAGCTGAGCCGGCGGTCCTGGATTCGAATCCTGGCAAGGCCAAATATATTTGTGATTAAGTCTAATATTTGCATATTATCTATATATGTATTTATATATTCTGTATATCGTCGTCTAGTACCCATAGTACAAGCATTGCTTAGTTTGGGATCGATTGTTGTAAGAATGTCCTAAAAAAAAAAGTATATCACTTTCCTATAATGGGTCGTTATTTTAGGAAAAATCTTAACAGCACGATGCGGCGCAGGCGCAGGTACAACGCCACCTGTTCGTAAAATTTTCTTTACCCTCTTATTTACTATACATCTGTAACATAAATTTAATTGATTTTTTTAAGTAAGTTTTACGAAAAAATTGCATACTGTTGAGTTTCTTTCGGCTTTCTTCTCAACAGCGGTCTCCTCTTGGCAAATGCCGGTAGATTCACAATCTGACTTGTAAAAGTGCCCTTGTAGCCTACTTACTGAATAAATTATTTCATTTCATATTGCCAAACCGGCTATACGGATTTCAATCAATTTAAGTACGGCCAAAGTAGAGAAAAGTTATTATAATACATTTGATCGGACCATGGTAAAGAAAATACGGGGATGAAGTTGCGGGCAAATTCTAGCAATTAATAAAAAATACGTTCCTATCAAAAATTTCATTTTTGTGACAAGTTTTTACAGCCGACTGTACTTTTCTTTGAACATCCATCAATTGCTCACAGAGACGATTCTAAAGAGGCCAAGCTCGATATGATTGCTTTATTTATTACGGAGTTCCTATGGCCACCGTCCAGTTCCATCATCAGATCAGCTCCACGTCGTCATAATATTGCATTGTCACGCGATTTCCATATTCGTGCAAAATTTCAGCTCAATCGGAAGCCGGAAAGGGTCAAATTTAACTTGCAAAATTCCATTACAACGGGACAGGTGAAAGTAAATAAAAGCTTGTAAAATACCATCACGTTATTTACTTCATCGTCTAACATTGAAACTACATTTGCTAGTAAATATTGCTAACTTGCGTAGCTACTAGCAGTCTAAATCCAAAGTATCGACTTCCTAGCGCATCGTTAATAAATCATAATCATGTAAAAACCGGTTTCGTAATGAAATAAGTCATATAAAATGTCACAATAATCCATCAGTTTTTCAAATGCTAGTAAATTAATACTATTATTCAATTGCTTAAGGATTTTGAACTTTAGTTATATAGTTATAATGCCAGTTTTAAATATATTGTAGATTAAGTGGACAAGTATTAATAACCCATAATACACTGGGATGGCGCCACATCCCATTATAAAACCGAAAGAGATTATGTAAACAAATTTTGTACGGAAACCGACCTAACTACCAGACATATTGGTAGCATTTTCGACGGCATAGGTGACTACGTTTTTATTTAAGAGCTTTTAAGTTTTTTCATTACACTTGCTCGTAAACAAGGGTTTACACGCTAGAAAAGCGGGCGGTAAGTCGTATTTTACGGCCTAGCGGTAAGTAATTTTGGTATTGACTACTACTACTTTTGTTTTATTTACTTCAAAGTGTGATGAAAAACGTCGTACGTGACTCTGGTGGTAAAGGAATTCCAAACTCGTGTCATCAAAGCCCTCGCCGGTTCGGGCTTCTAAGAGACACTCGTTCGTAATTCCTCGCTTACCACCCTTGTTACGTAATGTACTATAAACGGTGTAGCAAAATTAATCTATTAGGTAATGTTTTTTTCCACCGGACTAATATTCCGGTTTAACAAAGTGTGAAAGTACAGTAAAAGTACCTCTGTGAGCGTTAGACCCCGCGGATTGCTTCAAAATGGCAGATTTTTTTTTTACATTTTCAACCCAAACTGAATCCAAAAGTACCTATGCTTATCGAACCTGCTTACAAATTTCATGAGAATATGCTGAGAAGGCGACCTCTAGTTTTTTGCAACATAATATTTATACTAACTTACGCAAACACATTAGTGGCGCTTTCAGTTTTAGATGGTTTTACATACGTTAATTTACTGGTCACTTCGAGTATTTCCGTTACTGACTAAACTATCGTGCGAAGCTACGGGCATTTTACTGTATACTAGGTATTTTTTTTGATAAGTACTGTTACAGATATTGTCATGCGAACATTTTCCTTCATGCATTTGAATTTCAAGAAGGACGTACAATTACATAGATTCATAGGTTGCGGCCCACTTTCCCTCCACGAATGCGATTAAAACATAACTGTACTTCAAGTAAGAAAAAAAACAAAAGAAAAATATTTTCTTTTTTTTTTCGCTATAAGCAGAGGGTCCGTGACGATCGGGTACGCCAGATAGACAAATGATAAAGCCTCTTGTCACTTTTACACTCATATATATAAAATAGGTGCAAAATTTATTGAAAAAATGCTTATCTTCATTTGTCTATTTGCTGACATGTGAAAAACTAAGTAGACAATCCAGGTAATTTTCAGCTACTTTATGTTATAAGTAGTCACTTGTGGATGTGGATCGCACATAGACGTAATGCAGAACTGAATCGATTACAAATAATTGAACATATGAACAGTAGAATCGGTTTCCACCTCGTTTTCTATACCTATAATAATAATTGAGAAAGTTTTGGGAAAATAGCTCAACATAGAATGATTCCGAAATATTTCAATAGCTAAACGGGGAAAAGAAAAATACCGAAATTAGACATTGAAAACGCTACGAAAATATGTCTATTACTTATTTCCTAAAATAAACAGATACTATATATTACTGGGGACTGGGGACCGAAAAGCTGACATATGTATACCTAGAGCGGAAAATGCTACCAGCATCTTTGGCACCATTTCACGGCCCACCTTTCGACACTTAGTTTAGTTTCAATTTACTTTAATATTATTTTTTAATTTAATTGGTTTGATGACTTAGGTAGGGTAGGTACAGTCGAAATTATATATATATGAGCAAAAGTTTGGGCCCAATAGCTTCTATTGCTAACGGCATAGATGCGTAGAGATATGACGTCCTCGAGAACGTTTCTCATAGCGTGTTCATATATTGATCACATTTTTGTCCATTTTAAGAACCTCGACTGAACTGTTATTTTATCGTTTCATAAAATACGGATATTTCATTTGTCTCCACGTTGAAATTAGATTGATTCTTTATTGCCCCATCGCTTCCACCCTTTAGAGAATAAACTTGGTCGCACGTATCCCTTTTAATATTAAGTTGCTTCCTTATATTTATCCAGGATGGATACAAGACAAGTATTGGCTTGTAAAATGCAAGGCTAAACAGTTAACACTAGACAACGTGAAGATTTTTAACATTTTGTATTTATAAACTTTAATGAATGTTACCTAATAATGGCCAGCCTAAGACTGCCCCACCCATTTCTAGTAGACATCACAAAGGCGTTTTTACTAGATGTTTACTAGAACAAGAGTCAATAACCTTTGCCTAATTTAAAGAAATCAATGTATTATACACATCAAATACTTTAATTAATAGACTGATATAAGGACATATGATATGACCATGATGTCGATGATTTAAAATCTATTTGAGCCGCATTCATTGACCATAAGTTGGTATTTTAAGATTATTAAATAGAAAATATCGCTAAAGTTGATATGCATCACATAATATATGTCATTAGAAATAAATATATAATAAATAAATATCGGACAACCTCACACAAATCGGTCTAGTCCCAAATTAAGCTCAAGAAGGCTTGTGTTATGGGTACTAGACAACGATATACGTACTTATATAGATAAATATATACTTAAATACATAGAACAACCATGACCTAAGCACAAATATTCGAGTTTATCACACAAATATTTGCCCCGGCCGGGATTCGAACCCGGGACCGCCGGCTCAGTAGGCAGGTGTCTACAAACCGAGCCAAACGCGTCGTCAAAATGTCGAATTTTGGCGAAAAACAGTAAATATGTAACTAACCTTTTGTCCCCACATTTCTATACAAAGTTAATTGTTCTCAGTTTTATTACGCCTTGCTAAGTTACAAACTTGAAGCCTTTTTTCAGTGTTCTTTCTTGTGAGCCTAGACTTATATAAAGGAATTGTATAGAAAATTAGTGACCTTTTTTATGTCTGACATTGACGGCGTTAGTGCTGCCTACTGAGCAAACGGTCCTGAGTTCGAGTCCGGGCAAGAGCAATTATTTGTTTGATGAACTCGAATTATAAATATCGTCGTCTATTACCCATAACACAAAGCCTACTAGAGCTCACTGTGGGGCTAGATCGATTTGTGTGAGGTTGTCCACTATTTACTTATTTCACCCATTAAGCCTATTTTTCTCTCGTAAGAACAAAATAAACTTTTTTTTTACTAACCATACCATCAATTACTGCATCGGTATTGATCCTCGAACCGTTACTATCCATGTGAAACTCAATTGGCTGAATAAAATACCTACTGAATATCTAATGTTATGAAACCATAGATTAAAATTAATGAGTGTCCTAGTTTCTAGTCTATTTCGAAACACCTGTTTATCTAGTCGATGGTGAATTTTACTTTTTCAATGATAACGAGTTGTTTTTGTTTACCCATTAGGTATGGCTTTGTTTTGATCTGTGTGCATACATACATTACTTATTATGATTTCAATCTGGCGTATCCCGTTATGTAGTATGATTCAAAAGCGTTTGATTTTAACAAAGCGGCATAAAAAAAAGTATATTTTTTGAGCAGTACATATTCAAAACATGTCGAGTCGTTGCTGACACAACCCTAATTTTAAATATATATTTTAATATATACTATGCAAGTATCACGATGACGTTCTCTTGCTCGGTAACTGTGTTGTATGTCATGAATTTCTCAATATTATTCCTAGTAAACGTACATGTAGGTCACGGTATAATGACGTTTCATATTTTCCATGAAAACAATATTAAAATACCTACGACAAAACAAATGCCTACATTTTAGTTCTTCGTGTAGCAGATTGTAGTTTTTTACCTTTTCATGGTTCATTTCGATTAAGTATACCTAATAAGGAAGTTTTCTGTAGTAAATATAAATTCGAAACAACTGGTAATTAATAAAACGCTGTAATCAACTCAGTTACTTTTTGCTATTTTTTTTGTTTTATGATCTGTAAAAATTACAATGTGAATGAGAATAATTATTTTATATAACTACGATTTTACTTTTTTGTATATATCCCAATTTATTATTAAGAGCGTAGGCGACAAATTTAATTTGGTCACAGGATTTAGTATGGAAAATGTACCAATGTTCTTTTTGTAGGCTGCGACTGTCATTTTTCCAGAAGGTTACGTCATTTGAGTGCTGATTCGTCAACGACGCTGCTTTCACATTTTTTTAAATATTTTTTTTAATTTAGTCCGTATAATTAAATTAAAATAATTGTTTTCGATGCTGTGATAGTAAAGTAATTAAATATGTTTAAAATTAACACTATGTATTTGAAAATTTCAAATGTTGTCAATTCTTGATTGTTAGTTCAGTTTTGGGAACAATGAGATTCTTTACTCCCCGTACCGTTAAAAACAGTATCATGATGAAGTCAGATGGTATCCTATCTCAACTTAATTCGAAACATTGATTCCGGATACCGTTGAATTGAAATGTCGACAAACGTTTCACCGAATGCTTCATTTCGTCGAATTTTCATTTCGTCGACAAATTTTTACTCGTAAGTCATAATTTTTTCAGACATTTTGTAAATTATAACCTTTAGATTAGGTTAGGTTAGGTTTGTGTTATAACATTCAAAAATATTTTATGGTTTCAGAAAAAAATGCTTTCGATGAAATGAAAATTCGACGAAATGAAAATTCAATGAAACGTTTGTCAACATTTCAAGGGTAAACCCATTGATTCCCATCTATAACGTTTCGCCAAATTTTCATTTGTCCGAAAGTGTTTTTTTCCTGAAACCCGTAATATTTACAGGATTTTATATTATAAACATCGTTATAAAGGACCTGTTAGGTTCGGTTAGATTTGTTTTATAAATATTCTGAAAACTAACCGTTTTGGAAAAAATGGCTTGAGACTCCTTATCCGTTAAAAATGCTGATTATTTAGACATTTATCTCTATGATCAAAAATGTTTCTTAATATTATCAATTATACTTAAATTTTTTGAATTTTTCATGGTTGGTTTGGTTTTTTTAACTTATCTTCGACTACGCAATGAAAGCATGAACTAGCTATGTTACTTTATAACTCAGGGAAAAGTATTAACTTCATAAAGTTGGTGGAATTAGAAAGGTATGGAAAAAATAAAATTAAAAGGAATAAGGCCTCTTAAGGATTCATGAAAATTAGGCGATACAGATGGGAAACAAAAAATAAGGTTTCAGATAGGTAACCAAAAAAAGTTGATTTTTTTTTTTATCGGACTAATTTTACTTATTGATTAGGAAACCAGCCTATTATCCGAAAAAGTTTTTTTTTTTTTTTATGTCATAGGGGGCATATGAGCAAACGTATCGCCTGATGGAAAGCGATTACCGTCGTTTCCCATAAACACCTGCAACACCAGAGGAGTCACAAGTGCTTGCCTACCCGGAGGACGAAGATAGAATGCCTCTATGCTAGTAATTTCACCGGCTATCTTACCCCCACACCGGAACACAACAATGCGAACATTGCTGTTTGGCGGTGGGTTATAATTTCTATCCGTCAACCTGTCAAGTCAACCACCTTTCTAAGGGCAAGTGTTCCGATTACAACATTTCTTTTCCTCAAACAATTAGCCAATGAATCTAATCTAGCCGTCAACCGCCGAGTCAAGCACCTTTCTAAGGGCAGCCGAGATCGACTCACGCGCAGCTCAAGGCGACTTGCGCAACCGGTGCGGTGCAAGTATGCTCTACTTTGTTTGTGCGGAATTTTCCTGGTTTTTAGCAAACCTTGTTTTGATAGCTTGGTAGTTACGTGTGAGATACTATGAGATACTAAGATACTTTGTTTGTTTACTTAAGAGTAGGTACTTGGATAATTTTGTTATGAGCTATCTCTCTGAAATCGTACATAATAGCTACAATATGACTAAATTTATGTTATAAATTAAAAAGCATTTATTTCGGAAAAATTAATTCATTATGAGTCGGTCATTTTATGTTTTGTCAAAGTAATAATCATGAAAAATTGGGCAAGTGCGAGTCCGACTCGCGCATGAAGGGTTCCGTACAGTTTGTTGTATGGGAGCCCCCCTTAAATATTTATTTTATTTTATTTTTAGTATTTGTTGTTATAGCGGCAATAGAAATACATCATCTGTGAAAATTTCAACTGTCTAGCTATCATCGTTCTTGAGATACAGTCTGGTGACAGACGGACGGACGGACAGCGAACTCAGCGAAGTCTCAGTAATTAGGTCTTTCTCAGGTCCCGTTTTTACCCTTTGGTTACGGAACCCTAAAAATAACAAGCTCTGTAACACAATCCTTACGTAGTAAAAAGTACTAGGTACGAAAATGTAAACTGCAATAACAACACAACATATACATACGTATTGCGTTGGGCCTATAAGCCCAGGTATTGTGATATAAATTAAATTAAATACCACAGGTTCATTTGTACAACTACTTATTCTGTGGGTTCGGTTTGAAATTGGGAGTTTCCGCGACCAAGATCACTGATTGTATTCCCCAGTAGAGCCACTTTTCATTCAATCGGCGCGCGCGCATCTTGCGCTCCAACTCTGACATAACGCTGTCGCACACTCGCGCGCAGCGGGTCACGGCTGCGACGCGGATCCGGGCGATAAAGCTAACATGAAAACAGCCATGCTAGGCTAGACCAAAAGAAAAAAAAACTAGATTTTTTGTTTATTATTATACCCAGCGCGGCGAACGATAAATCCTATGACACCTGTCATCTCAGTACATTTTTCCGATTATAGGTTATAAAATGTACTGAGATGATAGGTGTCATAGGGATTATCGTTCGCCGCGCGGGGTATAGGAATAACCCCCCCAATTTCTAGAAATAGTGTCAGATTTTTCTGCAGCTTAAAAAAAGATAAAAATGTTTTTTCTCGCCTCGTACTACGGGTTTATAGTTTTAAGGGTAACAAGAGGGTAAATAACGGGACCCTATTACTAAGACTCCGTTGTTCGCCGGTCCGTCTGTCACCAGGCTATATCTTATGAACCGATGATACCAGACAGTTGAAATTTTCACAGATGATGTATTTCTGTTGCCGCTATAACAACATATACTGAAAACAGAATAAAATAAATATTTAAGGGCGATCCCATACAACATTCCGTTAAGTTTACACCTCATTTGTATGCGGCGCCATACATACCAGGTGCAAACTAAACCCGGTCAGTTAAGATGGGAAGTGTTTGTACGGAATTTGACGCCTACTGTTGGCCCAGTGTTATATCATTCCTGCACCTAAAACCCCGGGTAAACGAGAAAAAGGGAGGGGAGAAGGGTAAAAGAGACAGATGCCGCACTTTATATCAGTACAAAAAGGGAAATATTTTTAACGGAAAAATGACAGGCGCCTTGGTCCATTAAGTACCCATAATTATTTTACAGAATATTCGCTATTCTACCAATACATTTTGGGACATCTATCACATGTCACAGTCGCTCAATCAACTATATTCAGATGACCGGCCGAAAAAGAATACCATCTACTCCTCAAAAATTTACATTGGATCTTGCTTTTTTATAGAATCGCCAGATGTATCTTAAGACATGTGACATGTTTAAATGACTAAATCTTGAAAAATCTCTCAATATATAAATAAAATAATATTTGATTCATCCGCGGAGTAGTAATTGAAATTAAGAAACCCTAGTATTAACGTCGACTTGAACCAGCATTTTTAAGTTTTAAACTGATATTTTTCTGCCCTTTTAATGTGTGGGCAAACATAATCAAAACGTAATCACCGTAAATA
The DNA here is from genome assembly GCA_905147355.2 of Apotomis turbidana. Lineage (NCBI taxonomy): Eukaryota > Metazoa > Arthropoda > Insecta > Lepidoptera > Tortricidae > Apotomis > Apotomis turbidana. The sequence goes on along the minus strand of LR990280.1, from coordinate 58,622,589 downwards.
AACTCATACATTTCGCTGCAGATTCAAAAATACATTAATTAATATAATTTCTCGATATGTAACCGAGCTAGTTATTACGTATTTAAGAGAATTGGACGCGAGGGGGATTTCCAGTCGCTGATGTCATTACGGTATTTCATTGCTACATTGAAAAGATATCCATTAAAGACTCATATGTTGCTACTACGTAATCCTCTCGTTAGTTGGATGGTATCAATGGAATTTGGCATAATACTTTCTGGACCCTAGGACACAAGGAGAACATAGGACGAAGCATCTCGGGCATACATGGCAGTGTCAACTGATATCGCACCGTTGATTTCTTGTCAGTTGCCATTGCGAGGCTCCCCTTTTTTGCTTAGCCACTATGTTGTGCCAATATAAAGAAGGAGGTGACGAAAATCTTGATAATTCTCATTCTCAAAATGCTTTTAGGATTCAGAATGTTAATCCTCAAAATAGAACTCCCGATCGATTTTTATACGTGTGTTTAAACAGTTTATATAATTATTAAAGATGTTGCACGTTAGTTTTAATAACTCCCGAAGCTCGATCATATTTAAGCAAAAACCGGCCAGCTTTTATGTTGCAATAATGTACAAACGTCCTATACGCGTCCTATATGCGTTGTATCCAATACATGCGCTGTTTGCAGAGTCAGCATGGAGGCCGAAGAGAGGCCCACGTCATTCTCGAATGTCCTAGTGTGGCCACATACCGGGCCAAACACCTCGGTTCTCCGAGGTCACTCCTAGGAGTCGTGGGCAACATCAGGGGACTGCTAGGCTTTCTGTTAGAGTTGTTTTGGCAACAGTAGTGCTAGCAACCCTTTACGCAAAGGCGCATTTTCGACGTCGAGTTGTGGGAAACCAGCCCGCGATAACCTAAGTAAGTACCTAGTCGTGTATAGTTGTGGCTTCATTATGCGAAAAGTATTTGGAATTCGTGGAATATATTAGCCCTCGGTGTATTCTGTTTGTTTACATTAATGATTTTCGATGACTTTAAATGTCAGTAACCTTACCATGTTTTGTAAGGGTGATGTTTACAGTGACAGTACTCGCTAGTGACTCCGTAAAGGATTTTGTATGGAGAATTGTAGTTCTACAAACTAGCCGCTAGGGGCGTTGTGTTATCCTCCGTACAAATCATTAACGCTGTCGCTAGCGAGTACGTTCACGTCAACTCATGCTAAGGTAAAGGGTACTGTAGGTGTTAGGGGCGCCTGTGTTATTTTCCATACAAATCGTTTACGCTGTCGCTAGTGAGTACGGTCACCTCAACTCGAAGTACGTAAGGGTACAGTTACCAAAGAGTTATACTCATTGCCAGTAATATAAATTAGTACCACTAAAATCCACAATATGGCGATACTCAAAGGGTGCTAACGGAACCCAATTGCTAAGTCTCCGCTGACTGTCCGTCTGTCACAGCACTGTATCTTTCCAATCGTACAGGTTGAGAAATTTTCGCATAATCTGTATTATTATGGCCGCTATAACAACAAATACTGAAATAAAAAAATCTAATCAAATCAAATTGATTTGTGTGAGGTTGTCCGATATTTATTTTATTTATTTATCAAAATAAAGACTAGGTCGATGCAGAGTCAGCCACCGGCTAAGCTTGCACCATAGATTGGAGCGGAGTTTTTTTTTTTTTTTCGAAATTTTCTCTTCGTCACTGCCTAGCGAAATTTTTGCATTTTAAAACAAAAATTTCTAAAATCGGTTGAGACCTCGCTGAGATCTGCGCATTGTTACAAAGTCCATTCGAGTCGATCCATAGGAGCTTCGCTCGCTTCGCTCGCTCCGCTCCAATAATGGGTGTTCAACAACAAGCGTATTTTTAGGGTTTTATTTTTATTTTTTTCCTTTCGGTTGAATGGTGATAGGCACTTAATATTTTCATAAAGTATGGCCACTATAACAACAAATACTGTAGAAAAAAACTTGTGCTCATCTCACGGGAACGCTAAATTTTTTCGGGATAAAAAGTAATAGCCCATGTGTTAATCCAGGGTGTCAGCTACCTTCATACCAATTTTTTTTCAAAATTGGTCCAGCCATTTGAGCGTGTAGAAGTAACAACATACACACTTTCGCTTATATAAGATAAGTGTGATATAAGGACGCTTATTGAGCCGGCGGTCCTGGGTTCGAATCCCGGCCAGCACCAATATTTGTGTTATGAACTCGAACACCCAGAGTACAAGCACTGCTTAGTTTTGGACTAGGTCGATTTGTGAAAGATCGTCCCTTAAGAGGCCTTATTCCTTTTAAAATGCTGATTGTTTAGACATTTTTCTCTATGATCAAACATGTTTCTTAACATATTATTGATGTTACTACCTAGAACAGGGCTATTGGGATTTATTGGTATATATTTGAAACCTACAGTTGGAACTTTTCATTGATAATTTTTGTTCGAAAAACTACTCGAAATTGACAAAATTCACGTGGAAAATTCGTTTTTTCCACTTATTTTCGACTGCACGCAATAAAAGCATGAAATAGCTACGTTACTACCTAGAACTCGGGAAAAAGTATTATTCACTTCAAAAAGTTGGTTGAAATTATCAATATATTCGTCATAATATGAAAAAAATAAATTTTAAAAATATTTATTTATTTACAACTTGTAGGTACGCCATCGCAAAATGACAGGAAAAGCTAATATTTCGCGTACATTATATATTTCCTGGTAGCACATTAACATTGAATTGTTTTCTAATTTAGTTTTAATATGTCAAGGTAGGTCTCGTGGGCGTCACTGCCCTAGATTTATTGAGGTAGACGGTATAGTTAAGAGTTCAACACAAAAGTTGACTCATATTGAATTTTATCATAAAACACTGACTGAAACTTAACGGTTTAAAACAAAACCGTTGTTAAAAAATCTGCCTCTCAAAATGCAGCTCCTATATTGGTTTGAACTTTGAAGTACCGCACAGACGGAAGCACTTATGTTTCTTATTAAAAAACGCTAAAAGTCGGCAGGTTTACGTTTTTTTCACGGGCAATAATTGAAATCACGCGACTGGATGAGATTCCCGGGGGACATGGCGCGGAGTCCTTATCCTTATCTAGTTTTTTTGTAATGCACGCTGATGGCTTGCGTTTGGTAAACATGTTTTTTATAACTACCTATATTGTATGAATTTCTATATTTGAATGAATCTTGTATAAAATCCACCCACTTACTGTATTATTCTTAGAGGACAATTGTGTCGCAGGTTGTTCTTGGGGCTTGCGCACCGCTACGACTCGCTACGAACGCGTGTCGAACAAAAACGGAAGACGGAACTGATGCGTGGTGCGTACTGATGTAGACTGTACATAGGCTAGCGCAGCTCACGACGCGTATCCAACGGGTTGTGGGCCAGTAATCAAGAGACATCGGAATATTGAGAGTGCCTGGTAGGGATTTCCATATCGATAAACGCAGTTATCGATGCTTTATCCCTATAGTGGTTACTCCAAGTTTTGTTTGTAATTACTTAAGAGGCCTTATTCCTTTTAAATTGCTGATTGTTTAGACATTTTTCTCCATGGTCAAACATGTTTCTTAACATATTATTGATGTTACTACCTAGAACAGGGCTATTGGGATGTATTGGTATATATTTGAAACCTACAGTTTGAATTTTTCATTGATAATTTTTGTTTCAAAAACTACTCGAAATTGACCAAATTCATGCGTAAAATTTGTTTTTTCAACTTATTTTCCAGTGCACGCAATAAAAACATGAAATAGCTACGTTACTACCTAGAACTCGGGGGAAAGTATTATTCACTTCAAAAAGTTGGTTGAAATTATCAATATATTTGTCATAAAATGAAAAAAATCAATTTTAAAAGGAATAAGGCCTCTTAAATTAAAAATTAAAAGCACCCCCGACAAAAGTATCTGATCATCATGAGACCCTCATTCAATGAGTGATATAAAAAAGGCTACTAAAATTGAACATAACAACAAAGTTTGGAGTTCTCAGCTTCAATATTGGCTGAGATCTAGTCACTTACTCCAATCAAAGCATATCTTGAAAACTACCCGGATAGGTCGAAGACGACAACTCTATTTAGGCATAAATAATTATCGTAGATTTCGGTTATTTTATGTATTTTCTTATATTTGTTTACATGTATACAGAAAGATAAATTCAAATAAATATTTTAGCATGCACATGACGTAAAGCTCTATCGATCTAGGTATATTAATTTTGATTCGTTAGAAATAAATAATGCGAAGCGGTGGTAGCCTAGTGGTTAGGGCATGCGACTTTCAATCCGGAGGTCGCGGGTTCGAACCCGGCCCGTACCAATGAGTTTTTCGGAACTTATGTACGGAATGTCATTTGATATTTACCTCTCGCTTTTCGGTGAAGGAAAACATCGTGAGGAAACCACCTAAGCCCAATAAGGCCTAGTTTCCCCTCTGGGTTGGAAGGTCAGATGGCAGTCGCTTTCGTAAAAACTAGTGCCTACGCCACATCTTGGGATTTAGGTAGCCGACCCCGATTGAGAATTCATTCTCAAAAAAATGGGACAAAGGCTAGGAGGATGATGATGAGAAATAAATAATGAAATGTTGTCAATTACAATTTCTGCGAAAACTAACACCATAACAGTTAAATACTAAATCTATTTACAAATTATGCATCTGGCGAGTTTATGGTTGAATTCGATATCTGACTATTTATTTTATGGCTTCATCCTTAGAAGGGCGTATGTACAATAAACTGCGAGTGTAGAACAAACTTTTTAGAATGAGTAACATTTTACAGACCACTAGTCTGCGCGAAAGCGGAGCTTTCCCTTCCTATTCTCATATCGACATCGCTCGACGATCAAAAGTGACGAGAAACCTTTAAGTATTAGTATCCGATGGCCGTTGGAGCAGAAATGTTCTTGAGTGGCGACCGCGGACCGGAAAACGAAGCGTGGGATCCCAAAAAGGCCCGACGGTTAAAATCGCGGATAGAAATAGAGTGAGGGCGGCGCAAGACCGATCGTTGCTTGTGGATAACTTTGGGGGAGGCCTTTGTCCAGCAGTGGACGTCTAGCTAGATATTATGATGATGATGATGAGTATCCTTATCGCCATATGAAATCTATCTGTAGCATCTCTATCCCAGGATTAAACCGCAATTGGTATAATTCCTTGCAAAGTTCATATAGGTAAACGTAAGTTGTGAACTCATCATTTTGTAAACCATTTTTCAACCACTTACACAGCTGAAATTAAGTTTAGTGGCAATGCAATATTAACTTGTACCTTTGAGCTGATCTGATGATGGAGTCCAATCGCAAATAGATGAAATTCTATGTATAATTTCTGTTTGCAGGAAGGAATATCCATTCCTATAAACAAAAACCAAAGATAGATTTTTTTTCGTACTCGTCGGTATTTTTCGTTAAAAAGTGATTATATATCAAAGTTACCCGGTTATGATATCTATCATTGATATCCACTAAATAATTAGGTACTGCTCAACCGGTAGGTACAAATCAAAATAAACTAGTTTACCTATAGACGAAACTAATGCACTAGCACATTTCTACGTCTAAACATAGATGTAAGAATGATAACACATTCCGGGATTCATTAATTTATCGAAACATACGCAAACTAGATAAATAGGTACACACAGTCAGACGTTACCGAATCATCTTTATACAACGTATCTATTTCAAAATGTCTGCCCCAATTTAAGACTCGAAATAGACTCGCTGCACACTTTCACAGGCGGCGGTAAAAGCGGTCGCCCTAGGAAATTACTTCCTCAAGAGGAAATCGAAAGTAATAGAAAACTGCAATTGCATTCAAGAGATTGCAATTTGCAGCGCCATCTTAAATTTGCTGGTGGCGTAATGTAGAACTAAGACAATTCAAGTGCATTGTATAATTAATATGCGACTGCAGCGCCAATCACAGGTGCACGCATAAGTTGGTAGCGCGTGGTTGCGTGTGATGACTTGATGAGATTAGTAGCGACATCTGTCGACGAGTTATAGGCAACTGTCACACTGACATTTGTTGAGTGTCAGGAAACTATTTACAAACACGAACGAAAATAAGTTTCTTGCAATGCTTATAATTATAACTTTTTTCAAGTACCTAGAAATCTTTCTCAAATAGTGAATAAATGGTAATGTTAGAAAGAAAAATTTAAATTAAGCCCGGCTAGAAATTTTCATAGAATTGTAGGATCAAAACCGACGTGGGTGTAATATAATGTAGGCTAAGCTAGTACCTATAACCTTATGTATTATTTAATTACAAGTAAACTGGTACAAAACTATTACATTATATATACAATCTTATTAAGCACTTTCTTTTTTATCATTTGATAATATCAAGAGATTGAAGAAAAACTATGATATTGATCAAGACGCCATCTAGGTACAACCTGTGTAACTTCGTTGCAATACAGTAATGTCATTAAGAAACTCGAACGCTCACCGTCGCAGCGATGGACAAGTAGTTCCGCTACTGGCCACTAGATGGCGCTAAAATAAAGACCAATCGTACTTGAACTATCTAAAGTTCTAAATAGTCACCTACCTTTGCCACCGCCAGCATCATGCACCTGAGGTTTTCCTGATCGCTGCATAGGCGCAGTTCCATAATTCATACTCGTACCATTGTAATCCGAGCTGATGGGCTCTTGCTTTATCCCGCTAGATGTCGCCGCTAGTTTCTCGGCGAGTAGTGGGTTGGCTGAGGCTATGTTGTATCTATTGTTGATGCTGGAGCCGGAACGGAGCAGTTGCTGGAGGCGTTGTTGGCCGTTGTTGGGGACGTTGACTTGGTTAGGTTGGTAGTAGGAGTTCTGGAGGTGGTTGCTTGCGCCGGGCGAAGAGATGTTGTTGTTCTCCTCTTGCTGGAAACACGGGAGGGGGTAATTAGTATTGTCAATAGTTTTTCATTTAATGATAATGTAAGGAATTGTTAACCCAAATTATCTCTAGTTCGTATTGTTTAAAGGATTGTATGAAATGTATTAAATGGCGCTGCCGTTGGTTCAGTTCAGACACATGACAGCAACGTTGCTACAACTTGCAGATTATTTTTGTTTTACAGGAGTCTCTTAAAACGTACTTTTTAGGTACATACCGTACATATGTTTTTGTAATACCATGGATAAATAATTAATATAGACTGCTTACGCCTATACAAACTTACGTTCCTAAGATCTATGGTATCCGGCGAAACCATCGCAACTTTTCTGGATCATTATACAAGTGCTACGGAACAAATACCTTGCTATGGTAACGTCGTCTACTACAGGTCAGCTTTAGCAGTCATATAGAATCAATGTTGGTTGCAAGTGGTTGTAAGAAGAAAGGATAGGAATGACATAAAACCCACCTTAATCTCAATAGGCGGTACAGCAGTAGCATTTGTCAAGTCCGTGAAAAACGTATCGAAGTTATCAAAAGCGGTCTCTCCCAGCTGCTTGAGTATGTCATCAGGGTCCGCCGCCTCCGTGACGTCCGGCTCCAGAGTCAGCCCCCCGACGATGTTCGATAGCTCCGCTTGCGACAACTCGCCGAGAGACGTAGCCATCTGCTGCAACTGGGCTGCCGCTTGCCCACTAGCCGCGGCTACCGCGTCCTGTAACGTTGCAGTTATGGAGGTTAGACCAGAGCTGGGTGAACAACGCTATTTATTGACGGGCGGTGTAAAACAAACAAAAATAGACACACCCATGTAGCACAGGCAGGCGTAAGAGCTTATATACATCCCTCATACGACTTATTTCAGCTGTGTAAGCTCTTTATGTGTGCTACTTGGGACATTTTTGACGTTTGTGGTGGGGTTGCCAATTTATTAAAATGCAGAGTTGTGAAAAAATAGCTTTGTCAGTCTATATCGGTATCGTAGAATCGTATTCTACAAGCTTCTATTTGTGTTATAAAAGTTTTAATTTTTACATTAGACCAAGTTTCAAAATAAAGCTTGTTAAATGAATTATGTTAAACATGTAAACTGAAATTAAAATTAGGCATAGCACACGCCTTTCGCATGGCAAGTAACTGTCGATAGATCACACTCACTTGCAGGCAATTTGAGAGGTCCACCATTCTACCCTCATTTTCCGCTGACCACCACTCATCTTCTATAAAGGGCATCGCCAAAGGCAACGACGCAGCATGCGTCCCCGCCACCTTGCGCCGCTATCGCACGCCAGATGGCGCTGTCCTTAACACAACACTGTCACTGAACCACTGAATGTTGTTGCACAGGCTCGCGCGGTTAACGTCATTTGTGGACGGAGTTTATCTCACTGCCTGTTTTCCCATCAGCTGCCTGCGAACATGGAGAGCGTAGGCTTTCACGTCTTTAAAAAATATCCACACCCAAAATAAATGCGAGGTTAGTAGTGTTATCTGTTTGATATCAAGTGCTGAGAGAAAGAGTAATAATACAGGTAATTGTAAGGGGTCTGTTGAAGCTATCAATTCATATGGTTTTCATATCAATAGTTGTTAGGAAGTAGAGGTTATGGCGACATATACACGAGGCAAAATTTGGCTGATTCAGTATAAAATTAGTTATAAAATAGTTACATAGTACGAGTAGATATCGAAGTAAAACATATTTTAGTTAATAGTCGGTAACACTACAGCATCACATTCATGGTTTACTTATGCTTATGCATGTCGTTATGAATAAAAATTCGACTGCAAGGTCCGTGCCCCGATATCGTCATTAATCGTATCATGATTGCTTCAATGTTATTTTCTGACATGAAATGAACCGCCTATAATTACTGCTTAGTACGAGCAATTATGGCACGACCGAGCATGAATTCAAGTTCTTTGTTTCATTTCATAACTCAGTGTGTGTAATTAAGCCTTAGTTGCTCATTCATGACATTCGATCTTTTTTGTCACTGGCAACAATTCATCAGTTGTCTAAATTATGCGCTTATTTAAATGAATGTCAAAATAATGAAATGACAATAATATAAACATAAACAACTGATGGTAAATTATCGATCGTAATTTTATAATTTACTATAACTACTTTGTTAGACTGTAGTGCGATACTATGTAAATTTCTTGGTGTAAGTCTTCCGAGACAATGGATCAACGAATCTACTTGTAGTTTTAATATAGAAATAGTATGAAAGTATAATAACAATCTTTTTAAAATATAGACCGAATGAATATACACTCACAGAAGTATAGCGGTTAGAATATGATAAGCCAAAAACAATTGCAATGTCGTGGCGAAAACAAAGTCGGCATAAAAATATATATAGTCGGCATTATATACATAATACGGCATGACATAATGGTGACACACTCAGGAGTTCATATTTTTATAATGAGTGACTTGTGACATGTAAGTACGTAAAAGCTATTTGAAATGATAAACAACAAAATTGATTGCAGTGTTATAAAATTAGTTGTGTACTTAGTAACTATATGAACTATATCTAATGGTTGTAGTTGAAATGGTTTTCAAGTGTTTCGAGTGGATAGATAACTAGATACCTCATTGCGTTATCCAATAGGGGAAAACAATCGATTCGCGAGTATAGATATGCTTGGCTCCCAAAGAGGCAGAGCTCCGTCGAGGACTTAGAAATCTAAAATTAATATATTAGGTTGATTAAAAGTTGGTGCTTATTATGAAATGGAATAACTTTAACAAGTACCTACTTTATTATTAAGGAAATACTAGAAAAACTCTCAAACCCTTGCAATGTGTGTGCATTGCGTTGCGTTGAAGAAGAAGTGATAGTTAACACGGACCCCCTAATTTTTGCAATATCAACTATTATGATAAAGAGTAAAGCTACGTTGCTCTCCACTAGGTACCCACCAATTAATTAATATTGCAATATTTATTGGGGATAACTATACAACCAGCGCAGGCAAATGCTAGACTCAAAGTGAGAATAAAAATCCTATGACTATTTCCATTATTATCGTTTGTTTAATATGCTTGTATCCAATATTAACTTCATTCCAATCAAACTTTATGCACAAGTACAGCTATTAGGAAATCAAATCAGATATTTATCCCAAAACGAAAAGTTACCAAACCCTTGATATTTCATACAAATCTGTTAAAGTAATGAAACCCTATTCTGCTTTATCCAACATGTGATTGTGATCGTGTTTGTTTGTTATCAATGCGCCGAGTTCACCTGGCGAGGTTCCGAAGTTGAACAAGAGCGCGCATGCGCCGCACCATGCGCTTGCGCCGTCTGTGGACAAAAGAGAAGCGTCGCGGTCATTTAAAATTATTTTTAAAATTTAGAACAAGCGGAAAGATATTTTTTTTGGATTTTGTGGTGTTTGTTTCAAAAGTTTCCGGAGCGTATCTGCTATTTTATTTTGTTTTCATCATTACTAAGACTTTTGTTTTTGTATGTGACTGTTAATTATATTTGATTAATATTAATGTAAAATCTACAAAATTAAAATAAATAAGTTGATGCTAATATGTGCCTAGGAATAATCATTGAAATAATTCCTAAACGAAAAGACCAACTTATAGCAAGGTAAAGATATACACTACTCAACAAAAACTTAAAAAATTAATCAACATCGCAACAATCGTAACATTAACGCAATACATTGAGAATTAGAAAAAAAACAATGCACGGAAGGCTAGCAACACTCTACCAAGAAGCCACAGACAAAAAATGCGAACAATGAACGCTCTTTCACTATAATTGGCATTAAAAAAAGTAAACGACTTTTGTTTTCTAAACGCTTCCTATTCGTACTGCACTTTCTTCGTTGCCAGTGCGTTTATAGTGTTGAATAGTGACATTTGAAATTGGAATGTGTGGCTTGTTTAATTTTTTAGAAGTTTCGATTGTTTTATACTTTAGGTGTTTTTGTTTTCTGAGGATACTATATACTATGTGATAAATTAAAATAAAATATATAACGGGTTTACTCACGCTGTAGAAGTGTAATATTGCTCGACATGTTTCGAATCGGGTCGCGAATCGTCATCAGGAGAGCCAGTCTGTCACAGACGGACACGACAGTCTGTGCACCAGTAAACCCGTTTCATGTGTATTTAAATATGTCTGAGATTCACGGGAGTATTCTAGATAATAAAATTCTGTGGCTAACTTGAATTAAGTAGTAAAAATTGAAATCGGAGACTGGCCGTGATATAACGTTGCCACTTAATACTAAATGTTAATGCAACTGCATTATTCGTTGAATTTAAATATGGTTATTAAAATGCATGAAAATATTCTAATCAGCTAATCACTTATTATTATTACTAAGTCACTCAAAATAAAATTTAGTTGTCAGATGTCATAAACAATTCAACGATTTTCCACTTGACAGTAGATGGCGATGTTAAACAATAAAGCGCCATCTGTTATTCGATAGAGTAACCATTCCGAAGACCATTTTTCCTTGCGCCGCAATGCTATTATAGTTGATTTATAGACTTTAGTACGATGAGTTGAGCCTTGATTTAACTTCCTACTGCACGGCAAAGACCTTGCGCACGCGATGACGCCTCAGTTATACAATATTAGAAATTACACCACTTGTGTTCTATCGATTGATTATCCACTTTATCAATTTGTGTTAAGATTAATTTTAGGTTGTGCGGGATATAAATAAAGTTGGTTATGTTTTATTTTTAACTTTGTTTGTTTTGATTTATTATTAAGATCTTGGAGATGCAATTATTAGATAGACGATATAGTAGTTTCTTTATCATTTAAATAAATAATGTTTCCTATTATTTATAAATAATTAAAGACGTTTTAACTAGGTACTTAACCATTTACAAACCAAATAATATTATTATTAATAAATAAAAATGCTTTGCAGTAATTAGACGTTACTTACTTAACTTCGTAAACAATTTATAAATGTGGCTCGAGGAAGAACCTTCAACATTCTATCACGAGATCACTATGGTCATTATATCAATAAAAAGTGCACTTAGACAACCATTTGCCTTTAATATTTATTTTTATTTACATTATTATAATTAATTTGGTTGTTAAACTTTTTATTGTGCAAGTACGAAACTAAACGCATAATTGATGTTCCCTTACACGCTGACAAATAAAAAATAATAATTGAGACATTCTTATTAATTTAATTTATTTTTATTAATTATCATAGATACCAATAGTGCTTTAAATACTATGAACAGAACACGTTTTAATTACACACAATATTTTGAGTTGATGTAATGATGCGCGCTTTAATGTACACTCACTCACTTACTCAATCCCTGAAATAAGTAGTCCGTGTAAAGGAACGTAAAAGTAATGTTTGTTTTTATTTGACGTTTGTTTGACGGAAAACCTTTATTGATTTTTGCGAGTCAACCGGTGCGTGATACTTATCTTTGTAAAATTGTGGAATACGCGTTATTTTGAAGATATATAATGTTAGAAGACGATAATTCTGACTATAGTGATCCAGAGCCACAACCGGGCTCAAGTGGTATGCGTGGTTCTAAAACCGAAGTAAACGATCCCGACGAAGGATCTGAAGACGGTAACTCTACTACCGACTCAGAGATAAGTGCTTATAGCCACAAATTCCGACCCCTGAAAGCGCTGTACTCTGACCGAATTGTACTGCCCGTGCCGAACGCTCCTATTTATGAAAATTTACACCAGTTTGAAGCGGCTATGAAACAGCACGGAGAAATATTAGCTGTCGGTATGGGAGAGCAAGTTCAGGAAAGGGAGCGCCTTAAAGCTGAACGTAAAATGGCTTACGTAAAAGCAATAGAGGACGTGAATAAGCGGCGTTTTGCAAATTACGAAGGTAAGTTTTGAGGTTATGTTTTGGTTCGAGTCCGCGCGCATGCGTACTCGGACAGCGTCACTGTCAGTGCTTAATATCTGTAGCGATCTCTCCGCTTCGCACTTTAGTCTCTCTGTGTTCAGGTGTACGATTTAAGTATATGAGATTGTATTGGCTTGACAATAAACACTTGATAAACGGTCAATATAGCAGACAGAGTCAGTATGCAGCCAATGTGCAACGCACATATGAAGCGTCGATTAAAACCAGCTATGTATGACCATGGAGAGAGGTTAGTCAGTGGACAGACTGTAGAGAGAGAACGGGGAGAAAATGAAAGGAAACAAGCATATGTAGATGCAATTGAAGAGATAAATATGCAGCGTTGGAAAATAACAAAGGTACTTTATTTATTTCTTGATAGTATGTATTTTATAACCCGGCTCTTATCATGTGTGATACATACTTAATATATATTTTATCAATATAAGCCAGATCTAGAATTGCTAGAGTGAAGATAAGATGTCGGTGACATGAAATTTAAACCATATACTTAAGTCTACTGTCCCTTAAGCTTAAGTTGTGAAAAAATTAAACTTCTATATTAATGTGAAAAAAAGATACCGCTATTTATTTAAGGGAATCAAAATGATAGGGTACTTCCCGATTATCTAGAACAATGAAATTTGGCAAATAATATTGTCACATACTACAAATACTTTTGTAATAAAGTCATATTTGGAGAACTCAGTTGCTTTAAGTTTGCACCTTGTATGTGGCGCCTTACATTTCAGGTGCAAACTTAATTCAACCAGGCCAATTAAAATGGGATGAGTAAAAATTTGTATGGGACCCTCGGTGCGCGAGTCAGACTCGTACTTGGCCGGTTTTTTTATTATTATTTTATGTAACTACTCATCAAATGTTACTGGTTTCCAAAATAAAGATTGTTGGTAACTAGCTACCTACCAATAATCTTACTAAAAAAATTACAATGTTTGCTTTATTGGTCGCTGATAAGAATAAGAACAACATTGTTGTCCTTAAAAATACTATGTACTATATTTCAATTTTTGTGAAGGCAACTTAATATCAATAATTATTTCTGACCAGTCCTGCCTATGGTACAGGTTTTTACTTGTACACTCAACCAATATGATTCCTAGACCATTTTGTACCTTGTCACGATAAACGTCAATATGAAAGCCACTTAAAATCTCATGATATGATATGTCATTGTGACAAGGTTCTATAGGGGCCTAGAAATCAAATTGGTTGACAGTACACTGGGTGGTCCAAAGTTAATTCTTTATCATAGTAAGTACTTTCCTTGTGCACTTTTCTCACCTCTTAGTCATGATATTATTTAATTATTAAGTTGTGTGGCAGAATAACAGCATCGGTGGCCAAGAGGCATATACTACACTGTATCTAGGATGCAATTTCCCTAGGTTTCAGTCTATGGCTGACGAACCTGCAAGTCTTTTTTTTTATTATCAATTATGTAAACATGACTACAACATAGTATATAGTTTTAATTTCATGCTATTTTTAGGCTACGTTTCTGTCATGTGAAATAAAAGACCTATTTATTGATGATGATGATGATGCTATCCTGTTATCCCTCATCAGGGACATAGGGCTCTCAGAAGGATTTTCCATTGCCGCCGATCCTGCGCTGCTTCCTCGAGTTTCTTCCAGTCGACGCCGCCTCTTTGTTGACTGTGCGTCTCCAAGTGGTGCGAGGACGACCGAGTCTTCTTCTACCGGACACTTGCCACGTCAGACCTTGTTTGGAAAGATGGTTGTCAGGTCTTCGCAGTACGTGACCTATCCAGCGCCACTTCCGAAGAAGTATCTCTTTATTACAGATTCCAAATTCCATCCTAAATCCGATCACTGCTGATGAGGTTGACTGGATAAGACAATAATCAACATAAATACGTCTCCTATTTAACTAATAGTTGATAGTTAGGCAATAATGAGATGACTTTAAAGTAGGTACTTAGGTACGGTATTAATTATTTGCCGAATAATAAATCCGAAAATGCTTATTGAATTAAAAAAATTGCATATTCAAATTTGGCAGTTGTTACGCATTGTACACATGATCCAAAATCGGTAAAACTCCAGAATTTTAAAACATGTCACAGATAATGTTTGTCAGGACAATAATCGAGAGACAATTTTCTGTACTTCCTTCAATTTTCGCGAACGAGAACTAGTCCAAGTAAGTATATGAAAACGAAATTCGGTAGATTTTTTTCTGTGTCTTGTTGCCACCTGCCTAGGCGCCATTTTAAGATGTCAAAATAATATTTGAAAACAGAATTAAAAAAAAATATATATGGAGAGATCGGGAGGAAAATTAAGCTTTTACCTCGGTTCAATGCCACATAATCGTAACTTCGATTTTCGCGACATGATCAGTAAAAATGGTACTTTGGTCACGAAGTCAGGTAAAAATTCGTAAGCAAATTTTCTGTTCCGTTTTGTTTTGAAGGAAAAGTTACGATTTTCGCGTAGGTCAGTAGAAAGGCTCCTTTATAGGTCACGCATGTCAGGTCGCCGGGGACCGGGCAATGCACGCAACGCCGACCATCGACCTCCGGCCACCCAGGCGTCCAGCTTAGGCATAGATCATAGGTACTCTGCTATCTTGATTCTGATTGTGCGAACTTTACAGGTGGCTGATATCTTTGTCCGATTTTCGCTAATTGTTTCGAAATGTTTGAAATTTGTGAGCATTTCTCAAAAAATTCTACAAAATTAAGACGTCATTGAAAGTTGAATATATTTTTTTCCCATTTTGTTACCAATTATTTTAATAATTTTATAACAATGCTATGGCTGTGTTTGATAGTTAAGGTTCTGTTATGCTTATACTTTTTTAATTTTATAACAATATATGAAAATCGCAAAGAAAATTGGTAACAAAATAGGAAAAAAAAAATATTGAATTTTAATAGAGAAATACTCTTGTAATTATTTACGTTCTCAACCCCCATTGTGGAAGTCGAAAAACTGAATTGTAAAAAACTCACGAGATTTCATAAGAGTCAGTTGAGAAATGCTACCTTTAGGCGAGAACAGCCGGAAATCGTTACGCCTAGAGGTGTGCCGTTCTCGTGAACGTATCCCGATTTGTATGAGGAATGTTCTCGAGAACGTTCTTCCCCATTTAAAAGTCTTTTAAATATTTTCTGATTAGGCTCTTGTCCTATTTTTTTCGGCATACTATTGACCAGGTATGGGACTCGTTTTCTAACGGTTCTGTTCTGTCCCCATAGTAATAGTTGACCCTTGGTGAGCGTTTTCCAAAAAGGAAACAGAAACCCTTCCAAATACGACGTTTTTGGGTGCTTCTTTCACAGAATCTATATCATTTTCAATCTGAAGAATAAAAATAAAGTGTCCTAATTTTGTCCGTTTCGTTATGTCACGTTTGAATGTGAACATGTTTTTGCGCGAGCGTAACGTAGTGGAAACTAGAATTGGAATAGAAAATTTGGGATACTTTTTAGGGTTCCGTACCCAAAGGGTAAAAACGGGACCCTATTACTAAGACTTCGCTATCCGTCCGTCGGTCCGTCCGTCTGTCACCAGGCTGTATCTCAAGAACGGTGATAGCTAGACAGTTGAAATTTTCACAGATGATGTATTTCTATTGCCGCTATAACAACATATACTAAAAATAAAATAAAATAAATATTTAAGGGGGGCTCCCATACAACAAACTTGTTATAGATTATGGTACGGAACCCTTCATGCGCGAGTCGGACTCGCACTTGCCCATTTTTTTTAATCGTTTCATTGAAATGCAATCGATTCTGAGTAAAAACGTCCAGTTCTGGAAGAAACTACGGGTTTTTTTAGAAAACGCACTGGTACCAATATGCCATGCATAAAGACTGCCCTGCTTTGTCCTACCCATTTGTCGATTTAATGGAGCAAACTATCGAACTGTCCGGCGGACCGAGAGGGACGCTGCTATCCGTTAGAATGAGACTAGTATATTACTATCTCATTCTAACAGATAGCAGCATCCCTCTCGATCGTCTGTTACCTCGATAATACGTCGCGGTAGTGCACAGCTCTCATTATGCAACAGCCGGGCACCAGGTCACGGGTATGCTAATGCGACGCCATTGTTATGTTTATGCACCCGTCATTGACGCGGTGACGTCATCAATCTGGTCTCATCTTATGTCGCGTGCGATCCTCGACAGATGGCGCTGATATATGTAGATTTCGTGTCGCTTTGTGAAATAAGCTGTAACTCGTATAAAACTTTTATTCATGTTGTTTCAATGAATATTATTTTGCGGACAAAAATAACCTGTAACTGTATGTATGATGTAAATTTATTGTTATACGATACCGCTCGAAGCTTTGTTTGAAAAGAAGCGAACCCTTTCTGTATTCATTTAACAAGTTGTTTTAACAAAGTCAGCACTGCAATTTTCAGTGTTCATAAGTTTCATGACTTCCCCGTAGCATCACTCCTAAACTGACGAGGATGTAACAATAAGCATAGTACTTTAGCATCACTACATAGTATACAACAAAGTCGGTTCCTGGTGTCTGTCTGTCCCTATGTATACTTAGATTTAAAAATAATACGCAACGGATTTTGATGCGGCTTTTTTATAGATAGAGTGATTTCAAGAGGAACGTTTATAATGTATAATTCATGCATAGTATGTTTAGTATCAGCATTGCACCCGTGCGAAGCCGGGGCGGGTCGCTAGTGTTATATAAAAACAAAAAATCTACAAGTAAAAAACGAGATACAGGCATCCAATATAAAAAATAAAGCAAGAAATTCATACACTTCCTCAACGGGTAATTTGCTAAAGTTCGCGGCCTTTACCTTTGCCCTGCATCCGTACGGCATAAACAAATTATAGACGTATCCATGTCTATGCTTTGATACACCTGTACCCTACAATGAGTTTACAGTGACCGTACCCGCTAGCGACCCCGTAAACGATTTGTATGGAGAATTGTAGTTCTACAAACTAGCCGCTAGGGGCGTTGTGTTATCCTCCGTACAAATCATTAACGTTGTCGCTAGCGAGTACGTTCACGTCAACTCGTGCTAAGGTAAAGGGTACTGTACTAAAGCGTGACGACTTGAAATAAAACTATACGTAATTATTTATCGATAAGGCTTTTTTTAATTGAATGGCGATGAAGTTCTGGCTAAGTCACATGTGTGTGAAAGTCAATAGAAACCGAAAGATAGTATGAATGTATTTTCCTCTCTGTAAAACTCTTGATTTTGAGTGAAAAATAGGAATAATAAAATAACTCAATATAAGTATATGTTTTTTAAAAGGCCAGAAACTTTTACAGCCACTATGACGTCACACGGAACTGCTCTTTAGAATTTCTTAAGTTCGTGACTTATTATTTTTAGTTTCTAGTGTTTTTTCTTGTTACCGTATAAATTTTAATGGTAATATTATCCATTATTATCCCTTTTCATTCTTTATCACATTCACATTCACTTCGTCACATATTCTATTATTTATTATTTAATTAAAAAGGTATTTTTCAAATGTAACTCCACGTCTTTTGGTTTGTGCTCTCATTATCATTATATTTATAAGTTATAACGATATCTTTTGTTTACCATAAACAATATTCAGCTCAGTTAGATAACCCGGTCTAACCATAGAGGTCGGAACCGGGAAAGTGTGCAGCTGGCTTTGTGCAACTCTATAATTGTCTATTCCTTTACAATTAACGTTATTTGTGCACCATTGTTCCCTTTATGGGTGTTCCATTTTTAAATTAGAAATGGCAGTTTATAAAACATGATTTTGCTTTTAAGTGATAGGACAGTATCTACTCGTACGTAAGTTAACTTCAATGCTATCTAAGATACATTGGAGAGTCCTTTCCTAACTAGGTTAGATTTTCTCAAGATATTAGTGGTTGGATATTGAAACCAAGTTTAATACCTGCATCTACTACGCGATATTTTTGGGAGCTGTATTATAACGTGCGAGAAGTTTTTATTTATTTTCTAGTATAGTGCTCTTCGTTGTTTTAGGCACTTAAGTACCTAACTGTTTTACTAGTCTTGTTTCCTGACGGTTGGAGACTTGTGGATGATAAATTAAAATAAGATACTTTTACGTTACTCTAAACCGTAAGTGGGATTTTCTGCCCTTGGGGAATCTTCCTATAAAATATAAGCACAAACTACTGCGTTCTGGGACGTTCAAAAATGAAGTACCTATGTAATGTAATGTACTATTATTTATTAGCCAAGTTCAAAACATGGTCTTGACTGACCAACACAAATTGATTGGTTGTTTTCCCGAAAACCCGACAACGCAAACATACTCGTTTGTCATTTCACATTACCTATCACCCTGCTAGTGTTTCCTAACGCACTAGTGCCGAAACTGATATGTTGCCCTGACGTATAGTGATTGTTATACCTCAATCTCTGACTGATGCGTTGTCGGGTAACTCAATACCTACTGATGGGCACACGTTTGGCACACCGTATTGAATAAATAAATTATAATAAATAAATATTAACGGACCATCTTACACAAATCGACCTAGTCCCAAACTAAGCAAAGCTTGTACAATGGCTACTTGACGACGATATACATAATATATAAATACATATATAGATAGCATCCATGACCCAGGAATAAATATTCGAGTTCATCACACAAATATTTGCCCCGGCCGGGATCCGAACCCGGGACCGCCGGCTCAGTAGGCAGGTCTCTACAAACTGCGCCAACCTCATCGTCGTGAAGGTTCATACAACGGCAGAAATGTGATAATTTAATCATTCTCTCCAAATTTTGTATGGAAAATATGTATTATCAAACGGCTCCCGCCCGTCTAGCACAACCTCGATTCGCGACTCTTGTCGCGCGACATAGCATCGCCCGCTCTCTCACAGTACAGCGAAGAAAGAGATAGGTAATTTCTCGCGCGAGATAGAGTCGCGTGTCACAGTTAGATAGAGGCCACTTATTCTGCCGTGTTACGGTAAAAGGTCGTATCTTTATACGGATGTCATAGTAAGATACGTCCTTTTACCGTAGCATGGCAGTATTGGTATTAATGGTGGCTCTGCAATTTTTCGTCAGACGTATTGTTGCATGATCTACCGCTCGTGCTGTCTCGCTCACCCCGGCGTATCGCTTATAACATCTATATATATGTCTTGACGACGCGGTCGGCTCGGTTTGTAGAGACCTGCCTACTGAGCCGGCGGTCCCGCGTTCGAATCCCGCCCAGGGCAAATATTTGTATGTATGTATGTATGTAAACACTTTATTGTAAACAAAAACAGAAATACATTAAAACAAAAGAAATACATGTACAAAGGCGAACTTATCCCTTTAAGGGATCTCTTCCAGTTAACCTTTTAGTTTGTGTGATGATCTCGAATATTAGTGCTTGGGTCATGGTTGTTCTATGTATTTAAGTATATATTTATCTATATAAGTATGTATATCGTCACCTAGTGTCCATAACATACCTAAGCCTTCTTGAGCTTAATTTGGGACTAGATCGATTTATGTGAGGTTGTCTGATATTTATTTATTTACTTATACACATAGGGTCGGACTTAGATGGCTATAGGGCCCCTTAGCACTTGGCATTTGGAGCCCCCTCCCCTAACTCAAAATGCTTTTCACAAGTTAAATAGTGTAGTATTTTAAGTGATAAATAAGGAGAACATAAGTATGGTGCAAGTCCTGAGGCCCTTAGACTGGCTGCCTTGTGGACCTTAGGGGTAAATACGACGTATACACACGTTTAACGCATGGGAATTTCTTTAAGCACCATCTATCGAGTGATAAGGACACGCATCGAATGGGATTAGCCGCGGTTCACTACGATTTCGCGTCCGAATGTATTGTTGCATAACCGCCTGCGGCTCGTGCCATCTCGCTCGCCCTGGAGCATCGGCCATTCACCCCGGGAAGCTATGGGATGAATGGCACATAAAACACCCAAAATACCATATCACATGAACTGACACACTATAAAAAAAACACGTTTTATGATAATTAATTGAATCATCATAATTAATTGAATAAAGCTGAGGACCGGGTATGGTGGCGCGAACTGGGGAAGGCCTATGTCCAGCAGTGGACGACTCCGGGCTGATGATGATGATGATGATGATGATGAATGAATTGAATCAGGCGTTACTTTGCGGAAATCCATACTAATTTAAATAATAATATTGCTTGGCTAATCCGCGATATAATAACGTGCCAGTTAATTTCTGCTAACCCGTTATACTTATTTGTATATTTTTTCATTACATACATGCATTTAATGGCAAGATAAGAATATGATTTTATTTGCGTTTTTTTTATCGTGGTGGGAGGGCGCGACCATTAAATGCATGTATGCATGAAAAAATACGCAAATAAATATAGCGGGTTAGCACAGATTAACTGGCACGTTATTTTATCGCGGATTAGCAAAGCAGTATTATTAATTTAATTACTTAATTGTATTATCGTGAAATCTAATATGTGAACATTAAAAACAATGTCGAAAATTGGTGTACAACAACAACAAAATTGAGGAAATAATGGAAGCAATTGACCCTCACCGCTAACAGGCGGAACTTATAAATAAGTGCTAAATTTTCCTTATTCCCAAATTGTTTGTAGGTATAATCAGAAGAAGATAGCCTCCTTTTCGGCAATCTTACTATAAACTGCATACCCTAAAACTACCCAACTATAGTCCAATCATCCAACTATGGTCGAAAACAGAACTCGTAAATTTTTATCAAAATCGATATTCTATCAGTGATTTTATACGTTTTTTTATACTCGCAGACTTTAATCTGTCAATTATAATTTCACAGACAAAATCACAATAACGCACTTTTTAATCCTGTAACAAAATTCTATACTCTATGGTACCCGCTACAGAACTTTAATATTCATAAGACATCTCTCCACACAACTCTAATAATTTCAAAAAGAGAACATAAGCTTATTTGATGCTCACTGATTGGTTGAAATTACTTGTCACAAAAATTCACCAATCACGAGGCACGCACCATGGCCATCTCGATCATGTTTTTTAGGGTTCCGTACCTCAAAAGGAAAAAACGGAACCCTTATAGGATCACTTTGTTGTCCGTCTGTCCGTCCGTCCGTCCGTCTGTCAAGACCCTTTTTCTCAGGAACGCGTGGAGGTATGAAGCTGAAATTTATATCAATTACTCAGGTCTACTGTCAATCTAAGCCAACGCAATCAAAAGATACAGCCGTTTATGCCGCAAATTTTCGACACTTGCAAGGGAATCAAAACCTACAGGGTGCTTCCCGTGAACTCAGAATCTTGAAATTTGGTACGAAGCAACGTCTTATAGCATAGATAAAGGAAAAATTACGAAAACCATAATTTTTTTTTTTAATACCTAACTTTGCACCTAATTTATATGGGGCGCTATACATACCAGGTGCAAACTTAACTTAACCACTTAGGGATGGAAAGTGTTTGTACGGAAACCTCGGTGCGCGAGTCCGACTCGCACTTGGCCGGTTTTTTTTTAATAGGTCAGTTTTAGTTGAACGAAAAAGGTTACATGAAAAATGAAAAATCATATTGGAGAATGACGATTAAAGTAAAAAAATATTTTCTGAGTTTTGCTGTGTAAAAAGTATTGTATGCAATAGTTACACAATTAGGTCTTAAAGTCTCGTACCTTACATAGGCCACTCGGCAAGCCTCGTGACCTAAACGCGGTACTCGACTTTAAGAACCTCCATTGTGCAACGATTGCATAAAATACTATTATGTAAGTTTGTTTAATTAGGTTGAGGTCATATTGACGAGTAATTTTCGGATTAAATTGGACCATAGGTATGGACTGGACAATAGTTGGTTAGTTTAACGGTATTTAGTTAGAGTGTACCCAAAAGCAAAGTCAGAGTGACAAGACCTTCCTACTCGTCGGATAAGGTAAATGCCCCAATATACTATACTATACAAGCAATTTCAATCGGGGCACTATACTCGATCAGAAAATAGTATTTTATGCAACAGTTGTATAAGAGGGGGCAAAAAACGCGAGTGGCATGGGTTACGATGTGAGCGTAGCGAACATCGTAAGAAAGATGCCACGAGCGTTTTTTGACCTACTTATACAACGTTGCATACAATACTTTTTCTACGACTCGACATTTCATAAATAAAATGCAAATAAACAACAAAGAAAATAATGACATGTTCCCGCTCGGAATCAACAAAATTAAAAAAAAAATAGTCTCTGATAAACTTTTTTTTTATTGACGTCCACCTGTCAAAAAAATATGAACTTATACATAAAGGTATACGTCCACTATACTAAACACCTGTCAAAAAAATATGAACTTATACATAAAGGTAAATAAGTTGGCAGCAATGCCTTAGTACAATAAGTCTTTTTTTAAATTGCAAATTGTGTGAATGCAGCTGTTTATCTTGTAATCTGTGGTACTAAGTGATGCTTTTTTGGCGACGTTAATAACATCGTTTAGCAGTGTTTTTTTGGGCAATAGAGTATAAACTTTTACAGACTTTCATAATTTATGTCTTAATATTAGAGTTAGTAACTACACTCGGGTGCAAAGAAATCGGACCACCCCAGCATTTTTAACAATTTTCCAATTTCTGTAAAAACTGTAAGGGTGACCATAACATATTATATACCATATGAATGGTAAGCTTTTCCTCTATAAATTCATCTGATTTCCGAAGGTGTGCGGCCAATACGTTCAGATTTTCAGGGCTTAGAACGTTACCGCCCTAAAAATGCGTACTGGAGTAAAACTTTTGCCTAAGGGGAAAACTGTGGTTCTAAGGAAATGGAGGCAAAATTAAAACAAATTTCAGCAATTTAATATCGTGTATTGCCTCCTCTAGCCCTACGACAGGCAGTCATACGGTTTTTCATCGACCTTATTAATTTTCTTACGGTATCTTGAGGGATGCCCGCCCATTCTTCTTCGATCGCATACCTAAGCTCCAATAAAGTTTCAGGGGCGGGATCTCTGGCTCAGATTCTTCTTTTCAGCTCGTCCCAAATGTGCTCGATCGGGTTCAGGTCAGAACTTCGTGCTGGCCACTCCATAACGCTGATGCCCACCTCCTCCAGGTAGTCCGTAGTGGTCTGGGCTGTATGCGGCCGTGCGTTATCTTGCATGAGGATGAAGTCATCGCCGATAAAACCCTTAAATGGAACCACATGATCAGCCAGGATTTTCTCTACGTATCGAGGAGCAGTCAAACCGCCCGCATTTCGCCTTGTACCTGGCCCTGTGATGAACACAATGTCCGTCTTCGCTTCCAGAGAAATGCCAGCCCAGATCATGATTGACCCGCCACCATAGGCAACACGTTCCTCGATGCACCATTGAGAAAACCGCTCCCCAGGCCTCCGGTAAACTCGTGCTCGTCCATCATTACCGAACAAAGTTATCCTGCACTCGTCGGAGAAAAGTACGGACCTCCATTGCTGAAGGGTCCAATCTTCATGTTCGCGAGCGAAGACACGTCGTGCACCGCGGTGTCCTGGGGTAAGTTTTGGGCCATTGGCAGCCCTGTGAGCTGTCAATTCCTTCTCCTTCAGTCTTCTTCTGACAGTCCATCGGCTGATAGACACATTCCGGGTCTCTCGGAGCTTCTGCTGAAGCTGAACAGCATTCAATCTACGATTTCGTAGCGAGGAAACAGCGATAAAACGGTCATCTCTCTCTGAAGTACTGCGAGTTCTGCCTGTTCCGGGTCTTCTGGAGAACGTCTGATCTTTGCGGAACCTCTGGTACACACGTTGAACTGATGACTTCGATAGGTTCAGTTGTCGAGCCACTTCACGTTGACTAAGCCCACTCTGCAACAGGGCAACTGCTTGGGCGGCTTCATTTGGGGTAGTATCCATGTTTCTTCAGTTTTTCAGGGTCGAGTCGATGAGAGCAGTGTTCAGGAAGACGTATCAATTACAAATGATGCATAAACAATGATAATTACTGGTTTTATGCCTAATGGTACGTGGCCAATTAGTGCATGCGTTAACGAGGCAGTTGGAGGGGGGTGATTTCCACGCCCACATTTTGCACAATATCCATTCCCGCCCTTGAGTATTGGTGTCATTTGATAGGGCAGAAAATTATCTATCACGTGGTATTTAAATTGTTACGGTCGAGCTTACAGTTTTAATAGAAAATGGAAAACTGATAAAAATGCTGGGTGGTCCGATTTCTTTGCACCCGAGTGTATATAAATGACAGAAAAAAGTACTGGTGTCGAAAAACAATCATTTCAATGCTAATCCCGAGCCGACTTAACATAGCTAAGAGCTTATCGACAAGGTTTTCGATAAATAAAACCTGCATTCAAATCGATCAATGCTTTCGATTAATAAGATCATCCGTTTAGGTGCTACGATGCCACAAGCAGACACAGACACACACACACACACACACACACACGTTTTTGTCAGGGGTTGAAAAGCAGCTTCACTGACCAGTAGTAAACTTACTCATGTCATTAATTCGATGACGGCGTTTGTAGTGCCGGCTACATAGCCGGCGGTCCCGGGTTCGAATCCCGGCCAGGGCAAATATTTGTGTGATGAACTCGATATCTGTGCTGGGGTCATGGTTGTTCTATTATTTAAGTATATATTTATCTGTATGAGTGTAAATCGTCGTCTAGTACCCAGAACACGAGCCTTCTTGGGCTTAATTTGGGACTAGATCGATTTGTGTGACGTTGTCTGATATTTATTTATTTATTTCGTCAGACGTTGCTAGTTACTTAAAATCAAATTGGTCTACTTTTTTACTAGGCTATTTGTCTGATATTTATTTATTATTTATTAATTTATTGTGAAATTTTTGTAAATTGATGGAAATCGATTGAGTGAATCGACAAATTTATAACCTGTAGGCAGAACAATAAAACGAATTAACTACTAATCTGCTTTGCCCGATGGTTGACTGGTAGACAACCTCACACAAATCGATCTAGTCTCAAATTAAGCTCAAGAAGGCTTGTGCTATGGGTACTAGACGACGACATACTTATATAGGTAAATATACACTTAAATACATAGAAAAACCATGACCCGAAGCACAAATATTCGAGTTCATCATACAAATATTTGCCCTGGCCGGGATTCGAACCCGGGACCGTGAGTAGGCAGGTGCTCTACAATCTGCGCTAACCGCGTCGTCAATAGCAATAAAAACGTACACATTTCATAGTGTTACTGCATTTCTCTTTTGTAATAACTAAGGTGCGTGTTATTATCGTGCATCGGAGCAACGACACTTAAGTACTTTTACTAACAACTTTTCATTGATTTAAACGCCATCTATGTTTCTATTTGCGAATCGGATTTCTGTGGAAATTTATGTTGTATTTTGTCACTGAAAATTTGAATGAATCAGGATAGTAAATTATTAAGTTATTAATTCCATAAAAAAAAAATGAATTGGTCTAGAAAATCTAGTATACGTTACCATACTAGTGACATTAACGTTATACCATATTCTCTTATCAAAAGGACTATCAGAAATGGTACCTCCACGTAATATAACATTTTTACTAAACTATGTAAGAACAAAAGCATTTTCCTCCCCATACACAAACATAGCCCGCAAACTATACGCGCGAACTACGACTTGACAAAAGATGTTACCAACGAAAAAAAAAAACGAAAAAAACGCACGTTTGTCTATGACATTTTCTTCCTCACGAAAACGGAACGCGTTCGGATAAACGTTACGCGCGAAACGTGCGGAAGTGACGCAACCATTCTGGGCATCTGTGTAAACAAGCTTTTCTGAATGGCACGGCGCGTTCGACGACCCCGCCGCGGTCACCGCCCGGCTAGTGAAAGTAATTCGCTAGCCGGCCATGCCTCCCTGGTAGCTGCATAGATTTATACTTGTTGCTATTTTTAATACTAGAGAGTTCTAGTTTGAGCTGTTGCTAAGCCAGAGCCTGCGTTCTATGCTCGCCTGGTACCATCGAAATTAGTTGCGTTATCGCTAAAAAAAGGTGGTTTAGAGCAAAATATACTTACTTATTACAATTTTGAATAGATTAGAACTCTCTAGGTTCTAGTTAGTAATGGTTTTGCTACAGAGGTACCAGGCGAACATGAATAACGTAGGGTACGTTATTCATGTTCGCCTGGTACCTTCCATTTTGGTACGTGGTGGTTTATCAGTCAATAACTTATGATTTGGAGATCTCTAGATTTTTTATTACAACTTATATTTCACAGTCACTAACACATTCTGCAAGTCATTTTCTCTTGATCAATAAAACGATTATACTCGATTTAGTGAAGGAATCGCTTCGTCATATGTATGTTTTTGAAAGCGGGTGTCGTTCGTTAGTTTCGAGAATACTGTCTTTCTCCCAGTAACTATAGATTTTGAGCCTTCATTGTCTAAGATGTTTAAGAATCTTAATGCCTTCATATTTCTTAATCGGCTTTTAGATAAGTACGAATAATAGAAAATAATAATAATAGAAGCTATGGTAACGACTACGTTATTGTTTCCTATTTCTGAATTAATCTTTTTGAACGTTTTATTTAGTTGTGCTAAATGAAGTTGCTTCTTTTGAAATTTCACGATTCAAGTTTAAAGGATATACTACTTATCCGAAAGTAACTACGAAATAATAGGACGAAAGAAAATTACAGATTGCCCATTTTTCGCCGATGACAGAAAGCCAAATTTTACTTAAACCGAAGTTGAGTAATAGTCTTATTAATATGATGTGAAAGTCAGCTTGGTTTTCCTTCATAAGCCATAGTTTGTGACAATGAAAGACTTTTTATTAAAACAAGGTTCAATGTGTTGAAGCGGTCAGACGCTAGTAAGTTCTTAGTTCTTATGTATGCGTTACTTAGCACGATAAAGACCTCTAACGGACTTTGCGATATCGACCGTGTAAACAATGACGAATAAATTAAAAATAGGGTAGGTTATCTTCGGGTCTCACGCGTGTTGTCTGCGGCTTTCAGAGGAGTCAATGGAACTTGATTACGACATCTGAAGCCTTAAAATAGAAGGGTGGCCTAGTGACACACCCACTACTACGAATCGCAACGCTAACTTGGTACCTTTAGTTTTTGTAATTTGCCATTGCGACTAGGGCTCCCCTTTTTGCTTGCCATCAGGCGAAGTGGAGCCAATATGTTGTGCCGTTATAAAAAAAAAAACAACTTGAAGGATAAAGCTGACGCTACATTGGAAAGGGGTTGCTTTTATATTTCTCTGAGTCAGAACTCGGTCAGACTGCATTTACTCAAATCTAAATAACCCTTCTTGCAGATATTTAGGCTTATTTCACAATTTTTTGCAAACATGATCATAGAACGAAATCATGGGAAGATAAAGATGAATGAAAATTATATAGGTACTATTGCAAAATGAGTATCGGAAATATTGCAGCGAAATAAGCCTGAGCATAATTATAATTTTTGGCAGATATTTATTTTTAGTAAAGGGAAAAAGTAATGTTGCCATTTATTTTTCCTACCTAAAACAAAGCGAGATACGAGGTTTTGAAGAGAAGTGACAGAAATTTTAGTGAGTTTTGGTTGTCACCGACCGGGCGATTTAATATGCTGTTTTTCGTTTGATTTGAAAATATGTATATACATTTCCTACCAGATGTGTCCGCTATTCAAATTTTGTCTACAGCCGATAGATATAACCTTAAATGAACTATGGTTGTGCGCGGGCGTGACGCCTGTTTGTACAGATGCGATCACTATGTCACGGCAGAAATAGGCTCTGGGTGCATTGCCTCCTAGCCATTACATCAAGGTTTAATGTTCTTTTCTCAACGTGCGCGGAATTATTGTAATTCCGTGTATGATCAATCAAACATCGGTTACTTATGTAAATTTAAAATGCAGTGAATATAGTTTACATTTGGCGAATTAAAGGCGATGCAAGCTCCACCCCAGTAATTCGTCGCGAATTGCACAATACTTACCGATGTTTGGGGGTAACATACCTCAAACATGTATTTTCTTGCGAGAACTTGACTTTGTTGTAGAGGTTTTCATAGGTTCCACTATAACACCCATGTACAGTCGCGGTATGTAGTAATACGCCACTTTTGGATCTTATCACCACCGCCTTCCACTGGACCGGTAATAAAGGTGAAAAGTGACGAGTCTTTTCATTCCTCGACTAGTGTAGTACACCAATATTGTTAAAAGGGATCTCTATTCTAATCGATTTAGATGTGTTCCGGCAATACTCATATTGGAGCCGCTATAATACTGTTAGATTTCAATAACACAACCACTGACTACGCGATACTGCAGAGCGAATTGTACATGCGGTCACTTTCCTTACAGCCCCCGTGAGACCAGAAAGGAGGGAGGGCCGTAACGTGTTGACCAGGGAGGAAGCCATCGAGGGCCCGCTGGCTGCCATTCGTCGTGCAATGAAAGAAGATCTGAGGGTCAAGGTAACGCTTGATATTTCTGCTCTCCCAATAAGACCTGCTACGGGGCTAACGGTTTTGCAGCTACCTTCGCCGCCAGAAAAAGTCCTCAAGCCATAATTGGGAGTTCCAAAAGATTTGCTGACTTTGGAAACACTATGTCATGACAGTACCGATGAATAGGTTAAGCTGATGCCAAATTATCTTCCGCAGCCTTTATTATCCGTGCTTGGACATGTCCACTCCATTTATTATGTCTGGTGCTTCATTTTAGTCTGCATCCAATCTGTAACTGATATTGTTCCATGTTATAGATGGCCTATATGGGTGTGCACCTCTGCTTCCCTCGTAACTGTCTTGGATTTGAGCTTTGTTCGTGACATCAAATGTATTATCTAGAAATTTCTAGTACGTTCTAGAAGCGTCCTTTTGTTTCTATTTGGGAGCCGCATCCGTCATCGTTGCGATGCGTTTCCGTGTTGGCGGTTGGCCAGATGCACAAAGGAAAACGACGCACAGATTATGACTCCCAAACGCACTGAACCAACTTTAGTAAGCCCTCGATATAGCTCAAGGGACGAACATTCGGCATCAGCGATTCTCCCGGAGTTGCAAGCGTCTATGTTGTAGTTGATATCAGCTACGTGTAAATTAGAATAAAATTTTGTGTTGTCTCTTCCGAGAACGAGGCATAATTAATCTAATCTTCCGTTGTGTTGCATTTGCTCACTTTGTAGCTTGTCCAAACGTTTATATGATCTAATTGTACATTTGGTACAATATCTTATATGATTATTTATAGGGATTAAGCGTTTTTGGACCCAACATTTACTGTATACTATCATATCGGTTTAAGTAAGTTCTGATAATGACTTAAAAAAATGTTATGTTAGCTGTTAAGCTGTGTGTCTACTCCACCGTATTATCTTAATATTAACTCAATACTGTGTCTACGTTTTTGAATCGCAGTCGTCGTCTTGTTCAACAGGAGACAGAGTCACTAGGATTTATAATAGTCTTTATAGCTCTAGGATTATTCTATTTGTCAACACATGACTCAGTGTAGGAAGGGCCTTGTACTAACACATAAACAGCTTTTCTAAATGCAGCCCCATCGTCCTTAATGTGATATAAATAAAATCGATATTCGTGAAATCAAGGGCTTAATACAAGTGACACGTGAAGGTACGATAAGCATATAATTGCGATGGATGTAGCATCTATGTGAAACATTACAAAGTAGAATTTGGGCTATTTGTATATTTTAGTATGGTTGGAAACAAATTAGCCTACCGCAATTCTATTGTTGCGGCTGCTTGTTTTTTATTATCTGATTAACAGGGTTGGGTTTTGGCTAAACGCGTTTACACATTTTGTGGCGTAAGGGCCTATCACGATTAGTAAGGTGAGCAAAACAATTTAAAAATAACACGTAGCACTTCTTACATTATGTTACCTTGGTTGGTATTTGCGTGTAATATTTGATACATAGGTTATTGAGGATAGCGTGTGTGTGATGATTATGAATTATATTTAGGTAAAACTTTAAGGCATCTTTTGCTCTGATATTTTGCGACATACGAAAGGCTTTCCCAACATGGATACATACTTGGGCGGTGAATTAGTAAATGTCCCAAATCGCATATTTACACAAACACCTGCGTCCTGGGGCATTGAGGAATGCACCGCCTGCGCCCTAAGGTATGTATTGTATACGTCCTAGCTAATTGACAAAGATTTCTAGTTACATCGGTGTATTTTGTATGGAAGATACATATTTTTATCATCAGTCACCATATTTTTGAAACAAAATACTAACCCTCCATTTCACTTTTAACAAGTAGAAAGTAGTTAAGCAAATTTTTCTATCCAAATATTCATTTACATCAACACAGTCACAGTCGACATTTGGCGCCATTTAAAAAAAAAGCGTTTTTTTACCATTTCACATCCAGTGTAAATTGGAAGCTGCAAATATGGTAATAATTGTAAGTACACTAATAAAACATAACTTTAAAAAAAAACATTGGGATCTTATTCTTGGATTCCATGAATCTTTTTTTATTTGTATGATTATTTTGCTGCTCGAAAACCAATCCATTAAAAATTCCCAACAGTAGGTATTTAGTTTTTTGGATATCGTTATTAGTAGTACTTCCGTTCTCCCTACAGAAGATGGTTGTGATATAGAATTAAAAAAAAAGCAATCCGGCCAGTAAATATTTTATTCGATATCGTTAGTTTACCATTGTTGCGATATAATTTTCTTTTTAATTGTATAGATAACTGATAAATAAATAAAATGTAGTCAATTCGCCCTCATGCCAGCACTTGTATCTGTTTGAATGGTTGATTACAAATGTTTTTCGACCTTGCGGCTTCCTTGTTTACGTTTACATTTGTGCTCGACATGCCGTTTGCCGCGGCTTCGCGTGTTTTTATTTTTGGAGGCAAAGCGAGAACATTAAGATTTTTTTTTCTTGAAAAACTATTTTTTGTTTTTGTAATACAATACAAATACTCTTTATTTTACACCTCAAACATCAAGGAAAATAATACAAGATGGAGATAAATTTGTTGGTAAATGTTTTTAATAAGAGACACTGTTATTAAAATGTACTTTGTTCAATAAATACGGATGGATACCAATATTTTTGATGATAAACGATAAAAAATCCTTCGTTCTAAGATGTAATAATAATAAATAAGGACGAATTTGTTTTGAATTTTGAAAAAAAAAAAAAAAAGAATTTCATTCGATCTACACTGCATATATAATTTATTAGTATTCGTAAAGAATATACGTGATTTTGAATATTCAGTCCAATTTCGTTTTTGTGTTATGAAATCAATGTAATGTCTGTTTTGGTTTTTCAATAGTTTTCCGACACTTTTTTTCAATATTGCCTATTTGATAGAAAGTATAAAAATGTATTTATTCATCCCACGGGAACATTATTCGGGATAAAAAGCAGCCTATGTGTTACGTGTAATCCAGGGTGTCAGCTACCTTCGAACCGAAACTTATCAAAATTGGTCCGTTAGAGCGTGAAGAAGTAACAAACATACAAACACACCGACAAACTTTCGCCTTTATAATATTAGTGAAATCCGTAGATAGGAAATCCATGGTTGTATGGACATACGAACAAACGCCACAAACTTATATATATAATTAGATAGACACAGCCCTGCTAAGTACCACCTTGAATTCTAATTTGTTAACATTATTGCCGAGCTATGCAATGACATCATGTGTTTGTATGTTTGTTTTTAATCGTATACTCATATTTTATATAACATTTTATAATCATTTCGTATTTTCCTTTCATTTTCTAGTTTCCTGAGAGATGAAATTAGGATTTATTAGGTGACTTTTTAATTATGAGAACGTGGTGTTTTTCATTATTATAAAATTACCTCGACGTTTCGAATTTGATGTGGACTCGAAATATCACATATAATATCACATTGTCTGACTGGATGGGACTCCCTTATGTGAAAATCGTGTATGTTTAATCAATAAATCAATATACGGTGTTTCTTCAATTTAATTTAAAGTACCTAAATAGATGTATTCACTGATGTAAGACAAGATATGTCAAAAATAATGTTACTATTTTGATACCGGGTTTTAATGAATTTATGTGTCAAAACGATGAGATAATATGATATTTGTAAGAAAAATAACGTATCTCTTCGTTACGGTCAAATGGCTTCCTTTTGTTGACTAATTTTAAAATAGCAGATGGGTTAGTGTGAATTATGATAGCTTACTGCAGATGCCGGGCAACCCCTTTTCACGGCTAAGGCATGTATAGTGCTTTTCTCAAACATGTACCTACATTGAAATAAAAAATACACCTCTCGAAAGAATATGATTCAGTTGTCTAGCCCGATCATAAACACAGGCGCCATGTTAAAAAAAATACTTCCCGGCCATGACCTCGAAGTTTGTATGAAATTCCTGTACAGTTCTCTCGAGTTGTTCCGCCCGAGACGTGATACTTCGAAGCCTGTTATATATGCCTGTTATGACGACATTTTCATTGCATGTTTGAGAAAATTATACTTGATGGTCAGTATCGATTCATTTATTATGATATAATATAGTCCGACGTACAAAACGGTGTTTATGTATAAAATAGTAAAATCGAAATGCTCAATGAAACGTAAAATTGGGTTTAATCCAAATTCCTTATCTCAAAATAAAATAAAGAGCCGCTGTAAAAATAAATTAGTAAAATATTCCGCTACCTCCTTGAACTTAGCATTGTTTCACCTTAGCATTGGATCACGTTGTTTTAGGAGACCTCACGTCACTCACGTGTAGGTATTTTTATACAGTGAACGAACTAAGAAAAAAATCTAGCCAACTTTTTATCGGTTTCGTTAAAAATAAATCTTCATTTGTACTTACGAAATTCTGGCGAAAAAAATACGAGTGAGGTTGTGAGGACGAGGGAGGATCATCATAAATGATCATTGTACTAAGCGCCATCGTAGATGATCATTGTCATCATATCGCGACGTACCTAATTGTTAAGTAAAGATACCAATATATATGGAAAACAACTAATTTGTGTTTTAGGCCGTGATAGAGTCAGTTGAAATCCATTTCAAATTTGCTTTTGGAATTTAAAAACATCGTTTAATTTGCGTCGGCACCTTTGCAGTCTCATATTTTAAAGTCCCAGCGGAAAAGGGTGCGTCTGCACTGAGCCGACCAATCACAAAAGTGAAGCGAATCTGAGATACAGATTTCAACTCAGGTGATTGGTCGAGTTCGCATGTCTCCGCTCCGCTCCGTTTTAGTGGAAACGCACCCTAAAGCCCTTTGTTGAGGTAACCATATACATACTAAGATTTTTGTTACCTTATAAGGTGACATTATCAAGTTAAGGTAAACAGTACATCGTATCGTACATATAGTGATATTTCGGGCTATCACCAGTAACGGCGAATTTAGTTCTTTATTACAAAGCATTATAGATTCGTCTTTAATAATGCTTATCTATGACTTTGTATGTGTGTTTTCTCAAAAATGTGTAGCGATAGCAGCGAAATTGCAAACACACAATCTGGTTTTGTAATTAAGTCTGTCTATCTCACTCGTCTGACTACCTACCCATATAAGTCAACGTAGCTGTACTGAGCACCTATTTCTAATGTCGTACAAAGCGAAAATCAATAAATAAGAGTGGGTTTAAAAATATTCGGCAGCGAAGGCCAATGAGACAAACACTGTCGTGGCGGTACTTGCACGTGTGGGTACGGACAGCAGAAAAATGGCGCCGGGAAAATCAGGCTTTCGTCGAAATCGAATCTCCTTTGGATCTTCGCAAAAACCGGCTGAGGATTGTATTTTATTTATTATTAGTGTATGTTGAGGAACGTGCGGTGGCCAAAATGCGCCAATCAAAGTACAAAGCACTAGTAGGCATTAAGGTGCGCGCCGAAAAGTATCCCAAGTAGCACATAGGCTACATACGCACTTACAGCCTCTATACAGCTTAAATTAGAGTTATAACACAAAATAGATAGGTGCATAAATAATTTTTAAGTCTTAGTTTTTAATTTTTACTTTAAGGTTTTATTTAAGCCTTCCTATGCTATTAAAAAAATATAGTTTTTAGATTTTTATAAGTTATGTAGTATGTGACAAAATTTCATAGTTCTAGGTCATCGGGAGGTACAGAAACCAATCTACATACAAGCGCGCTGGAGCAAACGCACACATAGACATTGCTCACGGACACGATTTCTCGGACCAGTTCAGACCAGTGCGAGCGCGAGTGCCATCCGCTTGACGTGTCCGTGAGCAATATCTATGTGTGCGTTTGCTCCTGCGCGCTTGTATGTAGATTGATTTCTGTACCTATCTGTTTTGTGGTTATAATGACTGGATAAGCTTTTACACCAGTTTGCTACTTGGGAAGCTAGTACTACGTTTTTCGGAATTTATATCCAACAAAATTAATGTACGTGTACGTATGTAAACTCTTTATTGTACATCAATTATATGTATATAACACAGGCATTAAAACCTTAGCACAAATGAGAGAGAATAACTAACATTTCTAGAAGATAAATTATATAATTACTAGCGTCCCGCCCCGGTTTCGCACGGGTGCAATGCTGATAAATTATGCATGTTATATATATATATAAAACTTCCTCTTGCATGACTCTATCGACTAAAAAAACCGCATCAAAATCCGTTGCGTAGTTTTAAAGATCTAAGCATACATAGGGACAGACAGACAGGAAGCATTTTATACTATGTAGCGATTACAGACGCATCTGATCAGGTAAACATCATACAAAGGCAAACGTATCCTTGTAAGGGATTTCTTTCAGTTCACCTTACACAAATGAAAGAGAATAATTAACATTTCTAGAACATAAATTATATAATTATTACCTACAGAGCATATGATCAGGTAAACATTATTTTACTTTTTTTCCTAACCGTACCGCAGCAACCTTGCCTTCGAGTCGGCTATCTCACGGCCATTGCGTGGCCAGACGCAGAAGGCAGCAACTAACTTTTCCACCACTAGAACGTTACGGCCTTATTCGTCACGCGCCTGCACGTTAACCCTTGTACTTGCTAGCATTTCCTCGTTTCGTAGTTCGGTTCACCTTGGCGGTAACATGCACCTCAATAAGGCAACTTGATTGGACTATGTTTTAATCAGCTTTTTTTTTAATTACGGCTTTAGGGTAGGGTTGCCATCTCTAAATTCGCCGAACTCTTGAGCTTAAAAAACCCGGACATTTGGCGTAAATTGCACTTTTTTCCCGGACATGTCCGAAAAGTATATTATTAAAAACAATGGCGATTTTTTCATTCATATAAAAAGCGTCCTTTTTGAAAACTCCCCGGACGGCCCCCCGAAAGGACTCCAAACTAGAACAAATCTGGGGAAACCCGGACGAATGGCAATCTTACTTTAGGGTTGCATCAACCACATTCGATAGGACAATTACCGTTAAAAACGACGACAGCTGTCATCCCTATACATCATAAAACATTCGATTCCTTATGCCGGGACCACACGCTTGCGAAGTACAGGACGCAGTTATATGTTAGAGTGAGCACGACGTAGTTCTGTCTCACTCTAACATATGCTACATACTGAAGGCTTGTCAAGCATGTGGCCCCGGCATTATACTATGATTATCATAGACAAGCTGCGGTAATACCGATCAGAAGGGCTGCTCCTCTAAATCGACCGTTGTATAGTGCCGGCTCTCTCGATCTCCTGTCAGAGTATATTCGGGTGACCGGAACGGCACTATACGACGAATTTTGAACATCGAAGTAACCCTTCAGCGCACAACAGTGCACCGGTATTTTGCTTTTGATCAGTGCGCTGTCGTAGCCAATCGTAGCTATGTACACCCATCAGTCCGTCTGGCCAACTCTCCCAAGATTCCATGATTAATTACGTCGCTTAAACGGCTATCATGATACAATACAATACAGTGTAGGCTATGTCTCAAGGCTTTTGTGAAAATAAAATAAAAGAAGTACCATCTGTAGTTTTTTTTTAATGGTGGCGTGGCGACGCGATATACCGACGCATGAGATTGGCTACGATCGCCATGGTGTACCATAAAACGGTCCGTAGTGGGCCGCTCTTGCCTATACTTCATCACTTTTATTTCACTTGACTGTACTTATTCTTAACTCGAGGTCGCGAATCCAAAACAATGATCGAAGCCTTACAACGAGCTCCAGAATTTTATTTATAAAAAAACCTTCTCATCGTCGCCATTGTAATTCAAACCGTCAACCGGCAATACATAAGGTTGAGTTTCGCGGGAAAGATCAGTCCGTATTGTTAATTTGGGAGGTTTTTAAAACCATTCGAATGTAGGCGACCTTGTTGTAGTATTTTTAAGCTCCAAAGGCCCTCGCTGATACTAGATTCGTTGGCGGTTACGCTGTCTTTATACTGGAAGCGATATTCGGGGTTAACAGCTTGGTGTACTGGCGGCAGAACAATCGGTGTAATTAAACTGATACAAATAAACAAGGAAATCAGGAGTCTAAAAGTGCCCTATGTCCGTATATATATATATCGATTATTTATTGATTTTTGAGCTTAAGCCGCAAGTAGTAATTTTAACGTAAATAGAGCATATCGCGTAGGTATACAAATAATGGTTAAATATCAGATATATGTTATTAGAATTGTCGTATATGAATACTTTGTTTTGTCCAATGAAATTTAAATAAATAAATTAAATTAAATAATATACAATAGTAACAAATATTTGCGAAGCGTGGTCGTTTAAGAAAATGAATTCAGAGGTTTCAATCTGTGGCCCTAGTGAAAAGGAGTATAAGAGGGATTTTGACTAGAAACAAAAGGTCATAAGTCATAGTTCCATTGTGAGACTTAAGCCCCTTTCCTCCTAGGTTACATCTTACTGTTATTTTAGTATTTAGTTAAGTTTAAATGCAGTCGATACGTGGATTTGCCTTGATGTCTACTATTTCCTCGAAAATGTGCTTTTTCTATTTATTTGAATCATATCGTATTTTTATAGTGTTATCTAGAAGTGCTTATTAATATTTTAACCTACATGTCATAAGTATTGAACCATACTTTTAAATTATACCTATTAATATTTAAACTTTTGTAAACAGACACCACCAATATTTATCTACATAGGGACTAAGTATTCAAATTCGTAGGTATGAAAAGGAGCAAAAATAATAGGTACAGTCGAGTTCATTTACATCTACACACTTACGAGAACAAATGAACACGATTTTATGCTCCTGACAATAGGGTCGTGTTCAGATATTTTTGCTCTCGTAAGCGTGTAAATGTTCATACTCGACTGTACGTGTGGAAATTATAATCATAGCGTAGTTTAAAATTTGAATAGGTACCTATTTAATTTGCTCCTGACTATTGTAACTTACAATCTATCTACATACCTTTCAGCAGCCCGATGAGGTTCATCAAAATGGGTACAGTAAAATGAATAACAATGAGAAACAGGATGAAAAAGATGACACATAAAACATATGGCATTGAGTTCATTAAAACCATTCAGAAGTACAAAATCGCTTAGCATAATAAAACATTTCTTTAACACAAGAATTGTGACCTTAAACTTATTAAAATGTCACGTTTAATATTAAGTTGGCGGTTGACATTGTGGCGGTACAGAAAATGTAACTTCTCAATCGTTGTTCTTCAGACGGTATCGGGTATCTTTATATTTGCATATCGTGTCTGTTGTCTATAAATAGTTATAAGTATTTTAATCTTATGACCTTGATCGTAGGTTACCAAGGTCATAAGATCGAGGTTGAACAATTCCTGCGTAAAAGACAAAATTCGCAAAAGTTTGCTACTCGCGTGGCGGGCAGAAAGGCATTTACATTTCTTTATAAAAAAATAGAATGGTCATGGATAATAGAGTGTGAGTACAAACTTTTTCTCGTGGATGTCCGTCTTTGTCCCTTGGTGAAAAATAAACTTACATTTGAAACTGGTCCTTTATTTTTCTAATGTTGGCACGGCCGTATTAAGCGCGCCATAACTGAAACAAGAAAAAAATAATATAAATATATATTGATCTACTTATATCATATTGCTTATATTAGTCGTTTAATGTAAAGTTTTTGTTTTCCAATAAACAGTATCGTCGGTCTCTTGGCAAGGAGAAAAAGGAGAGACCAGCAGTTAATTTACCCAAAAAAAAAATGTTATCCAGTAAAAGTTGCCAAATTAATTTTCCTTGATAAAGTTAGAATTGATATAGGTACAAAGTTGACCTAAGGTCCAAACCTTACATGTGCCAAACGTGAAATCATAAAAAAAACTTACGATGTAATTTTGCCGATTCTCCTTATTAGGCGCAACCGCAATAACCTATTCTAAAACGCCGTAACGTCCTATGAAATCTAAAGGCGGTTAATACGTTTGCTCTATGGGCGGATAGCAATGCGTTTGGCCTCGGCTAGAGCATAGACAAAGCGGCGAGGTCAGGAGCGCAGCCTTGCGCGCGCTTCCGTCTGTCTGCCGTTGTGCGTGAGCGTGCGCCGGCGACGCCGGACGCGTTCTTCGCGCTATACCCTAGCGGCACTACTCGCGAGGTTGACCGAAGGGTTCCCGCAGCTCAACACTATCATATTCGCCCAACCTCGGCCAATCGCGAGGAGTGTGGAGCCGCAAATACATCGTCACTTCCGCGGAGTTCTGCCCGCGCAATAGGCTAGGTACTTAACCCATCTTTGAAATATATATCGTCGGGGATAGTGCAATACCGCGTAAATAACAGCTGTCGATAAAGTTCTTATTTCAATAAAATACTTAGCATTTGTTTGAATATTGATTCGTATCTACACTTGTTACTTAAGCGGTATTGCACTATCCCCGACGATATGAAATGGTTAATAGTGATCTTACTAGCTCTAAAAAAATGTATTATATTCTTGTGAGAGCTAGAAAGCTAAATTTTATTAAATTGATACAAAATTCATGACTAGACAAAAACACCGTCCGCCATTTTCACTTTTTGCTTATCTGTGGCGTGACGTAGAATACCGAGTAAATAAACGGAAGTACTATGACCGATGTTCGAAATTAGACCGTCGTAAAATGTCGTCCTGCTTACTCATATATACTTTGACAGGAGATCGAGAGGGACGGCACTGTTCGGAGTCTTCGGAGTAGCCCTACAGTTTTCTTTACGGGACCAGTGACGTCACTATCATGAGCGAAAATGGCGGACGGCGTTTTAAGCATTTCAAAATACGGAATGAAAACCATACTTTCAAATTATTATTTTTCAGTCATCTGCTTTTATGAACCGAGAAATGTGTTTAGGATTCCTATTCAAAATGCTAAACGAAGTAAACATTAGTTTAATACAATTTAACACGAGTCAACTAGCCTATTTAGCGCGAGATATTTATCTATCTCATTCCGTGCAGTACTGTTAGATAGTGACAGGTGACGCTATGCCGCGCGACAAGATTCGCGTAGCAGTTGTGGTAGGCGCGCAGGCCGTTGGCTACGTAGCTTAAGTAGAGATATGCCGTTCTCGAGATCGTTTCCCGACTTGTCTGGGGAGAGAATGTTCTCGAGAATATTCCCATACAAAATGAGGGAAGCTTCTGGAAATTCTCAGATCACTGCTTAGCTCTCGTGGTAAAGCGGCCTTTACTAAGTGTCTTTACACGAGAATACTGATAGTTATCACTGTATTATCTTTATTGTTAATCTAATTATTATATATGCCGACATAAATACATATAAAGGGCGTACTCTCAGCGAAAACTGAACGATATTCCATCATAGTATTAAAGCAAGAACTTTTGTTTTAAAAAAATCATTAAAATCACAGTGATTTTGTCTTGGATTGTATGCGTGATTTTAATATAATGAGATATAGGACTTATTTGAGCAAATGAAAATTTCGTATTTGAGAAATCGTTAGTGATTGTCTCTGTACCCAAACCTCCGAAATGACATAAATCAAAGGCTAAACAACGACACATTGTTTTCTCTAAACCTCAGAGAAACCTTTACATTAACAGCCCTGAGGCCGTTCATTTAAAATCGTGAAGTTGCCAAGGCGACGCGGAAACTCAACTTAATGGAACTTACAACGGTTTGCATACATGGTATATGGTTAATTAAATAAGATTTTGAAGAAATCTATGAATCCAACGCTTTCAATTGCAGCAGGCCGAAAACTCGCTCGACTTCTCAGCGATTTAGATGCGTAGCACAGCCCATTAACACGCTCAACTTTAGAAAATGAAAATTAAAACATACTTCTCACTTTTGCTGTACTGGAGCCCCACTCAGATATTTATTTTGACGACGTGGTTGGCGCAGTGGTTAAGCAACTGCCTACTGAGCCGACGGTCCCGGGTTCGAATCCCGGCAAGGGCAAATATTTGTGTGATGAACACGAATGTTTGTGCCTGGGTCATGGATGTTCTATGTATTTAAGTATTTATTTATATATATAAGTTTGTATATCGTCGCCTAGTACCCATAACACAAGCCTTCTTGAGCTTAATTTGGGACTACCTAGGTTGATTTTGTGTGAGGTTGTATTTATTTTTATCTTTATATTCTGTTTTTATTATTTGTTGTTAGAGCGGCAACAGAAATACATAATCTGTGAAACTTTCAACTGTCTAGCTATCACGGTCCATGAGATACAGCCTGGTGACACACAGACCGACAGTGGTGTTTTAGTAATAGGGTC
Source organism: Apotomis turbidana (assembly GCA_905147355.2). Lineage (NCBI taxonomy): Eukaryota > Metazoa > Arthropoda > Insecta > Lepidoptera > Tortricidae > Apotomis > Apotomis turbidana. Next base: position 58,581,082 of record LR990280.1, on the reverse strand, counting down.
CTGTTTTTACCATTTAGGTTCGGAACCCTAAAGAAACGCATTACCATCAATAACTAAGGTCATTTCATAATTAAATTTTTATTCGACCGACCGACGCGACGCGACGCGCCACTTGCGGGTGACTATGGCTACGAAGGCGAAGAATTTATAGCGCGCGAATAGAAGCGCAAAACAGATCCAAGCATATGGTGCACTTCGCAGGCTATTATCACGAGCACGACTCTCATTGCGCAGACCCCGTCTTACACGGATCGATCTTTCTCGCGCCTTCGTAACAACGTTAGCATTGACAGTTCATTGGGTAATGGACAAAGCAATCGAATCGGCGTCCTTAGCTGCGCGCGCGACGGCGGCGTGCACTGAAAATTGCATATCAGGAAACGCACGCGTCGACATTGAGGCGAGGCCGGGACGGTTGTTGCGAGAGGGAGCCACGGCTCATCACACAAATTGTTTTTTTTTAGGAAATCCCAAGTGTTTTTTTTTATGTCAAAAACGATTCGTTGGTAAGAGGCTTGTTGGACTAATCAATGACGTCATTATAATCAGTAACCAAAATACGTTATGTATAATTTATTAATTATACTTATTTTTTTTATGTAAAATAGCGAAATATTAAATTAACTGGTATACATATTTTGACGTTCATTTGCACTCGCTGTTTATCGCAGATAATGACATAAAAAAAACAAGCATAAATCAAAGAGTAAAAAATATAATAAAATAGGACATGGATGAAATTAGCATCGTAAATTTATACTTGCCTATATTGTGTCATTGTTATGACAAATTAGCACGTAATATTTTTGGTACATCCTATGCTGTGTAAGTTAAGGGCTCTGAAGTTAGCCTCATCTCGTTCCCCTAGTCGAACTACCTTAATAGCTTAAACGTTGCTACGGCGCTAACAGTAGCTTACTTCACTAATGCAAACTAAACTGGGATGCCTGATTGCCATACAAATGTATGTGTACAGTCGCCATCAGATCCAATCAGATTTTAGAATCGGTATCAAAAGTAGCTGATAATTTTAGTACGCAATTTGACGCAAGCTAGTAGTCAAACTTTCAACTATTATCAATGCTTTCCGTGTGTATAAAAAAATCTGTATTAATTTTTATTCAGTGCATAAACATTACGTGCTTGCTTTATCATAATATTGTGAACGACATTTTTTTTATAATATATACGCCTGGTCAGGTAAATTGCGTAAAAAAAGAATGGTTCGCTCTCGCACACTCGGTCCGCGATACAAACAAGGTAGCGTCGGCGACGAGTGACGTCACGCGGCGAGGCCGCCTGGAAGACATCGCCGGCAAGCCCCCGTGACATTCGCTAGGTTGCCATTTTCTTTAATCAACGTATGTGACACCCGCTCCAAAGGTTCCCCGTCAATCACGACTAAGTGACCTGGTTGAGGTTGATACACGTTTGTGTTCGACGTCATAGAAACTAAACGTTCAGACGTCCACGTATTCGCTCAGGAATAAGGAACGGTTAACCGATTTGTATGAAAAACGATTTCGGTTAAAAACCGAGATTTTTCATACTATTAATAACCGATTGCGTTGCACTTAGAAACAACGATTTTGAAGTATCTGTATTTATATATTATGTATATCGTCGTCTAGTAACCATAGTACAAGCTTTGCTTAGTTTGGGACAAGGTCGATTTGTGTAAGATTGTCCCTTTATCTAACACTTTATACTCTCGCGGTTTGAACACATAATTAAAACTTATTGAATTCATTCATAATATGTTTATTTGATTCAGGCAATGAAGGTAAATGAAAATATCGCGATAGACCCGGTTCAATAAGTTTTAATTATATCTCCCTTTATAATTAATTAAAATTAAAGTCGACGTATTTGAAGGGCTAAGGGAAGAACAGCCTAAGTAAAATTTGTAGTTTTGCAGTTCAGATAGTTAAACGTCGTGAAATCAGCTGACTTTGATTGTATGGCGTTAGTAAAAATATAACAAATTAATTGGGATGCGGCGAGTTTTACCTACGTCATTGTTAGTCATCATCAATCATGATGAAGTGAGGAATTTTGTGACCAAAGACATTAATTTGAAAAAAAAATATATAAGCCAGTTTTTTTCCCATTTGTAAAACCGTAGAATAGAAACTTATGTGAAAGCCAGCAAGTCATTTTTTTCGTTTGACAGTGAAATCTGTCCGGGATTTCCCCATTATATTTTTACTTTTGTGACGTGTGCTATTCGAGCTATGAAGTTATGACGTTTTCTTCCCCATTGAGATGAGATATATGATGATTCTTAATCGGTGATCAGGAGTAGAAAATATTAATATCCAGCTAAAATTAAACTTCATAGGCGAGGTCTCACGCAATTACCTGACTGTTTAATAATTAAAAGTTAAAACATAATTCAAACTAGTAACAACTAGATAGATGGTCATCCTACATAAATTATTGATGTACGATAACGTCAGTCGTCAAGTGACATCGCTTTGGCGGAAAATATTACGAAATTTTCTACGACTTTGTTTAGGCGATGAAAATGACAATGACAAGTTATTACTCATAAATTGTCATTGCCATCAAATTATTAAAGAGGTTGTAAGCTCGCAGATACAGATTAGTAGGGTGACAAGGAATTTAAGACAAAATTGGTTTGAAAATAAAAATTATCATAGAAAACTAAGTTTGCTTTCATGTAATTACAACTTCAACGTGATCGCCGTCAATTACTGAGTTAGACAAGTTGGTACCTGATCACCGATTAAAAATCATCGTGTATATTATGCTCTGTTTTGATTAGTGTAAAATTCAAAATTGGGTGTAAAGTTTCATATTGCTAAAGTACAAATTACAGTCTGACACACTACGAAAGTCCGACTATTTGGGTCGCATTTGGTAGAATGCAAATGAAAAAGAATGCATTACCTTACGGTACCGGAAACAAATGTTTTTGTCAAATATAGAGCTATAATAGCTCCATGTGGAATTTGACAGAACCAGCGTTGCAGTTTGCTTTGCTTGCGATTGCAGCACTATGCTGAATCTTCCTTTTCTTCAACGCACACATTGCTGGACTCATTGGTGCTTTACTCCGTATACGATGCTTAAAAGAACACTTTTATGCCAATAATTTCCTGTCAGTGCGTACTTTATGGAATAATAGTACTATACTGCAGTGACCGGGAATAGTGGGAGTTTTCACGGCTTTTTCATATACATACCATGAAATAAAATAAGACACCACTCAAAAAAAATACAATTCGGCTGTTTAGCCTGTTCCATGACATTGACGCCATATAAAAAAAAATACTTCCCGTCCTAGGCCTTCAATTTTGTATGAAATTCCTTTACAGTTCTCGCCGCCTGAAACGCGATACTGCGAAGCCTGTTATAATATAACGCACGCTATATGTCGACATTTCATTGCATGTTTGAGAAAACATTTTTCTTTCTTTCTTTCTAAGTACCATATCTAGTCGCCCAAAGCTATTACCTAAGATCTGGGTCGATAGGTTGGTATATTGACAACAGGATAGTCATTGCTATGTAGATCTGTTCACATCCTGGAGCAGCCATTGAGAATGCATAGTCGTGGTTACGTCCGCTATTGGATAATGGTGGTATGGACATTTGACACCCTTTCTAGACGGTTGTCTATTAGAGTTCTATTGCACATTAATCATCCAGTTAAACTCAACTAAACCCTCGAATCTAGGGCTGGTTGGGGCCTTGATGGTGTTGTCTGGTCCAACGTTCTTCAAATATATTTAGAATCTTCAAGTGTAGGCGCCGAAATTGGATGATGGGAAAAAATTACAAATCTAAAAACTTACACATTTTGTACGAAATGCCTCAATTTTTACACCTGCCCACTCGGCTCCGCGTTCTGTCCCTGTTCGGATAAAATTGAGGCTCCTTCGTAGCCAGCCGTATTGATAAAACACAAAATAAATAGGCTTACTTACCTTACTATGGTATGCAATAAAGAATATGAATATGAGTATGAATAACTCGTACGGCAAGATTTGTCTAAGGATATGTTTGATGCTTCGTCACTCACAAAACATGATGTCTACGACAATTATGACTTTTACAGTTAATATAAGTCACGGAACTATTCTAAACGCAAACGCGAAATAAAACCAACCACCCGCGAAACCTTATCCTGAAGCCGTCAAAAAAGTGCATTGTGCAACAGGGAAGGAAGACGGAACTGCGAGTTGGTAAAAAAGAGTCGAAAAACTCCCGGAACCGCCGCCGGCCTCGCGGCGAGCAAGGGCAAGCCCTTTATCGGCCGATAAAAAAACAAACAAAACGATACGATAAATCTGAAGACAAGGTCTCGGCCCTTAGAAGTAGATTCGAGCAAGGCCGCTGATAATAGTGTTATTCAATCGATTGATAGCGTTTCGTCATCAATAACACATAATGATTTCGATTGCGGTGCGTTACGCGTTGTGGTACTTAAGGTGCATCGGAATAATTGATATTGATAAAACTAGCGTTCATCTTACAAAAGCAGGGCCGTGTCAAGTTGATGAAGCAGCACTAGTATTACTATGGGGACAACGCATCAATCAATATTTGGTAATGATGTTAAGTGCTTTTATTTTACATAGTTCCCGATACAAACTAGTACGTCCTAAATATGCCTTACAGAGCCCGATTGAAACGAGACAGGAAGCATCATTAAGGTAGTAATGCCAAATGCTTGCCTAAAGCATTTGACTTCAATCTTAGCTAATGTGACAATAATGAAACCCAACCCCAGTCAGCCAACGATGCGATAGTTTCCCAAGGTAGTGTTTATTCACTCTCGTGTTGAAAAGATCCAAGTTATATTGTAAAAGAAACATGTTTGCCGGAAGAGAGCCCTTAGACGTTCTAATCAAGAAGGTCAGTTGAAAAAAATGATGTCACTGCCAATGACATAGAGTGCTATCTGAACTGAGGAATGCCAGATATCGCGGGAAATTAGAATACATGTATCACTTTATGAATGCGAGTATTAGATAAATAAATCAGAAGACATAATTACGCAATTCGTCTTATAAGTAATGGTATGGGCGCTAGACGGTACTTCATAACATCTCGTGATAAATACACCAATATTTGCCTTTCACGAGATGTCCTAGGTCCCCTAGGACCGTCAGCTTCATAGTTCCATAAAGATAACCGCGTCGTGAAATTGGCCGTCTTCTAGAAATTGGCCCAAAAATGGTGCAACAAGTTAGGACATAGACTTTTTGCCCGACACGGCACACTGGGCCGAAGACAATACCAACTAGCGGAAGCGCTTCTAGGTCAGGGCCGCCATCGGCTGCGACGAATTGACCATTCGATACACTGACCTCATACCGCCCTTGGACTTGAGCCCGTTAAAGCCTGAGATATTCCCATTGTACGCCATTATAGATGAAAGTTAATAGAGCTAAGAAGGCATCTTTTTTTTGACATGACCTGTATCAAGGTTGTTTAGCCCGCACTACCACTTTGTGTGGGAGTATAGCCCGCTAATTGCATTATCTTCGCGTCACAGGAGTGATAGTAGGGATCAATCAGGGAAAATTTATGAAGAACGCAGAAGCCTCAGCGTCCTTGTTAAGCCCATTAAAGGACTTGGACGTTCCCATTGTTGCCCATGATGGTTACAAGTGCCATTGGGAACCGCTGGGAACCTATGACGATGAAAGCTAGTTGATCTGTAAGTGGCAGTTGATTGACAATAACATACAACTGGGAATAATAACTTTATCTTAATTAAATGAATAATTCGTTACTTTGCGGAAATACATATTAACCGAAATAGTAATTGCTTTGCTAATCCGCGATTAATGTGTATTTCCGCAAAGTACGCCTTATTCGTTTAATTATATCGCGGATTAGCAAAGCAATATTACTATTTTAGAAAATATTATTTTGACAAAATAATGCGACTTCATCGTCTAACATTCGTTCGTTTCATTAAATACCAATTACAATACGTGTTAGTTACGAGATTCTTCATGGGACCCCATCATCAATCAATGACATCTAAATTCCGAGAGGAAAATGTGTATGAAGTGGGTAGATAAAAGCCTAATCATATGGAGTTATTTACAAACCTCCGTTGAAATTATCTACTTTTCGCCAAGATACGCTTAATGGGCTAATACGCCTTTATAACCTGATAGGTCGCGAGGGCCCCAATAATCGGCACTGACCTTCCCAGCCCTTGGACTTGGCACTGCTGAGGCCTTATTGAGTCATCCTCTATTGACGGTGGCACTGGTACTTGAGCCAAGGCTAAGTTAATAAATTTGAGGGCATACTGATCAAACATTTGTTATTATCACGCAATATTTGGATGGAAACGTGTTATCGTTACATTAATAGGAATCACGGAGATAAAGTCAAATCCGATGAAGGTAAAACATTTGCCATGAAATATCGCTCTAATTTTTTGAGGTTACGATTTTTCTGTTTCAGCAAAAAATATTGGGGCTAAATTTGACGTTTCACTTGGGTTCGAACAGCAACAGTACGACTCAATCCCCAAATTTACAGATACATACTACATTCTGTTTGACCCAGGACACGACAGGGTCATCATGAATGAGGAATGAAAATTCCGACTCCTATGAAGAGCCTCAGATTTCTTTGTGGCTTAAAAAACAAGTGAAACGTACAAGGGGTGGAAGAAGACCGTTTCTACTGTTCTACTTAGCTACAGAAAAATCCGTAACTTTTTGTATGAACGAGAGTGGTACCTTTATATTTTTTTAAAGTTTGAGAGTTATCCGTTCTGACGATAGCTTCCCAAACGACTCACGATCGGCGCCGCGGGAAAAGTATATGCGTATGTACAACGACACTTGTCCGTGACCGATGAAAATCGAGAGTTTGGTATCTGGAACGCACTGCACCCACGGCGCCGCGTGTCGCGTCACTCCGTTACGTCAGGTAGCGTGTTGAGATCACGGAAAAATTACTGTCGGGGGCCGAATTCGACTGACGCTGAGATATACGCATTCGAGCGATGTATCAGATACATATTGCGGTATTGGCCAGTATGTATCGATTGTTGCTATTCCAGGTGCATTGAGTTCGTTATTTAAACTTAGTGACGCCATGGTATAGGATCATGGTGGCGTTTTACCTCGCACACCTCTTAGCTTATGTAGCACTATTAAGATGCACGGCTCTAGTGGAAATGAAGTGTGATAGTGGCGTCATAATTATGAAGCGATGTCATTCGAAAGGAAAAGTGCTGAGAGTTCTTTTTGTCGGTTTTTGTGCCATAACTTTCGGTTTCGTTCTGTTGGTGACGTCATTTTAGGTTTTGTTTGGGAGTGTAGATAACCCCACCTATCAAACTTGGGTTGAGATTATCTTTAGTATTTTGCCTCTTTTTATATAATGGTGAACACAAAACCAGAAAATTCCTATTTTATTTGTTTCGAGAATTACAGCTGATTATTGTTGTTGCATATTCAAACATTTCCCATGTACCTCTTAGAGAATGCATTAGCTATCCGCATCCTTTTTTGTCATATTTGTTCGAGTGGCTCATCGTCAGAAAAAAAATGTATTAACATCTGATTTTGCTGTTGAATTAACTGCAGTCAAAGTCCCGAAATTAGTCTGCTAGCACCACAGTATCAAAATGAGTTTGACACTTGTGTTCGAAATATTCAGTTGTCCACTTCTTTTGAGCTTGGTCAAAAGACAATGTTGTTATCGAATAACTATAGAAAAACATTACATTTTACTACTTGAACTAGACAATTCATAGTCTGTCTGGGAACACAAAACCCCAAACGTGAATATTTCTGAGTCATAGGAGTCAGTTGAGCAATGGACACCACAACAAAGGACAATGTTCGCTATTGCAAGAAGTCTTCGCGTGCGTTAGCGCCAAACGCTCCAAAGTAAATGCAAAGTGAAAGTATAAGTGATGCGCTCACGCACTCTTTAGCGATGGCTTTAGACATGCATTGATACTGTATACTCCCGCTTGCAAAGGATTCTGTTATTGCCTGCCCTTCCCTCGCTACACGTCATTCGCTGGGTTTAAGTAGATGGTGTTAGACATGCACTGATAGCTCACGAACTGCTATATTGGGCTACAGACAGCCCTTTCTTCACTAGGTACAAATTAAATAAGAATAAGTCTGGCGAAAAAATTGGAAATTCAAGCGATGGTAAACAGACGAAGATACTCTGGACTCGCACTCACCAAAGGGTTACAGTCTGCTCTGCTTTCTCTCAATGTAAAATAGTTTAAGATTCATGTCTTCAAAGAAATTCAAGCCGCCCTTCCTCTGTTTCAGTTTATCGTACCGAGTAGCGGTCCTAGTTGGTCAGGGTAGAGCCAACTCTATTTTGTCATCTGGTGCCCTTTAGTCATAGCGTAGCTCAAAAAAAAGGAATGTGTTAAATTTATACCACTCTTCTAGAGCCTTCTATGCTATTTATTACCGTACCCAAAAAAAAACTACCAGACATGCAAACGAAATTAGGTCATAGAATGTTTATAAACACTCGAATAGAGACCGGGCTAAAAAACGACCTTGAACGAATCCTGTACTTAAAAAAAACACAAACGAGTGACCGTCGACCCCTAGAGAAAGCAAATGTACGTGCGACCTTGGATAAGGCCACCGCCAATTGGCACAAGCCAAATAACACCTTATTCCTAGTTATGTAACGTCCAAATAGCGTCAAGAAATCATGCAGGAAAAAAAAGAAGGGCGTTGGATCGATTTGACACTGTGTGTCTTCAACGTTTGGGTTTACATTTGAATGATTTCAACTTGATATGATAGTTAAGCTGTAAGTGAAAGTGACACTGCTTCAACGCGGAAGCGGTCAAACTCATCGACTTTATTCACATTGAGGTAGTGCTCACATTCGGTTAAACGAGAGTGAAGGTGTTTGATACTTGTTAGTGTGTATCAGGTTGCTTTTCAACTGGTGACGTCACGTGACGTCGGAAGCATTTGTATGCATATGCACATGGGACAGGCAATGCTTAGAACTTTAAGTCACAAAAAATGTCTTTATTAGTTTGAGTGAAGGTTCTGCAAATCATACGGGATAACAATGTTTATTTATATATTCTTTTGCTAGTCACGTTTTTGATTAGACGTTTCATAAAAACACTGGTTGTCTTACTTACTATTAATACTTGACCAGACTGTACATACTTCGTTTCGTCTGGTAATTAGACCGCGTTAACTGTACAATTTAGGGTTATTGGATATAAGTACCTGTATATAAAGGTATATTCAAACGATTTCATGCTGCATTAAGTGACACTGGCATAGTGTTATAAGCCCAGCAGGTTATGGAGGGGTCGCTGGTTTCTAAAGGGCGTTTTTATAATCAGATCTACAATAATGACTCGCCCAGGGCGAATGAACTTATTCCGATCCTGCAATAAGCTTATAAAGCTAAACAGATCTGAGATAAAGAGGTTTTCGAAAGTGCAAAATTCGAAAATCGTGCCATTCCTTTCGCTCTATGTGAAATTGTACTTGAATGAACGGGACGGTGCTACAAATCGAATTTAGAATTAAAGTAACCCCTCAGGAAAAACTACCATATTTCACTCACTGTCACCAAGAAGATGTAATCGATGTTTATCCTCCGGCTGCTTCCAGGTCAGGGTCGCCCAAACTGTGTCAAAGTCAAAGTCAAATTCGCGCGCTCATTCATCATGGTTATTCAATTTAGACTGTCTGTGAGCTTGGGAAATGGAAAGAAGGATATCGACGATAATACGAAGAATTAACGAAATGTTGAGAGGCGATAAAAGCACAAAAGGGAGTCACAAATATTGGGAGAAACCCAATTCCCTCGATCAATACAATAACATTTTACAGTTGCATTCCTTTAAGGCTAAAGACTAGTATACTCTTGGGCTATTAAAATAATAACAAAATCAATAAATTAACAAAGGTATGTCAGGCCTACAATACAATAGATTTTAATGAAAAAGATGGTACCCTAGCGAAACGCAACAGCGCACTTTTGAACGGTGTGAGATTGGCTATCAATTTAGACAGAATTTGTTAATGGGAACGATAGAAAATACTTTTTTATGCATTAAAACTTTTAGATGAGTATAATACATGTACAATTTAAATGATACAAAGATCCGTTTTTGTCCTTATCCAACAAATGTCCCGTATGCTCGAACACTTGGCCCAGGCTCCATGGAAACTGACTTCTCTAAACAGAGTACCAATAAAAATAGTCTGCCTGTTGCGTAATAGGTACACTGTATGGATCACTGCCCTTGGCTTTGGTACGGCGCTGCCAAAACTACCGGCCATGACAGTCTGATGATTTTATACGTCCGAATCAGTTTCATAGCTGTACATTTCATAGAAACTATTAAACAGCTGTATTTGAACGGCCTTTAGCGGTTCGGCATACGTTCTATATTGAATTTGAACGATTTCGATTGCGATCGAGTCTTAGTGAATTTCCTTGCCAGAGTTTAAAATTTAAGCGTTTTGGTATTTTCTGATTGCGTTCCTTCTAACGTAGACTAAATTAACGGCCATAAGTCATAATATCAGTGATCCAATGCAGGGAAACTCATCAATTGCTTACCAAATTTTATTCCAAGTGTAGTTGTTACAAGTTCTGTTTTTTGGCACTAACTGAGGAGTGTCTTTTCAAAAAGACTTATGTCTCCCAACACTCTCAACTTTGTATTAGACCAAATGGTTACTGCACTGACCGAACAACTACTTGAAACAAACGCGTATAGGACACGCGGCTCCGAAAATATCACATATTCTAGCTTACATCATAATATCAACGATGAAAATCGCAGTATAATTATTGTGCATCTTGGGCAGTTTATTTTCAAAATTTATTGCTACGCTAAATTGGCGCCGACTCTTCAAGCACACATAGCTTTAATGCGGTATTTGACTACTTATAGTGAAAATACATGGTATCATTGAAACCACTAAACACACTCAAAAATACATGCAACCAAATAAACTACCTCTATCTTTTGGACATTATACTATTTTTAATTGGACAAAAACTAAAAAGAAGACGTGTTTTGACTACTGATTTTGATGACGTCACAAGTCAATATCTTCATAGAAACTTCAATTGTTTTTGACGTGTCATAAACAGTAGCTGATTTGAGCTGTCAACAAATGCCGCATTAATGAACTTTGACGTGCCAACCTCAGAAGAAGAATAAATAGAAATGCCAGCGGGGTGAGAAGAAGGAAGCAATCAAAGACATCGCAGTACGGATTTATAAGGGTTCGGGTTTGCCCAGTCGTCTGAACGTTGACCTGTTACGTCACTAGCTGCGGATTTAACGGCCAAGATTCATTTTGTGGGCCGTGAACCGTATCACCTGATGATAACGAAAGAGGTTTATGATGGAGCACACTTAGAAGATACATACTCGGTCCAGCCTTTAGATGGAGCGGTATGGCGTCTAATTCGCCCACATGCGGATGGAAGCGTAGCAGGTCAATTGTCAAAAGTCTTACTGGCGTACATGCACTAATATTATAGCCCACCAGGGTGTTTTGGTAACTGCCGTTGAAAGTCGGTGAATGACACTGATGTAAACAAAGAGGAAACAGGAAACACAATAAAGCCAAAACTATCCCCAGTGATGAAAGTCAAGTTTTATTCAATAGGACTCAGTATTTATTTCGCAAGAAGAACGAAGGATTGATCAGCATTCCGGTAAACAATGTTTTGAATTTGGGTCATGACCAATCCTTGACAAATTGCTAATGACGTTTAATAATGCGAATATATGACGTGTGGCGTGTGCACATTATTGCCATATGAAAGCTGTTTGTAGCGCCATCAACCCTGGGCCTGACCGACAGTTGTTGGGCTATGTTTGTTCACCTGTCTGTTCTTTTGACCCGCGGCTAATCGAATAAGCACCTTATGCCAGAAGAATCAGGAATAGAGACTTAGACAATCTGTACTTAAACGACACTGATCCATCCATCTGTATTGTAACCGGAGGCTGCATGTAGCATCTTTAGGCTTTTCATAATACTCTCTTGGTAAAGAACTTGGTAAAATTGGACCCAGATATAAATAAATAAATATCAGACAACCTCACACAGTTCGATCTAGTCCCAAATTAAGCTCAAGAAGGCTGTGTTATGGGTACAGACGACGATATACATACTTATATAGATAAATATATACTTAACTACATAGAACAACCATGACCCAAGCACAATTATTCGAGTTCATCATACAAATATTTGCCCTGGCTGGGATTCGAACCCGGGACCGCTCAGTATGCAGCTGCTTACAAACTGAGCCAACCGCGTCGTCGTTATTGCCATGTAAATTTGATGATTTTCCAAAATCGCTTAAGATTGTCAGCGTTGATTGTGTATTGGTTTACATCTCCTGATAACACATTACATCGGATTTAACCAAACTTTTATACTAAGAATTCCGCTTACTCGCGGATTGTAATGACAAGCTAATATGGGATTCCGACAGTACGATCCGAGAGTAGTTATTCTTGGAACAAAAGTTAGGTTGAACGGTGCCTAAGTGTAATTAAATCAACGATTTGATACGTATATCAATAAAATAATATTCTCCAGCACGAATAACAGTATCACGAGTCTACACACTTAAGCGTTAAAATTAAGCCTACAGTTTGCCTCAACTGTGTGCCTCACCCGTTGCAAGTGCGTGTTCAAGGTCCTACGTTTTTTTTTCACACCAGTTGGTAGAACAAAGACATGTAATGCTTCTAGGCAGTTGCGTTGGGATGTGAGTTAAGCGCAAACGATTACGGAACGCCACATATCGTCAAATACTTAAGGCTTATCCGTTCAAAAATGCTGACTGTTTTGGATATTTTTCTCTATGATGCAACATGTCTCGTAATATATTATTAATGGTACTAGTTAGAACAGGGCCATTGCGATTAATTGGTATATATTTGAAATTTTTCATTGATAATTTTAGTTTCAATAACTCGATATTGAAAAAAAACATGCAGACAACTGTTTTCTTTTGTAACTGATTTACGACTGCACGCAATGAAAGCATGTAAAAGCTATGTTACTTTCTAGAACTCAGGAAAAAGTATTATTCAATAAAAAAAAATGGTTGAATTTACTAATATATTGGTCATATATGAAAAAAAAAGGAATAAGACCTCTTTAAGTTCAGAACGATTGAAATGACGTATGCCAACCAGTGATGACCCTAGCACTTCAATTAATTTTGTACGCATTTTACGAACCCTGTTATTACAATGGCAATAACTATAAAGGATCGACCATACCGCTGCTCAAAAAATAATCGTCGCGTGACGTATGCAGTTCCTTCACGTCATTTTCATACATTTGACTGCGTTAACGCACCGTCACCGTTTTCTGAGCAGCGGTGTGGTCGATCCTTAAATGCTCCTTCCTTTCCTTATGACCATATTATGGAACCTAAAGATCTCTTTAAATTCAGTATGCCAAACTTTTTGAAGTAAGATTAAATAAATGCTGCCTGCGATAAATTTCGAATTAATGAGTTGCGAACATTTTCTCCAAACGTTTTTATGGTAAAAAACGGGACCCTATTACTAAGACTCTAACTGTCCGTCTATCACCAGGCTGTATCTCATGAACCGTGATAGCCAAAACAGTTGAAACTTTCACAGATGTATTTCTGTTCCTGTTGCAAATACTAAAAAACAGAATAAATAGCAGAATAAATTTAATTTTTGCCGTCTAGTGACTCGCACCTGGCCGGTTTTATTTTTATTATATTTGCAGGATTAGAGCTGTTTAATGAATATTGCGCTTGTCCTGCGATGGATACGTAAAAAAGCATTCGTTACTTTAACATTTATATAAGAGTCAAAAAATATAGGTTTTATCATTTACCTACCGATAATTCCAACATCATAGCTAGGCCTTTGTGTTCTAAAATTCTCGACATAAATTGACATTGATTTACAAAGGCGCATCGAAAATGGCTGCAAAAAGTACGATTCCGGATGGAAAGTTGATCTCGCGCAAGGTCGGCGTCGTATGCGTGTGCGCACCGCAGTACATAGCGAGGGCAGTAAGCAAATAAAAAAAACCGTGCTCGTGCACCGGGGGTTCCGTACAAACACTTATCCCATTTTAACTGGCCGGATTAAGTTAAGTTTGCACCTGGTATGTACGCTGGATGCAAATGAGGTGCAAAGTTAACGCAACCGATTACGTTTCTTGTATGGGAGGCCCCTTATATATTTCTTTTATTCTGTTTTTTAGTAGTTGTTGTAAAAGCGGCAACAGAAATACATCTGTGAAAATGTCAACTGTCCAACTATCACTGTTCATGAGATACAGTCTGGTGACAGACGGACAGACAGACGGACGGACAGCGGAGTCTTAGTAATAGGGTCCCGTTTTTTACCGTTTGGGTACGGAACCCTAAAAAGCGTGCTAGCAGTAGCAAGTGCAATACAAAAATTCCATCTTGTCTCTGGCAATCTACTACCATGATGATGCATTGGGAGATCGGGGGCGCTATTAGTTATTGTCATGATGTGATGACGAGGCTATCATTTTGGGATAACGGTAGAAAAAACAACCGTAAAATGCCACTTGCGTAACATTTATAGCATCTACGTTTGATCCACTTATTACGTTGACTCAGTGATCCGAAAAGGGTCTTGGCTTCCGAAACTTAAGTACGTGGGTTGTTCTGCCCGTCTAGCACAAATATGCTTCACGACTCTTGTCGCGCGATTTAGCGCTACCCGTCACCCTCTCACATTACTGCACAGAAGGAGACAGGCAATACTGTGGATACTTGTGCTAGAGTGCTGGTCCGAATAAAATCATCGGGTACGCTCTTTATCACGGTACCAATATAGTCTATCCTTTTCGATTCGATGCAACGTGAGAGTCAGATAATACTGTAAAGTGAAGGCAGCCATGCTAGCCATTCCCTCGCCACTGCTATCTAATCTAATGAATGCTAAGCCGGTTATAATGTCACAGAAAACCGGTTATAACCGGTTATTTGCGTGTGAATGAAAATAACCGGGTTTTTTACTACAAATCCAATTTTACGTTACTGATAACCGGTTATAACCGGTTTTGTAAAATAAAATAACCGGTTATGTAGTTTTTAGACATAACGTACTGCTTCTATAATATAGTGACTGTGACGTGACGGTTGCAGTTGTCAGTTAAAGTGCACATATTAATGCGTTTGCGAATATAAAGCGGAAAGTTTTACCTCAGGTGCTGTTGATGTCATGACTTTTTAGCAGACTTGCGAAAATGGAGGTTATTGTTTGTGGGTATTTTGTGTTGGCTGAAATATTAGGTAGAGCTATTTTTTGTTGTACATCCTACTGTTTTCCTAGTTATTGGATATTTTAGGTATTTTCTACTCAGAATCGCGAGCTCTTTCGATCTAATTAGGAGAAAAAAGTGTCCCGAAATGTTATAACCGCTATAGTAGGTTGTATAGAAATGGCAACGGAATGGAACGTAAAAATATTGAGACGCTTTTTTCTCAAAATTAGATCCAAAATCTAAAAAAAAGTGCACTATTTCAAGGCTTTTGCTATAAAGGGGTCATCACACTAATATTATAAAGGCGAAAGTTTTTGAGTGTGTTTATGTGTATGTTTGTTCCTTCACGCTCAAACAGCTGGACCGATTTTGACTGATTTTGGTATGAAGGTAGCTGACACCCTGGATTTACACACAGGCTACTTTTATCTCGAAAAAATGTAGTGTTCCCGTGAGATGAACGGGTAACACAGCGTGGTGCAGCTAGTATTCCTAGCCACTCAATTGCTTTTGGTAACAGCTTCCTATCAAGGCTCTTATTTTATTAAATAAAAATAGAGTTCAACTCGAACTTCGAAGCAAGTTGATAAGTTGGCATGAGCGTAAAATGGAGTTAGCGAGTCAAAAGAAAAAAAGATACTTAGTGCTAAGTAACAGTAAATCCTTAAGAGCCCTTATTCCTTTTAATTTTTTTTTTATGTTATGACAAATACAGTCTGTATCAGAACGAAAAGCAAAGCTGAAAGCTGGTTGATGGTTAAGTGGAGTATGTTGTAATAGCATACTCATAGTATTAAATTTCAGTAGTTTTTGTGAATTTGCTTAATCTCAACATGACTTTAGGTCCTCTTATTTGCAGTCGGTTAAAGATTCTCATAACATCCTGTAGAAACTAAGATGTCAGTTTATTAACGTAAACAAACTAATCATCATATCAGATTACTGCAATTTCAACTATGACCGCACTACCACATATGCCTTGTAAGAAACACTAACCACTTACTGTAATCATCATTTAGAACATAAATTATTTAGGTATTACAGGGAATTCTCATAACATTGTAGTTCACTTCAGTTCACTTTGACATTTTAGATTTGTCACCTTGTAATTATTATTTTGAAAGAGGTTAGGTTAAATCGCTTTTTAGAACTTTTTTCTTTAAATTTAAACTTCAAGTCGAGGTTTGACGTTCGTGTGTCAGATAAAATCTAGGTAGAAATTTAACTGAAAAATACTGATAATGCCTTTAAACTTTTCTGTGGAGGAATTTGTGCATATGATCCTTGTTTACGAAGAAAGTAGGAGTAACGGGAATGCCGCTCTTCGTCTGTGCGCGGAGAGGTTTCCCGCACGAAGGCAACCCAACAACGCCCGTGTGATCGTCAATGCGATTATCTGTATACGAAATAACAAAGCGCCGGTACCAATTAATCGAGGAGGGCGTCAACGACTTCACGTGAGAGAGGAAGAGCAGGTATTGGTTATTGGTATTATCAGCTGGCATTTATGGCACTTATGTCATTTTATTAGTTGTGATTGATAAGATTGTAAATAATGAATACAGGATGTTATAAAATAATCGTTTATTTTTCACTCCTGCAGTACTACTGCTGTAAAACGATGCTAATTTTCCATAAGCCAGGCACCATAGTCATATTTATGGTCTAAACATTGGTGGGTCTCTTTCTTTGCCTTTCGTTCTGTTACATACTGTATATTGATAATTTCAAAAAAAATTTAAAGTGAATAATACTTTTCCCCGAGTTCTAGGTAGAAACATAGCTATTTCATGCTTTCATTGCGTGCAGTCCAAAATAAGTTGAGTAAACTAATTTTCCGCGTAAATTTTGCCAGTTTCAAGTAGTTTTTGAAACAAAAATTATCAATGAAAAATTCAAACTGTAAGTTTCAAATATATACCAATAAATCCCAATAGCCCTATTCTAGGTACTAACGTCGATAGTATATTAAGAAACATATGTTTGATCATACAGAAAAATGTCTAAAACAATCAGCATTTTAAAAGGAATAAGGCCTCTTAACAAGAGAAAAGAATCAGATGAATCCTGAACTTGACTAGAGAATCATCCCTGAAAGGCAAAGACTGGAAAATTTATTGTTCTACTTACCAATAAAGTTATCTTGTATAGTGTAGATTAAGCTAAAGTAACACATAAGCATTAACACCTTCTGCGACCAATCCGAGATCTGAAACAAGAGGAAAGAAATATAATTAATCGCTTATAATATAGTATTTTAAAGCTACTACTAGTAAATTTACTATAGTGAAGATAAATAGTATCATTGAAACCACATTCAAAAATACGCGGAACCAAATAAACTACCATCAACTTTTGTACATAATACTATTTTTTATACATAATACTATTTTTTATTGTACAAAAACTAAAAAGAGATGTGTTTAGACTGTTGAGTTTGGTGACGTCACAAGCCAGTATCTTCATACTAACAGATCGTCTTTGACATTCCATAAAGAGTAGCTGATTTGAGCTGATATCAAATACTGTATTTACTAATATAAAACTTGGTGAAGATGTGGGTTGGATATTTGATGCTCAATAACGTGAAAACAGAAGGATTTCGATGAAGCTTGATACATTTCATGGATTTAAAATGATTAAATTAGATCATAAAACTAAAAGTCATCTCATCTCTGAACTGGTTAACTTTGGAGGTGGAGCCTTTTCCTGCAGAGGGGTTCTTGCAGATTAAGAATCCAGAAAAAAATAGTATTCATAATTTTTGATATTTTAATGTATAAGTACATTGTTTAAAGGAAAACAATACTGTATACTAAAATTGTGTGAGAAATAGACTTTTTAATTTTATTTTATTTATTACTAGCGACCCGCCCCGGCTTCGCACGGGTGCAATGCTGAAAAATTAGGAATGTATTATACATATAAACCTTCCTCTTGAATCACTCTATCTATTAAAAAGTTTTAAAGATTTAAGCATACAAAGGGACATAGGGACAGAGAAAGCGACTTTGTTTTATACTAAATATGTAGTGATGTAGTGATATTTGTAAGACAAATAGTGTGAATCATGTGAATTCAGGAATGTTAGGGATTTTGCGAGATGATGCATGATATGATTTCTGGTAGGTACTTAATGTTTTTTGTCTGTAAATTTCACAATGTTTTTGTATTCGTTTATCTAATGTAATACTGTGTACCAGCCCCAGATCAGACGTGGTAGACAGTTGAAATTTGCACAGATGCTGTATTTCTGTTGCCGCTATAACAACAAATACTAAAAATCAGAATAAAATAAATAAATAAAGGGGCTCCCATACAACAACCTGATCGGTTGCGATGCTTTGCACCACATTTGTATCCGGCGCCCACTTGGCCGATTTTTTCTAAATATTGGACAACCTCGCACAAAGCAATCTAGTCCCACAGTAAGCTCTAGTAGGCTTGTGTTACGAGCACTAGACAACGATATACGTATATATATATATATATTTAACATAGAAAACATCCATGACCCGGGAACAAATATTCAAGTTCATCACACACATATTTTCCCTTGCCGGTAATTGACCTAAGACCGCCGGCTCAGTAGGCAGCTGTACTATATGACTATGATTTGTTACAGGTAGTCACGCGTGGTCCGAGGGGCGTTCGCGGTGAGATCCACGCCAACATCACCGCCTTCGACAAGCACTGGAACCTGGTGCTCACCAACGTGTTGGAAGTGTACCGGAAGAAGGTCTCCAAGAAACGCAAGGTCCCTCCGCCTGGTGGTAAGTCATTCCAAGCTGAAGTAGAACTATGGATTGAGGCCAACCAATCCTTTCGGTACGCTTACACTTCGTTGTTTATTAATTACACCGTATTTTATCTTAGGTAGCGAAGTCCCAGAAGGCACAGCGAATATGATATCCCCGATACCAGAAGAGGTGGAGACACCAGTCGGCAACGGGGTACTCGAGTGCGTGCGCCACATCCCTCAGATTCTGGTCAGAGGGGAGCATGTTGTACTTATTAATATAGTAGAACAGTGAGCCGGGAGGGATAGGGATGCGACTCCGAGTAAGGCTCCTAATCCGCCGTGTCCAACCATGTGATGGTACTCCATACGACCGCCGGAAGACTGGCTCTCGCTGAGGGTGCACCAGCTGCAGTCCCGCCGCTACGTGCACTTCAGCTCGTTTGTGGTACGTGCCGCGACCGCTGCAGGACACCATCGCAAGTGCAATCTGGCCGAAGGGTGTCGTGTTTCGGCGGTTCCGGGGCAATCTGTATTCTACACCCGATCAGACGACGCAACGGAGCCACGCGGTTGTGTCGCCTAAATGTAACTTGTTTTAAGTCTTTGTTTATAATGTATTTTTGTAGTTCGCAGTACCTTGGTTTTTACTGTAATGCTGTGCAGCTTATTTGAATAATAAATACACTACCCGAATGTCGGAATGGGTGGCAACTTCTTTCCCTAATACATATTGTTGGCTCTTTTATAAGGGTTTATGTTACATTTAAACAAATTGAAATGTTAAAGATTGTCGTAGTATGGACTCACTCAAAACATTTCATGAAAAATTGGCAGTCAAGACTCACGCTTTGGCTTTTAAAAAAGTTATCAGATCACTGACTTAACTAACCCTACACCTTTGTTCAAAAAGTATGGCTTCAACTGGCTTCAAGCATCTAAGCCCTGACTTTACTAACCCTTGCACAACGCATCTCTAGCACAACTGTGATACGCGATTCTTTCTAGAGCGAGATATCTATCTATCTCTTTCCGTGCAGTACTGTGAGGGAGTGACAGACGAAGCGATGCCGTGCAACAAGAGTCGAAGTAGTATTTGTAGACCTAATATTTGTTGCGAGAGAAGAGTCGCGCAGCGCATTTGTGGCTGGGACATATTTTTTTTAATGTTGCCAATTACGAAAATGTAATAAAAGGAAAGGTTTACAGAAGTTCTTTTTTATTTAATTGCCGATGGAAAGTTTATCAAGTTACAAATAAAAGTACTACTTTGTGTGGTTCGGGTTTTGTAAATGGTATTTTTATGTAAAATGATGTCTCGTAATGAGACGCAAACAGTACCTTAGGACGTTGTGCTTCCAAAGTCCAGGGTACAGCAATTGAAGGAAATGAAGACTGATGTTCATTAACGGCGTACTGTTCTATCAGTGCTGGCCACATCGCGGGTATTAAAGCGACATTAAAGCATACCTATACCTATCAGAGAGCACCTTTGCACGTCTTCAACATATCCCGATTTTCGGTTTGGTTGGGCAAAGTTGGTCAATATAAAAGGATGAAGTCTTTTAAGTTTTACGAATTGTAATAGATGAAGCTCAAAACTAAGTGTGTTGCTAACCTTATTTTTAATATCAACTACTATTGACTTTTTCCATTTGTGACAGAATAGGTTTGTATTGTGTTATAGGTACGAGTAAATTATAAGTTTGTTATTTTAGAATTGGTTTTGAATTTTAGTTTTAGATTTTTATGAACGGAAAACGTTTCGTATATTATTTTCTACCTTCAATATAACGTAACAGTACGATGCGTACTAGTAGTATTACTTGTTTCAATAATAATATGTAATAATAAGTAATATACCCATTTAGTTATCTGTTTTATTGTTATCAAAAAAATGACGTATTGTTTTTGCTTCTAGTTTAGTTCCTTATATTAAGGTTATTCTTAAGGACCACTCAGGTCTCAAATAGGAAAGTTACGAATGAAATTGATAAATTCCATGGCTCTTTTGCCGTGCACTCGGCATCGGATTCGTTCCAACTTTAATGGGGCTTCCTACAATATTAATAAGCCTTTTTGTTCTGAACTGATTTCTACTGAGTTGTGTTATGTTAATATATCCTTCAGATCAGCGTGCCTCGTGGCAAAGGCAGGAGGCCCGCTGGTGGCTAGCGGTTTCCATTATACTCTATAGCGAGCCTCTCTCCTCCAGTTTGGCCCCGCTGTAAGTTTTAGCTAGAGCTCTTGTGTCGGAGGTCTTGTCGGAGATTTTGGGTCGCTGAGCCAGCGCAGTCAGCCAGTCAGTAAGTTTTAGCTCGTCCTCCCATCTTTGTTGTCTACATCTACTTCGCTTGGAATTTCTGTGAAACCAGTCAGTTATTATTTTGCTCCACTTTCCCTGTTTTTCTCTCATCATGCGGCCAGTCTATCTCCACTTTTGCTGGTCAATTTTGGCATTGCCTTTAGTCGGTCGTTTCTTATTCTGTCCCTTTTACATGTCCCAGTCATACCTACTTAGTTCCATGGATCTTTGGCAATACTACTACTAGGTATTATTCAGTGGCACAGCGACCCAAAGCGGGTCTTGACCTCCGACACGAGTTTTCGCCATTTTCCTCGATCCTGCACCGTTTCCCGCCAATTGCTGGCTTGGAGTTCACGCAAATCCGATGTCACTACGTCGATCCAGCGTCATCTGGGCCGGCCAACCGGCCATCGTCCTATTGGTCGTCCCAAATACACTCCCTTAACGCCTCGATCTTCGCCCATCTTTGGCAATATTGTAGTCTATTTCTCTATTGTTATGTCAGTGCCTACATAATAATACTGTAGAAGAGATTCAAAAACATTGTTAGTTCTCATATATCGAAGAAATACTAAGAATCCGCTATCCGATGCCGATTGCAACCTAAGTTAAGTGTAATGAAATGAAAAAGAGCCCGAATCATGTTTAATTCGTCCAATAGATATAAGGTATAGCCAATGATGGGAATAAGTTATTGTGTAAAAAAAATATTATCAGTTCAATATATACTTAAGTAGCAATAAAATTGATCCAAATTCACTTCGTTCCGTACGCTTACCATGAGTTAGCGTGACCGTACTCGCTAGCGACAGCGTAAACGATTTGTATGGAGAATAGTACAGCGCCGCTAATGGTTGCTTTGTAGAACTATACAATTCTCGTTCAAGTAGTCGCTAGCGAGTACGGTCACTGTTAACTCATGGTAAGAGCACTGTAGGTTTTTAAATGTCATTTTAACGGCTGATGACGTTTTTGCAATGCATAGCAGTTTGTAATTAATCTTAGACGACGGTGAAATTGGATTCGGCAGGGGCTAGTGTAACTGTTTTTTTGATTTATGTGATGCAACGGACGGGAGGCCTAGGCTTCGATGGCAGAATGTTATATAAGGACCTGAATATTGGCAGATTAAGCAAAGACGGAGCGAAGTGGAGGCAAAATTTTAGGATAGCGTAGAGATGTGCCTTTTCCGAAATTTTCTGGGAACATTCCTAATTTTGGATGGTTTATGAGGAGTTTCTGGATTTTTTTGGAATCAGCACATCACTAGGATAGTGGGCCCGTATCCGGATATGGTGATTATCTGAGGCAACGTATAACTATTTATTAAATGCTTATTCCGATTATTGGTTAACAATTTCAGGGCGAAGAGCCGTGTGTAATTTGTCAGTTTAAACTTATCTGGGATCATTCTGGAGGGAAATCTCGATGAAATCGTGAGCATTTAGGTTAAAAGTGACATGAGACGTGGTCAGATGTGATAATCTTATCACGTGGTTTTCGGTGCACAAGACTGACAGGCGTCAAATCATACGAGCACCCAAAATCCCGGGTATGGTGATAATGATATGGCATGGTTTTGAACTAGAAAGGGATTTAGAATCGTTATAAACGAGAGCTCCCTAATAATTTAGTATTTCAAGTGCCTATTAGTACTTTATGTGACTGTACATAATGAAGGGTATTAAACACGAGTGTTTAATGCCTAATTATGTACAGTTACATACACTACTTTATCTAGCCACATATCATAAGCCTCCATGATGCATTCAGGTTCGCACATTATGTCAAACTTAACCCGGTAAACCTTTTTTAATTCAGAGACAAACTTGAGTCGGCCCCAACTATCATATCGTTCGATATCTTAGTTACGTGCGACATTTGTCAAATTTGATTGCAAATTGATAATTAATTTCGAACTAAACGTCATCTCGACTGATATTAGAATAGAGGTCACATCAAATTTCTTTGTTTTTCAGAGATGTTCGAAATTTTAATGAAATAATATTATCGCAATCGATGTTAATATTTAGCAATAATAACATTTTACAGATAAGAAATTTGTTCTAACAAAACAGACTATTTGTATGGTGGTCATAATGTGCGGTTCTTGAACGCATCATGGAGGGTTTATGATATTTGGATAGATAAAATAAAATTAATAATACAATTTATACCTCTTTAGATAAGTAATAATCATAGCTCGGGGTATTCGGTGCATTAATGATTTGATGCCTGCTGTCGGTTTGGCAGTGTTAAATCATGTGTGCACCGAAAACCACGGCGGTTAATAATTAATACTTCCTATGCTTTAATGTCTTTAGATTTTACGAGTAGATATATACATTGTGTAACATTATCTAAACGGAATTAAAGCCTGACCAAAAATATATGAGGATGCGCTATATTGCGGAATTTCACTGGAAATAATTTCTTACACTGGCAATGAGTTTATGATGGTTTGTCAACAATGTCAATGTTCAAAATATCCAAAGCAAATGCCGAATACCATTCACAGTCGTGAACGTAATATTATAAATAAAGTGTACACGTGTGTACTACACGAAAAACAGTCAGGAAAAGAGTGCATTCCATTACATGATATTACGAGGTTAACCATAGGAACTGAACTAATGTCATTATAGTGCGGTTGCGATTGGTTGCTAAATTGTTTCTGTAAATCTTATAAATAGTGCCCTCTTGACAATCCTCATTTATTTCTGGTCAGGTTTTACAAGTAAATGTCTGAAAAGGACTGTTTTCTTCAATATATGTAAGTATTATTGTCTACAGGCGATGACCAGTATTCATTTAGTTTCAAGCTACTTTTAATTTCCTAATTCACCGAGCGAGCGAAGCGATTACGTTTCAGCTTGGCCTAAAATTCTCTCGTATATTCTGACGACGCGGTTGGCGCAGTTTGTAGTGCACCTGCCTACTGAGCCGGCGGTCCTGGGTTCGAATCCCGGCCGGGGCAAATATTTGTGTGATGAACTCGAATGTTTGTTCCTGGGTCATGGATGTTACCTACATATATTTTATTATTATGTACATATCGTCGTTTAGTACACATAGTACAAATTTTGCTTAGTTTGGTACTAGGTCGATTTATTTGTCGTTTTGGTCGATTGACCCTTAATATTTATTTATTTATGTCCGGATTTCCAGTTGTACTCGTCTAGAGTTCGTATTTGTCTACGGATTCTCATAAAATTTTGTTAGTAGGTTCGTTAATTTTTTTGTCTATTCATTTATACGAAATTTGTCAAATTGTTTGTGATATATTATGGGCGTTGAAAATATAAAAAAAAAACTACCATATCGAAACAAACATTTTTTCGGGATAAAAAGTAGCCTATGTGTTAATCTAAGGAGCCAGCTACCACCATATCAAATTTTATCAAACTTGATACAGCCGTTTGAGCGTGAAGCAGTGACAAACATACACACAAACACACTCGCAAACTTGCGCCTTTATAATATTAGAGTGATTTACTTAAGTACAGGGAAATTACATAATCGTCTTAGACATTATATTAATATTTTATGTATACTCGTATTATACCTATACATACCTATATATTGCCGACTTTAAGTAATCAAGTGTCAAATGTACCATCAAATGTTAGTGATATGGAATTATAAGGTTGTTTACAATAATACTACAGTGCCTCTAGTGTAGGTTTAAAGAAAGTGAAAATTTTATTTTTTATTTTTTTTAACTTGATCTGTGTCGAGTCTGTTCAGCCCTCACTACCAGTAAGTCTGACTTTGTGTGGGGATACAAAACCAGGAACGGGAATGACTTCGTTGCGTTGGCAACGTACACTAGAGGCTCTATTTGTGCTAGTGCACAATAGTAATAGTTCGTAAGAACTTTAAAACGTGGCCTGATTTTGATATAATTTATACCTTTTGTCATAGACATAGTTGCATAAATGGTCATCACAACTCCGAAAATTGTTTCCCATCGTTTCGCCGAATTTTCATTTGTACGAAAGCAATCCTAAATCCCTTAATATTTTCAGGATTTTATAACCATCGTTTTAAAGAACCCAATAGTTAGGTTAGGTTTATTTTATAATTATTTAACGGTTTTGGAATAAAATGGCTTTCGGACAAATGATAATTTGGCGAAAAGTTACAGGGGGAAACGAAAATTTGTGTTTCAGACTGGTAACTGACCTTTGGATGTTTAAAAAAAAACAACCAAAAAAAACATGATGGCACGAAAACATGTGCAACTATGCCATAGTATGTAAGTAATTTTCTACATTATTACTTATCATATATAGGTTAGGAACCCCAGATTTTTTAAGGGGACAAATTTGTCAGATATCAGTACTCATACATATTGAGAGTAGGTATGTTCTACATTTAGATATCTATACATATCAATGAAAGAGTGCTGACGGACTGACTGACTCATCGACGTAGACCCGACACTACTGCTAGTTATTTTAAGAGGCCTTATTCCTTTTAAAATGCTGATTGTTTTTTTTTCTTTATGATTAAACATGTTTCTTGACATATTATTGATGTTACTGCCTAGATCAGGGCTATTGGGATTTATAAGTATATATTGGAAACCTACAGTTTGAATTTTTAATTGATAATTTTTGTTTCAAACACTACTTGAAATTGACAAAATTACGTGGAAAATTAGTTTTTTAAACTTATTTTCGACTGCACGCAATGAAAGCATGAAATAGCTATCTCACTACCTAGAACTCGGGGAAAAGTATTATTCACTTCAAAAAGTTGGTTAAAATTATCAATTATTATTATTTGTCGTAATATGAAAAAAAAAGTTATTTAAAAGAAATAAGGCCCGTTAAGCGAATTTAACTCTATAGTTACTTTTATTTCATAGTTGATTATTTTTTAGTTTTATTTGTTATTACGTGAGTACAATTATCTTTTGGTTTTGTTTTTGTTTACTATTATAATACGCAAGCAACAATCGTCTGTTGGAAAATCATAATTCACTAAGTAACAAACCTACTTAAACGAAAGCTCGTATCTGAGTGTCAATCTACTCACTAGATACGAGGATTTGTATTCAACAGGCGATATACTTAAACTGAATATTTACTCAAATTACACTTACTCCTGTGGGCGTTGTTTAACCATATTTGTAAGCATGTAAACCAATAAACGGCATCATATCCATACATTGTTGTTTTTTTTTTCTTTAACCGAACTGCTACTCTATCACTTCCTTATTTTTAACCGCCGACGAAAACGAAGGGTGTTATAAGTTTAACATGTGTATCGGTGTGTCTGTCTTTGACATCATAGCTCCCAAATGGATTTTTAATCGTAAGACTTCTGCGTCAAGATGGATCTTAGCTATTTTTGGTGAAATGGTTACCTATCTCAAACACCAAAATTTGTTTCCCACATCTGTAACATTTCGCCAAATTTTCATTTTTACCCATTTTTTTCAAAAACTGAATTTTTCAGAATAATCACCATACAAACCTAACCAAATGGGTTGTTTAAAACGATGTTTATAACATCCTGAAAATATTACGGGTTTCAGGAAAAACATACTTTCGGACAAATGAAAATTTGGCGAAACGTTACAGATGGGAAACAATTTAATGTTTTTTAAATGAGATAGGATACCATCAAACCTATTAACCAGGAGATTTATGAATATTAGATGCCCGACTTCTTGGTAACTCCAGAGATACTTTGGGTCACGCAGGGGACACTTAAAGTCGGTCAAAAAGTAAACAACCCCATTTTTCCTAGACTGCGTCATTATTCATTACCTACGTACATTATTATGAAATGATCATAGAGAAAAATGTCTAAAACAATCAGCATTCTAAAAGGAATAAGGCCTCTTAAGATGGGATAACTTTTTCGCGAGTCCGACTCGCACTTGGCCGGTTTTTGCTCAGTTCTAATAATTTCCGCGCAGGCATAGGTTCTATGGAGACTGTTTGTATGTATGAATGGGAACGGCCGAGTGCGATGGCCGAGAGGGGAAACAAGGGAACAATAGCCAAGGTGGACGCTCTTCTGAACTCGTATTGAAACGGAAAGACGGAGCTGAGAAAACGCTGACAAACAAAACTCAAAATTTCTGTCATTCTTCAAAACTTCGTATACTTAGTTTTATTCATTTATTTATTTAAACTTTATTGCACAGATAAAACTAGTACAAATGGCGGACTTAGGCATTCTCTAACAGCCAACCATAGGGCTAAACAGAAACATTGAGTTGGTACAGGGTCTACGAGTTTAACGTCCGGAGAAAATTTTAAGAAACAAATTTGAATAAAATATAATGTATACCGTAAGGACATACAAGGTTACTTTGTCTATCCATAAAAATGCATGCATTTTATCGATAAATTAAAAAAAACCGACCAAGTGCGAGTCTGACTTACAATACTCAAATGATGTCGTTCTAAGAATTTATCAATTTAATAACATGGTTTTCTATGGGTGGACAAAGTAACCTTGTACGGTCAAAGTACTCAGACCTTACGGTACCTACTTAAACAAATATATAATTATATGGGTCGATTGCAAAAAAATTGTACATAGTTAAAGGCTTAGTTAACATTAAATACGATCGCTTCCTTTGGGTGACGAAAGTTAGTCATACAAAATGTATGGGTAACTTTCGTCACACAAAGGAATCAATTAACATTGTTTTAATTAAAGCCCTTAACTATGTACAATTTTTTTGCAATTGACCCATATTATAATAGACAACATATTATGTATAGATTCATGTGTCTTGTTTGTATATTGATACTGAAATTGTTTTAAGTAGGTATTCGCAAAAACCCATAGACCATATTGGGGTGGGCACGGTCCACCCGGCCACCCCCTAAATACGCCAATGGGTATTCGTTCCTTAGTGAGTTTTGGTTGTCAACAGACGAAATCTACCTACACCCTCACGTGAAAGGGTAATCTATACTATTATAAAATTGCAGATTTGCATTGAAACTCAGTTTTCTATAGAGAGGACATTTCAGGAAAAATCTTAATAGCGTAATGAAGGATCGTCATTTGTTTTGTGCGGCCGCGCGGCGCCGTGCCGGTCTAATCTTTCATAATTTCCTTTGCCCTCTCGTCACGCCGAAACGGCTGGACAAATTTTAACCAATTCGGTACAGGGATAGCTGGTCGTCTAAAGATGGTTATAGGAAACTTTTTGCCCGTCTACGGTGTAAAATTACGCGTACTAAGGACACCTAGTATCTAATATAAATTGTATACATTTTGGACACATTTTATTTTGCACAGACTTGAATCCGAATCTCATCAAAATCAAAATGTTTATTCTGTAACAAGGACACTTTAACATGTCTCAATCTGAATCTACCGGCATTTCACAAGAGGAGACCGCTGTTGAGAATAAGGCCGAAAGAAACTCGAAACAAATCATAAATTTTTTCGGCAAAACTAGTACGAACTCCCGAACAGATTTCAATTGAAGTTCGATTCTAGCGTAGTTTACTAATTGGTATGTCAATAGCAAACAAGAATTCCTAACAGTCGAACCCTACGCTTGGTCTATTAATGGGACTGCAAGTAGTTTCAGTTTTCGTACCGGAATGTGTTCGAAATTCACTGCATATTGTCAACCAATCACAGTATAAATTAAAAGTTTAAAACCCCCGATAAAAGTAGCTGGTCATCGTGAGACCCTCATTCAATGAGTGATATAGAAAATGCTATTAAAACTGAATATAACAACAAAATTAGGATATTTTAGCTTCACTATTGGCTGAGATCCTGTCAAATGTTCTAATAAATACTACTGGTCCTATTTCCACCAAACATAGCTAAGAACCATTTCGACGGACAAGTCTTTCGATAAAAAAAACTGCGTTCAAATTCGTATCCGTTTGAGAGCTACGATGCCACAGACAGACACACAGATACGCAAATTAACAGATACACATGTTAAACTTATAACAACTCTCTTTTTTCGTAGGGTGTACCCAATAAATTCCATTTACGAGTAAGAAGCAGCAGTTTTAACAATTCGATCATTATAAATTAGCAACTCTTCAGTTAGTATATCGATCTCGCGATGACTTTGGATTTTGACGACGAAATATAAATCCTTCGGGTGCTATTTCACCGTGAGAAACAAAGTAAGTAAAAAAAACCGCAACAAGGCACGTTGGATGTCGACTTGCGGAAAATTCCCAGCGCAACTAACTATAAAAAAAACTTTCTTTTTTATATTGGTTTTTCGTTTTTACGCGACATCAAGGGGCCACACCTAACGTCGAGTTTGGGTAAAACTCACGATGCTGTGCGGTTGGAGCCTCGCCAGAAACCGGCCATTGTCTCCCGACTACAAATAGACACAAATGGCAATAGGATCAAACGCAACGCAACAGCTACCAATACTCTGGACCCACGATATGAGTCATTTTCAAAAAACATGTACATGGTTAATAAATGCTTAATAAAAACAAAATCACGATCGCTTCTTTTGTGTTACGGACGTTAATCATACAAAATGTATGGGTAACTATCGTCACACAATGGAATCAATTAAGTTTTGTTTTAATTAAAGCCCTTAACTATGTATCTACATGTATTTTGAAAATGACTCATATACTAGTTATCTCATGCAATAGCTGAAACGCAAAGCTAAAACATGGCGTCAAATTAAACACCGTGATATTTTAGAATTGTAACCTAAAACCGTTTAAAAATAATGCACTGTTTCCGACTACGTCTCCATAGAAAGTATTTATTATATAATAACTAACCTAAATTAAAATTTTAAAATACAGCTGGTTACATGAGACCCTCATTTAAAGAGTGGTATAGAAAATGCTACTAAAACTGAACTTAACTACAAAATTTGAAATTCTTAGCTCCAATATTGGCCGAGATCTTGTCACTTGTTCCAATTAAAGCTGAATATCTTGTAAACTACTTGCCCTATTTCCACCAAACATAACTAAGAACCAAACCGACTGACACGTCTTTCGTTTAAAAAAATTGGGCAAGTGCGAGTCCGACTCGAGGGTTCCGTACCATAAAACGAGTTTGTTGTACGGGAGCCCCCCTTAAATATTTATTTTATTCAATTTTTAGTATTTGCTCTTATAGCTGCAATAGAAATACATCATCTGTGAAAATTTCAACTGTCTAGCTATCACCGTTCTTGAGATACAGCCTGGTGACAGACGGACGGACGGACAGCGAAGTCTTAGTAATACGGTCCCGTTTTTACCCTTTGGGTACGAAACCCTAAAAACACTCACATTGGTCCATCCGTTCGGGAGTTACGATGCCACAGATAAACAGTTGTCTTTTTCGTTAACGGTAAATTATGATGAATTATGTTAGTTAAAGGGCTTTAATTCTCTTTCTCTCATAGGTATACCGAAGTAGTTTATTTACTGTTTAAATTAATACGCTATAACTTCTAGCTTTGTAGAAATGATGTCCTATTAATACGAAGCATGTTCGGCACTATCATATTACTGTCACGTGATTTTGTGTTTCTAAAGTTAGCTACCAATAACGTCGCATAGTTTTTAGATGTCAAAGGAGTTCCAAACTGCTTGCAAACTTACGAGTTGGGACAAGTTTTTCATGTGCAATATATATCACATTGATTGAGTTATTAATACATATCTACAAGAGAGAGGATCTTTGTTAATGTGGCACAATACTGGGAAGTTGGCATGGGAATCCTAAAGATTCGATAATTGTTTCATGTAATTGTATTAATACGATTTGGGTATCATATTAAAAAGTAGGTACATGAATGATGACAGTTGTTGAAAACCTGAGATCGCGTTCGTACGGTCAGCTATCTAAAGCAGCTCTGATCATTTTAGCATGAAATTTGTCTTAACACATTCACGCATATATGCGTTAACTTTCATACAAGTTTGTTCTTAGTCCACGCCTCTTCGAGTCTCCGCCTCCATTGAATGCGTTAAGTCAGTATAAATTACAGCTATTTTTGACGCTGACCATACTTGGTATAGTTAGACCTGTGAAATAGTAGCGAATGTTTCAATATGCTGGTCTTATTGTACATTGACAGAAGAAAGTGAAGCCAGGAGAGATCCGATTACCTACGGTGCGCGCAGCGGTAGCCTACATAGAATCAAAGTACCTACATAAATAAATATTAAAGGACAATCTTACACACATCGACCTAGTCCCAAACTAAGCAAAGCTTGTAGTATGGGCACTAGACGACGATATACATAGGTAAACATAATATATATAGATCCGCGCGGGACTCGAACCCAGGACCGCTGGCTCAGTACAGTCCGACCAAAAAGAGTAGAAATTAAAAAGTGGCAATACTGTAGTGTCCTCCTTTTCTAATCAATACCTATAAGAAAACGGGGACGACACTACAGTATTGCCATTTAATTTCTACTCTTTTTGGTCGAACTGTAGGCAGGTGCGATACAAACTGCACCACCCGTGTCAAGTGAAAGATACAACAACCTACCTAAGAGAAAAATCGGAGCTGAACTGCTTTGATAATTCTAACCCGTTATTATCACATACATAATCATGCTTAGCTTGATAACATCAAGTTACTAAATAGTTATGTTGGAAAGAAAGGTGTAAAACTGCCATAGAACATAAAAAAAAAAAGAAATGACGTAACAAAATGATGTTCAAAATATGCATTTCTAATAGATCCAAAATGAGTACATTAATAGTTCATAAAGATGTTGTCAAATTTTTTGAAATAGCCTAAGGTCAGTGTTTTCCCTTAAACGCCGCAAGCCGGTGGGAACAGCGGCTTATTAGCACTTTCTTGCTCGGTCCAGAGGCGGAAGCCATTGTCCCGTGTTTCCCATTTCCCCGGGCGTCGCTCCCTGCGCGCGCGCCGGTGCGCGAGCGACGACCCCGCGCGCGGCGTTTTTTCAACAACGGGTGAAATTTTGCGTTTTCGCTGAACATAGACAAGGTTTTTTTTTTAATTTATACCTTGAATTTTTGACAAACTATGGGACAACGTAAATAATAGGAAAATAACTTTTTGTGTAACAAACGTAAAGTGAATTTATTTCAGAAACTGATTCTTTTTGCTTGCGAAATTTCGCGTTTTAATTAAAATTGATAGTTTTTTTTTAAATATATGTGACATCAAAAGGACGCAATTTTTTTTTTGATGAGCTTATACGCAATTATACAGGGTGCAAATGGCAAATTACTTACTGTCTTCATACAAATAAATATTGGTACCTAACCCAGACCTAACCCAGACCTAACCCACAAACGACGTCACATGTAGGCGGCCATTTTTAATATTGGAACGTTTTTAGCGCTCCGTAGGAATGTTGAACTTTGACGGTCATTTCTGACTTTTAGAGCAGTCTAAGTGTAGTTAGTCTCATATAGAAATTTGATCCCTATAAAAAATAGAATCGATTGACATCCTCAAAAAAATTTACTAATCGCCTGTTGTGATATTAATATAGGGGTTCTGCTTTTCGGCGAAATATATTTCGCCAAATTTCCCTCCGCAACCAACTTATCGCAGAAGTTTCGGAATCCTCGGCACAACTTTACTTCGTACTTTTCCCATTAGGCAACATTTTTATATTGCAAAAAAAATTACTTCAACAAACGTCAATTGTGTCAAACGTACCAATTAATTATGAAGCAAATTATTTGAAACGGCGTATAGAAACTTTGCAGAATTATTTAATGCGTAGTAGGTTAGGTTATAACTGCGACCCCCTAGAAGATAAATGGTTGACCAGGTTATGTTAAAACTCCGACCTCACAGCGCGCCAGCCGAGTGAGCAAAGCGAGCGTGCCGCATTAGTGGCCGGTGAAGCGCCAGAAACGAACTAACTCTGCTATTCAAATATTTCACTGCGACCCTCCGAACTACTCAGTAGGTTGACTGACGGGACAGTAGGTTAGGTTAGAACTGCGACCCCTTAGAATATAAAAAAGGTTAGATTCAAAAATCGATGACGTAATGATTCTTATGTAAAAGGTAATTCTGGCAAATGTACAAGCGATCTAACGAAGTTCGATTCCAAAGTTATAATCAAATTCTGCAAATAGTG
This sequence comes from Apotomis turbidana, assembly GCA_905147355.2. Classification (NCBI taxonomy): domain Eukaryota; kingdom Metazoa; phylum Arthropoda; class Insecta; order Lepidoptera; family Tortricidae; genus Apotomis; species Apotomis turbidana. The sequence continues at coordinate 58,547,677 of LR990280.1, read as the reverse complement.
TTATAGGAAACGATAATCGATGAAACGATGTATCAGTGTGTCTGTGTGTAGAATAGTTTCAGTAGCATTTTCTATATCTCTCATTCGACCGGCTAATTGTGTCGATAGTGTTTTCATTTTTTTATTTAGGTTATTATTCAATCACTTGAACATTTATTAAGCGTCAACTTACTTACTATCATACATAACCATAACCTTTTAAAAGGCAAACATTTGCTATCGATGTTACTCGGTCTAGTTTTTCGCTGTTAAACAAACGTCGTAAAACTGATCGCGTGTCCGGCAATATCTTCCAGTCAACGTTTGATCGCGAGACGAACTTTCGCCGCGCGTTAGTCAGTAGATATAAATAGTGAATTGCGCAACCAGGCCGTTGCACCGGCCGGTGGCACCGAGTGCAAGGCGGCTAACCGACGGTTTAACTACCCGACGGTTAAACTGATCGAGGGTTTAACTAAATGTCTTTAACGCTCCTTATTCCCTCAAAAATTCTGATTGGTTTAGACACTTGTCTATGATCAGACATGATTCTTAACATATTACTACTTAGAACAGGGCTATTGCGATTTATTGGTAGGTATATATTTGAAACCTACAGTTTGAACTTTAGGTGAATGTATTTTTACCGACAATACATTCACACCTGTAAATTTTATTCTAAATACATAGATGCAGACACACGTCTTCCGAATTGCACCCTTAATGTTTTTATGTATTTTTCTAACATGCAGTGAAATCTCGTCATAACGTGCGTTATAACAGGCTTCGAAGTATCACGTGTCAGGCGGAACAACTAGAGAGACCTGTAAAGGAATTCCGTACAAAATACATATGGTTGAGAGAAGCACCATTGCCTAGCCGTGAAAAGGGCTTGCCGGCTTCGTATCACTCACCCAGCAATACCCTTTTATCCCGGCCTCTGCAATAATAGTACATTACTGCAGAGGCCGTGAAGTAAGGGATTGCTGGACGAGTTTGGGGTAGATGGCCGAGTCGAAGACGAGGCTAGATAGAACGAGTCCTGCAATCCCTGTTCCGGCCGAAGCTTGTATAGTGCTTTTCTCAAACGATGTGAGGAAATATTAAAATTAAAATAACTATTAGATAATCAAGTAAACAAAACAAAATATGCTACGGGAAAAAAGTAAAAACTATTTTTCGTTTTTACTTTTTTCCCGTAGCATATTTTGCATGACTAAATTTTCCTCCTCATAAAGTTCCCCGTCATCCTTTGTTCATAAGTTCCCCGTCATTCTCATCACTAGAAGTAATTTTTATGTCTGTTAAAATTATTTTATAATCACTACGAAATACGAATAAGCAGAAAAAAAGATTTTCAATGTGCTACCTTTTTTATTTTTTAAATATGTTATTTGATCCAGCTATTTGAGCACCATGTTTAACCGCACATAAATATAGTACCATGGATTTTTTGTGTCGCAATTATGCTTACAGATTGTGGAGGTAGTTGGCTGTATGTAATTTTTCCTTTGCCAATTTAATTTGAGTATAGAAATTTAAAAAATTAGAGCAGCGGACAAAAATGGATTTTCATACTAACTTTTGTGGCCTAAGGCCAAGAAGTAATGTAGGGAGCCATAAACGAGGAACTTCATGTCCTCATATCGGGACATTAACGCATGCATTTCCGAGCATGTTTGAGAAAAGTACTATTTTCCAATTATTACGACCTATGTACCTACATTTAGAATTTGGGAGCAGGTTTCTAGACAATTAGATTGCGTCCACACAACACCAGCCCGTCTAGCACAGCTATGCTTCGCGACTTTTCTCGCGCGACATAGCGTTACCCATCACCCTCTCACATTACTGCACAGAAAGAGATAGGCGATTATCTCGCAGAAATACTCGCTTGTGCTAGAGGTGCAGTGAAAAGTAATTCATGATTATTATTATTTTTTAATGTTATTAGTCCTTGCCGTTTTGCAGTATAAGTCTCGTTGAATAGTAACGTCACCACAAATTTCTTGGAAGTAAAAAAATGTATGCCTGATATTTGCATGGATTTAATTTTTTTTTAATGGCACATCTCTATAGTCTGTCTCTTGTCAATATTCTCAGTATTTAATAGTTGGTAGTTTGTCTAAGGGCGTAACTTATCTGACATTGACAGCAATGTCAACGATGTATCGGTCATATTTTATAGCTTTTGTCTGTGACATCGACTATACTACACTATAGACACATATTACTGTAAAATACTTTAAATAAGCACTGAGCGCTCGGTTGGCCACCGCCGCGACTGATCGGCTCTCCTGATGATAAATCGCGTACCGATTCAAAACACGTCGAGCGTTATTCGACTTCTATGACGTGTAAACTCGTTTTGTAGGTATTTTAATATGTCGACTCGCGGTAGTTTTCTATCTAAAACATATTGAACCAAAAGGCATTTAACTAAGATTCTCTTAAGAAAAGCCTTTGTTACGACGTCACCAGCTATAAGAAACTGAAGGTTGGTCCGATTACCGACTGGCTGACATTGGGCGAACATATATACATAATTTAAACATACCTGTATATACTGCGAGTCAAGGCGGAAGTGTATGACTAGTTAGCCTTATGTTGAGCCGAGGCTATATAAATAAATTAATATCGGACCTCACACAAATCTAGTCCCACAGTACCTAAGCTCTAGTGCTTGTGTTATGGACACTAGACGATGATAAACATACTTATAAAGATAAACTAGCGACGCGCCCCGGTATCGCACAGGTGCAATGCTGATAAATTATGCATGTATTATACATGTAAACCTTTTGAATCACTCTATCTATTAAAAAAACCGCACCAAAATCCGTTGCGTAGTTTTAAAGATCTAAGCATACATAGGGACAGACAGACAGACAGACAACAGGAAGCGACTTTGTTTTATACTATGTAGTGATACATACTTAAATACAAATAACATCCATGACCCAGGTACAAATATTCGAGTTCATCACACAAATATTTGCCCTTGCCGGGATTCGAATCCAGGACCGCCGGCTCAGTAGGCAGTTGCTTAACCACTGCGCCAACCGCCTCGTAGTATATGAAAGCCTGATAGGTGTTATTGAAGCGAAAAGCTGTTAAATACTAGGGAGAGCAGTCTAGATGCTCTAAAATTGCATTGAGACCCAATTTTCTGTGGTAGAAGTCATCGCATTTCATTAAGGGGACGGGTAATTCGAAACTAGCGCCACTTACGAATTTTTATTATATCTTCCAAACCAGATCAATTTTCAGTAATTGCAACATATTAGGAGCTGGAAAAACAGCTTTAGTGTTTATTAAATCATTATACACAATTTCTTGTTCTATAGTTGTCTCTAAAAACTTGCCCAAAACTATTGTGACCGCTTTTGACGTGAACAAGTTTTGTAAGGTAAACTACAGTGAACAAATTGTATATAGTGTAAAAATCGAAAGTGGCGCTAGTTTCGCATTACCCGTCGCCTTATCGCGTGTGAGAATTGATTACAACGCTTCTAATAAAATCTTTGGCAGGTTCAGCAGGTTCATCTTTTGAAGTGGATTTATAAATTTTTGTTTACTATTTTCATTCGATTAATATATTAGAATTAAGTCAAGTTATGTAATGTAGGTAACATTATTGTTGAGAACTATATATATTTTATTATTGTGTACGGAATTACGGATATTAGCTACGGGATGATGAAATAAATTGCAATATTTACCTAGAAATTATTTAAGACGTATGTAAATACAAAAGGAAAAAGCCTGTGAAAATTTCCATTTTAAATAACCTATAGAGTGCTCATTTCGTTTCCTAATAATTAACCATTTTTCATGTCGAATTAACCCCTTTTTAAGAGGCATTATTCCTTTTTAATTTTTTTTTAGTTATGACAATTATATCGATAATTTCAACCAACTTTTTGAAGTAAATAATACTTTTCCGAGTTCTAGGTACTTAGTAACATAGCTATTTAATGCTTTCATTGCGTGCAGTCGAAAATAATTTTAATAAACCAGTTTTCTGCGTCAATTTTGACAATTTCGAGTAGTTTTTGAAACAAAAGTTATCAATGAAAAATTAAAACTGTAGGTTTCAAATATATACCAATAAATCTCAATAGCCCTGTTCTAAATACTAACATTGATAATATGTTAAGAAACATGTTTGATCATAGAGAAAAATGTCTAAACAATCAGCATTTTTGAACAGATAAGGAGCCTTAAAGTCTCGGTAACCTGTACCTCTAGTAAAACTGTGACCGACTCTTTCTCGCGCCAGAAATATTCGCAGTACTGTGGGAGAGGGCCAGGTAACGCTACGAGAAGAGTCGCGAACTTTGCGAAGCAAATTTGTGCCGTGGCATAAGAAAATCCCACTCCGGAAGGACAGGCGAGACTCACGCTATGATTGGTTGGACGGTTCTGTCAATCCGTTTCTGTGTGGCCAGTGGTGTGTCATAAATACTCCCCGATTTCCTTGTTACCTGTATGAAAAAATAAATTTTTGTTAAAGAACTGTAATGCATTTTTTTCTCGTAAGACTGGCGCCAAACATTTTTTTCCTTATAATTATTTTGTTACCCTAAAGTGGCAACAGCCCAGTGACGTAGAAAGGCTGACTTGCTCCGGCCATACCTTAAATATATTATAATATAATAATAATAATAATAAAAAAAAATCTTTATTACCACAAACTTAACCTAGACATTAACATAAAACAAAAGAAAAGAAGTGGTACTTAATAGCTATTTAAAAATGCTACGATTAACATTTGGAATAAATTGTTAAAAGACAAAAATAATAATGATAATAAATTGGTTATTTTAAGTTAGGGCAATGGGTCCCAATCTCAGTTTGTGCTGGGCTAGGGTGCCCCGCGCTGGTTTTCAGACTGGTCCCTTGGGGCCGGTTGCAGCTAATCTCACATCTGAGTATACTGTGTATTTAAAAGAGGAGTTCACTGTATCTGTCTATTATATACATATTTATTAAATATATAAATAAATTTTCTTGTACCATGAGTTTTGCGAGCAGGATGCTCGAACGTTCCGAACGCCGTTTAAACGCCGGTTAGAGCGCAGTTGCGCCGGCGCATTTCGGTTTACTCTTTTTGCATTCGTTCTTGCTGCTGGGATGACCTATTTACTGAAATAGCAGCACGGCACGTGGGCCTATAGTTAGCCGCGCGGCGTCGCTCGTTGCGGTGCAACGCACGCTGCACTCAGGATGTTATGGACTAGGTGCCATTTCGTTTTTTTTTTAATGCAGTCGGACAAAAATCCTGTAACCATCTTTGGATGTCTAGCTATCCCTGTACCGAAATTGGTAGCTGTTTCGGCATGATGAGGAGGCAAAGATTATTTATTTCAAGAAATAATGATTAATGACTGGCTAGGCGACGCGATCTTAATAGTACGATCGCCTTTTGTTTTGTATGAGAAACAGATTATTAAGATTATTCCTAAAAATATGGCCTCCACGGAAAATAGATTTTAAATTCAAATAAAGAACTTGATTAAAGTAATATACATTCTCGTTATAGATGTCACTTGGTAATTAATGGGCAAAAGCAAAAAAATACTGAATATGTACCTATCCCAAGAGACAAAAATAGGTATTTACAAAATGACAAATTATAAATATTTGATTTGATTAGACTTTTTTATATTTTTTTCAACTGAACTGAACTTTTTAACCTTACTTGAGTCTTCTTCTCATCTTATTTCTTTAACTAAAAGCTTAATGAACCCGGAAAAGAGCAGCATTTACATAGAGCGATTAATCACCATAAATTTAAAAGTTTATCTCTTGTCGGTGCAGTAACTTCCATGCATCTCATTTTTGCAGCTTCGCCTTAACAGCCTGGTACCTGCGACTCAACGTTCACCTTCCCCTTCACTTGGTGGAAGCTCTTGGTCTTCCTCTCTTTCTCCTCCCTTCAATATTTCCTTATATTATAGTCTTTATAATGTTCGTGCCGCTGCAGTTGTCCAATGTAGCGATTACATAACCCGATTTGTTTTACACAAAGTGGAAATATATGCCTAATTACTTATTTGTATGTGCACACCGCTTAATTACACGGTAATAAAGTTAAAATAAAGCAATTCAAACATTTCATCAAAACAATTGGTCACAATTAACAATTACGCCACAGTAATTAGCTTTTACCGCGGAAGGTGTAACACGAATTAAATAGGAGTACAATAACTCCGCCAATTATGTCAAGTTTCATAAAATGAACGCATTGCACTCACTAAGGGTGTATGCACACTAGAGAAGTGTCGTTCTCGAAAACGTTTCTTGATTTGTATGGGTCATAACGTTCTCAATCGTGGAAAATTCCCGAGAACAGCACATCTATGTACATATAATGCACACTCGGTAGAAACTGTTTTAATTTATTTCTCCTATTACTGGCGACACCCGGTATAACTAAAAGTTCCACTTCGTTCGCTTTAATAGGTAGTTGCCGGCAAAAAATTAAAAACAAAATGGCGGATCTGCGCATGTAGGTACATTTGTATGTAATTCGGCTACTGCGCAGTCAAGGTTATGTTCAAGAAGTTTACCGGCCACTGTAACCCTCCTCTAACAACACTCAGGCCTATGATGGTTGCTTTTATTACTCGATAAATAAGTGACAAATCATTCAAGTATTAGCAAAATGCGAGTGTGAGTGACAGATGATTTGTCACTTATTTAATACTATATAGTATAAAACAAAGTCGCTTTCTGTTGTCTGTCTGTCCCTATGTATGTTTAGTTATTTAAAACTACGTACCGGTTTTTGATGCCATGTTTTTAGTAGATAGTGATTCAAGAGGAAGGTTTCTATGTATACATGCATAATTTATCAGTATTGCATCCGTGTGAAGCCGGGGCGGGTCGCTAGTTAAGTGATAAACGCAAGCATCATAGCCCTATCAACGTGGAGTTATCCCTGTGTCGAAGTATAAGGAGGTTCAGAAATAAGTGAAAACTATAAAGAAACGGTGTTTTAAATCAATTCCCATACGAAATAATAGTAGTTTATGTTATATGACTGTACATAATGAAGAGTATTAAACACGAGTGTGGGTTTATGAAACGAGCTGAAGGCAAGTTTCATAATAACATCACACGAGTGTTTTAATGCCTAATTATGTACAGTTTTACATACACTACATATATTACTTCAGGAGTCGCATGTGTTTCTATACTATTATGGCATTCTAGATTCGTATTTCCATGGAGAGGGGTCATGATTTCAGGGAAAATCTCGATAGCGTGATGCAGGATCGTCATTTGTTTTGTACGGGCGCGCGGCGCCGTGCCACTCTGGCGCCATTTGTTGGTCATAATTTTCATTGTCCTCGCATCACGCCGAAACGGCTGTGCCAATTTTAACCAATTTCGGAACAGGGATAGCTGGACATCCAAAGATGGTTATAGGATAGTCTTTAAACCGACCACGGTATAAAACAATTAAGCGTACGAAGTTGCGGGCACCAGTCTTGATAGTCTTTTTCTATTGTATTCTTTGACCAGCAATGGGACACATATGCTAGTAATAAAAGTGCATCGTCAGCCAGTGTGCCCGCGGCTTAGCGCTCGTGACGACGCTTTCACTGCTGTCGCTTCCTATGATCTTATACAACAATCGCATTTTCGCGAATCGCGACAGTTTATACACAGAATGCTATTACTGTTGTTGTTATTGTCTGTGGCGCACGACTATAGTGGACCATTGAGTTTAAGATATGCTCCAAAACTCACTCTCTCTCCTCAAAACAAACCTCGTATCTCAATGTCTATCTACTTAATAAATAAGAAGTTTTGAAGAGCACTGATAGAATTTTTAGTGAGTTTAGCAAAGGCGTAACCTTAACATCTTTTTAATACAAATACTTTCATTCACTTATTAATTGAATTTAACATGAAATGAAATAATTTGTTCAGTAAGTGAATCTACCGGCATTTCGCAAGAGGATACCGCTGTTGAGAAGAAAGCCGAAAGAAACAAAACTCACTAAGTAACAAATACCTACTTAAAACAAAGCTCGTATCTCAGTATCAACCTACAAACTAGATACGACGTTTTAAAAGAGTAGAGACAGAAATTTTAGTGAGTTTTGGTTGGTACCTACCAGGCGAAATGTACAGTCAACCAATTTGAATCCTAGGCCATTTCGTACCTTGTCACAGTGAACGTCAATATGAAAGCCGCTTGAAATCTCATATCATTGTCATCGTGACAAGGTTCTATAGTGGCCTAGAAATTGAATTGGTTGACTGTATGATGAAAGTGAATAGTGATAATAGTCTATGTAATTATCTTTTATTGTATTTATATTATCATTGTGTTATATGTAGAGACAGGCGGCTTTGTATATTTTACATAAATGAACTCGTATTAGGGAACAAATACAAGTTTCTCTCAACGAACCACGTGGAAAAGGATTAAAGCCCCTTTGCCCACTCTATTCGCAATCAGAGTCGCGAACATATCGCATTCCTAGATGAATTACAAGTACCAGAGTCCGAGTCTCGAAAGGCCATTTCACCTAACCGAGCGCGTTATCTTAGATCTTCGGTACAAAACTGTATGGAGCGCGAACGTAAACGCGCCAGGTTGAACCAACGGACGATTCTGACTCGGTGCTCACGCGCAGTGAAAGTGCTTTCGAGCGTCGTTGGCCCGGTCGTTGAACCGAAGGAGCGAGCGACGCGCGCGCTGCGTTAGACAGAGACGGTTATAGATCTGTGCGTTCGTCGCGAACGCTGCAGACTTTCTTCGTGGCGTAAGGAAATGATCATAAATGTTTTTTAATGATTTTTTTAGACACTGCGTTTGTTATTATAATCGTGAGATTGACAGGTGACAATTCGCTGAGATCGCGGAACTTGTATGCGGCTTCTCAATTCAGTAGACACAGACGACCTCACTTCAGTTCGCAATAGCCACGTAATACGTATAATTCACTTAAGGAATTCGGTATTTGATGACAGCTCAAATCAGCTACCGTAAAACCCGCTCCAGATCCGGACCTTCCCATCCGATCCGATTTATCGGAAGAAATCGGATAATGTGTAGTGTTTTAGGTCCTAACTATTGCACTACACATTATCCGATTTCCTAACAATTACGCTAACACATTATCCGATAAGTAGGATCGGATCGGGTAGGATCGGAAGGTCTGGAACGGGTTTAAAACTACCCAACTATAGTTCAATCATCCAGCTATAGTCCAAAACAAAACTCTTTTATTTTTATCAAAATCCATATTCTATCAATGATTTTATACGTTTAATTTTGTTGTTCACTTTAGAGTTTATTCGTTATAATTGTCATATAGTAACGAGTAATTTTCGGATTAAATTGGACCATAGTTGTGTACTGGACTATAGTTGGCTAGTTTTACGGTACCTACTCTTCATGAAACGTCAAAAACTATCTGTTAGCTTGAAGTTTCTATAAAGATACTGGCTTGTGACGTCATAAAAAACAGTTCTCAGAACACATCTTATTTTTAGTTTCTGTCCAATTAAAAATAGTTATATGTCCAAAAGTTACTATTAGTAGTTAATTTAATCCCGCGTATTTTTGAATGTGCGTTCAGTAGTTTCAATGAAACCATTTATTTTCACTATAGTCATAGCAAATACCGTATTGTTGACCATTCTCAATTTTAACATTGCCGGACTAATTTTCTCAAGCCGTTTTATTCCCTGTTGAATTCCATGTAATATGACCATACCCCGGGGTTTCAGGTGCATAGTTGATTCGAAACTAAGCCGACAGTGACAGAACACCCCGGGACGTGAATATGACAGACACAATCAATACGAATCAATTATACTAAATCTGTGAGCTGTGGACCTCGTTTGTTTCCAAAAGGTAGAAATCGGTAATATTTCACTTTCAATCGTCATATATCCGCCATTTTGAAATGTTCGATTTTTATGGTTCCGTACCCAAAGGGTAAAAACGGGACCCTATTACTGAGACTTCGCTGTCCGTCCGTCCGTCTGTCACCAGGCTGTATCTCAAGAACGGTGATAGCTATAGTCCTATAGACAGTTGAAATTTACACAGATGATGTATTTACAACAAATCTCCCATACAACAAACTTGTTATAGACCGTCCATCCGTCTGTCACCAGGCTGTATCTCAAGAACGGTGATAGACGCGTGAATTTTGTCAATTTCGAGTAGTTTTTGAAACAAAGATTATCAATGAAAAATTCACTGTAGGTTTCAAATATATACCAATAAATCCCAATAGCCCTGTTCTAGGTGTAAAATCAATAATATGTTAAGAAACATGTTTGATCATTGAGAAAACGTCTAAAAGGAATAAGGCCTCTTAACTGGCACGTTATTATATAGCGGATTAGCAAAGCAATATTATTATTTAACTTAAATAGATACTTACTAATTCCATTACATTGTCATGCAAACAAATAGTCAAGTCAATACGTACTTTCAATTACCCGAGATCAGCAAAGCATTTTGTTAAATAACTTTTGAAGTGGAATTGCAGATGATAAAAGATATGTATTTTTTGTACAACCAATGGTAAACAATTGCAGCGAAATAGCAAAAAAAATATGTAAGATAAGATGTGGTTTTATTTTAAAATAGCTTACTTACTTTGTTTGATACTTGTAACAATGCTATGAAAGCTATTTCATAACCTGACTTTCATATAAACAGTATAAATCGTAGGGTTTTATAGTAGTAGGCTTAGCTGTCAATGCCGTTCATTAAGCGAAATGCCCCCAATGGTTGTCATCTAAGCACAAACTGAAAGAATTTATACAAATTTCTTAGAGTGCATTATATCCTCTTCGATGGCAACAGAAATGCAAGCAGTGAAATAACGCTGGTAACATGTGACGCTGTACTTTCACTGACTGTTAATGCGTTAGCGCACGCTACACAGTATAAATTCATGTTTATAGACGTAGGAATATTTTTTGGAACACCTCGCCACGCTCGGCATTTGCCTTTCATCCCTAAAAACCGGGAGTAATTTGACAATATTTCATATTTTTAAGACTACATTTTTATCACTTTTCTGTATTCCGCTTGGAAAGAGGACGCTGTTTTTATATTTTTCCTGAGATTGATAATTATTAATATTATTAATTTATTAAAATTTACTCATTCTAAATTGTAGTGACGAGACAATAATTTAGTCTGCTGTCTAATTAAAAAGAAAAGAATGACGTTTTGGTTGACATTTTAACTCATTTGTTTTTTCGCGAATAGGTCGAAGATTTCGGTTATTTTATGTAGTTTACTTTTGAAAAATAAATTCAAATAAATATGTCAGCGTGTACGAGTACACGACAAAAGTTCGATCTCTAGATATTAATTTTCATCTGTTAGAAATAAGAAATGCTGACAGTTATATATAGCGGCTCAACCACAATCATACACAGTAACCTCAGTAACATACTTATCTACGTACGTAACTTTACATAATGATCTTTCAGCTACTTACTGTTTGTTTTGAATGTTTTCCGACGTAGAATGTGTACGGGACACGTAAAGGGCGGGGGGTAAATAAACGTAACGGGGAGGTTCGGGCGAGGTGGATAACTAAGAAAAACGTACACAAATATATCAAAGTAGATTCTCGAATATCCGAACGATTACTTAGTTTATCTGAATATTGACGCAAAAATACATTGTTCGCTACCACCGCCGTGGATTAATATAAAATATAGAAAAAAAAATTAAGCAGTTTATTTCAGGAAAGCGATCCAGCACGGCTAGCATAACTTTGACACGCGACTCTTTCTCGCGCGAGACATACTACCTGTCTCTATCTGTACAGTACTATGAGATAGTGACGGATGATGCTATCTCGCGCGACATGAGTCGCGTGTCAAAGTTATGCTAGACGTGCAGTATATTAACATTTTCTGCTTAACTAATCTTAAATTTAAAGATTGTGTGCTAAGAAAGTAAAACGATCAACAACATAAGTGCGCATATTAGAGCATTGCTCAAAAAGTTTGTGCACAATTAAGACGTTCAATATTATTTCGTAATAACCTAGGGTGTCAAACTTTAGACGTCCGTATTGCTAAGAAACTTTTTTTAAATGTTGTGCTGCGCTATGCCAGTGTGACGTCATAAGACTAATACTCAACTACTTTAATAACATATATTCAATAATAATAATATATTTATTTATCTTCATAAATCGAGCGCATTCGTAAAGTGACGTCGCAGCCTGGCGCCCCACTAAATATTTCGAAAAGTGTACGTTGTATCCTAAAAATTGTTTTACCTGTTGTAGTTTTTAATGCAGAAGGAATGTTTGCACAGTGATAGTCCAAAATAAACCATTTTTCCATTATCCGAATTTTTGATTATCTGAAAGTATAGATGCAAGAGTGAATGGTGGATGGAACATCCTGTGTGAACTATTTATCTCTTTGAATGATATATACAACTTTTATTGACGTTATTGAAATTTGACAGTTTTATTCTAGAATGAAGTTTACAAGTGAAGATAGTTTGGTGATATAAAAATAAAACTTTCCGAAAAAATATAGCTGAACTATGGCCGAATAGTTTTCCTAGAAATATAAAGAAAACCCTTTTGGGTAAAATAAACACATGTACAAATAAGTAAAGTAATTAACCTCCTGACGACCAGCATTCATAATTTGTCAACTTAATTTTAGCCTTATGACAAATAGTTGACAGTTTCATTGTAGTTTATGTACTATGTGTAGGACGCTGGAAGTTCCCTCAGCATACATTCTTTAAATTTTAGATTTGCTAAGTAGACAATGTCATAACATAATGAATCGCTTTCCTGAAATAAAGAGCTTAATTATTATTATTTTGAGTGGCTCTCGTTATTTTTTTTTTACTGGCACTTCTTTTCTTTTTCTAATTTTTGGTATCCCGATAGCCCCTTGCCTCCCCAGCGGCACCGTACCAGGCGCCACCCTCTATCGATTGCTAGTAATTCGTAGTAACTCCCACTTGAGGCCAACTCGCGTGACCTTTCGTTGCGTTGCGCAATTGTGCGTTCGTGAGTTCATTAAAACGTAAACTTTGGGAATTCCAAATCCAGTCGAATTCTGTACTCAATAGATCTTCTGTTTACTAAGTATGTATGAGATATCTTTCAGAATTTTACAGGGTTAGCCAGCTGCTGGGAAATTCTAGTATGGTGTCCCTTAACCCCAGGATTTTCAGCCTTCTCCATGCTTAAATTTTCCGAAAACATTGGGACTGCAAATATCTGTACTAGTATACCTTAAACTGTCACGAGTTGAACTTGAACGATATAAAAATATGTATGAGACAAAGACACGGTCAGCATCAAAAGAAGGTAACAATCTTACCACCCGAATTATTTCAAATAGGCATAACGATAAATTATGAAACCATTGATACAAAGATCAAAGCTTAAAGAAAATAAATCATTGTATCAAGCTTTGAGGTTTCAGAGGCCTTATTCCTTTAAAGTGCTGATTGTTTTTGTCATTTTTCTCTATGATCAAACATGTTTCTTAACATAATATTGATGTTACTACCTATAACGGGGCTATTGGGATTGATTGGTATATATTTAAAACCTACAGTTTGAATTTTTCATTGATAATTTTTGTTTCAAAAACTACTCGAAATTGACAAAATTCACGCGGAAATTTTGTTTTTTTCAACTTATTTTCGACTGCACGCAATGATAGCATGAAATAGCTATGTTACTACCTAGAACTCGGGGAAAAGTATTATTCACTTCAAAAAGTTGGTTGAAATTATCAATATAATTGTCACAATATGAAAAAAACAATTTTGAAAAGGAATAAGGCCTCTTAATACAAAAATTGTAATGTGTACCCACACAAAAATAAGACATTACATGTTACATGATTCATAAATTTATGAAAAAAACATTTTTGAGGGAGTCAATCTATACTATTTTTTATCTGTATGGGACTGACGACACTTTGTCTGCTCTATATAATCCGAAATGACCGTCAAAGTTCAACATTCCTACGGAGCGCTAAAAACGCTCTATACAAATGGCCGGCTAATCGTGACGTCATTATATGTTATGGATATACTTGTAAGGCAATAAATAATTTGCCATTATCACCGTTAAAAAGTCCGTTTAAGTTGACGGTTGTCATAAAATTATTATTTTGTTAAATTGTGGGGATTCTGAAACCAATTTCAAATTTTCTTTTAGATTTCAATAAAAAATTAAAATTTGGGTACCTACCTTAAGAGGTCACATATTGTAAAATACAAAAAGGTTTTTTTTTTCTTTGTTTCAATACATATTGAGCTGATTTTATTCATACAACTACAGTATGCTGACGAATTCACAACAGTCGTTTTATCCTGAGCTAGGTTTTAAGCTGAGTACATACTCACGTGAATGGATGATTCTCAGGGGGTTGCAAATTACTCTCTAAATTATTTATTGTTCGACGACGCGGTTGGCGCAGTGGTTAAGCTACTGCCTACTCAGCCGGCGGACCCGGGTTCTAATCCCGGCAAGGGCAAATATTTGTGTGATGAGCTCGAATATTGGTGCCTGGGTCATGGATGTTAATTGTATTTGGGATATAAATGCACTTCTGTATAATTTTTAACTCCACTAATTAACTGAATACATACCAGAAAAACTAATGCTGTGCAAAAAAAAAACAATTGATTAACTGAACATGTCCTACAAAAAAAACTTAAACATCATACAAAACGAGATGACCTTTTTAACCGAATTCACACCAAAAATATGGTTCGTACATCGGATATATTTGAAAGTTTCACCAAAAACACTGACTTGAACACTAGTTATCCCCGCACTGTACACTAAGATCCGACTCGGCCGGGTTAGGTTAGGTTAGTTCTTTTTTTATATCCAGTAAAACAGTTTTGCAAATACCTTTGAATAGTATATTGAATTCGCATTATTTAGTGTGCAAGTCAGTATTTATGGTAAAACTTTCAAATATTTTGATCGAAAAAAGGGAATATACAGATATCGATTTAAATACATGCCATTGTATTTAAGTATGTATTTATCTATATAAGTATGTTTATCGTCGTCTAGTGTCCATAACACAAGCCTTTAGAGCTTACTGTGGGACTAGATTGATTTGTTGTGTGAGGTTGTACGATAAGTCCGTCCGTGTCTCTATTCACCGAACTATAATACTTACGGCTTAATAGAACCATAAGTCATCGTTTTCGTACATTAATTGTGATAAACGTCAACCAATAAATATTTTCTTGTAATTTCCATTTTATTTGTATATCTTTCTTTATTTTTACTTAAAATACAATATTATTATTTTAAATTTTGCATTTTCGAGGACTACGTATAAGCCTCAATTCTTAAGATAGGAACATATAAGTTCATATTATTGTAATAGTTAAGTATTCTTTCTGAAAAAATGACTAACTGTCGATTTACTTCCGGCGTTTCTTCGCAACAGTCCCCTCTTGTGAAATTCCGGTAGACTTAGACATATATAAGTGTCCTGTGGCCTACATACATAATAAAGTTCATTATTTTATTATTTCTTCGAGAGAAAGGGCGCATTAAAGTAGGGTTGACTGTTCCCCAGTTCACCCGAATATTCTTACACGTGGATCCATTGATGCCGGCACTCCCCCCACCCTCCTTCCATTCCTAACACCCCCTACTACGCTTGAATCGATTTGTACTCCACTTTGTCGGGTTATACTTTACCCGCCTAAATAACATATATTTTATTTAATTCATTCCAAAGGGGTTACAATTTTTATTTTTACAACCTTTTATTTAACGCATACTGCCATCAACGCATACATGCGTTCCCCGTCATACAAGTTTGCTCCTAGGCCACGCCTCCTGGCAGCTAATGGCTTGCAATGTATGTATGTAACTATGTTTGTATGGTGGAATCTTGCAACTCCATTTTGAAGCAAATATCTTAAACCGATTGACCTGAAACTTTGCATACCTACTTCACTTTGTTGATAATACAATTATATGGTACCATGGGGCTGGTCTGATGATGGAGACCCAAGGTGGCCTTAGGAACTGTAATAGATAAAGCAATCGTACCGAATTCGGGCTTTTCAGAATCGCATCAGTAAGCAATTGGTGGATGTTCATAGAAAAGTACAGTTGGCTCTCTCGTTACAAAATTTTATTTTTGACAGAAACTTATTTTTTTTAATGTGGTCCTTAAATTATTAAATAAGTTATTCCTTTTCAAATGCTGATTGTTTTAGTCATTTTTCTCTATGATCAAACATATTTCTTAACATAATATTAATGTTACTACCTAGAACAGGGCTATTGGGATTTATTGGTATATATTTGAAACCTACAGTTTGAATTTTTCATTGATAATTTTTGTTTCAAAAACTACTCGAATTTGATAAAATTCACGCAGAAAACTGTTTTTTTTTTTACTTATTTTCGACTGCACGCAACGAATGCATGAAATAGCTATGTTACTTTCTAGAACTCAGATAATAGTATTATTGACTTCATAAAGTTGGTTAAATTATCATAATATGAAAAATATAGGTAGGTATATAAATTTGTCATAATATGACAAAAAAACAGGAGTAAGGCCACTTAAATGAAAAAAAATACACGGACAAAGTTGCGTGCACCTCCTAGTATGTATTATAATATAATTATATAACAGTGACCTGCTGTGACATGAAAGTCGGAATACATTTACGATAATTCGGAATGTATTGCTTATTCATAACTTTTATTATCCCATTTTAATAATATATATACGTAGCTTTGATGTCGTAATGCTCGAATTAAGTTTATTCGAAAACCATGACTACTTGAAAAATTGTTCTTTTTTACTCGAAGGCAAACGCAGTATGTATAGCCCAATAATAAATAAACAGGGGGTTTTACAACCAACGCCATTTTGCGGATTTTTAGTGGTACTAATTTATCTAATTGGCAACGACCATTTTTTGGTACCTAACTGATCGACTGAAGGACATTGATTCCATGGTCATGAAATAAATTAAAAATATATATATATTAGGTACCTAACTAACGTTGAAAGTCGGTGAATGTCACTGATGTAAACAAAATGGAAAGAGGACTAAATATTCCGCATATTTCAAGTTTTTGCATCATAAAGCCAAAACTACACACAGTGATGAAAGTCAAGTTTTATTCAATAGGATTCAGTATTTATTTCGCAAGAAGAACGAAGGATTGAGCAGCATTCCGGTAAACAATGTTTTGAATTTGGGTCACGACCAATCCTTGACAAATTGCTATTGCCGTTTAATAAAGCAAATATATGTCGTATGCACATTATTGCCATATGAAAGCTGTTTGTAGCGCCACTATCCCTGGGCCGGACCGACACTTGATAGGCTATACCCGTCTGCAGAGAAATACTGTAGTTTCCAAGATATTCAGATTTAATTGGAACAAGTGACAAGATCAACCAATAGTGTTTGAATATTGTTCGTTTAAGAGGCCTTATTCCTTTTCAAATGCTGATTGTTTTAGACATTTTTCTCTATGATCAAACATGTTTCTTAACATATTATTGATGTTACTATCTAGAACAGGGCTATTGGGATTTATTGGTACATATTTGAAACCTATTACTTGGAATTTTCATTGATAATCTTTGTTTCAAAAACTACTCGAAATTGACAAAATTCACGCGGATAATTAGTTTTATCAACTCATTTTCGACTGCACGATATGAATGCATGAACTAGATATGTTACTACCTAGAACTCGCGGAAACATATTATTTACTTCAAAAAATTGGTTGAAATTATCTATATATTTGTCATAAAATGAAAAAAAAAAAATTAAAAGGAATAAGGCCTCTTAATGATTATTGATTGGAGCTCATTATTTAAATATTAGTCATTAAAAAAGAGCAAATTTATAATTTGTTTATACAACTATCTATATAAGTCCCTAAATACACAATCGGCCGATTGGTTACCAACTTCTTGCTTGAATGCAATTAATGTAAACTGCCTTCGCATTAAAAATATTACCATTTCCGTATCGGTTCATGGAACTTTGAACTGTCCAGGTGAAATCGTTTAGTGTAAACACCCTTCTGAAACCCAAAATAGCAAGTGGGGGTGGAGGACGCGTAGTAAGCGCGGGTAGGTTAGTATTGATTCGTGGTACCAGGGTAACATAAGCTGTGTGTGGGACGCAGGCAGTTCTTCTGGGCAGCAATACTTTCTCAAATACCTATGGAGTTCTGATTTCCTGGTAGCCTGCGTGGTTTTCCGAAGTTGAAAAATGTCTGGAATATGGCCATTTTTAAAAGTACTTCACGAAATTACATTGATTATTTGGTAGGATTATATTATACAAAATCGATCGCGGAGGTGGAAAAGTCATAATTCAACCTTTTTTTTAGCGAAGTCGGACACAACGAAAGCAAGGAAGAATTTTAACACTAGCTGCATTGCGCGGTGTGACCCACACATCCCGCGGGAACACTAAAAATTTTTCGGGATTTAAAGTAGCCTATGTGTTAATCCAGGATATCAGGAGCTACCTTCTTACCAAAATTCATCAAAATTGGTCCAGCCGTTTGAGCGTGAAGAAGTAACAAACATACACTTAAACACACTCGCAAACTTTCGCCATAATAATATTACCTAGTGTGATATATTTGGGTCATTGTCAGTTCAAAAAACAAAACTTGTCCCTTCAGTGGTCAAAAGTTAAGAGCTTGTATGAATCTAGGTTATGTTGCTATTACATCGGATTATAGAAGAGGGAACGTTCTTTATTCTCACAGGCATTTAATCAGAAAATTAGGCCCTGGAATCCTTAATTTCGCAAATGTCCACCGGAAAGACGCGCACCTAAATCTGACAATGCCCCATTTATACGCATAAACATTGGAAAATATTCAATAGATAAATCCAACAATATGACGATTAAAGTGGTCACTATTCAGTATTTTGCCATGGTTGGCTTTGAATATAAGTAGGTACACTAACCTTAGATTGAAGACCCTACTAATATGTTACGGATTTAATTATATCCGAAATAATTTTATATACATAAATAACATTTAAGATAAGTAATTTATGATATATTAAATCGACTAAAACCTGCTATTTTATAAATTCCGTATTTCCAGAAAAATAAAAATAATATATTTAAGCCCTCAACTCAACTTCAAACAGGTAATATTAATATTAATTGGAAATATGATGCTTTAAGTAGTGTGGGTTGTCGGTGCGAGCAATATGCTTCTAATATAAAACCCTTAAACATAACACCCACACGTTTCAATCGCAGAGCATTTGATATTAAATATTATAAAAATATTTTCACCTCCAATACCGGGAAAGATTATACCAATTAGTAAAATATTCTCGACGGTTGTTTTCGGGAAAAAATGATGAATCACGGTCTGGATATTTTCCCACTCAATGATTAAAACGGATTATTTGTGAAAGAGAAATAAGTATAATAACTTTCGAGTGGGTTATAAGCTCCTTAGTCGATCCGTCTGTACAGTCAACCAATTTGATTTCTATGCCACTATAGAACCTTGTCACAATGACAATATATGAGATCTCAAGCGGCTTTCATATTAGCGTTCTCTGTGACAAGGTACGATACGGCCTAGGAATGAAATTGGTTGACTGAACAGTAAAGGAGACTGAATCGCGTACCTTTTCGACCCTTACTGTCATTGTGACAGTCTGTGGGGATTACACGTTTAAATGTGGGAGGCTGAATTCACCGGCATGTTCCTATGCAGACTATCCACCACATTATGAGGCCATATTTCTTTAAAATGCTGATTTTTTTTGACATTTTTCTCTATGAACAAACACGTTTCTTAACATATTGTTGGTGTTACTACCTAGAACATGGCTATTGGGATTAATTAGTACAGTCGCCATCAGATATATCGCAGCATATAAAGTCAAAGTCAAAATATTCTTTATTCAAGTAGGCCTAGCTACAAGCACTTTCGAATCGTCAGTTACAGAGAGTAGAGCAATTTATTCATAAACTTATACTAAAAATAAAATAAAAAAACATAAAAAACAACATCATAGAAATAAAAGAAAAATCCTAAAAAGGATCGTCAACCCATAAAAAAATTATATAAATAAAAAACTAGAGGCTAGAATATATCTAGAATAAAATTCTAAATGTCAAAAATTATATTAAATATTGTTAAAATTAAAATATCAGTACCCTGATGGGTACCTACTCGTTACAATAATTACACATAACATTTTCACTAATCCCACGACACGTTATCATTCATGTAGTCTTGAGTGCTATAATAAGCTAAGGCGTTCATAAATATCTGAACATGTATTGTAATGCCCAGTCAATAAGAGTTGTGTTCAGATATTTATGAACGCCTTATATGCTGCGATATATCTGATGGCGACTGTACATATTTGAAACCTCCAGTTTGAATTTATCATTGATAATTTTTGTTTCAAAAACTACTCGAAATTGACAAAATTCACGCGGAAAATTAGTTTTTTAACATATTTTCGACTGCACGCAATGAAAGCATGAAATACGTAGCTATGTTACTACCTAGAACTCGGGGAATAGTAGATTGTACAACAAGTGCATAAAACGCACCATTCTATACGAGACGTTTATCCATCCGAGCGAGCTTGCGAGCGAGGATGAATATAAAGTCGAGTGTAAAATGCGTTTTATGGACGAGTTGCACACTCTAATTTTCACTTCGATTGCGAGAAAATTAAACTACATCATGTAAATATTATACAAACAAATTTATTTAAAATTTTTATACATTTAATTTTTTATATCTACGATAAACTATTGTTGTAGTTTAAATATATAGTATAATATTGATTTACTAAAATAGAAATAAATTTAAAAAGTTATATGTAAATGATAGTAAATAAACATTACAAATTTATTTCAAGAAGTTTTATTGTGTACTTTGGCTGTTGGTATTTTGCCTTGGTCTTAGAATACTAACGAAACGAAAAAAAATAACGAGTTTATTCTATAAAGTGTTATGTTGTTCGTGTGGCTGTTGAACCGATTGCCTTGGTCTTCGACGACGATTTTACTTTATGCTCTAGAGCATAAAAAGCGACTTTAGGTATGTCGCCTACGCACAGCATAAAGTCGAAATTTTGGAGCATGAGAAGTGAAAAGGTATTATTCACTTCAAAAAGTTGGTTGAAATAATCAATAAAATTTGTCATAAATTAAAAAAAAATGAAAAGGAATAAGGCCTCTTAATGGATTAGTAAGTCGGCTATAAAAGCTTGTCATATATTTTTTTAACAGAAACTTATTGTTACGTACGTACGTTGAAACCGGAATACAAAACTAACCGAAAATGAACGTCAACGTCCCTAACAATATGCTTGAAACACGTTGATGTGTCCAAATTAGGCCAAGGACTTTTTAATGGTAATTTTCCTACTATGTTACTACTAAAACGCGTTCTTGATGGTAAATTGTATTATGTAACCTAGAGGGTTATTGATTTAATAACAATACATTTTAAATTATTTGTTCGTACTTTTCTACCGATAAAATACCCTTCAACCACGATTTGACAGGGCATGTCAGTGGCCTAATTCGATTTAAACATTACTCGATATATATTTTCTTTAATGAAAACTTCATGAAGTTTTAAGGAATACGAACTGAAACTTATTAAGACAGGTCAAGCCTACAAAAAAGGCCGCCTAAAACTCAACAGATAACGTAAAACAAACGTCATATTCCACAGACAACGCCGTATATTTTTAAACTTGGATCAAATGACCTTAGTTCATGAATGTAGTGCCAATGTCACAGTAACTGGGTCTGTGTCGCGACCTTAGATGCTAGTGCGGTGCTTATATGGCGTACTTTCGATTTCCAACGACTTTTTCAGTTACGGTGTCTCTGTGACACACTTTTTAAGAGGCATTTTTGAAACAAAGAGTTTTTAGGTTATCTGTTTTTTATATGTGACGTAAAATAGGAGGCCTTATTCCTTTTAAAATTTATATTTTTCTTATAACGACTAATATATCGATAATTTCAACCAACTTTTAAAAGTGAATAATACTTTTCCCCGAGTTCTAGGTAGTAACATATATGTAGCTATTTCATGCTTTCATTGCGCGCAGTAGAAAATAAGTTGAAGAAACTAATTTTCGGCGAAAATTTTGTCAATTTCAATTAGTTTTTGAAACAAAAATTATCAATGAAAAATTCAAACTGTAGGTTTCAAATATATACCAATAAATCTCAATAGCCCTGTTCTAGGTAGTGACATCAATAATATGTTAAGAAACATGTTTAATCGTAGGGAAAAATGCCTAAAACAATCAGCATTTTAAAAGGAATAGTAAGTCTCTGTATAAATTGAGTTTTTTTTATTTTTAATCTTTACCTATTTGAAATATGGCTACCTTAACAATACTGCCAATTAAATTTAAATCACATAGTTGTGAACTAACGTCCTAATTGCAACTACTTTTCCGAAAAGTTAGTACGATTGTACTCTTACAGGCTGACCAAAAAGAGTAGAACATAAAAAGTGGCAATACTGTAGTGTCGTCCCTTTCTAATCAATCTAAGAAAAAGGGGTCGACACTACAGTATTGCCACTTTTTAATTTCTAACTCTTTTTGTTCAGACTGTAAGTAGGTAGGGATATTATATCAGTGGTTTCTTTTTCTTCATAAAATATGATTTTATTATGCCGATTTCTGTATATATATATATATATATATATATTATTATATGTCATTAAATAATTATGTTACATGTAGGTATTCGGGATATAAATAAATATGTTACATAAATTAAACAAAGAACGCAAAACAGCCAAGCAAGGTGTAAATTATTCATTAAATACTATGTAATCTTGTGTATTTTAACTCAGTTTTATAATTAATATGGCCCTTAACGTTGTTTCAAGGTTTTCCATCTCAACTTCGACGTAATTCGGAGGATTATCGATATTTATCGTTATTTAAATCTGAAGTCCGAGTAAAGAGACAAACAATTCTGTTTTAAACTTGAACAATACTTTTATGTTTCCTAAATAAAAATCTTGCTTAAAAATATAGACACAGATTGCATGCAACGACTCCTATTGTATCAATTCATC